>OX382268.1:770543-2093465 GCA_947507595.1 Pyralis farinalis | reverse complement strand
CCCGTATTCTTGTTTGCTACCTTAGTGGTATAAAAGAAATCGCGAGGTTGGTGGTGCAGTGGTTCATAATGATACTTTAACAACAACGCACGCGAGTTCGATTCCCACACATGACATCATTTGTATGCATGAACATATCTTATTTATCTTGGTCTCGGTATTTTCAAGAGCAGCAGGGCGCATAAAAGCAGGCGGTCTCGGGAAATACTCCACCTCACAAAGAACCGCAGCCAAATAACAACCCCGAAAGGTTGTTTTCTTTGTGTGTCGTCAGATCAGAGGTAAGGTCCTAAGGAGTTGCTGTGTTAGCAGCAGTAACCGCTTTACATCAGGTGGGCTGTATGCCTTCCGATGTTGTATAACAAAATCGGATATTTGGTCTTTGTGTGTAGGTTTGTGGCGAGCCCTTATACTTTTTAAAGTAACTTTATTACTTTAGTAACTCTTCCGTCATCCATTCTTTCCAAATATCCAAACCTCAGTAAGCCTTTTCCAATTTTCCACTCGTTTCATTCCGCGTTGTCTATTCCCACAGTTAATATTTAGTGGTGCTCGGTTCTCTCTGCCTACCCCCCAAGGGATTTGGCGTGAAGTTATAGATAATATTTAATATTGTCTGACAAATCACACAGGGCCCCAAATCTATCTAGCCCCAAAGTAAGCAAAGCTTGTGTAAGTACTAGACTGATACGGAAATACATTTTTTATTCGAAATACATACTTATGAAAACACCTAGACCAAGACAAACAGACATGTTCACGCACATAAATGTTTGTCATGTGTGAGAATCGAACCCACGAGCTTTAGTGTCAACGTAGCGTTATTAACCACTGCGTCACCGAGCTGGTCGTGTCCTAAATAAAACGTCATTATAATCTTTGTAAAGCGACCGTTCTGCAAGGTTGCCTCGGCACGTGAAATGATATTTTTTACGACAGCCATCACAAAGACAGTCATAATGAAGGTCTTTGTCAATCACCAGGCTGTCAGGCTGATTATAATTGTTGTTATTCAGGACTTACCATCAACGATTAATCGTCTTGTGTTCGATCTTGCATGATTTGCGCATTTTATCTCTTGTTGTATACATTCATTATAATTGGTACCTTTGATCGTGATGATAGTCCCAAAATTAATGTGAAGTGGTAGAGAGTACGATAGTAGAATCACGCGAGCGTTGCGCAAAATCTGTGACGTAACGTTCAAAGAATACGTTTTCAATGCTGTATGAAAGAGAGCGTCGGTGTTAAGATAAGGGGCATGCTCCGTTGGTTCGGATGGAAAAACAAAGCAGAGGTAAGAGTGACAAACAGGTACATATACAACGTGAATGTGGAAGGATGTAGGATAGAAGGATTCACCTATTTCTGTTGAAATAGTCTTGTTTTAGGAGGTGATATTAGCAGTCCCAACAGCCAACAAGCGCGACCTAGTCATGTGCCGCTCGCTTGTCACTGCCTACCCCTCATTATTCCTGTAATGATGTATATATTAAACCTTTCATAGTAAAGGTAAGTTAAGGGACAGAAAGGGAACCAACGTTTTATTCACACGGTGTCAAATACAAATCAGTGTTAAGCTATTTATGGGTAGTTCTACAAACTAAGGAATTTTCGGCGGCTCAGCCAAAATATAATACAAAATTTGTTCTTAACTTTTTTTTTTGTATCGCATACTGTTATTTTTAACTGTTTCTAATTGGTCACTAAAAATAATTAAGATTCACAATTCTTTTCTGATCGAAATTACTGTTCAAAGTCCCAAAACCTCAGGATCCTGCAGTGTCCCTCGAACAAATTTTAGTTGAAAATGCGTCGTGTTTTATTTACTTCTATAACAAGGTCATAAATGAAACCCAAATTAATAAGTTTACTATTTTTTCTTGCTAGGTAGAATAATTATTATCTTATTTCCTACAAAATATATTGAAGAAATCTTATTTACGTTTTGTCCCCACTATTTAATATCAGGATCCTGTACAATGTAAAAAAAGTAAATATTCGCTAGGCTATTTGCCGCGCGATGGTGCCGTTCAGCTGAGTCGATAGTACCTACCAAAGAGACAAAGAATATCATCGATCTATTCCCACCTAGCTCGTTGTTTAGTCAGCCCAGTGCGGTCGGCAAGGTAAGTCGTGTCGTAATCAGTGGAGTTCACAGAATCCTGGTAAGATCTTTATTTACGAAATAAATAATTAATATGAGTAATTTTAGTGTTTTGATATGTAAGTTAATAGCGCAAAGGCTTAGTTTAGGTTAATTTTTATTGAATGTTATAAATTGATATGCTTTTTTAATTTTAAGTTAAAAATCTCAGGAACCTGGTCTCAGGGTCCTGTCCAATTGAGACCCAGGATACTGAGAACCAACCAGGATCCTGAGAAGATCATGCTAAAATATTGTTTCTGGGCAAGAATATTTACTATTTTTTACCTATAAATAGTAAACTACGAATTAATAATATAACAAATCATTTGGCTAGTTCTCGTTATCTATGGAATATATAAAAGCGAAAGGAAAAAAACACTCATCGCGAATAATCAAAAACCGCTTGACGTGCCGGATTGAGGAGTTTTTTTTATGGTAGAGTGTTTTAGGAACATTAAGTTTGTTGTATTGCAGTATATTTTAAGCTTTAAATATTATATTTTGTTACACAGAAAAAAGGCAAAACCAACAAAGAAACAGACCAAAGAAGAAATATTAGAAAAAAAAGGATGGCTGAAAAATTAAGATATGAATAAATTATGAACGACCCTCAGAGATTAGCGGCTGAAAAAGAAAGCAAAAATATAAAAAACTGAGAGAATCTGGCAAAAAAAAACTAGTATCTGAAATGTCGGCTCGTGAAAAAAGGCAATTTCGCAAAAATTAGAGGGAATACTCAGACAAATCCTACAAAAAAAAAAGTTAAAGGCTAATATGATGAATCAATTTGTTAGAGAAAATACTCCGTCTAGTTTGAACGATGAACCTGTGAGTCCTGGGTTCCGTGATCACTGATCATGAACAACCTCAACAAGCAAATCTTGAGATAAATGTTTCTCAACCATTGTCGCCATGATACATATGGACTTTTCAGAAAACTTTAGTACGAAATACAACGAAGAAATACAATCTTTTCATTTTGGTGGATCTCGTACACAGTTCTCATTTCACACAGTAGTTATGTATTTGAAGGAATCTAAAAGATCGTATTGCACTGTATCAACAGATTTGAGTCACAATGCTTATGCTATTTGGGCACATTTAAAACCAGTACTGGAAGAATTACCAAGTCAAATAGACACCATCCATTTTTTGAGTGACGGTCCAGTGACACAATATCGGAACAAATTAATGTTCTTCACGCTAGCGTCTAAAATGGCAGAACTGTGCCCTGAACTTGTAAATTGGACTTGGAATTACCACGAAGCGGGCCACGGTAAAGGAGCGCCTGATGGCGTAGGCGCCGTGTGCAAATGATGTAGTAGCATGTGGAGGTGATGTTACTAACCTGGCTGAGTTCTGTGGAGTCATTCAAAGTCGCTGCCCTAGTGTGACACTTTTTATCGTCACTAAAAGCGAAATTGAGGACATGGAAAGATTGATTTCAAGCGATCAGCAGAATTTAATCGCTTTTAATGGTACACTCAAAGTCCATCAAGTACAGGGCAGTGCCTTCGTGTCACGAAAGCTACAAATAAAATTCCTCAGCTGTTTTTGTGATGAGGGAATTATGTGTAAACATTACCGGATGGGTCTAATAGAATACCCTGCAGAATTACGGCAAAATTTCAGACGTCGTAGACGTCTACGAAAGTGAGACGGAATCAAGGAATCTGCCTGACGACAGGAGCGTTGCAAGAGATCTTACTTTAAATTTGGAAAACACAGAAGTTTTAGCTACCATGCTTGATTTGCAAATTGACCCGGCTACTCTCTTCCCAAACCTATCCCAGGAGCCATTAAAAGAAAAAAGAAATCAAAGAAAAGGTAAAACCCAAAAAAGAAAAGTTGAAGATACTGTTAACGAACAACCAAAAAAAAAAAAGAAATTATATCAAGGAAAGATAAAGTTAAAAAGGCGGCTAACTATAAAAAAATAGACTCATGACAGAAAAGTAAATTGAATTCTAGGAAAACAGATACAGAAAATGAATCAATAAAAGCAAAGGAAAATAAATACGAGTTCAATGACTGCGAGTGCCTTATTTGTGGTGTTCTCTACAGTGAAGATACGACAGGAAATGACTGGGTTCAGTGTCTAGTATGTAAGAATTGGGCACAAGATGGATGTATTAAAGGTAAATCTACATTATTTACATGCCCTGACTGTTCAGCTGACTGTGATTACAAAAAATAGCATAAAGAATTGCAACTATCAAAGTTATTATTTTCTGTTACAAGATTTAAGTATAATACTAGATTAAAGTGTCATTTAGTCTAAGACTTCGTAGATTAATGTTATTACCTTATCTTTAAGAGAGATTTTATATAATGTGACTTAGAATTATAATAATTAATGCTCAATGATCATTTGATGATTAATGTTCCTATTCTAGACTGTTTTAGGTATAGAATTAGTATCCAAGCCAAGCATAAAGCAAATTTTCGTTATTATAAAAAATACTTGGACTATTACAAATTAATGTTAAGAAACAAATTTAAAAATTTGTGAAATAAATGATACACAAACGTTGATCTTGATTGATTTTTGTGGTTTTCCTCAGTTTCCTGGTGACACACTCAGTTTCCTGTGGCTTGATTTTATTTAAATGGCCATAAATCAAAAACTATTAAATATTTTGACTGTTTCGCTTAGGATATGCTAAAAGACATTGTCCTCTTGTTATAAGACTAAATTCCGCAACCAGAATGTATGAAAAATGTCGGGCCGAAATCAGACTCAGTTTCTTCCTTAATTTGTAGAACTACCCTTATATATCTCTTTCTATAATCGTTTTCGATACCACTAAGATGGTAAACAAGCGCACGGCCTGCCTGGTCTTCCATGCTATAGTGTCTTTGGAAATTTCTACAGTGAGTTCGTTCCACAGGGATTTAATTTCACAACCATAAACGGCACTATATGCAATTATTGTTTCGCCATATCACCATATTGAGATCTATCATAGGATTACTGGGGACCGCCACTTAACCTAAAGGATTTGGCAAAGATACTTAAATAAATAAATAAATATTGTCAGACAAATTACACAGCGTCATCTAGCCCCAAAGTAAGCGAAGCTTGTGTTATGGGTACTAGACAACTGATAAACATACGTAAATACATTTTTTTTTGTAAATACATAGGTACTTATTATACATAGAAAATACCCAGACCAAGACAAACATACATGTTCATACACACAAATGTTTGTACTGTGTGGGAATCGAACCCACGAGCGTTGGTGTCAAAGTAGCGTAACAGCGCGTTCCACCACTGTGCCACCGAGCTCGTCGAAACTGGTACTGATACTGGTCCTAACCTGAAGTAACTGCCGTCAGACCTTCACAACCCCGACGGGAAACCAGACCTTTCTTGGGCTATAGGTCACACGTCTTTGAAATATAATTTCTCGGACGTGTGGAATACAAATATGTAAATAATTTTAGTAGTGCATGCCCACTCCTGGACTCGAAGCAGGGACCAGGCGGTTAACAGGCTAATTCTTTATCCACTAGGTTGTCACTGCACAGTTACAAGACTACATCTTTTTCATGCAATTTGATTTAACCCGCTTTGTGTGCTTCCGCCACCAATTAGTTCATGCGGCCTGTCGGTCGGTCGCACCCACCCACTATTATTAGTAAGTGCAACATGCCGACGCTGCCATGGCTGCTCCGGTAGCCTCTGCCTCGGCTGCTGCGGTCGTCCGCCATCTGGAACAGAATCCGCATCCGCAGAATCCGCATCCACCACCACCGTCGCTGCCACGACTGGCCTGGTCATCGCTGCGACACGTGTTTCGCCTCTCCACGAGGCATCATCAGGCTTTGTAGACGTTAATCGTAATAACATGCTACAAGTGACAAATCCATCGCAGTGCCGTCCGTTATATTGAATTGAGAATGGGGGTGAATGGTGTTAGCGAAAACATATTTAATAGTGGGAAATGGTTAGGTACCTAGGTGGGCATGCGAATTCTGTTCCAGATGGCGGACGACCGCAGCAGCCGAGGCAGACTACCGGAGCAGCCATGGCAGCGTCGGCATGTTGCATCTACTAACAGTAGTGGGTGGGTGCCGGCCGGCGCTAGGCCGCATGAACTAATTGGTGGCGGAAGCACACAAAGCAGGTTAGATCAAATTGCATGTAAATTTGACTTTCGCAAAATAACGCCTGAATCTATTAACTACTTCTTTTTCTTTAGACTCCTTATCGTAACTCGTATATTGAAGCAGACTTGACAATAACAAAATACCTTCCCAAAAATACTCTTCATATTTTCGCAAAAAAATAACACCGTTCCTGTCTATTCACCGAGTCAATTGAAGAAAACTCTCAGAATGACGGCGGGAACAGCCTCGTCACCGCCGTCAATAGTATAACAGAGTGGATCAGACCGGCGTAATACATCACGGGGTTCAACGGATTCACGGGAGCCGAGGGATTCTTGCAAACAACATCATTTGTTACTCGCATTCAGTATCTTCGTGATGGCCGATGAAAGGTCGCGTTAATAAAATCGCACTTTACTCTTTTTGTGGATCATCGTCACTTAGCCGCGCCACTTGTTGTGGGTGGGCGCGCTTTGGGAGAAAATTGGGACATTTTTACTTTATTCATATAATTTGCTTATGTCTTACTTGGCGAACGAGTTCCCAACGATGATGTATGAGAGTTGCTCTGAA
This sequence comes from Pyralis farinalis, assembly GCA_947507595.1. NCBI lineage: Eukaryota > Metazoa > Arthropoda > Insecta > Lepidoptera > Pyralidae > Pyralis > Pyralis farinalis. The sequence continues at coordinate 2,086,627 of OX382268.1, read as the reverse complement.
AGAGAGTGTCCGTGTTAAGGTAAGAAAAGGAACTCCGTTGGTTCGGCCATGTAGTAAGAACGCGGTATGAAATAATTGAATAATAAATAAATAAATATTGTCGGACAAATTACATAGCGCCACCTAGCCCCAAAGTAAGCGAAGCTTGTGTTATGGGTACTAGACAACTGATAAACATACGTAAAAACATTTTTTTTTTGTAAATACATACTTATTATACATAGAAAATACCCAGACCAATACAAACAGACATGTTCATGCACACAAATGTTTGTACTGTTTGGGAATCGAACCCACGAGCGTTGGTGTCAAAGTAGCGTAACAGTGCGTTCCACCACTGAGCCACCGAGCTCGTCAAAATGTGTATCTGACACCACGACAAAATTGGTCGTGTTTCATCTTAGGGTAACGACTAGAGTCATAGGAAATTGCGAACGTCGTTTCAAATAACTAGGAATGTTAAAGAAACAAATGTGGTGGGGAAAGACCAGGTCCTGTGTCGCTTGGCTCTCTCCTACTTATCTCACAAGAACTTAACGTGAAGATATACAGGTATAAATAGCTTTTGAACCAAAAGAAACAGCGTCGGATGACAAAAAGCATAGCATAAAACATAGTTTACCATAGTATATAAATGCAGTATTATTTTAAACTTTCGCGAAAAGTGTAATCTTTACGATAACCGTAAGCGAAAAATGCAATGTCTGCGCCCAGGTTAAACGCCGCAACAGTGGCCTAAAGCAAAGCTTACCAATAAATAGGTAATAGTAACTGTTTGGCGGTCTCTTCATGGCGTTATTCACTATAGCGTTCTCAGATTTGGTCAAGCAATAACAACAGATGTTTACTGTGCCGAGCTTCGAACAATGATGGCAAAACTGGCAGTGAAACAGCCCCGACTTCCGATTAGATGGCAGCAATGTATAGATTTAATAAATAATTTCTACGTAATTACGTTACGATCTAATTACGTGTCTAACTTCAGCCAAATAACGCCTAAATGTGGTAACTGTATAGTTTAAAAAATACACTAAAACTATTCATCATTATGATCATTAGCCTGTACATACCTACTACTGGATATAATGTTTCCCTTGATTACTATGTGCGCTTCTATGCTTTAGGTGTTCAGTCACCAGCGACGGATCATTTCAGGGCAACGATCCTTCTAAGAGGACGCTTAAGGCTTCTTAGTCTCGTTTCACGTTAGTTAAAGTAAATATTTCATAAAAAAATATATCCCGAAAACGAGCGTGGGATGGTCGCCGCAACGATCAACAGGGCCGGCCGGCGCGGCAGATTCGCAAGTCACGTGGCTCGCGACACTGGGACCGCGTAGCCCGGCGCCGACACGGCCCGGGGCGGCCCGGGGCAGCGGCGCGGCGATTTGTACTCCTCTCACTACACTACCAAATTTTTAGATATACGGAACAAAAAATTCATAACAAACAACTTTCGATGAACAATGATTGTTATGCGTACTGGCATCTTTTCCTCGTTAATAGTATAGCGTAGGAAGGCAAACCAACATACGGCCCGCCTAATTTGAAGTGGTAAAAGTAACCTACGAACGCGTACGGCGTCGTCACCCCCGCTGATGACACAGCAACTCTTCGGCAGCTTAAGTAACCTCACAAAAAGGAACATAAAACCCTTACAGAGAGTTGTTATTTGGCTGTAAGCGTCTACGCGTCTGTCAGTAGAAGATTTCCCAGTCGAGCTGATTCCATGCGGCCTACCTCTATTTAGCCAGCGCTTTGTTAGTAGTAGCCTGCAGGGTACACCAAGTGCAGACGAAGTTGGCTTTGACTGTTTTGATTGTTTATAAACGTGTCTGTTTGTCTTATTTTGGTGTTTCACGAGACGTAGAGCGCATCGAAGTAGTCCATCAGGAGAAGTATCGCCACCTTACAGAAAACCACAGCGAAATAACAATTCCATAGATGGTTATGTTCCTGCGTTTGAGTGCGGTCACTAAGAAGCTGCTGAGTTAGCAGCAAAGGTGTCATCGCACGAGTGATACTTAATGTATTGCGAGCGTTTATAGGCGGTAACCGCTTTACCTCAGGTGGGCCGTATGCTCGTATACCCCCCGACGTTGTAGAAGTTGACGTTGAAAAAAAAATGTGAAGTCTCTCAAGCTGCATAAATTTACATCAGGTACTTGTATCTCTCTCGACGTTGTATAAAAACCATGTATTTTCAAAGTACTACACCATAATGGTTGCTCTGTAACAGAGAAACACCCTCGTTCGAAACAAGAGGGTTGTGCGCCCCGCGAATACCGGTGACTCGGCACATTCCGCGGTGTCTGTACTCGGCCGGTGATCGCCCGTGTGACAGACAGATTGCTTGATCGTTGTTATTGTGTGTATTCATTTTATTTGTAATTTGCGTAGGGGCTCCTAAGAATTTGTTCTATATTCATTTACTTATACGTCAATTGCAAGTAATCCGGGACGCCTAACGTGAAGTTATAGACGCTTACAAGTCTGAAATAATATCTAGACATTCTTAAAACGAGAGCTCTAGAGACCAGCAGCGTACAAGAAAAAGGCTTTCAATGTTAAAGAAGCGAGGGGCGTGTGTAAGGACAGAGGCAAGTGTCCCTAAGTCCTTTGTGCCTATCCCCCAAGGGCGTGAGATTCTAGATAGAAGAGATATTATCTATGTACAGACAAAGAAAAAATTTTGGTACCTTTTTCTCGTCTGTTTATCAACCAATTTTCTTTCGTTTACTCGGTATTGCCTAGTTTTATTTAGCCTGTTTTATCAATGAAACATTATACGGAAACAGTAGAAAATTAAACAGGAATTATCAATAATGTTAATGGTAGAGTTTCGACCACTGCGGCTAACATTAGTAGTAATATTAATATCCTCGTCAAGTGTTACATAAACGGCACACGTCCTCCACTAGCACCGACCGCGAGGCTGTGCTCGGTAATCTGGTTAGATTTGACATGTGGCTGTCAGTTAAGGGAATTGGTCTCGAGACAAAACGGCGAGATGCATATAGTGGAATTACTATCATGAGTGCAGACACGACAATGTTGTACCGTCGGTAGACGGTATTTATTGCGAATTCATAAAATGAACCAGTTGAGAATGCGCAAGCCTGCATTGCCAGAGAAACACCTGTTTCGTCAATTATATAACAATTCAATTCTTTTTTTAATTTGTCGACCATTTTGACCATGTTCCTTAAGAGATAGGAACGGTGTTCCTGAACATTCCTATTCTACTTCTTTATGCTGAATCCGAATCTGAAGTCAAAATTCGAATATTCGAAAAAAAACGCACAAACAGACAAACATATAGATTTCATATAGGAACGGTGTTCCTGATAATCAAAATGTGTACATCATCATTATACGAGTGTTAATGGCGAAACTCACAGAGACGGGAAAAGCGGCAGTTATTTATAAGTACTCTTCTCCTTTTTAATTTGACGATAATGGTTTTTACGGGAACGATATTCAACTTTCCAACCCTCGTCTGTGGAACAGCAGGTGCACCAACTTGCAGGTGAGGGTGACTTGAGCCCCGAAGATGTTCATGGGATGGCACCGAGAATGCATTGAACTTATCAACTTTGTGTATACCTATGATAGATAAGATAATAAAAAAATGTTTAGTGGCATGACAGTACGAATGCTTTTTATCTGACTTCAAAATGGAATGGAATCTCAATTAGATTTTCACGTTTTTTTGTGTACCTATTATTTTATATTTTTAAATCATCTAGAACTTTCAATACGATAATTGTCTTTAATGAAACAATTGTGGATTTTTTATGTACTGTAACATCTATCTCTCAAAATTAAGAGTTCAAAACCTGGACAAACCGTGAAATGTCTGACGTTATAATTGGACGACAACAAACATATATAGCCCATTTAAAACAGAATGTAGCTGTAACATTTATAGATCATTACGGAATAGAAACTGGCATTCAATACCATATTAATTTATCAAATAATCTTTATTAAATATCCATTTACAGCACAAAACATACTTACTAGTTTTACAAACACCAGAAAAACACATCCTGAAGACTTCATTGTCTTTTTGTAAATAAAAAAATATAATACATTCCTACCATTTCGAATACTATACTAGTGCAAAACTTGATGCATTAGTGAAAAGAGCGGCATTTACTCCTGTTAACAGCGCTGTTATAAATGTTCGACTATTTTGTTTACTATTTGATGATTTAATATTTACACGTTTTCATTTCATATAGTTTTAATTAATCATCAGACCATCAAATCTTCATCCCATGATAGATTGTAGTCCTGAAGGAATAGATTTATTTCAATAACTTATTAACTAAGTTGTAAGCCTCAATAGAAGACCGTAAAAACTGTATAAATAAGTTGAATTAAGGTTGAATTATTCTAACTAGGCTACTGATACATAGACACTTTTCTTTTTTTCAACTCCATAACTGTTTTGAATTTGGAAAGCGTTTAATATTTTTTTTCCATTTACCGCCATGTAAATTTTTTTGCGTGTTTTTTATCCAACTGGTATATATACACAATATAGTATAAGATGTTAAAAAATGAAAATAGGATTGCAGTGATTGCCTTACACAAAATTTTCAAGACACTTCTAAAGGTTGGTATCAGCTGTATGTTCGTATATCGTACTATCGACAGATACACTTCCTCTGTTGAAGACCATAAAAGATCAGGGCGACCGCGTGCTGTTACAAATACAAAGGCTGTGGTAAAGGTGACTACTTCGAATAAAATCTTTTTTTTTTTTTTTGCTGAGACTACCATAAATATGTAATAAAGTTTATTATATTACGTCATAAAAATATAAATGCATATTCATTTGTAACAGAACTTACGGCCAGACTAGGTAGAGATATCGGTGCACAAATATAAAAATAAATGTCTGTCTGTCTACACTTCACGTTAAATTTTAGATAAACAACCGCCATATTCTTCGGTTCTTACACACCTCACTCGAACATTCACAGCTCTTTCCATGAACGCTCGCCTCTTCCTAGGGCTCCTGCCATCCTGCCATCACGTTCTGATAAAACACAACCAATCGTAGTCATGGCAGGTGAGTCTTACGTCTTTCGCGGCTCCTACATCCTTCCACTTTCGCATTGTATATTTATCTCATCATTAATAAAAATATATGCGACGAAAATAGAATCTAATTTTATGACGTCGGATACAGAACTTATAAATTAAGAAACGTCAAAATTTTGTAAGAACACATAAAAAAATAAACGAATACATGCAAAGGTATAATAATGAGACATGTCACTCGATTACAGATCGAGAAGCTATAAAATTTTAACGAAGTTTTGTCACCGTAAAGCGGCCATTTTATGTCGGCCGTCATTGGCGGGTGGAGTGTGAACCCGGCTTTACGACCCGAGGTGCCAATCGGTTAAAATCAAGATTTTTACTGGATTCGGTAGGTGTATCTTGATTGTACATCTTTTTTCTCAGATGTTAAAAAATATTAAGTAGGCGTTTCCATATCAAGAAACTATAAGTGTCCCTTTTAGTGCCCTGTAGGCGGGTACTCCCACACGTCTGTCTGTCACGGGCAATCATATCCGACGGTGTTTTATATATACACTTGCAATTTAGAATAGTTGTGTAACATATTGACCTCACATAATTAGAATATTAATTTCGCAAATTATACAAATTCAACTTTTAACTCTCTCCGTCTTATATAAAAGTAAATTAGCTATTCCCCATACTAAAGTGGTGAAACGTATTTCAATAATTACAAAGTTAAAAACTACGTTAAGTATTTGTACTACATCCTCAATATGCATTACACACACTTGAACATTTTTGAAGTTATACTTCTTTAGTCGCGTTATGAAAAATCGGCCAAGTGCGAGTCGGACTCGCGCACGAAGGGTTCCGTACCATTATCTATACAAACGGGGAAAAAACACGTTTGTTGTATTGGAGCCCCCCTTAAATATTTGTTTTATTTTAATTTAATTATTTATTCTTAAAGTGAATATATAATTAAATATTCTGTGAATATTTCAAGCGTCTACCTGTTGCCGTTATCAATATCGAGCAAAAATGAGCACTAAAATCACGTTTGTTGTATGGGAGCCCCCTTAAATATTTATTTTATTCTATGTTTTAGTATTTGTTGTTATAGCGGCAACAGAAATAAATCATCTGTGAAAATTTCAACTGTCTAACTATCTCGGTTCATGAGATACAGCCTGGTGACAGACGGACGGACGGACAGCGGAGCCTCAGTAATAGGGTTCCGTTCCGTCCCTTTGGGTACGGAACCCTAAAAATGATGAGAGTGAAATTTTAATATGCGTATCACTGTAACACAAAAGTAACAGGTTGAAGCTGCCCGCTAAACCGCTCAGTAAGTCTCGAAAAATATGCTCAAAGCTGCAGCCAAATAACAATTCCCTGGAGGACTGTTGTGTTCATACGAGTGAGTATCGTTACTACCTCACAGAAAAATGCAGCCAAATAACAAATCCCTGGAGGGTTGATGTGTTCATGCGAGTGAGTGACGTTACCAGCTCACAGGCAACTGCAGCCAAATAACAATTCCCTGGAGGGTTGTTGTATTCATGCGAGTGAGTGACGTTACCACCTCACAGGTAACTGCAGCCAAATAACAATTCCCTGGAGGGTTGTTATGTTCATGCGAGTGAGTGAGGTAGTAACGTCACTCACTCGCATGAACATGACATCCCTTCAGCGATTTGTTATTTAATGATGCCAAAGAAGTATAACTTCTCACGCGCGTACATTAGTACACGCACCCATTTTTTTTAAATAAAACTCCTTTTATCCTTTTAGAGCACTAATTGCCAATGGATAAAAATTAACTGACGCCCTATTAACTGACATACCTGGTTCTAATCCTCGTGTAAGCATTTACCACTATATTCGTGTTTTTGGGATTTATATAAGTACATATTAATAATTATCACTTTGATTTGAAGTTGAACTTGAAAACACCGTGAAGGAAAGCAGCACGTTCAAGAAATTATATATCAAGAGAGACATGTAACCTAAATATAATAACTGTCTTTTTCCTCTGTAGAGGTCTAACGCCACGTCGTATTACAAAACCAGTATCTTCTCCAAATCCTTAATCTTAGATTGCGGACCCCGTCAATTTAAATGGATTATAAAACGGGATAACGCTTGAAAGAACACTTTTCCTAAAAAGTACATCTAAATCGCAACCTCAAATGTTTTAAATATGTATAGGTTACCTATGTGAACATTAATAAAAGAGACACTCGGACATCTTCGTGTTCCGTTTCACCAGAAGTCCATCCAACCACCTCGATTAATGTCCACGAGCGTATGACTAATTATTAGTCTCCGGGAGCTGATGGTGACTAATATACCTCCGAGAGCTAATAGGTAGCCTGTACGATGCCGAGCACACCGCGACTAAATCATGTCCGTTGAAAGTTAAGGCAATCGGAGGATTTATTGGCGCGATAATTTCTGCACATTGATGTCCAATATGGATGCATTCCATTTGTTCTTCGGCCGTCCCACTTTTTCGTCCTACAGTCCGTTTTCGTCGCATGTTTGTGCCGGAGTAGCCGTGGGCCGATTAGTGCTTTCGACATATACGGTAGGTCTTTATAAACTACTTTTTTTTGTTATACAACTAGATTGACAAACAAGCATGCGGCCCCCGCAGCCTATTGACGCTCGCAACACCACGGGGATGTTACTCGCGCGCTGCCAATCTTGTGACCTAAGGCTGTTTCGTCAAAGTACCTAGTAATTTCTCTGCCATATCTCACCCTTCAGACCGAAACACAGCTATATAAATATAGCTGCTTGGCGGTAGAAATAGGTGAGACAGAGGTACCCACGCAGATGACTTTGTATACAAAGTCTCAATCTGGAATTCTGGAAAAACAATTTGAAAACACCCAATCCAGTCCGATTGGGTGTTTTCAATTTGTTTTTGAATCTATTTAATTGTCACTATTTTAAAGGTTAAATAGTAAGGGAGTGACCAACTAAAATTAGCCATAAACTCCTTAGCTCAATTACTCAAGTAGGCCTGAATAAAAACAATACAATAATAAACTTAAATTGATTATTCGTTATTTTACAATGATCTAAATCAAATAATTAACTATTCGTAACCCCACAAAAATTTATATTATAATAGAATTGAAGTAACTTTTATATGTCGAACTATGTATTTAATGTAGATGTTTTTTTTTATTTGCGATATGGGGGCCAATACACAAGGAATGTAGCTAAACATCAGAATTTTACTTAAGCATGAGAATTTTAATTAAACTTTTACTTAATGGCCACGATTTTATTTAAGCGCAAGTATTTTACTTATAAACCAAAGATCAAATGTATACATTTAGGCACAATAATTGAAAACAGCCCTTTTTGACGACAAAACTACCACAATAAACTTCCGTAGTAAGAAATTATCAACATAAAAATCAGACTCGTTCTTCTGACAAAGTAACACTTTTATCAACAGATAGGTAATTCGCTCAAAGGTTGGTTGAAAAAGTAATTGAATGTTGTAGTACAGCGTCGACTATTGTCATACAAAATACTCTATCATACAAACCATCCGCGGCACGCCGCCGGAGATTGACGTGTGATATTATTTAGTAAAATAACTACCGCTTGTGACCCCTACCATCGGTTTGGTCGACAGTATTTCAATACCCACAGAAAATATTGAAATTATTCTTATTAAATTCAATTGCTCAAGCTTATACCGATCGAACGTACTAAGAGTCATACACACTATACATAACAAGCCTTTATAAACTTAGTATTGTATGTGTGTTTAAAGAATCGGCTAGAACCAGAAAGATTAGCCGACTGGTCCTGCAATATGAAATTAAATATGAAATAATTTTATTCTTCATAATATCCTGGTTCGAGTCCTAGTATGTGCATGAGTACATGCCTAGTACTAAATTCGTGTTTTCGGATTTATACACATTTTTGTAATTAATTATCACACGAATGAAAACATCGTGAGGTAACTCGCACGTACAATAAATTATATTTCTAAAGACGTGTGGCATAACCTAAAAAATCGGCCAAGTGCGAGTCGGACTCGCGCACGAAGGGTTCCGTACCATTATCTATAAAAACAGCAAAAAAAAAAAATCACGTTTATTGTATGGGAGCCCCCCTTAAATATTTGTTTTATTTTAATTTAATTATTTATTCTTAAAGTAAATATATAACTAAATATTCTGTGAATATTTCAAGCGTCTAGCTGTTGCCGTTATCAATATCAAGCAAAAAAATCACGTTTATTGTATGGGAGCCCCCTTAAATATATATTTTATTCTATTTTTTAGTATTTGTTGTTATAGCGGCAACAGAAATACATCATCTGTGAAAATTTCAACTCTCTAACTATCACGGTTCTCTTGAACCGTCCGTCCGACCGTCCTCTTGATACAGCCTGGTGACAGACGGACGGACGGACGGACAGCGGAGCCTCAGTAATAGGGTTCCGTTTTACCCTTTGGGTACGGAACCCTAAAAAGATCCGATTTCCCTCTAGGTAGTGGAGGCGACGACAGTCGCTCTATGTCAAAATCAATATCTTCGCCAAATCCTTAGGCTTCGATAACGGCCCGGCTAATTCTAAGGATGTACAATGTTACATTCCTTATTAACCTGTAGCGTACAAACCTATAAGGAATATACACTTTATTATATTGTTATTGATTATAAACTTATTTTACATTTCTTTACACATTATACCTAGTCTTGCCATAAATACTGAAACAGAGAAAAAAAAAATTCTATTGCAAATAACATTTATTACTTTTACAGTGTGTTAGTTTAATACATAAATATAAAACAATTTAAAATATAAAAAGCTTATTCGAAGTGGTCTCCATTCGCTGCCATACAGTCCTTTAAACGTTGAGGCCAGTTATCAATAGAAGCACGCACTCTTTCCATGGGAAAATTCTTCACTGCCAATCGTACGGATTGTTTTAGGGACTTCAAATTATCATGGCGTTTAGAGCAAGCCGTACTCTCTAAAACTGACCATAAATCATAATCCAGCGGATTAAGATCGGGACTAGACGACGGCCAGTCTTCAGCTCTGATGTAGTCCGAAACGTTCGTTTCCAACCAAGACTGCGTAAACCGAGCTTTATGACCCGGTGCCGAATCTTGCTGGAAGGACCATTCTTGGTTATTGAACATGGTGTTGTTAAGGGGCTTCACTACCTCCTCAAGAATGGTATCTTGATACACTTGTGCCGATGTTTTGATACCTTTTTCACAAAAGTATGGCTCAGTCACTCCTTCATAGCTAATACCCCACCAAACCATCACTGAAGTCGGATAGTGCCCACGTTGCACTCTGTCGACTAATTGGGAAGCTTCCTTATAGCTTTGAGAATAAATACGGTCATTTTGTTTGTTAAAATGTTGCTCAATTGTAAAAAAATTCTCATCCGTAAACAAAATTTTTCTGTGACCTCCCTTTGCATACCGCTTCAGTATTTGTTTCGATTTTACCACCCTATTCTTTTTTAAATGATCAGTTAAGAAATGACCAGTACGTCTCTTATAGGCTGCAAGTCCTAAGTCATCTTTTAAAATACGCGACATGGTTCTAGGTGCTATCTTCATCTCCCGAGATAAAATCTTTTGCTTTCGGACAGGATTTCTTCGAATTCTTACCCTTATTGCTTTGACCACCTTTTTCGTACGAACACTACGTGGACGGCCAGATCTTTTTCTGTCACAAACAGAGGAGGTCTCATTGTACCTATTAATAGCCCGGTACACAAACATTTTACTAATAACAAGCGTATGGAGTTTTAAAAATTGCATTTGGCTCCATACCTACTTTGTGTAATGCAACCACAGCGATTCGGTTCTCTTTATTACCCCACTCCAGTTTAATATCGCAAAATATTGTACAATGTATTGGCGCCAAAATGAGAAAAATCAATGAACAATCATATAAAAATGACAGATTCCAAATTCAAATGTAATATTTTGTTTATTTTTAATTGTAACAGTATTTATGGCCAGACTAAGTATACGAAAAAGAAGATAAATATTAGGTCTCACATATTGCGTAAAATAATTGGTAATTATATCCATGTCAGAATATCTAGCAATCACAGCATTGAACAGGCATTGACTTCCAACCATAGCTCTCATTTTATATATTGACCAGGATGGCGATACTGCAAAAAAAAAGCTTATGCCTCGGGTACACTATAAGCGTACCTCGACTACAAGCACGACATCATCAGCATTAACCAATATTTATCCAGTTGTTGGAATATAGCTCTCCATTTTATTGAAAGGTTTCTATCATTGCGGATTAATAGAGGCGAGTGCACTAAATCTACCGGAGGGCTTGGCTTAAATAAATAACCACAGCCAAGTAAACAACTAGGCCCGACGTTTTGTTTTGCCCTTGCCTCATGTGAAGACTTACCATACGTTGCAAGTACTATTCTGCACACGACTTGCTCGGTACAAACATTGGACGAAATATAACTTACTCTATATTAGTCTTATCTGACATTAGTCGTGTTTTTCGTGGACTCCTTTTGAGAGCTCTTATCAATCTTATCATATATCCTTATTAACCGGAATTCTTCGTCGATGTTTCGTCTACGAATTTTAAAAGTGAAAACTTCTTTAGCGGCGCTGTGCACTTTTTGGGATGAGTAAAAAATGTTAAACTCGCGTCAGGACACGTGACCCTGATCGAAAATTCGTAAGATTTTGGTGAGGATTAGAACTTAAGTTCGCTGCAGCGCTAAAACATTAGTTACCTCTAATTAAACAATTAAAACATGAAGCGCTAGATCATTCATAGGGCATTATTTTCTCGCGACCAAAACGTTGTAAGCGCCATGAAATTCTTGGCGCTTACGCGTTTCGTTCAACGTAGTTTATCAACATCGCTGTTTGGTCCGCATGTTCAAGTTTTCACTTCTGCCGGCACTGCCGGAGTGCAACCCGTTTATTTTAAAGTGAACTGTCGAACATCTGGCAAATGAAGTAACAGGGGAAAATGTCATTCTGTCCATTCTCGACGGTGGCGTAAGTCATCTAGCGAATTTTATTATAAATAAACTCCGTTACAAGTTCGAGATCAGTTGTTAGGGGCTCCGCCCGCAACCGCGGCGCATCGCCATTGAAAACGCGACGTACATCGAAAATAGTTAATTTCGTTGTTGATCCGCGTTTCAAACCCGCTTTATTAGCCGAGTTACACACGGCTTGTGACATCGAATCTGCCGGGTTTGTAAATTGGTGTGACATCTAAATAAAACTTTTTAATCATGATTAAATTAATTATGCTTACTAACGAAATATCTCAGCGCCAGAAGACTAAAGTCATCGAACAGTGGGTATTGCCAGTGATGACATATGGAACTGAGACGTGGTCCTTCACTGCGATCCGTATGGGAAAGCTCAAAGTCGCTCAACGTGCTATGGTAACAGCTATGCTTGGGGTTTCGCTGCGTGATAGAATCAGAAATGAGGATATCCGAAGTAGAACTACGATAACCGATATAGCCCAAAGGATAAGCAAACGGAAGGGCCGGCTACATCGCCCGCACAACAACCACTGGTTTCTCGAACGGCGTCTGCATACCGGTACACGCAGTGTGGAACGACCCCCCACTAGATGGAGCGACGAACTCAAACGATCTGTAAGGAAGACGACAGATGCAGATGGCTCAAGATCGAGGTGAGTGGCTCTGTAGAGGTGTGGCCATGTCCAGCAATGGACTAATATGACGAGCTCGGTGGCTCAGTCGTGAATGACGCGACTTTGACACGAACGCTCGTGGGTTCGATTCCCACACAAGACAAACATTTGTGTGCATGAACATGTCTGTTTGTCTTGGTCTGGATGTTTTAAGAGAGGTAGGGCGCATCAAAGCAGCCCGTCCGGTGAAGTACCTCCACCTCATAGAAAACCGCAGCCAAATAACAACTCCCTAGAGGGTTGTTGTGTTCCTGCGTGTGAGGTCACCAGTAAGCTCTTAAGGAGTTGCTGTGTAAGCAGCAGAGGAGGCATCGCGCGAGTGATACTTAATATATCGCAAGCGTTAATAGGCTACGGTACCAATGATGAAGGAACTAAAAGTATATGCTGTACTCTCAAAGGGCTCACTACAATCTAAACATCGCAACAATCGAAACTAGATAGAGTTGCTTTTAACCATTGAATAGAACCTGCAGACCAGCTCGAAAGTATCCAATTACTGTATTGTCTAAGAATGTAGGGTATTGCTGTACAATACAATAATTAAATGCTACAGGTACATTCTTGATATGACAAAGAATAACGTCATTAAATAACAATTCCAAGGTGCTTTGGCTTCACTAGTCATACTACTATTGTTATTGAACGAGAAATATCACTAACTTATATACATTTTTTATTTCAAAATGGCCTCTTGCGATGGACGGGCATCAATCATTCGGCAGACAGTTCCTTCCTGTGTTTAATGCTAACTAGTTTTTGCTGCGTCTATTTGGGTTCCGTAGCGAAATGGTAAAAGATAAACCTTTATTGAGGGACTATACAGTTTGACGTTTTTGAAATCTCACTCGTTTTAAATTAACCAAAAAAAAACCGGCAAGTGGAGAATTCCTGTTACGTCCCAGTGCAGAATCTCACCTTCGAACGGAAGCACCTGGATACCAACTAGGACTTTGTGTTTCGGCGCAGAGACGAGCTGTGAGAAATGTAGACGATCCCAATCTTTGACGTGATATTGAAACCTTCCTTTCCCTTTGGAAACTTTGCCTCCCTTTGTGTGTTCTACCGTTAGTACAATGGATTGTGTTTAGAGTAGAACCTCCGTTTACAACCGCGATGTCTTTAGCGAATTCATCCTGACACATTAAAACCAATGGGCAAGTACTATCTGAGAGGTTATAAGAAAGTTATTCCGCGAACCCGTATAGGTACCTACATTGTAGAATGAACTTCCTTTTGAGAATTTCCCAAAAAAATATGGTAACCCCAAAAATAATTGATAAACAATCAAATACAATAATTGGTTCAAATTTATCTATAATTTTCATTGAATACATGACATTGACATTAATATTATAGCGCTATATATATATATATATATATATATATATACTACGCTATACTGACATAAATTTGTTAAACATATCTATTGACGATTTGAATAAAGAACAACAATGGTAAGTTTTTTGGCATTTGATGGGATACATTGGATTTTATTTATAAAATTATCCAAGTGTCCACGAGGGCCCAATATCAAATAAAGACTCTTTAATGTATATCTTTCTAAAAAATAATTGTACGGACCCTAACTCCGGGGATCAGAGTCGCTCCTGACCAGTTTTTCAACAGTCCATATCGACTTTTGACGAATGATAGGATTACATTGTCTAGTTACCTCTGTAATTATTTCATGATAGCTTGATTCTTTATTTATACGACTAAAGTTTGGAAAGACTTCAGAATCTATGTATTAGGTTCATATTCGGTCTCCGTAAATATGACCACGTAACTCAATACCGTGAACAACTTAAATGGCTATCTATTCGCCAACGTAGAAATTTGCATATTCTTTCCTTTCTCAATTTCATACTCTTCAACCCTAGAGCGCCACCTTATCTTAAACTTTGGTTCAAGTTTTGCTCCTCCTCCCACAACTTGCAACTTCGTTCTTGTGAAAACCTTACTCTGTCCTTTCCCTCTCATTCCTCTAAATTCTTCGATCAATCCTTCACCGTCGAAGCTATTAGGCAGTGGAATAATTTACCAGTAGTTATCAGCGAATTCTTTTGCCATTTTCAAAAAACTAGTAAAAAGTCATCTACTTTCTCTCTGATTTCAACTAGTTAGAACTGACATTTAAAACATATACATGTTTGTGTATTTATGTACAGTGTATGTATATTGTGTATGTAATGATATGTTTACGCGTATGTATGTAATATATATATATATTTGTCTATATGTGTGTAGTTATGTTTATATTTGTATATCTGTAACTAATATCAATAAGTTTAAATTAGTATCAGTTTTATTTAATTATTCATTTCCTTCCGGACTAGTCCTACCTTTTTCTTGTAATCTGTTTCGTTACCTTAAGGTTGCCTTGAAAAGATTGCTTTTAGCAATAAGGCCGCCTTGTTGCATAGTACATTTTTTATAATTGTAAGAATCTTTTGAATGTATTTCCTTAAATTCTGTGTTATGCAAATAAAGTGTATTCTATCTATCTATCTAAAGTTAAAAGTGGCTTACGACCGGCCTGATGGACATTTTCAACACCAGGGGTCACAGACTTACGCGTCACTCGCGCGTTACGGACCTTGTAAATAACTGTTCAAGCATTTTTTGTTGAGCCCAATGCTGTTTCACGCCACAACCTTTCCGATTCTTGGAAGAGTACTTCTCTGGGACCGCACAGTACGCGACCATTGCGATTCCAGTGTATGAAGACGAATAATAAAGCTTACTGTCATTTTTAAAGCGAACCCTGTATCTGCATGAGGTGCATCTATCTAATGAGAATTCGATAGCGTTGATGCGCATGCCATCCTAACCGAATACGCAGGTTAAGCAACGTCGACCGCAACATGTCTAAGGATGGGTTTTCTATCTCGAGGTGCTCCGTGCTCGGAGGGCACATTAAGCTGCCGGTCCCGGCTGTTGTCTATAGACGACAGTCGTTAAGCTAAGTGGCATGAAAACACTGGCCTCCGCCAATCCGCGGTTGAGCAGCGTGATGGAATATGCTCCAAACCCCTTTGGTTGAAGAGAGACCCGTATTATAGGATGAATAGATCGTTAACTACACCAACCCTACCTGGTTGGTGTTGTTGACTATTTACATATCCTCTTAAACTTCCTCATTAACAACATTCGCAGGATAACCAAGTGAAAAGTTCCTGAAGAAATTTACCAAACGCACCAACACAACCAATAAATAAATAAATATCCGAGTAATTAACAAAAACCTCCAAACAAATCAGTTGACCTGTTTTTTTTTTCATACAATCGATCACCAATCTAGATCGCGTCAATGCCAGACGAGAGTGATTGACAGACAGACGGACAGAGCGACTGATTGGATATAATTACGGTGCATATTTTATTAACGAAGCATTTATCACAAACTCCGTTGTCGACAACCATATTACGAGCAGCATAAAGTTCAAAATGTCCAGAAGTAGCGGCAGGGAGAGTCCGTGCCCGCATGTGCTAAATGAAGATAGGGTTAGATAAAATCTCAAATTATAGTACTTTGTTATGGTCTTTGTAATCAGCCGTGGTTTTAGAATTTTAATTTATTACGAGATGCTGGTATTAATGAATAAATGTTCGTGAAATCTTAAGGCAGAAGGCACAGCTTGCTTTGCGCGACGGTGCTGATCACAACTCTCAGGGAAGTACGGAAGTGAAAACCGACTTTGACAGAGAGAGCAAAAGTAGAATAAACACGGTGGAGATGCGAATGTAGGAGTCAAGGACGCCAAGACTACCAAATTCAGGAGAACTAGGAACCGACAAGCGTGCATGAAAAAAGCCTACCTTCTTTTTGCCTACCTCGCAAGGAACTTGGCGTGATGGACAGTAAAAATAATATATGTGCAATTCACACGCGACAGAAGTGAAACCTTCAAGGATGTGAACTTCAAGATAATGAGACGAATGTAGAATTTCAGGAGTATTGTAGGGTTCATTTATGATGATATTGATAATTGTTGAAAAATGATTTTATTAAAATAATTAAACATTTATGTAAACAATACACGTGTACAATACACCACGGTTGTTATGACGCCTTATCCCAAGCTTCGTAAAACGCTGGGACCCTGTAGTAAACACTGTATAATCCTTTCAATCTCATTCTCTAGCACGTTAAATCCTATAGATGTAAGTATGTGGTTGTCTCTTTAAAACACTTCTAACATTTCTCTCGCACGTTGCCTACCTCGCGAGGCACTTGGCGTGCAGATTGGCGTGCAGTTTCAGCGACTGCTGTAAATCCAGTTTTTTTTTCTTTAGTGTTGCTTACACGTGTATATCGAGAACCCCATTACGTTTGCGCCGAGACAGAGTCTATCTCAAATACGAAAGGAGACCCAAAATGGTGTTTTAGTATATTGTGAACAATGAAGGGGTAATAGCGGAAACATTGGCGTGAAAATACAGATAACCATAACAAATACCAACAGGACGACAGTACAACCTTCACTTTGTTTCGAAAATTCTCCATAGCGTCGTCATCTCGTTTCCTATTCCATTAGGATTGGCTGGGTCCGCTACCTAAGCCTAAGGGTTTGGCGAAGATACTGATTCTTACATAGAGCGACTGCCGTAAGACCTCGACGACCCAGAGGGAAAACAAATCATAAACAGTTAATAGATTCAGGAGTTTCTTTGCATAAGTCAAATTGCCTGTACAGACCTTTTATATGTAAGGTCATATGTCTTTCGAAATTTTATTTCCCGGACGTGCTGGTTTCTTCTCGATGTTTTCGTTCACCGCCGAGCGAGTGATAATTACAAATATGTAATAAATCCGAAATCACGAATTTGGTGCTCACGCCATCATTAATCCATCTATATACAATATTTTTTTTATAATATTAAATACTTGAAGAAATGCTTAAAAGTCGAAATTATACAGAAATCAGGTCACATTTCTTCAACTACAATTTGTACAAGTAAAAACGTTTACATATAATTTACTGAAAGTTATGTTTTTATGTCGCCTTCTTAAATTCACCACTCTATCTATTGATAGAGACTAATAGGGAATATGCATAAAAAATTTTTAGGACTGAATTTAAAAGAGGAGATTGAGACAGGAAGATATCTCAAAGTATTTTTTATAATTAGTTTGCGAGATAATGCTGTTTGAAAGTGGTATTTCATCACGTGACTTGAAAACGCTTGTGAGAGACCGCGGTAGATGACATCACAACTATGAAAACTATGAAGAAATGTATGGATTTCATCTAAATATTAGTTTTATTTCTGCAATTCAGGCATTCACATTGAAGCTGTCATAGTAAAACATGTTCAAAATATAACAATGATTTAAATTATGAAGTTCTTTTTGTTATAAAATCTGTTTGTTTTTTTACGATTTTTAACACCAAAATAAATTTCATACATATTCCCTATTGTGACAAACACAATACTTAGTCCATGAAAGCTGTCATTTTCATGAACTTATTCATGCCACCCTATTATCAACTTTAATGAGTACAGTAAGCACTTGGAAACAATCGGTGAAACACATTTGTCTCTCAACAGCTGAACGAGGCAAGAAATCACTCAGTTATTGACACCCCTATTGTCTTTAGACTCCCATAGAGCTAATATAAAATAGATTGCGTAGAACAACAGACTGGATACCTGACTGCCACCTAATACTAAGATTACTCTCAACGGTAACGTGATAAACAAATATTGTAGAGCTCGGTGGCGAACTTGTTTATAATGATACTTCGACAGACTCGTGGATTCGATTCCCACACAGGGTAAACATTTATGTGCACGAACATGTCTGTTTGTCTTGATCTAGATGATTTTAAGATAGGTAGGACGCTTAAAGCAGCCTGTATAGGGAAGTGTCTCTACCTCACAGAAAACCACAGTCAAATAACTGCCTGGAGGGTTGTTGTATTCTTGCGAGTGAGTTGGTAGTAAGCTTTTACTTAATGCAATGCAAGCGTTCACAGGCTACGGTTAACCACCTTACATCAGGTGGACCATATGCTAGGATGCCTCCAGACGTTGTATAAAAAAAATACTTGCGTAATGAAGCGACACTGTCTACACTTCACGACAAAAATAAACGTACACACAAAGTTTAACCTAATACAACAAAAAGCCTAGATTCCTTGCTACTTATGGAGGTATGAAGGCAGCAGCTCCATGTCAAAATGAGTACCTTCGTCCCGATACTTAGACTTAGACGGACCTCGCCAACCACGGTACAGGAAAGAGCTCAAAGCAGCAAGTACCGTGCTGCATCTCCCGCGTTTCGGCTCAAATGACCGCGAGGCCGGTGGAGCCATGAGCGGTGGTAGACCTCGCAAATCTTATTGGATTTGGAAAGGAGATAAGGCTAGGAAGAATAGGTAGCACTCCCGTCGCAAACTACGCGACCTGACCTGCCGCATTATATCGCAAGTACCGTCATAACGACCCGACTACATATCAATACAGTCAATTTAAAATAGAACAGACGTAACCTCCGGCGAGCGGCCGCGTCAATCGATATTCGCCGCTTGATTGATACGCTGATTGATTGACAGCTGACGAACGCACGCCCGCCACTCTCTAGTAAATAGGTTGGAGTACGTCACGGGCAGCGGTGGCGTACTGTGCGAGGATTGGAGTTTGAAAATGAACGTTTGCGTACTGTACAAGCGCACGTAGTCAAAATAAGACCTCATTTTTTTTAGTATTTTAAACTTGAAAGGTCTCGGATATTCAAGAGATTTTCTTCTTTTTACCGTTATCCCGTTACATACTTTGATGGGGTCGCAACCTAACCCTAAGGACGAAGATATTGATATAGAGCGACTGCTGACAGACCTCAACGACCAACAGGGAAAACCAGACCTTTCTTTCTTAGGTTAGGTAACAAATTTTTCGAAATATAACTCCTTGGACATTTGGGTTTCCTCACGATGTTTCTGAGCAAGTGATAATTACACATATGTATCTGTTTAAGGTGTGTACTAAGAAGCCTATCATATTCCCGACATATGATCTCTATCAATTCTGCCAAGTTCTGTCAGTCCGCCAGCTCTTCATCCTTTATACTATCCTCAAGCAACATACTTTTACGGAATTCAACCTCAAAACCCACGCCCGACGCAATCACTTAGTCACCTCTACATCTTCTTTTAAAATAACCTTCTCTCATCGTTTCTTCTGTTACCTGGATCCATCTTTATACAATAAATTAGAAAAGAAACTTAATTTATTCTATGTACCAAATTTGCCTGTAAAAAAAAGATCCCTACATATCTACATATATCATATCTACAAAATTTAAACTACATGGAAACCGAAAACATTTTACTGCCTTTATCGTAGACATACACACACAAAGACAAACACATATGCACACAAACAAATACACATACACACACGCACTCACACTCAAATTTATAACATTCCTTTCCGTTTTCAAACTCACATTTGTAACGTGTAAAAATAAATTTGTATATTTATTTTTAATACTATGTTTTCTTAATGGAACATTATATGTATGTACAATATATAAACATGTTGCTTCGTGCCCCACTGTTTCCTTGTACTGTATATATAGGTACTCCATCGATATACTCCATCCACGTTATTCGGGGAGGGTGCTGGTGCGCTGAGATACAGGCCTCGGCTTAGTTCAGGCCCCAGTCTCTCACCATCTTACATTGTCACATCACGTCAATTCACACGTACTAACTGCTCTCTTCTATGTTCATATTACTGTTCTCATAGTACCTAAGCCTAAGATTGTAGAGAAGGACGAATTAAGAAGGAGGTATACATGCATGTCACAATTCGATTCGCGGCTATACGTACAAAGCATAAATGTCTTAAGATATAAAGTCTTAAGATCTAACGACAGGTATGCCCTATCATTTGTCTGCTTGTTAGAGCAAAGTGTCATAATAAATAACTGTACGTAGATATAGTACACTACTTGCGCCATTTTTTAAAACAATAATGTTGGTGTATAACGTATCTACCTTTTGATACGTCGCTGCCTATAGGTACTACGAGAAGCAAAAACTCCACATTCAACAACAGTTAAATGTCAACATCGAGCGACAACCGAAAAACAGGCAGTGAAAACTACCACAATATATGAACCAAACGGTAAACCAACAATCATACATCGCTGATGAATACGTCTTCATCTTTCAAGCTTCTTCATTTTATTCAACCAGATAAATAATAAACAATGAAATAGGCTGTTCTTGTTGTTATAATATGTTTGTATGTATATCATTACGCCTAGTCCCTTGTCGGGTAAGCAGAGAGAAACGAGCGCCATAAGACGCCGCCCTTATAAACCTCACTAGTTTCTTTAGCATAGCTATTTTCATGCACGCTTGCGGGTTCCTAGGGCTCCTTACATCACCTTGAGCTAAAAAAGGGCCAGTTTGGTCATGGTTTCTTGTATACAACGTCGGGAGACATACAAGCATATGGTCCACCTGATGTAAAGTGGTTACAATACAATACCCCATGAACGCTGGTAACAGATTAAGTATCACTCGCGCAATGCCACCTCGTTGCTGTTGCTAACATACAACTCCTTAGGAGCTTACTGGTGACTTTACTCACACGCAGGAGCACGACAACTCTTCAGAGAGTTATTATATGGCTACAGTTGTCTGTGACGTGGAGGTCCTTCCCGAGACGAGGTGCTTTGATGCGCCCTACCTCTCTTAAAACACCCAGATCAAGACAAACAGACATGTTCATGCACACAAATGTTTGTCCTGTGTGGGGAATTGCTACCACAAGTGTTGGTGTCAAAGTTGCGTCATTCACGACTACGCCACCGAGCTCGTCAAATATGTAAATGGCTGTTCTTGCTGTAATAATACACTTGTGTGTATGTATAACTTCACGCCAGATCCCGTGCGGGGTGGGCAGAGAGAACTGAGCGCCACTCGCACTCGCTTCTTTAACATTCACAGTTTTTTTCATGCATGCACGTCGGGTCATGCAGGGAAATGCAGGATGAAAGAATGACGAAACAGATATAGAATGGGAAAGTGGAAGGATGTAGGAGCCGAGGAAGATCAAGACTAGCCTACCATGAACAAATTGGTCATGTTTTATCAGGAGGAGATGTCACGAACCCCATGAATATGAAAATGCAATGAAGGTGCATGAAAAGAACTAAGAATACAGAATCAAACGAGGTGTACAAGTCTTAAAGTGAGTGGGGTTATCAATGAGCTCCCATTTTGCAAGCGCTCATAGGCTACGGTAACCGCTTTACATCAGGTAGGTCGTATTCACGTATGCCTCCTGAAATTGCATAAAAAATATGTGTGCAGTTCACAGGCGATAGAAGCGCAACCTTCAAAAATGAAACAAACTTCAAGATAATGAGACGAATGTAGAATTTCAGTAGTAAGATAATTGAAGCTTCTTAATACCCAGACGCGCCACACACAACGCTCGGACCCTGTAATAAACACTGTATAATGCCTTCTATCTCAGTCTCTCACATGTCAAAGCCTATAGATGTATGTGGTTGTCTCTTTTTACTTTCGTATTTTCGTTTCATCGAGTTTCATAACACAACGATCTTTTCTCTTCAAAAAATCAACGAAACGATAATATAAACAACAGTATCACTATAACACAATCAGAAATGTCAATTTTTTTTCGTTAGAACAACGAAATAACAAGAAGTATGTTGGCGCCCGTCACACAAAAGTATTGTAATATGTAACTATTCGAGTATGTGAAATCGTTCATTTGTATGAAATGGAGATACTGTTCGAGCTATTACTTGCGGTGGTTTGACTCTACCCGCGATGCGGATATGCAAAGCACCCGCTTAGTTCGTTTTTGTGGCTGCAGGTTATGCACCGAACGCATACTTACATGCTAATTGTATATTACACGGTATGAACACAGACAAATAAATTAATTACTACTAAGTAACCACATTCCTATAAGCTGCCGTCCACCTGTACACATGCTGTACAATCCTCATACGTGGATTGCATAGCACGGAGCAGATCACTTGACGCCATATTTGGGCAAAATGTTCCAGAGATTCTTTCGCACGACCCTATCAAATTCTTTCTCAAGGTCCACGAAACCGCAGAAAACCTTCTGGTCCATAGCCAGATGTTTCTCCACGATGTTGCGGAACGATAGTATGAAAAGAGTCTTACAACTGAATGTGAAGAAAACCAAGATAACCAACGCTAACTTATGGAAGTAAAAGCTGGGTACGGCAGAGAGAAGTAGAATAAATGCGGTCGAGATGAAAGCATTGCGCAAAATTTGTGGCGTAACGCTTGCTGACCGCGTACGTAATGATGACGAAAGAGAGTGTCGTTGTTAAGATAAGAAAAGGCATGCTCCGTTAGTTCGAGCATGCAGAAAGTATGCAGGATGAAAGAATGACGAAAGATATGTACACAATGCAAAAGTAGAAGGATGTAGGAGCAGTGAAAGACCAAGACTGACCTACCATGACCAAACTGGTCGTGTTTTATCAGAAGGTGATGTCAATAGTCCTAGAAACCGGCGAGCGTGCATGAATAGAGTTATGAATGTTAAAAACACGAGTGAAGTTTTTTTTTTGAGATTTAGTAATTTTAATTATAATTTATGGAAAAACATTTGTATGTATAAAAATACTAAAAGTGCGATTATAATTATTAATAATTCCATCGTATGTACGAGCACTGTAACCACTTTTAACGCAAATAAAATATATTCTATTCTATTCTAAGGACCGCGTTTTATGGCGGTTGGTTATCTCTACCTACCCCGCAAGGGATTAAGCGTGAAGTTATAGATAGATAGATAGAAGTAACCATATTACCAACGGAACCGTCCTAGCTTAGTTTTTTTAATATAATGCTGGGAGGTAAACAAGCATGCGGCCTTCCTGATGGTAGCACTGGCAAAGCCTGAAGCGTTACTTGTGCGTGTATGTAAAATGATCTCCCTCACACACTGGAACCACAATGGTCACGTACCGTGCGGTTCCAGAGAAGTTTTCTTCAGAGAACTCTCAAGTACTGGAATGAGCTCCCAGCCGACGTTTTCCCAACGAATTACAGCTAAGGGTTCATCAAGAAAAGCGTGAGGAGGTTTTTACGGGGCTGGCAAGGCACGAGTGATGCCCCTGGTTGTGGAAATGTCCATAGACTACGGTAACTGCTAACCATCAGGCACGTCAGACGTTCATTCCACAACTTTAGAGTTAGAATACCTCACTGGACCAACACAGCACGCGACCACTGAGGTGCTGGAGTGTGAGGATAAACTTCCAGCTGCCAGTAAGGAGTGCACTTGTGGAAGGAAGTTGTTGACAACATATCGAACAACTCTTCGGAACACAACCCATTGTAATATTACGATTAGTAGAAAGCACAAAGGAGGCAGTGTCCCATCATCGGCAGGTATACAACAATAAAACGGCGCCCATTGCCAATGAACGCCTGCAATACAGGTAGTATGTCTTGCTTGTTGAAGCCCCTGTTACTCATACAGCAAATTCTTACGAGATTACTTACTGGTAATCACACTCAATTGTAGAAACGCAGCAACCCTTTGCTGATTATTTGGCTGCGATCTTCTGTGAAGTGGAAGCACTTCCTCAGTCGGGTTGCTATATTGAGTCTTATCTATCATAAGAATCTTTGTAATTGTCTACAAAATGAATAATAGTTACTTGACGTAGAGTCGAAATGAGATAGCACCAGCAGTGAGACGCACAATATACCAATGCTAATTATATATTTATGTAAATCAAGAATACGCCCATACAAAAAAAAGCCATTCATTTCTACACACCCCTTATTTAAGCCATTAAAATACACATCGCGCCCTATTTGGGGCTAATATAAAAAAAAGACCCAACCACGCCTAAACTCATCTCGTAATATACGTATATCTGCGCGCCAGGTCCCTTGCGGGGTAGGCAGAACGGAGCCAGCGCCATAAGACGCGATCTTCTGATGAAACAAGACCAATCCTTACACACAATAGTGTGTAAGGATTGGTCGTGTTTCATCAGAAGGTGATGTCAGGAGCCCCAGGAACCGGCGAGCGTGCATGAAAGAGCTATGAATGTTAGAGAAGCGAGTGAAGTATGTAAGGACCGCGTCCTATGGCGCTCGGTTCTCTCTGCCTACCCCGCAAGGGACTTGGCGTGAAGACATTCATACATACTACTCTGTGTAAAAAGTATCGGGAATATGTCAATAAAAAGACCCGCGTAAAAGAGGTCGTTCTAATTTTTTTACTGCATGTTGGTAGCACTGTACTGATTTAGCGCGCAAAATTTGAGCGGGATCTGTCATTTAATTTGTTTTAAACTACACTTTTTGTTGGTCATAGTTTTGAGTCCTCGGCGATTTTTACAATGGAAAATATTGTTGAACAAAGAGTGTGCCTTAAATTTTGTGTTTCAAATGATATTTCATGTGGTGAATCACTAAAAATGTTGCGAAATACCTACGGCGAATCGTGTATATCGAAAACAAGGGCTTATGAATGGTATAAGGCTTTTAAAGAAGGCCGAGAAGTAGTAGTAGACTTGCCTCGTTCTGGTAGACCTTCAACCGCTACGACCAGAGAAAACATCGACAGAATCAAGAAGCTAGTGCTCGAAAATCGACGTATGAGTCTGAGAGAGTTGGCTAGTGAGGTGAACATATCTTTTAAGTCCGTCCACAACATTCTCATTGACATTTTAGGCATGAAACGCGTCGCCGCTCGACTAGTTCCAAAAGAGCTCAATTTTGTTCAAAAAGCGCAGCGAAAGCATGTCGCTGAAGACATGGTTTCCCGAGCTTCTACGGATCCGACCTTTATGAAACGTATAATAACTGGCGACGAGACATGGGTTTATGAGTACGACATGCAAACAAGCCAACAGTCTTCAGAATGGCGTCTCGAAAACGAGCCGAAACCCAAAAAACCGCGGCAAAGTCGCTCCAAAATCAAGGTGATGCTGACAGTTTTTTTTGACTACCGTGGTGTGGTTCACTCCGAATTCCTTCCAGAGGGAGAAACAGTGAATAAAGAATATTATTTAGGCGTCATGAAGCGTTTGCGTGAGAGTATCCGCCGAAAACGTCCAGATTTGTGGCAACACAACTCATGGATGCTGCACCATGATAATGCACCATCACACACAGCCATTATAGTGAAAGAGTTTTTAGCGAAAAATTCAACAAAAGTTCTCGACCAAGCACCGTATTCACCTGATATGGCTCCGTCTGACTTTTTTTTATTTCCCAAGTTAAAATTACCACTTCGAGGAAAACGTTTTGAGTCGATAGAAGCCATAAAAGAAAATTCGCTGAATGAGCTAAAGGCCATACCGCAAATAGCCTATGAAAAATGTATGGAAGACTGGGTGAAGCGGTGGAGATGTTGTATTGCAAGCGATGGGGCCTACTTTGAAGGCGATAAAATAAATTTAGATGAATAATTTGTATTTTTTGTTTTATTGACAAATTCCCGATACTTAGTACACAGAATGTATATACATACCTTATACACTTCACTCGCTTCTTAAATAGTGTTTCTTCTGAAATAGTAGAAAATAAATGTTGGAGACATGCAAATTCATGTATATTTTCCTCAAATTATCAATAATGATTATGGTAGAATTTCGAACTTTGGGAGGTAACACATATATCTATATAGTAGTACAATACAAATCATAAATTGTAATATTGTTAGATTGTTATTGATTTCTCACATTATTATTCTATTTTAAGGATTATTTTATTTCTTTTTGGGACATTCAAGTACGTATGATGAGTTTTTTTTTATAAACAGGCAGTCATTCGCGGTTAGTTATGTAGAGTGATAGATACTAGTCGCTACCCTTAGTAAAGTAATTGACTGGTCTTCTTCTTCTACATACTTTAGGATTTTCTTACATGTCACTTGGATTATTTAGGCCCGTTTTAATACCCCTAGAAAATTATGACTTTTGTAAGTGAATTAAGACTTAATTGAACTTATTAACTGATATCATAATTGTCAAGTGACTCATTTTCCGGCATCCACGTTGGTAGTTTTTGAAGATATAATTGATTGTTTTATAAATAAATGTATACTATATTTTAAGGAAATAACACTAAGTGCACATAATGACTTCTAAATAATACTATCCCCAAATATGCGAATTATCATGTCCGACACATATTACTTTTAACTGATATTCAAGCAATCGAATATGTACAGCCATGCAATTCTGTAAGAGCAAACATCCTTACATCCTCGGAAACATCGGCTGCAACAAAATTGCAATTCCTTAATGTCGCTTTTCATGGTTGTGCGAAACTAGCGCCGCAAGGCTGCGTTTGGAATTGGAATTCTACAAGGCAAACAGCCTCGCGTACGCTTACAGCCTTATAGAATACCAAATAAAAAGCCGTGATCGCAGTAGACGATGTCAAAGCTGTGACATCTGTGATCACAGCGACGCACACAGCCATTACGAGTCGCTTAGAGAATTGCATGGCTGCACTAAAGCACTTAATTTTCTATGTAGCAGAAAGACGCGTTAGCACGCGAATACTTGAGTCAATTCCAATTAAGGAGTCCCATAATAACGTTGCACGTTTCACATAATTAGACAACACTCGATTTTTTTGACATTATTGCAAATCAACAAATTATAAATTTTAACGGGACTTCGTAATCGGAAGGGAGTGTAGACGGATGCCTCGCACACAAGCCGCCGATATAACGCACGCGTTCGCAACAGCATCTTTACAAGTCATTAGACGAGCCACCCTCCCCCCGACCGTCCCCGGCCCCGGGGACGCCGCACCCGCTTGTAATTAACCCAGGGCCATAAATTGACCGTAACTGTCATATCATATTGATTTAGTCCCGTGAGCGGGTTTGCCTGCCCCGAGTTTCGCACACCGAGGGAGCGGCAAAAATTAAAATTGTTTGGATTGATGATATTGGGGGTTGTTTAATTTATATAAAATATGTGGTGAATACGGCCTGTCACGGGCGGACCATTGATAGCTCAGTGGATGAAGAACCGACTGGCTCCTTAATCCAATCTTGGTGTAAATAATACCACTAAAATTGTGTTTTCGAATTTATGTACATATTTGTAATTATCCCTTGCTCGGCGGTGAAGGAAAACATCGCGAAGGAACTCGCACGTCCAAGAAATTATATTTTGAAACACCACTTGACCTAAGAAAGGTCTTTTCACTAGGTCGTCAAGGTCTAACTACAATCGCTCCATGTCAAAATCAGAATCCTCGCCAAATCCTTAGACTTAAAAGAGGTAGGGCGCATCAAAGCAGCCCATCTGGGAAAGTACCTCCACCTCACAGAAAACCGCAGCTAAATAACAACTACCTAAAGGGTTGTTGTGTTCCTGCGTGTGAGTGAGGTCACCAGTAAGCTCCCAAAGAGTTGCTGTATAAGCAGCAGAGGAGGCATCGCACGAGTGATAATATATCACAAGCGTTAATAGGCTACGATACCCGCTTTACATCAGGTGGGCCGTATGCTTGTATACCTCCAGACGAAGTGTAAAAAAAAACTTAGGTAGCTGACCCTGCCAGTCTTAATTGATAAGAAAACGGGATAACTCAAAGAAGAAGAAGAGGTCGAAAGCACTATGTATACACTAATATACTGTGTTCATACAATATGCATATATGTATTGTATAATAGTCTACCGGATGAATTAAAATTCTTACATGAAGTTGCGTTCAAAATGACATGGCTATTAAGAAAATGTCAAATTACATAGCACGGCAGTTGCAACATATATAAATATGTGACCGCTGTGTTCCGACACAAAGGCATACAATAATTAATGAACAAAAAAAAGACGAATACTTAACTTATTTTGGACATTATAAAAAAATCGGTCGAACGTTATATTGCTCAGAATTGCATTTATCGTCCGATAATAAGTAATAAATTGTCAAGATCACAGCGTTTTGTCTGTCAAAATTCATCTAAAGTCTAATGAGATATCTGAACTAACAAGTCATGGAGTTTCCTTTTAAATGGTACTTATTTCTTGTTTTTCTGGAATTGATTTTGGTACTTTGTTGTAAGTATATTTGTACTGCTCCATAAATATACTTACAACAAAATTTACTTTTGTTTATAAGGGTAGTAGAAGTCTCTATAATATTAAGGCATTTTTTAATTATAATGTACAGTATACTAGCTGCTGCCCGCGTCTCCGCCCGCGTGGAGTCAAATAACGTAGCCTATGTGTTAATCCAGATCATAATCTATCTACGTGCCAAATTTCATTCAAATCCGTTCAGCCGTTTAAGCGTGAAAGAGCATCAAACATCCATCCATACATACAAACTTTCGCATTTATAATATTAGTAGGATTACGAGTAATATTTAATTAGATGACTAAATAAGAGTATTGTATTTATTGACTATATCTATACATATAAATAAAATTGGAGTGTCTGTAGGTATGTAATATTAAAATACCCGCTTTTTATTAAATGCATATGGATGTATACACGGTTACACATACCAAAATATTTTTTTTACAATTTTTGTCTGTCTGTTTGTTCACTGGCATATAGCGTATGCAATAAGGAGTAACTTAGACTACTTTTATTTAAAAAATGTATTTATTTATATTAATATAAATAAAAGATAAAGATAAAAATTCTTTATTTGCCTTTAGAACCCTCACGGGCACTTAGACACGTCTTACATTTTCAATATTATATCTAATCATTTTTTTTTTAAGTTTTTCTCTTTTTTAATCTACCAGCATTTCAAATGACCATTGGCGAAGAAGAAATGCCAAAAGAAACTTGCCAATATAGGTCTTTTATTTTCCGAATCATCTTATACATATTACAATAAATATAATGATATGAGTGTACATATAGTGATATCAAGTGGTACAATTAAAGTTATATTAATTCATGTGCTGAATCATTTCCATACATCTCTGTCAGTTAGATATTCATCGATTCTATAATAACCCTTCTTACATAGAGTATTTTTGATGTGTCTTTTGAACATATTGTCAGGCAAGGACAGAACTGTTTCAGGTAATTTATTATAGAATCGAATACAATTTACCACAAAAGATCTATTAGTCTTAGCAAGCCGATGTACTGGCATACGCAATCTATTCCTGCTCCTAAGATTTTCAGTACATTTTGAAAACGAATTTATTATTTTACGAGCATACATTATGTTCTCATAAATATATTGAGAGGTAACCGTGAGGATATTTATTTCTTTAAATAGTTCTCTAAGTGATTCCCTGGAGCCCATGTTCTAAATAGAGCGGATGGCTCTCTTTTGTAATATGAAAATAGTTTCAATATCAGCCGCTCTTCCCCACAACAGTATACCATATAACATAATGCTGTGAAAGTAGCTGAAATAGACTAAGCGAGCGGTAGCCACATCCGTCAATTGTCTAATTCTCCTAACGGCATATGCGGCAGAGCTGAGCTTACTGGCCAGTTTATTTATGTGGGGGCCCCACTGCAATTTTGAGTCTATCGTAATTCCAAGAAATACAGTATCATTAATAAATTCTAGTATATTATTGTCAATGGAAACTTGTGTATTGGAAGACGCCACATTTGGAAGACTAAATTTTATACATTTGGTTTTAGTTGAATTTAATAAAAGATTATTGCATGTGAACCAATTCAGATGGCAGATAGAACACTATTTACCTTGTCAATATTTTCGCACCGGCGAGCAACATTAAAAATTAAAGAAGTGTCATCGGCAAACAGTAGTATATCCTCCGTTTTCTGCACCATGTATAGCAGATCATTTATATATACTAAAAATAAAAAGGGTCACAATATAGAGCCCTGGGGCACCCATTAACATTACTGCATTTAGATTTGACCCCATTTATGTCAACAGTTTGTATTCTATTGTTGTAAGTTGCGATCAAATCATGGGCTTTACTTCTAACTCCATAATGGCACAGCTTGAGCAATAATGTCCGATGGTCGACACAATCAAAAGCTTTGGAGAGATCACAGAATACCCCAATAGCATCCTGGGATCTCTCCCATGCGCTAAGAACATGCTTGACCAATGCCACCCCCGCATCTGTAGTGGATTTACCTGCTGTAAATCCGTATTGTGCACTATGAAAAATTTCATTGGTCTTAAAATAGAGTTGTAATTGATCAAGCAATATAATAAATAATAAAAAATAACTATACCGCGCGGACGAAGTCGCGGGCACAGCTAGTTGTATATATTGGCCCTTGGGGCAGAAAGGTTCTCGAATGGCGACCACGAACCGGAAAACGCAGAGTAGGACGGCCCCCACGCAATGGACAGACGATCTTGAGAAGATCGCAGGGAGCCGATGGATGCAAGCAACGCAAGTCCGATTGCAGTGGAAGGCTAAGGGGAAGGCATATGTTCAGCAGTGGACGTCTTTCGGCTGATATGATGATGATGATTTATTGACTATGTAGTAATAAGGAATAATGCATTTATTTTAATAACTAGCTGTGCCCGCGACTTCGTCCGCGTGGAATTTTATTTATTTATATTAATAAAAATAAAAAAAAATCTAAAATAAAAGTAGCCTAAGTTACTTCTTATTACATCAGCTATCTACCAGTGAAAGTCCCGTCGAAATCGGTCCAGCCATTTCAGAGATTAGCCGGAACAAACAGACAGACAGACAAAAATTGTAAAAATATTCATTTTGGTTATATGTACCGTGTATACATCCATATGCATTTAGTAAAAAGCGGTTATTTCAATATTACAAACAGACACCCCAATTTTATTTATCTGTATGGATGTTCTAAATCCCTCATTGTGACATAATTTGTCTGTTAAAAAATAATTTAAATTAAAATACTAAAAGTGAATAATTATTTATCGAAATTTAAATAATTTCTTTTTTTATATACAACGTCGGGAAGCACACGCTAGTATGCTTCATGCGACAAGTAGTTACCGTAGCCTATGGACGTTTGCAATACAGAAAGTATCACTAGCACGTTACCACTCCTGCTGCTAACACAATCCCATGGAGTTTCTGGAACTGCTTACTGGTAACCTCAGTCACTCGCAAGCAGGAACACAACAACCCTATAAGGAGTTGTTATTTCGTTGCGGTTTTCTGTGAGGTGGCGGTATTCACCAGTCGACTTGCAATGATGCGCCCTACCTATCTTAGTTCGTTTATCACTATGTATCGTTGGAAATAAACAATTTGTCATATAAAAATCCATGTAAATATTGCAGGGAAAATAGATAAACGTTTTTAACTACGACAGTTTTTTTAACTCATCAAAAATCCATAAATTTGTTATACGATATTTATTTTACTTTGGTCAGACGGTCATGTGAGGCAAATACACAAACATTCATCACATCAATCCTTACTCATCCCACTGCAGGGATACGGGTCTCCTTTCAACCGAAGGGGGGAGCATACTCCACCACGCTGCTCAAATGCGGATTGGCGGAGGCCAGTGTTTTCAAGGCGCCCGAGGCCTACTGACTTAGCTTAACGACTGTCATCTATCGACAACAGCCGGGACCGACGGCTTAACGTGCCTTCCGAAACACGGAGAAACTCGAAATAGATAAACCCATACATAGACAGGCTGCGGTCGATGTTGCTTAACCTGCGTGTTCGATTAGAATGACACGCGCAACGACACCATCGAGCTCACACATTACCTATTATTATATTATATCTCTCTAACATCATAGGTCATCCCAGTCATTGGATAGGTGGGCACGGGGATAAGGATCCAACGCGTTGAGGCCCCTTAGAGAACATTGATGTAATCTACTATACCTGCTGTGGCCCCCTCCAGGGTCCAATGGAACAATATACCCATGAACAGAGGTCTCCGCAGGCACTGGGACCATTGCGAATATGTCGGAACCACTGACGAAATGAGATCTAGAGGGACCATTGGTACTGGACTCTTACAGAAGATGGACGGACACCTGCCATATCTATCATATTATTAGTGCAATTCTTTAAAGTGTTTTCGAAGTGGTGGATGCACAACTGCGTACAATTATTGGACATATAAACAGTTATTAATTTATATATATACATATATATAGAAATTAAAAAAATATACTCGTATATAATTTCGCAATGATGATGTTAGAAACAGAGTTGGTCTGAAAGAGAGCGTCGGTGTCAAAATAAGCAGAGGCATGCTCCGTTGCTTCGGACATGTAGAAAGAATGCAGATGATAGAATGACGAAGCAGATATACAATGCAAAAGTGGAAGGATGTAGGAGCCGGGGAAGGCCAAGACTTACCTACCATGACCAAATTTGTCGTGTTCTGTCAGAAGGTGATGTCAGGAGCCCTAGAAACCGGCTAGCGTGCATGTGAAGAGCAATGAATGTTAAAACGAGTGAGATATGTAAGGATCGAGTCACGTGGCGCTCGGTTCTCTCTGCCTACCCCGCAAGGGATTTGGCGTGAAGTTATAGATAGATAGATAAAAAAAAACTGTATAATTTAACTGAGCACAAATCCTGGATATGTAAACATATATCCAGGATTTGTACTCGCACATCGAGTGCAGAACTACTCCCACTTGACGGCTGTTAATTTTTTCTGTGACCGAAGATAACGCGAAAAAATATGACCTTTGAACTAATTTAAAATTGGTAGCATTAAAGACTTTTTTATTTATATAGATTTTTAGTGCTTATTAATTTGAAAATCCGATGTCATTGAAGTGAACAATATTTTATGTTTTGAGTTAGCTGTAATGAAAACAGTTTGTCGATAAAATGACGAATCCAGTGATCGACACAAAGGGTTGCGGATTCCCCACACAGGACAACACGAATCTGCACTACATGTCTGTTTATCTTGATCTTAGTGTTTTCTATTTGAGTACGTACGTATTTACAAAAGAAAAAAGAATTTACGTAAATTTATTAGTTGACTACTTAGTACTAATAGCACAAGCTTTGCTTTATTTTGGTCTAGGCTAGATGACGCTGCGTCCCGAATTGCCCGGTAATACCTATATTTATTTATAAAATCATTACGTAGCATTTTTTTTTAATTTCACACGACTGCTACATTTTTTTGTTACATAAACAAAATCTAGCTCTTTTGTCTGTGGCCGATATCCGTACCGATGTCTCTTTTTGTACACCATAATGTCCATCAGAGGACATTTACATAAATACGACATTAGGTTGAGTTAATTGACACATTTCAAGATTTATGTGTTGCCTTTTACAAAAAGGAGTCGAGCACAGTTTTAGGTCCCAACATCCTCGTACGAACCATGCTTTTTTTTCTATCAATAAATTCGTTGGAACCTGTCAAAATGTATAAGTAATAAATATACACTTTATGTCGGTGTCTGTTCATAAGACTTCTTTAATGCATATTAATATCATCTGTCAATATCTTTCGAATCACAACAAGATATAAAATAAGGTCTTATCAAGGCCTTATAATGCTTCTGCGAATTATTCACACCAACCTGTACTCATTCCACTGCATGGTTACTGGTCTCCCGTGAACCGAAGAAGCGTTTAGAGCATACCTACTCAGCACGCTGTTCAACTATGGATTTGACTTATTGATTGTCACCTATCGACAACAGCAGGCACCGACTGCTTGATGTGTGCCGGAGAAGATAAATAAACGCATTCATACATGCTGCAGTCGATGTTGCTTAACCTGCATCTTCAATCACACTATCATGTGCTACGAAGTCATCGAGCTTCTTATGGGATCTGCATTTACACTACTTATATCTTCATTAATTTCATTAAACCCTTTGTACGTCTTTGTTAAAAATCAACTTGTCTAGACACCTAGAAGTCTTTTTGGCCGATTTCTTCAATGACAGGCTTAAAAACTAAAACGACGCAATCATTTTCGGGTTAAACAAAGAGATCAACGTGCAGTTGCAAAATTTCACATTATGGAACATATCAACTTGTCTGTCCTCAATCATTTAATATAAATAAATCTAACTGAAACATCTAAGCTATTCAGTAACAATAAATTCACGTATCAAGGTTAAAGTAATCATTTACGTACAAATAATGCCTTTTCTTTGATCACGTTACACTATTTAAAATAAAAACGTGTTCAATCAAAATTGGTGCAATAAAAAACGCATGGAATAAAGAAAAACGTTTAATGTGGCAACACCGGCCGCGCGCCATTGTTGGCGCGAAAATAAAACTATGGCCGCCATTGATTGAGCTGCGTTCATCACAACACGCATTTATTGGAATTGATACCTTAATCGTTGACGAGTAAGAACTTGTATGTAACTATCATTTTGTTGAATATAATTTAGCGAAACGTTTGATCTCGCTCGTAAATTGGCCGATAATGTTTGTTGAATCGGTTGATGTGTTTAAGAATGGTAAGTAAGTGTTTGTTTTCTATCATTCGCTGGCCAAATGTTGTCGGATTTGCTAGTTAGCTGTGTTTTGACAATCTCAATCGCAGCAACGCGGCAATAATGCTGTCTACACATGGGCGCGCGTGTGGGCTGAATTAGATCACTTAGTACACACAGGCGGAAAAGTTGGCAGTAAACATCTGAAAGATTTAGTAGTAAGTAACAGGCAATTGAGCTAACACTTTATTCTAATAAGCATTAATCGTCTTTCCATGTACCCTTTACTTTAAGTTTTGTAAACACAGTTATCCACATAGCATAGCTAAGACCGCGTGTGGAAGTTGGCGCGGTAACACAATTCAAACTAAATGGACCCTTAAAAGAACAGAAATAGGTGGCTAAATGCGAGAAGCGGAAAATCGCAACGCATACCTAATAGAAAATATGTAGGTACCTGGTACCTGCGACCATTATGCATCAACAAAACGTAATTAACTGAATCTAGGGAGTGACGATAATCTTTAGAATCTTACTACCACCACAATAGAGTTAAAACATACCCAAATTTGTTTTCAGTATCTACCTATCTCTCGAAACAGCGATGGCACCGTCTTATTATGTACTCCTACTTCTGGTTCGCCATTCTTGTTTAATTTTGTTGATAGTAATAAATGTTGTTCTTTATAAGGGTATCAATTGAGAACAGCTTGACCGATTTAACTGAATCATTATCGAATGTTTATAATAACATTTTACTGGAAATGAAAAGGAATGGAGAAAGTAAACTTGGCAAAAATTTACCCGGACAATTGAAACATACGGAAAAAAATTATTAGTTCTATGAGATTTTTGTATGAATTCAAAAACTAACGATTTGCATCAATCAATCAATCAATTTTAAATAGTTAAAAGCTAAGGAAATATTATATTTGTATAGATACTCCTGAATGTAGGAACTCTTCAAATTGATAACTGAAATTTAATTTTTAAGAGAGGTCATGAGAAATTTCCTCCACCTCACAGAACACTGCAGCCAAATAACAACTCTCCGGAGGGTTGTTGTGTTCCTCAGAACGAAGAGGTTACCAGTGAGGTTCTCTGTTAGCAGCGAGCTAGTGTTAACGCTTTGGAACGAAAATACTTTACGCGGGACATACTTCTTGTATTGAAAATCATTCACTGGTTATAATGACAAGTCTGGACAATGCAAATCACAAATCTTGCCTGTATGCCTCCTGTACTAAATAAAAAATATGTACTCAGTTTCAAATCTACATCTTCATTACTAATCAGTTGCTACAAATCGTTCTTTTCTTTTCACAAAGTAAATTTAATGAAATTTGAATACGAGTCGAGTGTCTTTTTAAATGTCTTATTTATGTTTTGTGTACCCGAACTGACGCAACCAGTAACTGAGAATGTCAATATGCACGTTGCACATCTGCCTTATTGCCTTGACAGACTGCATCGATGACACGCGCAAAATTACAGCCCGTAACTTTATTACACATTTGCATAAAATATGTAAACTTTATTATTTACTTACTGGCAACATTTTTTTGTCTTGTACAAATGCACCTATGTAATTGAAATCGTATCCACTTTATTTATGAAAATTATTTATGACGTATTTAATGATTTATTTCAGCGTTGGTTTTAGAATTGAACAAGACTCGCGCACATTTTCCTAATTTGCTCGCCATGTTTCATATTTTAGTCGAGCTTGACATGTTCTGCACAATGACGATATAAGCTCAACTTTTATCAGATATTTTTCAATATCTGTGAACGTAAAACATGTGGTAAAGTCGGGACTTGTCGTGTTTAATAAACTCAAATTATCGAACAATTCCAAATAATTAAAAAATTAAGTACACATATACATACATATCTTCAAGCAGGATCCCCGGTAGACAGAGAGAACCAAGCGAACGAGACGCGGTTTTTACACTCGTTCGCTTCTTTAACATTCATAGCTCTTTTCATGCATTTGCGTAGAGCTCCTGACATCACCTTTTAATACGACCAGTTTAGTCGTGGTAGGCTTCTATATCCTTCCACTTCCGCATTATGTATGTTTTGTGATCTTTCATATATTTTTTAACTCTTCGGAAACTAACATTCTCGACGCTTCAAACTGTTATCGGAAAGATTTCAATATTTTTCTTTAGTAAATACGAGTTGAAGCCAATGTATAACGATTTTGGATGTAAGGGATCACCACCATCATCATCACCATAAAGCCAAATTCACCTGCAAATAGTACTCCCCGCCGACTAGTAAACCTGGCTTTGGTGAAACACATTATGGCCATCAGGAACAGCCCGATTGGGGAAGTACTTCAACCTTACAAAAAATCATAATTAGGCTAATAAAAAGTCGTAGCGTTCTGGCGAGTAAGTTTTCCATGAAGCTTATGATTTAGCATAGCAGTGGCAAACTACCAAAAAAATACTTTTTCTTCTTATATCAGTTTCTCATGAGGCGGGTCACATGCTTGGTCGTCACTCAACCTTGTAAAAGAATAACGATAAAAAATAATTATAATAACCACGTTTAAAAGCCTTTCGATATAAAATAGTAAGTGTATACTTTTCTACAGAAAATACATCAGTGGTATCCTAGTGGATAAAGACTGCCCCCCCCCCCCCCCAGTTCGAATCGCCACGTAGGCATTACGTACAATAAATCAGTATTTCCGGATTTAAGAGTACCTACATATTTGTAATTATGGCGAGCAAGTGGCGGTGAAGGAAATGGTCGTGCACATGACAACTAACCTAAGAAAGGTCTAGTTTTCCCACTGGGTTGTGAAGCTTCGAAGCAATCGTTCCATATAAAAATCAGTATTTTCGTCAAATCCTTAAGCTAGGTAGCTTACCACGGCAATCCTAATGGATTAGGAAACAGGATAATGCTAGGAAAAAGAAGACTTTTCTATATAAGTTAATTAATAAAACAATATTTTCAAAAATTCCCTTTCGCGGTAGCCAACCAATAAAATTAATACCTCATCACGGTGTTGCCATTTGAAACGTATAATTTCCTCCCACGCTCGCATAAACATTATGAAATGACACGTTCAAATAAATCGTAATCGATTAATATAAGAATATCAAATATTGACAGTGTTCGCTATATTAAATTATGTTTAATTTATTCATATTCTATTAGCGAGAGGCCGAGTTATTGGTCCACATTCGATTTGGAATATTAAAAACTGTTAGCGATCGATTTTTAAAATAAAACTGGTTTACTCTCGCGCCGTTGGTTACTCGAATATTCAGAAGAGTTAATTTTTATATCTGGTCTAACAGCCACTAGCTTCTGGAGAATGTTTCTTACGCATTGTTATTAAGCAACAACTATTCACTATAAGGCAAAACGTTTTAAAAAATAGCTGAGAATATTGTAATAAAAAACACATTTATTCATTTATTTTTTCATTCCCTTATTGGTATTGAAATAAAATCTATCTGTCAATATTATTACGCCAGAACCCTTGCAATGTAGGCAGGGACAGCAGAGTGCAACAAAACGCAGTTCTTACGCACTTCACTCGCTTCTGCAACACCCATAAATTTCATGCACTCTCGCCGGTTCCAACAGTTCCTTACATGACCTTCTAATAAAACACGACCTATTTGGTGAGGTAAGCATTGGCCTTCCTTGGCTCTTACATCCTTCCACTTTCACTTTGTAAATCTGTTACGTCATTTTTTCTTCATGTCCGAACCAACGGAGCATTTTTCTTTTCATACACTAATACGCCATAAACTTGGTAATCGTCGTAATTGATTCGACTGAAGGAGTGCACTATTTTATCCTCATTTCTCTTTCTAGCTCCATCACTAATCTCTGATCACCGATTCTTTGAGACCACTCCAATGAGCCCATACAGGATCCTGTGCAGTAATTCGGTAAGGAATGCGTATCTTGCAGCATCACATAGTGCTGCAACATCAGGTAATTATTGCCATTCTTACATTATCATTCAGGTAACAGGATACAAAATCTTAATTCAACAGCCCTGTCACCGTATCTCACCTACTTCCCATCATCAATGAGAAATGAGATGATCTTCAAAAGGATGAACAAATTTTCGTGAAACATAGCAATTAACACTTGCGAGTCACTTTAAAAACATACTTATTATAAATATAGTTGACACCTCGTTTTCGCCAAGAATTAAAAATGGCCAAGTTATTTCTTGACAGCTTCAAAACAAAATAAAAACTTTATTAAAAAATGTAATCGCCTTAATTTTTTTAATTTAATTTACTTTAAAAAATTGCTATATCTATATATAATAAGTGGCTCAGTCGTGAATGACGCGACTTTGACACCAACGCTCGTGCTTTCGATTCCCACAGGACTAAACATTTATGTGCATGAACACGTCTGTGTGTCGTGATCTGGCTGTTTTTAAGAAAGGCATAGGCTGGTATCAAACCAGCCTGCCTGGGCAATTATTTCCACTTCACACACAACTCCCTGGAGGCTTGCCGTGTTCATGCAAACGAGTGAGGTCACCAGCCATGCAATTCTCTAAGCGACTCGTAATGGCTGTGTGCGTCGCTGTGATCACAGATGTCACAGCTTTGACATCGTCTACTGCGATCACGGCTAAATTATTTGGTATTATATAAGGCTGTAAGCGTACGCGAGGCTGTTTGCCTTGTAGAATTCCAATACCAAACGCAGCCTTGCGGCGCTAGTGTCGCGCAACCATAAAAAGCGACACCAAAGAATTGCAATTTTGTGTTCAAGGCTGTAACAGCCGATGTTTCCGAGGATGTAAGGACGTTTGCTCTTACAGAATTGCATGGCTGTACGCTTCTAAGGATTTGCTGTTTTAACAGCTGTTACTTAATGTATTAGGTAAAAAGCGGTCATAGACTTCTTTTATCATCACAATTTTATTCTCGAAAATAGTAACCTATATTGGCAAGTTCCTTTCGTATTTCCTCTCACCAATTAATTTCCAAAATGATGGTAATTAAATAATAAATATGAGAAATTAATAAGATACAATAAGTTTTTATTATCAAATGTAGGTAATATGACTCTTAAATACCCGCGAGGGCACAGTGGCAAAAATATTTTTTTTTTTTTTGTGAGATCTGTACAGATGCAGTCACAGGTAGGGTAGGGCGGGGCTAAAAGGTCCAATTTTACTAGTAAGATTTTATACTGTGAAAACGGAATCTACTATCAAAATATACAACAGCAATCAAACAAACGGTTACCGTACCATGTTTAACCACATTTTCGGTTGAATTCAATTCAAAAATCATGATAGAAATATGTAATTTTACATTTTTTCTAGACCTTGTCGTCTGTCTCTTTTTGCCCCATGGTAGGGGTAAAAAGAAACAGCCAAGGAGCAAAAATTTCCAGTATTTAATTTTAATTTTTAAAAGGATTTATGAAATAATAACAATATTTGGTCCAATGAATTTCAAAACTATATTTTTATTTCAAAAGGAAAATATCTTAAGTACTGTAATAATTATAACAAAAGAAAATACTTTTCTTAATTCTAAGTTTCATAGTATTTAAACAGTCTTTATTGCATACAAAACAAAGAATCTTTTTGGAACTTTGTTGAGCTTATGAGTTCCTTATGAGTTTATTAGTGCCACGATCATATTTCATTTTATAGCTGCGCATTCTAAAAACAAAAACGTTTTTAATAACCCATTTATGGGGTAAAAATTCAATGTGGGCTAAAAAGTCCATATTGGACCTGTTTACGTCAAACGCGTGTAAGTTTTTACAGATTATAAAAAAATACAGTTCAAACTAACTTAAAACTAATAGTAAATCATGAAAAACAAATATACAACGTATACAAATAGACGATGTTTAGGCATCGTGAACGAAATAACACTACTCGGAACTAAAAAGAATCATAATGAAAAAAATTACTTATGTTAAGATTTTGAGACGCCATCACATATCTCCCGGTAGCGTCGTCGTTCGACTCCCAAACGATGTCTCGTTACGATCCCCGCGACTTCTGTCCGCTCATACGGTTAGAAAAAACGAACGTCACTAGTTTTTTAGATACGGTGGACCTTTAAGCCCCGCCCTACCCTACTTATATTCATAATAATGAAAGAACAATAAAAATTTATTATAAATGAAGCAAATACATAAAGCAAGCAGTATTATTCATCGAATATCATTTGTTCATATTATATATGTGTGAAATCTATGATTATTTTTGTTATATGTTACGTTAATTACATAATTTAAAAATATCTGTGATAGGTATAAGACTTGTGTAAGTCTATACAAAGTAACAATTTATCTGTCTATTCATCTATTTATTCGCGCAGAGCGTATTGCGAGGTAGGCAGAGTGAGCCAGGCGCCGCATGACACCATTCACGTGATGTTAAAAATGGTGAAATGTCATTTATTTTCTAGAATACATGTATATAATGAGTATAATTATGTAGTTCGGCATATTTCCCAATATTACAAATTCCATGCAAAAGCTTAGTCTGCAGCTTGTCTATCTTATGAAAAAAATAATTGATAGCATGTTGACGATGCATTCGTCACATATTACGTTGCATAAAATTATGCATATTAAACAGTTACAAAATATAATATATCAAACGAAATGCCTAGAATATACTTAGTAACTGAGCCTAGGTATCGATAACGTACTTAAAAAAGTTATACGAACTAAGCGGCCGGTTTCTCATATAAACGTATGAAAGTGTTAGGTAATACCTAATCGACAACTTGAAAAGAGAAGTTCACAGGCAAGTTTCCTTCGGCATTTCTTCTTCGCCAATTCCCGTAATTCTTAGCAGATTAAAAAAGAAAAATAGTGACATAAGAGAATTGAATAAGACACAGTAAGATAATAATTTTAAAAAATATAAGACGTTTCTAAGTGCCCGCGAGGGCTCAAAGGCAAATGGCCTCACGGCTGGTTTTACATTAAGTATCCGGCGCGATATCACCTCTGCTGCTAACACAGCAACTCCTTGGGAGCTCACAGGTGACCTCTCTCAACACAATAACCCTCCAGGGAGTTTGTTATTTGGCTGCGGTTTTCTGTGTGGTGCAGATACTTCCAAACAACTTAGAAACTAAAAATCCGGTAATAAAATGTTTTTTTTTTTTAATTCCCACTGGATACCGAGATACGCCCAAATTTCAAGAAGCTTATAATTCAAATCGACAATAAAATTAAAATATCTAGTAAACTTGACTGAGGTCGAAGAAACAATTAAATATTATGGATTAAACATTAATAGACGGAAAAACCGGTTCGTTGTACAGAAAATAAATGAATTAGCTAACAAGTCAAAATAAAATGGCGGATAGCTGATTTATGATCGTATTGAC
Organism: Pyralis farinalis; assembly: GCA_947507595.1. Classification (NCBI taxonomy): domain Eukaryota; kingdom Metazoa; phylum Arthropoda; class Insecta; order Lepidoptera; family Pyralidae; genus Pyralis; species Pyralis farinalis. The sequence goes on along the minus strand of OX382268.1, from coordinate 2,044,109 downwards.
AGTGCCTGCGCGGGCGCTGGCCGCCATTTTGTCTGTCAGTAGATCAGTCACGGTGTGGAAATAGATGTCTCTATGTATACTTGGTCGAGGGGGAAAACAAAATATACTACTGATTTTTATCCTGCAGTTTCGTTCTTCTGTGGAAACGTATTTCGGTTATTTTCTCACTTCATAAGTTGCATTACTACAAATGGTACGATTTACTTTGTGGCATGACTAGTTTGAGTTCTTGATCTCTTGATCTTCGCTACATCATTATAACATTTAAGAGCATGAAGGAAGTAACCTATGGATATTCGATGAATCAGATTTTACACAGTAACTCAATTCACTCACGTAAAGTAGAAAGCTCTGCTCTTATTGGCTAATTCACGCTAAAATAAGGTTATTGTGAGCTCCATGCACAGTCAACTGATTTATTAATTTGTATTTAAGAAACTTGTTCTTGTAGGAGAGTTCTTAATTTTTTCCTCTCCCCCGCCGGTTAATTTATTACATTAAATTACATAACTTCTCTTTTCTTTTATCTCCTTCATAAAACTATGCCTTGGTCACCCGACCCACCTTTATTTTTCCTTCGATTATGTTTCTAATCTTCGTAAGAAGCCCAACATATTTCCACTTTTGTTCTCAATTATTTTCAATATATTTCTCTTTTCTCCTACCACGAAGTCTGAAATAGATTAAGAGACAAGTCCTCTATGGCGCGTTTAAGATGTTATACCTATAAATCGAAGTGTCGCGAGTAATGACCAACCCAGAGCGATACAACCTTATATTGCTTTGATTGAGTTACCCTACTCTAACTATAATACTAGTTTTTTAAATCATTCACTTCTTCTTCTCAGCGGCATCCCGTTTCCTAAACCATAATCCCTTCATTTAAATCTATCACTTCACTAGGTATACCAAGCTAGGATTGGCTCGCATTTTTTACAGATTTTTACAGCCCTACTATCTCGTTTAGCATCCGACTGAGATCCTGATTTATTCTAGCCAAGTGGCTGTAGATTGTACTCCATGATGTTCACTGGGGACATTGATACTCCACGATGTCCAGGGCAGCGTCTTGAAAACGATCTCCAAAGACGTGAAAAATTCAGGGATATTACGCGTACTCATCGCTGCAGTTGAATGGGCATAGACTGCTGGTTTGCTGGTGTTTCAGCATCTCGATGTTGAGGGAACTGAATGTTATTGGGAGAGAATTTTATACTTTTATTCACAACTGCCCAAAAAGGAGTGTAATGTTTTCAGTGTTCATATGTAGGTATATGTTTTTTATTTGGATTTATATAAATACGGTATTATTCGAACCCTTGCTTTACATCGGGTAACAAATGCTATGTGACGTCGTAAACAATATGGCAGACCCACAGATTACAGATGTGATCTGAGGGCGGACCCGAGTACATACATACATACCAGAACGACCGAGCTTCGCTTGTCGTTTTTTCGAGTATTTAGGGACATAGGTCCCTAATCTTAAAAAGAAGTAGACAATCTTAAAAAGATAACTCTTATGTAATACAAAATTATATCCTAATCGTTAAAGCCGTTTCTGAGAGACTATGTAATATATTTATATAGAGTATATAATATGCGCAAGCTTGCTTTGCCAGAGGAACACCTGGCTCGTCAACTATATAACAATTCAATTTTTTTTTTAATTTGTCGACCATTTTGACCATGTGTGTTTGAGTCCTTAAGAGATAGGAACGGTGATTCTGAACATTCCTATTCTACTTTTTTATGCTGAATCCGAATCTGAAGTCAAAATTCGAATATTTGAAAAAAGCGACAGACAAACACACAGATAAACGCACAGACAAACATATAGATTTCATATAGGAACGGTGTTCCTGATAAACTATCAAATGTGATATCCACATTAAAGGTTTGCAAAAATATAGGTACACAACGTAGGTATATGTTTAAAGACACATTTTAATTAAAAAGGATACAATAATTAAAGTTAAAATAATACATTAATCATGTACTATAAACATTAAAAAACAGCGCTAGTTTAATTACTTCTCATCTCTTGTACTATTTACATAAAATCTGTAATTATTTCAGATGTCAGCTTCATAAACATCAACGATAAAGACAAACGGACGAGAGCGGCAAAATAAGGGTAGCTTTTTGATCTTTTAGGCACAGAAAATTAAAACAAACATCATGCAAGAGAACATAGAAGCTTCTCCTTGAAGTTGGTTACCAGTCAAATGGTAGGTGACATGACTGACTATTGTGAGGCTACACTGGAAACCAAGCCGGCGAGCATTCTCAACTGTACAAAACACAAAGGGAACAGTATCACCGCATTTACATAATTTGTGACCTATACCACCATGGCTGCACTTTGTTGCATCAAAAGTTGGCAGGACCTGTCAATTATCTGCAACGTGTTCGAGCGAAATGTGTCAATTTTAGAGTCAACATTAAATGTCAGCTGCGAACGCGTAATGACCACGAAGCGCAGGTAGCCTATAGTGCATTTATAAACACTTAGTAAATAGTTACTCCGAAGTAATTTAGTGTGTTACTATTATCTAAAACACGCCAAATCCTTAGGTTTAGGCAGCGGATCCTGGCATTCCTAAAAGAGTAGGATACAGGATACCACCAGGAAGAAGAATACTATGTTTAATTAATCTGGGTTGTCTGATCTGGTGTCCACAGTTTTCTCCCAATACCAATGGGCAATTCATCGTCACAACTGGAACCACAATGCTTGCGATCCGTGCGGTTCCACAGGATTTTTCGATAACCATTAGGTGAACTCCAGAAGATTTCCTTATGAAACTACATCGTGAGGTTCTTCAAATGGGCATCAAGATAATTTGACAGGATCAGGAATGATGCCACCGGTGTTGCAAATGATTACTGTGGAAGGCTACGGTAATCAGGCAAACCAGACGCTTGCCTGTTATAAATAAAAAATAATTCTGTGTACATGAAACTGTACTGAAACAATTAATTATTGATTGTGTTGGAGAAATTATTTCAATATTAAAGTCGAATTAATGTTACGGGCTAGGAAAATGCATTCTATGGAATGGACCCTTAGGTTCAGTACACTCCTCATGATACAGCTACTGGCTACACCGCACTTTGGTCTTTATCTTATATATAAAAATCTCGTGTCACAGTGTATTTATTATTACTATATACTTATTATATATACTTATTTTTATATATAATATATAGACCAAAGTGCGGTGTAGCCGGTACACTGGTGACTTAGTAACGGCCCACATGGGCCAACTACATAGTGTCAAAAAATAAGCGGTTGCCTTAAATTTTTGAAATGAATCCCATAATCGTTATAGAAAATTTGAGGTTAGTTTAGCTGATTCTAACTCGGTTTTTCTGTTTGCAAAATTTACCTCGTTTTGGCTATTTATATGTAGATATGTAATACGTTAAATCCGTTCGGGCCAAGCGGAACAGACAATGAATAGTCTTCTGCAGGAATCGAACTAACGTACTAAAGTAGACATCGCTATCCACTCGACCAAATGACGTTAGATGTCCATGGACTCTATAAGAGTTACTCTACCAAGACTTGTCAAGAATGTTAACGGGGTTCTTTATTTTTAGGCAAGCGAAAGATCGTTCCACAGTCAATCTTTGTCAAAGGATATCTCTTTTCATAAACTTACATGAATGCTTCAGTAGCGTTATTGGAGTACGGCGAGTGGTACAGTGGTGAAACACGCTATTCAAAGTAACGTTACTTTGATACCAACGCTCGTGGGTTCGATTTCACAAAATACACTCAAATATTTGTGTGCATGAACATGTCTGTTTGTTTTGGTATGTGTGCTTTTAAGAGACGTAGGGCGCTTCAAAGCAGCCTGTCTGGGGCAGTACCTCCACCTCACATAAAAACTGCAGCCAAAAAACAACTCCCAAGAGGGTTATTGTATTCTTGAGCGTGAGTGAGGTCACCAGTAAGTTTCTAAGGAGTTGCTGTGTTAGCAGCAGAGATGACATCGCGCGAGTGATACTTAATGTATTGCAAGCGTTCATAGACTACGGTAATCGCTTTACAACAGATGAGTCTATGCTTGTATGCCTCGCGACGATGTATAAAAAAATATTCTCTTAATAATTTTACACATTTTTTTGATTGCGTAACTGAACGGTTGTATGTAGGTATTATATATTCACCGAAAAACCCGATAATCTGGTACCTATCCTGCACAGAACTGTTAGTTTTTTATTCGATTTTATATCTATATATTCACCAAGTTATATGTTTATTTGGTTTCACCATATTTAAAAAAATCAGTTCAAACGTTACATCTTATGTATTGTAAATACCAAAATCCTTTTATGATTAATAAACAACATGGAAATATCTATGTCGGTGTCAAGACTTGGAGATCGCTGTGTGTAAAAATATGAAGTCATCTACAGATGACGCGTCCTTTAAATCCTACCAATATTAAAAAGTTTGTGAGGACGATTTCTCTTTCATTCAAAGATGGCTGAAGGGATACCAAATAAAGTACGTTCCGGATTACTGGCTTTTTTCATACTACTAAGGTAACAAACACGCATACGGCCTGCCTGATGGTAAGCAGCAACCGTGACCTACGGACACTTGCCACGCCTGGCGTTGCCGACCCTGTAGCAACTTCTTCGCACGTGTTTTGAAGACGCTCACGCTGTAATGCCTTAGGAAAACCTCGGCAGTGAGATCGTTCCGCAACTTAGATAGAAAACTTCTCTGAAATCGCACAGTACGCGACTATACGCGGTTCCAGTGTGTGAGGATGAATTCCCATCCGCCGGCGAGCGGTGCGATTATATAACGAGGCTGTTGGCAACATATTGCTACTCAATCCTATTTTAGAACACAATCCATTGTACAATCAGTAGAACACACAAATTGAGGCAAAAACTTCTTAAATTTAAGGCCTCAATATAGTGTGTGAACTTAGGATCACAGACAATGCTCAAAGCGCACCTTTGCACCGAATTACTAGGTCCTAGCTGGGAACCCAGGTGCTCCCTAGGGACCTACAGTACTCCATGTTCTAAATTCACCAAGACATATGTCTTTCAAAAAAACTATTGAAATGTTACTTCTTATTACTTTCTTCTTCCTCGGATTTTAAAGGCCAGGCTATCAAATCAATATCAATCAGCTATCAAATGAAAAGAAAAATGAAATTCAATTGATAGTTCCAGATATTAGCATGTTCAAACAAACATACAAACTCTTTCACTTTCAATATTAGTATCAGATAAATACGTAAATCTTTTTATGTTTAGTAAAAACATGAAAATAACCATAGAAATGTCAAGACTGCAGCTCGTATAATGTATGGCCACCGACAGATGTCGTGTCGTTTGGCCGCTATATATTACACTTAATTCTATCCTGACAGGCCATTAACAATAATACACGTTAAGCAACGTCGAGGCTATGGATGGGTTTTATCTATGTCGAGTTTCACCATGTTTCGGAGGGCACGTTATGCCGACGGGCCCGGCTGTTGTCGATAGATGACAGTCGTTCAGCTAACTCAGTGGCCTTCGGACGGTATGAATAGACTGATCCGAAAATATAATAGAATCTCCCGCTAATCCACAGTTCAGCAGCGTGGCGGAGTCCGCTCTAAACCTGTTGAAGAGGTTGAAGAGAGACTCGTATTCCTGCAATGTACTGAATACAGTTTAATGTGAAATATTTTATTTAATTTAGAAGATTTTAATTACATATCGTCCGCCATCTTGTGAACCATGGATGTAATAAACAAATGGGATATTTCCTATAGTTAGGTACATTCCATTAAATTTTCATGCATTTTTGAAATTAACCTGAACGGCATGTGTTTGATATTTTTATTTAAAAAAAAAATTTGTAACAATAACATCAGTACAGAAACTATATTATACAATATATATATACGATACATTAGTCTGTAAGGTCTGTGACGCAGCCATTAACGCCCAATCCCCAAACAATTTTATACAACTTCCATATTTTTTGTAGTTAGTAACGAAAGTTAATTCTTATACTACTCAAAGAGCCGTGATAGCCCAGTGGATAAAGAGTCAGCCTATTAACCGATTAGTCTTGGTTCGAATCCCGGCGTGTGTACCACTAAATTCGTGTTTTCGTATTTATGTTAGATATATGTAATTAACATGACAGTGACTACATCGTGTGGGAATTCACACGTCCAAGAGATTATGGAAAAAAACATGTGACCTAACCTAAGAAGAATCTGATTATTCCTCTGGGTGGCGGAGGTCTGACGATTGTCGCTTCATGTCAAAATCAGTATCTTCGCCAAATTCTTTGGTTTGGTAGCGGACTATTCATAAGACATTAGGTTCCCTACGCTAACGCTAGGTAGAAGAATTGCAATGAAGGCTATGTTTTTTACTACGTTGGGAGGCATGCAAGCCTCGGTAACCCACCTGATGTAAAGTGGTTACCGTGCAAACGAACACTTGTAGGAAGTATCGCTTGCGCGTTGCTCGCTTGAAACAACAAATCCTTAGGACCTCACTGGTAACGTCACTCATTCGCATGAGTTTTTAATTTGGGGCGAAAATTTAATTATCAAACAATAATTCTTATTATCATTACCACCCTGCATGTATCCACTGGCCTTCATCATGTTTTCTACCGTATTCGAACCTCGGCACTCCGCATTCATGTCCATTGTTTTCACACGCAACTTCCACTTTCCTACTCAATCTACCATCATTGACTTGACAGATATGACTCCTGCGACTTCAGCTAGCTAATGAGGACATGCCGTCAACTGCGTCAATTTTCATCGTTCTGAATCTACTCTTTCGAGAAACCACCCATCTCTGTGTGACTTTCAACCTGCTAACCAGACTTATAGTAAAGATCAAGCCTGCACTTGTTAAACAGTGTGGCAACTTCAACAATCGGGCAGCATCGAATTTCTATGAAGAAGAGCTGTCAGAAGCCGGACAGATATGTATACAAGGCTGCATTATATATTAGGTATACATAAAGATTCGATATTGGCAATCAACTAGTTTGTTAAAGGATCTATTAAGCTTATATATATTTTATTTGTACATAAATCAAAGCGTCGCTTAACACCTGACAATATAACAACTTTGGTGTTTTGGCGGGAATGGCGGCAGAGTTCAGTTCGTGCCGTCAATTTTTTCTCTCCTACAAAGTATGATTGTCTTATTTTAAGTATTAATTATTTTTAAATTATAATAATGAACCAAATACAGTTTTTGTATTATTGTAATTTGTAATCAGAAAATACTAACGAAATGTGTAGCTTCCTAATTCATACTGAAGTCGTTTGCGTAGGTAGGTACTAAAATACACATCAAGCTACTCGTACCTTAAACTTTTTGTAAAAATAATCTTCGAGTGAGGGCAGATAGCCAAAACAGAAGGAAGATAGCAGAAAGTGAACGACAAGTTTGAGTAAATAAATAATTTGCTACTGATCACGACTCTGAGACTTCGAAATAACGCAAAGTAATGTCACTTTTTTTCAGAACATTTTAAGTATACCGGTAAAACTGATCTCCACAGAGGTTGAATTACAATTAGTTTTCTACCTAGTTGTTTATTTGAAATAGAGCAAAAAATATATAAAGTATTTAGAGTATTTAGACAACTAATAAGTGCAATAATAGTTTATTTTCTCTATATTATTACTAGCCTTGTTTCAGCTGTGGCTATTTGGCAATCTTGGAAAAAAGCATGTTCCAAAACCGATGTTATAAAGAAAAGATCTTAGCGATTATTTGAATCCCTCCCTTTACTTCTCCCATATAAAGTATGATTCGCCACCCATTAGTGCGTGATAGAAAGAACCAAGAGTCCCATCTCTTTTGGCCCATTGCTGTACAAAGTCGAGTTTCCAGCCGACTCCTTCTAGCTCTAAGTTTTCTCTTACCTGGCCATCAACTTTACGGGATGCGTAACTTGGCTTAAATGTGACAGTTCTAATACATCTTTTCTTACCTCATTTAACCGTGGTGCTTTGTCCACAATTCAAAGTTCTAGGCCCTCTTCCAGCCCTAACTCCTTCACCATCCATTCACATTATCTAATTCTTCCCGCTATTTTTCCGACTTTCGTGTTCCAATCTAATTCTTCGCTTTCTCTGCCTTCCGTAAGCTTCCCTGTATCTCTCCTCCACTTCTGCTATTCCCTGCCATAAGCTATGTTCGCATTTACACTTCAGAAAATTCTGTGGTTTCCCGAGGTACGAATCTCTGCGTCCTATTTCTTCTGTTTAGAAATCGAATATTTATTGGAGAAATATATACCTACTTAATTTTGTTTCGTAGGTACATAGAATTCATATTTTCGAGGATCTTTTTAATGACCCCCTAAATATTAATCCGTGGAAGTATGTTTGTACACCAAAATGAACTTTGCTAGTACTGCTTGGCTATAGGTACTTATTTGGAATTAACGGCTTAAGATTTTTGGTACATAAAATCTTATGAGGTCGTGATATTAGTTACAAATTTGACTATGAGGTTTAAGCTGTCTCTGTCGACAGTTATAGGGACTGCCCAGAACTCAACAGTCAAAGATGCCCTTTTTCATACTCCTGAAGTGGTAAACAAGCGCCCGGATTGCCAATTATATTAGTCTATGGACACTTGCCACACTTGAGGCATCTCCATGCTATGCCGACCCTATAAAAATGTATTAAATATCATTGTGGAGCTTTTATATTCTGAAAACCTTCATGTAATTAACTGTATGAAGAGGAAGGACAAAACAATAACTTAATCAACTTGTTACTCGAGTAGGTATTTATTGTCATTATTGAAGTGAACAAAAAACCTTTACTATATAACAATATAAATATAAAGTAGTGCCTACCTATATACCACAAGTACAGGTATACGTATAGGAAGGTACTATAATTATAGTATATACCTAGTTATAATATTATATTTATAATTAATTATTATTATAATATATAATAATTAATTTAAACAAGAAAAAAGTAATTGTATTATGACTGAAACTGAAGTGCACAAAATATTTTATTGTCGAATATATTTCTTCATTCTACGTAGTTTTAAGCAAATTTAATAGTTTTCTGTAAAAGTGATTAACTAAAAGCAGTACGTACTATAAAACAGGTAACACTATAAAATAGCATACAATTGGTCTAAATAAGCTACAAAAATGTTAAAGAACATTTCGTAAATAAAGCTCTAGAAAACTGAAAATATGTTAAACCGTTTGTTACCAAAATGTGTATAATTGTTTATGCGGCATGCCATCCCTGTCTCGCGCCCCGCCCCCGGGCCCGGCGCGGCGCGCCCGCCAGTGTGCACGCCGCTTTACAACTAAAGATGGCCGATTTGAAAACTTTCGATGCATTTTTCTATGCAACTTTTAACATATATATTGATTTTAATTATATTATTATGACTTTAATGGCGATTATCTTATGTCCTTTTCAGATTTAATAATTTTTAGATGGTTATAATATTGTAAGCTGTCGTAAATTATTTTTGGTAAAATTGCATATACCTACAAAGGTCGGTGATGCCCTGCTCCGATGAATAAAAAGAAAAGACAACATTTTTTTTTATTTGATATAAGATATAATAATTCATTCTTCATAACTTTTAGTTAGTAAATAAGTCTATTAATCTATGACAGTGACAAATAATGAGGTGTTGTATTTCCATATCAGTTTATGTCGATCGTGTGCGAGTTAAGACAATCGTTATTCATTTGTAAAATTTGTATTTGGCCAGTTGGATTACAACTGTCGTGCTTTGTTCATCAGATCGTCCGTTACTTCGAGAATCGAATATTTTAAGTATCCAACGTATTACTGATATACTGAAAAAGTGGGGGCAGTCGTATTTAATGTAATTTTGATACATGTTCGCAAAGATCGCGTGTCGCCGGTTGCGGAAGACAGTACCGACGCGGGGCGCCGGCGCTACGCCACTGCGAAATTCTGATTCCGACCAAAACCACTTCACCAAACTTTCCGGTAACCCGCATGTAGCTGAACTTGTAAACATCATAAAACATCCGCACCCCACAAATTAACAAAAACACAACCGCGTAACACGGCATTACAAATTAAAATAAACACTCGGAATTCTAATTTCGAAATTGAAACACCGAACAATACAAGTTTATGATTGGTTCTGGACGATCGAAATTTGAATAATTAAAATAGATTCTCACCTTTATGGATCCAGATGAATGTTCCGTATCTTGACAGAGTATAAACACGGTTCACCTGTCACCGAGAGCACCTAAGCAAGCAATGCCACTCCGAAGCTTCTCAGGTTATCCTTTGTTTTTCAAACTTCTATTTGTTTTCGACATACGTGAAACGAATTCCTTAGCACGTCAAACACGGTGTGCGATGTCGTCGAACCTCATTCCAATCCATCAATAGGAAACTTAAACAAATCAACCGTATTTGTACAGATGGGCTGCGACGGTCGTCTCGGACGAGCAAATATAATATTATGTTCACTGAACACTGGAGTTGAACGGTGTCCGTATGTCACAGAAACTGACACTAAGTTACAAAACACTATATTTGGCACTTCACGAACTATCGGAGGGTTTGTCGTTTCGTGGGTTCGACGCGCGTGTCGCGGTTTGTAAACACAGGCGCGAGGACGCGTCACGATGCGGTAGGGTCGCGCGCCGCGGCCGGAATGACGCGGCGGGCTGGCGAGCGAGGAGCGCGCGACACTAGCGCTGTGCGGCCGCCGCTGGTACTACCGCACTCAATCAAATGTCACCGCAGTGATAAGGTGCAGTCTTTTTGCAATGCATCGCTGTTGCATTTATACATTTTATTTGAAATAATGTATTTGTACATTCATGTATTGATACATGTCATAATGTTGTGTTGTTGCTAGTTGATTTGTCTTTTTTATACCTTCATATAATTCGAGAAGAATTATTTTACTAATTTATTCTAATATATTACTTATATAATATATTGTATATTTTTCTAATACTCATGCAAAACAATTAAAACTTACGCGTTAGATATATGAAAATAGATGTGACTATTTTCAGAAAACCGAAAAATGTCCACGACAGTGTATAAGGCCTTTAAAAAATGAGATTTTTAAGTTAGAAAATATGTTTTCACAGCCACTAACAATTGATATACTTATTGTTAATATGATAATAATAACAAATAGTTTTATTCTTCGAATATCTGCAAAGTATAATCGTAGATGAATAATAGTTCATCAACAATTATTTAGCAAAATTAAACAAAAATAAAATTGTATTAAAATTCCAAACGCATCAAGTGAAAAGTCATAAGGGCCGCATCAGACGAGCGAGGCAGCGACGACGTGACCTTGCATCGTCGCTGTGCACCGGCGACGACCGGCCGCGACGGCCCGCTCGCGCCGTCTCGCTCGCACCCGCGGAGGGCGGCGACCGCTGGCCCCGCCCCCCGCCCACCGCACCACCCGCTTTTTACCTTTTTTCCCGCGTAACTCACTTTCGTTTCGTTTCGTCTATGCAGTACTTAGGTTTGTTTTGATTAATTTGCGTTTAATTATGGCAATTTTATAATAATTTGTAGGTAAATATTGCATTACCAATGTGTTTTGAATTAGTTTAACAAGTTAACGGGTATTTTTTTTATATTTTCCTTATTTATTTTTAGCAAAAATTACTTTTTTGAAAGGTCACTGAAGTATTTTTGCTAATATTCACGGATAATACATATTAATAACTTGAGCAATTATAATAGAAACGACTAAGGCGACCGAACTATCTCAAATATAAAAAATGAAAAGCAATTTTTTTTTTATTTAACGCGTAAAATAGCTATAGATAACATAAGTATCATAGGTAATTTGACACAATGTTCTTTATAAGGCTGCGAATACAGTTTTACATACATAGATTACCTATTGGTTAGTTCGCGGATCAGGAACGCGTCGCTTATATTGTAAATATCCTCCCATTGGTCAGCACGCTTGAATCGCTGGGCTATTTAGGCGCTAAAACACAACGTATATATACGCTAGGATGTCCGAGTAATGGCCGGACATCCTCGCTTCCTGCAGGCCAACGTCAACCACTCCGCCGGGGCTCAGGACCTTTTCCTGCAGACCATGGCGGAGTGGGACGTGGCGGTGGTTGCGGAACCATATTCCGTGCCCTCCCGGCCTAACTGGGCCGGGGATCTGGACGGTTCCGTGGCCATCGTCGCGAGGCCTGGCGCCAGCCCCCCACTCGTGGTGTGCGGGAGGGGTGGCGGTTACGTGGCGGCGGTTCGGGGAGAGTACGCAATCATCGGTGAGTCCAATCATCATGAGTGAGGGACTTCATGTGTGACGTTTATTGCGAGGTTTGTGAGGCGCCTCGAAATAAAAACCGTGTCTAATAAACGTGCAACGAGGTGGACAGTCTAGGCCTGGACCTGGTCCTCCTCGCTGGAGACTACTTCTATAATCCTCGTTATCCTACAAGCTAAGGCTTACATTATATTCTACCAATGTATGTATGGCTATAAAAAAAAATCGGCCAAGTGCGAGTCGGACTCGCGCACGCAGGGTTCCGTACCATTATCTATAAAAACGGCAAAAAAATCACGTTTGTTGTATGGGAGCCCCCTTAAATATTTATTTTATTCTATTTTTTAGTATTTGTTGTTATAGCGGCAACAGAAATGCATAATCTGTGAAAATTTCAACTGTCTAACTATCACGGTTCATGAGATACAGCCTGGTGACAGACGGACGGACGGACGGACGGACGGACAGCGGAGCCTCAGTAATAGGGTTCCGTTTTACCCTTTGGGTACGGAACCCTAAAAATATATCATTTATCGGACAATTTCAAAAGCTTAAAAACTACCTACCTACATAAATGGCTTCTAAATAAATTTTATTATACTGTGACTGAATATCCTAATGACAAATTTATCAATAATTACCTAATTATTAACAGTTCTTTAATTTTAAAATCATGTATGTAGTACTTGCCTAACTATTTAAATTGATTATCTAAATTCTAATCTATACCTAGACATTATCTGACAAATTACACTGCGCTGTCTAGTCCAAACTACACTGAGCTTGTCTATGAAGACAATTGACGAACGATGAAGACCGACTAACAGATATGTTTATGCACATAAATGTTTGTCCTGTGTGGGAATCGAACCCACGAGCCACGGCGTAGGAGTCATTGCGAAAGACTAGGTACTATGTAGGTATGTAATACATACATAGTACCTAGTCTTGGGCAAGTAATGCCAGGAACCGGGAACCAGTTGATAAAACCAATTCTTTATCCACTGGTCTTCTGCTCACATGCCCCTTTGAGGTCAAAGTCCCTAAATTAAATACAGATATATTAGAATACTTCATGTACCTATGTATATCTTCACGCCAGGTCCCTTGCGGAGTAGGCAGAGAGAACCGATCGCCATAAGACGCGGTCCTTACATGGTTCACTCGGTTCTCTAACATTCATAGCTCTTTTCATGCACGCTGATTCCTGGGACTCCTGACATCACCTTCTGATAAAACATGAGCAATTTGGTCATGGTAGGTTATATAGTCTCGGTCTTCCTCGGCTCCTGCATCCTTCCACTTTTGCATTGTATATCTGTTTCGTCATTCTTTCAGTACTTCATGTACCCAGAAATACACCAAGCAGCAGTAAGTACCCACTTTCGTGTGAACAGACGAGGCTCTGGCGAATGAGAGGTAGGACACGACGTTAGCCCGACTAACAACTCCCTGGAGGGTTCTTGTGTTCCTGCGAGTGAGTGAGACGGCCAGAAGATGAGGAGTTGCTGTGTTGACAGCGGAGATGGCAACCGCTTTACATCAGGCGGACTGTAGTTACGCTTGGTTGCTATCCGTCGTTTAAAAAAAAAGACGCGAGACGTTACCAAAGGAAGATCTGGCCTCTGAGTCGTGAAGATCTAACGACAGTCGCTCTATCTTAAAATCGGTATCTTCTCCAAATCTCCAAGCGCAAGGCTTAGGTAGCCGATCACAACGATCCTTATATATGGATTAGGAAACGGGTAAAGCTAAGAAGAATTTATTTCACTGTCAAATTTTGAAAATAATAACATCATGTGATATCTGTTATGAATGGTTCTTAATAGTGCTGTCTTCACTCACTTCTTTGACATTCAAAACTCTTTGCATGCACGCTCTCCGGTTTCTAGGACTCTTAATAAAACCTTCTGATAAAACACAACCAATTTGGTGATGGTAGGTCAGTCTTGGTCTTACGCCTACATCCTATCACCTTTGCATTGTATATCTGCTTCGTGATTCTTTTACCCTGCATTCTTTCTAGGTGTACATATCGGAACCAAAGCAGGATGCCTTTTCTTATGTTAACACCGGCACTCTCTTTTAAACCAACTTCCTTTCCTACGTCATCATTACGAACGCAGTCAGCAAGTGTTACGCTATAAATTTTGCGCAATGCTCTCATCTCGACCGCATTTATTCTATTTTCATGCTCTCTATGCCATACACAGCTTAAAAAAATGCATAAAGATTAAACTAATATAACCTGTTCAGTGTCTAATGAAAGAATGTACATTTTATACATACCTATACATATTTTAAAATATAATTATTTTTATTGAAGCCCTTACTAATGATTACCTACCTGTATTTATACACGTAGGTACCTACTATTACCAGATACCTACTCCTTAGCAGGTAGGTACCAGTAGATAGATAGAATATATTTTATTCGCATATTTTTTTTTTTTTTGGTCGCTGGCAACACTGGAGGCTATTTGTCAAAATTGTTACTCCGTATTTATTAAATTATGATTATTAGTTTAGGATTTATTTTCATATTACAAAAAAGAGCTCTATTTATAACATGGGCTCCAGGGAATCACTTAGAGAACTATTTAAAGAAATAAATATCCTCACGGTTACCTCTCAATATATTTATGAGAACATAATGTATGCTCGTAAAAATATAAATTCGTTTTCAAAATGTACTGAAAATCTTAGGAGCAGGAATAGATTGCGTATGCCAGTACATCGGTGTGCAAAACTCTTTAGTAAGCACATTCTTTTTATACTTTTTTACTTTTGAATATACTCGTACGTCTTGTTTTTTATAAACGTCACTATTAATAAAATATTGTAATGGACACATCGTATCGAACTACTTTTGCTTTTCCCCTTTTAGTTTGATCGCGTTCATTATTGGTCCTTCTGTGATTTTTAAAACCGGAGACGTAAAATGGTAAAGACGAGGAATCAAGCTCTGGTTGAGGCCTCGGCGCCCTCGACTGAGGACGTGCCTCCTGTCACCAGTGCTCAAGATCAGCCCCTACGTAGTGATGCACCCTGGGTAACGCCGCCGACTAATGTAGTGGGCCCTGCGGCGTCGTGTCTTTCACTCGCGGCTAGCACTTCGTCTCGTTCCACCGTTAGAGCTCGAAAATTAGCTATTGAAGCAGAACATGCACGTCGTCTCGCAGAACTGGAATGTGCACAGGCTGCGGTACAGCATAAAATTTTGCTTGCGCAACGTGTAGCTGCCAATGCTGAGCTTAAAGCACAGCTTGCTGCTCTTGAGAGCGGCCATTCTAAAAAAAATAGTGATGTAGATTCATGGGTCGAAAAGTCACGTAACTTTAATTTTTGTTCTCAGGAAATTGATATTCCCTCACTACCCGGCCAGTTACCGAACCAAGGCCACGATGAACTTCCTGTCAACGATCCTGTCCGTGAATCCTACGCGATGGGTACTCAAAATATACCATCCACGCGTCCACTCCTAGACCGCCGGCCTTCCATGCAGGCGCCTACACGTACTTTATCTGGTCAGCTCCTTGATCCTACTTACACGACGGAGCGACTCCCTGCCAAGGGAGAATATTTGCCACAAAGAGTCGAACCACCACCTAGGTTTGATACGTATCAGGGCCAGTATTCAATCGTTCCTCTGCCTACTTTCGACGGTAAGTCCCACTTAGACTGGTTACACATATCTCGTGTTTTTACCGATACACAACATTCATTTTCACCTTTAACAAACCTAGCTCGGATTAATTGTGCTCTAAAAGGTGAGGCTAGGGAGGCAGTTGCTGCGATTTTGATGAGTACTCGTGATCCTAATCTTGTTATGCGTGAATTAGAATTACGCTTTGGCAGGCCCGATCTAATAGTTACTCGCGAAGTCAACTCTATGCGAGCTCTCCCTAGAGTAGTCGGAGATGGGAAAGATTTGACCATTTTTACTTCACGAGTAAGAAATTGTGTTGAAATTATTCGCTTACTTAACCAAAAAGAGTATTTGCATTCTCCAGATCTTTTTAATGCATTGTTGTATAAGTTATCGCCGTTAATCAAAACTAGATGGCTAGACTATGCGTCGCAATTTGAACGCGGTAATATTTCCAGGTTAGAATTGTTAGCAGATTTTCTATCTCGAGAGGTAGAGCTACGCACGAGGTTCGGTGGTACTAACGAATTTTCATATAATCGTGATAGAATTCACTCTGTTTCCGAGCAAAATATTAAATCATCAAGCGAAACTAAAAAATCGATAATTTCGCCAATCTGTCTGTGTTGTGAAAAGTCTCACAATCTACTTCAATGTGACAAGTTTGTGTCAATGACTGTTGACCAGAGATGGCAGTTTATAAAAGAAGCAAAAATTTGCCATAAATGTCTCAAAAAAGGTGGTCATAGATACAGTTCCTGTAAAGCTCGTATGAGTAAATTGCTTTTTAAGTCTGACAAACCTAAAATTGACACCGACAATAAACCTCTACATATAGATGAAGAAATAGTAGCTCAGACAAGCACGTCATCTGCATCAATTTTTACACGTCGTCCTTTACTTAAAGTTATAGGGGTCACTGTCTCAGGTCCCGCCGGGAGCTTGGATACATACGCTTTATTAGACGATGGTTCGACAGCAACGTTTATAGATGCGAAGGTGGCCTCGAAGATTGGTTTGAGCGGCGTAGAAGGACGTGTCCAGTTAGACTGCGTAGGTGGTCTGTCACGCAACACTGAGACACGGTATGTAGATTTTAAAATAAAAGGTAGGCATTCTCCTACGACTTATACTATCCGTAACGCAAGGTCTATTAGTAGCCTAGGTATGGCTCACCAAACCGTTCTACCTAAAGACATATGTCACTATTCACATTTAACCAACTTGGTTGATGTTTTGTGTTATGAAAACGCAAAACCGACTATTATACTAGGGTCAGATAATTGGCACTTGACTATCTCAAAGTCTACTCTTAGAGGCACTAAATCTGAACCAGTAGCGATTAATACTAATTTGGGTTGGGTTTTATTTGGATTTGTTACTAGTAAATCCAAACCAGTAGACTTCATGAATTACGTTAGAACTGACAGTGACATTAGCAATGATGAAATAAAGCCTTCTCTTGAAGCCCTTATTAAAGAACAATATCACCTGGATGCTATCGGGATCTCAAAACACATGGCACGCAGTAGTGCTGATGAACGCGCTGTAGATATCTTAAAACGTACTGCAAAACGTCTACCTTGCGGTCGTTTCGAAGTCGGTCTCTTATGGAAGGCAGACGATCTGATTATACCGAATAGCTACGGTTTAGCATTATCGCGATTTTTGAGTTTAGAGAAAAAGATGATTCGCGACCCAGAATATGCCGCACGGTACCGGAAAAATATTGGTGATATTTTAGAAAAAGGATACGCGGAAGAGCGTCCTAAGAGTACAAATTCAATGCAATGCTGGTATCTGCCGCATTTTGGCGTCATTAATCCAAACAAACCTGATAAATTACGCATTGTTCATGACGCTGCAGCTAAATCGAATGGAGTTAGCTTGAATTCGTTATTATTAACTGGTCCTGATTTACTGCAACCGCTTCTACATATCATTTTTCGTTTTAGGGAAGAGAGAATAGCCATGACAGCTGATATTAAGGAAATGTTTCCTCAGCTTAAGATTCGTAGTCAAGATCGGGACGCTCAGAGATTTCTTTGGCGTGACAGCCCTAGCGAACCAATTAAGACTTATCGAATGTCATCCATGATATTCGGTGCAGCCTCTAGTCCTTTTACTGCACTTTATATCAAGGACAAAAACGCCAAAGATTTCGAGAAGCAGTACCCACATGCTGCTCATGCAATATTATTTGACCATTATATGGATGACTATATAGGTAGTGTTTCTACAGTAGAAAAAGCGGCTCGTCTTGCCGCAGATATTGTAAATGTACATAGTCGCGCCGGGTTTGAGATGCGTGGCTGGATCTCGAACGATCCCGCAGCGCTGTCTCTTCTGCCAAATAATCTTTTGTATAAAGCACCTGTAGCTAGTCATACTGAAAATAGTTCGGCACTCTTAATGGTAAATAATGCGCACTATATTAGTTTAGGTTCACTTACACCACCAATTCGCACGTTAGGCCTCATCTGGTATCCATCAACTGACGTGATTACGTTTAATGTCAATATTGAACACAGTTTGCCTGACTGCCTCACCAAACGCATTGTGCTCTCTCAAGTGATGCGCATATACGATCCTTTGGGTTTTTTAGCTCCTATAACAATGAGAGGACGCATTCTTTTTCAAAATGTTTGGCGACTAGGTCTTGGTTGGGATGAGGCACTACCTCAAGTAGACTGTGAATATTGGAAGTCATGGTATGAAGACTTAGTTTTAGTTTCAAAAATAAATGTTTCACGTTGTTATATCACACACGAGGAAGTATGTCGTCGTGAACTTCATGTATTTTGTGATGCAAGTGCTCAAGCTTATGTTGCTGTTGCTTATTGGCGCATTTTGTACGCAAACGGTAACGTGAAGCTTGCGCTAATTGCTAGCAAGTCACGAGTAGCACCATTATCACCAACATCGATTCCGCGTTTAGAGTTGCAAGCAGCTCTATTAGCTGCTCGGCTTGCCACCACTATTTGCGAAGCTCATCGCCATAAAGCATTAAGTCGCACCTTTTGGAGCGACTCTAAAACTGTTTTAGAATGGCTTAGTAATGATCCGAGAAATTATAAGCCTTTTGTTTCTCACAGGGTTGGTGAAATATTGGAACTTACGAACGTGTGCGAGTGGCAATGGGTTTCTAGTAATCTAAATGTCGCTGATGATGCAACTCGAGATAATCGTATACCTCTTACTGTAGATTGTAGGTGGATTAGGGGTCCAGCGTTTCTTTTGGACAATTTTAAACCTCGCCCTGTCTCATGTTGTTGTACATCGCATGTAGATATTCATACATATTCATGTTTCATCCCTTTAGTAGCCGATTCCCGTCGATTTAGTTCTTGGACTCTACTATTGAGAGCTACAGCTACTGCCCATAGTTATTTAATTTTACTACGCAAGCATTATCTGTTTAAGCGTGGGGTAATTGTTGACGAAATGAATTTGATTTCAGAATGCCTATTTTCATATGCTCCTCATGTACCCTCTGATGTAAGCGTCAAGCGTAGGCGCTCTTTACCATCTTGGACGGGACTAACTGCCGAAGATTTGAGGAGGTCTGAAATACACATATTATGCCAGAGCCAAATGGAGTCTTTTGAAAGTGATTATCATAGACTGAGAGACAATAAGCAATTAGCGCCACGCAGTCGGCTTAAAAATATTTCTCCAAAAGTCTGTACTGATCATCTGATACGGTTGTCAAGTCGAATTACTGCTGCACCTGATATAAGCACCAAGATGAAATGCCCTCCTATCCTTGATGGTAAACACCCTGCTGTCCGTTTATTGGTTCAACATATACACCAGAAGGCTGCTCATGCAAATTCAGAAATGGTTGTTAATGAAATACGCCAAGAGTATTGGATAATTTCACTTCGTAGTACAGTCTGATCCATTGTTAATAGTTGTCAGGTGTGCCGCATCAAAAGGGCGGGTCCTTTCCATCCCCCAATGGGAAATCTACCTGAAGCAAGACTAACTCATCACAGTCGCCCGTTTACATTTTCTGGTTTGGATTATTTTGGCCCGATCCAAGTCGCTGTTGGACGTCGACGAGAAAAGAAGTACGTAGCGCTATATACTTGTCTGGTTACACGAGCTTTACACCTAGAGATTGTCGACAGTCTATCAACAGATGCTGCCATGATGAGCTTAAGACGTTTCGTAGCACGTCGAGGTAGGCCGTCTCAAATTTATTCTGATAACGGCACAGCATTTGTTGGAGCAAACCGCCAACTAAGAGAGCTTTACGGAGAGGCTGTTGAAGACTACGCCGCTAATGAGAAGATTGAATGGCATTTCATACCACCTGCAGCCCCTTTCATGGGAGGAGCTTGGGAGCGTCTAGTAAAGTCAGTAAAGACTGCTCTACGTGTTACTATGAAGGAGAGAATCCCAACGTCGGAAGTTTTAGCGACCTTCTTATCTGAAGCTGAAGCAGTAATAAATTCTCACCCATTAACGCACGTTGCCGTCGATCAGGAAAGTGAAGAGGCGTTAACCCCATTTCATTTCCTTATTGGCTCTTCGTCTGGACGAGCTGTTCCTGCAAGTTTGGAAGACGCCGACCTTACAGGGAGGACAGGCTGGCGTAAGGCAGCACGATTAGCCGATCACTTTTGGTCGCGTTGGATTAAAGAATACCTACCGACCTTACATCAGAGGCGTGGAGGTGGGATTGCTCCTGAGATTTGTTTGGGAGATCTAGTTCTTGTAGCAGACAGCAATCTACCGCGTAATGTATGGCCAAGAGGTCGCATTGTTAACGTATATCCTGGGTCTGACGGTATTATTAGGGTTGCCGATGTTAAAACTTTAGCCGGGATCTTAAAAAGACCATGTAAGAAATTAGTAAAACTTATCGTATAGTACCTATATAAATTTTGTTTGTCGTTTGTTTGTTTCGGTATCTATTGAATTTTGTTATTTTTTACCAACATTTAGTTTTGTTCAGTTTTGCATACTTCTTCTGAATGATTATCTGAATGTACAGTCTGTCCACCATTTATTAATACCGTTTCATCAGGTACAGTCTGCCTACTAACTTCGATAGGTACTTTTCTCCTCCCGGGAGAGATGTGCAAAACTCTTTAGTAAGCACATTCTTTTTATACTTTTTTACTTTTGAATATACTCGTACGTCTTGTTTTTTATAAACGTCACTATTAATAAAATATTGTAATGGACACATCGTATCGAACTACTTTTGCTTTTCCCCTTTTAGTTTGATCGCGTTCAATCGGCTTGCTAAGACTAATAGATCTTTTGTGGTAAATTGTATTCGATTCTATAATAAATTACCTGAAACAGTTCTGTCCTTGCCTGACTATATGTTCAAAAGACACATCAAAAATACTCTATGTAAGAAGGGTTATTATAGAATCGATGAATATCTAACTGACAGAGATGTATGGAAATGATTCAGCACATGAATTAATATAACTTTAATTGTACCACTTGATATCACTATATGTACACTCATTATATTTATTGTAATATGTATAAGATGATTTGGAAAAAAATACCTATATTGGCAAGTTTCTTTCGGCATTTCTTCTTCGCCAATGGTCATTTGAAATGCTGGTAGATTAAAAAAGAGAAAAACTTAAAAAAAAAATAAGATATAATATTGAAAATGTTAGACGTGTCTAAGTGCCCGTGAGGGTCTAAAGGCAAATAAAGAATTTTTATCTGTTATCTTTTATCTTTAATACCGATTATAGTTAAAGATTCTTACAAATAGTAACCATACATATTACACAACAAGGCGGCCTTATTGCTAAAAGCAATATTTTCAAGGCAACCTTAAGGTAACGAATCGGCATAGAGTACACAAAAAGGTAGCGCTAACAAGGAAATAAATATTGACATAAATAAACTGACACTAATTTAAACTTATTGATATTATTAGCTATAATACACAAACCCAAAAAAACAATCATCTAAATGCAAAACTTTATTAAAACGGCCACAGCCGTCCTCGAGACACATGAAAAACATACCTTTAGGTACTTACTTGTTTTAATTAGAAAAAATAAAACTATAATTAGAAATAAAAATATTAGACTTTGTCATTAAGAAATTCTGAATCGGTGTAGTAACATTTGTGTAATAATCATTTCTTTAAATTCTGCTTAAACAATTCTGCTTAACCGGAAGTTATCTCAAAGACCTTGGTAACTTATTGTATATTGCTCATTCTTTCAATCACTTGCGCAATACCACCTCTGCTGCCAACAAAGCAACTTAGGAGCCTACTAACTACTACTACGAGTAACTTAACGCTAATTTAGTAGTACCTATATAAATGTCAGGATCCGAACCGGGAATCACTTGGTCAATGGGCCGGTTATTTATCTACTGGGCTGACACTACTATAAAATTAGTCAACTGTTAGCCAACTATTTTCCTCCTTTTTAGGGTTCCGTACCCAAAGGGTAAAACGGAACCCTATTACTGAGGCTCCGCTGTCCGTCCGTCCGTCCGTCCGTCCGCCCGTCCGTCCGTCCGTCTGTCACCAGGCTGTATCTCTTGAACCGTGATAGTTAGACAGTTGAAATTTTCACAGATGATGTATTTCTGTTGCCGCTATAACAACAAATACTATAATAAAAAATAGAATAAAGTAAATATTTAAGGGGGCTCCCATACAACAAACGTGATTTATTTGCTGTTTTTATAGATAATGGTACGGAACCCTTCGTGCGCGAGTCCGACTCGCACTTGGCCGATTTTTTTCTTCTGGCTATGACGCCGCACGTGCGCCTCTCCAATCCGGTGACGCAGGGCCTACAACCCGATGTCTTCCTACATTGTAAAAATAAGACACATTTTAGGTTCCACGAACGACACCCCTAGTGTTGCATGTGTCCATGAGCTTCGCTTTGTTACCATTAGGCAGGCGGTATGCTTGTTTGTGTCCAGGTATATAGAGATCTCTTCTAAATAAGAATAACGTAAGCTGTACGGACATTTGCATTAAAAAAAAACTTTTTAATTAACCGACATAAAAGTAAATAGTCAATGTCATCGTCCTCTGGAGGTCACACAAACAGACAGACGTCAGCAATCACTCAGCTGTCTCAATCAAGACGTGACTGCAGCACCAACATTACCTTCACCTGATCCTCAACCAATCAAACTTTAAATGCTGCGCGGTAAGATTGAAAATTAAACCAATTACTGTTTCACAAGTGCAGTGCAACGGTAGAGTCTGTATGTAATTTGGGGCCATAAAATTGGCAATTTCGCGGGAGAATGATGGATCTGTCATCAGTGGGCTCGCTTTATAGCCTCAAATTATAGACCGGCGGTGCAGTGGTGCATCTCGGAACGTTTCTTGCAATGGAGTATTGTCGAAAAGATGAAATTGTAAAAACGCCAAATCCCCCGACAGACAGACAGCACCGAGCGTCACAAGACGCGCTCCTTTTCTTTGTTCTCTTTTTACCCAAAGTCCCATACAAGCATACGGCGCGCGATGTAAAGCGGTTACCGTTGCCTATAAACACAATACATTAGGTATCTCTGTATGCCACCTCTGCTGCTAACATAGCAACTCTTGAGAAGCTCACTAACCTCACTCTCTCGTGGGAACACATCAACCCTTCAGTTATTGCGCACCGGTTTTCTGTGAGGTAGAGATATTTCCCCAGACGTGGTTTTTTAATGCGCCCTACCTCTCTTGAAAACGCCCAGGCCAAGACAAACAGATATGTTTGTCCTGTGTAGGAATCGAACTCACGAGCTTTGTCAAAAACCTGACAAATCTTGTTCTCATTTTTAATAGCTCATAGGCACATGCGTTTTTTAATTTCTGATAAAACACGACCAATTTGCAAATAATGTGGTTTTGGTCATCCATAAGACACTAGCTACCCGCTCTAGTTTCGCAAGGCTGATCTCGCACCGGCACGGGTGATTCGATAACCGCATTCCATCAGGTGGACCGAATGCTTGCATGCCTCCCGACGTTGTATAAAACATAAAGTTGCGTTCCAAGTTTTCAAAAATAACAGTTAATATTTTTGATGTTAAATTAAATTTATTGACTTAATATTGGAGTATACATTCTTAAACTTTGACATGAAAGGTATTGCAGGCAAGCTCTTAGGCAAATGCCAGTACCATTTTGAAAAAAAAATATGCAATTACCAGGCCAAGGCAAAAGTTAAAGTCAAAGTCAAAATCTTTTTATTCCGTAAAAATGGCTACATTTGTTTGGATTTTTTTCCCTACCGTGCAGTTCATGACTAGGTGAGCACTGATAAAAATACTGCCAAAATCTGGAGCAAACAGTGGCTAAATTTCCCATGGAAACAGTGCGTAAATTCATAGACTCCTAGCCACGCAGATTAAAGGCCTGTATCAATTTGGCCATTGGACATTTCGAATAGAATCATATTTTTAATTCTTTGCTGACTTCCATACACATGTACATAAAGTTTTATTAACATTACATTACTCGTACTTCATAAATCATAAATAAACGCATATTCAATTGTAACAGTACTTATGGCCGGACTAGTTACACATATTGCAACGTGTAATACACATATGCATGCTGACGATGCACAAAATCTGTGGCCCCACCTCACAGAAAACCGCAGCCAAATAACAAGTAAGTAACAATAAGCTCCCAAGGAGTTCCTGTGTAAGCAGCAGAGGAGGCATGGCGCGAGTGATACTTAATAGGCTACGGTACCCGCTTTACATCAGGTGGGCCATATGCTTGTATGCTCCCCGACGTAGTTAAAAAAAAACAGTGTTGGTGTTATGATTAGAAGAGGCAGGCTCCGTTGATTTCAATATTATGTAGGAATAATGCAGGCAGAAAGAATGACAAAATATAGTTAATATAGCAAAGTGAATCATATCAAATTAGGCGTGTTTTCTAGGTAGTGAATACAGACTTTAACAGAGGACTTGGCGTGAACGGGTTAGCCCACGATGTTTTTGCCTTCAGCGCCGAGCCAGGGATAATCACAAATATGTAAGTACATAAATCCTACAACCCGAATTTAGTGGTAACATGCCCACTGCCCACAAAATTTGAACCCGGGCCCAATTGATCAACAGGCCGGTTATGTATCCACTATCACTGCTGGATCAGCATAATTGGTAACGTTAAGGAGTACATGTAGAGGACAGCATAATTGTCATCTACGTGTCCTTAATGTTAATTACATACTGTTATGTTCATGGACAAATAAATACTTTTCTTTCTACTTCTTTCCATTATAATGACTGTGTTAGTCTTATGGAACATGTAAACCGCGTGTCTCCGTGAGTTATAACTTCCTGGGACGGATCATTACCGTCTTATAATTACCATCGCCAATTATTCATCAGCTGAGAGTTGCATCACGGGCCATCCATCATGGCGGCTGGATGCTTGCGTCCAATAAAGCCACTGGATCTCAAACGGTGGTTTAAAGAAAGAAAATATTTTTCACCTTAGTGATTGAACGCTTAAGATATTTTAAGTTAGTAAGTAATAATTGATAAGAACAATGACAGCCTAGTGGATAAAGAACCAGCCTATTTACTGTCGCTGGTTCGAATCCTGATGTGGGCATATACCACTAAATTTGTATTTTCAGATGTCATATTTGTTGTCAAAGATTTTTTAAGTTAGTAATAATTGATAAGAGCAATGACAGCCTAGTGGATAAAGAACCAGCCTACTTACTGTCGCTGGTTCGAATCCTGATGTGGGCATATATGTACCACTAAATACGTATTTTCAGATAGATGTCATATTTGTTGTCACTTACTCGGTGGGGCAGGTAAACATTGTGTTGAAATTCGCACGTCCAAGAAATTATATTTCGAAAAATATTGAACCTTACCTAAGAAACGTCTGGTTTTTCCTCTGGGTTGTAGAGGTCTGACGCCATTTGTCCATATCAAAATCAGTATCATCGGCAAATACTCAGACGTAAACAGCGATTTTCGCCAATCTAATTGATTAGGGAACCGAATAACGCTAGGAATAATAATGAATTAATTTAGTATTTCCATAAATGCTTTAGTAATTTTACACGGCTGTAATAATATAAATAATAATAAATAATAAATATTGTCGGACAGACACAGCGCCATCTAGCCCCAAAGTAAGCGAAGCTTGTGTTATGGGTACTAGACAACTGATAAACATACGTAAATACATTTTTTTTTATAAATACATACTTATTATACATAGAAAACACCCAGACCAAGACAAACAGACATGTTCATGCACACAAATGTTTGTACTGTGTGGGAATCGAACCTACGAGCGTTGGTGTCAAAGTAGCGTAACAACGCGTTCCACCACTGCGCCACCGAGCTCGTCAAAGCTCCCTCGACTGTGGTATATTAATGTGAATTATAATATATATTTCAAAACAACAATTGATTTAAAAGAAATTAATAGAGTCACGTCACTAGAATAATGTGAAATGAAAGATGATGTAGAGACAAAACTCTAAAAGGGTATGCTTTTGGAGGAATTAAGTGTATCGAGCAAGAGTGAGTGGAGATATCGGCAGGAGCCGCTCTATACGCAAATGATCAAATAGCTGATCTGCTGTAAAAGGGTCAAATCGAAAGCACTCGAAACCTAAGAGCTTGCGTACAGAGGTCGATGGGTGTAGAAGAGGCGAGAGAGGTATGTTCGGATCGGTACACCTGGCGTTCCATAGTCTCTGCCTACCGCAATGGAAGACAGGCGTGACGATATGTATATTAACAACACATCAAACGCATGCAACAAATGAAATATCTGCTTTCATAGCTGAATCAGAATCAGGTGACCACTGACAACAATCCGCTGTTTACAGAAGCCATATAGTGTATTACAAACTAGTTTAACTCATTTACGAAGAGTAGTACATACATCGTTGTCAAATTTACCGGTTCTGATCTGCAAGGTCAATCTTAAGGCACTTTCACATGTATAGGTACGTACACTAAGATACACATAATAAAATCGCATCATGGTCGAAATATATTGATTTTTAAGTACCTGACTATAGTAACGATATAAATGCCATATTTACAAACTTTCTGTTCTTCTGACATGCATTGTGTAGGCGTCACATAAAATCAACTCAAAGGTGAGTTTATAAATGGCGTACGTGTAATTTGCGAATGCCTGGGCCACCGTGCTGCGCTCTACATTTTGTATATTTTCTTTTTTCTTGTGTAAAATCGCCTTTATTTCAGGAAAGACACATATAGATAAACTTAAAAATAAAACTTATCTAAATACAAGCTGTGTATAAGATACACGAAATATTATATATATCCCGGATAGCGACTCTGTAAGCAGTCAGAACCCGTTATATACGTTTTCCCATACATTTCGCGGTCATATATGACCACCCGGGTTTCGAAGGGTGAATTAACTGTTAACCTCACTCACTCGTAACACAACAAACCCTCCATGGAGTTGTTACTAGGTTGCCGATTTCTGAGAAGCGGAGAACTTGAGTGCTTTGAGAAATGAACACACGAGCCTTGATATCAAAGTAGCGTAACTAACTACTCTGCCATCGAACTCATCAAAGAATCTCTCTCGTTAGAATTGACTTTAAAAAATAGCTGCGTTTGTTCGCTTTTGCTTGCTTAGTTTGAGAAGCGCTGCGCAACAGTCAATTACAACTTAGTTGTATGAGTGCGTGCGTAGACCATATTTATTATCTGTTGCAGGGTGCACCTCTCCCCCCCCCCTCCTCGGGGCCAATGGGGTAAACAGGGGTAATTAAACCAGGTTGCATGCTTGCACCCTTCCGATGTTGTTTCCTTTTACGGCAAAGTTGAGCCGCGTGACAGCGGCAGCATTGTGGCATGTTTTGCATGGATATCGAGCGCACTTATGTATGAACGATTGTATGGTAAACCGGGCTCTGCTCGGGTTATGGGTTATTCGTTTTGTTTAAACAGTATTTGGAGCTGGGCATGGCGAATTTACCAATACGTACCTCAATAAACAACTGGAAAATGTTAATAGATTCAAGTGTTATTTCGCTAAAGTCAAATTTACATGCAGTTTGGTCTATCCTGCTTTGTGTGCTTCCGCTACCAATTAGTTCGTACGAACTAGCGCCGATGGTACATCAGGACAGTGTTAGTCTAGTGGATAAGGAACCGGCTTATTGGCCGATTGGTCTCGGGTTCAAATCCTGGCGTTTAAGTAAGTACCACTAAATTTGTGCTTTCGAATTTATACATATTTGCAATTATCACTTGCTCGGCGGTGATGGAAACATTTTAGAGGGTCGGCACCGCATGAGTGACACCCCTGGTGTTGCAAATGTTCACAGGCTACGGTGACTGTTTACCATCACGCAGGCCATATGCTTGTTTGCCACCTTGGTGGTATAATAAAAAAAAACATCGTAAGGAAACCCGCACACCCAAGAAATTACATTTCGACAGACGCGTGACCTTACCGAAGAGAGGTCTGGTGTTCCCTCTGGGATGTGGAGGTCCATTTAAATATCAGTATATTCGGAAAATCCTTAGGCTAAGGTACTGGTCCCCGCCAATCCTAACGGAAAATGAGACTTGTCAACGCCAATAAGAAGAAGAACCAGCTCCGACTGGTGCAAGCGTGCCACGCTGCCATGGCTGTTCTGGTCGTCGATGTCTCGCTGCTGTGCTCATCTGCGACTGCCCGTCATTTGGAACAGGAGCGGTGTGCATCCGTTGCTGCTCTGGTCTCGGTCTCTGCGACATGTACTTCGCCTCTCCACAAGGCATCGTTACCGCTGTAGATGTTGCCCGTTAACGCTTGTTACAAAAAGTATCTGCTTTGCTACCCTCACTGCTAACACAACACGTCGGAAGCTTACTGGTAACCATAGTCACGCCTGAAGAGCAAGGTCTCCGAACAGTGTGTGTTGTCAGTAATGACATATGGAACTGACGACGTGGCCCTTCACTGCGGGCCGTATGGGGAAACTCAAGGTCGCTCAGCGTGTTATGGAAAGAGCAATGCACGGGGTTTCTCTGCGTGATAGAATCAGAAATGAGGATATCCGCAGTAGAACTAACCGACATAGCCCACAGGATAAGTAAGCTGAAATGGCGGTGGGCCAGCCAAATAGTTCGTAGAACCGACAACCGCTGGGGAAGAAAGGCTCTAGAATGGCGTTCCTGTACTGATACACCCAGTGTGGGAAGACCCCCCACTAGATGAAGCGACGACCTCAATAGGTTTGTTGGGAGTCGATGGATGCAGGTGGCACAGGATCGAGACAAGTGGTACTCTAGAGGGGAGGCCTATGTCCAGCAATGGACGAATACGGGCTGAGATGATGATGAACCTGTGTCACTCGCAGAACAACAAGAAATGATTTAATTGCGGTTTTTTGAGAGCTGGAGTACTACCCCAGTTGGACTGTTTGTTGTGCCCTATCTCTTAGGTGTATCGACTCTTAGGTATCCAAAACAGCTTTGTCCGACGATTTAACGTGTCTTGATCTCGAGACGAATAAACCCATCAACAGACAGGCAGCGGTTGGCGTTACTTTACTTGCATGTTCGATTACTGACACGCGTAACGGCAAAATAAAGACAAATACTACACGGTATTGAATGATAAGGGAATGTATACATTCTAGACAAATGACCCACCTGATTGGAACGGAAGAACATTATGTAATGGCCAGTTCAACTGGGGTGAGGGCAGGCAAGAAAGCTATCTATTATTTTGTACAGTCAAGTTCGCGTACATGCAGTACATGTTGCCGATTAGTTAAAAAGCAGTAAAGAGTACAGAGATATTCCTCCCCAATTAAGAAGAAAAATATTCTAATCAAATTTCTGACGAGGTATTCGACGAGCTCGTAGTGGTTAATAATACTTTGATACCAACGCTCGTGGGTTTGATTCCCACGCAGAACAAATATTTGTGTGCATGAGCATCTGTGTTTGTATCGGTCTGGGTGTTTTAAGAGAGATAGGGCGTATCAAAGCAGCCTGTCTGGAGATATATCTCCACCTCACAGAAAACAACAGTCATAACTCCCTGAAGGATTGTTCTGTTCCTAAGTGTGAATGAGGTTATCAGTAAGCTCTTAAGGATTTGTTAGCAGCAGATGTGGCGTAGTGCCAGCGATACTTGATGTATTGCAAGCATTTATAGGCTACGGCAACCGCTTTACATCTGGTACACTTGTATGTCTCCCAACGTTTTGACGAGCTCGGTGGCGCAGTGGTGAAACGCGTTGTTTCACTACTTTGACATCAACGCTCGTGGGTTCGATTCCCACACAGTACAAACATTTGTGTGCATGAACATGTCTGTTTGTATTGGTCTGGGTATTTTCTATGTATAATAAGTATGTATTTACAAAAAAAAATGTATTTACGTATGTTTATCAGTTGTTTAGTACCCATAACACAAGCTTCGCTTACTTTGGGGCTAGATGGCGCTGTGTAATTTGTCCGACAATATTTATTTTATTTATTTATTTTATTTAACGTTGTCCAAAAAATTTCAAAGAACAATGTTATGAAATAAAATCCTTTTAATAAAAAAGTGGAATGTCATTGAAATTTATTTCGAAGATTTTTATATATCCTATCATTTTAGACGACCAAGTCGTGTACATATCTAGATCGCTCGGAAGCGGCTCTAACGATTTAGGTGATTTTTTTATTTAGATAGGTATTTGCTTTTTAAGTTTATTCACATAGTTACTTACCTACTCGGCCGAGTAACTCGTTTTAAATGACAAGCACTTACTCGGTTAATGTAATTTATCTATAACTTCACCCCAAATCCCTTGCAGGGTAGAGAAACCAGAGCGCCACGTGACCCGATCCTTGCACACCTCACTCGCTTCTTTCACATTCATCGCTCTTCTCATGCACACTCGTCGGTTTCTAGGGCTCCTGACATCACCTTCTGATAGAACACGACCAGTTTTGTCATGGTAGGTAAGTCTTGACCTTTCTCGGCTCTTACATCCTTCCACTTTTGCATTGTATATCTGCTTCGTCGTTCTTTCATCCTGCATTCTGTCTACATGTCCAAACCAACGGAGCATGCCTCTTCTTATTTTAACATAATGTAATTTATTTTTAAACATATTGTTTCTCATTACGGTGATAATAGAAATAAGTAAGCATATTTAATTAAGTAATTAACATTTAATTATTTGAGTAATTGAAATGGAAAATTCTATGAATTCTATAAATTAATATAGAAAATTTAACAGAGACAAGTTATGAGGCAGTAACAGTAAGTACTCTGCTATTTCTGGCTTCAGGACGCACGAACCGCGGAACTCGGTTACGCGGTTAATTACGTCTTCTTCGCATCTCTAGTACCTACTTATAAGGTTCAAGACTACATATGCCTTGTCTGCGTACGCAAGGGACGTCAGTCCCCTGGCAACGCCAAGCAAAGTACCTACCTTGGAGTTATTCTCGACTCTAAGTTCATTTTTAACCCACACATCGAAAAGGTGGCCAGTACCGCTAGATACTACTTAGATCGACTCAGCAATATGTTGGGAAGGCACAGTAAAATGTCCTCGAGAAATAAGCGAACCCAACCCTGTACAAGGTTTACATAAGGCCGGTGATGACATCACCAGTTTTTGCTTACTCTAGTCCAAATACCATTAAAAAACTCCAAACCGTCTAACACCTCTTCTAGGGAAGAGCTCCCAACGCGCCTTGGTACGTCTGCAATGTGGAGTCACAACGAGATTTAGCGCTTCCTTCCATCCAACAGTACCTACAAAAACTGGCTAAACGATTCTTTGAATCGTCAGAAAGCGGCAGCGGCATACGACCCGCCCCCGCCTCCTCTCTCCCGATACCCAGTACGTATGCCGCGAAGTGTCCTAGTGTGAGAGCTTTGGAACACTTTGCAGCGGCCTCAGGGCAAAAGTCTTCCAACTAAGCACCCCGCGGTCGCTCTTAATAGTTAGTTAGGTAACCTATGGCGGCGGTCTCCTCAAGATACGCCGTCATTTTCTAAGCGTATGCTCTGTAACTGATTCCCTAACTGTTCCCCTGGGGCGTTCGCCTCTAAAGCCTCTAAAGTCAGTAAGAGTCTGACATAACACGTTCAGCCGTCCGTAAGGGTATCATGAGGATTCACGGCCTCCCTTCCAATTCGGGTGCCGGAGGATGGTCCCCTCAGAAGAATTACTAAGGCACGTTTGGAATGGGTTAGTCATTCTTTTGTTGTCGACGTATTACGTTGGCCGCAAAAACAAAAAAAAACACTACATTATATGTTGCATTGTGTGTCAGTTGTTTCGTATGTGGGATGTATAAAAATGAATATGAGTTCAAAATAATAGCAGTTTTATGTGTGATTTGTGCGTAAAGCCAGGACCTTGACATTCACCAGGGCGAGTGAACGAGCGCGGCCATTCACGAGCCGCGCGCCCACTACACTCACATATTTACTTGTAAACATCTTGTGTGGACTCCGTGTTAGTTTACTCAAGTGTTTATTGTCTGAGACAGGGATTCGATCGTAGATTCAGTTTAACACTTCTTCTTCTTTCTAGCGTTATGCTGTTTCCTAATGCATTAGATTTGGCAAAGTTTGACATTCACATCCCAGTGGGAAAACCAGGCCTATGTTACGTTAGATCACACATCTTTCAATATACAATTTCTTGGACGTGCGTGTTTCCTCACGATGTTTTCCTTCACCGCTGAGCGAATGATAATCGGAGACCAGTTGGTCAATGGATCGATTCCTTCTTCACTGAGCTATCACTGTTCTGATGCGTGATCGGCGCTAGTTCGCATGAACTAATTGGTAGCGGAAGCACAAAGAGCAGGGCATATCAAACTGCATGTAAATTTGGCTTTCGCAAAATAACATTTGATACTATTAACAATTCCCAGTTGTTTGTTTAATGACGTAACGTACGTATTGGTACGTGAACGGCCACATCAGTATTCGAACCTGTGACAGATTTAGTTTAACATGACACGCTCATAATTATACCTAACTTAAGTAACCCTTACTCATCCCATTATATCTCGTATCCCCAGGGATACGAGTCTCTCATCAAAGGAAGCAGTACAGAGCATGTTTCGACACGCTGTTAAACAGCGGACTGGCGGAGGCCAGTGTTTTCAAACCGCTCGAGGACTGATTTACTTGCACACCAATGTACAGTAGTAATAAGTATACACCAAGAGTTCGAAAGCGCAGCGCTCAATAGCGCGACTTTATCGCCGACCAGATTCGATTCCCATACAAGACAAACGTTCGTACGCATGTCTGTTTGTCTCAGGTTTGGGTGTTTTTAAGAGTGATACAGCACATCAAAGCAGCCCGTCTGGATAAGTACCTCCATCTCGTAGAGAACCGCAGCCAAGTAATAACTCTATGGAGGGTTGTTGTGTTCCTGCGTGTAAATGAGGTTACAGTAATCTCCCAAGGAGTTTGCAGGTGGTCCGAAACGAAAAAAACTTATTAATAGGCCTGAGCTCTCTAAAAACGATAAGTACGAAAACATATCGTATTGCACACGATTACGGTTCAATTTAGGGCATTCACGTAGGCATAGCAAGGTATTGCATAGTAGGATGCATTGCAAGATTAGATGCTATTTATCTAAAAGTTGCCTACGAATAATACGAACAAAACTGAAATTAACTGATATTATTTTGTTAAATTACGAAATACTAGTGATTTTTTTTTTTGTTTTTCTCCCATGAAAATGTAGACCCACAAAAGAAGGACCAATCCACCACGGATGTGCGTTAGTCATTCCTCCGGGAGGGGCACCCTCCGGTCCGCATTGGAGGGAGGTGGTGAAATCTTGCATAAGATACCATTTCGGAAGGGTGAACTGTTTGTATCAGATTCCTACCGACTAAAACACCACCTTGGGACTGCCTTTAGGAAAACTTCTTGGCAGTAAAAGCTCGAGTCAGAAGGCACAGCTCACTATATACAATATAGTACTGGTCCCAACGCATACTTATGGAAGCGAGAGCTGGGTGTGGCAGATAGAGCGTGGAAGTAATATAAACGCGGTCGAAATGCAAGCGTTGCGCAAAATTTGTGGCGTAATGCTTGTGACCGTATTCGCAACGATGATGTAAGAAACAGAGTTGATCTGAAAGAGACTGTGGGTGTTGACATGAGAAGAGACATACTCCATTGTATCGAACATGTAGGAAGAATGCAGGAAGAAAGAATTACAAAACAGATATACAACGCGATAGTAGAAGGATGTAGGAGCCGAGGAAGACCAAGACCTACCTACCATGACCAAACTGATCGTGTTTTATCAGAAGGTGATGTCAGGAACCTTAGAAACCGGCGAACGTTTTTTTTTATACTACGTCGGGAGGCATACAAGCATACGGCCCACCTGATGTAAAGCGTGCACCGTAGTCTATTAACGCTTGCGGTATATTAAGCATCACTCGCGCGATGCCTCCTCTGCTTACACAGCAACTCCTTGGGAACACAACAACCCTCTAGGGAGATGTTATTTGGCTGCGGTTTTTGTGAGGTGGAGGTACTTCCCCAGACGGGCTACTTTGATGCGCCCAACCTCTCTTAAAACATCCAGACCAAGACAAACAGACATGTTCATGCACACGCATGTTTGCCTTGTGTGGGTGCATGAGAAGAGCAATGAGTGTTATTCTTAAAGTGAGGTGTGTACGGATCCAGTCACGTGGCGCTCGGTCCTCTCTGCCTGGTTATAGAATAGATAAGTTATAGAACCTAAAGCTGAACTAGATCAGTGCAGATATCAAATAGTTATCTGACATGAGACCAGGTTGCTACGGCTGACTGATTGTAATTAACGATAAATATTACGATTCAGCGATTACCTAGATTAGATTAGTTTTGTTTGTGGTCAGACTTGTGTCGTGATAGGGTTGAACAAGTTCAACTGCCCCCAATCTTTAGTGAAAGTACCCTAGATTTCAGAGTTACTTATTCGCAGCTTTTTTTTTAAACAACGTGCGCCCTGAGTTACAAGCATACGGCCCACCTGACGTGAAGGGGCTACCGTAGAAACTATGAATGCTTGTAATACATTAAGTATTACCCGCGCGATGCCACCTCTGCTGCTAACACAGCAACTCCTTAGGAACTTACTTGTGACCTCACACACACGCAGGAACACAACAACCCTCTAGGGAGTTGTTTTTTGGCTGCGGTTTTCTGTGAGGTGGAGGTACTTCCACAGACGGACTGCTTTGATACGCCATATCGCTCATAAAAACACTCAGATCAAGACAAACAGACACGTTAATGCACACAAATGCTTGTCCTATATTAGAATCGAACCTACGAACATTGGTGTCCAAGTCGATTTTCCTACACAATGGAAGGATACGGTAGCATAGCTTGGGTAGTAAGAGTACTTAGTGTCGTCATATGGATAGTACATTGTATATTTGATTAACGCAGGAATCGAACCTTTTGATGACGGCTGAAGTATAAATTAAAAAATTAAATATTATTTACTGTGGGTATAAAGAATATTATTAAAAACATTTTCAGATACTAATTTAACGAGCCCGGTGGCTGAGTGGTTAGTAGTGCTACTTTAACACCACGGATCGTGGTTTCGATTCCCGCACAGAACAAACATTCGTGTGTATAAACTGTCTGTCTGTTTATCTTGATCTGGATGTTTTAATTTAAGAGCAGATGTAGGCGCATCAAAGCGGCTCGGCTGGGGAAGTAATTCCACTGGTCAAAGAGTGCCAATTCGCGAGTGACACTTTTTTATATACGGGAGACGTAATCGGCCCACCTGATGTAAAGCGATTAACGTAGCCTAATAACGCTTGAAATGTATTATCACTCGCGCGATGCCACCTATGCTGTTAACACAGCAACTCCTTAGGAGCTTACTGGAGACCTCATTCACGCGCAAGAACGCGACAACCCTCTATGGAGTTGTTATTTGGTTAGCCCTGTATGGAGTTGAGCACGGTTTTCTGTGAGGTGGAGATACTTCCCCAAAGAGCTGCTGTAATACGCCACGTGACTCTTCAAATCCGGTTTCATACCCGTTGAATAGCGTTATGAAAATAGCCTAGGTACCTCATGTAAAACGGACAGCGGTAGCTCATGATCTTGCCAACTGACCAGTGTTGTAACTTGGCTGCGGTCTTCTACAGGTTGGTGAAACTCTTTAACTCGGATGCGTATAATCTAAGGTCGCCATTGTTTACCTCTGATTCCTGGTGAAAACCTAGATTCGTAATTGTCTGGGAGGTTTTCGGGTCAATTTCGGTTTGTTGAAAGGTAATAAGGAGCTTGGAAGAGGAGAGGATTTTGATGAGCTCGGTGGCTCAGTCGCGACTTTGACACCAACGCTCGTGGGTTCGATTCCCACACAAAACAAACATTTGTGGGCATGAACATGTCCGTTTGTCTTGTTCTGGATATTTTAAGAGAGGTAGGGCGCATCAAAGTGGCCCGTGTTTCTGCGTGTGAGTGAGGTCACAAGTAAGCTCCCAAAGAGTGGCTGTATAAGCAGCAGTGGAGGCATCGCGCGAGTGATACTTAATTTAACCCGCTTTACATCAGGTGGGCCGTATGCTTGTATATCTCCCGACGTAATATAAAAAAAAATCGGCCAAGTGCGAGTCGGACTCGCACACGAAGGGTTCCGTACCATTATCAATAAAAACGGCAAAAAAAATCACGTTTGTTGTATGGGAGCCGCTTAAATATTTATTTTATTCTATTTTTTAGTATTTGTTGTTATAGCAGCAACAGAAATACATCATCTGTGAAAATTTCAACTGTCTAACTATTACGGTTCATGAGTTACAGCCTGGTGACAGACGGACAGCGGAGCCTCAGTAATAAGGTTCCGTTTTACCCTTGGTACAGAACCCTAAAAAAGAACCACTCATACCCAGGACCGTGCTGTAGTCCTTTACGACTCCATAGCATGGTTCTCTGTGTCACATATCAGTTGATTACAGAGCAATATAATTTTAAAGTGAACTTGAAAATTTGCATAATACTTATTACATCGTTATGAGATGAAAAACCAGAGTGCAACATTATTTCGTAATTTAATACGGGCTTCCTAATAACATTTAAAATAACATACTAATATGGTTATCTTCAAAAAACTTGCCGAATGTGGGGACAGACCTCGGAGATGACCTCTTAATACTAACGGCGGTGTATCGTCTAATGGATGCTATACGTTGCCGCAACTTACACACATTTTATAGCAAGTTTAGGGCGGCCGCACGCGGGTCGCGCTACCTTGTTAGCCCCTTTTTTAGGGTTCCGTAGCTTATAAGGAAAAGCAGAACCCTTATAGGATCACTTTGTTGTCCGTCTATCTGTCTTGTTTAGATATCAAGCTGAAATTAATATCAAATATTCAGGTCTGTAATCCCTTCTAGCAGTGAAAAAATCTAACTTCTAAGTCAATGCAATCAAAAGATACGGCCGTTTATGTCTCGTTTATGCGTATATTTTGACACTCGCAAGGGAATCAAAACCTATAGGGTACTTCCCGTTGACCTGGAATCATGAAATATGGTAAGAAGCAATGTCATGTAGCACAAGTAAAGAAAAAAATACGAAAACCGTTAATTCATCTTTCCATCACAAAATAAAATACTTTTTTGCGACAATGATTTGCGAAAATATTTTTTTACGGAACCTTCAGAGCGCGAGTCGTACTCGCACTTGACCACTTTGTTTTATACAACGTCGGGAGTCATTCAAGCATACGGCCCACATCACGCCATGCCTCGTCTGCTGCTTCACAGCAACTCCTTGGGAGCTTCCTGGTGACCTCTCTAACACACAGGAACACAACAACCCTCTAGGGAGTTGTTATTTGGCTGTGATTTCCTTTGAGGTGGAGATACTTCACCGGACCGACAGCTTTGATGTGCCCTACCTCTCTTAAAAACACCAAACACACAAACAAACATGTTCATGCACACAAATGTTTACCTTGTGTGGCAATCGAACCCACGAGCGTTGGTGTCAAAATCGCGTCATTGACGACTGAGCCACCGACCTGGTCAATTTTTTGACTTTTTATTAAAAAATCTTGTACATTCAAATGATACCTATTGGAATTGATGTTGATGAAAAAATTGTACCAAATATTACAATATTAACGTGTTTATTTTCTGCACAATTACACATCAAGCTACATAATGTACCTACAGGTAAAAATTTAATATGCCTGTTAAGCCTATTTCAATATTTGAATTTGAAAATAACCAACTGTAAACATAGCGAAACCAACTTAAAGCCAGAGAAACTTTCATCGGAAATACCAACCAAAGTGAAATTATCATTTTAAACTGGAGCCGCAACATCGTCTCCTCATCGAATATGTTCACAATTACATGTTTATTTTTATTTCCCGTGGAACCCTAATTCTATTGTCAAATAAAAGTAGCCTCAGTTACTCCCCATAACAGCTATCAGCCAGTCAAAGTCGGTCCAGTCCGTCTCGGAGATTAACCGACAATGATATGATATGATACATTAGTATGCATTTAGTAACCAGTTGAGAATGCGCAAGCTTGCATTGCCAGAGGAACACCTAGCTCGTCAATTCTACGAGTATAACAATTCATTTTTTTTTTAATATGTCGGCCATTCTGAACATGTTCCTTAAGAGATTGGAACGGTGTTCCTGAACATTCCTATTCTACTTTTTTATGCTGAATCCGAATCTGGAGTCAAAATTTGAATATTCGAAAAAAAGCGACAGACAAACGCACAGACAAACGCACGGACAAACGCACAGACAAACGCACGGACAAACGCACAGACAAACATATAGGAACGGTGTTCCTGAAAAGCTGTTATATGCGATTTACACACAGTTACTTCAATATTGTTTATTATATAGTATAGGGCGAAGCTCTTTTCGTTGTGACTTGTGTCATCGCCTTTATGTGAGTGTTCTACGACAAATATGAATTCGAGCAAACAGCACATCATGTTCTCTGGGAGTGCGATCTCTGGCGTCGGGAGCGGGACGATATGTTAAATTCCTTGCATGTCACATCCGGGGTAGTATACTATTCTTATGTGGTGGCAACAAGGGAGAATTACCGGGCGTTTAGGCGGTTCTACAATCTATATTATTGGAATCGATGTGTTAGGTACCTAACAACTCACAGTTTAGGTCCCAATAGTGTTAGATATTTGATGAACCGTGGTGCACGGCAGTTGAGCTTCACTTGACTAGCCATCTCTTTGAGGTTTGAAATGCCTTATTTGTCATATTGCTGTCTCTCACTTTGCCAAGAGGGGAAGTCAATTCCAAAACTTCCTACTCTTACAAATTTCTTCTGATTAAATTCGTTGTGAGTTCCAAGGCAGCCGTAGTTTAACCCCCGGGACAGCAATGGACTTCACTGTTCATTGCCTTTTTTGTGGTCGCCGCTGTTAATTCTGGGTACACAGGAGGCACAGTGGTGGGTAGGAGTGGTGGGCCAGTCCCGTTATATAGTATAGACTCGATGCCGTCGTTGCTCGTGCTATTGTAACCAAACACGCAGGTTAAGCAACGACGACCGCAGCATGTATATGGATGGGTTTATCTATCTCGAGTTCCTCCGTGCTTCGGAGGGTACGTTAAACCGTCGGTCCCGGCTATTTTCAATAGATGACAGTCGTTAAGCTAAGTCGGTTGCCCTCGGGCGGGCTTGAAGAGACTGGCCTCCGCCAATCCGCATTTGAGCAGCGTGGTGGAGTATGCTCTAAATCCCTTCGGTTGAAGGGAGACCCGTATCCCTGCAGTGGGATGAGTAAGGGTTGATGTAGGTATATACACAAATTTGGGTTGTGTGTAAACGACTTTGTCTTTCACAAAATTTGTTTGAGTGAAAATCATTCACCATCATTAGCGGGTAAGGCTAAGCACATATGCATATAGTGCACCCTGTCCTTTGGCAAGCAAAAAACTAGTGATTTGGGAGTACCATTATATTTAACAGGAAGTAGCCGTACTGAAGAAACCGTAAGAAGGTTACAGCTGGAGTGTCCGCTTCACGCCGATTATACAACGTCACGAGGCTTACAAGCATACGTTCTACCTGATGTGAAGAGGTCACAGTATCCTATGGACGTTTGTAATACAGAAAGTATCACTGCCACCGCTACTGCTTACATAGTAACTGCTTAATAGCTTACTGGTAACCTCTCTAACTAGCAGGAACAAGCCAAGCGAAATTGTTAATTGTTATTTGGCTGCGGTTTTCTGTGATGTGGAGGTACTTTCCCAGCCGGGCTTCTTTGATGCGCCCTATCCCTCATGAAAACATGCGTACCAAGAGAAACAGACGTGTTCATACAAATGTTTCTGTGTGGGAACCTATCCATGATCCTTGATGTCAAAGTGGCTCTGTTAACCACTCTATTTGTAACTTGACTGAACGTAGAAAGGTAGTGTTCGGCGTGTCGTGACGTCCACACATGTCGTTCTCTCCGCCGGTTCCCGCAACCCCCGCCGTCCGCGGCCGGCCTAACGCGCACAGTTTTATATCTCACCTTTATCCGTGCGCCCGCGCAGTAATGTAGATAAATTGATCGCCTCAATCCCTTATTGGATTAATTTATGGTAATATGTTCAGATCGCGATAGCCAGCCCGAGTTACGATTAAACAGTTTTTATGTAAATCCGCCATCTTTGTTCGCAGCAGTTGGTATCGGGGCGTGGGGCGAGACACAAGAGGACGCGACTAATGGCAGTCTGCTGCGACTACTGTAGGTACAGTTGAGGACACACTAAGCTATACACTTTATATCATTCTTATATGGCAGGTAATATGACTGTAAATACTGCAAAGTAGAAAAAAATATTAATTATAAATGAGATGACAATAAATATATTTTCCACATCGTCGGGAGCCATGCAGGCGTACTCCGCACCTTATTTAAAGTGGTTACCGTACCGTTGCAGGGAGCAGTGATAATAGCCCAGTGGATAAAACACCAGCCTAGTGGTCAACCAGTGCCCGGTTCGAATATTGACATATACCAATAAATTTTCGCGTTTTCGGCGGGCGCCTGTGGTATCTCCTGCCTGTGATATCTCCAACTCACACAAAAAACGCAGGCAAATAACAACTCCCTACAGGGTTGTTGCGTTCCTACGAGTGAGAGAGGTTAACAGCTTATTTTGAGGCTACAGTCTTCTTCTTTGTTTGTGGTCTGGCTATTTTCTATTTCTGATAAGTATGTATGTACAAAAAAAATGAATTTACGTATGTTTATCAGTTGTCTAGTACCCATAACACAAGCTTCGCTTACTTTGGGGCTAACTGGCGCTGTGTAATTTGTCCGACAATACATATATATACAATATATTCTGTTTTTGACTTGCTAAAAACTTTCAGCGATACAATCGTATAGGTTCCAAACCTATCGCGGACTCTAGTCTCTCATAAGGTTCTCGTAGCAAACTTTATGTTTTTTTACGCAACGCCATGTACGCTTAAATGTTTTTTTTCTCAACGCCATGTACGCTTAAATGTTTTATTTATTTTCTGAACGCCATGTACGCTTAAATGTTTTTTTTTCTCAACGCCATTACGCTATCTTTTCGCCTATGAACTTGGACCACGGTGCCCGTGTTAATAATCATACACCAATGGCATTTCTGATTTTATGACGAGCCGCGTGCCTGCATAATGTGATGTGTTTTGTTTCTATCCGCCATACCGACCGCGATTCGCACAAACAGATGGACAGACATCAATGCTTATGTGACAGCGTCTCAGCAAATCTCAACCGTTGGTAAAACCGGGAGTATATATCCTCAAGTCTCATATCGGTGGAATGCATTCATTTTACACAGCGTCGAGAGTCATACAAGCACAAGTCCAACTTGATGTTAAGTGGTTACCGTGGCTTATGAACGATTGCAAATCAGGAGGCATCGTACGCGCGTTGCCACCCCCACAATAACTCCTTAGCTTAGGACCTGTCTGGTAAAGGTACTGACAGGAATACGGCCAGGAAATTCCTCTTGGGCAGGCAAGTAGGTTTTTGGTTTGGCAATTAAACCCAGACTGCGTCAACCTTCTAATACTACACCCAGGACTAATCCTACTGGGTTACTCTAGAAAACAATCCAGATACTTTAAAATCAACTCTTTTGCCACGAAAATAGCAACGAATTATGTAGGTACTATTAATGAGAATCAACTTCATGTTGACCACATTATAGTCCAGAATACTACTTAGCCAAAGTTTTGACATTGACATTGGATTGTCTTTATAATTAGCATCAAGAGTAGCGCTACTGTCCAAGGAATATCTCAATTTCAGAAAAAAATCCGTACGGCACTCATTGATGAAATCGCGAATGAGACATGGTTTTTTTTTACTGTAATCTTCTGTATACTATTTTGCTGCATCCGTAGCCATGGGTATTGTGCATATCCAGCAAAACATTGGTATGCAGGAGAAGTAGAGTGGGTGTTAGAACACATCCTTGTAGTACGCTGACATTCAAAGAGAATGCATCTGTGCTAGCATTAACAACCACAACTTTGCTCCGCCGTGGAGAAAAGCTGACGATGCACGTGTAATTTTTCTTGGATAGGCCATAATAATAAAAAATCGGCCAAGTGCGAGTCGGACTCGCACACGAAGGGTTCCGTACCATTATCGATAAAAACGGCAAAAAAATCACGTTTGTTGTATGGGAGCCCCCCTTAAATATTTGTTTTATTTTAATTTATTTACATATTCTTAAAGTAAATATATAACTAAATATTCTGTGAATATTTCAAGTGTCTACCTGTTGCCGTTATCAATATCGAGCAAAAACGAGCAAAAAAAATCGGCCAAGTGCGAGTCGGACTCGCGCACGAAGGGTTCCGTACCATTATCTATAAAAACGGCAAAAATCACGTTTATTGTATGGGAGCCCCCTTAAATATTTATGTTATTCTATGTTTTAGTATTTGTTGTTATAGCGGCAACAGAAATACATCATCTGTGAAAATTTCAACTGTCTAACTATCATGGTTCGTGAGATACAGCCTGGTGACCGACGGACGGACGGACGGACGGACGGACAGCGAAATCTCAGTAATAGGGTTCCGTTTTACCCTTTGGGTACGGAACCCTAAAAATGATGTTTGATAAGAAGTGTTTTATACCACACCTAGTCGAAAGCCTTTGCTTATGCAAGAACAGGCTTTATGGACGGAAATGTGAAGTTTTTTAGTTTAATTTTAACTCAAAGTTGTAATACTGTCAATGTATATATAGACCTGTGGATATTTTCGAAGAGCACTCCACGCAGTGGGGTTCAACAAGATGCATTTTTATTTGCGATCGTTAGATGTCATGGCTGATATGGACTTGTGAATGTTGACTTCGTTCCGTCAAATGTTTCGACGGTATTTATATGAAGTAACATTGATGATCAAATTTTGATCGTGTAATTTGAGAAGTTACGGGGGTCGTTTCGGAAAAACCTTCAGCAAATTGAATGTTTCGAAGAATTTTTGTTATTATATGTATTATAATAATTACAAAATATCGTATCATATGACATACGAAATACCATTACAACAGTTTATAATTAGTCAATAAAGCTTATTCCAAACATACTGTTTTTTAAATTTATGAACTTATACTTTCGCGGTTGCTTGAGAGGGTGTATACAGCTAAGAGGCGCCCTCATTATGTTTTTATTAACAACGCTGAATGTAACACCAATTCCAAAACACGCTCAATACCGACACTGTTGAACCATATTTATGCTTTTTTAAAACATATCTTGTATTTATTATCTATGTACAAGTAACTAAAATTTTAAGTATTGCTTATTGTGGCCGCTTACAGTAATAATTAAG
This sequence comes from Pyralis farinalis, assembly GCA_947507595.1. Taxonomy (NCBI): domain Eukaryota; kingdom Metazoa; phylum Arthropoda; class Insecta; order Lepidoptera; family Pyralidae; genus Pyralis; species Pyralis farinalis. Next base: position 2,000,311 of record OX382268.1, on the reverse strand, counting down.
ATTATGATTAATTGTACATAAATATTTATTGTTTCAGAATAATATGTCGCAATAAAAAATTAGCAATTCTTATAATATTTCGTATCTATCGATTTAGATGAAATTTTGTATATATACAAGCTTTCTGAGGTTATCTATGTAGGTATAATATTTGAATAAACCAGATTTTGCACATAAAAAATATATAAAAAGACGAGCGAAGCTCAGTTACCTATGTACTATATATATATTACGAGTACATTAACACAAATTATTATTTACCATATAATGGTACTTATGACATACAAACCATTCTGTAAAATTTAATCTCGATCGGAAACGTGTTCTAAATACAGTTGAGTATCAATTTAGAACCGGAATAAGGCATACCTGCGAACTTTGACGGTTCAATAAAAACTAGCCCCATGGCATCGTTGTCATGTGGACAAACAAAATGAGGTGAAGGTGGTTCGCAATCGACCTGACAACGCTGCTGATTAGCAAACAAGGCTCTTGGGTAAGAGGAATACTGTGCAGGTATCCACACTGCGTAACAGCTGCCTTTTAGGGTTCCGTAAAGGGTAAAACGGACCCTATTACTGAGACTGCGCTGTCCGTACGTCCGTCCGTCTGTCACCGGGCTGTATCTCATGAACCGTGATAGTTAGACAGTTGAAATTTTCACAGATGATGTATTTCTGTTGCTGCTATAACAACTAATACTAAAAACAGAATAAAATAAATATTTAAGGGGGGGGGGGGGGGGGTGATTTTTTTTGCTCGTTTTTGCTCGATATTGATAACGGCAGCAGGTAGACGCTTGAAATATTCACAGAATATTTAATTATATATACACTTTAAAAATAAATAATTAAAATAAAATAAGCCTTAAAGGGGGCTCCATACAACAAACGTGATTTTTTTGCCGTTTTTATAGATAATGGTACGGAACCCTTCGTGCGCGAGTCCGACTCGCACTTGGCCGGTTTTTTTTTTTACTATTAACAAGTAAATATCTGAACGGATCGTGACGAAATTTGGTACAATGATAGTTTGGGACCGAGAGAAGGGATACACTACTTATGTATAATACCTACCTTTCGTTTCTCTGCGAAACACACAATATTACACAAATTACCTTATACTCGTATATACATCATGTGTATGTTAATTGCTACTTATGGAAGCGAGAGCTGTGTATGGCAGAAAGAGCATGAAAGTAGGAAATCGGCGGTCGAAATGCGAGCGCTGCGCAAAATTTGTGGCGTAAGGCTTGTAGACCGTATTCGCAATGATGATGATGAGTTAAAATAAAAAGAGGCATGCTCCTTTGGTTCGGACATGTAGAAAGAATGCACGATGAAAGAATGACGAAGGAGATATACAATGCAAAAGTGGAAGGATGTAGGAGCCGGAAAAGGCCCAGACTTACCTACCATTACCAAATTGGTCTTGTTCTATCAGAAGGTGATGTCAGGAGCCCTAGAAACCGGCGAGCGTGCATGAGAAGAACAATAAATGTTAAAGAAGCGAGTGAGATATGTAAAGATCGAGTCACGTGGCGCTCCGTTCTCTCTGCCTACCCCGCAAGGGATTTGGCGTGAAGTTATAGATATGTTAATTGTGTATTTGTGTCGGTACGTATAGGTCTACCTGTGTATGTTTATCTGTCTGTATTTTAATTCAGTATTCCTTTGTAGTTCCAATACTTATTAATTGAATGGCGCGTGGTGCCGACACAACTCTTCCCTTCACATTGTAATGTTCCTTATTGTAATCCTGTTGTACTGTACCTATGTTTCATTGTGTGTTTTTGTTAAATGAATAGATTTTTTTATACAAACAAACTAGCATGCGACCCGTATTAGATGGTAAGCGGTCACCGCAGCCTATTTACGCTCGCAACACCACGGGGATGTTATTCGCGCGCTGCCAATCTTGTGATCTAAGGATGCTTCGTCACAGTACCCAGTAATTTCTCTGCCATATCTCACCCTTCAAACCGGAACACAGCTATATAAATATATCTGCTTGGCGGTAGAAATAGGTGAGACAGAGGTACCCACGCAGACGACTTTTGTACAAAGTCTCCCTCTGGTAAAGTCCAGTAATATAAAGTATTATCTATCTATCTTATAGAAAAAAATCGCTAAATATGAGTCCGACTAACATACGAAGTGTTCCTATTACTGGAATATTTGAAGATCGTATATTTTTTTTAATAGCTGAAAACAAGAGAGAATGTTTTGTATTTAGTCGTTTTTATGTAGCACCATTAATAATATAGAGCAGAAATGGCGAAAAAAAACGTTATTATCAGGAATACCGTTCGTATATGAAATCTATATGTTTGTCTGTGCGTTTGTCTGTGTGCGCGTTGTTTTCGAATATTCTAATTTTGACTTCAGATTCGGATTCAGCATAAAAAAGTAGAATAGAAATGTTCAGGAACACCGTTCCCATCTCTTAAGGAACATGGTCATTATGGCCGATAAATTAAAAAAAAATGTGTTCCTGCAAGTGAGTGAGGTTGCTTTTAGCTCAACAGAAGTCGCTGCGTCAGCGGCGGAGTTTGGTAGCACTCAAGCGATACTTCCACTTTACATCAGGTGGGCAGTATGCTAGTATGCCACCCAACGTCGTATAGAAAAAATCATTGTAAGTACGAAGAAACTTATTAAACTTGGTAATTCATTAACATTGTAGATAAGGTTTTTCATTTTTAAACACCATAAAGCTGTTTTATTTGAATTGACATGAAAAACTATAGTTGAACTCTTGAAGCAGGATTTACGGTCTGGTAATCAGGTCCAGTCCATGCCTTGTGGCAGTTTGAAGAAGACCTTTAGCATCATCTAAACAGGGTTTTCAATATCAATTCGATAATCATCTTTTTGTCGTACAACGTCTTGAGGCATACAAGAATACGGCCTACCCGATGCAAAGCGGCTTCGGTGGTCTATCAACGCTTGCGATACAGGAAGTATCGTTTGTCGTCTCTACGGTTGACGTAGTAAAGTCCACAAGAGCTTATTGGCATCTCCACTCACTCACAGGATAAAGATAAGAAAAAAAAAGATAAAATATTATGATTTTCAGTGAGATCTACTTTTCCAAAAAACCCCCATACTGAGAAATATAAACATGTTCATGTGCACAAATGTTTATTTTGTGTGAGAATCGAACCCATGACCATTAGAATTGTTTTTTGCGGTGATTGTTATTTTTTATAATGTGTCAAAAACGCATAACACAATAGTCATATCACCCCATAAGTGCATTAATTTTGCACGTACAAAAATGTGTTAATTTTATTGTACCACTAAGGTGGCAAACAAGTAAACGGCCTGCTTGATGATAAACAGTCACCTTAGCCTATGGACATTTGCAGGTGTCACTAATGCGTTGCCGACCCTCAATTCTATTCCCTCAATTAATTATGCCCTACAATTAGATGTTCTTATTATAAATGTCAAATTGAAACTGAATCTAGTTGCAGGCAATGGACTACAATTTATTGCGCTATTGATTGACCAAATCCAGCACAATAATCACGATTCTTTGGAATAATTTTTGACGAGCTCGGTGGCGAATGACGCTACTTTGACACCTACGCTCGTGGGTTCGATACCCACATTTGTGTGCACGAACATGTCTGTTTTCCTTGGACTGGGTGTTTTTAAGAGAGGTAGGGCGCATCAAAGCAGCCCGTCTGGGGAAGTACCTCCACCTCACAGGAAACCGCAGCCAAATAACATATGCCCAGAGGGTTGTCGTGTTCCTGCGTGTGAATGAGATCACGAGTGATACATAATGTATTGCAAGCGCTCATAGGCTACGGTAACCGCTTTACATCAGGTCGGCCGTATGCTGATATGCCTTCCGACATTGCATAAAACATATGTATTTTGATATATTTTCTCAAGAAATGTGTGCCCCACAGCGGACTTATTGTTGAAAACAATCTTTCAAAGCATGGCTAAGCTAATAGTTTCTTTTGGCATTTCTTCTTCGCCAATGGTCATTTCCGAAATGCTGGTAGATTAAAAAAGAGATTAAAAGTAAAAAAAAAAACGAAAATTATTAAGTTACAATACGATTTAATTTAAAGAATGTAAGACGTATCTAAGTGCCCGTAAGGGTCTAATGGCAAATGGCAAATAAATGATTTTTATCTTTAATAGCTCGAAGTAAATACATGGTTGAATTCGCAAAAAAGAAAGTGGTGATACTTAACACGCTTATTTGTACTTATTGATGTAATTACGTGTAAAATGAAAATAAACGCACATAGTGCATAAACAGTAAAAGAAATAAATAAAATGGACTAGTGTACATTTGCATCCTGCGTTCATGAAAATTGATAGCTAAAAAATGGGGAAAAAATAAAGTTTAAAAAAAACTTTAATCCCAAGCCTGGAAAAGTAGAAAACGACTTAGTGATTCATTCATAGGTGTGTGTAGTTGAATTATATTGACGTAGGATGCGTCCACTTGTAAAACATCAGAGTGTCGATAGGAGTCACGACGGGACAACTCCTACGCATTACTATCATAGAACCCTCCGGTGAATCACTAACTTGTTTTCTACTTTTCCGCAGTCGGATTTTAATATAAATTTACCATTGATGTGAACCGGCGAGCGTAAATGTTAAAGAAGCGAGTGTGATGTGTGTGTGTGCAGCCAAATAACAACTCCCTAGAGGGTTGTTGTGTTCCTACATGTGAGTGTCACCAGTAAGCTCCCAAGGATTTGCTGTGTAAGCAGCAGAGGCTCCGCGTAATACTTATTATATCGCAAGAGTTAATAGGCTACGGTACCCGCTTTACATCAGGACGTAGTATAAAAAACACACATTAGATTAGTAGTAAGTGGTTTTAAAGATGAACAGATATGTTACAAACAACCTTGGTAAAACTCACTTGATTATGTAAGACGGACTTATTATATTATTAAATTTTTTACATGTACATTATTACATATTTATTTATCAATTTATTATATATCAATATATTCTATGTCATTTATTAATTATAATCAATTTACAAAATAATTTATTATAAAAAATTAAAATAAATAAATACAAAGTCAATTCTGAAGTCATAGATTATTGAAAAAATTATCTTCAAGATATTCTTTTACAGTATTATTATTTTATAGCTTGGTCTAGAAGTATTATTTTCAAAGTATGTAATATGAAATTTACTACCTTTGAGGGCTTTTACGATATCAGGTAAGTGGTTGTATATTTCAACAGCCATGTAAAACAGCCCATTTTTAAATAGGTCGAGAGGCGGTGCGGTCTGGCGTAGATTGTTCTTCCGGCACGAGACATAGCGGCTTGGCTTGTACTCGTACATCGGCTTTTCGTTGGAAACAATTTGGTCGTTTCGTACGAGTGCACAGTGCGCACACGCAAGTGACGCTCATTTTAATAGACCATATGAGCCGCGGTCGACTCGTGTCTTCCGGTGACGAGTATGTTATTATTCTCAGACATCGCTTTTGAAGAACGAATACAGCTTTTTTATACAACTAGATTGGCAAACAAGCATGCGGCCCGCATTAGATGGTAAGCGGTCATTGCGGCCTATTGACGCTCGCAACACCACGGGGATGTTACTCGCGCGTTGCCGATCTTGTGACCTAAGGCTGCTTCGTCACATCGTAATTTCTCTGCCATATTTCACCCTTCAAACCGGAACACAGCTATATAAATCGCTTGGCGGTAGAAATCGTTGAGACAGAGGTACTTTTTCCATGCAGACAACTTTTGTACAAAGGCGCCCTCTGGTAAGCTTGTATATCGGGTTAATTGCCCCAGAGTGTAATGCCGTATGTGATCCAGGCCGCGGCGTGGCTATGATAGGCATTCGATTGTGTTAAAAAAATTGAGAACACAAATAACTTTGCAGAAAGATTTACCGGCGTTTTACTTTGAGGATACTGGCAACCCTAAACAAGAAACTCAGTAAGTTTCTCCAATAACGCCGGTTGGGCGCATGACGCGGGGAAAAACGCGGCCCCGCCACATCGGCGCACATTTTATACAAACGATGACATAAATACTCATTTGCAAGAACAATATCCGATATTGAGTGAGGCCTGTCTTGCGGGCGCGACTTGCTACACCGCCGGACAGAGAATTCGACCGCACGATAAAAATTTCAATTTAAAATACGTGAAGCAACGTATATAACAGAGCTATTTTTAAACATTTGCTATTAATCTCATACATTTATCAATTTATGGACGTTGTGTGAGATATTGTGTGTATAAAACAATTTTGATAAAACCATTTTAGTTTTTACAGATTACGTTTAATACTGGACAAATTGAATGAATAAAAAGGACATATACGGTGTCTGTATCTTTGGACTAGATCACTTGCAGGGTAGGCAGACAGAACTGAACGCCTACAAGATGCGACTACACAAATCACTTTTAACATTCACAACTTTTCGTTTATGCTCGCAGGTTCCTAGGGATCTTGTATCGCTTTCTCATAAAAATGTACATGCTTCCACTTGCACATCAAGTATTTGTTTCATCATTGTTTCGTCCTACTCTTTCTATATGCCCGAACCGACGGAACGTGTCTTTTCAGCACATCTCTCTTTCTTATAGCATCTTGCGAACGCCGTCAACAAGTGCTACGTCACAAATTATTACATATATAGACTTGATTATTAAAACAGCAAAATATATATATAGATACTAAGAATACACACACGGTAACTTGTGTGGGTGCGGTCGACTTTGTGTTGGAGTTTGATTCAGGATTCACTTAGTTAATTTTAAAACATTTAACCCAACTAATTAACAGTAGGACTCTGCCGATTATCCCACGAAGGCGATACACTTTATTTTCGCTACAGAACCGAAAGTACATTTTCCGTGTCAGCCACAACCTCAGGCACATTCATGTTTATTCACTGGCCTGCCTCTACCCCTCAACCGAAGTATTTATTGGTTTGCACCCATCCCAGTACCTACGTGGAATTTACTATGCCGCACTACTCAAAATTTGTCTTGCTCTTTACCGCCATATGCAGATCGGAATACTATTTATGAATCTGTTTCCGAATATGAGAACTCCATATTGAGTTAACTTTATATATGTCTATAAACAGAGAGAGAGAGAGAATTCTGGCAAACCAACTGACATAAAACACAAAACGGCCTAAATCGCTGTCACTCGACTATAGTGAAGACAAAAGCTGGGTTATGAATTTTGTTTTTTTTTTACAACGTCGGCACATACATGCATAAACCATGAAACCACTTGATTGCGTTTGAATGCCTCCCTCACTCACCAAAACGTAGTGTTATAGCGCATAAATATCTCAGCAATTCGAGCCTGCTGACCAATGGGATAAAGATAAAAGATAAAAATTCTTTATTTGCATTTAGATCCTCACGGGCACTTAGACATGTCTTAACATTTACAATATTACATCTTATTATTTTTAAGTTTTTCTCTTTTTTAATCTACCAGCATTTCAAATGACCACTGACGAAGAAGAAATGCCAAAAGAAACTTGCCAATATAGGTCTTTTTTCCAAATATTTTATGGGAGAATATCCGTGAACTAGCCAGGAGCTGCGCGTTCTCCTTTACCCCCTGACCCGTAGCGGTGAGCTTATTTACTACGCAAAATCCTGTCATTAAGTCACCATATGCTATTTCTTAGTTAGTTTAAAAAAAAAATCCTAAAAGTCGATTGTAGCGCCACACACCGGGACCAATTGTAAATCGAAACCACCCAGGGTCTCATACAACCACACACAACATTTCATCGAAATCGCTCGTGGGTTCGATTCCCACGCAGGCAAACATTTGTGTTTGTGTGTGCATGAACATGTCTGTTTGTCTTGGGCTGGATGTTTTTAAGAGATATATAGGGATAGGGCGGTTCAAGGAAGCTCGTCTGGGGAAGTTTTTCCACCTGATAGAAAACCTCAGCCAAATAACAACACCCTGGAGGGTTGTTGTGTTTTAGCGAGTGATTGAGGTCACTAGCAAGCTCACAAGGAGTCGCTGTGTTAGCGGGAGAGGAGGCATCGTGCGAGTGATACTTAATATATCGCAAGCGTTAATAAGCTACGGTACCCGCTTTACATCAGGTGGGCCATATGCTTGTATGCCCCTCGACGTAGTATAAAAAAAGAACAATCTATGATTACAAGCGTTTATATTTACGAGTATTATAGTAACCGCTTTATGCTTGTGCACCCATGAAAAAAAATCTAAATATTTTAAAGGAGACGGTCTTTTTAGGCTTCCGTACCTCAAAAGGAAAAACGGAACACTTATAGGATCACTTTGTTGTCCGTCTGTCTGTCCGTCTATCTGTCTGTCTATCCGTCTGTCTGTCAAGACCCATTTTTCTCAGGCACGGGTGGAGCTATCAAGCTGAAATATCAAATACTCAGGTCTGCAATCCTTTCGAGCAGTGAAAAAATCAAACTTCTAATTCAACTCCAATCAAAATATACGACTGTTTATGCCTCCTTTATGCGTATATTTTGATACTCGCAAGGGAATCAAAAGCTATACGCTACTTCCCGTGCAATGTCATGTAGCACAAGCACAAGTAAAGTACATCACCAAAAAAAGACATTTCGAAAATAATTTCAGACGAGCTCGGTGGCTCAGTCGTGAATGACGCGACTTTGACACCAACGCTCGTGGGTTCGATTCCCACACATGGCAAACATTTGTGTGCATGAACATGTCTGTTTGTCATGGCCTGGGTATTTTCTATGTATAATAAGTATGTATTTACAAAAAAAAAATATGTATTTACGTATGTTTATCAGTTGTCTAGTACCCATAAGACAAGCTTCGCTTACTTTGGGGCTAGATGGCGCTGTGTAATTTGTCCGACAATATTTATTTATTATTTATTTATAATTTGAGAAAAAAATTTTTACGGAGCACTCGGTGCGCGAGTCGGACTCGCATTTGACGGCTTCATTCTTTTCCTTACCGCAATCGATGATGCATTATTCTACAATGGAAGTCTAAATGGAAGGGGTGGCCTAATTCAACTGTAAACTGTTTATTTATACAACGCCGGGAGGCATACAATCTTACGGCCCACCTGATGTAAAGTGGTGACCGTATTCTATGAACGCTTGCAATAATTTAAGTACCACTCGCGCGATGCCACTTCTGCTGTCTCATGCCACCTCATAGAAACTCCATAAGAGAATACTGGTGACCTCACTCACACACAGGAACACTACAACCCTCCGTGGTCTTCTGTGAGGTGGAGGTACTTCGCTAGACGGGCTGCTTTGATGCGCCCTACCTGTCTAAAAGATTGTCAAAAGTAAGGCTTTATTTCATTGCCGGTGCAGCCATGCAATTCTCTAAGCGACTCGTAATGGCTGTGTGCGTCGCTGTGATCACAGATGTCACAGCTTTGACATCGTCTACTGCGATCACGGGTTTTTTATTTGGTATTCTATAAGGCTGTAAGCGTACGCGAGGCTGTTTGCCTTGTAGAATTCCAATTCCAAACGCAGCCTTGCGGCGCTAGTGTCGCACAACCATGAAAAGCGACACTAAGGAATTGCAATTTTGTGTTCAAGGCTATAACAGCCGATGTTTCCGAGGATGTAAGGATGTTTGCTCTTACAGAATTGCATGGCAGTTCGGTTACGTTAGATGAAGTCTTCGGACCCCATCCGCGTGCACGTCTCCCGCCACCCTTACCTCCGAAGGCAAGTCAGCTAAAGGTATCCTCTTCTACTGATAGATCCACGGGTACAATGCAACAGGCTATTCATTACCTTTGTGGCCGCTTCGTGTTGACCACGACTCACGAATTATGGATATGGTATCGTATTGAGGTATTTTATGTATGATATGTTTCTTTAAAAAATTACATATACTCGGCGGTAAAAGAAAACATCGTCAGGTAACCAGCACGTTCGTAAGATGTGTGATCTAATCTAAAAAAAGTCTGCTTTTCCCTCTGCGGTGTGAAGATCTGACGATAACCGCTTTATGTCAAAATCTTCGCCAAAACTATCGGTTTAGGTAGTGGACCCCGGCAATGCTAACGGGTTAGACCGTCGTTTGTAGTTTTATGCGTTTTTGATATTTTTAGTGTTTCGTACCTCAAAAGGAAAAACGGAACCCTAACAGAATCACTTTGTTGTCCGTCTGTCTGTCTGTCAAGACCTTTTTTCCCAGGCACGGGTGGAGCTATCAAGCTGAAATTAATATCAAATACTCAGGTCTGCAATCCCTTTGAGCAGTGAAAAAATCAAACTTCTAATTCAACTCAATCAAAAGATAAGGCTGTTTGTGCCTCCTTTATGCGCATATTTTGACACTAGCAAGGGAATCAACCCCTATAGGCTACTTACCTTGACCTAGAATCATGAAATTTGGTAAGAAGCAATGTCATGTAGCACAAGTAAAGGAAAAAATGTGAAAATAATAAATTTGTAGTAACATCACTAAGAAAATATTTTTTGCCAAAATAATTTGCGAAAATTTTTTAATATATAGATATTAACCACTTTTGAAGTGTTTACCAATAGATCGAAATGCCAATGAGGACTTTATTACTGAACAATAGGTTGACTAGGAAGCTATTTGCCCTAAACGTGATATGTTGATAAATCAGTACGTTAGTCAATTGTAATTCTGAAATGCAAGATGGACTCAGAAGCAGTTTGCCTAAATTCAAATTGTCTGTAAACCAGTTTATACGAAAAAAATATTATTTTATGCAATATCGGGATCAGCAGGCATAGAAGCGTACGGCTGTCTTTATGTAAATTGATTGCCGTAGCCTATAAACGCTTGCAATGCGGGAAGTACGTACCTCTGCTGCTTACAGGGCAACTTCATAGGTGCTTGTGACTATAAAGGGGATTTCTCATGCCACATCCATTTAGTGAGACTCCGTGGTCGATGGCCATCCAGGCAGATTGATGAGTTACTCCATTAGATCGGGTGTCGTCCGCGTGACGCTTCCGTGTAAACTGGGCTTATTACCGGCTGCCGGGTGTGGTCTAACGGGACGCCCGTACCGACTCCAGCTAATGGAGGACTGGACTTCTGAACTTCATAATTTAAAGCACCATAGGAACTATGACAATACAGCACTATGACGAGTACGGTGGCGTAGTCGTGAATGACACGACTTTGACACTAACGCTCGAGGGTTCGATTTCCACACAACACAAACATTTGTGTGTATGAACATGTATGCATGTTTTGGTCTGGATGTATTTAAGAGAGGTACGGCATATCAAAGCAACCCGCCAGGGGAAGTACCACCACCTCACAGAAAACCGCAGGCAAATAACTTCCGCTGCGCTATGAAAACTCTTATGTTTCCTCTTAATCTATGGGGAAGCGAATGACTAAGAGAATTTTATTAATTAACGTTTATATTTACCAGAGCGAGACTTTCTACCGCCAAGCAGCTATGTTTATATAGCTGTGTTCCGATTTTAAGGGTGAGATATGGCAGATAAATTACTGGGTACTGTTACGAAACAGTCTTAGGTCACAAGATTGGCAGGGTGTCGTGTTGCATCACGCAAGTGTGTCAGAGGTGGCATCGCGCGAGTGATATTTGGTATATACAAGCGTTAATATGTATACGGCCTACCTATGCCTATGCCTATGCTAGTATGCCTCCCGACGTTATATAAAAAAACATAAAAAATCATCTAAATTGGTCCAGCAAATTATGTCTATAAAGATATCAAAATGAACGGAGAGCGATAAATCTGCATACATCTTATTTCGTAAAGGTGAGATTGCACGGTCCTGTATACCTTAATCCGTCGTTGTGTGTACTACCAATGAGCTGTTAAAAAGTTATGGCCATCGAGATTCGCTCGTAGAGTGTACATGTGTAAAATCACTTATTTTCGCGGCAGACCTATATGGATAAATTTTAAAAAGCTTAACCTCATCTAAGTACAAAATTTAATCCAAATCGTTAGAGCCGTTTCCGAGGTACACAAAACATTTATACAAGAATATTTTTATAAATACTTCTTTTGCGTGTATGTCCTGGTATCCAGTAGGAATCGCCTTTGTGATTTCTTTCTTTTTCTTCGGCTTCCAAGGATTGTATCGTGATGTTAAATAGCATATAGCCTTCCCGAAGAGCTGAGCTATCAAATGCAAAAATAATATTTCAAATCCGACCTTTAGTTCCATAGATTAGCGTGTTCAAACAAACAGACAAATTTTTTCACTTTCTATATGAGTATAGATAATTTCTGAAAGGAAAACTCTTTTGTTAAAACATACATAGCGCGAGCCTCTCTCATTTTCACTGAGCTATAGATTCGTAGCTGCAGAATAGCAGCAGTGTGGGGTATACGTGCTGCTTCGCAGACGATTCGAGTGCCAATAAATAAGATAATACGACTCTATTGTTTTCCGATACGGACTTCGCGGAGCTTCTCGCAGGCTGTTTGATACACTTTGTACTTTGAATTGAGAGCGGGGAGGGACGGTGGGGGGCGTCTACGAGCTACCATCTGAATGGTTCTCTGGATGGCTTTTAATGTGCACACGACCGTTCCTATGGGCAAAGATGATTTGTCCGAAGAGTTATCCGTGGGGAGGTGAGGCAAGCAGAGCAGTGATTTACAATCTTATTTCATACCACAAGGAATAACTCCTCAATTATTGAGGTAGGTACAGTCTGTAATGTACATGTGCATTGAATTAAACAATTTTTAACGGAAGTATCGCGTATTTTATTTATTTTGTTGAACCTGCTGCAACTCGCTATACACAATGCAGTGTTGGTCCCAACGCTAACTTATGGAAGCGAGAGTTGGGTATGGCAGAAAGAGCATGAAATTAGAATAAACGCGATTGAAATGCGAGCGCTGCGCAAAATTTGTGGCGTAAGGCTTGTAGACCGTATTCGCAATGATGATGTTAGAAATAGAGTTGGTCTGAAAGAGAGCGTCGGTGTTAAAATAAGAAGAGGCATGCTCCGATGGTTCGGGCATGTAGAAAGAATGCAAGATGAAAGAACGACGAAGCAGATATACAATGCAAAAGTGGAAGGATGTAGGAGCCGGGGAAGGCCGAGACTTACCTACCATGACCAAATTGGTCGTGTTCTATCAGAAGGTGATGTCAGGAGCCCTAGAAACCGGCGAGCGTGCATGAGAAGAGCAATGAATGTTAAAGAAGCTAGTGAGATATGTAAGGATCGAGTCACGTAGCGCTCGGTTATCTCTGCCTACCCCGCAAGGGATTTGGCGTGAAGTTATAGATAGATAGATAGATTGTTGAACCTGACGTTTCGAACGCTTTGCAGCGTCCGTGGTCGCAGGAAGACTAAGGTGACGTTTGTCTTACATTAGTTATTCAATTATTACATCTACCGACATGGATGAATTAATTATATATGTTCCGATTCACACAAAAATCTCACAGTGTCCGAACGTTTTTTAGTATATTTTGCTCTTACGATACTGTAAAATTCTCTATCAATGACTCTAAGGTTGGCTGGTAGAGATCCCTTATGGGATAAGTCCGCCTATGTACCATTGTCTCTTTTTGCGCTTATTTTATTATTGTGTATTTCTTAATGTACATTAAAGATATTACAAAGAAACAAACAATAACTGGACTGAATACAGTATCCATTAAACCACTTGATTGCGCATGAAGGCACCCCGCACTCACAAAAATATTGTGTTTTAGCGCCTAAATATGTCAACGTCTCGTGACTAAAAACCAATGGGAGAATATTTTTGGACACCGGGTGCACATTGGCAGTATTCCATGAAGTACTTGCTCAGTAGAGTGGGAAAGCACGAAAAGGTGCGTTAGTACTGAACACAACTCAGGAGCACACAGCTTAAGCACCACTGCCGGTATACCGTCTGACCCACTCCACTTATGAATGTGGAGAGAGATTTATGGCCGCCGGTAGAGACAAATGCAGTATTCATAGCCCGTATTCGTCCACTGCTGAACATAGACCTCCCCTCTAGAGTACCACTCGCCTTGATCCTGCCTCGCCTCTAGAGTACCATTCATCTCGATCCTGTGCCACCAGCATCCAGGTCTTCGCACATTACACCGACTCGACGCCAACTCCACTCCAACTCAACCCACGGTAGGGCATTGAAATATAAGCTTTATGTCGTGTTAAGTAAAGGTGATTTTTTTCATAATGTAAGTTGAAAGCATACGTCGCGTGGACGACGCGTAGTCCACGCGTTGTTCACCTAGTGAATGTCACTCGTTGATACCGAATCGATAGTTCGAGTAGGAAGGGTATATTTCAATTATATTTTTTCAATGCCCTACCGTGAGTTGAGTTGGAGTGGAGTTGGCGTTGAGTCGGTGTAATGTGCGAAGACCTTAAATCGACTCCCTACAAACCTATTGAAGTCGTCCGGTGTTATATAATCATCTAGGCACTAAAAACGATTATGAAGTTCGAGTTGAATGCTTTCGGGGTTTTGGATCATGGCTCGAGATGGACGGAGCGTAGACTTCAACAGTCGCGACCTTTCCTGCTTTATGCCTCTTACCATCCGGTGATCGCTTTCGGTTTTCACCATGTTGATCACAGAGACAGCTTTGAACAAATGCCGGTTGGTCGTCATGGTGAAGTCTATCTCGTGTTTCGTCGTCCGGGAGGTTTCTTAACTGGTCATAAACCAATAGGGCGTTACTAAAAAGGTGGTCGCTGGAACATTTGAGGGAGGGGAAGACAGGGTATGTTCTATAGTCAGTAATGGTATGTATTGGATGCGTACGCGCGAAAACAAAACCTATGACAACTATGACCTCTAGGGTCAAGTATGGAAGAGCGCAGGTGGCGCGAGGGCTTAGTACAGTCACGCGAGCGTAACTAAATATGCGCATGCGCTATGAAAACCCTTATTTTTCCTCTTAATCTATGGGGAAGCAAAAGCCTAAGATTATTTTATTAATTAACGTTTATATTTACCAGCGCGAAACTTTCTACCGCCAAGCAGCTATATCTATATATGTGTTCCGGTTTGAAGGGTGAGATATGGCAGAGAAATTACTGTGACGAAACATCCTTAGATCACAAGATTGGCAGCGCGCGAGTAACATACCCGTGGTGTTGCGAGCGTCATTAGGCTGCGGTAACCGCTTACTATCTAATGCGGGCCGCATGCTTGTTTGCCAATCTAGTTGTATAAAAAAAATAGGAAATCGGTAACGGTTAAGGATTGCAATATAAATTGATGATTTGAAAAAAGACCCAAATTGGCAAGTAAAAAAAATAAAAAAAAGGAACTCCAAAAAATGCGGAAATTTCCCATTACGAGCAAACGGAAGCTCTCATCTATGTACCTACCGGTATCGTTTTCTTAACTTTTTGACAACACTGGTCATTTTCTCGAGCTGATGAACGCGGCACAACTAGGTGGAACATTGTATTATACAAAACATGTCACGTAATTATAAAGATTATAAGGACACAACAAGTTCAATGTACGAGACGAAACCTTAAACTTAACTTTTATTCCGTGGTGTCCGTCTCTCTGTCTTCCTGTTCCTGTGACTTTAACCCTTCGAAACCCGGGTGGTCGTATATGACCGCGAAATGTATGAAAAAACGAATATAACGGGTTCTGACTGCTCAAGACATTCCCAAGTCAAATATTTCAAAAAAAAAATACAATAAAGGTTCACGAATTCGTAGCGCGTTTCCAGACTTGACGAAATTTAGTAAACTAATCCCGTTATTGGAGTTCGGTGAAATAAGTGAGACAAGAGTACATTATAAAGACGATGTCGTTTTCTTACGTTTCCTACCAGTTGCATGTTCCTCGAGCAGGGTCACGAGAACCCGGAGACATCACACTCCGCTTACAATGGCACAAAACAAGACGAAACGATTAATTGCTGTCAATCAGAGCGACAATGGCGCAACGATCGTGATCGCGACGTCGCGGTCGAACGGGCGCGACGTTCGTCAGTGTCGCGCGCATCCGGCCGGCGACACTATCTCACGGAACAACGGCGCTTCGCTGTGCGCACACACACTATTGTCAACGTTAATGTACTCTCTTTTTTTGAGAACTCGATGGCGTCGTTGCGCGTGTCATTCTAACCGAACACACAGGTTAAGCAACGTCGACTGCAACCTGTCTAGGGATGGGTTTATCTATCTCGAGTTTCTCCGTGCTCCGGAGGTCAGGCTTACGTCAGTCCCGGCTGTTATCGATAGATGACAATCGTTAAGCTAAGTCAGTGGCCCTCGGGCGGCTTGAAAACACTGGCCTCTGCCAATCCGCATTTGAGCAGCGTGGCGGAGTATGCTGTGAACAGCGTTGCCAGATGTTTTTGGCGGGACGTCCCGATTTTTAAATCAAATGTCCAGCGCGGGACAGGCTCAGTTCCGCTTTTCTGGGATAACTCGATGTTGGGATTAAGTATCCCAACATCAAACTGCTTTCCAGAACGCGTTTTTCCCCAGATGAATTAAAATGGTCAAATAACAGAAATAAATGTTCCGTAAATTTAATGAAAGCAGAATTACTCATCCAGTTCTTTCTAGAGCTATCCTGTGCAGAGTAAAGTAAACCTGATTTAAAATATCCTATTTTTATTAGAAAACATTTTCAATAGCTATTTTTGCTGCCTATTGTCACGTAAACGTAATTTAAAACTCAAATAAAAAGATAAATATTTAAAAACTTCTGATTATATAGATACGTTTTTTTACTAAGTCCCGCTTTCGTCGAAAGAATCCCGCTTTTTTTTACTGAAAAAGTTGCAAAATCCCGACTTAACAAAAAAAAATCTGGCAACGCTGGCTGTGAACCCCTTCGGTTGAAGGCCCCGTATAACTGCAGTGGGATGAGTAAGGGTTGATGTGGTACTCTCTTTTTTATACAACGTCGGGAGGCATACGACCCTGATGTAAAATGATTACCGTAGTCGATGAACGCTACGTACGATACAACAATTACAACTGATGGAAATGCGTCAATTAGGTTGCATTTCATTCATACATACAGTACAGACATGTTATGCATAAAAAAAAATGGCATATAGCCCATTCAATTGTGTTTGTAATCACTACATTCGTTCCCGAGACGTTCGTTCTACAAGCAACGCAACACAATCCAATTACTAGATTATAATTATGGCGTAGGGCTAGTCCTTTTGATCGATTGCGCCCGCGCACTTCTGCAATGTATGTATTGAACAAAATTGTTTGATTGATTTCTTGGCCGCACGTGAAATTACTGTGCTGCACCGTTTTTAATTTGATTTTCGAGATAACAGCTATTTTTCTTTTCAAAGTACTTGTGTTACAATGTTTCTCTGGTAAAGGTTTTATCAATCTACGTATATATTCATGCTGTATCTTGCGGGGTGAACAGATGTAGCGGTGACTTGGTACTTTTCTCGACTTGGTTACGTAGATGTCCCTCTTTAAAATTACAGCACCTGGGCGAACAAGCATCGCTCGACGTGTCTCAAATAAATCCTAGGGCTTAGGTAGCGGACCCCGCCAATCCTAAAGGATTAGGAAACAGGAGAACGCGAAGAAGCTTTGCATTGCATGGTCATGGTCTCGTTGGGCTCTAGAGCTGTGATTTGACCGCAAATCTTATTCAAATCTTTATTTCCTAGATAGGGGTGATTATAAGTATACCACTAAACATAGAGCTATGCATTAAGAAAATCCAATTGATAGCAAAGTATTCTATGTGAACAGTTCAGTGGCGTGACTGCATAATTTTTTTTTATACTAACGTATGCTTATATCCCTCCCATCTGATATAAAGCAGTTGCTGTAGCCTATTAACGCTTGTAATATAATAAGTATCACTCGTGCGATGCCTGCTCTGCTGCTTACACAGCAACTCCTTGGGAGCTTACTGGTGACCTCACTCACACGCAGGAACACAACAACCCTCTAGAGAGTTGTTATTTGGCTGCGGTTTTCTGTGAGGTGGAGGTACTTCCCCAGACGGGCTGCTCTCTCTTAAAATGTAGGTATACCTTTCGTTTTCGGGCATTTATTTATGTAAACAACAAAAGAAATAAGAATCAATATTGAACAAGTACCCCTGCGGCACTGATGACTATCAGTTTGGAACACCACGGACCTTCTTGTCAAAAAAGTGCAGGTCACTTCTCCCGCCATGCCGCACTCAACGACATCATCCGCCGGGCCCTCGCCCCTGTCAACGTTCCAGCTATCCTGGAACCCACCGGACTAGCCAAGGGCTTTCTCGTTCAGCGCATTAGTAATGCCATTCCGCGCGGGAATGCTGCCAGCATTGTTGGTACAATGCCGCGGGGACCACACTTTTTAGATTTATTTTAGGTCATTATTATTTTAGATGTTAAAATAAGAAGAGGCATGCTCCGTTAGTTCGGACATGTAGAAAGAATGCTGGATGAAAGAATGACGAAGCAGATATACAATGCAAAAGTGGAAGGATGTAGGAGCCGGGGAAGGCCAAGACTTACCTACCATGATCAAATTGGTCGTGTTCTATCAGAAGGTGATGTCAGGAGCCCTAGAAACCGGCGAGCGTGCATGAGAAGAGCAATGAATGTTAAAGAAGCGAGTGAGATATGTAAGGATCGAGTCACGTGGCGTTCGGTTCTCTCTGCCTACCCCGCAAGGGATTTGGGCATGAAGTTATAGATAGATAGATAGATTATTTTAGATGTAATGTAGTTTTAGGTTTATTATGTATTCATTTAAATTTAGTTAAGTAATTATCTGTTGTTATTTTGTAAATATCTAAATATATAAGTTTTTGTGTGTAGAAGAGTATTATTATATTTTATATTGAACAAATTACATACAATGTTGTGGTATAGAATGAACTGCTAGATGTAGATAGAAATAGATCTTGTAAGTACCGTGTTTACTTGTACTTGGCACAAAATGTAAACAAACCATAAAAAGGTTGTTTTAGGTGACGCTTTTTATCACGAAGTAAACTTTTGTTAAACACATTTCAAAACGTTTAAAGTTATATTAAAAGATATACCATTAGTATAGGTATATTAATTTCTGTAGTACTTATACACATTTTTTTAAGAAAGATAAAAGATAAAAATAATTTATTTGCCAATAGGTCCCTTACGGATACTTAGACACGTCTAACATTCTTTAAATTAACTCATATTGTATTTTAATAACTTTCCAGTTTTTTTTTTTTTAGTTTTAATCTCTCTTTTTTTTAACTACCAGCATTTCGAAAATGACCATTGACGAAGAAACGCCAAAAGAAACTTACCAACATGGGTCTTTTTTTTCATCATCAATATAATATATGTTACAAATTACAATAAATACATGTAGAGTGATATGAAGTGGTACAATAAAATATATATTAATACATGTGCTCAATCATTTCCATACATCGCTGCCAGTTAGATATTCATCGATTCTATAATAACCCTACATGCAAAGAGTATTTTTGATGTACCTTTTGAACATATTGTCAGGTAAGGACAGAACTGTTTCAGGTAATTTATTATAGAATCGAATACAAAACGAAACGAGATAACGTCAGAGTGGAGTCTAAGAAGAGACTTTATATTTATTTGGTTTTTTAAATTGTACAATGGGTTCTGTTCAGAGGAGTTGCTGAATAAAATGCCTCCAACCTTCAATATGTCGTATGGTTTACAATCGACAACAAATTCATATATACATTGGGACTAGGGTTCATGATTTCTCGAGCTTTTCAATTTCTCGGGTCTCGAGAATTCTCGAGGCTAATTTCTCGAGGCTTCTCGGGTTGTCGAGAAATTTACATTTACGTACGTTTTCTCATATTATTTGGTTCCAATAATGACAACAAATTCAATGGTTTTCCTCTTAAATAAAAGTTTCAAATAAATTATAAAACTTTTATTGATTATATTCAAAAACATTAATCTTATGAATAAGCTAATTAACAAATAATAATATTATTCAGACTCATAATTATAATGACAGCACCATTTTTGGCTGGTTATTTAGAACTTATAAACAAAAGTAATTTCTATTAAACTAAACAAATAATCAACATGAAAGAAAACGTTAATATCTTAACTTATAATTAAATTACAATAACATCACCATTTTTGGCTGGTTATCGAAAAAATCAACTTAAAACTTATAAAAAAAATAGCTTCTATAAAACAAAAAAAAATATATTGAAAGAAAACGTTAATATCTTAAATTCAGTTAGAAAATAAATGTAAATTATAATTAATTTACAATCACATCACCATTTATGGCATGTTAATTAGAATAAAAACAAATGAACACTGCAAGATCAATGGAACATCTCATGCTGAGGAGCTGAACATACAGACAGACAGATACATAACAATTAGGTCAGCTTACTCTGTCTGATGAAATATGCCTTTAGAAAATATTCTATATAGGTACATGATTTCTCGAGTTCTCGACTTTTCTCGAGCTTGATTTCCCGGGAACAAAGCCCAACGATTTCTCGGCTCGAGAATTCCCGGGAAATCGTTGGGCTTTGTTCGTGGGAATGAACCCTAATTGGGACTAAATAGTCAAGTATGGTGGAGGGCGGGCTTTGTTGCAGATGATGTTGCGAGCGTAAATAGGCTGTAATAACTGCTCACCTTGTCGGTAAAAAAAACCGTTTTCGATAAGTTTGATGCTAAATACTGGTCTTATAAGATCATTATCTGATCAATGGAATTCAAATGAATCTATTATCAGTTAGGTGTGGCGGGGCGCCGCCCGTGTGGTCTGCAGGTCTAGACAGGTGCTCGCTTCCGGCGGGTGAACGAGTAAAGGTCACCAGCATTAGCGGCCTGTTTGAACTCCCGCATTCCAGCCTTTTATCGACGGCACATTTAATACTCCACGTGTAGCACATCCCTACATGTACATTAATTGATATATATCGTCCTTCAATTTTAAATCAATTATGGTTTATCATGTCTACTCATCTAAATTTCTCGGTAGTAAGAACTTGAGCCAGAAGGCATACTGTATGAAACCAAGAGCTGGGATTGACATTGTAAATATTATCGGGCAAATTACACAGCGCCATCTAGCCCCAGAGTAAGCGAAGCTTGTGTTATGGGTAGTAGACGACTGATAAACATACGTAAATACATTTTTTTTTTGTAAACACATACTTATCATACATAGAAAATACCCAGACCAAGACAAACAGACATGTTCATGCACACAAATGTTTGTACTGTGTGGGAATCGAACCCACGAGCGTCGGTGTCAAAGTAGTGTAACAACGCGTGTCACCACTTCGCCACCGAGCTCGTCGTTCGCCACAGACCATGAAAGTAGAAGAAACACTGTCGAGATGATACTTCCGCAAGCTTATACGACGAGCTTATAGACGAGAAATGCTTTGACGAGCTCGGTGGCGCAGTGGTGAAACGCGTTGTTAGACTACTTTGACACCAACGCTCGTGGGTTCGATTCCCACACAGTACAAACATTTGTGTGCATTAACATGTCTGTTTGTCTTGGTCTGGGTATTTTCTATGTATGATAAGTATGTATGTATTTACAAAAAAAAAATGTATTTACGTATGTTTATCAGTTGTCTAGTACCCATAACACAAGCTTCGCTTACTTTGCGGCTAGATGGCGCTGTGTAATTTGTCCGACAATATTTATTTTATTTATTTATTTATAGACCTAGTTTGCAATGTAGGTGTGAGAATGAGAGTCGGTCTGAAAGAGAGTGTCGGTGTTAAAATAAGAAGTGGCATGCTCCGTTGGTTTCAACATGTAGAAACAATACGAGAGGAAAGAATGATGAAACGGATGCCGAGGAAGGCCAAGGCTTACCTATCACTACCAAATAGGACATGTGTCCTATTTATTTATGTGCAAAGCTTGACCTCTACGTATTGGATCCATATCCAAACGCCTATCAAACAACCGGGATTTCGAGAATGATACTAACCATTTTAGACACATACGATCATAGTATGAAAAAGCACAATTAAAATATGGTCAGGATGTTTATTTTTAAAGGTCCAGCCACACATTTCCTTCAGTTATCTATTGGTAATTGTGTGGGTGTGACCGCTGTTACTCACAGCGGCCCCGGTGGGTCGATAACGTGTGACAGACAAACACAACGTACAACACGGGAATAATATGAACCCGTCGAAGCGTAATTAGAATTTATGAAGAAAAAATAAACTTGTATCCTCTCGCATATATTGAATTCTTCTCCAGTATTGTCCTTTAACACATCAATTTCAATTTATTTTATCCGACCCGGTGAAAGGAAAGGTTATGTTTTAACACCGTATATTTATGTATGTATATCTTCACGCCAGGTCCCTTGCGGGGTAGGCGGAGAGAGTCGAACGCCATAAGTCGCGGTCCTTACACACTTCACTCGCTTCTTTAACATTCATAGCTCTTTTAATGAACGCTCGCCGGTTCACAAGGTTCAGTTTTTTTTTCCTAAGTTCATCGTATATTTATTGTGAGAAATATACGTTTTTTGAAGCAACGTCGGGAGGCATCCAGCCTATGAACAAGACATATCGTTCGCACGTCGCTGCTACCGAGTTGATAAAGAACCAGCCCATTAACCCGGTCACTGGTTCAAATCCTGGCGTGGGCATTATCACTAAATTCTTGTCTTCTGATTTATGTATGTATTTGTGATAATCACTTGCTCTGCTGTGAAGAAAAAAAATCGGCCAAGTGCGAGTCGGACTCGCGCACGAAGGGTTCCGTACTATTATCTATAAAAAAGGCAACAAAATCACGTTTGTTGTATGGGAGCCCCCTTAAATATTTATTTTATTCTATTTTTTAGTATTTGTTGTTATAGCGGCAACAGAAATACATCATCTGTGAAAATTTCAACTGTCTAACTATCACGGTTCATGAGATACAGCCTGGTGATAGACGGACGGACGGACGGACGGACTGCGGAGCCTCAGCAATAGGGTTCCGTTTTACCCTTTGGGTACGGAACCCTAACAAAGAGCGGGAACCAACACGTCCAACAAATTCTATTTCAAAAGACATGTGAGCTAACATAAGAATAGTCTTGTGGTGATATAGCCACTATGTGGGAATATGTAGCAAACTAAAATCGTTTAATGCGTGACGAATATATTATTAATCTGATACTATAAACAAGACATGAAAATATATATGAAAATCTAAGAAAGAGATTCAGACATATTCAATTTTTTTCATAAACACCTTTCCTATATGAAATCTATATGTTTGTCTCTGTGTTTCTCTGTTGCTTTTTTTCGAATATTCGAATTTTGACTTCAGATTCGGATTCAGCATAAAAAAGTAGAATGGGAATGTTCAGGAACACCGTTCCTATCTCGTAAGCAACATGGTCAAAATGGCCGACAAATTAAAAAAATAATAATTGTTATATAATTGACGAGCCAGGTGTTCCTCTGGCAATGCAAGCTTGCGCATTCTCAACTGGCTATTATTGAAATGTTGCCAAGACGAGACCATATTTTTTTATACGACATCGGGAGACATACAAGCATACGGCCCACCTGATGTAATGCGGGTACCGTAGCCTATTAACACTTGCGATATATTAAGTACCACTAGCGCGATGCCTCCTCTTCATCTCTGCTGTAACTCCTTGGGAGCTTACTTGTGACCTCACTCACACTCAGGAACATAACAACCCTCTAGAGAGTTGTTATTTGGCATAGCCACCATACGGCTCGCACTGTCAAAAAGTTGTTAGATCTTATGTATTCTACAGCCAAGCTTCTAACTTTACACACCTCTCTACAAGGCCTAATACCTTCACAAACTCAACACCATAGTCAAAATATGTGATTCCAGGTGGGCTGCTTAGATACGCCTTGCCTCTCTTAATACTGTCACTATTGCCTTTTCACAACTTTTATATGCAACGTGAAGTTGTCGCCATTATTATATTTAAAAAAAAATATATAATAATTAATAAACTCATCCTCTCATTGTAGTTTTAAAACAGAAAACGGCTAAGTGCGAGGGGGACTCGCACACGGAGGATTCCGTACCATCGTATAACTTAGTTTTTTTTTTTAGTTTTTCCGAAATTAATTGCCCATGTCCTATGTACATATGTGCGTCAATTCTATGTTACCTCGGCCTGCCCACACGGTTTATTCGATCAGTTTTGATCCTGTCTGAAAACAGGAGTGTGACCTACTCGAAACCCGTTCTCCTTTCCACCTCAGCTTATTTATGCTATATCCGATGGGAACCTGTTACCGGGGTAAAAAGGGTTACGGGGGTTTTTTTTATTTGTTGTTATAGCGGCAATAGAAATACACACTTTGTCAAAATTTCTACTGGCCGTCTATTAGGGTTTCTGAGATACAACCCGCTGACAGACAGATAGACGGACGGGCAGGTGGATTTATATTCCTCGAATAAACTATAAAAGTAGAAGAAAATTTACGACTAACACAATTTCTGCTTTTCATGCGAGTATGACTTGGTTACAATCATTTCTTCTATTTTCTACTTGGTTTCTCAAATTTCTTCAATGGTTTTTATACTTTTTTTTAATATCGTGATTTTTGACACCAACAACTGTATCGCTAGGTTATGACGCATAAATACCACTGGCGAAGTTTTAAAAATAGTTATAAATTAGTTGAAGAAATTTTGCAAAAAAAACATAGAACCCACTAGGCGGGTCGCTAACATTGAACGTGTTAAACCTTTGTCGTATAACGTAATGAAGTGTGTTTAGAGCAGGTCCAGTGACCATAGACATAGTTTACTCTGCCATGGAGCCGCAGATCAGTAGTAGATCAAAGTCAGCCAGCCGGTGTACCTGCCACCGCGGGGCCGGCTGCTAAGGAGCTCCCGTCGATGGCCCGATCGATGTTCGTTTCCATTGGATGAAACTGTACGAGATAATTCACTGACCGACTTATTATGACTTATTATAAATACAGATTTATACATTTTAGTGCGGTCGAGTGCGATTATAAACCGTAGATAAAAAAAAAACACTTTTTATGTTGGTCTATTTATTTTTTATAAAGCGTCCAAGCATACGCTCCACTTTGGCAAACAAGCTTGTGGAACACATCAGATGATAAGCGGTCACCACAGCCTATTGGCGCTTGCGACACCACGGGGATGTTACTCGCGCGCTGCACATCTTGTGACCTAAGGATGTTTCGTCACAGTACCCAGTAATTTGTCTGCCATATCTCACCTTTCAAACCGGAACACAGCTATATAAGTATAGCTGCTTGGCGGTAGAAATAGGTGAGACAGAGGTACCCACGCAGACGACTTTTGTATAAAGTCTCCCTATGGTGAAAAGTTCGTGTCGTGTCTGGGAATGTGCCCGCGCCCGGCCCTAGTATCAGATGACGAGGTAACCGCGGTATGCTTACCAGCGCAATCTAATTTATTAGAGCTCGCAGATTACAGCCGCTCGCCGGCCCGCGGAGCACCAACAGCCTTCTTCCACCGACCGGATAATCGCCACTACTCGACCAGGTACGGATTCTGCACACACTTTCAAACAATAATATTCGATTCGAAACGAAAACGTAACGTTAACGTATAGTTAACTTTAGATTTAAGTTACGACGCAATATAAGTACAAAAGTGAGACTTCGATGAAATTGTTGGCGTGTTATTCTAATCGAACATGCAGTTTAGGCAACGTAATTTCAAGTCGCAAACATGCATTGCATGCAATGAAATGTCATACGTCAATTAATGATAAAATGTCAAATGTCAGTCAGGCAAAGGACATGTGATTCATGGAGCCTAAAAGGTGTGTCTTTTGAAATTCTTAAAAATATTCTTTTTTGGAACTTAACCAAGTTTAAGATTATTGTAATAGTAATGGATTTCCATCCATCAATTTATATCTGTTCATCTCAGACATCTTTTTGTATGGCCGATGGGCATTCTCCTTTATGGTCTGACCGCTCTACTCACTCGTCCCCTATTCTTTGCTGTACATAAACCTTGAAATACGCCCCTGCGTAAGACCATGTTTACAAGCTATGATAATGAGAGACTGCGATCTCAGGACGCCGAATGTTCCAGTAATTAACGTTTCCGAAGATATTCTTGTACAGCAATAATAGGAAAAGGTTAAGAGAGGTAGGGCACACCAAAGCAGCCCGTCTGGGGAAGTACCTCTGCTCCTCACTCGCGCGCAAGAACACAACAACTCTTCAGGGCGTTGTTATTTGGCTGCGATTTCTGTAAGGTGGAGGTACTTCTCCTGACGGACTGTACTTCGGAAACGTCAGTCTATAAGAATCAAACAAAGAAGACGAGCTCAGTGACGCAATGGTAATACGCTCTGTTACGTTACTTTGACACCGCTCGTGGGTTTGATTTCCACAATAGGACAGGACAAATATTTGTATGCATGAACAAGCCTTTTTTTTTTTTGGGAAAAATGCGTTACGCACACCACCGGTGCCTGGGTGGCCTCCGGTGGTAGTGTGGGACTCCCCGTCGGCTGTCCGACGGTATACCCACTAAACGACCCCGCGAAATGCCATCGGCCGCGTTGGTGTGGTGCCCCGGATCTGTCAGCAACAGGGCACCACTGCGACTGGCCAGCCCCTCAAAAGGTGCCGGACTTCTTCTCTCTAGGGGCCATCCCGGCAAATTGGGACAGCCCCTCGGCGGCGGCGGGACCATTATGGGGCCAGGTTCCCATCCTGACCCCTAATCCCACAGATTAGGGAGGCGGCAGTAGGTGCGCGTAGCGCCTACGCCGCACTCCCGTCCGCCGTCTCCGGAGCGGAACAGTCAAGGGATCGTCCTCCCTGTCCCGCTCCGAGGCCTCCTTCTGGGACATGACCGTCTCACAGAAGGAGGCCATCGCCTGCCAGGCACTGTCACTCCCGAGCATGGAGCGGACCACGCTCGGGAGCGAGAGGTCCGCGCTTCCTAGCGCGGACACCAGATCGTGGCGCTGCCGAGACCACATGGGACACTGCTCCAGAGTGTGCTAGGCAGTGTCCTCGGCCGCGCCACAATCGTAGCAGCCCGGCTGCTCCTCCCGCCTCGCGACCCGGTGAAGGTACTCACCGAAGCACCCATGCCCGGTGAGCACCTGCACCATGCGGAAGGTGAGGGGTTTGCGCCTACGGCGCATCCACGACTCCAGGACCGGGCGCAGCGCATCCGCGACGCGGACGCCATACCGCGGCTGCGCCAGGTCCTCCCCCCACCTCCGCATCATTTCCGTATGCCCTCGCTGGCGATACCGCCCCACCTCCTCCAACATGGGGCGCTCGCCGAGACTCCTCCTTTCAGCAACGAAGCCGTATACCTCGGCGAGCACCTCCGCCACCAACTCCCAGGGCGGGTCGCCAGCGAGGGCGGTCGCGGCCGTCCAAGCTACCGTACGGTACCCCCTTACTGCCCTCTGCGCTATGACCTGCTGCGCTCTGCGCAGCTGAGCCCTGTTCCGAGCGCAGAGGGCACCGTACGTGCCCTCGTGAGGAGAGCATATGAGGGCACCGTACGTGGCCATACTCCGGCAGATGCCGGAGTACAGCCTTCTGCACACGGCGCTGGGCCCGCCCAAATTGGGCAGAAGACGACCCAGCGCCGCCGCAGCTCTGATGACCTTCGGTCCCAACCGCTCGAAGTGGGGGCCGAAGGTCCATCGTCCGTCAAGGGTGAGGCCCAGGTAGCTCATCTGGGCACTCACCCTTATCCTCTCTCCTCCAATTTGGAGGTGCGCTCCCGAGGGGGATGCATGAACAAGCCTGTTTGTCTTAGACTGGGTGTTTCTAAGAGAGTTGGGTGCAAGGCTTAAGCAGACGGGCATCTTGGCAAATAACTCCACCTCACAGAAAATCGCAGCCAAGTAACAACTCCCTAGAGGGTTGCTGTGTTCCTGCGTATGAGTGAGATGAGACTAGTAAGCTCTTAAGGAGTTACTGTGTTAACAGCAGAAGTGGCATCGCGCGAGTGTTACTTAATATATTGCAAGCGTACAAAGGCTACGGTAACCGCTTTTCATCAGGTGGGCCGTATGCTTGTATGCCTCCCGACGTAGTATAAAAAGAAACAAGTCAATTACACATCACTGACATGATGTGTATGTACTTACAGTCAGCGAAAGACTTGGGAATGCGAGCCTTTCCGGTTCAGTTGTGAAGGACTGCCGGAAACTGAAAGAGAGTAATATGAATAGCGCAAAAGAGAAATGTGTATGCACAAATAGGCATTCCCTTGTTACCCCTCCTGACGGTTTTTATACCAGTAATGGCAAACTAAGATATGGCCTGTCTAACTATAATCAGTTGCCGTAGCATGTGGACATTTTCAACAACTGGGATGTCACTCACGCATTATCGACCCTGTAGGAATCCTTTCACGTCTTTCTTGAAGAACCCTTGTTGTAGTTCCTTCATTTCATCGGGAGGTCATTCCACAACTCGAGAGTAGTCGGAAGAATACTTCTCTGGAACTGCGTGGTACGGAACCATTGCGGTTCCAACGGTGCAGTTATAAAAATAACTTTTGACGTAATCATATCGAACAATAATTCTTAACGCAACCCGTGGTACAATCAGTAGACACAAGGAGAGGCAAAATCTTACGCGCTTAATACAGCGTGTAAAGTTAGGATGATTGACAATTCTCACACCTTTTCTCTGAACCCAGACATTAAGTCCTGGCTGGTGTCCTGGTGCTCCCGCCCAAAAGTGACTACAGTACTCCATGTGTGGCCTGACTTGGAACTTGTAAAACATAAATCGTTGCCTCGAGCTGAAGACTACTTTACATTACAGGCAATTTGATTAACTAATATAATAATAATAATTTGACGAGCTCGGTGGCGCAGTGGTGAAACGCGTTGTTACACTACTTTGACACCAACGCTCGTGGGTTCGATTCCCACACAGTACAAACATTTGTGTGCATGAACATGTCTGTTTGTCTTGGTCTGGGTATTTTCTATGTATGATAAGTATGTATTTACAAAAAAAAATGTATTTACGTATGTTTATCAGTTGTCTAGTACCCATAACACAAGCTTCGCTTACTTTGGGGCTAGATGGCGCTGTGTAATTTGTCCGACAATACATTCTGTGTACTAAGTATCGGGAATTTGTCAATAAAACAAAAAATACAAATTATTCATCTAAATTTATTTTATCGCCTTCAAAGTAGGCCCCATCGCTTGCAATACAACATCTCCACCGCTTCACCCAGTCTTCCATACATTTTTCATAGGCTATTTGCGGTATGGCCTTTAGCTCATTCAGCGAATTTTCTTTTATGGCTTCTATCGACTCAAAACGTTTTCCTCGAAGTGGTAATTTTAACTTGGGAAATAAAAAAAAGTCAGACGGAGCCATATCAGGTGAATACGGTGCTTGGTCGAGAACTTTTGAATTTTTCGCTAAAAACTCTTTCACTATAATGGCTGTGTGTGATGGTGCATTATCATGGTGCAGCATCCATGAGTTGTGTTGCCACAAATCTGGACGTTTTCGGCGGATACTCTCACGCAAACGCTTCATGACGCCTAAATAATATTCTTTATTCACTGTTTCTCCCTCTGGAAGGAATTCGGAGTGAACCACACCACGGTAGTCAAAAAAAACTGTCAGCATCACCTTGATTTTGGAGCGACTTTGCCGCGGTTTTTTGGGTTTCGGCTCGTTTTCGAGACGCCATTCTGAAGACTGTTGGCTTGTTTGCATGTCGTACTCATAAACCCATGTCTCGTCGCCAGTTATTATACGTTTCATAAAGGTCGGATCCGTAGAAGCTCGGGAAACCATGTCTTCAGCGACATGCTTTCGCTGCGCTTTTTGAACAAAATTGAGCTCTTTTGGAACTAGTCGAGCGGCGACGCGTTTCATGCCTAAAATGTCAATGAGAATGTTGTGGACGGACTTAAAAGATATGTTCACCTCACTAGCCAACTCTCTCAGACTCATACGTCGATTTTCGAGCACTAGCTTCTTGATTCTGTCGATGTTTTCTCTGGTCGTAGCGGTTGAAGGTCTACCAGAACGAGGCAAGTCTACTACTACTTCTCGGCCTTCTTTAAAAGCCTTATACCATTCATAAGCCCTTGTTTTCGATATACACGATTCGCCGTAGGTATTTCGCAACATTTTTAGTGATTCACCACATGAAATATCATTTGAAACACAAAATTTAAGGCACACTCTTTGTTCAACAATATTTTCCATTGTAAAAATCGCCGAGGACTCAAAACTATGACCAACAAAAAGTGTAGTTTAAAACAAATTAAATGACAGATCCCGCTCAAATTTTGCGCGCTAAATCAGTACAGTGCTACCAACATGCAGTAAAAAAATTAGAACGACCTCTTTTACGCGGGTCTTTTTATTGACATATTCCCGATACTTTTTACACAGAGTAGTATATTTATTTATATTTATTTTTTTTATTTAATAGGGAGTGTGCGAACTACTGCTGGCCACCCACCCTCTACCGTTAGTAGATGCATGCCGCCGCTGCCATGGTTACTCCGACAGTCTCGGCCTCGGCTGCTGTGGTCGTCTCTGTGACTGTCTGCCATCTGAAATATGAACCGCATGCACCCGTCACCGTTGCTGTCCTGGCTGCTCCGGTCGTCTCCGCGACACGTGTTTCGCCTCTCCACGAGGCATCCTCAGGTGCTGTAGATGTTAGTCGTTACATTCGTACCTACTTTGCTTTGTTTGAACCCATCAAGTTTCTTAAACGGCAGCTTGGCAATCTCCTCCGGGTATATCTAACCTATAACTTTATGCCAAATCTCTTGCGACAGGGCAAAGAGAACCGAGCGCCACATGTTTCGATCCTTATATACCTCACTCGCTTCTTTATCATTCACTGCTCTTCTCATGCACGCTCGGTTTCTAAGGCCCCTGACATCATCTCCTAATAAAACACTATCAGTTTGGTCACGGCAGGTAAGTCTTGGCCTTCCTCGGCCTTATATCGTTTCACTTTCAGAATGCTTCATCTTATTTCAACCTCCTCTAATCTATTGACGAGCTCGGTGGCGCAGTGGTGAAACGCGCTGTTACGCTACTTTGACACCAACGCTCGTGGGTTCGATTCCCACACAGTACAAACATTTGTGTGCATGAACATGTCTGTTTGTATTGGTCTGGGTATTTTTCTATGTATAATATGTATGTATTTACAAAAAAAAATGTAATGTTTATCAGTTGTCTAGTACCCATAACACAATCTTCGCTTACTTTGGGGCTAGGTGGCGCTGTGTAATTTGTCCGGCAATATTTATTTATTTTATTTTCTCCAGGTTAGAACTTAAAACCGCTCCGTATTTACCCACGCGTATCCCGGTATCCTGTGGGAACACTTTCCGTTTTTTCTACTTTATTTTCAAATTCTGATGTTAAGTAACATTTTAAGAGAGGTAGGGCGCATCGAAGCAGCCCGTCTGGGGAAGTACCTCCACCTCACAGAAAACCGCTGTCAAATAACAACTCTCTAGAGGGTTGTTGTGTTCCTGCGTGTGAGTGAGGTCACCATTAAGCTCTCAAGGAGTAGCTGTGTAAGCAGCAGAGGAGGCATCGCGCGAGTGATACTTAATACATCGCTAGCGTTAATAGGCTACGGTAGCCGCTCTACATCAGGTGGGCCGTATGTTTGTTGTAGTTTAAAAAAAATGCTATTTTTTTTTCAAATCATAGTAACTCTTCCGCGTTTCATATTAATCTAAAAATAATAAAACACTCAGTGTCTATAGATGAATACATTTTCATAAAGACGGCACTCCCTGATCGGAGGCGTGCGGCTCGCGTGACCGCAGCCCAACCCGTGGCTATCGAGTCGCGATTCGATTATTAATATGCTAATAGTTCGCCGTGCCTCCCTACCGTAAGAGACGCGTAAACATAAGACTGCTCACACCACAGAAGTGTCAATTACTCCGTAGGTAAAATATCCTACCTAAAACCAATCAAGCATCGCGTCACAAGAGGCACATATATTAGTGCGCATCTATCATCGTATATTTTCACGCCGAGATTCGTCAAAATAATAAACCGCTTTACTGCACATGAAGGCACCCCGCGCTCACAAAAACGTAGTGTTTTAGCGCCTGAACATCTCAGCGATGCCTACTGACCAGTGGCAGAATATTTTAACCAATAACCCAATAAGAGCTGTGCGTTCTGCTTGACCCCTCGACTCGTAGCGGTCAATTGAGTTGCTACGTAATATCGGTCCAATAGGCTTCCAAAAATGTTTTACCGGCGTTCTAAAATGGGCCATATCAAAAAAAAATAAAAAAATCTTGAAAACAGAACTGAAAGATGATGAATAAAAGAGGAATTGTGGTATGAAAGAGAATGTGATGGATGAACGTGTATATTCTATTGTGTAATTTGGTTAATAATAATAAATTTTGTATGATAAGTACTTAGCCATAAAAAGAACCTTGCCCGTTGCAGGGGTGCAAGATTAAAAAAAGAAAAAAAAAATAAGCTTCCATAGGTTATTTCCTTCGTGCCCCACAACCCCTCAAGGTTGGCGGAGAGTGTCGAAGCTCGCCTTTTCATTATGCATGAAAAGGCGAGCTTCGAGTGATTCCTAGGGCTCCTGTGAATAGATAAATTATTACAATTTTTTGACGAGAAACTTCTTTACGCACGCTTGACTTGATTTAGTTCTGACAAATATATTGGAGGTCCCGCAGGGAAGTGTTCTCGGTCCAACACTGTTTCTTATTTATATCAACGACCTCACTAACCTAAAATTAATAAATGGAAAAGTTTTCTCGTATGCCGATGACACAGCTTTACTATTTAATGAAAACAACTGGTCGGAAGTATACAAAACTGCGGAGATGGGCTTATATAAAGTGATGAAATGGTTAAACCTAAATCAGCTCTCTCTAAATACTTCGAAAACAAAATTTCATCCCCTTTTCTATCCGAGACTCCTTATTACCTAACACCAGTCTTAGTGTAACCGCGCACTATTGTGACAATCCAGATAATAATAACTGCGAGTGTGTAAAATTGAAAAGAGTTAATAATACTAGATATCTTGGTATCGTAATGGACAAAAATCTTTCATGGCACCCTCACCTCGAACTAGTCGCAAACAGAGCTAGGAGACTTATTTGGATTTTTAAATATCTACGAGACATCACTGACAAACATCTCATCACCTATATTATAAGTCACTCGTGCAATCAACCCTACTTTACTGTATACCAATTTGGGGAAACTCTTGCAAAACAAAATTTATAAATTTGGAACGTGCACGGAGAACCATCCTCAAAGTAATGTTAAAAAAAAAAGAATATTTGACACAAAGAAACTCTACACCGAAGCAAACGTCCTGACTGTCAGAAAACTTTATATTGACCCAGTAAAACTAAAAAAGCGAAATCAATATTCTGTGATAGATTACAACCCCTGTCGAACACAATTTGCATTTAAACAATTTGCGTATCAATCCAAGAGATTGTATAATAGAATAAACCGAGTCTTAGAAATTTATACTTTATCCTTAGCTCAATGCAAAAAAAACACGTCACAATTAACTTACCAACAAACTGAAGAACTCGAAAGAAGTATTACCTAAATGTACAACAAACTATTTACTTATATCTTACTTAATAAAATACAATAAAAATTGTTATTTCAGATAATTTTAAATCCATACAAAATAATTAGTGCAGTTTAAAAATAAATTATATAAATTAAATTAAAGAGAGAACATTAAAGTCAAAGTCAAAGTCATTAATGAAAATTCCTATATAGGTTGTGTCACATCTCTCAAGATTTCAGCACACTCTATCATATTCTTCCTTACAATCAGTCGTACACCCAGAAACACAGAATATATATAAATAACAGTAAATTAAAGTTCTAATTATTAACTATTACAAATCATAATGTACCACGGCGAAGAGGGGCTCTTCTAATACAGGTTTTTATAACTTGACAGAAGAGATCCCAAACCATGTAACTGAAACTTGTAATACTAATAAAATATTTTGTATTTGTATTTGACTTGGGGAGTAAGAGAGCGTTACGAAAAGTGTGATCGGGCGATGCGAATGGAAGTTGAGAGGGAGAAATAAGTCAGTGAAGATAGAAAGAGAGAGAGTTACGTTTCCTATATTACTGTAGGGGCAAGGGAGAGAGGTGCGAGCACACATATTCTTTCTCTCTTTCTCTCATAGCGAGTAAAGTTTCGTATATGTAAGACACAGTGCAGGCCTATTGTCTGTATCACACTATGGAGCTAAAGAAGTTTTTCTTTAGTCGTGTGGTCTAAAGCACACTCGTTATTTTTTATTTAAGATTTGCCATATACCACATTAACGACATCAACCCTTACTCGTCCCACTGCAGGGATCCGGGTCTCCCTGCAACCGAAATTTTCAAGCTGCCCGAAGGCCACTGACTTAGCTTAACGACTGTCATCTATCGACAACAGCCGGGACCGACGGATCCTCCGAAGCACGGAGAAACTCGAGATAGATAAACCCATTCATAGACAGGCTGCGGTCGACCTTGCTTAACCTGCGTGTTTGCTTATAATGACACGCGCAACGACGCCATCGAGCTCTCGATTTGCTATGCAATACTATATTTATTTATTTATATCTTTACATGCTCCGTTGGTTCGGACATGTAAAAAGACTGCAGGATGAAATAACAACGAAACAGATATACAATGCAAAAGTGGAAGGATGTAGGAGCCGAGGAACCATGACCAAATTGGTCGTGTTTTATCAGAAGGTGATGTCAACAGTCCTATAAACCGGCGGGCGTGCATGAAAAGAGTTATGAATGTTAAAGAAGCGAGTGAAATGTGTAAGAACCGAGTCTTATGACGCTCGGTACTCTCTGCCTACCCCACAAGGGATTTGACGTGAAGTTATAGATAAATAGATTTGATGAGATTTGTACAAATGTACAAACTTGTCAAAGCCATTGCGTTCATAATAATATGAATTTATCGCTATATCAATACAGCAAAACGCGTCTTTACAGAGTTTATATTCAGTGCGCCTGCGCAGGGTGCCAGCGTGTTATAAGCGGTAGACAATTTGTATGCACAAGCGTCTCGTGTAAGAAATCGTATGATCTGACATGCGCGAATGTGACGGACGCTACACCTGATGAAATGGCAACATGGATTTGTCCAGAGTGTTGTGTAAACAGGAGGAAAACGAGTAACTTTTCGCCAGCTTATCGCCCCATTACTCCAGCTTCAAAAGAGAATGTCACAATGCGTAATAAATCTGTACCAAAATCTCAAGATCCCGCAGCACCTACCAATAATGACAGCAACTTGCAAGTTGTCACAAACGAAATTCGAACTATGCGACGAGAGTTAGAAGATTTTCGCGTAAGTATCTCATCTCGACTCGAAACAGTTTCATCGGCACTCCTCGAATCCGTGGAAAAAATTAAGAGTATAGAGAAAAAACAAGAAGATTTGGAGCGCAGAAATCTGGATTTAGAGGTCATGGTGCAGACTCTGCAGGAACAAGTTGCTTTGCAATCACAACACGCGTTAATAAATGAGATTGAGATCATGGGAGTGCATGAACTTAAGGGAGAAAATCCAACGCACTTAGCAATGGTTACTGCTCAGAAAATCGGAGTTGCCTTGGACATTAATGACATCGATTATGCTACTCGTGTGGGCCCTAAACATAAACCTACAGCTGAACCGACTGGAGACAAAACTTTTACCCGCCCATTGGTGGTGAAGTTTGCGAGGAAAACTGCCCGAGACAATTTTCTGGCAGGGGCAAAATTAAGGCGTAACCTCGATAGCAAGGATATAGTCGATGAAGGCCCTGGACGAAGAATCTTTGTAAATGAAAGGCTAACAGCAGAGAATAGGCGGTTATTTCGTACCGCAAGACAATGTGCGGCTGAATGTGGCTATAAATTCTGCTGGGTCAAAAATGGAACAATCTACGCTAAAAGAGAAGAAAAGAATTCCCCAGTTCTACGAATATCTTCTCCAAACGACATTCGCCTCCTGGTTTCACCTGGCGGCAAGGCGCCACCAGCCGATTGATCTTCGATATGGGTTGGCTACATATCTTGTGCTCCTATGTATGTTGGTTTTAGGTTTTCACAGAAATGCTTATGCATATAGTAGTAAAGTTATATTTATAGTATTTATTTTATTTCACATGTGTTTGTATCACCTGTATATCTTGCAGAGGCCTAAAACAATAATATCGAATCGATTTATAAAGGTAGTAATAATATTTAATATTTTTGTAATAGCGGTTTGTTACTCTAGTTTTGTCGTGACCGAAACCAAACTAAATTGCTTCATTTTTGTTTTATACATAAATATTAACTACGATGCAGGACATCTCAGATAATTTAGATTTAATTAACATTGAGTGTCACGACATCACACAACTGGAAAGCTGTAAATCATTGTTCACCACTGATATTACGTTTAAAGTTTTAAACTTTAATATTAGAAGCATAAATAAGAATTTTGACAACTTTGTAATAGCCCTCACTCGGCTAGATATCGAGTGGGATGTCATTGTACTAACAGAATGCAGACTTGTTGACGTGTCTAATATACCACCTATTTCTGGCTATGAGACCTATAGAACAAATAAAATAATCAATCAGAATAGTGGGGTTGTAGTGTATGTTAAAAACTCCTTGAATGCGACTGTTGTAGAGCCAAACTTTAAGGAAGCGGATTGTTTGACAGTAGATGTGCCTTATTATGTATCTATTCTTTGTATTTATCGCTCCCCTTCTTTTACAAATACGGATAATTTTATGACAGACCTGCAGTCTTATCTGGAATCTCATAAAAACAAAACGAATTTAATTGTTACTGGTGATATAAATATTAATATACTAGAAAGTGACAGGAACAGTGAATATTTATGTCTTCACACAGATTACGGATTACTACCTGCTATATCAATACCGACCAGAAATAATACATGTTTAGATCATATATACGTCAAATCAAAAGGGAAAGCTCTCGGAGCGGTTTGCTCTTGTGATATAACGGATCATAAAATCGTGGCAGCTGGAATTCAATTACAAATCCCAAAATCTGAAAAGCTAAATCGAGATAAACTACATGTAAATGTCGAAGCTATCAAAAAGGATCTCCATGGTATAGATTGGTGTGCAGTGATTAATAAAACAAACACCGATGAAGCTGTAAAACAATTTAACGACTGTTTGATGAGTATTATAAACTCAAATTCTCGAATAATCAAAATCAGTCGTTCTAAATTTAATATTAAGCCTTGGATTACACCGGGGCTAATTCGGTGCATCAAGCATAGAGATAAGCTACACCAACAAGCTAAATCTAATCCTGATAGTGCAATAACCCAGATAACATATAGACGTTACAGAAATTTCTGCAACAGAATCTTACGTAAGCTAAAGACACAATACGAAGAGAATGAACTCCAAGAAAGTCGAGGAAAACCTAAAAAGCTTTGGAAAGCAATAAGAAATATATGTGATATTAGTAAAGGTAATAAACAACCAACAGACCTCTTACAAGTTCAGGGTGCTGATGCGTAAAAATCAGTTGATATGTGTAATACACATTTTTCTGAAATTGGAATTAAACTTGCAAACGACATTCTAAATAATCTTAATGTAAGTGAGGAAAACTTAGCATCGAGGATTAAGATTGATACCGCATTACGTGACTCATTTTTTATGCACCCGACCGACGCATCTGAACTCGGTGAACTAATCGATCAGCTGCAGAATGACAAGGCTCCTGGTATTGATGGTTTGAGTAATGGTCTAGTCAAACAAATCAAAGATCTTATCATAGAGCCTTTAGTGGCAATTTGTAACATTAGCTTCTCTACAGGCGTCTTTCCAGAATTATGGAAAATAGCAGTTATTTACCCCATATATAAAAGCGGATCCAAAAGAACACCTATTAACTACCGTCCCATCTCTTTATTGGGAGTTTTCTCCAAATTGCTTGAAAAGCTAGTTAATAAAAGGCTTATCAGCTACCTTGAAATGAATAACTTGCTCTCTTCCCGGCAATTTGGCTTCAGATCCAAAAAGTCTACCAAGGATGCTGTCGATCTACTGACTTCAACTGTCTCCTCCCATCTGGACAGAAACCAGCACTGCATTGGTGTGTTTCTAGACTTGGCAAAGGCCTTTGATACCATTTCCACTCGGGTATTATTAACTAAACTTGAGAAAATCGGTGTCAGGGGTTTGGCTTCAGATTGGTTTTCAAGCTATTTGCGTAATAGAAAACAATGTGTTCGAATAGGTGATTACACTAGTAGCGTACAGAACACGATCTTAGGAGTGCCGCAGGGAAGCATTCTTGGTCCAACACTGTTCATACTGTATTTAAATGATATTCACACCGTACAACTGGAAAATGCAGATATAATATGTTATGCAGATGACACGGTGTTGCTTTTTAATGACAAGTCATGGAACGGTGCGTTTTCGCTCGCTGAAAAAGGACTAGCTCAAGTCGCTGAATGGTTGAACTGGAACTTACTGACATTAAACACAAAAAAGACTAACTACGTTTGCTTCCATAAAACACAGGTTTCAGCTCCGCCTTCAAGTCTACAAATAAAATTACGCAACCGGTGTATGACTAACCAGAATTCTTGTAATTGCGATAATATAGACAGAGTTCAATCCGCTAAATATCTCGGCATTCATATCGATCAAAATTTAAATTTCAAACAACATATATCATATTTGTCTAAGAAAGTTCGTAGTATAGCTCACGTAATGCGTAAACTTCGCAACGCAGCTTCAGTTAGTACATTAACAAATGTCTATTATGCCCTTTGTCAGTCGATTTTAATGTATTGCATCTCCTGTTGGGGCGGATCTTCTAAGACAGCTATGATAGAAGTTGAAAGAGCTCAGAGGTCAGTCCTCAAGACAATGTTGAAGAAAAACTTCAGATACCCAACAGCAGAATTATACAAAGAGAGCAAAGTGTTGAGTGTTCGAAAATTGTTTTTTATGAAAGTAGCGTTGATGACCCACAAGAAAGTTATAAACTCTTGTGAATATTCAAACCTAGTTAAGAAACGAGTTTTTAAGGTTCCTTTGCCACGAGTGAATACAACATTTGCGAAACGCTTTAATCCTCATATACAAGTGAGCATCTATAACAAAGTTGTCAAACCCTGTGATCTTAGAGAAAGTACTATGCGTGGAGCTAAGATTAAAATAAAAGAATGGTTAATCAATCTCGAATATGATGAAATTGAAAAAATGCTTCAGAACTACTAATAATATAATGCAAATAGCCTCAATGATATGCTTTGAATTATGTACTAAATATGAAATAGGTAGAAAGATCAACATGTATCTATTATATATACTACTCTGTGTAAAAAGTATCGGGAATATGTCAATAAAAAGACCCGCGTAAAAGAGGTCGTTCTAATTTTTTTACTGCATGTTGGTAGCACTGTACTGATTTAGCGCGCAAAATTTGAGCGGGATCTGTCATTTAATTTGTTTTAAACTACACTTTTTGTTGGTCATAGTTTTGAGTCCTCGGCGATTTTTACAATGGAAAATATTGTTGAACAAAGAGTGTGCCTTAAATTTTGTGTTTCAAATGATATTTCATGTGGTGAATCACTAAAAATGTTGCGAAATACCTACGGCGAATCGTGTATATCGAAAACAAGGGCTTATGAATGGTATAAGGCTTTTAAAGAAGGCCGAGAAGTAGTAGTAGACTTGCCTCGTTCTGGTAGACCTTCAACCGCTACGACCAGAGAAAACATCGATAGAATCAAGAAGCTAGTGCTCGAAAATCGACGTATGAGTCTGAGAGAGTTGGCTAGTGAGGTGAACATATCTTTTAAGTCCGTCCACAACATTCTCATTGACATTTTAGGCATGAAACGCGTCGCCGCTCGACTAGTTCCAAAAGAGCTCAATTTTGTTCAAAAAGCGCAGCGAAAGCATGTCGCTGAAGACATGGTTTCCCGAGCTTCTACGGATCCGACCTTTATGAAACGTATAATAACTGGCGACGAGACATGGGTTTATGAGTACGACATGCAAACAAGCCAACAGTCTTCAGAATGGCGTCTCGAAAACGAGCCGAAACCCAAAAAACCGCGGCAAAGTCGCTCCAAAATCAAGGTGATGCTGACAGTTTTTTTTGACTACCGTGGTGTGGTTCACTCCGAATTCCTTCCAGAGGGAGAAACAGTGAATAAAGAATATTATTTAGGCGTCATGAAGCGTTTGCGTGAGAGTATCCGCCGAAAACGTCCAGATTTGTGGCAACACAACTCATGGATGCTGCACCATGATAATGCACCATCACACACAGCCATTATAGTGAAAGAGTTTTTAGCGAAAAATTCAACAAAAGTTCTCGACCAAGCACCGTATTCACCTGATATGGCTCCGTCTGACTTTTTTTTATTTCCCAAGTTAAAATTACCACTTCGAGGAAAACGTTTTGAGTCGATAGAAGCCATAAAAGAAAATTCGCTGAATGAGCTAAAGGCCATACCGCAAATAGCCTATGAAAAATGTATGGAAGACTGGGTGAAGCGGTGGAGATGTTGTATTGCAAGCGATGGGGCCTACTTTGAAGGCGATAAAATAAATTTAGATGAATAATTTGTATTTTTTGATTTATTGACAAATTCCCGATACTTAGTACACAGAATGTATGTATATATATTCCTTGTATTAATGTATATGTTCTAAATTATAATATTTTGAAACCAATCTTGATATACTTGATGTAATTACTGTTATTATTAATTTATGTTTGCAAGTCAGCCGGCACCAAACTTTTATTAGATAAGCATAAAAATAATGGGCCACACGATACAGGCTTGCATGCCTAGTGTGTGGATCCATAGCTTTAAGACTATGTGTGTCTGTGTTTAATGTAAAATAAATATTTTCATTTTTTCATTTTTCATTTTTCAGTGAATCACCGGACTCTGACTGGCGACGCATCTCTGAGATCTTAAATGTGACATGTCACGATATTAATGCGAATATGTCACATTAGATATATGATATAGAGAGCTCGATAGCGTCGTTGCGCGCGTCATTCTAACCAAACACGCTGGTTAAGTAACGTCGACCGCAGGCTGTCTATGGATGGGTTTATCTATCTCGAGTTTCTACGTTAACCCGTCGGTCCCGGATGTTGTGACACTCGTTTAGCTAACTAAGTTAGTGGCCTTCGGGCGACTTGAAAACGCTGGCCTTCGCCAATCCGCATTTGAGCAGCGTGGTGGAGTATGCTCTAAACGGGTTGAGTAAGGGTAGATGTGTGGTGGATGTCACATTGAAGACCTTCGAGACTTACCGTCACTAGAGATGCACCGTACTGGGCATTATAACTGTTGTATGCAAATGTTTTAACACCTTCACATCGATATGTCGTCACAAGCATTTCAGAGGACAAATCCTAATAGGTACAAAATGTGTAATTTTCCTTATTTGCTCCATGAATCTGATTCGCGTGCACTGCGCGAGCGCAGCAAAAAGTCATGATTTACAGCGTGACGTGTGAGTGACAGCTCCCACAGCCTATTGAGCCGTGAAGCAGATAACGTTCCCCGTGCATTGTTTGATATCGTACGTTTGATGTGCAGACGTACATCTGAGAACACATCGTGTTATCAACGGCACTCCGACGCCAGCTAATTCCTATCGCACGCCTCGCATGAACGGTACACAGGCGTCAAAACTCTTGACTCTACAATCATCCAAATCGATGTTTTCGTACATTTTTATTTATCGATTTATACTGAGATTTTTTTGAGGTCATATATGTGTGTTGCGTGTATGGCAGTGTATGGTCGGCCTATCGTAAACCGCCTACTCTCATCATCATCATGTCAGCCCGTATTCGTCCAGTGCTGAACATAGGCCTCCCCTCTAGAGTACCATTCGTCTGTGCCGTCTGTATCCATCGACTCCCTACAACCCTCTTGAGGTCGTCGCTCCATCTAGTGGGGGGTCATCCCACACTGCGTGTACCAGTACGGGGACGCCATTCGAGAATCTTTCTTCCCCAGTGGTTGTCGGTTTGTCGGTTCTACGAACTATGTGGCCGGCCCACAGCTGTATCGGTTACCTTAGTTCTATTGCGGATATCCTCATTTCTGATTCTATCACGCAGAGAAACCCCGAGCATAGCTCTTTCCATAGCACGCTGAGCGAACAAACATTTGTGTGCATGAACATGTCTGTTGGTCTAGGTCTGAGTATTTTAAGAGAGGTAGGGCGCAACGACGTAGCCCGTCTGGGGAAGTACTTCCACCTCACAGAAAACTGCAGCCAAATAACAACTCCCTACATAGTTGTTGTGTTCCTACGTGTGAGTGAGGAGGTGTCTTCCGACGATGTGTAAAAAAAAAACGAGTTGCACTCCGGGAGTGCCGGCAGAAGTGAAAATTTGAACATGCGGACCAAACAGCGATGTTGAACGAAACGCGTAAACGCCAACAATTTCATGGCGCTTACAACGTTTTGGTCGCGAGAAAATAATGCCCTATGAACGATCTAGCGCTTCGTGTTTTAATTGTTTAATTAGAGGTAACTAATGTTTTAGCGCTGCAGCGAACTTAAGTTCTAATTCTCACCAAAATCTTACGGTCATGGTCACGTGTCCTGATGCGAGTTTAACATTTTTACTCATCCCAAAAACTGCATTGTTTGTTCATTTCAAAAAACTAGATTCTTATACAATTTTAGATTGTGTTGTGGCAGAACTACACAAAATAGTTATGCAGGCTTACAGTATTATTGCTATCCCTTACAGGCAGAATACAAGTCAATGAACAAGTTAAAACAACCATTTATTTCACTAACTTCTACAATTAAGTAAGTATCACGAAGAAAAATGCGCAAAATGTGCATTCACAGAGTTCCAATTAAATATTAATAATGAGCAATTAAGCGGCAACACGTACGTACTATAATGTAAAAGTGGTAAATAAATAAATAAAAAAATAAAATAATATTTTATCGCACCTGAGAGGACTAGTTTCCAGAGCCGTCATAGTAGAAAAATATTATTAATTTAGCATTTACATGCAATCCTTAGAAGTTATTAGTTAAATATGTATTCCTTGGTCTGTGACCTTTGTTTTAATTAGCATATCGGTGTTTTGTATAACTG
The DNA here is from genome assembly GCA_947507595.1 of Pyralis farinalis. Lineage (NCBI taxonomy): Eukaryota > Metazoa > Arthropoda > Insecta > Lepidoptera > Pyralidae > Pyralis > Pyralis farinalis. The sequence continues at coordinate 1,957,177 of OX382268.1, read as the reverse complement.
TCTATCTATGAGTAACTTCAGGCCAACTCCCTTTTGAGGTAGGCAGAGGGAACCGAGCATCACGTGACATTACAATTCACCTCGCTTCTTTAACATTCAGTCTTATAGTTGTATATGTCTAAAAGTCATATTAAGGTTTACCACTAAGGTTACAAACAAGCGTACGGCCTGCCTAATGGTAAGCAGTTAACGTAGTCTATGGACATTTGCAACACTAAGGGTATCACTCTTGCGTTGCCGACCCTAATATATGGGGAGGCTCTTTAACCACATGCAATACGGTAGGAGGTTAATGTAGGTAACGAATTTAATCTATCAACCTCGAATAGGGGACAAAACTCTGGCGCGATCCATCATACAATATTTCGATCAGCTGATTACGTTTGTACGGGAAAGGCGATTTGTTTTTGCGAGTTCTTAGGCGCTAGCATAATAAAAGTGTTACTATTGACACAGTACATTACGCTCCTAAAGTATTGCAGACCAGCTGCAAGCTGTAACCCGCGATTTAGTCACGTAACCCGGTATCCCGTGGAATCCTCTCTCTCTACTTTCTTTCCCCCAACATCAGCTTCTACGGGTCGTATAGTGATGTTGAATATGCCTATAACCTTCCTTAAGAATTGTGCTATCAAATACAAAAATAATTTTTCTAATGCCACTGTTAGTTCCAGAGATTAGCGTGTTCAAACAAACAGTCAGACAAAAAAAACTGTTCCGCTTCATATATTAGAATAGATGACTAAATCGCCACCCGCCTCCACACCAACCCTTACTTTGCCCACTACAGGAACCTCTTCGATTGAAGGGTGTCTGTATACCCTTATTTTGCCTATATCTGTGCAAGAAATGGAGCTCCATAGGAGCTTGCTGGTGACCTCTCTCACACGTTGGAACACAACAACTATGTAGGGAGTTGTTATTTGGCTGCAGTTTTCTGTGAGGTGGAGGTACTTCCCCAGACGGGCTGCTTCGATGCGCCCTACCTCTCTTAAAATACCCAGACCAAGACATACAGACATGTTCATGCACACAAATGTTTGTCCTGTGTGGGAATCGAATCCACGAGCGTTGGTGTCAAAGTAACGTAACAGCGCGTTTCCCCACTGCGCCAACGAGCTCGTCGAAAGGCATGCAAGCATACGGCCCACTTGATGCAAAGCGGTTACCGTAGCATGTAAACGCTTAACGCAACTCGATACGAGCTCACTCGTGATCTCACTCACTCACAGGAACGCAGCAAACCTCTAGGGAGTTGTTATTTGGCTGCCGTTTTCTGTAAGGTGTTTGTACTTCCACAGTAAAGATAGATAAAAGATAAAAATTCTTTATTTGCCATTGGGCCCTCGCGGGCACACGTCTTACAGATTTTGAAATATAATCTTATTGTATCTTATTTAATTCTCTTTTTACTTTTTTCCTTTTTTTTAATCTACTATCATTTCGGAAATGACCATTGGCTAAGAAGAAATGCCGAAAGAAACTTACCAATATAGGTCTCTTTTAAAATTGTCAATTAGATATTACAAAAACAAAAAATACATAAGCATATTGGTACAATAATGATATCAAATGGTAAAATTAAAGATTATTAAGAACAGGTAGTCTGTGCTGAATTATTTCCAGACATCTTTGTCAGTTATATATTCATCAATTCTATAATAAGCCCTTCTACAGAGAGTATTTTTAATGTACTTTTTGAATACATTGTCAGGAAAGGACAGAACTGTTTCACGCAACTTATTATAAAATCGAATACAATTTACAAGAAAAGATCTACCAGTCCTAGCAAGCCGATGTACCGGTGTACACAACTTATTTCAGTCATCAGAGGGGCTGCTTTGATCATCTCTTAGCTTAAAATAGAAGATGACATTGAATGGCTGCTGTGTTCATCTCTGCGCGTGTCTATCATATGAAACAGAAGATGATATGCGTCCATTGCGGCCATAACTGCTAACATCTCTCTCAGCGAGGCATGTTATAGATTGGATTGAACAGTCATCTGCTGAATGAAGCTCAATCGGAAACGTTCTTCTGCCTTGAAACAAAACTCACAGTGAGATAAACATCCTTCCCTATATCTGTGCAATGCTTGTATTGCCTACATCTGTGCAAGAAATGGACGATATATTGTCTGTTTGGGCGAACGGTTCGAACGAATGTGACTGAATTGAAGACCGGTGAGTGTACGACAGAACATACCAGAACCAAGTTTTAAAAAGATGATAAAAATAAAGAAATGGAACTTGGTTGGTTAGCGACCAACCAAGTTATATTTCTTTATTTTTATCATAAGGAAGAATATTTTTTTTGTTTTACAGTAACAAACGTCAACTGTTATGTCAGTGATAGACGTCAACGTCGTCAACCGTTGAAGTGATAAGACGGAGAAAGACGCTTGCGAATTGACTGTCGAACTGTATTGTTGGGGATTGGTTGAGGCCAGTGCTTTACGGCCGAAAGCTACTTAAGTTAGTTAATCCAATTGGATTAACTACTGTCATCTAACTACATCAGCGAGAACCCCCTTTGATGATCCGGTTAATAATCAGAGGAGCTCGAGACAAATAAACTCATCCACAGACGGAATGCAGTCTACGATGCCAAACTTACTCATCAACAAACAACCTCTCAACAAACAATCATAGTTCCGAAAAACCCGCTTTCTAAATTCACATCACTCATTCACATCATTCAAAACTGCTTTTAAAAATATTTAATTAAAAATAAAAACAATTCGATATCCTAAAATTTTGAAACAGTCGCGTACCTCGCGTAACGTTATCGACAACCGTCAATTCGCGCGCTGCGCCCGTCGCGTTTGACGTTGAGCCGTCAAAATCAGCTGACGGCGCTCGTCAAACGCCGGCGTGTTCTAAATTTAAATAAATAGATTGACAGTGACGCGATATGGAACTGTCATAGCGATTTCGGACGCGCGCGTTTTGTACAGTTCTGCGGATAAAATGAACGTTATTTGTTACCTTATTATCAGTAGTGTAGTTTTCAGAGTCGATTTTATTTCTGTTACTTTTCGATTGGCGTGTTCATAACCAAATTATGACTAATACTATACTACTACGCTAGTAATAGTAGTACTGAAGGAGAAAAATACCATCGATTAAACTAGAAACTGGACAATGTTAGAAAGAAGACGAACTCAACTTCAATTTACTACTGATGATGTTCAGTCTCCTCCGACTGGGATACAGTTCTCATACTGTATCCCAATAGTGGGTTGAATATGTCAGCTACATAAGTGGTCGAAAATGAGGTAGTACCAGCATATAATAAAAGTTGTTATGGAATAGTTTAAATTTAGTCAGGTTGGTATCGCCGCAGGAATCAGGTGCCTTAATAAGGCTACCTCTGAAGGTCCCCCCTCACTCGGACCTTAAGTGAATGAGAACAAAACGAAGGGGACAGCGTGGTGATGTAGATTTACGTGCCTGCGGACGCTGGGTGCTCTACTGGCGTGACCCGAACAGGGGACCTTGTAGAGTCGCTGTTAAGTTTTTTGCGTAAATATTTGATTTATTGTTATTAATCATATTTATTTCTACAAAATAATTACAACGTATTAAAAACTATAAATACCGATTTCAATGAAGTTGTGACTTTAACAAATTTAGATGGGACCATTATAAAGTAAGGACCTTCTCAGTTGTATAAGAATTTTGAAAATCAATTATCAATTTGGGGAAAATATCACGTAACTTTCACAAAATTACACCTAATAATCGAAAACCTCCTTTTTTACGTTGATAACTTTTAAAAAATGTTGTGTGCAATTTAATCGAGCCTGCTTTGTGTGCTTCCGTCACCAACACAAAGCAGGTTAGATCAACTATGCAAGTTGATCTAACCTGCTTTGTTCTTAACTTGACTTCTCAAAATATCACCTGAGGCTATTGACTAAAAATGATGGTGTTTCATTATTAGCAACCTATAAAATAAAAGTGGCTCTACCGTTTTTGGTGAAACTTGAACCCTGTTATGTTACTTATTGAGGAAAAGAGTGTACAAAAAGGGTTACAAATTTATTAGGGCTATTTATACAAAATATAAAAAAAAGGTTCACTTTAAGTTCTGCTAAATAAAGTCTTTAAGAATTCGCGTTATCTTTGTCTAACCGGAATATCACTGTATGTTCACTGGAATGTGGCACTGAGTGGCCGCCGGCTATAGTGGCCGACGACTGTAGACAGCTGGTTAGCGTGCTAGCCAGCACGCAGATCCAGATGTAGAAGTTGTTGGTGGACCGCCTTACGGACCAACACCACAGCGGTAACTCCGTCAGCCGCCGTGGTCCACAACAGAGGCTGCAGGTATTATAATTTTTAGATTAGTTAGATGTCCGGAGATTATCGAGTTTGGAAAAGGTAGTAATATCCCGAGGGTTCACCACATAGCCCTCAGCAGGAGGCTAGTGGTCTCAGACGTGGTGCACTGAATCTCTACTACTCGAAAGCTTCCTCCAGACTGCCTTGTTTTCTGTTTTCCGACACTAAAATGTAATATTTTAAAATTTTGAATTACAAATAAATATTTTTGACAAACATCATTCGGTTCACAGAGACAATGTAGTGTATATCTCTACAAAGGTTTTATAAAATATATTATTCAAAAAGGTTATTACATTAAATATTTTAAACATTACAACCCTTCGATCAATAAGCATGAAAGTCAAAGTAACACTTCTAGCCACTACACTGGCATTTAAGTCGGGGAACATGCAGCCCTGAAAACCTTAAGACATGACATTTTATTACCATCTCTGCAATGTCACAGACTATTTACTTTTCATACAGAGAGAGAGAGCTTCTCTATTCTGACGTAGAGATAGTTGGTCTACCTCATTTTACTAGAGTTTCTTTCTCTAAACGACAGGGTAACCGATTGCAAATAAGATATGCTTAGACTGGAGAGAAGTCGTAACATTGTATACTTAACTCGGAATTAAAAAACGTACATAATTTGTTTCGGCAATCTATTTTCTAAAATGAAGTTGTATTATACGTATTTAATTTTGTAAGAAAGTTTGAATAATTAAAATGCCGATGACTATTCAAACTTACGCTTCACGCCATCGGCAAGGACTGCATTCTCACACCTTAAATTCAAAATGCTCCCACAACAGGTAGTTGGGAAACATTACATATTAATTTTGGTAAGTGCTCAGGTTGTTAAATAAATTTTAAATGCAAAAATACTAACACAAAAAAATATGATGTTACAAATAATGCATTACTACTGTAAACTGACAACGGGAATATTTTCGTTTTCATTGATGAAATAAACTTAAAATAAAGCGACTCCACACCGTCCCCTGTGCCATTATTTTGAGACAGGATCGCGAGCTGTAGATAGCGCGGCGGCAGACATTTTTTACTTGTTTTCCTTTTGTTTGGTTGTCCATTTTTTTGTCCACATACGCTAAACACTAAGAGGCAGCAGATCGGTTTAATACAGTCCCTAGGTGGAATTTCAGAGCTTCGCCTTAGCTCTAGATCTTTATGGGAAAGAAATATGTGAATCCCATTCTTAGTAAATTAAGACAATCTTACATCTATTTTGATGGTGTTGATATACGGGTTATTCGTGAGGTAATTGGCTTTCTATCAACTTTAGAGCCAAACCCAACCTTGACTGCACGCGATGCATACCGTTGTACAAACGAGGCTCTGGCGAATCAGAGCTACAATTCCGTAGTTATTATATATTAGATGACGAGCTCGATGGCTCAGTCGTGAATGACGTGACTTTGACACCAACGCTCGTGGGTTCGATTCCCACACAAGACAAACATTTGTGTGCATGAATATGTCTGTTTGTCTTGATCCGGATGTTTTAAGAGAGGTAGGGCGCATCAAAGCAGCCCGTCTGGGGAAGTACCTCCGCCTTACAGAAAACCGCAGCCAAATAACAACTCCCTAGAGGTTTGTTGTGTTCCTGCGTGTGAGTGAGGTCACCAGTAAGCTTCTAAGGAGTTGCTGTGTAAGCAGCAGAGGAGGCATCGCGCGAGTGATACTGAATATATTACAAGTGTTAATAGGCTACGGTAACTGCTCTACATCAGGTGGGCCGTATGCATGCATGCCTCCCGACGTTGTATTAAAAAAATATTAGATAGCAGTTCAACTGAGCAAGTATTGAGAACTAGCCAAATAACAATTCCAGGAATGTTTTTTGTGTTCGCGGAAACTCCTCAGGCTGTGAGGAGTTTCCGCGTTAATAGCGGAAGTAGCAACCTAATCCATATTGTGTTGTAAGTGTTCATAGGTTACAAATTCTATGAAAAGTAAGTTTCACGTTTTTTTATATTTTTTTCGTAAAAACGATTTTTCACGAAAAAATATCTAAATACAAAAAAATGTGCCAAATAGTTAGAACAGTTTCAGATATAGCTACACGATATTCGTATTGTATAAGTAAAATCTTTTCGGTTGTGCTGTCTGTATCTGGCTGGTTTTGATACCATTAAATAGATGATATTTTAAAAACAGAAGAATAAAAAGTAAAACCGGTTTCCCGCCATTTTTCTATTGTTTTACTGTCCGCCAAAATGACTGAACCTAATGAAGAAAATCCACACATTTTGAAGTTTTATTACAAAAAAGATTTACCAGTGTTAGTAAATGTAGCACAAAATTGATCTAAGCGTTTTCAGTCCGAGAATTTTGATGTCAAAGACCGACCAGAGCGAGCTTCATCTTTGACACCAGTTCCCGTTTGACTGACTGTGACGTCTGTTACGGTTAAAGTCGATTCCATTTCTGAAGGAGTGAAGCAAGAACGCCATGTTAGTACTTACATACCTAACTAATATTTATACATATACAAGAATTGCTAATCTAAAGATTACTTTAAACATTAAAGAATGCCAGCATTCATGCATAACAAAAAGCAGAGTGATTTATAACATAGTGTTTTGGCTTCTGCGTTTTTTTTTTATACTACGTCGGGAGGCATACAAGCATACAGCCCACTTGATGTAAAGCGGATACCGTAGCCTATTAACGATTGCGATATATTAAGTATCACTCGCGCGATGGCTCCTCTGCTGCTTATACAGCAACTCCTTGGGAGCTTACTGGTGACCTCTCTCACATACAGGAACACAACAACCCTCTAGGGAGTTGTTATTTGGCTGCGGTTTACTGTGAGTTGGAGGTACTTCCCCAGACTTGCTTTGTTGCGCCCTACCTCTCTTAAAATATCCAGACCAAGACGAACAGACATGTTCATGCACTCAAATGTTTGCCTTGTGTGTGAATCGAACCCACGAGCGTTGGTGTCAAAGTCGCGTCATTCACGACTGAGCCACCGAGCTCGTTAAAATGCGTCGATAATGGAGTCCATTCTACCTTCTTCTTCTTCCTAGTGTTACCCCGTTTCCCAATCCATTAAGACTGGCGGGTCTGCTACTTGAAGCCAAGCTACCAAAAGCTTATTCTCCCTATTATCCGTTATTATAACTATTCTTTCAAATTGAATTAAACAATTTTTAACGGAAGTATCGCGTGTTTTTATTTATTTTGTTGAACCTGACGTTTCGAATGCCTTGCGGCATCCGTGGTCGCAGGAAGACTACAGAAGAAACGTCAGGTTCAACAAAATAAATAAAACACGCGATACTTCCGTTAAAAATTGTTTAATTCAATGTGTAACAATCGCGAAAATCTAAGACAATACTATTCTTTCAAATTTTATTAACAATAAAAAACCCTTACTAAATGTATATATAGCTCTATCACATGCTCACATTTTTTTTTGTTGTCAAGGCCGGGGACATTTGTATCTATGCGCTTATCATAGACAAGATCTGAAGATTACGACGAATTTAGTCTCCCAATTAAAATATACTGCTACGTCTCTAACACAAAAAATATATTAGTAACGTATAACATTCGCAAAAGACATATGAAACAAAATAACACTTATCTACGAAACATCTGAAGCTTACCTTCGACATAGTTGCGTTTCCAACTGCAGTATTGACCAACATTAATATTCAGAGCTAATTACTTGTTAAACATTTCCATGACACTAAGTTGACGCCGTGTCCCGATACGATACTCACCTGCTCTTTACGGAATTTCAACGTTGGTTGCGCGCGCGCACGCACGGGTTCGAAGTTTAAAATTTTAAACGCATTTCGTCGCTATCTGTCATCGTGAATGGACGCGCTGGGCTTATTGGTCCTTCGAGAATCGATTAAATCTCTCGTGCGGTGGTCATTAAAATAAAGTGGCTTAATAACGTCCGATAATGGCGAAATTAAATTTATATAAATAACAGGTGTATGCAACACTAATTTCGATCAATAAATCTTGTTTTTGATATCGACAAAACGCACCTGCATTGTCATTGTGCTAAAACAAATTGAAGTATTAGCCATTGGCACACACCTGTTTCGAACATAACGCTTATTCGGTCATATAACATAGGTAACGTGTTTAGGACTGGGTAGTGGGCCTTTGAAAGGGCGTAAATAGCTCGGTAATTGGGCGAAACGGGCGAAAACGCGTGTAAACCCAGTTTTAAGGGCTGTTAGTGCAGACTAATTAGAAGTAACGCACGCGTTCACTATTCAGTTTAGTTTAACGATGAAAGAAATATTTAACGATTTAGGTTATTAACTATTTACTAACTTTTTAAATCTCCGGCTCAATGGATAGTAATAATGTATTCACTCATCATTTTAATCTTCACGACTTACTTAAAAGCTGTATTTTAACTCCGGGCAAAGGCTTGTGTCATGCACTTCTCAAGTCAGACCGCACATTTCGGACTGTCACCTTTAGACGTGAGCACCTGGACATCAACTAGGACTTGATTCCGTTCAAAATTGAGCTTACGCACAGTATTGAACCCTTAAGTATAACAAGAGACTTTGTCTATTTATGTGTTCTACCGATCGTACTGCCAATGGGTTGTATTGCGAGTTATTTCATATTACAGCTCCACTCTGCTATAACATCGCTCTCCGGCGATGGCGAATTCATCATCACCTACTGTTATAGCTCAATTTACATACTGTGCGCCTCCAAAGAAGGTGTGAAGAGTTTTTACTGAATCAGCAACGCATGAATGGTGTCGCGAGTGTCCATAGGCTATGGTAACTGCTTACCACCAGGCCGGTCGTACGCTTATTTGACACTTTAGTGGTATAAATAAGTATGAGATACTCTTTGCCAAGTTTGCAAGCAATTTCAGCTACAAAACTTAATGGGCTATGTCCACTTCCTGTAACAGGCAAACATGTCTATGTTCAAATAAAGAGGTCCTTATTCTTATTAATAATAAATAAAAACCCGGAACATGAATTTAGTGGTACACCAGGTTTTAAACCTGACACCAGTAGGTTAACGGGCTGGTTCTTTATCAATGCTCTAGATGCTCCAGATATCTCATTGTGATAATTGATCATTTTCTTTTTATAAGTGTTGGCAGGTAGATCATCTTTTTTTTATACTACGTCGGGATGCATACAAGCATACGGCCCACCTGATGTAAAGCGGGTACCGTAGCCTATTAACGATTGCGATTTGCATAATCTTGTGTTACATGCAAGCCGTCTCCACAAAATAAGTAATTCTTTTATGGGGCAATGTATACGGTTCTATAACAAACTTCCCTGCAATATAAGAGAATTGTCAATAAACAAATTTAAAACTACTATTAAAGCCAAATTGTGTAGCAGGGCATATTATAAAGTATCTGACTATATTAACGATAAAAATGCCTGGGAGTGAGTCGATCCAATTATAATGTAATTAATAAAATATGTAAAATTGTTTGGATACCAAAAGAGGGATGCCTGAGTTTTTTGGCAGTATTTTTATCAGTGCTCACCTAGTCATAAACTGCATGGTAGGAAAAAAAATTGTAACGATTCCAAACAAATGTAGCCATTTTTACATAATAAAAAGATTTTGACTTTGACTTTGATATATTAAGTATCACTCGCGCGATGCCTCCTCTGCTGCTAACACAACAACTCCATAGAAGCTTACTGGTGACTTCACTCACACGCAGGAACAAAAACTCTCTAGGTAATTGTTATTTGGCTGTGGTTTTCTGTGAGTGGAGGTACTTCCCCAGCTTTGATGCCCCCTACCTCTCTTAATACATACAATTTATATGTATATAGTTTATACTTATGTAGTAAGTGACACATTATTATATTTTCTATCCTAATGTGCACGTGGTGTACGCTGCTAATTAACAAGCTCAATCAAAATATCGACTGCGGTTTTCTTGAAGACAATAAGAGAATGCATTTATACGTGTCTCAGAAGAAGCTCTACCATTTTTTGTACCAGCTTATGGCAATATGCGAGTGAGCGGTGGATGGAGTAATATTCATTGCTTTTCATTATAGATAGGACGGCATAAACCAACTGGAAGTACCTACTCATCATCTCGCTGAAGACCGCAGTCAAACTATCAGTACAGTGTCGAGTTCCTGCGAGGGCGTGTTTACCTTGCTACCAACGAGGGTGGTTATTACATTTGCCTTGTATTGCTAGTTAACAGGCAACTTTCTAAGAGAGGTAGGGCGCATCTTAGCAGCCCGCCTGGGGAAGTACCTCCACCTCACAGAAAATCGCAGCCAATTAACAACTCACTACAGGGTTGTTGTGATCCTGCGTGTGAGTGAGGTCACCAGTAAGCTCCCAAGGAGTTACTGTGTAAGCAGCAGAGGAGGCATCGCGCGGGTGATACTTAATATATCGCAAGCTACGGTACCCGCTTTACATCAGGTGGGCCGTATGCCTCCCGACGTAGTTTAAAAAAAAACTTACTACTTTACAGTAGATGGGTTGTATGCTTGTTTGTCTTTCGACGTTGTATAAAAATGTTCATGCCTCAGAAAATATGCACATTCCTTGGTATACAGATGTTTTATGTGACAGGAAGCCGTCAGCGGCGGATCTCGACGCGACCTTGTCTGTTATCGGCTCGCAGATGTTACGTCAGTCACGGCGGTGATACCGTCCGTCAATCCATCAATCAACATTGAATGTCATATCTAAAAGTGCAGTGCAGCAGACTGAAATAACTCGATATAAACTTCTACTGTTCATTCAAACCTACTTGTTAGTGTAAATAATTCGATTTAGTTAGAAATAACTAGTTTCTGAATGCGGTTTTGTCCACGACACCCCACAATTAGGTGTCTTTTTTACACAGCGTCGGGAGGCATACTAGCATACGACCCACCTGTAAAGCGATTAGCGTAGCCTATGAATGCTTGTCTATTGCTGGATATATCTAGTCTGTGTATGGTTTGTATGGATATAAATCGAATAGAAAAAAGGGTTTAATGAACGCATTTTCTAAAATAATAAGAATAAAATTTATATTTATATGTCAGGAGCCTTAGGAACCGGCGAGCGTGCATGAAAAGAGCTATGAATGTGAAAGAAGCGAGTGAAGTGTGTAAGGACCGCGTCTTATGGCGCTCGGTTCTCTCTGCCTACCCCGCAAGGGACCTGGCGTGAAGATATACATACATATATTTTCATAAATGTTAACTACCTTACGACGGCTTACGGCTTACGGCTTACGAATAAACTGCATTCATGTGTTTTTCGGATTCTTCATTATCACTCGAATCAATTTCTTCCATATTTTCCGATGTTTTTTTAATGTTTTGTTAAATGTTTTTTTGATGATTTGTTTAACAGACCATAAAAATATACGTAAAATATACCAAGCTGCGTAATACGCAGGCGCACACTCAACGGTCGGTCGCTGTAATAAACACTGTATAATAATACTTTCTATCTCATTCTCATTTAGACGAGCTCGGTGGCTCAGTCGTGAATGACGCGACATTGACACCGACGCTCGTGGGTTCCATTCCCACACAAGAGAAACATTTGCGTGCAGGAACATGTCTGTTTGTCTTGGTCTGGATGTTTTAAGAGATGTAGGGCGCATCAAAGCAGCCCGTCTGTTGAAGTAGCTCCATCTAACAGAACACTACAGCCAAATAGCAACTCCCTAGAGAGTTGTTGCGTTCCTGCGTGTGAGTGAAGTCATCGGAAAGCTCCTAAGGACTTGCTTTGTTAGCAGCAGAGAAGGCATAGCACGGGTGATACTTAATCTATTACAAGCGTTCACAGGCTACGGTAACAACTTTACATCAGGTGGGCCGTATGTTTGTATGACGTCCGACGTTGTATAAAAATCTCCTACAGATGTATATGTTTGGCTCTTTTTAAGCGGATGACCGTAACGGCATCACTTTTTTGTTAATTAAGTGGAAATTTTATGAGGAGTAAAATCAAGTGAACGCGTAACTTGATTTAACTTCTCATAAAATGTTCGTACCGGGCCTTATATCTCAAAATCGTTTCTAAGGAGTAAACACCAAAAACCTTTGTGGTATTTGCGATCGAAAGACATGCTCAAGTTTGTAAACATCTCTCTGATGATTTTAATTTTACGAATACAATGTACTTATCGATATATCGATAATGTTCTTTCCGGTGATTATATCTCATGATGCACCCACATTTAGTTTTGTCGGGGTTTAATACTAGACTAATCCTTGAGGACAGATGGTTTATCTCGTTTCTAGGCCCTTTGATGTTACTACGAACAAAGCGAGATCACATTCAAGCCAGGTATGATGTAGAAATTTCATTTATTTTTTCATATTTATGGCTTGACGAGGTTAATCCCGTAATAAACATTCCCGCGTTGTAATGATTGAAGAAATTCTGAAGGTGGAAAGCTTGTAAGATCGTGATTACATGCCATCACGCCCGTCTCCCATTTGGGTAGACAGAGAATATGGAATGCTGATAGTCGGCTTGGGCTGTTTTTGATTTGGCCCCTTTTTTAGGGTTCCGTACCCAATAGGTAAAACGGAACCCTATTACTGAGGCTCCGCTGTCCGTCCGTCCGTAAGTCCGTCCGTCTGTCACCAGGCTGTATCTCTTGAACCGCGATAGTTAGATAGTTGAAATTTTCACAGATGATGTATTTCTGTTGCCGCTATAACAACAAATACTAAAAAATAGAATAAAATAAATATTTAAGGGGGCTGCCATACAACAAACGTGATTTTTTTTTGCTCATTTTTGCTTGATATTGATAACGGCAACTAGTAGACGCTTGAAATATTCACAGAATATTTAGTTATATATTCACTTTAATAATAAATAATCAAATTAAAATAAAACAAATATTTAAGGGGGGCTCCCATACAACAAACGTGATTTTTTTTGCTGTTTTTATAGATAATGGTACGGAACCCTACGTGCGCGAGTCCGACTCGCACTTGGCCGATTTTTATACAACGCCGGGAGGCATACGAGCCACCTGACGTAAAGTGGTTACCGTAGGCTATTAACGCTTGTAATATATTAAGTATCACGTGTGCGATGCCTTCTCTGCTGCTAACAAAGCAACTCCTTAGGAGCTTACTGGTGACTTCACTCACACGCAGGAACACAACAACTCTCGAGAGAGTTGTCATTTGGCTGCGGTTTTCTGTGAGGTGGAGGCACTTGCCTTTGATGTTGTAGTTTTTTGGGAAATCCTTGATAGGAGTTCATGCCCCAACTTGACGTACTCAAAGAATGCGCTTGTGAGACATAAAAGTAAGCGTTATTGTATAAAAGATAAAGATAAAAATAAAAAGATAAAAATTCTTTATTTGCCATTGGGCCCTCGCGGGCACTTAGACACTTCTTACAGTTTTTGAAATATAATCTTATTGTATTGAACCAGAACTCCGAAATTCAAGAAACTGCGTAGTTTTACCACAGGCACCTATTGGTAGGTACTATGCCATATATAGCCTTGGATCAGTTGTAAGATAAAACCAGACATTTTGAACAAAATATACATTGTAATAACTGATAACGTTTATATTCGTTTAAACCATTCCAGTCGACTCTTGAACAAGCAAAGCTATCAAACTCTGAACGATCTAATCTAGCTTTGTCTACTCAAAATTTAATGAAACTTCAACTACTTGTGTCTAATCTTCGCAAACTTCTAAACTTACAACTTAATCCCAAAAATCCCTCATCAAAAATGCAACGACCTCGTCTCAATTACCCGAAATGAGCTAAACAAAAACAGCATTCATGCCAATTCATTAAAACTTTCCCACTGATGACCTCTGAACCTCTCCTATTTCTACCCGGATAGTAGAATTTTCCACGGCTGGCAACACTAACGGTGCGACAACGAGCCAAAGTTAGATTGCAAGAGGCTATAATACGCCCCCCTCTCTTCAATCTACCCGAAGATGAGAGGTGTTCGCGAATAGCAATACTTTTTTCGTGAAGGTAATGTAATTTAGGGTGTAAATGTTTTTCTTAATAAATAAGGCGGAATATGAGTATTGGTATAGGTATTGGTTGTGTTGTAGCTATTGCCGCGAGGAAAAAATAAACGAAGGCCGTTGTTTATTCCAAGGTGAAAATTGTATTATGACTCTTATTTAAGAGAGGAAATATATTTTTTATAACAGGTCTGTGTGTTCTGCGCTCACGTGTGAATCCAATAACCTGTTTATTGGAAACTGGAAGAATTACCAACATAATGCTTTTGGGGAGATTCGCATATTTTATTTACGTCACTGATCATCATAAAGATCACTGCATGCAAGAATATTAGTGCAAATTAACAAATTATAATTTAATGAGTCTTAGTAATTATTACAATTTCGACATAGCAACACACAATGATTATTTATACTAAGTATCCACTTCAAAATAAATTCATTAGCTATTCATAATTTATTTTGTTCCAACTATTTGTTTTCCTACACATGTGTGTCTGTGCTTCTTTGCATTCCTCCACCTACATACTGCAAATCTGCGATGTCTATTCTGGTATGTTCAAATGAATCCAACAATATCTTGAACAAACAATTCGTAGATCTTTCATTGCTGTCACTGTCACTAAAAAGTTGGTAGCAAATCATACACCAAAGATAACGGGCTTGGATACCCTGATATTATTCCGGAGGCTCAAATGTTATTTCTAATATTAATGTATAAGTAAGTGCAATAAGACTAAACTGACTAGATTTAAAACGACGCTAAATCCTTTGCTTTCCTCCTGATCCTTTTTCGAATATCCACTTCGTGTCCTAAGTAATTTCGGTAAGTTCAAAATATTATTACTTATTTATATTATAACTGATATCATTACAAAATTATATAAGTAAATTTATTATACCGGATCTTCAAGTTAGTAGGTCTTTGGTTATCTATTGTCGATTCTCGGTCCATGCTTATTTTCGTTGAATTGTGCCTCGCAGCGCCATCTATTAGAACGCAACGTGACTTAATAAGTGTTTAAACATTAAAACGCTTCAATAAAATATTTCACCAAAGTCCAGAAAACCAGTCAACTGCCTGTAAACATTTGTTTCTTTTATTTGTAATGCTTAATTAAACGAATCGTGGCCGGATGGCCATTGTCCGACTTACCTGCTCGACGATTTAAATCTGTACCCCACCGACCGGTTACACTCGCCCGACAACCTTTTATTTTCAATAATTTATGTACTTCTCAAAATACCCTAACCACAATCACGCATCATTCATTGCACAAAAACATCAAAAAATATGTTATTCGATTTTAAAACATACACTTTACACCTTTAATCTTTTCAAAATCAAGTTTCTAAGTAGGTAAATAGTATAAATATTCCTCCTTGCTATAAACTTTGCACATAGTTATTTTAATTAATCATAACTGTATATTACCTTACTTACAAAAACATACTCAGTATATAGCCTTGAGTCAGAAGTTCAGAGCATAAAGTCCGATAAAATCGTATCGCATGACAAGTGCGTTTGAAAATCGCGCCACGCGTTGAAAACATTCGGCGCGTTTCGCGCGTCTGCTGTACTGTCCGTCAAGCGACAGGAGGGCGGGCCAACGGGGACGGGCCTCGAATAAGTTCGGCTAACTTCGTAACGCTCTCTCGCTCAGTATTAGCAAGGTGAGCTGAGTCACATTCGTGTTGTGGTGTTATTTTTATTTGTTTCTGCTATAAATCTCTTGGTAAGTCACATTCTTTGATTATTATGAGTTTGTAATTGTAAATTAATAACCTGATTACATTATATCACGATAACATTGACGTTGAAAGCGATACAATTGCATGTTATTGTTCACGAAGTGTCTGTACCATCGAAATTTTTTCGCGACAATTTTATGTTTTATATTAATGTATCGCCATTTTTCATTTATACAATTATTTTATGAATTATTAGGTGTAGCAAGTAAAATAACAAGTAATGTTTGATGAGCAAGTAGAAAATAACCTAAAAGTTGTAGACGTTTGAGTTGTGTGTGGCTGATAACAGATGTCGCTAGGTGTATGGGCGGAGTTTCATAGCAGCTACACTAGACGTATGTCATTCTAGATAATTGAAGGTTAGTTCGGTATTGTCGAAAATTTTAGATAAACCGTTGTTTATTTTACGACCCCTACCTCCCAACCCCCTTGCGCCGTAAACATTGGGTTCTGAATTGGTACAAGTAGATAAGTATTTTAAATCTTAGTATTTATTGCTTTTGATATAGTGGATAGAATAATTTTCCATATCGCTTGTCAATGATACATTGATTACTTTTTGTGTGTTCATAATTTTCGATAGAAAGTAGCTTAGATTATATTATTAGTCTACGCAATGTGCAGTGTCGACATGCCATTAGTTTATGGTTGCCATGAAGATTTTTTACAGATCTAAGTAGGTAATTAAAATGTATCTCGCACGCATTGATTTTGGATGATAAACTAAAGGTAGGTAGGTGTACTAAGTAGTTGTTTGATACGTAGTAGGTACCTAAAAATTAAGTGCATTGACTTAAAGCAACTGCTCAATTACGTATAGGTTTTCGTATAATCTAAATTAGCGCCACCATCGTTTGAAAAAAATATCGACAGAGAACCTTTTTTTGTGTTTTACTGATTCCTGTGCGCGTCACCGGATTCGGTACCCTATAAATAAGTATACCTACACGTTTTAATACGAGATAGTAGAATAAATTAAATCGTCAGTGAGAATTAGAAAAGTTTAAGCCAGTTTATTCCGGACGTCATCTAAAATAGTGATGTTCCACATCTACAGATTTACAATCGTAATTTTACCGATTCACTAGATAAACTATACAAAATAATACTTTTAAATATATATTTTGTAACCTTAATAATATTTAATGTATCATTTTATTTGTTGTTGTATTGTATGTGTTATTGATACTATTTTGGTGCAATATGTATAATGGTAGAATAATATTTAATGAAATGTTTACTTTTAAACACACATGTTTTACTTGTGATTACAATTACATGTGTCACCTTTCTAACAACTAAACCGCTCTTATCAATCAATCAATAAAATATATTTAATTTGCGTAAAAATGTAAATGTGGTTAAATAAGGTGACACTTGACAATATTATTATATAATATAGAAAATATAAATTAAACATTAAAAAGGAAAATTGTTACAGACAAGTTATGCCTCGTTTTGCGAGAGTTGACCTGAAAGAAAGTATCGGTGTTTACGATAAGAAAAGCTATGCTGCGTTGGTTCGGACGTGCAGAAAAAGGGCAGAGGAAAGAATGACGAAACAGATACAATGCGAAGTAGAAGAATGTAGGGGCCGGGGTAGGCCGAGACTAGCCTACCATAATCAAATTGGTCGTATTTTATTAGAAGATGGTCTCAGGAGTACTAGAAACCGGCGAGCGTGCAGAAAAAAGCTATGAATGTTAAAGAACCAAGTGATGTGTGTAAGAACTGTGTTACGTGGCATTCGGTTCTCTCTGCCTACCCCGTAAGGGATTTGGCTTGAAGAAGTAGTAGGTACGTTTTACGCCCCCGGATGCTCATAATCATATCTTTTTATGGAATTATGGAATATTGTATATTTTTAAACACAAAATCGGGATTGAATCATTAAAAGAATTACTGAAATCGTTCGTCAATTGCTTTTTCTCGTATCTACATGGAAATTCATCGTTCGTAGTGAAAATGGAATTAAGAAAAAAATATTTCAGATATGTTTTGAATGTGCTCTTTACCTATTATTCCCTAATAGGTAAAGAGCACATTTTACCCGACATTACTATTTTGTATTTTCCTTAAAATCAAAGACTTTATGGCAGGTTTATTTTTTACAAATAAAATACCGTACTCGTTCTCAATCAATACGTGTATAAGATTCCAACCAACGATCTACGTGTCTTGAAGAAATCTACGCAACACAAAACGAACAGCGTAAAGTGTCGTATACGGTATATCTATATACATGGAATATATTTATACTTTATATAATATATATATTTATGTTATATACATTGTATGCAATTGGGACTAAAGAAACATCTTTGTAATGTATACATGTGATGTTTATCTATTTTTGCCGCTCGCTGGTAGTCTTAAGTAATCAATCACAGAGGTGTTTATTATGTATGACTTTATCTAGTATTTATAGTAGGGATGACGTATAGTATATTCTGTTATCAAGTTTCATAGAAATTGTATCCTAGTGAACTATTTAAATTATTTTGTAATAATAAAACTACTAGGGAACCATTTCCAGTGCAAGTCCTGTTTGCACTTAGTTTTGTTTTTGAATGAAGTCATAATTTCTTAATAAATAGATTAGTTCGCTCTTCACTTGTCCTTTTTAGCAGTTAGTCGCAGGAATGCTAAGAAATGCTTAAGTACTTCATAAGTTGGGAAGCCGAATAAGCATTCATTTACAAATAATAAATTCAAAAATATTAAATTTTATACTAATATGGTGGAAACAGGCGTACGGCCTGTCTCATGGTAAGTAGTTACAGTATTAATAGCATCAAGCATGCATTACTAATAAAAGATAAAAAGATAAAAATTATTTATTTGCCTTTAGACCCTTACGGGCACTTAGACACGTCTTACATTTTCAATATTATATATTATCATTTTTTTTTTTAAGTTTTTCTCTTTTTTAATCTACCAGCATTTCAAATGACCATTGGCGAAGAAGAAATGCCGAAAGAAACTTGCCAATATAGGTCTTTTTTTTCCAAATCATCTTATACATATTACAATAAATATAATGAGTGTACATATAGTGATATCAAGTGGTACAATTAAAGTTATATTAATTCATGTGCTGAATCATTTCCATACATCTCTGTCAGTTAGATATTCATCGATTCTATAATAACCCTTCTTACATAGAGTATTTTTGATGTGTCTTTTGAACATATAGTCGGGCAAGGACAGAACTGTTTCAGGTAATTTATTATAGAATCGAATACAATTTACCACAAAAGATCTATTAGTCTTAGCAAGTCGATGTACTGGCATACGCAATCTATTCCTGCTCCTAAGATTTTCAGTACATTTTGAAAACGAATTTATATTTTTACGAGCATACATTATGTTCTCATAATCTAACCGACATTCCTATCTTCAACACTACATCATTATATGAAAATAAAAAGGAAACGTAAGAATGTGCTTATTGAGCTCTCCGCACGACCTATTAAAAAACAAATTTCATTATCTTTACAGACAATTTGTAAATTAGAGAGTAACTGACAAGTGGAGTGATCTTATAAGGAATTTGTTTTTTCCTTTTGTGTACTGACGCCAATAGTACCTACCTATAAAACATGTTTATTAAATCATTATAATACGAGGTATAGACCTAGACCTACCATAAAAAAAACAAACTCAATCGAAATATTAAGTCGATCATACCACATGTAAATTCACTGACCAGAATTAATAAAATGGAGTTTATAATGTATGTGCTTTGTTGAAAATATATTAATTACTTTAATAAAACGTCCACATTAAAATGTGTAAAAATGACGTAAAAATATTTGTGGAATAATAATGGATACAAGTATAATAAATAATAAAGAGTTTATAGCTAGCTTACATCATGCCAACGTATAGCAAACTAGGATCTGGAAACGGGGTACGTATAAGAAGTGAGTTTAGAAGTAGGCTACCATGTTGGTATAGCTTCACGTAATGTATGACCGTGGCCAAATGAGATTACTTGTTTGCCACCTATCGACGTGTAACACAGTGTGTAAAAAATATTACCTTTGTCCGTCAAAGGTAATATTTTTCAATTGACGTATGAAATAATATTTTCTTTTGTCCGTTCACAAACAATGATTTTTATTTTTATGGTGGAGCAGACCTGCAGCGGAAAATGTTTTAGCATTTATGATGCACCAATAAAACCATTTATAGTACAATTTTTGGACACTAAATTGTTCACTCTCCTTAAATAACCACGTCATCATATTCCCCACATCACCTATACTTATAAACATTTCAATTCGAGAGGATTTTGAGAGAACTTTGAAAGCGCTGCTACATTTCGGCATTGGGAATGTTAGTATTTTCAATACACTCGAAGGCTATTTGTAACGACGGTCATATATTGATAACTGCCAGAATTGACGAATTAATGTGTTCTTTATCAAGAGGAACTCAGGTAATTAAAGCCGTCCTTGTGAAGGTTACGACAGTCGCTTGATTTGCATGATCATTTGAACTGATGCGGACAACGCTATCGAGCTTCTCGCTATAATGGTTCTTGCATTACAATAAGTAGACTTTGTTACTAATGGAACCCTATTAAATAATTCCTAAACCCTGGCCTGTTCATCTGTGTGTTATTTATCCAAACATCACAAATAAACCTGTAAGTAAAATATTTATATGTATATTGTCAGTATATACTAGTATACTTTATTTGACGTAGTAGACGTCAAAGGCCATTTTTAGGGTTCCGTACCCAAAGGGTAAAACGGAACCCTATTGCTGAGGCTCCGCTGTCCGTCCGTCCGTCCGTCCGTCCGTCCGTCCGTCCGTCCGTCTGTCACCAGGCTGTATCTCTTGAACCGTGATAGTTAGACAGTTGAAATTTTCACAGATGATGTATTTTTGTTGCCGCTATAACAACAAATACTAAAAAATAGAATAAAATAAATATTTAAGGGGGCTCCCATACAACAAACGTGATTTTTTTACTGTTTTTATAGATAATGGTACGGAACCCTTCGTGCGCGAGTCCGACTCGCACTTGGCCGATTTTTCATTCTCTTTGATTAGTCTACACATAGGTACGTAAGTACGATCACAACAGACTAATTTTGCTCCTAAAAATCTAAACGTTCCTGAATCAATGGAATTAAAAATATAAATTTAACTGCGCATGAAGACTTATTAATCTCACTATAGAAGTATCTGTGCGAGAAGCTTTATGATTTTGGCAAATACTATGAATGCGTCTACCATTATTCTACTTATCTATTATTTTACTTTAGTTTCTTTCTTTTGTATCTTGCCCTTGTCCATGAAACACTCACAATATTGTATGTATTCAATCTGTTGTATAGGTGTGAAAACTTCTAATCACCTTTCACAATGTCACGCTTATTGTTTCTCAAGAATTATACAGCCGCTGTTTTGTTTTCTATGAAATAAAAAGAAATGTATGTTCACGTTGATGAACGCTAAGCTCTGAGGCTTTTCTGTGTATCGCTAAAATTCCACATACTTTGCCCCATTATTTTTTAAATCGCCAACTCCGTGCGCACTTCTTCATCGTCAGCTCTGAATCGTCGCAAGTGCGTACAGCGTTGATCCACTGCGACGACTACGACTCCTTGTACAGTCAGCAAATACAAGACATATTTTCATACAACTTTTTCATGGTTATGATATTAGCTAGTATTTTAGATGAAGCTTCAATTTATGCAAAACATGAGACTTATGCATATAATCAGATGTTTTCATGTTTAAATCTCAGCAAACCATATACTTGACTTGCAAACAACTATTCTTCCGTAGCTTCTTCTTTTTATGAAGTGTGTAATTATTTATTAATTATGTAATTTACGTTTAAGAATAATAATCAGTTCTTTTTTGCTTTATTATGTAACTAATTTTATGTTCATGAGAATTGCCTTTAGTTTATATGACGAAATGCAAATAAAGTACTCACGATATTTAATATATTGCGTAAACCTTTAATCAATTTCTGTAATTGTTAGAAATATTATTAAACAAAAAAACGTCGGTGCCTTGCGGACGCTCCAAGGCGTCGCTGGGGGCCGACTCTTGACAGATTTATGGCGTGCGTGGCTGTTACTCGTACGCACCACCCTCTGCCCCGCGCTTTGCACGACCCCCCTTGTCCTCGTCTCCGAAAATTAAAACGCTCGATTTTCAAAATTCTTTTAAATCCCACACGATTGAGTTATTTAATTTATTGCGCTCACACTTGAGTTTTTGTTGACGGTATATTTGATTTGCAAACGTCTTTGATTTCAATGACAAATCACAAAACTAGTCATATGGTAGGCAATGTCTTAATAAACTACTTTTAATGTAGGTTTTTATAATGACTAGATATTGTTCTGGCAACTAATACCATTTGCAAGTCTTATATAGATATGTGTATATATGTTCCGTATGCACTCCAAAACGGCTGGAACAATTCTGATGAATGTTTCAGGCAATTTTCAGATTTCATATTAATTGGGTAATCCTGTGAAGTTGATTAGCAATCGAATCACCCGCCCTCTGAGAAACTAAACTAACTCCGTCCGTTGGACTGTGCAATACGTATTACGTACTATTGTTGATTAAACGCTACAAGTTGCAATTTTCGACAATTCTGTAATTAATCGAATGGAAAGCCTGTACAATGGAACCTTATTATTTTTCATACAGAATGAACTGAAGTGATGTACTATTTTCATCTCCATATGACCATTCTCATCGTCTATATTCAAAGACTTCTATGTATACTGAAGTCTTTGTCTATATTCGTCGAATGTTGAATACGGGATATGTTGAATACGGGAAACAATTAAAGACTGAGTAAGAAAATATTTTTATAAAGATGCCCTACATAGTATAATTCTGATTCCGCTGCGCATTGTCAATGCAGTGTCTATATACGAGACTTGTAGCGCGTTTACTTCAATTTTTCCACAAGTTTCGCTTATTGTTGAAGTATTATGTTTTTTTTTAATATTATTATGCAGCTTCACGGAAATACCAGTAACTTGATCGAAACAATGAAAATTTTAAAGTGGGCACCCCTCAACCATAAAGATTAAATTACAAGAACGGGCGTACTCTATCAATGAGACCCTAATGTTCTAATGATATTCCCTAAAACTTCAAAGATTTATTACAGTTAACCGATGGGGAAACAAAGCACTCTACGCTTTTTCTGCGGAGAAAAAAGTAGTAAAATTTATGAATAGTCACAAACAATGAGAGTAATGCATCACTCGTCATAAAGGACAGATTACGTCTGTCGGATGGGACAGATTTATGAGCGAATTGCATAATAGATGCAACACAACCGCGGCTGTACTGCGACCGTACAAAAACTTGAGGCCGAGAACTTGTTCACAACTAGAGAACTTCTCGCTTTATAGGAATTATGACCTTCTTCATTGTGAGGACAGAGCGTATTTAAAATATCTTCAATTAATATTTTGATATTTAATAATTTCACAATTACCATAAAGTACGAATTTTAATTTTTTATAGAGTACTTTACAAAATACAAAATATAGTAATATATTTTTTCGTCAGTTTAGAACATAGATTTAAGTTTAAAGGAATTTCAGAATATTGTTAAGTAAGTTACAATAGAGCTGCAAGAGTGAGGTGTGTACTGCATTTTATAAAACTTCATTAATTTGCTCACCTTTTCAAAATTTCATGTCAGAAGTGTAATTACTAACGAAGCTGGTGATCAGCTGACTAGTGATGTGTGCTGGTAAGGTTCAATTTTCAATTCCCACACAATACTATTATTTATGTGCAACAAAAAAAGGTAAAGATCTTTATTTTGCCATCCCTCGCGGCCAATTAGACCCGTCTTACATTTTCAAAATATAATCTTATTGTTTTTTTATACAACGTCGGGAGTATACAAACATACGGTCCACCTGATGAAAAACGGTTACCGTAGCCTATGAACGCTCGCAATATATTAAGTATCACTCGCGCGATGCCACCTCTGCTATTATCACAGCAGCTCCTTAGACCTGGTGACCTCACTCACACGCAGGAACATGAAAACAAAGTTGTTATTTGACTGCGGTTTTCTGTGAGGCGGAGCTACTTCCCCAGACAGGCTGTTTTGATGCGCCTTACCTCTTCACCCAGACTAAGACAAACAGACACGTTCTGCACCCAAATGTTTGCCCTGCGTGGCAAACCCACGAGAATTGGTGTCAAAATAATGTAACAGCTTGTATCACCACTGCGCCACCGAGCTCGTCAAAATTGTATCTTATTAAATTGTCCTATGGTGCTATTTTTCTTTTTAATATGCTAGCATTTCAGAATTAACCATTGGCGAAGAACAAAAGCTGAAAGAAACCTGTCTGGATATGTCTCTTTTTAAATTTCAATTAAATATTGCAATGAATTCATGTGTCAGCCTATTGATACTTATAATAATGATGTCAAATGGTAGAATTAAAAGTTCTTAAGAAAAGGTTGTCTATGCTGAACTCAGTGAACGAAAAAAGCAAGTTTTTTTCGTTCACTGGCTGAACTATTTCCAGTCATCTTAGTCAGTTACAAGATGTGTAATATCAGTTACGAATATTATAATATACCAGGAAATAGTATTTATTCTAGAATATGAACTCATTTTTTCTTCTATGTTTATGACAGCTATGTTTGAGGTTAAAAAAATTTCACCTGCTATACCACCACTTTTATTTATATTCGACCTTGTATGTCAGACAGACAAGTAAACGAAACTTTATACTATAGCAAAATCTTCGTATAATCATTATTGTTGGTTCTTGAGGTTAGTTACTATCATACACACACCATATTTCTACTTAGTTAAGATATACGTATTTCTCAAATTGCATTATAATTCCCTAGTCAGTTCTTTTAAAGTGTGGAGGTTGCCCATAACATATGGGGTGCATTTTTAGTATATAGGTAGGCTAATTAATAATAAATCAACAGTCCCCCGTATAATCCGTGACGCTTCGGGACAAATGTTTCCGGTCGCACACGGAACGGCTTTTATTTATTTTTATTATTTTTATTTACGAAATAAAAATTTATGGGCTCGCAGACCGCCTTCCGAGAGATTTAGCGAGTGTGTCATAGACTCGGGAGCTGAAAACTCGATCTGCGTTGAATTATGAACGGTTTTAATGGTTTCGCGGTTTAGATGTCGAAAAAGGTTTCGTAAAATATATTGGCGTATTTATACTTTTGATTTAAATTTGTATTATTGGAAAAGACATGTATATTCATATGGGCTTATATTCTCATTTGATTTAATGCTTTCCAGGAAACGTTGGTCTATTGGATTTTTATTTCTTTGTGAAATATATCACTTTCCAATTATCTTAGAAATGTAGTCATGGAAAATGAATAAAATATTTATCTATACCTTCATGCGGGATAGGCAGAGATAATTGCACACAACATCACTTGGTCTCTATACTCAATAATAAAATATCATGGTTTATTTATACTGGTTTAAGCTTTGCACATTCAGAACGTCTTCAAAAGTCATTACTTGAACTCACGAAGGTTAACCTGAACATACAAATTCATAAATCCACCAGTTTATACTTACGCCTTGTTTGCATGCATATACCTAGACAGATAGCAAAACAGCTCGCCTACACAATCGGCTTATTAAACAGAGAAAGAAACACTATCTCGCTCAATTTATCTGCAGCTGCATAGCAACGCAGACAAGCGCACATACACACGGACAATAAGTTGTAATACAAGGTTGAGTACAAATTTAGTTATCCTCCCACTCGACTACGCTCGATTATTTATAATAAAAACCTTTTATACATTTTGTTTCCGATTCAACATAAATAAGATATGTTATTTAAGGCTAATATATCACTTGACAGGTGGTAGGCAGGTCTGCTCGCGTCGATGGAGTGATTAGTGCCCAGTGTTGTTGGCTTTAGAATGATATTTGCTTGGCCGCGATGTTGGGTCGTGGGGTCGTTGCAGACGTTTCACAAGATTTATATATATATCAAAGTAAGGCTTTGTGTGAATGTAGTGAGAGATTTTAATCAACGTCCGAATGCAGCGGCAATAAGTCGGGGCCGCGATGGCGTCCGAGAACCTTCCCGTATCATACGCAGGATGGTTGATGCGAGTAATTAAGTTTAAACGATTAATTAACCAGATCTGTTTCTTGTATCGATTGCGCAATTTTATTTTGATTGGTCTTATAAAACAACATTTACGCGATGATTAATATCTACTACTAAGTTCAAATTTATGTCGTGTAACCTAACCACTTATGGTGCTGACAAACGCTAAAACGTCCGCAAATTGTAAAAAGTTTCGCAACGCGTGTCACTGGAACGTAAATTTATGAATGGCGGTGTTTTTGCCTTCAGGTCTATGCGTATTGCCCGAGTGTAAAACAATCAAGATTTATGTATTGAAATATTGAACTCTATCAACGATCTGTCTGTATTTCCGAATGTATTTACCAGCGCTCTAGAAAATATGACTATCGTTATTAACCTTCGAAGTGGACTACGTATAATAACAACAAATTATTTCATCCCAATAATGAAGGCTTAATTTATCAGTAGGTACTATTTCATGGTTATTGATTTTGTGATTAATATTCATGAGCTATGAACTTAGTTTACCTATAACTACCTGAACATACATGTATTATGTTATGATTATCGATAAAATAATTACTCTTTAATTATAACAGTAAAATATGATGTTTAATAATAAATTATAAAGTTATTTCAATAGCGGCACATACTCGTTAAAAATCTTCCGATAAAACAGCTAGTAGGGCCATCTATTGTCGGTGTTCAAAGTTACAAATGGTAGTTCATTTGCTATTGCTATCCTGTGTCTTATAATAGTGACATACGTAATTAAGTAGTAATGTTCGTTATTTAATAATAACAGTGATGTGACAGTAGTGTTTTTGTCAGATCGCAGTGAGTATAGACTGTCATTGAAGAGCGTTGCGTCGGCGGCTGAGGC
The DNA here is from genome assembly GCA_947507595.1 of Pyralis farinalis. Taxonomy (NCBI): domain Eukaryota; kingdom Metazoa; phylum Arthropoda; class Insecta; order Lepidoptera; family Pyralidae; genus Pyralis; species Pyralis farinalis. Next base: position 1,930,101 of record OX382268.1, on the reverse strand, counting down.
GGACGCGGCGGCGGCGAGCGCTAATCGATGCGCGGCACTGCGCTGTCTTCCGACGGCGGCCATTACGCACCTTTATGGCCACCCGGCCCCCGCCCCGCGCTCCGCTCTAAGGCGGCACATGACGAATCAATATGCCGCCAACCGACTCAACACTTATTTATTTGACACGATTTATTAGCCGAATGCCTGTAAACTTTTATGCGCCCCTCTGTTCCCATCCCCCCCCCCTGGCGGCCCACGAGGGATGCTTTATGATGGACACGGTCGTGATAAAATTCTATGTTTCTGCTGCCGTCTACTTTTATTGGGAATCGGAACAGATGTCTGGAGAATTTGAGGTCGAAATTATTTTAGATACGACACTGCGGGTCCATTCCTTGAAAAATGCTAAGCGAGTTACCTACCTATGGCAATAACAATTTCTTTTTGCCATTTCGCTTCATTAATTACCATTTTATTTTGCGAGCGGTGCAATTAACATTTGTTAGGTTTTTTGCCGTCGCGAGCGCTTGCGACCGCGTAGAGACAAAATGGCAGGAAATGTGTAATTTTTTCACAAATATTGCGGAAGGAAGGCCACGGCTTCCTCTGTTTAGATGGTTTTTATGCTAATCGCGGAGATTTGCTGGGTTTTCTTTCGCCGGGACAATTATTCAGACGTGCTCGCCACACTCGCCGCTCTCCGGTTGGCCTTTAAGAAATTAACACTAAGGTGACCACCATTCCTTTATTTCATTTTAACGTTGTTACAGCTGCCGAAATATTTACCAACACCCTTCAATTCTGGTTTACTTCACGAATATGTCAATAGCCACAATATTCGAGTTCATTGACAGACCCTTTACAAAATATTAAAAGTAATTAACGGAAATGTTTTTTTATTGACAACTTTTAATATTTTGTGTTAAGTGTATTTTGTAGTTATGTTGAGAAACAAATAAAATTAAATACGCATATAACTCGTAAGATACTAATAAGGCATCGCAAATAATAATTATACGAGTAATAGTGTACTCCTTTCGTCTACTAATGAGGCGCATCGTAAACCATAGATTAATAAGGCTCAGCGTACATTTTCCTACATTGCGGGTATGCATTACGTATTTCACTTGGAAATGGAAGCTTACGTTGCTAATGCACGTAAATTATTTTTTATATCCTCGACGAGTAGGGATAATATACGTACAGGAAGAGGTTTGCGCGTGCATGCTGTTTGCAGATGACATTTACTTGCCGGGCAGCCTGAGGTCCAACGCTGATTGGCAATATGATATTAAACACTGCATAATATTGGACATAAAAATAATCAAACCGGACAGCCTGCTCTGCGACGTGTCCAGTTTCGTTACCATTGCGTCGTTGGATGATTTATGATCTTGGTTTGCATCAACATCGGGATGTAGGATAGTTGAAATGGCAACAGGTGACGGAAAAAAATTGCGACTTCTGTTCTGATTACCTCTTAAAGTAAAATCGAAAATGTATAAGAGTATTAACAGACCAGTTACGTTGTATAGATGTGAATGTTGCGCCGTTGAGAAAGGAAAAGGGAATAAATACGATTCCTTGAATTAGAAACTATTGTATAAGAGAGACTATGAAAGTAGCACTGGTAACAGAAAAAATAAAAGGAAAATAGTATGTAGGATAGATTTTCATGTAGCGAGATGACTGAATGTGGAAGCATTCAGAGGGAGAAGAAAACCGAAAAAAAAACACTGATGAAATGTGTGTATATATATAAAGGCAGTAGATGAGTAACAAATATAAAACAAAATAGTAGATTAAAAAAAGGAAAAAGTAAAATAAGAGAATTAAATAAGATACAATAAGATTATATTTCAAAAAATGTAAGACGTGTCTAAGTGCCCGCGCGGGCCCAATGGCAAATAAAGATTTTTTATCTTTTTTGTTTGAATGGTAAAAGAGAGAATACTGCATTAATAATATCAAATAGGAATAAGGCGAAGTGGGTTATGATCTCAAGGGGTATAATAGTATATATCCCCAATAAAGAACGTTTTGCATTTATAAATTTACGCCAAGTTCCTTGTTTGATCACAGTTGTTGTATAAGTGTACAACTTTAATGAAAATAATACTTGCATGATTGATAATATTGTAGTAATTTGGTAAGTACTAGGTAATGGATGGATGGTAATGTATTTCCTTGTCCTCTACTGACTTGTCTTACTGAATTTTTCTATTAGATCGTGATACTACTTTTGATGTGCGGTTGTTACGTGTATTATTCCGATAAAACTAACGTTTATTATAAAGTTGGGAATTGTTATGACGATTGAATCGTGCAAAAGTGACTTATCTACAGTAGAGATTGTTATTCTCATTGACATGGAGAGAAGTTTAGGTGGGGTGTACGTATGTTTAAAAAATAAATAATGTCCTCCGACGAACAGCGGTGTTGTCACCCTCCGTTAATGTGCGATGTCTATGCATAGTTAGAAGCGCGAGGTGACAAACTGCGGACTGAGGTGAGGATTGAGGACCTACTTGACATTTATTTATCACCAGTCTATGTCAATTACATAAATAAAATCTGCACAAGAAAAGCTAATCAAATACTCAACCCCAGTGTTCAGCTCGTCAAACTGTTAATTCGGGCTACTCTAATTAGACTCTCAGGGTCATGAGTTTGATTTTGATCGTCGATTGTCTTGTTTGGCACTAATAATAAGATGGAATCACACATTGACAAAGTCATAGCAGATAGGTATTACGAAAAATATTCAAAACTGTGACATCGGAATTGAATTGTCTCGGGAATTAGTATTGGAATAAGTACTGGACATTTTAAATTAATCCCATATTAGTATGGTATGAGTACATTAAGCATGATCTGCTCTTAGCTGTACAAAATAAATCATTAACGTATGCGAAGGATAGGTAATTGGGCAGAATGCATTGATGATGATGACAGAAAACATCGACCCATCGAGTCGAATGTCAATTATCTCTGTTTCAAGAGTTTTATTCCATATCACTGACAGAAAGTCATTATCTAATTATTCTATAATTATTTTCTAGTAACATATTTCGTGGCATATAATGTTTAGAAATATACTCATTTTGTTTATTATATACACTCTTTACATACCATACATATTATCACGCCTGCTTTCCATTGGAGTAGGCAAATATACCTCACTCGCTTCTTCCATACTCATCAACCTCTTCATGCATTCTCTTTGGTTTTGCCTGCAGCAAAAGTATATGGAAAGGTGATTGAAAGGAGAATGAGAGTGAAATCCAATGCAATGTGATGTGGGAGGTACAGGGAGGATTCTGAAGTAAGACGCGAAACTGAGTTGGTTTGAAAGAGGGCGTCGGTGTTAAAATAAGAAGAGGCATACTCCGTTGGTTCGGACATGTAGAAAGAATCCAGGATGAAAGAATGACGAAGCAGGTATGCAACAATGCAAAAGTGGAAGGATGTAGGAGCCAAGACCAAGACTTTCCTACTGTGATCAAATTGGTCGTGTTCTGTCAGAAGGTGATGTCAGGAGCCGTGATAAACCGGCGAACGTGCATGAGAAGAGTAATGAATGTTAAAGAAGCGACTGAGGTATGTAAGGATCAAGTCACGTGACGCTCGGTTCTCTCTGCCTATCCTGCAAGGGATTTGATATGAAGTTATTAACAGATAGATAGTAAATAAGTAGCTAGGTACTAACTCTTTAGCGGAAATCTGGAGCTATAAGTTGCAAGTAACATTTAGAAATAATTTTAACTCTTATCAATAACACTGTGGCTACTTCTATTAATTCACGAACTTCTCTCTAGACGAAAGTAATTCTTTATCAGCAAAAAATAAGCCAAAAGGCTAAGACATGTTGTATAAAAGCCAGCAGCTGCCGCCACCCAGCCAGCCAGCCAGCCAGGCGCTCATACGCCACCGTCATTCCGTTTCACACGTCGACAGTAAGTTCACCCGCTTCGTTCCATTCCACACTCGAATGCATAACAGACAAACAGGCTAATCCCGGCGTTATCGTAAATTGTCAGTTTATGACGTGCGGAACGGCCGCGGGGCCGGGCGGGGGACGAAGAGTTTTCTAATTTCGCCCCCTGCGCCCGTTTTGATGCGCTAATTCGTGTAAGCAGTTTCTGAACGTGCTTGTTTCGAGTTCACTTCAATATACAACCTACATATTTGCAGCTCAATCCTTCTTATTGCTATGGATATAAAGATGTAAATTCCAAAGTTGATTCTAAAGCTTCCTTTGCGAGGATATCGTCGGCTTTTACATAGAGTTGCGCAATTTACATACATTTGTTTGTTCGGTTTTTAAATTGGGAATTAACTGTGTTAATCGCGAGAGTTTGCTAAATGGGCGGGAATTTGAAATGATAGTGTTGTGACCCGTTAATGACGCGAATACTAAGAAATGAAGGCACTTGCATTAAAATCGAATTCCTTGCGAGTTTTTATATCATTACGTTTGCTTACTTACATGCATGACGTTGTGATGCTATCAGATCGGCTGATTCGTGATAAAAACGTTTTACACTTCAAAGAGCACACATTTCGTTATCGTTGAACTCGACACAAAAATATTGACTTTTAATGTATTGTAGAATAAATAAAATACAATGTAATAATAGCAACATCGACACGAAATATTGTTGTCAAAATAAAAACTATTTTCCTATCTACTTCGTTAAAAAAGCAAGTAATAGGTAAATAAGTCGCACCAGGGGCGTTAATTTTAAGATATAGTTGTAAAGCTGATACATGTGTAATCAATATAGAGTGTAACTACGAGTATCTACAGACCACCAGACAAACGTACAAGCTCACGTCTGTATAAGGAGGTATGTGAACGGGACGGACGGACAGTTAATATAACATAACAACAACATATCAAAGAGCGATGCGATCTCCGCTGCGCGGGCGCATCAGCAATTAATACTCTTCATTTAATCGATTCCTTCAATTATTCCACCTTGATATATGTTAATCCTTTCGGCCGCGGCCTCCCCGGGATATTGTTGGCTATAATTACGTGGGAGGCGACCTCTATTGACAAGTATTGATGTTTTTAATCTGATGTTAGGATAAGACATTAGTATGCGCTCGTCCGTCCGTCCGTCCTTTGATTTGTTGCCCGCCGGCTCATTGCCTCGTAATTATTGGATTTCGGCGTGATATTTATTGGCATTTCTCACAGTCTTGATTTATCATTGGCCTGTCATTGGATAGAATTATGGCGGGCGGCAGCTTCGACGCGTTTTTTGTTTATTAACGCTGAATCCCGAAGGTATACCCAATACGTCATATTTCAATACGTTATGCGTTAGGACACATGATCACCTCCATTAGGACGCGTCGTCTCCCGACGGATTATCGCCGTCAGCCCGTTCCAAGTAATGAGATGGCGAAAAATATTGGAAATAACACGGGACAATAATAAACGTATAATAGGGGAGCGCCGCGACGCAGCTGCGGCTCGGGCGCCGCCAGGGGCGCTGCCGTCGCACCTCGCGCGGCTTAAAAGAAACACGCGAGTGAATGATTAAAATTTTATCGATTTATTGCGGTACATTCCGTTGTTATCGACTTATAATTACCTTAAAGCAATCGAGTATTTAATTAATTATCGTAACCAACTCGCTCAACAATTTTATCTGCGGTGCGTGCACTACACGCTTCTTATAAGACTGTAATGTAATATCTGATGTAAATATCTTTGGTAACGTGAATATATTGTAAAATAATCGTAATTGCACATATTGACCATATCGAATTCCAGTACCAACGCATACGTTCATTTTGCTATACCTACCTGCTATAGTAAATTTAGCCAGGTGCAAAATTCCATAAATATCTTGCAATTTATGAAGCAAAAATCTGATGTCATTGAATAAGTTGTTGTTGTTGTAATATCTTTATTGCACGATAAATTAAAATAAGTAAATTAATGTAATATCTTATTTTGAAACCTTGATGCGATCTATAGTTTTAAAATGAGAATGTACTCAAGTCTTTCTAGAAGAGTGCTGTACCAATTTCCCATCAAATATTTTCCATTTCTTATCAAACTGAAACATTTTACACTGCTAATTAACCAACGACCACAACACTAACGCCCAATAAATTCCCGCCATTACTTTCGCGCTAAAATGATGGATCAACGTCACACGTCGTACGTATATTTTCTTTAAAAAGCGTGGCATCGCATCGCGGCAAGTCGGCGAAATTGCACCGAGCTAATATTCCCTTGCCAATCATGTTGCTCAGTCAATTTTCAATTTTCCCGGTTAATAAGCACGTCACCACCTTGCCTCCGAACAATATCGGTGTATTTTTATTGCGTTGCGTTGAGAATGTTGCGATGTCGTACGTGTTTATTAAGAATTTTATACATTTAGATTATGTCCTACATTCATTAAATTTTTCGTCAGTCAAACATTGATACTAGCAGTCCAATAAATTGTTCACAATAAAGAATTTTACTGAGAGTCATGCCTTTAATCCGTCTTCTGAAAATGTTAAAATAAGATGTAATTTTCTTATTTTCGTGATATCACACAGGTAACCATGCGAGTCACAGCATCACAGAATACGTGACGATGTAGTTCTGTAGTCTACACAAGCTGTGTTAATTTCGATGTAGGTTTCGTTCTGTAGCTATAATTCAGTGTGGTCGAAGGTCGATTTGCCTTACATTGCAATGAAGACAGCTTTACGTGTTCAATGTCAAAACTCACCAGGCGGCGCCACTCATAATTCATCTAAATATTGATTGACAGTTACGAAATTATAAGTAATATATATTATTAATATTTCGTGTCAATTGTTAATATTGCTTTAATATTACATTTGCAATATTAAACACATATTGCACATGGCGCCTCCTGCCGCATTTAAGTACAAGTTTTAGTCAGTATACGTAAGAGGATGGATGGATGGACGTACAAAAGTTCGGAAATAATAGGTTCAAATTTCTTTTAATTTATAATGCGTGATTTTATCAGCAAGAACGTGATTTACATTAATGTAATGATAGTACCAGCTCCATAATACGTGCAAATGATCATTAATCGAATCATTTGATGCGAGTAGCAAAACATCGAATTGCACAATTGATTCCCGTGATATTTTTTCCGTCAGTATTCCTAGTGTTAGGATCAACGTAGGTGCACGCTATGTTAATTAATAACCAAAGATTAAGCTGTAACGCAGAATCTTTGCGTCTCATTAACTTATATTAATAATAAGTAGGTAGTTAAATACGAGTAAAACAATCATCATGTTCAATTAAGATAGGAGATAGTGATGTGAAATAGATATTGACTGAACAACTTTTCAGATTATGTGATAGTCATAATTTTTCACCGACGTTATGCACCTAATTAAAATTTAGGTAAATATACTAAATCATGTATGCAACTACATTACGAAAATGTATTTATCGGAGTTTATTCCTTAAGGAACGATTTTGAGTTATACCGGGCCTTAAACTCAAAATCGTATACGGATATTTTATGAGGAGTAAAATCATGGTACAATAATATAATGAGTAAAATCAAGTGAACGCGTTAACAAAAAACGTTACACTCGTCTGCTTAAAAATAGACGAACATATACATGTGCAGGATTTAATGTATGATATGATTTAATTTCATGAGATAGAAGTATCTAAAGGATTTAACTGATTATTTATATAACGTCGGAAGGCACACGGCCCATCTGATGTAAAGCGGTTACCGTAGCCTATGAACGCTTGTAATACATTAACTATCACTCGAAAGAAAAATCATAGATGAGGGTGAAGGTGAACGCGAACGCGAAACAGACGCGACGGCGAACGGGAAGACAAAGATACTCGTACCGACCGAGCGTTGAAGTGTGTGTTAGCACGTGTGCGTGCGTGCCTGCGTATTACAAACTTTGGTACATTTTACGTCAATTTTTATGTACCTACTATTAAATAAATCATTACATGATTAAAGTTAAAAAAACATTGGTAAATATGAAAGAAATTGATACGAGTCGTAACGAAGAAGAATCCAAAAACACGTGAATGCGGTTAATTGGTAAGCCTGCCACATGATCTATAGAGTTCACATTTATGAATAATATAAATTTTATTTTTAATATTTCAGAAGATGCATGATTATCATAATTCTCATTCGTAAGGAGTAAACTCCAGTCGTGCGTCGGAGCTGACACACTTATTTAATAATGTTGACGATTGTTAAATTTTAGTTTTCTTAATGTATTTTTTTATTATTTAATCAATGATATCAATAAATAATACGCAAAAAGAATTAATATCGCTATAAATTACCTACTTACCAACGTAGGTATCCCAGCATTACGTACAAGTAGGTAAGTACAGGTAGGTGACACTTTAAAGTGTGACGCTAGTGCGGGGACGAACTGAACAGGTGATACTTGGTGATTCAATAGACACGAAAGATCTTTGAGGGACGGATTCGAAAAGTTTTAACACAGACTCTATACATTTTGATAACTTTTCGTTTCAAATTCGAATGTAGTGTTTCGAGGGAATGTTAATACGCCTACTAATCTGTATGGAATACCTACATAACTGTCATTATGTGACACTATACGTAATTTTAATATCATCTTTCGATACTCCTGATCTACTATAATGGTAGCTAAATAAGAGTTTGAAGACGTCGTCGTATTATTTGCATTTAGTAATTAGTACTCAAGATTGCAATGAGAACAAATAATAAATAAATGCGAGATATAGTTTCATTTATATCATAAAAATGACCAAAATGGAGTCTTTAATTCCTTTGTAGCTCATGGTTCGTATTGAACGTTGTTAAACGTGGATCTGTGTGTTCATTTGTATTGTACAAGTTTATAAGTATACCTAGAACCCGTTTTCGCATGGTTCGCGATTTCTATGCAATAAAATATAAATCACAAATCAATTAAACCATATTAACTTTACTGTTCACTGCTGTACCTGACAACTCATATCTAGGATACTTGCCTACTTACTTAAATTAGCCTCGTCAGGCCGTACTTTGGCCCGCAACTCAGACGAAATTATGTATTCTTAATTTTTTATTCCTAAATAGGAATTTTTCGCCTAAGGGCCTGCAACCTTTAACCAATATTATTTTATCTGTGAACAATACCTTCTTCTCTCAGAGGAAGGGTATCCTTCCTCTGAGCTTCTTCTGTTTTGTCTATTATAGTTGGCAACCCTACTTTGAACAAAGTAAACGCTAAAATTTCAGATCCCTATATTGTCTTAACAAACTGTCAACGCATTTAAAAATTTAATAACAAAAAATATGTGATATCTGATATATGATTGCCACATTGAATTTATTGTACACGTTTACCTATTACACACATTGGAAATATATTCACATATGGAAAATGGGAGTAAAACATACGAATATACATATTCCCAACTCTATGTCTGTTGTTTCTATTCATTCAACTTTACAGAATAAAAATATTAACCTCGCATGAAAAGAGGAGAAAATGGTGAACTGTTTTGCTTTGTCTAAACATATAATTAAATAACATGACTAGTATATAAAAATATATATCTATTATCTTTCCATAGTAAGAAAGAAACTGTGTACTAATTTCGGCAAGCGCTCCAACAGCAGAGTGGCGCAGTGGAAGCGTGCTGGGCCCATAACCCAGAGGTCCGTGGATCGAAACCACGCTCTGCTAGAAACATTTTTACTTTTTAAAACGATACTTGTTTTTAGTGGTTCGTTGTTTTGACACAATTACGAGAATATTGCTTCTAACTTTATGAGTATTCATTCTAAAATTTGCATGTTTCGTAAAATTTATGTGATACCTACCGCCATCTGTTATCGATTTTGAGAAACTTCACAAAGTGCTCGAAAACGCATCTTTTGAGCAGTAAACGGTTATAAAAGATACATGTTTCAAGAATAAATATATTATCTTGTGATTTACATAAACTATTAAGGTGACAAACAAGCACTTAAGCTACCACTGCCTATGGGCGTGTTTACCAGCAAAGGCCAGTGTCACTCGCTCGTTGCTAAGCATGTATAAACAAATAGTTTGCAATGTTACCGACATTTATTGCCAGGAGGAACATCAAAATCAATAAAACACGACACGTTCTCTTTGTATCTGCCGCGTCTACATCTTAACACGTCAAAATGTTGATTTATACTTCTAACAAAACCTCCCACCGGCCAATACTTGCATCAGGAGCATAATTGCATAGCTTATTCAAGAATCGCAAGGTTTCCATTAGCCGTGCGTCATTGGAGATTTATGTTTAATTGAAATCGTCGAGTTTATTGTGCCACCGGTGATTTATTTCAGTCGATCGCCGTCGCTCAAGGCTATGGCGTGGCTCAGGGCCGCTTTGGGGATCATAACAGTCGACAATAGACATTGTTTGATTATGCTCGGCGTTCATTTTAGAAAGCCGGGGGCCGTTACCGCATCAGTGTTCGGCGCGATTTGTTTAGTACTATTCACGCCACCTAGTGGACTAATTATGCATTAAGCTACTTCTATGAACAAAATATTTTTACGTTCTTTTTATTTTGTAAAATTATTGTAGTAGCGATAAAATAAAACCGGTTAAATGCGAATCCGGCACCATTACTAAGTTTGCTCGCAATGATATCGTGTTCATGTTACCATGGGTTTGGTACGATCAAAGTGTTCCACTCAACTGTAGTCCATGCACTATAATTGAATCAAATTCAGGTTCGTAGGTAATAAATATATGCATCTTGCTCGTTATAAATCGGGATTTTCAATATTTGTTATTAAAATATGTAATTTTGGCACAGTGTAATATACCTATAAAAATAGTTAATTTTTAAGGTTGATATTGAATATTCTTGTCGTCGTCTTGTTTTTAAATATGTTAGCGATCTGATACTCCTGTAATACGTTTTAGAAATATACTTACAAAATTTTGTGATATTTTTGGCGGCAAATTAAACTTAGTTTAGATTTTCTCTTTTCTAATGTCCTTTATAAATTGATCTGTCAATAGCAGACTTCTATCTCACCTTTACTTGCCGAAAGCGCACTGCGTTAAAATAGATATCTGGTAATGCAAAATCGTCCACCGTTACAACCACTGCCTCAAAATAATTACACGACTGCATATTCACTTATCAATATAATCGGTCTGGGGTGCCACAGGGAAGTATCTGAGGACCACCTATTTCTATTATACATAAATGGTCTACCTTGTGTTATAAGACATTAAGCGATACTTTCCGCTGATGACGTATCTGTAATTATTCCAGATGATGATAATACAGCTAAGTATGAAGAGATTATAAATTTAACCAGCTGGATTCTAATGGCTTAAATGTGAATATATCAAAGACTTACTACATTCAATTGTACATTCTATGCCGCGGGGAAAGCATACAGGAAGCAAATCACACAAAATATCTAGGAGTGATATAATCATTGCAAATGGAAAAAAAACATCGAAAACGTCTGCGTAAAATTAGAAACATTTATTTATGCACTGAAACATCTTAAATATGCGACAGGAAAAAAAACATCTAATATAGCATATCACGGATATGTCGCTTCTGTTCTCAGGTATGGTTTGATTCTATGGGGAAATTCTAGACATATTAACAGAGTATTCCTGACGCAAAAGAAATGCGTCAGTGTTATAGCTGGTGCCAGTCCATTGCTATCGTGTAGGCCTTTGTTTAAAAAATATAAATTATTAACGTTAACTGGTTTATACATTCTCGAGTATGACCATTTTGTTAAAACGCATTCAGATTTTTTTACTCTAAAGCCAGTCAATCCAAAACTAAGACCAAGAGATCCAATGCGATTGCTAATACAGACGTCTAAAAATACAATATTTGACAAAAGTTGTTAAACCATGATGATTAAAATATACAATAAATTACCCCTAGATATTGAAATGCTCGATTGTAAACGCTTTAAACCAATGTTAACAAAATGGCAATTGGAAAAATGTTTTTATGAAAAAAAAAAAGAAATTATGTAATAAAACTAATATTTTTTTGACATTTCGTTTAAGTACATATTATATTTTATTGTATTTATCATTCTATTAATTTTATGTAACGTAAAATGTGACGAATTAATTATCAACATGATGTTAATTGTTTTATTTTTTTCTTCTTTAAGTAGTTATAATTTATGTAAACATACATACATACTAACCTTTTGCATGCCTTTTGTAATATTGGCGGAACATGCTGAACTACTCAATATATAATTATTTATCTATGTACCATGTATCCTAGCAAATAACCAGTATTCAGTTCATGTCATAAAAAAGAGTGTAATGTTTTCAGGTTTATGTATGTTCAGTATGAATCTGTTATATCTTTTACAAAATTCCTAAACGTCAGGACCGTTAGATACTTTACGTCAAATTATGTCATATTAAAAACAATATGGCGGATTGTGTAAGTAGGTATCTCCGTATAGTGCTGATTGAAGAAATAAAGGTCCTCAAAACCTACCGATTGGAGGATCACAATAAAGGGATTTGAAATATAGCTATTTTGTAATTAAAAAATAATATAATCAATTAATTTTATACCTAAATTATATTAATTAATCCTGTACCTATATGTAGTAATCTAATAATTAAGGTATATCTTTAAATATTGTGTTTATGTGATGTAAAGTGGTTAATATTGTATTTTTTAACGCGCATTTACATTCAGTTTGTGTATGGAAACTAGCGCCACCATTCGCATCCGATCGTTTCTTTTGGATTGGATAGATGGCGCTGTCAAGTTTTTATTTGCTTCTGCATCCAAGTGAAAAATAAAAACTGACTGTCTGACTCTGACTGACTCTATGTAAGTATGTGAAAACTGTCTCTGGTTTTCAGATACTTACATAGTGAATTTAGATACAGACTAAAAATATTTTAAAAAAATAGGGGAGGGAATAGTGGGTGACTTTATCTCCTACTGTTAGGAAAGCAGCTAAACATTTCTCAGTAAGCGTGTGTATAGTTAAACACACCTATCATCTGGGGTGTGCTTCACTATTGACACAAATGCGGTGCATTGCAGTCCTGCGTAGTGATTTCCTTTACACTGCGTTGATGTGTTTAAAAAAACTGCCTAAATAAGTTTGCTAAATTAATTAAATGTACTTTTGAGATGTCATGTGCTGAATTAGATAATTACATAATTATTTGTGTATACAGACCTCCTAGCGGTGACTTTACACAATTTGAGCAGGTAATGGAGGATACTTTGAGAAAAGTTTTTATAGGTAAAAAAGACATTATAGTCTGTGGTGATTTAATGAGGCATTCTAATAAATACACAGATAGGTAACCCTTAGATTTTTAAATTTTATTTAAATAATTTAATTTATTAAAATGTCTTCCATTTGCAACTCGTCTAGAAAATATCTATTGTAAATGTGAGCATATCAATAAATCAATAATTGGCGACTTGCCTTCAGATCATTGCGGTCAATTGGTAGTATATTAATGTTCGAAAAACACATTTAAAAAATCATGTATTTTATATTTATACCACTGACCACAAACAAACTTATTGAGTACAACAATGTACACAGGCCACTTAGAAAGTATTGCTAAAAAAAGATTTTATGTATGCGAGACTGGCCAGTTATAGTCTACTTTGAAAAAATGATTATTTAGAAGTAAAAATAGAATAGAATAGAGTTTGAAGTTGGTCACAAGGCCAGTTCCTTATCGATTAGGCTATGACTACTCTACATCATATCTCATATTATATATGACATTACACCATAATACTAATGGAAAGCATTTTCACATTCCACAAAGCCATCATTACTTACATAACGTCTGTTGCGCTATTTATATTTATGTTAATAACTCCATATTTAGAGAAATCTAACTTTAGTCCAATAAATACGAGACTCAAGTTGTTACAAAAGCCTCCACCTGTATATAGTATGTTACATTCAACATATAAATAACATAAACCGATGTCTTCTTTTCATTAAGTCATATCCACATGAATAATTTTATTATGAAACTTGTACATAAAAATAAACATACACACATCAAATGGAATTTCAACGTTACAATTGAGGCGTTAAGATTGATAATCTGTTAACAAAATGGTAGGTCACGACGGTAAAATGAACGCATCCATTTCTACAAATCCGTGTCAAGAAACGAACTCTGTTTAAAAAACGCTGACCAAGCGTAAGTCTATCTTGCGGTAAGGGTTCCGTACCATATTAAGTATTCTTATCACATGCAGTGCCTTCTCAATGTTTAGTTACTTATGTATACCTAGCCTTAAGTGAAGATTCATTTATAGTTATTTTCTATATTGTCCATTTTCAGAACGGAAATGTACACCCGCGTGTATTTCTGTGGATGGCGACCTCGGTGGCGCAGTGGTGAATGATGCGACTTTGACACCAACGCTCGTGGGTTCAATTTCCACACAAGACAAACGTTTGTGTGCATGAACATGTCTGTTTGTCTTGGTCTGGACGTTTTAAGAGAGCTAGGGCGCATCAAAGCGTCTGGGGAAGTACCTCGCCCTCAAAGACAACTGCACCCAAATAAATACTCCCTAGGGGGTTGTTGTGTTCCTGCGTGTGAGTTGCTGTGCTAGCAGCAGAGGAGGTATTGCGAGTGATACTTAATGTATTACAAGCGTTCATATGCTACGGGAAGCGCTTTACATCAGGTGGGCGGTATGCTTGTATGCCGTCCGACGTGTATAAAAAAGACACTTAACAACCTTAGACTTCAAAGACACACGGATCATTTTATAGACACAACCCGGTGCTGAACAAAGAAAGCTTTTAAGTAAAGTAAACGCGGTCGAGATGCTAGCTTCGCGCAAAATCTGTAACGAAATGCTGACCGCTGAAATAGACGATAGAATGCTTGGCGTGCATTTTTTATATCTACCGGGCACTGAGAATAGTAAACAAGAGTATGGCCTGCCTGAGGGTAAGCAGTTACCATATTCTAAGTACGCTTTTGACATCAGGGGCGTAACTCTTCCTCGGGCATAAATCCTGTAAAAACCTTTATGTATCCTTTCTGTAGAACCTTATGCTGTAGTCTTGGGAATAACTCAGTAGTGTAGTCAACTGGAAATGAAAGGTTGTAATGGTCCTTGGAATCCATTTGGAAGTACATGTGCGGATTAATTTCCGATTTCCATAGTGAGAGTTGTTCGATGTGATGTCCACAGCTTAGTACACCCGCGAAACTATCCCATGCCCTCTGGGGAACCTGCTCCTACCTCCGCCTTACAGAAAATCGGAACCAAATAACAACCTGAAGGGTACGTTTGGTAAGCAGAGGTGGCATCGCGCGAGTGATACTTAATGGATTGCTAGCGTTCATAGGCTACGGTAACCACTTTATATCAGGTGAGTCGTGTGCTTGTATGCCTCCTGAAGTGGTTTTAAAAAAACAGTGCAAAGGGAAATACGTCTCTATTTAGACCAAATATTTCCAACGTCGACCGCAGCCTGTCTATGGATGGGTTTATGTTTCTCGAGTTTCTCCGAGCTTCGGAGGGTGCGTTAACCGTCGGTCCGGGCTGTTGTCGATAGATGACAGTCGTTAAGCTAAGTCAGTGCCCCTCGCGTTGCTTGAAAACACTGGCCTCCGCCAGTCCGCATTTGAGCAGCGTGGTGGAGTATGCTCTAAACCCCTTCGGTTGAAGGGAGACCCGTATCCCAGCAGTGGGATGAGTTAGGGTTGATGTGGTGGTTGTAGACCCCCTACCAACTAATCTTTGTAGTAAACCCTTTACTTGTTGCAATCGACCTCATGGGGTCTATATTGACCACTTTGGGAAGCACAGACTTACACTAAAGGGCTTGATACCATGGTCTTATCAAATGCCTCAGTTTAAATGTGACTTGCTGCCAACTTGCCAACGCTGTATAAAATAGAGTACAAAATCACTACAAAGTCGTATGGTGGTCGCTGATCAAGTCGTAATGTTCCAAACATGCCAGGAGCTGTCTGTTTATCACATGCCCCATCACCTTAGAGAGAAAATTCAATGAATCGACCTTTTTGTGTATCTGATAACCAGGTTTTCTGAACGTTATTTTTTTTATACGTCATGGGGTATACAAGCATACGGTCCACCTGATGTAAAGCAGTTACCGTAGCCTATAAGCGATTGTATCACTAGCGCGATGCCGTCACTGCTGCTAACACAGCTACTCTTTGGCTTACTGATGATCTTACTTACACGCAGGTACACAACAACCTTCCAGGGAGTTGTTGTTAGTCTGCGATTTTCTGTGAAATTGAGGTATTTCCTCCAGACAGGCTGCCTTATTGCGCCCTATCTTTTAAAAACACCTAGACCAAGATACAGACGCGTTCATGTACACAAATGTTTGTCTTGTGTGAGAATCGAACCCACGTCGCTGCGCCACCGAGCTCATCAAGTAGTTAGTGTCTAAGTAGTATTGACTTGACAAAAACTCTGCTCTACTTTCTTGTTAAAGTTTTTTAAATTTCACAATGGACCCCTAAAAATGTTATCCTACTGACACGAAGCGTTAATAAATTACTCCTTTTCACGTGTTATTATTTATTAGACGCCGCAGCGGTGTGTTCGGGTTTAACGATGACGAATACCAGATGCACTGGAACGTTGGTAAAAAAAGCAGTTGAACTGCGACTGGTGCAGTGATATATTCGTGGTCGTTCGTGGTATAAAGCACGCGGCGGGGTGCGCGCGCGCACGCCGCTGATTGGCCGGTATAATGACTGCGTGCGCGAGCGCTCGCTCATCGCGGACAGATGACCAATGACGGCTGACGGGTATGGACAGGGTTCCCTGTTTGTGTGTAAAAAACGTACTCTTGCTTACCACCGTGGTCCTGAACTAGAATATACACTGCTCTTATTTATTTACTAGCTCCTGCCCTCGGCTTCAGTCTTCGAGTCCGGGTTTTCAACATTGACGACGCAGATGTCCTATATATTATTAAAGCAAAACCTAAATAGCTTTTATCACAAATTGGTATCCATCCTTACCGTGAAAATGTCTAAATCCTGAAAGGGCCAAAGTCTTTAAACTGTGCTTTCTACTCGCTTTGGTTATGGTGCAGAGACATGGATCCTCGCCGTCTGGCTGCTCAAGTTGATAGTCATTCAGCGAGCGACGAACAGCATCCGGAAAGAGGAAACTCGCTTGCAATACAGGAAGTACCACCCGCACGTTGCCGTTGAGGTGGATGTACTTCCGCAGTCAAGCAAACCAATATGTTCATGCACACAAATGTTTACTTTGTCCTATGTGGGAATCGAATCCACGAGCTTTAGTGTTAAAGTAGCCATTGCTAAGATCAGCGCTTTACCGTAAATTACTAATTTGAAAAAGTCGGTTAAAACAACATCGCCACAAGTGTTGTATACGCATCTGTCGGTTTGCAATTAGCATATATCTACATAGTAACAATATATTAATTTTAATCTTTCATTCATCATTATCATCGGTGTAGGTTAGTATTACGATTATTATTCTTTCAAAGTCACGGGCGTTTACCCTGATCATTTGATAGGCGTGCGCGGGGATATGAATCCAACGCGTAGAGGCCCCTTCGAAAATATTGATGTAATTATACCCCTGTGACTTGCTCCAGGGGATATCAATGGTATACCCGTGAACATGTCACGGCAGGTTTTGGGACTATTGGAAATATGTCGGAAAAAAGTGGGCTATTAAAATGAGATCTGGAGGGATTATTAGAACTGGGCTATTGCAGAAGAGGGACAGACGCCTGCCATAACTATCATAATCTGATGTTACTGTCGGCAGGCGGTGGCTCGCCATTCATTGGATGGACCCCCGAAATGCCAGAGAAAGTCGGCCGGGGGCAACACCGGTGTAAGTGACTCACGGGTGTGCTGCGCTTTCTCCGAAGTTACTCGCGGCGTTATGCCCTGTAACACCTCCACCCCTGGAGCATATCACCTGATAAAGCAATATGCTCTATCGACTCCTCTCTGGACGGCCAATGAAGAAGCAAGCAAGCAAGCCAGAGTTGAGTGTACTTCTTGTGTTTCCACTCCGACCGACGAAGGCACGCCGGAGACTATGGCCCTGATTGACTCTCTGCCATGCAATTCTCTAAGCGACTCGTAATGGCTGTGTGCGTCGCTGTGATCACAGATGTCACAGCTTTGACATCGTCTGCTGCGATCACGGCTTTTTATTTGGTATTCTATTAGGCTGTAAGCGTACGCGAGGCTGTTTGCCTTGTAGAATTCCAATTCCAAACGCAGCCTTGCGGCGCTAGTGTCGCACAACCATGAAAAGCGACACTAAGGAATTGCAATTTTGTGTTCAAGGCTATAACAGCCGATGTTTCCGAGGATGTAGGGATGTTTACTCTTACAGAATTGCATGGCTGGAGCACTCGGGTACCGTGGTGTCGTTACGCACCAACAGCTCGCCACAATTACGCGTATTAATTACATACATACATACCATCACGCCTGTCTCCCATTAGGGTAGGCAGAGACTATGGAACGTCATGACTGATTCAAACATACCCTTCTCCCCTCTTCCACACTCATCGACCTCTTCTCGCATGCTCTTCGATTTCGAGTGTTTCTGATTTGGCCCGTTTTCTGCACATCAGCGTCCTGCCTGCCAATATCTTTCATTCTCATTGCTCATTCTTCCGCGATATACTTCTTTCATAACTCTTTTGTCATCCATTCTTTTCAAATGTCCGAACCATATCGGCATACCCTTTTCAATTTCTGTCACTACAACATTGTACAGATTCCACTTCACAGTTTTATTTAATAATTATTTTTACCGACCGGTTTCGCCTTTAAGGCATTATCCATAATTATAATTATAATGCCTTAAAGGCGAAACCGGTCGGTAAAAATAATTATTAAATAAAACTGTGAAGTGGAATCTGTACAAGTGCAAGTATTAATATTAACGAGATGTCTTCAAAATTCCACCAAGTGCCTACAATCAACAGTATCAACATAACATCTTTCATTTTTAGGGTTCCGTACCCAAAGGTTAAAACGGAACCCTATTACTGAGGCTCCGCTGTCCGTCCGTCCGTCCGTCCGTCCGTCCGTCCGTCCGTCTGTCACCAGGCTGTATCTCATGAACCGTGATAGTTAGACAGTTGAAATTTTCACAGATGATGCATTTCTGTTGCCGCTATAACAACAAATACTAAAAAATAGAATAAAATAAATATTTAAGGGGGCTCCCATACAACAAACGTGATTTTTTTTGCCGTTTTTATAGAAAATGGTACGGAACCCTTCGTGCGCGAGTCCGACTCGCACTTGGCCGATTTTTTTTTATACTACGTCGGGAGGCATACAAGCATACGACCCACCTGATGTAAAGCTGGTACCGTAGCCTATTAACGCTTGCGATATATTAAGTATCACTCGCGCGTTGCCTCCTCTGTTGCTTACACAGCAACTCCTTAGGAGCTTACTGGTGACCTCACTCACACGCAGGAACACAACAACCCTCTAGGGAGTTGTTATTTGGCTGCGGTTTTCTGTGAGATGGAGGTACTTCACCAGACGGGCTGCTTTGGTGCGCCCTACCTCTCATAATTTCATTCCACATAGTTCTCGTATCGTGCTATTATTCCTTGCTCTATTAATCATTCTCTCTCCACGCATACTCCTCAGCGGTCTTATTCCAACAGCGTTGACCCTTCATGCTACTGCCATATCCATGTTTCACTACCGTACACCAATGTTGTCGTCACCCTGAATAAGAGCGAGGCGAGCTTTGCTCGATATGACCTCGCTCGTCAAAATCGAGCATAACCCACCATTGATATGGTTTCCTACTTTCGCTTTTTAGGGTTCCGTACCCAAAGGGTAAAACGGAACCCTATTACTGAGGCTCCGCTGTCCGTCCGTCCGTCCGTCCGTCCGTCCGTCTGTCACCAGGCTGTATCTCATGAACCGTGATAGTTAGAGAGTTGAAATTTTCACAGATGATGTATTTCTGTTGCCGCTATAACAACAAATACTAAAAAATGAAATAAAATAAATATTTAAGGGGGCTCCCATACAACAAACGTGATTTTTTTTTGACATTTTTGCTCGATATTGATAACAGCAAGAGGTAGACGCTTGAAATATTCACAGAATATTTAGTTATATATTTACTTTAAGAATAAATAATTAAATTAAAATAACACAAATATTTATGGGGGGCTCCCATACAACAAACGTGATTTTTTTGCCGTTTTTATAGATATTGGTACGGAACCCTTCGTGCGCGAGTCCGACTCGCACTTGACCGATTTTTTTTATTATTAACTTAAAGCATACTATATGACAATTACAATACAATACTCTTTATTGCACCACATAGGACAGTATATATTAAAATGACAACTTAAAATTAAAGTACAAAAGGCGGTCTTATCGCATAGCGATCTCTTTCAGACAACCTTAGGGTAGATGAAAAAATAAAAGAACAAAATAGGTAGGTGGCGCAGCACAATTAATAAACATACTAAAGTTAAATACTTAGTTCATATAAACTTACACACACATTATATACAATAACATAACTACGTGTATCTGTCAAATTTATGTTCTATAAATTTAAAATTAGATAAGGGACTTGCCTAATAATTCAGTTTGTAGCATTCCAAGTAACGTTGTACACCTCGACCCACGAGACGAGTACCGCCGATACTGCTTAACCTGCGTGATCTATAATTCTACACGCTTCTACGAACGAGATCCTAAAAATTTCATTTTTGTCCTTACGTCTCTTATAAGAGTACTATGAGATGAGACGAGAGTCATCGCGTTCTAAAGAAACGATAGAAATCAGCTGTTTCCACAACCCCCCTTGTAAACTCCCTTAAAATAATAATAATTTGTTTCAATATAAAAAGTTACAAACCCCTATAAAGTCCCTGACGACTGAGATAGATTTTTTTAAAATCTGTGTTTCAAAAATCAGCGCCCTCTTCTATTCAATAACATTGAAAAAAATATATTACACAGAAAAACACTGGGTGCGTGTACTTATGTACGCGCGTGAGAAGAGCTTCTCTGGCATCATTAAATAAATATTTAACATTAATAACTTAATAATATTTAGTACTAATTATATTAAATAACAATATTTTAATTTTAACTATAGCGCCATCTACCGGTAGTGTCGTGGAACATTTAGCAACTTCAACCTGTACTTTTGTGTTCAAGTGCCACGCATTCACTCTCGCTCTGTCTCTTTCTATTTCCCCTCCATGGTAGCGTTAAACGTTTAACGCAACCTTTTTGCAAGTCGCATTAGAAGCATAACTTCAAAAATGAATTAAAAATAAAAGCACAACAGAAATTAGGGTTTCCTTTAATTATTAAAACCTCGACTTTATCCAGACTATGAGTCGTAATCTTTAAAAAATAACAATATGAATCACAATTACTTGTAGTCACATATAACAATAATAATATATTAACATTACAATAGTACTTATATGTATTGACTGCTCGCAATGAGTAATATATAATGTTTGCGCCTACTAGCGTCATCTATCGGCCTTTGAGTGCAAACTTATTCCTTTCCACCTTACATCCATTTTTTTCCTTCTACCTACATATTGTGAGACAAACCAATGTTCGCGTTGGGCATCGAAACAAGGCAGTAAGAGTCTGCCCGCCGCTCGCATCAAAGACGCTCGCTACGCACCGCATTATTACCATCCTATAGTTTAGTGCACATAGTGCACCCCGCTTAATTCATAGAAGATAATCGCATTATTAACTTAGTTATAGTGTTAATTACGTGTATGTACTTTATGTGAAGTGAAGTATTTGTGAACGCCACGTGTCGCCGGAGCTCTGGACATTTGCCACAACTGCAGTTAACGAGACGACGGAACATCCATCAGGTGAGTCTCACAATCCTCCTTCTCATCGCAAATATCCGCAACCTTTCATAATTTATTCCTTCCTTTCTTTTCTTCCAATAAAAAATACAGTCCACTAAAATAGTACAAGGTTCACTCGCATCGCGCGCAAACATCTTTTGGTCCTTGACGAACCGGATTGTTCTAGTAAGTTCTAGAAGAATTCCTTTGTTAAACGTCAAATCGGTTGCAACTATCAAACTTTGCAAACCAATTTCATCGCATCTATATATATTAGCATATTTTGTGCATTGTTGTTCCATTTTGTAGCATTGTCGTTTGGGTTGTTAGATATTACTCCACATCGCATCGTCGTTTTAACCGTTTTCAACCGCTCGCAATTATTTATCGGTGTACATCTGCTATCCGCGTTAAGTTACTGTCGTTGATTATTTCGTAGTTTCTTTTATTCAAAATGCCGGACGATGAATCCGCGAAGGCAATTATGAAAGACACGAAATTAGAATTAAATAATTTGTTGTCAAGACGTGACGCATATTTTGAACGAGTACAAAACATTTACAAGTCATCACAAAACTTAAATGATGAAACTTCTTTTGAGTTATTTTTAGCAAAAGTTGAAACTTTGGATTCTATTAGGGATAATTATCTTATGACTGTAGAATCTATTAATACGTTAGAGTCCAAGTTAAATCCTAAATACAAGTATAGTCACCAAACATGGTTAGCATTTGAAGACTTGTATTGTCTCATAAAAAGACAGGTTACAAAGATCAATTTGCCGCGTGAATCTAAGCTTTATAACACTGATATTAAGCCCGCTAGACCGAAATTACCCGCTTTAGAAATCCAAGACTTCTTTGGAGACTCCCAGAGCTGGCCTTTGTTTTATGCTAGTTTTAAGTCCGCTATACATGAAAACAGTTCGCTTACGGATGCAGAACGATTGCACTACCTCTTGAGTAAGCTCAAAGGGCAAGCTAAGTCGATCTGTGCTGGTTTAACTCCTGTCGCTTCTAATTATAGTATTATATACACCACATTGGTAAATAAGTATGAAGATGTACGGTTTCAGGCTACCACGTATTTAGACAATATTTTCAACTTGAAACCTATGTCTAACACAACCGCAGAAAACTTAGAAGGTTTTGTTGATAAGTTAGCGTCATCTGTTGCCGCCTTAAAGAACCTTAAGTTAGATAACCTATCAGAATTTGTATTCTTGTATATGGCATTAAAACGCCTGGACCCCGATATTACGCGCGCATTTGAAATGGATTGCCGGGGTACAGACATACCTACATTCGATAGCTTGATTTCATTCTTACGTGAGCAAGTAAAAATATTATACAGAACTCCCATATCAAAACCGCATCAAATCAAGAATACACAGCGCAATAATGAAAAATCGAATAAACAAACGCTTGTTTCTTTTAATATTACGCAACCGCAGTCGACTACTAGCCGACCAGCTAGTCCATGTAAGGTTTGTAGTCTATGTAACGCTTCGCACGAACATATGTATGAATGTACCGCTTTTCGTAATCTATCACAGCAAGATAGATATAACTTTGTTAAGTCGCATAATTATTGTTTTAATTGTTTAAGTAGTCAACACAGAATAAATAGTTGCAATTCTACCGCACGTTGTAAAATATGCAATAATAAACACCATACGATGTTGCATTTTGAAAAGAATACGGAGCGCTGTCTGCAGCCACCGCCCGCATGCCCCGCGTCGCCGCCGCGTGCGCACCGCACTCCGCCCGCCGCTACCTCTGCCGGGCCTGCCGCGTTATCAGCTGTGACCGCGAACTGTGCGCAGCTCCCCGCTACTCGAAACACTATTCTATTGGGTACAGCCCGCGTCGTTGTTTATGACTCGCACGGCAGGGAGCACTTGCTACGTTGTTTATTAGATAGCGGATCGCAAAGCAACTTCATCACGAGCAGTGCTTGTGATCAATTAGGTTTGAAAGGGAATCAGCGCGCTGCGAATATCTTAGTTAGAGGTATAGGTGGAAATAAAGCTGTCTCCACACTGTTGAATATAAAAATATTTTCCCGCTTTAATAAAAATATTTCGTATTGTTTGGATACTTTGGTGGTAGATAAGATTACTGACAAGCTGCCGAGTGTTAATGTTGACAGGTCCATGCTGTCAAATTTCGATTCGTTACCCTTAGCGGACGATACTTATTGTGCACCTGGAGAAATTGACATTTTGATAGGTGCATCATTATTTTCGCATTTATGGCTACCGCATAAAGTAGAATGCCGCTTAGGCTCACCGCACGCTATACAGAGCACCCTAGGTTATGTTGTATTTGGCTCTGCACCTACCGCTTTCGTTGACAACACCATTGTTTCGTGTTATTGTGTAGTCCCGGATTCGCTTGATGTTACAATGAAACGCTTTTGGGAATTAGAGGAGATTGACGTCCCCCCGCCTAAAAGCCCCGCAGATCATGAGTGTGAGAATTATTATCGTGGCACTACAACCCGCAACCCGCAAGATGGTAGATATACGGTCGCCTTACCATTCGCTAAGGATCCGTCCACATTAGGCGATTCTTATAAAACCGCTGAAAAACGTTTTTTGTGTTTGGAGCGTAAGCTCATCGCATCGCCCGAGTTAAGGTTGGCATATGATCAAGTTATACTCGACTATATTGAAAAGGGTTATCTCTCACCCGCACCCGCAGATATAGATAGTTGCTCATCATCATACGTGATACCTCATCACGGTGTGCTACGTAACGATAAAACGACCACGCAATTAAGAATTGTTTTGGATGCTAGTATGAAAACTACGTCATCCATTTCGCTCAACGATATTTTGCATAGTGGAGAGAATTTACAAGGTAATTTATTTTTGATTTTAATTAATTTTAGACTATTTTCAATTGCACTGTCGGCCGATATACGACAGATGTTTTTATGTATTGGAGTTTGTGAAAACGATCGCAAGTATCAACGAATACTATATCGCTTCGCACCTACTGATCCCATTGTAACTTATCAATATAATCGCGTTTGTTTCGGATTAAAATCCAGTCCATTTCACGCATTACGCACCATCAAACAATTAGCTGAAGATGAAGGCGCCGCATTTCCAAACGCTATGAAGGTCTTAGAAGTCGGTCTGTACATGGACGACGTTGTCCACTCTGTAAGCACAGAGGAAGAAGGTGCAGCCATTTCTAACGAATTAATTGCGTTATTAAAAGCCGGTCAATTCGATCTTGTAAAATGGACAAGTAACTCGCAAAAGGTACTTGATTCTCTTCCAGCATCTCACTGCCTCTCATCTGTCAAGCAATTTGATGAAGCTCAAACGCATAAAGTTTTAGGTTTGTGTTGGTCGCCCGCCACCGACTTGTTTCACATGCAGGTCAAGCTGCCCAACGAATTATGTACGAAACGCGCTATACTTTCATGCGTCGCTAGATTTTGTGATTTAATGGGATTTTTAGGACCCGTCATTTTGTACGCCAAACTACTCATCAAAGAGTTATGGTTGTGCAAGTGTGATTGGGATGAGTCACCGCCAGAATTTATAGTAAAACTTTGGAATCAATATCGCATCGAGCTACCGTTGCTCAATCAAATTAGCTTACCGCGTCATGTTGATATAAACAAGCACAGTGTCGTTACGATTGTAGGCTTCGCAGATGCCAGTGTAAGGGCGTATGGAGCAGTTGTTTATATCCACGTTGAGAACAATGGAGTACACAGTGTTCATTTACTGTGCTCGAAATCAAGAGTTTCACCCGCAAAGGTTGTTTCGTTGGCTAGACTCGAGTTATGCGCCGCGCTTGTACTAGCTAAACTCATACGCACGGTACATGATAGATGTAGCAATCGCATCGCAATTAATGATATTTTCGCATTTTCCGATTCAACAGTAGCACTATGTTGGATTCATTCGTCACCCCACCGCTGGGGTACATTTGTCGCAAACCGCGTAACACAACTTCAGTCGCTCTTATCCCCGGAGCATTTCTACCATGAAGCCGGAGTCGACAATCCCGCTGATTGTTTGTCTCGTGGGCTAACTCCCGCTCAAATTATTGATCATCCGCTGTGGTTCCATGGCCCGCCGTGGGTCTCGTCTGACTTTAGTGAATGGCCAGTCGCGCCCTTCGACCCTTCTGGTGTATCGAAGCCTCCGGAGGAAAAGACGCACGCATTGGTAGCTTCAGAAGCTCCAAGTAGGCCTATGCTATTACAGTTAGCTGATCAATTCTCATCATGGTCTAAGTTGTTGAGATGTGTTGTTTATATTTGCCGCTTTCTTAGATTACTCCCGCATAGTGTATTCATCTCAGCATCTGACTTACGATTTGCTGAATGTAAAGTTATTAAAGGATTGCAAGGTTTCTACTTCGCTAATGAGTTCAAAGCATTGCAAGCTAACTCGCTTCGCAACCCCGCATTTTTAAGGTTAAAACCATTTATCGCAGATGGTATTTTGCGTGTTGGTGGTCGGCTTCAAAATTCCGACTTGAGCTACCAACAACAGCATCCCATCGTATTACCGCGCAGAGACCACGTAGTAGATTTGCTTATCGATTATTATCACAAAATTCATTGTCACGCCGGTCCTGATTTATTAATGTCATTACTTAGAGAAAAATATTGGATATTTTCCGCTCGCAGCATAATTCGCAGTAGAATACACAAGTGTAATACTTGCTTTAGATTACGCCCGCGTCAAATCTTTCCTGAGATGTCAAATCATCCCGCATGTCGCGTTACGCCAGCGGCTAAAGCTTTCGTCCACGTAGGCCTAGATTTTGCGGGGCCCATGAAAGTTACACCGCGCCGAGGCCGTGGTGTACACGCTCATAAAGCTTACATCTGTTTGTTTGTATGCTTGACCACTAGGGCGGTACACATTGAGCTCGCTTCAGAATTAAGTTGTGCTTGCTTTCTATTAGCTTTCAAACGTTTCTTATCGCGCCGCGGACCTGTATCCCACATATATTCCGACAACGGAACCAACTTTGTAGGGGCCAAAGGTTATTTAGACAATTTGCATAAATTTTTAGTATCACAACGCTTTAGTTCTGAATTTGCAAACGTTGTAGCAGAAAATCGCATAGAATGGCATTTCAACCCACCCGCATCTCCGCATTTTGGAGGGAATTGGGAGTCGAACGTTAAGAGTGTCAAGTCTCATTTATTCAAGGTTATAGGAGAACAAGTTCTCACATTTGAGGAGTTGTCTACCGTTCTCGCACAGGTAGAAGCAGTACTGAATAGTAGACCTCTGTGTCGCACGTTATCGTCCGATCCATCGGAACCGCTCGCTCTAACGCCCGCGCATTTCTTGACATTAACGCCGTTAAGGTATTTACCTGCACCAGTTATTGGTGAAAATGAAGTGGATCTCAATCAACGACACTCACTAGTAACTGGGTTGGTTCAATCTTTCTGGTCGCGATGGAGAAATTCTTACTTACACACTCTAACGACTCGGCAAAAATGGAACACTCCAACTAATCCCATTTCTGTTGGCACTGTCGTGATTGTCGTTACTGACAACGCACCTCCTCTTCATTGGCCCTTAGGTGTTATTGAAGAAGTGCATCCAGCCAAGGACGGCATCATTAGAGTTGCCCGTGTTAAGACTTCAACTGGCTCGTACCTACGCCCAGTTGTCCGTCTATGTCCACTGCCTAGCCAGTGATTCTCGTAAGTGTACCCACATTAGTTAACCCGCATTGTTTTCCCGCATTTTAGTATTTTCGCTAATTCCGCATTTTTGAATTAGAATCTTTCGCATCGCTTTCGTGCGATTTGTCTCGCAAATTATTTCTCTTTATTTTGAAGGGATCCTTCAAGTGGGGGGGGATGTTTGCGCCTACTAGCGTCATCTATCGGCCTTTGAGTGCAAACTTATTCCTTTCCACCTTACATCCATTTTTTTCCTTCTACCTACATATTGTGAGACAAACCAATGTTCGCGTTGGGCATCGAAACAAGGCAGTAAGAGTCTGCCCGCCGCTCGCATCAAAGACGCTCGCTACGCACCGCATTATTACCATCCTATAGTTTAGTGCACATAGTGCACCCCGCTTAATTCATAGAAGATAATCGCATTATTAACTTAGTTATAGTGTTAATTACGTGTATGTACTTTATGTGAAGTGAAGTATTTGTGAACGCCACGTGTCGCCGGAGCTCTGGACATTTGCCACAACTGCAGTTAACGAGACGACGGAACATCCATCAGGTGAGTCTCACAATCCTCCTTCTCATCGCAAATATCCGCAACCTTTCATAATTTATTCCTTCCTTTCTTTTCTTCCAATAAAAAATACAGTCCACTAAAATAGTACAAGGTTCACTCGCATCGCGCGCAAACATATAAAGATATACATGTTTATTACAAAAGTTCATTCATTTAACGAGACTTATTCTTCAAGGGTTCAGTTGTGAGAAGAATTTCTCTTTCACATAGTTTAAGACTTAAGGACTTGGATATGAAACACATTCGAGTCAGCCAGTACTCTTCAAAGTTACAATATTCACTGTTATCTAACCAAATGTCGAAAACTTTGCCACTTCATCAATTAAAATGACGGTTACACGTAATCAGTGGACGTCCGGCGTCCGGCCGCCGGACGGAGTTGTCCGGCGGCCGGCGTACGACGTATGCGTCCCTCGGGATGGCCTAATGCATCGCCTATGCCGTCCGGAGTGGTTATGAGCCGCGGCCGTGGCAATTACCTCACATCTCAAATATGTTAATGATATATTTAAGAGAGTAGTAAGTTGACTTTGATAGAATAATACCAAAGGAGGAGTTGCTGTTTTAGTAGCGGGGGTGGCAACCCGCAGGCGGTATACTCTACGTACCTACTGCAAGCGTGCACAGAGTATCATTTTTCATCAGGTGGGCCGCATGAGTGTAAACCTCTCCACGTTGTATAGGAAAGTAATGTTACCTCATTCTTTATTCATTTCGTTGCCTGGTACCCAACAAAAATATTGAAACATGAATAGGGGTAGGGCGAAAGCAGCGCGAACGGGAGAAGTATCTACCTTACAGAAGCTGAACAACAACTGCTTGGAGGATTGTTGTGTTGTGTGAGTGAGTGAGTTTACCAGTAAGCTCCTAAGGGGTTGCCGTGTCATCAGCAGCAATGGCAACGCGCGAGCGATACTCTTTGTATTTTAAATGTTCATCGGCTATGACAACCTTACATTAGGTGGGACTTACGTTTGTTTGCCCTCCGACGTTGTATAAAAGTCATGGTACTAATCGAACATCTATTTTCGAAGTAGTCGTGCTTTTTCTTTATTGTGCCTGGTTCAAATTGTGTCTTTTTTTTTCTTTATTGTGCCGTGTCTTTTTTCAATTTCCCTTGTTTAAATTATTGATTAGTGATTGATAGAGTAAGAAATAGCACGATAGGAGAACTATGTGGAATGAAAAATGTTGTAGTGACAAAAATTGAAAAGTATCCTGAGATGGTTTGGTCATTTAGAAAGAATGAATGACAAAAGAACTACGAAAGAAGTGTATGGGGCAAGAGTGAACGGAGATATCAGCAGAGGCCGCCCTAGACACACACATATAGATCAAATAAATGATGTGTTGAAAAAGGGCCAAATCAAAAGCGGGAGAGGTATGCTTGGATCTGTGCACCTGGCGTTCCATAGTTTCTGCCTACCCCAATAAGAGACAGGCGTGATGATATGATACATTATTAGATACATTTGTTTAAATTGTATAATTTTTAATCATTCCTTCCATAAGTTACATATTTTTTATTCAAACTGTGATTTACTCCGTCGAAAGCTCACCGGCCGATCTGAAGCCATCGTCCTGGAGCAGCAGAGAACCTAGGTTGGGAGGGAATCAATTATAATTTCCATTAGAGGGGGCGGGCCGTTTGATTTATGCGGCCAAGTGAAAAATTCCCCGTGAATATGGTTGCTATGCACCTTGCACCACGGCAGCCGATGGTTACATGGGAGATGCATGAAAAAATACAATAACTAATGAGTATGTTTTGAAAGGTTCCGTGAAGTTTCTATGCGTATTTTTGTAGGTAAGAAAAGATAAAAAAAAAATATGTATTTGCCATTGGGCCCTCGCGAGCACTTACTTGTAGTGTATTCAGTTTTCTTAGTTGTTATTGTTATTTTTTTTAAATTACTGGCATTTCGGAAATGACCAATAGCGAAAAAGAAATTTGCCAATATACGTAGGTCTTTTTTCAAATCGTCAATTATATAATATAATAAATTTATGCGAAGATAATGGCAATAATAATGATTTCAAGTGGTAGAATTATTGGTTGCTTGTGATTAATTATTTCCAGTCATATTTGTCCCATATTTTTTACACAATAAATTTTATCATTACGCAAATAAACAATGTAAGGATTACGATTGATGATGAAGTTTTGGAACAAGTGGATGAGTTTGTATATCTTGGATGGGCTTTCAGCAGGGATGGAGGTACACCGCCGATGTAGAAAATGTGGATGCTGGGAATAGTGTGAGTGAATCGTTTCAATATATGTACTACTCTGTGTAAAAAGTATCGGGAATATGTCAATAAAAAGACCCGCGTAAAAGAGGTCGTTCTAATTTTTTTACTGCATGTTGGTAGCACTGTACTGATTTAGCGCGCAAAATTTGAGCGGGATCTGTCATTTAATTTGTTTTAAACTACACTTTTTGTTGGTCATAGTTTTGAGTCCTCGGCGATTTTTACAATGGAAAATATTGTTGAACAAAAAGTGTGCCTTAAATTTTGTGTTTCAAATGATATTTCATGTGGTGAATCACTAAAAATGTTGCGAAATACCTACGGCGAATCGTGTATATCGAAAACAAGGGCTTATGAATGGTATAAGGCTTTTAAAGAAGGCCGAGAAGTAGTAGTAGACTTGCCTCGTTCTGGTAGACCTTCAACCGCTACGACCAGAGAAAACATCGACAGAATCAAGAAGCTAGTGCTCGAAAATCGACGTATGAGTCTGAGAGAGTTGGCTAGTGAGGTGAACATATCTTTTAAGTCCGTCCACAACATTCTCATTGACATTTTAGGCATGAAACGCGTCGCCGCTCGACTAGTTCCAAAAGAGCTCAATTTTGTTCAAAAAGCGCAGCGAAAGCATGTCGCTGAAGACATGGTTTCCCGAGCTTCTACGGATCCGACCTTTATGAAACGTATAATAACTGGCGACGAGACATGGGTTTATGAGTACGACATGCAAACAAGCCAACAGTCTTCAGAATGGCGTCTCGAAAACGAGCCGAAACCCAAAAAACCGCGGCAAAGTCGCTCCAAAATCAAGGTGATGCTGACAGTTTTTTTTTACTACCGTGGTGTGGTTCACTCCGAATTCCTTCCAGAGGGAGAAACAGTGAATAAAGAATATTATTTAGGCGTCATGAAGCGTTTGCGTGAGAGTATCCGCCGAAAACGTCCAGATTTGTGGCAACACAACTCATGGATGCTGCACCATGATAATGCACCATCACACACAGCCATTATAGTGAAAGAGTTTTTAGCGAAAAATTCAACAAAAGTTCTCGACCAAGCACCG
Organism: Pyralis farinalis; assembly: GCA_947507595.1. Classification (NCBI taxonomy): domain Eukaryota; kingdom Metazoa; phylum Arthropoda; class Insecta; order Lepidoptera; family Pyralidae; genus Pyralis; species Pyralis farinalis. Next base: position 1,898,641 of record OX382268.1, on the reverse strand, counting down.
TATTCACCTGATATGGCTCCGTCTGACTTTTTTTTATTTCCCAAGTTAAAATTACCACTTCGAGGAAAACGTTTTGAGTCGATAGAAGCCATAAAAGAAAATTCGCTGAATGAGCTAAAGGCCATACCGCAAATAGCCTATGAAAAATGTATGGAAGACTGGGTGAAGCGGTGGAGATGTTGTATTGCAAGCGATGGGGCCTACTTTGAAGGCGATAAAATAAATTTAGATGAATAATTTGTATTTTTTGTTTTATTGACAAATTCCCGATACTTAGTACACAGAATGTATATCATAATTATCGTTCGTATGGAGTAAACTCCAGTCGTGCATTGGACACTGACACGGCTGACACACACACACACATTTATTTTTATTCAACCAACATTTCGGAAAGAACTAAAAAATTGATGAAAGAAACTTATTTGAATCAATTCACAAATCGTCAATTATATCAATTATACATAAATTTACGTCAGCGTATATGGTTGCCTGTGCAATCTTTGTCGTTTGACTTATTGATTAATTTGACGCTAATCTGTTCTACAATCTGTTCTTAGGATGGATTTGAGAGGTTCAAATGTAGTCAAAATTATTACATACCTGTATTATTTTGCACATTAATTAGATACGTGAGATGAGAGCATTGCGCAAAATTTGTGGCATAACGCTTGCTGACCGCGTTCGTAATGAAGACGTGAGAGAGAATGAGTTGGTCTGAAAGAGAGGGTCCGTGTTAAGATGAGAAAAGGCATGCAACGTTGGTTCGGATATATAAAAAGAATGCAGGACGAAAGAATGACGAAACAGATATACAATCCAAAAGTGGAAGGATGTAGGAGCCGAGGAAGACCGAGACTAACCTAGGATGACCAAATTGGTCGTGTTTTATCAGAAGGTGATGTCAGGGGTCCCAGGAACCGACGAGCGTGTATAAAAAGAGCTATGAATGTTAAGAAACGAGTGAAGTATGTAAGGACCGCGTCTTATGGCGCTCGGTTCTCTCTGCCTACCCCGCAAGGGACCTGGCGTGAAGATATACATACATTAATTAGATACCTACTACATGAAATATTTTTTAGGTTATGAATAATGTGGAGTCAGCCGATTTTGATTTTTCCACTTGTTTTAATAATACAACTATGAGATAACTTTGTACAATCTTGACTATTTATTGACTATTTATTTAGTGGCTCACCATTACGTTAGAGCCAAAGCCAACTGCACGTTCACGTGGTCACCCTGCTAACTAACAAAAGAGGCTTTGGCGAAAGAGAGGAGCGGAGGTGGCGGCGTAAGCGGTGCTTTTTGCACTGCAAGCCTATATACACTACGGTAACCGTTTTCCATCAGGCGGGCCGTATACTAGTTGACCACCCGGCGTTGTATAAAAAAAATATTCGCTCAGAAAAAAGTACAAAATGGCCTTAGTCTTAAATTATATAACTTCCGTAATCTGCTACATATATGTAGGTATATGGATAGCATGCAAATATTTAGTGACATAAAATAGACAAATTTAAAAATACTACGAAACATTTTCAGCATTCCCAATTTTCATTATTAAAAATAATTACTAATATATATATGTTAAATTTAAAGAAATAAATATATGTCAAGTCGCCTCATCTAAGAATTCCCTTACGGTTTAGTATCGTTTCTCGAGACAAAATGTATACAGAACATTTTTGAATCTATTCAATGGCAGAACTTCAACAGACTAAGGGAGTTTATTAGAGACTTTAATTGCCATACTGTAGCAACTATTGTGATGCAGTGCAGTACGTGGGACATGGTTTAGTACTAATCTTTGGAAAACATATATGTAATTTAACAAATTTGCCCATTTCTAGGATATATATATACAAGGTTGAGATAATATTTTCAACTTTATAAACAATGGCTTGTAGGAAATATACGGTGGGACACAATATATAAGATTTATTCTATTTAAATGTGCGTTCTAAAACTAAGATTACAGAAAAAAAATATTGAAAATGAAAATTGTAATATATATAATAATGTAAATTTTTATTGTATATAATTAATCTATAACTTCACGCCAAGTCCCTTACGGGGTAGGCAGAGAGAACCGAGCGCCACGCGACTCGATCCTTACATACCTCACTCGCTTCTTTCACATTCATTGCTCTTTTCATGCACGCTCGCCGGTTTCTAGGGCTCCTGACATCACCTTCTGATAGAACACGACCAATCTGATCATGATAGGTAAGTCTTGGCCTTCCTCGGCTCCTACATCCTTCCACTTTTGCATTGTATATCTGCTTCGTCATTTTTTCATCCTGCATTCTTTCTACATGTCCGAACCAACGGAGCATGCCTCTTCTTATTTTAACACCGACGCTCTCTTTCAGACCAACTCTGCTTCTAACCTCATCATTGCGGATACGGTCTGCAAGCGTTACACCACAGATTTTGCGCAACGCTCGCATTTCAACCGCGTTTATCCTACTTTCATGCTCTCTCTGCCATACCCAGCTCTCGCTTCCATAAGTAAGCGTTGGGACCAGCACTGCATTGTGTATAGCCAGCTGCGCCTTCTGGCTCAGGTTTTTACTGCCAAGAAGTTTTCCCAACGCTCCATTCACACTATTCCCAGCACTCACTCGCCTTTCCACATCTGCGGTGTACCTTCCATCCCTGCTGAAAGCGCATCCAAGATATACAAACTCATTCACTTGTTCCAACACTTCATCATCTACCGTAATTCTTACATTGGTTCTGGTTTCTTCTCTTTCAAATACCATAATCTTTGTTTTCTTCGCATTCAATAGTAAGCCTTCCTTCATACATTCGTCTTTCATCATTGTGACTAGTGTTTGCAGCTCAGATGGTGTTTCTGCTAACAGGACAGCATCATCTGCATACAGCAGACAGTTCACCACTAGGTCACCCATGCGTAATCCTACATTCGTCGATCTTATTCTCTGTAGACAACTATCGAGATACAGAATAAACAGCCTAGCAGACAACATGCAACCCTGTTTGACACCAATTTTGACATCAAACCAGGGTGACATGTTGCCATCTATTCGCACACATGCTGAGCAATCCTTGTAGGTGGACTGCACAGCACGCAGCAGTGAGCCGTCAATCCCATATCTCGGCAATATGCACCACAGTTCCTTTCGCACAACCCTATCAAATGCCTTCTCAAGATCCACAAAACCGCAGAAAACCTTCTGGTCTGTGGCCAGATGCTTCTCTACGATATTGCGGAGCGAGAAAACTTGATCCGTACATCCCCTTCCATTTCGGAATCCTCCTTGTGCCTCCCACAGCATTTCGTCAGATTTCACCCTCATTCTCCTTTCAATTATCTTTCCATATACTTTTGCTGCTAAGCTGATCAAACTGATGGCCCTATAGTTGGCGCAGTCCATGCGTGATCCCTTGCCTTTATACAAGGGTACGATGACTGCGCGTCCCCAGTCCATTGGGACCCTTCCAGTTCTCCAGCAAAGGTTGCATAAGTACCAGAAGGCGTCCCGGACGTAAGTGCCACCTAGTTTGATCATCTCAGCTGTAATCATATCAATTCCCGCAGACTTTCCATTTTTCAAACTTCGTATCGACCATTCTATCTCATCCATAGTTATACCTTCATCGGACGCCGTCAACGCGGAGTGAGCATCAGACTCACTCTCATTGTCAGCGTCCGAGGCATATTCGTACATTTCTTCAAAATATTCACTCCACCGTTCTAACACTTCCTGAGTGTTTGCAAGAATGATACCAGCTTTAGACTTAATCTTGTTCATACTGGATGCCGACGAACCACCCCGAGACTTCTTTACCTCTCTCCAAAAGAGTTTGGTATTTGCCTCGAAGTTTCTCGTCAGCCTCTCTTCCTCATTCATAATTTGTCTTTCACGCTTCACTTTCACTAAAGCCTTGGTTTCATTCTTGCATTGACGGTACATTTCTTTCTTCTTCTCTCTCATACTTTCATTTAAGGGCAAAGATGATACATAATCCAGCCACGCTTTCCTCTTTCTTGCTACGGAGGATTCAACCTCCGCATCCCACCAGGCATCCCCTTTCAATGTTTTATGCCTCTTTGCGCATCCACATGCTTCTTTTGCACTATCCACCATACTTTCTTTCAGAACTTTCCAGCAATCATCCACATCTGTGCCGGAAAGACTTGCATTTGCAAGTCTTTCGCTTACCAGATGTACATACATTCTCCTTACACTTTCATCTTGCAATTTTTCACTCCTTATCCTTTCATGATCTCCGAAAGGGATACGCACTCGCCAATGCCTCCACTTCTTGAAAAGTCCCACAAACCGGCTTACCACCAGGTAGTGGTCCGTTTCAAGAGTGGGACCTCTAAAGGCTCTTGTATCCATTATAGTATTTCGGAGACGTCTATCAATTATAATCAAATCAATCACACTTTTTTGGTCATTCCGTCTCCATGTATACGTGTGAATATCCTTGTGACGAAATAAAGTATTCGACACGAGGAGGTTTCGTTCCATACATAAATCTAGAATCGGCTTACCTGCTTCGTTCACTCTCTTATCTCCATAGGGACCAAGAGCAGCTTCATAGCCGTCTCGTTTGGTCCCAACCCATCCATTCAAATCTCCACACATAATCACTCTTTCATTCCCTTCAGCTAAATCCAGAACATCCCTCACAGACTCCCAAAACTTCTCTAGTTCTTGGGCACACGCTGAGCTTACGGGAGCGTATGCTGCAACCAGAAATACTCGCGTGATGCCCAGTTTTATACGAACCCAGAGAAGTCTAGGCCCTACCAAACAGTAATCTTTCACACCAGGGGCTAAGCGAGAGGAGAGTATGACACCTACACCAGCACTGGCATGATCGTCCCGGTCTACACCAGACCATAGGGCCATCATCCCATCGGGCAGATCATCGGTGTCGCTCCCCTTGCGCTTAGTCTCTGTCACACATAAAGCATCTAAGCGTCTCTCATTCATTACGTCCATCAGCTCATTCATCTTATCACTCAGTCCACCTCTCACATTCCACGTGCCTATGCAGCACTCGGCTCTCTTCGACCCGCCGGAATTGGCGCTGCGTGGTGGGTGGCGGCCCCCACCGCCGCATGCACCTATGTTCGCACCGACGGGGGCGGATCGGTGCGCGTCGCCTCCGGGGGACGCCCTAATCCGCACATCGGTGCGTTTTCGGTCCAGAATTGCAATCTACTCGATTGGCAGGGGTCGCGAACGAGCAAAATATAATATATAATTAATAATTAGATTTACCCAAAAATAACAGAAAATAACGTACTTTATCATGTATGACTCGTTTAAGTAGTCATATTAATGTTTTTATGTCCATTTTGACCAATGTTCTTTATGCCATCTTTTTCATATGTGGAGACTTAAATGTAGTATAGAATCACTAGACTAGAAATTTGTTCTCTGACATACAGATTTTAGTAGATCTGTATATATCCCAAAAACTAATAAATGAATCAATATTCATCAATTCTTTGATAAGGCATTTTACAGAAAGTACCTTTGACATGCCTTTAGCAGATATTACCGCGAAAGGTTGCAATTTACTATAGAATCGAAAACAGTTTACAAAGACTTATCAGACTTAGCAAGTGGACGTGCTAAGCTGAGATTTTCACAGAATTTTTGTGAGCGACTTTAAATTTTTACGAGCGTACATATATGTTTTTATTACAATATAGTCAGAGGTGATGAACACACGAAAGAGACCTCGAGCCGCCCAGTAGGAAGGTCTCCTCGACTAGTGTTGTAAAGTGTGACACAAGCAGACAGCCAAAGGAGGGTCTAGTGTTAAGAAAAAGCTGAGCATTTGAATGGTAGGTGTGCGGGCGGCGCTCGATCGATGTCGGCGTCGTTATTCGGGCGACAGCCTTTGACGACGTCGCGGCGCGCTCCACTTGCGACCCAGACATTTTATAAAAAAAAACTACTCAAATTTTTTTTTCAGATAATATATCTGTAGAAGGAATAAATATTAAGCATTCACATTTTTGTTCACCAGTTTTGAAACTTCCACGTTATTCTAGGATATAATGACAAGAAAACTTTTGTGTTTTTGCAGAAAGAGCATGAATGTAAGGCTAAAAGTAAGGCTTGTAGACCGTATTCGCAATGGTGATGTTCGAAACAGAGATGGTCTGAAAGAGAGCGTCGGTGTTAAAATAAGAAGAGGCATGCTCCGTTGGTTCGGACATGTTGAAAGAATGCAGGATGAAAGAATGACGAAGCAGATATATAATGCAAAAGTGGAAGGATGTAGGAGCCAGGGAAGGCCAAGACTTACCTACCATGACCAAATTGGTCGTGTTCTATCAGAAGGTGAAGTCAGGGGCCCTAGAAACCGGCGAGCGTGAGATGTTCATGAGAAGAGCACTGAATGTTAAAGAAGCGAGTGAGATATGTAAGGATCGAGTCACGTGGCGCTCGGTACTCTCTGCCTACCCCGCAAGGGATTTGGCGTGAAGTTATAGTAATAGTAACTTTTTGTTTATCTCGCTTTTGTATAATAATTAGCACGTGCTTAATATCTGTCGAATTACTTATTTATTTTTGGATTTACTATTTGCTTACTATTATTTTCATCGTCTCCTTTCACTGATTCTATACCTATAGTAAGTATTTATTGTGTTGTCTCTACTGTCGTGTTACAAATGACATCATACACAAATACATACACTGTGTATGATGGAATTGAAGACGAGTTCAAGGACTGATAACAGAGAACGTTAAATTATCTCTATTTAAACCGTAAAAAGGTTTAAAAATATGAGTTTTCGCAAAGGAGTCTTATTACATTGATTTTATTATATACTAGAGGAGCTATTCTAAGTAAAATTTTTGCCCCATTTTCGTAATAAATAAAACTATTGTTCGCTGCAGCGCTGAATAATTTAGATGTCTATCCCAAAGATTCGAAGATACAGCACTAAATCGCTTCTGAGGGGTATTTCTCTCGCGACCAAAAGGTCAAAAGCGCCGTGACATTTATGGGGCTTACGCGTCTCGTTCAACGTAGTTCAGCAATGAGTCGTTGCCTATGGCGCAAACATATGGTGTCGATTCTAGCACTAGTACATAATAATTCAATGTCTTATTATTGTTATTGTATAGGTGTGCGTCAAAAAGGAATGTTGACATTTCAAAACAGTTGAAATTATGTACACGAATATTATAAAAGGCTGTATTGTGTTAAAAAAAAATATTGATTTATATAAATGAAGAGGGTGTACTGTCGGGTACCAAGTGCAGCCCACCCGGTCAGCCCGTGCCCCCGCTCCGTGGACGCTCGTCACTGTACTGACGAACGCTGCACACTGCTGCATCTGAAACGAAACGTACATGTATGTGTTAACAGAATATTATATGTACTTTGTACAAATACACACAATATTATGGTAACGCATGTATACAAACTCTTGAATCATCAGTGATCAGAACACAGATCACATTTCAGCTATTCGTTTTAAATTTGAAGGATGTACGAGTAGGAGCCGAGGAAGACCGAGACTAACCTACCATGTCCATATTGGTCGTGTTTTGTCAGAAGGTGACGTCGGGAGCCCCAGGAGCCATGAGCGTGCATGAAAAGAGCTACGAATGTTAGAGAAGCGAGTGAAGTATGTAAGAACCACGTCTTACGGCGCTCGGTTCTCTCTGCCTACCCCGCAAGGGACCTAGCGTGAAGATATACATACTGTTTTAATATCTTAATGGCTCGTAATACATTTTTATATAACTTGGGGAGGCCATCTAGCTTATGGCCAACCTGATGTTATGTTTAAATATTTATGCTTTTGAACGCTAGCTATATAAAGAGTATCGTTCGCGCGTTGCCACCCCCGTTCTCTGCTGACAGAGTAACTCCTAGCTCATTCGCAAGAAGTCAACAGTCCAGCGAATTGTTTGGCATCATTATTGTGTGAGGTGGAGGTTCCCAGTCAGGGTGTTTCAACGCGCCCTCTTTTCCCCCAAAAACGTAGCTGGGTACACAACATACAAGGAAGGTTGGCTTTGACTTTAAAGGTGGTTATACATTTGTATGTATCATAAAGTGAACACTCTGCTTACACAAATAACAAAATATTATCGATTCAGTTACGGACAATACACATAGCATATAAATTTTAACTCATTTTTTTAAATAAATGTTTCGGTCTTAGACAATTTTTCGGTATAAAATGAAATCAAAATAGTTTAATTTTTAGAGCACACATACAAAAATGATGTTAGACAACCAATAGACAATCGACATTTTTTTTTTGGACAATTAATAAACAAGTCACAATTCTTATGTACCTCCCTCATACCGAAGCGTGGACCCGTATTTTGTTATTTTACTTGTATTTACTCACATTGTCTACGAGTAAAACGACTGAGATGCGCAGACGGACGGACAGGATATACATATATATATAACTTTGTTTTACTTTTCTTCTGAATTATAAGATGATGTATTTTTGACGAGCTCGGTGGCTCAGTCGTGAATGACGCGGCTTTGGCACCAACGCTCGTGGGTTCGATTCCCACACAAGGCAAACATTTGTGTGCATGAACATGACTGTTTGTGTTGGTCTGGATGTTTTAAGAAAGGTATGGCGCATCAATGCAACCATTGCAAAATAGAAAACCACTGTCAAATAACAACTCCCTAGAGGGTTGTTGTGTTCTTGAGTGTGAGTGAGGTCACAAGTAAGACCCCAAGGAGTTGCTGTGTAAGCAGCAGAGGAGGCATCGCGCGAGTGATAATTAATATATCGCAAGCGTTAATAGGCTACGGTAACCGCTTTACATCAGGTGGACCGTATGCTTGTATTCTCTCCGACGTAGTATAAAAAAATAAGAGTTCTTTGTGAAATAAGGAACCCTAAAAATGGTTTTAATTAGTGATATCTAGCAGTGAAGTCGTGAAGCTCAGATATACTATTCAATAACACGTGACGTGGGATATCTACATAATGTGTTCGGAGACAATGCGATGTACTCCAAATGTTGCACTGGTGAAAGGAGTAGCATCAGAGCATCAGAGCGTCAAGTCTCAGATACACTCGGGGACAAATTCTGAGACACGCCGCGTGTCTGGGGAAGTACCTCCACCTCACAGAAAACCGCAGCCAAATACCAATTCCCTAGGGGGTTATTGTGTTCCTGCGTGTGAGTGAGGTCACCAGTAAGCTCCCAAGGAGTTGCAGTTGTGTGTAAGCAGCAGAGGAGGCATCGCGCGAGTGATACTTAATAGTTGGCAGAGCTGCGATAGCCAACGGAGCCACATTATCCTCAAAATTGCCGTTTGGGGTAGACTGATGTCATCCAGCTAGCGTTTAGACGGTAATAGTGAGAAACTCCAAAATCGACACACTAATAGCTAACATATTGTAGTTTTGTATCCTTTAATTTGAAATTTAAATGTTCGTTGGTGAGGAAGAACGGTCCAAAATCGTTCCAATTAGAAAAAAAAACATATGGGAAAACGTATGGCCGGCCACTCTGCAGTGCAGAGTCTGCACTGCACTCCCATCAACAGAAAAAGTAACAGCACTCGTCGCTAGATGTCGTACTGGGTTCCATATATTTTTAAAAAATTAAAAAATTAAAAATAAAATATTTATATATTTTTAAATTTAAAAAAATATCAGCTTTGCCTACACAGCTTGCTGTTATTTACTAGTATATATTACAAGCGTTAATAGGCTACGGTGCTTCCCGACGTTGTATAAAAAAAATGTAAATGCCCCCGCAACATGTCATTTCGCCAGAGAGAGGCTTTGTACAAAAGTGGTCTGCGTGGGTACCTCTGTCTACCGCCAAGCAGCTATATTTATATAGCTGTGGTCCGGTTTGAAGGGTGAGATATGGCAGTGAAATTACTGGGTACTGTGACGAAACAGCCTTAGGTCACGAGATTGGCAGCGCGCGAGTAACATCCCCGTGGTGTTGCGAGCGTCAACCGCGTAACCGCTTACCATCTAATGCCGCATGCTTGTTTTCCAATCTAGTTGCATTCGCGGGACATTGACAATGAAGCAGCGTTACATAATACAATCTAGCGTTATCCTGTTTCTTTCCATTAGGATTGGTGGTGTCTGAACCTCGTACCCTGAAGTATTTGGGGAAGACCCTGACTTTCACCAGCCAGAAAGAAAACCAAACCTTGCTTAGTGTAGGCCACACATCTTTCGAAATATATATTTTTTGGACGTGAGGGTACCTCACGAGGTATTTTTTCTTCACCGCAGAGGAAATGATATGGTGTCAATAGGCAGTTAATTATCCACTAGGCTCTCACTGCCATCACGTAACTGAGTGTTCCGTAACATGTTCAGGGGCGTCTCCTAGTGTGTCTCGGGCTTTACACAAACATACACCGGCGTACATTGACTTTGAGTGACGTGACATGATAGATACGTTATTGTTGAGTGATGGGTGACGCGTGACGCACGGGGGCGGGCCGTGCTAGGGGGTGGTTTTATGTAATGAATCGTTTCAGGCTTCTTATGCTATAGCTTAATTTATACTTGATCCCTCTTCTTTTTTTGAATAGGTCGCGAGGGTTGCAAGCATACGGCCCACTTAATGTAAAGCGGTTACCTTAGCCTATGAACACTTGCAATACGTAAAGTATTGCAAGTGTTCATAGGCTTTTCTTGATGAACTTATTCACGGCTTCCAAAATGTGCATTAGTAAAAGTGTTATATTTGAGTTTTTTTATTACTGTATAATTTCACTAGCACTTATGTTACAAAATACTATCGAAATTGTCACATAAAAATAATTTTATACTGAATTGTAAAAAAATCAAGTAAAACAACAATGTCACTCGTCAAAAGTGCGGGAAGAACGTTCCCGAGTATTCCCTACATGGATGGATTAATTATATACGTTCCGATTCACACAAAAGTCAAAAATATAATTCCGTATATACTTTCGTTCCGTACAACCATGTCGGTAGATGTAATAATTAAATAACCAATGTAAGACAAATGTCACCTTAGTCTTCCTGCGACCACGGATGCTACAAAGCATTCGAAACGTCAGGTTCAACAAAATAAATAAAACACGCGATACTTCCGTTAAAAATTGTTTAATTCAATGTGACGGGAATATCCCGTCACTTTGAATTAAACAATTTTTTCGTGAACTAGAAAGCGCTCTATTTTACTCCCCTTACTTTAGCGGTAAGTTTTTCCACTACACAAAATCGTTTTATTGCGTCTCCACAGGTTATACCTTTATGATTAGTAGTAGTTGAAATACCCAGCCGCTTCACCATTCTGTTCTGTACATATTGTTGTGCAGCGTTGTATTGAATAAATTATTTTCTTTCCTTTCTTTCATTCTACTAAGAAACGTCTAACAATAGGTGAAAATCAATATGTCATCGCGAAAAAGAATACAAACCGTCGAAAGACAGAGAAATAATTAAAAAGTTCCCCGAAACCGGTGTAATGACAATAATGACGTTAACGACACGCCGCTGACAGCGCGGCCATTTGTCAGACGTCATTTGTCAGCCGCGTGTCAGACAATGGTGTCAGAGGGTGTCAGGCGGCGCGATTGACGCGTGTCACGGCCGCCCGTACCGCCGGCCCTCGATCTCGTCTCGATCGGCGACGTGAACCCGACACTGAACAGGTATGGCCGGTTTGAAGATTTGTTATCTATCTATAACTTCACGCCAAATCCCTTGCGGGGTAGGTACAGAGAACCGAGAGCCACGTGACTCGATCTTTACACATCTCACTCGCTTCTTTAACATTCATTGCTGTTCTCATGCACGCTCGCCGGTTTCTAGGGCTCCCGACATCACCTTCTGATAGAACACGACCAATTTGGTCATGGTAGGTAAGTCTTGGCCTTCCTCGGCTCCAACATCCTTTTTTGCATTGTATATCTGCTTCGTCATTCTTTATACATGTCCGCACCAACGGAGCTGGCCTCTTCTTATTTTAACACCGACGTTTTCTTTCAGTCCAACTCTGTTTCTAACATCATCATTGCGAATACGGTCTACAAGCGTTACGCCACAAATTTTGCGCGACACTCGCATTTCGACCGCGTTTATCCTACTTTCATACTCTCTCTGCCATACCTAGCTCTCGCTTCCATAAGTAAGCGTCGGGACCAGCACTGCATTGTGTATAGCCAGCTGTGAACACTATATCACTTTGGTTGTGATAGATGAGTCTTGGCCTTCTTCCGCTCCTCCGTCCTACCATTTTCGCTATTTTGTCATGCTTTCTTACTACGTTGTTTGTACCGGACCGGAGCAAGCCTCATCTTAACGCCGACGCTCTCTTTCAGACCAACTCTCTCATCTTCATTGCCAACTCGATCTACAAGCGTTTCGTTACCCTTACCATACATCGAGCCCTTGCAGTATTAGAATAGAAGTAACGTTCGTTAGTGATCACGCGAAAATGTGCCTGTGAAATGAGTCAGCTGACTTATTTTACGATATAATTGAATTCTGATATTATAATTCAGAAATTTGTATAACAATTGTACAATTAATATAAATAAAACTGATATTTTTGAAGGCATCACCTATTCAAATAGGTACCTAATAGTTTTATCGTTTCTTGCGTACACTTCAATGATCGATTATTTTCAGGAACACCGTTCCTATATGAAATGTTTGTCTGTGTGTGTGTGTGTGTCTCTCTCTCTGTCGCTTTTTTTTCGAATATTCGAATTTTGACTCAGATTCGGATTCAGCATAAAAAAGTACAATAGGAATGTCTGAAAAACCAACCTCCTATCTCTTAAGCAACATGATCACAATGGCCGACAAATTAAAAAAAGAAATTTGAATTTTTATTTCAGATTCGAAAAGTAAATTAAAAAGTAGAATAGGAATGTCTGAAAAACCAATATCATATTTGTTAAGAAACATGGTCAAAATGGCCGACAAAGTTTAAAAAAAATTAATTAAATTGTAATATAATTGACGAGCCAGGTGTTCCTCTGGCAATGCAAACTTGCGCATACTCTGGTTTTTGTTATAAATGCTTTTAATTAGTAACTTTTTAGATGTAATAGAATCTGTCTACATTTTTGAGGGGAGATTTGCCATAGTTGCCACGCTTTCCCGGTGGTTTGGCAACGGATGTAAGTTGTTCGTGTACGAAGGGGGCGCTTCTGCCATTTTTTCAAAGTAATAGCCGCTCCCCCACTAGGCACATGGAGCTATGAGCTCAAGAGGTGTGCAGGGAGTCGATGGATGCAGGTGGCACAGGATCAAGGCGAATGGCTCTCTAGAGGGGAGGTCTATGCCCAGCACTTGGAAATGACGATGATGATCTACATTTGTGACTGACATTAGAAAAGGGGGAATTTGCACATTCGACAAAACATACGGGTTTTGTTATATACTGAAAGTCGCGGATATTTCGGAAACGGATTAACCAATATTTGATAGAAACTGTAAATTTAGAGAAAAGTTTACGATGACTTTAAATGTTTTAAAAATGATTCTCTTTCTGTCTTTGTTTTAGTGAAACCATGGTACGATCCGGTTTCGTTTGACTCCTTTATGAATATACTACTGCAGTATTTCATGTAATGGTTATGAAGATCTGATGAAACACTAAAACCTTTTTCAGTGTATCATCGAATTTTCATTAAGTTAAGTAGAAATGAAAAAATAGACTTTGTTGAAGTCTACAGCGCTGCAGCTATACAGTGCTGCTTTTATTTATATGCGATTGCATCGACTTCAATGATGGTGTATGTTTTCAGGGTCATGTCTGCGAGTTTTTGGTTCGTGCATAACTCCTAAACCCCTTAACCGATTCAGATGTATGAGCAATCGTCAGATTCCTTACGTTATTCCTGGTAACATAGGCTGTATGACGGCACAATGAAAACAATATGGAGACTTAATCTTTCTTAATACTATTGTGCTAAAAAAATATCCAAATCTATCGATTTTATATATTAGTCGATAGGTTTGGAAAATTTTGGGTAACAAAATTAAGTGGTATAAAATATGATGTCACAAAGTTACTTTTTAAATAAAAAATAATATAAATAAATTTTATAGGTATGATTTAATTATTCATTCATTAATCGTGAATACTTATTAGTTTCAGAAATAACTGCAGATTTGTTTTTAATGTCTTAATATTTTCAATATCTTTGACTTTAAGAGGATTGTAAAACCATTTATGATATCACGACGCTCCATTAACAAGTGGCCATGTTAAACAAAACCAATAACAAAAGTGTGAACAAAGCAAAATCTAGGTCACGATTGTAATAATGGAAATCAAAGATTCCCATCTTCGATTCAACGGCGGGGTCGTGTATTTAGGGGCGGAATTACCGGCGGCTAATATCGAAATCATTTCGAAAATCGGTGGAAAATACAGTAGTAAATCAGCGAGTGAGCGTACAGGTGAAGAGGCACGTTATTAATGATTCACGGCGGGGCCTGTCCTTCGAGCCTGTACTGCTTCGTCATCCGCCAATGACATCGAAAGGTTTAATCATACTAAATAAACCTCCAATTTTTACTTTATTGACTTTGTCACGGCACTCATTGTTAGGGCGGCAGTCTACTAAACCGGTGCAACCAAAGACTCTTGTAAATTATAATATCTCTTCGATGTGACAGTTAGGCCCTTCTTCGGCAAACCTATGTGCAGGGTAACGGCAAATATTGTCGACGCGTCCTCAGGCATGTCGAAGGGTCCTAAAACATAGCGAGATGTCCTTAGACATATTGAGGCATCCTTAGGTACGCCAAGGCGTCCTTAAGTATACCTTGACAGTCCGAGATCTACCGAGCCGTGCCGATAGTGGGCGCCGTGTGCTATTATATTATATATTTATTAAGGTACAAATTGAGCATACGCCCTGCTATTGGTAAGCAGTGGCTATAGCCATAATACTGAAAACATCAGGAGCGTAACTCGCACGTTGCTGGCTTCGTAAAACCCTCTGTAGTCGCTCGAGAATTCGGAAATTAGAACCTTTCACAGCATAAGAGTACTCAGAAGACAACTTCTCTGGGACTACACAGTATCCAGTGCATAAAAATTAATTCCCCGCTGACGGTGAGCAGTGTGGTTGCAGAAATTGTTGACATCATATCAAACAACTCGTATAGAAAACACAAAGGGGGCAAACCGTCGACAATTCTCTTTGCTCGTCTGCATATGGTTTCATCAGGCAACTCATACGCTTGTTTTCTTGTTCCATTGGTATAAAAAAAAAAATGTAACGTGAAATAAATTATTAGTTAAGCAAGTAACATCACATATTCTACTAACATTCTAAACGTGAAAGACTATGAGGATGTATATAATGTTTGTTACTCTTTCACGCAAAAACAGCAAAAGGGATTGGGATGAAGTTTTGCACATAAATATACTCTGGATTAATCCTACTTTTAATCGGAAAGTAGGTACTTAGAGTTTCTGTTTAAAACTGAATTCAACGTGAGCTAATGTATTCTAATGTCAATAAACTAATATATCCGGCGGTTAATTTAAACTGACTTGTCAAATATGTTATGATATGTTTTGACGAACAATGGATACTTGGACACCAACGCTCGAGTAGTCGATTCCCACACAGAACAAACGTTTGTGTGTATGAACCTGTCTGTTTGTCTTGTGGGGCATTTCTAAGAGAGGTAGGGTGCATCAAAGCAGCTCGACTGGTGAATACCGTCACCTCACAGAAAACTGTTGCCAAATAATAACTCCGTAAAGGGTTTTGTGTTCCTACGAGCAAGTAAGGGCACCTATAAGTTAGCAGCAGAGGAGTCAACGCGCGAGCTTACACATTGCAAACGTTTATAGACTAGGGTAGGGTAACCACTTTACATCACGTGTGTCGTAAGCTTATATGTCTCCCGACGCTGTATAAAAAATATATCTCAGTCCAGTTTCGTCCGTTACGTATCGTTCTCTTGACTCATCTCTTCACGCCCGTTCAGTGGATACAGACCTTTAATGGAAAAACAAAGAATTCTTTAACAACTCCATTAGTCGTGTGATAGATCGCTTCATGCAAATTGCCAGTCGCAATAGGAAAGTTCCGCAGTAATGAACCCCATAGTGACTTGCATACATTATCGATCATCACGAAACAACTAGGAATACGGCGGCGGCTAAATAATTCGCATTCGAAACGTATTTATTGCCCCAGTTCAGTGACGGCCTCCGGGACGTCACGGCTTAATATCCATGCACCACGCGATTAACAAGTTATTTCCACCCAGCGACGATGTCACCACCCCGGCGGGCGGGGAGTTCCACTATCCATCTTCTTCGACTAAAGATTTATGTGTCCAACTTTCTAGATGCTGTCGCCTCGCGACGAAGACGACGATGACAGCCACTTGTGCATCAGGTGCAACGCCACCATCGTCGGCCTCGACAACTACGTTAAGCACAGGAAGCAGAGATGCGGAAAGATATCTAAAAGCGAAGCAGTGAAAGCGGACATATCAAATATTGATACTTTAGAACCATCTTACAGCCTTGGAGCCGATGTATTCTTTCAATCGCTAGAACTGCAGAGCAGTGTTAAAAAAACTTCATTGTCAAGATTAACTCCGCCTATTTCGAAAGCTGTTATAGATCCAAAGACAACTCTAGTAGAAGCATCGACATCTAGAGAACTACCTCGAATGAGCCCACTGGAGAGCAATTTGAGAGGAGAGGATTGGATTGGAGGACATAGTTTAAGAATTGGCAGCAACGAAGACAATCAGACAAAACTAATTAACGCTGTAGCAAGTATCAGTGGAACTGTTAAGAAGGATATCCC
Organism: Pyralis farinalis; assembly: GCA_947507595.1. Lineage (NCBI taxonomy): Eukaryota > Metazoa > Arthropoda > Insecta > Lepidoptera > Pyralidae > Pyralis > Pyralis farinalis. The sequence continues at coordinate 1,881,841 of OX382268.1, read as the reverse complement.
GACTTCCTCGTACAGTATTGCTTACAATGATTTTAAAGGAGATGAGGATTTTGATGAGTCAGAAGATTCAGAAGACGAAGACGAGGAAGATGCCCACACTAGTGGAGGTAAATGGAAACTTTCGCCTAATTATACCGGTGGGAAATGGCGGCCAGCATCTCCCGAACTTGAAGAATGGCATATAAGAGAAGATCAAGAACATACCGGCGGGAAATGGAAATCATTTATGCCAGTTGGGAATGAACGAGATGACGATTACGACGCCCCGCCTCCTGGTCACACAAAAGGAAAATGGGTACCTGGACATGAAAAGGCGCAGATTATGCAAACAACAATACAGACTAAAGGGTCGGTACAATACTGGTGTGGTCCTTGCAATAGGCGATTGGGTTCTAGAGCTATATACGAGAAACACTTGATGTCCAGTTTGCACATGAGAAAGATTCTGCCGGAACACGAACTTGAGTTCTCGGGACATTTAGAGCCAATGAGAAACATTTTGGAAAAAAGGACAATTCGGCCCTCAAGATTTTTGAATGATAGTATATATTCTCAATTGCAGAAGAAAAGAAAACGTACGAGTACATCATCCAAATTAAATGTCAAAATTGAGAAGAAGAAAAGAAAAAGAAAACCATTTTTCATACAATGTTACGGTTGTAAGTCCCGCGTGAGGAGACACTTGATGGGGAAGCACTTGATATCACATTATCACTTTAGAAAAGCCACTGACACACGAAGCAGCGCGTATCAGCAATTAATTCTTGACAATATTGATGCAATAGTCCATCAGTCGCCATTTCAATGTAGTCCTTGTAAATTTTACACCAATTGGTTATCCAGCTTTATGCAACATTGGTTCTCCGAAGAACATGAAGCGAAGATGGCCGCAACGGCCGGCAGATTGTGGTGCTCATTCTGCAAATTCGAATGTGAGACAACACAAGAGATGCTCCGACACATGTCAGGATCTGACCACAGCGAAGTGGTAGCCGTTATAAATAGATCCATGCCTATAATTATACGAAAAAGGAGTGTACTGAGATGTGACACTTGTTTTGAAGAGTTCAGGTATAATATAGAAGTAAAACGACACTGTCGCAACACTGGGCATACGTTAGCGTACACGGCAACAGACAACTATCAAGAGTTACACAAATGCCAGCAATGTAACGCTAAGTTCAAGTCGTCCCTGACACTCGCAGCACATTTAAAATCAAAACACAAACAAAGAGCATTCTTCTGTTTAGTTTGCGCTAAAGCTTTTAACTCTTCAGAAGAGGCGAAGCGTCATCGGCAGACTTCAGAGCATAGAATAAGAAGGAAAGAAATTTTGAGAGAAAAGGGAGTTGCAATAAAGGACCTGAGTAAGAAATGTCCGTACTGCGCTGAGAGCATTATATTAAAAAATGTTATAGAATTAAAAGAGCACATCCGAAGAATTCATCCACAGATGAAAAAGAAGTAAGTCATCTCTTGAAATCAAAATATATTTCATCCATTATGATTTTTGCGCTGCCATTCTTTCCGTGTTCCTTGTTTCGAAACTTATTGTTGCGCGGTGGGTTCAGATCGCAGGAGACTCGTGGATCTACTTCAAGCTGAGCTCTTTCATCACGTACAGTTTTTCTTTCGCAAAGACTTGTTAATAAATGTCGTTTTCTTTACATTACTACCGTTGTCTCTGCGGTATGAACCCACCGCTATGACCGGCTATATAATACATGTTATCTGTTAAACGATAATATATTTACCTCAGCCGGTATTTGTATTTTTAATACAAATCTTCATTCAGTAGGCTTTGGGAACAAAGCTCATTTGCCGTACTTGCAGCTCGGCCATATAAATCTGAGATCAAACAGTCGCGAAAAATCTTAGGATTTAGCTAACGAAACTTATATTGGGTGACGTAGGTCTTTTAAAATTATGTCCTGTTATATATACATATATATTCATAACAAAACAAACGATCGTCTTATTAACTAATTCTCTTCCTTTACCATTGCAGATGTCCGAAATGTGGTATGGCATTCATCCTCTCTCAAGAAGTGACCAGGCACGTTAGAAGTAATGCGTGCCAATTCCAATCGTACAGTCCCCACCTCTCGCTACTATGGAATTGCAGCCAGTGTCTGTTCACGACCAAGTCTCAGGCCGAATGCTTCTACCACGAAGTGTTACACACGGCACCGATCAAAGAAATCCGCAAAGTTGGAACCAAAGAGAAAGAATTCCACAAATATGATTGCCCGATGTGCAGTAAAACCTTCATAAAGGCTTCCTTACGACTCCATTTGAGGCAGCATACTTTCGAAAGACCTTTCGTGTGTTCTATATGTAACGCCAACTTCACGAGACAGTCGAGTTTAAACAATCACTACAAAAACGAACATGTGTTCAATTTGAAGGTGAAAAGAGTTGAAGTGAAACAACCGGAAGGATTGAAATGTGCGAGATGTTCAAAGAGTTTCGATACCAGGTGAGTGCAATTTGAATTTGGTTGCATGTTTAGCGTTGAGAGTGTTATTGTTATTGGTGTCGGAAGCGGAGAACAGCGCACTCGTTCAAAATAAAGCACGCATCACCGAGTGAGTCGGTGACGTTTGTACGGCCGCGTGCCAAATATACAGACAGTATCTAAACTTGATAACTAATTCAAACTATCTCTTTTTTTGCACAATAATGTTTGTCCTGCGTGGAAAGCAGGCTCGTCATAATCTCGAATAAAAGTGAATAAATACTATGTATATTCGATTCACACTTTACTATGTTATGTATTTCAGAGAAACTGCTGAATCAAATCACAGTTAAAATTTGTGTCCATTTAGTGCTTCATTCTAGTTTTTAGCCGCTTTTTTAAAACCAGGAAGAAGCACAAAATGGACACAAGCATTATGCATATGCCTCTTTTTGTATTTGGGCTAATCCAGGCTAAAAAAGTAGGAAGTGCCTTGCGGAGTAGGCATAGGAAATATATAACTAAGTAGTTTATTAATTCGTAGCCAGGGTCTTTTGTTACTATTTAGTTAAATTATTGTAGAATTTTAACTGTAACTGTTGTAAATTTAAAACATGAACGAAACAACAATCGACTAGTATTTGAGAGTGTTAGGGGGAAAGGTAAATTACTTCAGTATAAGAGTTGCGTAATGCGACATTACACGAAGTTGAGTTACTGATTGCAATAAGCGCAGCGCGGAGCCCGTGTCGTGTCGACATCAATTTGCGACAAAGCGCACACGCAGCGGATGCGTCCGTGTCACCTGTCATACAACTCCTTCACAAATATAAGGAAACATTCATAATTTGACGCGAATGCTTTGAATATGCGTCGGCGGCGTCGGCGCACGAAGACGCCCGGCCGTCCGCGTCCCGCCGCTGTCGCCAGTGGCTGACATTTTTATACCCTGCGCTGATAAATTTTGTCCCGGATACATACAAGATATTTTGAGGCAAAATATTAGCTCGAGTGAAAAGGAATCCTACGATTTTATTGTCGGCACGTGTTGGTTGTGTACGATCATAGACCGCATAGGTTAACTGGACTGAGTATAATCGCATTTTCATGGCAATCATTTCATTTTGTAAATCTTTTCAAAATACACGTCTTTCACAATTTAACACCTAAGTTTGTCTGAAAACGTACCTAGATAGAGACAAACAAACGGTCCAGCAATTTATTAGTATCGATCGCGCGATACTACCTCTGCTGCTAACACAACAACATCTTAGGATATTTATTGTTCTTAAATACGTAGGTCACACTATAAGTTTTGCGTAACTTAAAAAAACAACATGTTATAACCAAAATATTATGTTTATTGCTTTTCAAAATACTTTCCTTTACATTTTAAACATTTTTTCATGCGAACGAACCATTTTTTTAAAACAGGAGGACCACAGATCTGAAGGCATGTTTTCTACGTGCTGATTGAACGCTATCACTGCCTCTTCGGAGTTGGTAAAAGTGAAACCTCTCATCAAATCTTTGATTTTGGGGAAAATACAGAAATCACAGGGTGCTAGGTCGGGGCTATGCGCAGGATGGGTAACGAGATGTACTTTTTCGGAAGTTAAAAATGACTTTGTTTTGTTGGCCGTGTGTGAAGAAGCGTTGTCATGATGTAGGAGAACGCGGCTTTTTGGTCGTCTTTCGCGAACTTTTTCTAATACCCTGGGTAAACAAATGGTAGAATACCACTCGGCATTAACACTCTTTTGATCTTCAAGTGGAATTGTGCAGATGGGACGCGTAGCTGAGAAAAAAAACGCGATCATTTTTTTACCAACGTTTCTCGCCTGCCTCACTTTTGTTGGCCTGTTCTCATTTTCAAACACCCATTCACAAGATTGCTGTTTTTTTTCGGGTTCAAACAATAAATCCACGTTTCGTCTCCTGTGACAATGTCATAAACAGCATTAGAATGTCCGTGGACGTACTTCAGTAGCATCTGTGAGCACCATTCCACGCGAGCCCGCTTCTACTCCGCTGTCAGTTCATGAGGGATCCAACGACAACAAAGTTTCCGAACTTTCAATTCTTCGTGTAAAATTTTCTGAATTTGGCTCATACCAATCCCCAATAGTTCTCGAATTGTCTCATAGGTAATCCGCGGGTTTTCTTCAATTAGCCGCTTAACAGTAGCCACATTATTTACGTTGTCGGCAGTTGAAGGCCGCCCTTCACGAAATTCGTCATGCAAAGAAACTCGACCTCTCTCAAATTCAGCAAACCATCGCCTCACGGTGCTCAAAGAAGGTGCTTCTCTCCCAAAAGCATTTTGAAGACGAGGAGCACAGTCTTGCGGAGAGAGAGAACTTTTAAAATCATAAAAAATCATCGCTCTAAAATCTTTTCGACTCAATTCCATTTTCGTTGCGTACGTAGAACTTTGATGTGTGATAAAAAACAATTGACAAATGATTTCCCGCCAATTGTTTTTTTTATTACTAAGTAGGTTGCAACGTTTCAAAAAATATAACATTCGAAATTCAAATAGTTCCGATTAGCTAGAAGTGCAAAACTTTTAGTGTGCCCCATGTATGCCTATCTATAGTATATAAGTAAAAGTACTGGTTATATGATTTTTGTCGATATGGGAGAGCGGCTCCTTCTGACACAGGTGTGCTAAACACTTAAAAGAAGGAGTGAAACTCTGTTTTTGTATGTCTTGTACTTTATTGAAATAAACATTTTTTGAGGTGGAGGTATTTCGCCAGACGGGCAGAAAGAACAATAAATTGGTTTCGCGGCGGTTGCTTATTAATATTTTTTTATATCACAAGTACATAACCTGTACAACATGTTAATTTATTTTCTCTGAAACAGACATAATTTAACATCGACCGTGTTGCTAAACGTCTTCACAGAAAGGCAATAGCGACAATATCTCAAACTGCGATCCCCTTAAAGAGGCTTCGCGATTCGCGACCCACATTTTAAAAACACTGGCCTAGTGGTTAACGAACCAGCCTATTAGTCGATTGGTTCCCGGTTCGATTTCTGGTGTGGACAATCCCTAAGTTCGAGTTTTCGGACTTATGTACAACATATTTGTAATTATCACTCGCTCGGCGGTGAAGGAAAACATCGTGTGGCGTGCACGTACACAAAATTATATTTAGAAATACGTACGACCTCACTTGAGAAAGAACTGGTTTTCCGTCTGGATTGTGAATGTCTAGAAGGAGAAGAAGAGGCATTGAGATATCAATAAGAACAAACGGTGCTTTGTTTATTTGGGGATTTTCTACTACTATTACTTAGTAGAGCCGCGAGTAGAGCCAACTTGTTGTATCTTTGTGATGAAATTATGAACGAGAAGCTTTTATTTGCTTTAGTTAAATGTAATCACAAAAAAGAAACAAACTAAAAAACTAAACAGAACCCGTACTTTGGAACACATCGCATAGTTTTAAGTACAAACTTAAAAACGCAATCTCAGAACATATTTCAGTATTCAAAAACCTCTACGTATTAATTTGTAATTTATATTTTCTTTTGTGACATTTACCAAGAGTGTGTTTTGTCAAGAAATTCAAGATTAGCGCAAGCAATTTTTGATGAGTTCGGTGGCTCAGTCGTGAATGACGCGACTTTGACACCAACGCTCGTGGGTTCGAATCCCACACAAGGCAAACATTTGTGTGCATGAACATGGCTGTTTGTCTTTGTCTGGATGTTTTAAGAGAGGTCGAGCGCATCAAAGCCCGTCTGGGGAAGTACCTGCACCTCACAGAAAACCGCAGCCAAATAGCAACTCCCTAGAGGGTTGTTGTGTAAGCAGCAGAGGAGGCATCGCGCGAGTAATACTTAATATATCGCAAGCGTTAATAGGCTACGGTACCCGCTCTACATCAGGTGGGCCGTATGCTTGTATGCGTTCCGACGTAGTATAAAAAAAGCAATGTATAACTTTGGGCATTTTGTTAATTTCAAGAAACGCAGTCCACTTTAAATTAGTCAATGGCTAATGTATTAGAGATTTACAATTTGATGTGTCGTTTGATTTGACGGTGCTAAATTGTAGTTAGTTTGTTTTTCCCTGCGTGTCGGCTGCAATAAATATGCCCAGGACTGTAAATATACTCTAGGATTAGACGAGTCGTAAAGCAATTTTGAAGTTGACTGACGGCGCGAACAAAGTTGTTAATGTTTTACACTTTGACTATACATGAAGTGTTATTTCTGATCTCAGGTTTAGTTTTTCTATTTTACATTGAGTAGTAACGTGTAGGGACATTTTACGAAATTGTAGCAAGTTTCGTTTGAGTACTACAATCTTTATAGATGTCAAGATATTTTTGATGTATAGTTACAAACGTAGAAATGAGAGCGCTGAGGAGTATGCGTGGAGTGAGAATGATTGATAGAGTAAGAAATAGCACAAAAATTGAAAAGGATATGATGAGATGGTTTGGTCATTTAGAAAGAATGAATTACGAAAGAGTAACGAAAGAAGTGTATCAAGCAAGAGTGTCGATGAGATTGATATCGGGAGGGGCCGCCCTAGACGCACACATATACATCAAATTGGTGATGTGTTGAAAAAGGGTCAAATCAAAAGTACCCAAAACCGAAGAGCATGCATGAAGAGGTCGATGAGTGTGGAAGAAGCGAGAGCGGTATGCTTGGATCAGTGCACCTGGCGTTCTATAGTCTTTGCCTACCGCAATGGAAGACAGGCCTGATGATATATATATATATTATATTATTTATATTACCACTGTGCAGTCAAAATATATTTTACGGTATTGAGCCCTTGAGTTTGAGAAGAGATTTTGCTTCCCTTTGCATGTTCTGCCGGTTGTATAATGGGTTATGTTCCGAGGAGTTGTTCGACATCATGCCAACAGCCTCGTTTTACAATCGCCGATGGGAGTTCATCCTCATATCACATATATTATTATCCTCATGCACTGGAACCGCAATGGTCGCGTACTGTGCGGTTCCAGAGAAGTATCTCTACCGAGAACTATTAAGTTGTGGTTTTCCTGCCGAGGTTTTCCCAAGGGACTACAGAATGGGGTTCTTTAAGAAAGGCGTGAAGAGGTTCTTACAGGGTCGGCAACGCAAGAGTGACACCCCTGGTGTTGCAAATGTCCATATGCTGCGGTAACTGCTTACCATCAGGCAGGCCACCTTTTACCACCTTAGTGGTATAAAAAAATATGAAGATAAAAATTGTTTACTTATTAACCCACCCACTTATAAGCCCACCTGATGTATAGTGGTTACCGTAGCCTAGAAATACTTGTAATACATTAAGTATCATTCACGCAATGCCACCTCTGTTGCTAACACAGCAACTCCCGGTGAACACATTCACTCGCAGGTATACAACAACCCTTCAGGAGGTTATTATTTGGCTGCAGTTTTCTGTGAGGTGGAGGTACTTCCTCAGATAGGCTGTTCTGATGCACCCTACCCTCTTAAAAACACCCAGACCAAGAAAAACAAACATGTTCATGACCGCAAATGTTTGTCCTGTGGGAATCGAACCCACGAGCGTTGACGTCAAAGTATTGTTACTAAACTAGTTATGACTCCATAATTTAGTTACCGATATAAACATAATATAACCGTATTAAGGTTTTTGTAATTATCACTTGCTTGGCCGTGAATCAAAACATCGTGTGGAAACCCATACGTCCAAAACATTACAAGCGTACGGCCCACCTGATGTAAACGGGTACCGTAGCCTATTAACGCTTGAGATATATTAAGTATCACTCGCGCGATGCCTCCTCTGCTGCTTACACAGCAACTCCTTGGGAGCTCACTGGTGACCTCACTCACACACAGGAACACAACAACCCTCTACGGAGTTGTTATTTGGTTGCGGTTTTCAGTGAGGTGGAGGTACTGCCCCAGACGGGCTGCTTTGATGCGCCCTACCTCTCTTTTTCCCTGTGGGTTGTCTTCGCCAAATCCATAGGCTTGGGTACCCCGCCAATCCTAATGGATTAGGAAAACGAAATAACAAAGCGGAATCGTACCAAAGTTTAGCGATTGACAGCGATCCATACAGTTAGACACGACGAATGTATGATGTAAGTTCTTTGTTCACTACGGAACCCGTAAAGAACGAGAGCTCTCAAATCACCACAAACAACAGTTTAAAACTCTTTCAAAAACTGGCTACATTAGAAGGCCATCAGCCGCCCATTCCGACTAACGGCTGTGACTGCATTAATGCAAGTCTATGCAATAACACTAAGATATGGCGCAAGTTGGATCATCAGGGGCCTTAGTGGCCCGAGTGCGGCCACAATACGCCGGGATGTGCTGAATAATCTGGAATGGACTGGATATGTTGGAAGTTCAGTAATAGAAGCGTTGACTTGATTTGTGTTGCGGTTACTGGACCCTCTAGGATTGTCTGTGGATATCTTAAGATCGACGCTCACTTGTCTGAGTTGTATGCAGGGAACGTTAGGCATAGTGTGCATGTGTTCAGCATCAGCAATTTCGACCACAGTCTGTCGTAGGATGGGTTTTAAAAACGTTGGTATATCCAAATCGCAATGATACAACGTTGCGGGGCAATTATAGTTTAGCTAGTGGATTACGAAACAGTTAACCGATTGGTCCCTGGTTCATATCCTTTTATGTACCACTAAATTTGTGTTATCGGATTTATGTACATATTTGTAATCACTTGTTCGGTTGTAAAAACATCGTGGGGGAACCCACACGTCCAAGAAGTTATATTTAGAAAGACGTGTGAAAGGACTTCGGTCTTCTCCGGAAAGGTCTGGTTCTCCCGCTGTGTTGTGGAAGGTCGGACGGCAGTAGCCCCATGTCAAAATCAGTATCTTCCCCAAATCTATCTTAGGTAATCTAATCTTAGGTAGCGGATTCCGGCATTCTGAATGGTTTAGGACAGAGATTCTCTGTCATAAATGCGAAACTTTGCTTTCGCTTAACTTCGGAACTAAATGACCTACAGACTTGAAATTTTGGATTTTAAGTATGTGATTATAGCTTACTGGATGACGAAAATTTCTGCGTTCTGGTCTTATCCAGAGGTTCTCAAATAGGGGCCTGAAAATGCGGCGAAATGGTTCCAGTAAAGGATGGTACGGCAGTGTTTGCTTCGCGCTCGACTTGGCGGGGGCACTGCGGTGCCCCCCGATATACTTTTGCTGGTTCTAGTTTAAAATGTAAAGCCTATATTTTGTACCGTAAAGTGCAGTTCTTATTTTGTACGCAATAAGAGTTACAATCGCGCATTCAGTGTCAAACGTTGTGTGCTCTTAGCTGTACACTCATTTAGTTTATTTATTCGAACCCCTTCCCATTAGTTTGTCGGACGGGCGTTTTCCTACGTTGCTATATGTGTAAACTGCTAGGTGCTATGTGTTATGTGTCGACTCCTAGACACTGTCCGTGGAGCTGGACAACTTTTATATATTTTTACATATATAGTTCTCATTCAACTTAGCTGCACTGTCTGCATTTTTTAAAGGTACAGGCTTTTTTATTCAACGTCGCGAGACATACGAGAATACGGCGTACCTGTTGTAAAGCGATTGTATTCTTAATGTATTACAAGCAATCATGTAGCCTGTGATTGCTTGCAATACATTAAGAATCACTCGCGCGATAAATCACAGCGCAGGTCGCTGCTGCAGGAGTTGTCAGTTGGCTGTGGTTTACTGTGAGGTGAAAGTACTTCCCCAGACAAGCTGCTTTGATGCGCCCTACCTCTCTTAAAAACACCCAGACCGAGACAAACAGACATGTTCGTACACAAAAATATTTATTCTGTGTAGAAATCGAACCCACGAGTGTCAAATTAGCGTTACTAACTAATGCGCCACTGAGCTCGTCATCCGTGGCTCCGCTTAGAGGACATGAACTGGGATCTACCAAATGGAATACATAATTTCAGGGCTGGCAACGGCACGAGTGACACCCCTGGTATTGTACGTACTACCACAACTACCAGCGTTTACTACCACAAATCAATACTTCTGATGACGCACGAAGGCCCCTCTCATTCACCAAAACGCAATGTTTTGGTAGTCTGAGGTAACAAATGTTAAAAAAAAAATAGTGCGTGGAGTCCCTCCGCGAGGAAGAAGTGAAACTTCACACTGTTTACTTCGCTATAATATTGGACGCTACTCGTTGCTAACGTATAAGTATACTACGCGCATGCATTCGAGTGCCACGCATTCACTCTCCCTCTGTCTCTTTCTATTCCCCTCCATGGTAGCGTTAAACGTTTAACGCAACCTTGTGGGAAGTCGCATTAGAAGTTTCACTTCAAAAATACAACCGGATATATTTCCTCCTTTGTTTGAAATCTGTTAAAAAACGCTCAATGCTGGCACTGTAGAACTATATTTATGTATTTTTGAGACATTCTGTATTTATTTTTGAAGTAAAACTTATTTACGCAGGCTTGACTTGGGGAGTAAGCTGGTGAATGCGTGACGGGAGCGTTACGAAAAGTGTGTTCGGGAGGCGAACGGAAGTTGAGAGGGAGATATAACTTAGTGAATATAGAAAGAGAGGGAGTAAGTTACGTTTCGTGCGAGCACACATTTTCTCTCTCTCTTTCTCTCATAGCGAGTTAAGTTTCGTATATGTAAGACACAGTGCAGGCCTATTGTCTGTATCACACTATGGAGCTAAAGAAGTTTTACTTCAGTCGTTTGGTCTAAAGCACACTCGTTTTTTCGTCGTAATTTTGATTATTGCTACTATAAGGCCACAATAATCAATAATTAAAATTTTGGTTACTTGTATACGTAGATAATAAATACAAAATATGTTTTAAAAATACATAAATATGTTTTTATAGCGCTAGCATCAAAATTTTTTTGGAAATAGTCTTAAATTCAGCGTTATTAATGAAGGTGATGTCAGGAGCCTTAAAACCGGCGAGCGTGCATGAAAAGAGCAATGAATGTTTGCAAATTTATGCTCAGACCTCTGTCGATACACTGAATACCGCTATAAGACAAATAAATAAAGATCTCAGCAGAATTAATACCTGGTCCAAAAGTTATGGAATTCCCATGAATTCCACTAAGTGTCAAGCAATTATTATAGGCAGCTCACGTCAAATTGCAAGACTGAACGCTAATTCGTTATCTGCTGTCATGCTTAACGACTCGATTATCCCCTTCAGCGCCAGCGTTAAAACTCTTGGTCTCCATATCGACTGTACGTTTAGCTGGACTAATCAACTAGTTGAAATTAGTCGTAAAGTCATATCAGCATTACGATTTTTAAACCGATACAGAAATTTTCTCCCTATTGCTACTAAAGTTACCCTTGTGCAATCCCTCATCCTGCCCGTAATCGATTATGGTGATGTGTGTTGTCCTGATCTCAATGCAGATCTGCTTGATAAGCTGGACCGGTTAATTAATAATGCCATCCGATTTATTTTTTGTCTTCGTAAATTTGACCACATTTCTTTCTACCGGTCTAAGCTTGGATGGCTACCTATTCGTCAGCGTCGAAATCTGAGGTTACTTTGTACTCTCTATTCTATTCTTTCCAACCCTCATTCTCCAGAATACTTGAAATGCAAGTTTCAGTATCTCTGTGACTCTCATAATCTCCCACTACGTTCCTACAATTCTCTCTTACTCTCTATCCCTCTTTTCCGCTCAGGCTTCATGTCCAACTCCTTCACTCGGCAATCAATTCAACTCTGGAATGCGTTACCAGTTTCTATTAAGAAATCGTGCAGCAAATTTGTCTTCAAAAAGAAGGTACACCAACATCTTTATGAAAGCTCGACAAGGCAGTAAGACCGTCATCATTATTTATATATTTCTATTATTTTAATATAAGTTGTAACAATTATGTATGTCTAATACGTTTGTATGTATCGTATAATTTATATGTATGTATGTATATGTATTGTAAGTATATATGTATTTAATGTATCTATATATATATATAATGTTAAGCCGCAATCGTGATTCTCTGCACTCCCAAAGGTCGACTGGTAGAGAATGCAACTAGCATTAAGTCCGCCTATTGTACCAAAATGTAGTGGTCAATAAAGTTTTAAATAAATAAATAAATGTTAAAGAAGCGAGTGAGGTGTGTAAGGATCGAGTCGCGTGGCGCTCGGTTCTCTCTGCCTACCCTGTAAGGGATTTGGCGTGAAGTTATAGTAGTAGTTATTAATGAAAATAAAATAAGGGCGCCACTCAGCTTTATAAGCTTAACGTCTAAATATCTTAGCGATACGAACTTGACGTACTGACATAAGATATTGTAAGACATTTTAACCGAAGAGAAACAACAGCTCCCTGGAGGGTTGTTGTGTTTTCGCAAGTGAGTGAGGTTACCAGTAATCTCCTAAGGAGTTGCTATATTACCAGCAGGCGACGCGCTAGTGATACTTAGAGTATTGCAAGTGTTCATAGGCTACAGTAACCGCTTTACATCAGGTTGACCGTATGCCTCCTGAAGTTGTATAATAAAAATGAAGTTTAAGGCTTTATTTTGCGAAAGTATCTAAATATTGCTTGTAATATTTACTTTCGCAAAATAAAGCCTGAACCTTGACGGCCGATTGTCTAGTTGCCACTAATAACAAGATGCAATCCCATGTTCACAAAATTATAGTAGAGGTGGGCATTAAGCTGCAAGAGTAATCCTACCTACTGGTAGCTGAAACATGGCACTGATGATGAAATGAAACTGATGAAATGCAACGCAAGGATAAATCTAATGCCTAATAATAATGAGCTTATTAACTATGCATCTCCCAAATTGCAGGAGCGAGTTGAGTCGTCACTCCTGCGACCTCGACAGCCGCCGATGTCCGCACGACAAGTGTAACTATGTCGCTGCTTCCGCAGCACAGCTTAGCAGGTACGGAGTTGTACACTAGCGCCGTAACGCAAATGGCACCCCTAATTTAACGCCTAATTTAAAATGAACACTTACAGTACACTTTATAGAAAGATGCCTGGCAGATAAAAATAGTGTCAAGATAAAAAATTGAAAATTATTCTTAATTTGAAAAATAAGAACAGCGCCATCTAATGACAACACTAATAATTAAGAAAGTATACATATCGCACACGTATGTCTTTTGTAAACTCATCAACTTCCGATAGATGGCGTATACCACTTCTACTTTTACTTGGAATAAGAATTCGTTAGATGGCGCTGGAATGCTTTAATTTGAAATTTTGAGTGTCTTTTGTTAGGTACCGCGACTTCAATTCCATTTAAAATTAAACCTTGTGGATTACAGACAATGTTAAAAATATAATACTGGCCTATATGCGTTAAAATATGATAAATTACTTCAAGGTTACTATAACATTTGAATTTTTTCATATCTTGGTTTTAGTTGAAAGATACAGAACTGGTAAAAAAAATATTATCCCCTAAATAAATGTTTAGTTAATCTTTAACAAATGTATGATAAAGTAATAAATCCATTGATTTGATATATACATATGCATTGAATGAAACATATTATTGTATGTATTTGGTTCTTGAAAAAATGTTGCTGTCACGGGACGCCCGGCAGATGTGAAGCATCTTAGTGAATATTCAAATTCGTCTCTCTCGTCATCCGAACTATCGCAAGAAAACTACTGCATAGATGTCATGTTAGCCTCAAATATAAATTTCGCAAGTGCAAGCCGTGAGAAACCATTAAAGTATTTTGACGAGCACGGTGGCTCAGTCGTGAATGACGCGACTTTGACACCAACGCTCGTGGGTTCGATCCCCACACAGGACAAATATTTGTGTGTATGAACATGTCTGTTTGTCTTGATCGGGATGTTTTAAGAGAAGTAGGGCGCATCAAAGCACCCCGTCTGAGGAAGTACCTCCACCTCACGGAAAACCGCAGCCAAATAACAACTCCCTAGAGGGTTGTTGTGTTCCTGCGTGTGAGTGAGGTTACCAGTAAGCTCCTAAGGAGTTTCTGTGTAAGCTGCAGGGGAGGCACCGCGCGAGTGATACTTAGTATATTACAAGCGTTAATAGGCTACGGTAATCGCTTTACATCAGGTGGGCCGAATGCTTGCATGTCTTCCGACGTAGTATAAAAAAATGTATACTGTAAAACAAAGGTTTTGTACCTAAATAGTCTTACCGTATGTCCGAAATTTTTTTCTATCTTGACTGGGTCGTAGGTACCACGAAAAAGATTGAAAAACGCTGAAACTAAAGAAGTCAACTGGTGCTTTCCCTCACCAGAACACAACTACTTTGTAAGGAATTGTTATCTCGCTGCGTAATATTTTTTAATTTTTGACGTCTTTTTTAACACCTTTTATTTTTAGCAGCTTTACGGATAATCAGAAATAGGTTGAATAGGTAATAGAAGTAGGTAATCTTAACCTTAATCTTAAAATATTGTATCTTAATATTTGTCCAGTTTTTTTTTACTTTTAATTTCTCTTTTTTAATCTACCAGCATTTCGAAAATGACCATTGGCAAAGAAGAAATGCCAAAAGAAACTTGCCAATATCGGTCTTTTTTCTTCATTAATATACCTATATTACAATAAATATATGTGAGTGTACAAATAGTGAAATCAAGTAGTATAATTAAAAACATATTAATACATGTGCTGAATCATTTCCAAACATCTCTGTCAGTTAGATATTCATCGATTCTATAATAACCCTTCTTGCACGGAGTATTTTTGATGTGTCTTTTGAACATATTGTCAGGCAAGCACAGAACTGTTTCAGGTAATTTATTATAGAATCGAATACAATTTACAAGAAAAGATCTATTAGTCTTAGCAAGTCGATGTACCGGCATACGCTGTTACGCTACTTGGACAGCAACGCTCGTGGGTTCGATTCCCATCCAGGCAGGGCAAACATTTGTGTGCATGAACATGTCTCTTGTCTTGGTCTGGATGTTTTTAAGAGAGGTAGGACGCATCAGAGCAGCCCGTCTGGAGAAGTATCTCCACCTGACAGAAAACCTTACCAACCAGACCTTAGTCTATGAAAACATGGTAATGATTTCATCTAAGCCTTCATAAAAACCATCATTTAAAGGAATATAGCTTATTGCTACATTTATACATTCAAAATAAGCCAGCGCTCGCAATACATAATATCACTTGTACATTGCCACCCCCTCCACAGCAACTGTAGCTTCACAAAGCTGTTTATTACTTACTAATAGTTTCCGTTTCCGGTTTCAGACACTTGCACGTCCACGGCGAGCCGTCGAAGCGACACGCGTGCCCTCTGTGCTCCTTCAGGACCAACCAGGCCAGCAAAATGAAGAGACACTTGGTGTGCCACGAGGGTCTCAAGCCGTACGGATGTCCACATTGTGCATTCATTTGTGGAAGCCTGGTAGGTGATGCGTAATTTTTGTTAAGCGACGGCAGGAGGCAAGCAATCATTCGATTTACCATAATCATCAGGTCCACTTACCCTATTTAAGTAGCTTACTCTATTCATGTAGAGTATGAAAAAGTTCCAACACCACAAGTCACTTTCGGGAACAGAACAGCCTGCCAGGTTTTTTTTTTATACAACATCGGGAGGCATACAAGCATACGGTCCATCTGATGTAAAGCGGTTACCGTAGCCTATGAACGCATGCACTACATCGAGTATCATTCGCGCGATGCCACCTCTGCTGCTAACACAGCAACTCGTTCGAAACTTACACTGGTTACTGGTGACCTCACTCCCATGCAGGAACACAAATAATAGTTATTTGTGTGCGATTTTCTCTGAGGTGGAGACACTTTCATACGGGGCTGCTTTAATGCTAAATATCTCTATAAAAATAAATAATAATATCTCTCATAAATGTTCTATCAGAAGGTGATGTCAGGAGCCCTAGAAACCGGCGTGCGTGCATGAGAAGAGCAATGAATGTTAAAGAAGCGAGTGAGGTATGTAAGGATCGAGTCACGTGGCGCTCGGTTCTCTCTGCCCACCCCGCAAGGGATTTGGCGTGAAGTTATGGATATAGATAGATAGATCTCTCTCATGTTTATCCTGTGTGGGAATCAAACACAAGAGCGTCGGTGTTCCTCACCTTATTTTATTGATATATTGGATTGATTTCAGGAGAACCTCCGCAAGCACTGCCGCCGTCTCCATCCCGAGCTGTTCCTGTACAAGTGTGAGACATGCGGCTTCAACACCAACATGGCGGCCGGGCTGCGCGCGCACCTCGCCACCGTGCACTCGGACAAGTACACCGCCAAGTCGGCCATGCACGCCGCCAAGGTGCACCTGATGACTGTCTATAAAGACACAGACGCAAGTGCTGAAGGTGTAGGCACTTCGAATATTATTAATGAGCTTTTGAAGTAAGGACCTGAGGCAGGAGGCACAGCTCGTTGTACACAACGCGGTGCTGACGCAGAAAGATAGCATGATAGTGGAATAAACGCGGTCAAAATGCTAGTGTTACGCAAAATGATGATGTAAGAAAGGTTGGTGGAAAGGGTGTATCGATGTTAAAATAAAAAAAAGGCAATTTGATCTAAACTACTTTGTGTGCTTTCGCTCCTGATTTGTTCGTGCAAACTACTGCCGGCCGGCACCCACCCACTACCGTTAGAAGATCCATGTCGCCGCTGCCGTAGCTGCTCCGGTCGTCTCTTCCTCGGCTGCTGCGGTCGTCTCTGCGAGTGTTCGCCATCTGAAATATAAATCGCATGCACCCGCCACCGTTGCTGCCCTGGCTGCTGCGGTCGTCTCTGCGAGTGTTCATCTGAAATGTGTACCGCATACGCCCGCCACCGTCACTGCCCTGGCTGCTCCGGTTGTCTCCGCGACACGTGTTTCGCCTCTCCAAGAGGCATCCTCAGGCGCTGTAGATGTTAGTCGTTAGAATAACATGCTACGAATAAAAAACGGCATTCTCGTTTAGTTCAGACAGATAGAAAGAAAGCAGGACGAAAGAATCATGAAACAGATATTCGACGTGAAAGTCGTAGGATGTAGAATTCTGCTACCATGGCCAAGGTCAAGCATGACCAAGGCCAACCTTGATCAAATTGGTCGTGTTTTATCAGTAGGTTATGTCAGAAGCCTAGATACCGGCGAGCACCCCACTCCCAGTCTTCAGGGCGCTACCCTCAATATGCGCGATAGTTTGAATATGTTGGGCATGGATATTCGTTGCGACCTAAACCAACGAAATTACATCGAGAGCCTCATTTTAACAGCTTCAAAGAAACTCGGAGTCCTGAACAGAGTGCGCCGGTTCTTACGCCGGACCAGCTTTGTCTTCTTTATAAGACTCAAGTTCGGGCCTGCGTGGAGTATTGCTCGCATCTCTGGGACGGCTCCGCACAGTATCTTCTCGAGGCTCTCGACAGGTTGCAGCGACGGGCTATTCGCATAATCGACGACGAAGAGGTCACAAAACACCTAAAACCTCTGCAACTTCGTAGGGAGATAGGATCCCTAAGTATATTTTACCGCCTGTACCATGGTGAGTGCTCTGAAGAACTATTTTCCCTTATCCCACCCTCTCCCTTCCGTCATAGAACCACACGTGCAGGCTTGCGATGTCATCATTCCACTGTTGAGGACATTTGTTCTCGTACTAAAAAGTTCGGCAACTTCTATCTCTGTCGAACTATTAAAAAGTGGAACGCCTTGCCTGCACATGTGTTTCCTCCTTCCTACAACATGGGATCCTTCAAACGAAGCGTGAAGAAGCACCTTGCGGGCCAGCATGGTACCGGCAACTGACAGGACACCGTAGTCCTTTGTCAGTTGCCGCTGTAATTTGGGCTCCTCTTTTCGCTTACCAACAGGCGAAGAGGAGCCACTATGCTGAGCCAGTATAAAAAATAAAGCACGCATCAAAAACTTTATGCTAAGTGTGGTGCGTAAGGAGCGAATCATGTGGTCCTCGGTTCCCTCTGCCTACTAAGCAAGGGACTTGGCGTGATGTTAGAGATAGATAGATAGAACTTTTGCAGTAGCAAACCATCGTAAATTATATTTTAAAAGTGGTAAGACTCGTTAAGTACAGCTAAGTGTGCTACGTCAAGCTTTAAACTTTGACCTTCGTATCGGTGTTATGTCGTACATCATAAGAGTAATAATCGCATTTCGAGTGTCTGTGTGATCTGCTCTTAGCTGTACGTGAAAACGTGTAAACAGTTCCTATATAGCATGATACATTTAGTGTTAGGTACGTAGTTAATCAGGAATATATTATTTATAAGAGGCATGCTCCGTTAGTTCGAACATGTAGAAAAATGCAGAAAGAAAGAATTACGAAACAGATATACATCGCGAAAATAGAAAGATGTAGTAGCCGAGGAAAGCCAACACTTACCTACCGTGACCAAATTGATCGTATTTTATCAGATTGTGACGTCAAGAGCTATGAATGTTGAAGAAGTGTAAAGACCGACTTATGTGGCGCCCGGTTCTCTCTGCTTACCCCGCGAGGGATTTAACGTGATGTTACAGATAGATATTATTGTATCGTAGTGTCCGTCCGTCTGCATGTCGCGGTCATTTTACTGGCAGACTATCTTAGAAAAGTAAGATGTCTTTAATCTCAACAAAGCTATGGAGTAAAACATCAAATATTTTGACTAGCCCAGTGGCTATTAACAATGGCTACTTTAACACTAATACTCGTGGATTCGATCCTCACACAGAACAAATATTTCTTAGAATGAACGAGTCTGTTTGTCTTGGTATGAGAGGTTTTTAAGAGAGGTAGGGAGCATCAAAGCAACCCGACTGAGGTATTACCTCCTTCTCACAAAATGCCGAAGTCAAATAACAACTACATGCAGGGTTGTTGTGCTACTGTGAATGAAATACCAGTAAGCTCCTGACTTCGAGCTATACCCCTTGTATTGAATGCATTTATAGTCTACGTTAACCTTTTGCCACAGGTAGGCTGTATGTTTGTATAACTTGTGACGCTGTATAAAAAAGGTATAACTATATGTGAAATCATTTTGTAATATTTAATCTATGGTTCACATTGTCACTTTTCTATGGAGGGCAGCACTCATTTGTTTTTATTCACTTATTAAAAAATTAAGTAATTAATTGTAATTAAAATCTAAGGAAATAAATAATTTTAAAATACTATAAATGTATTTTTTTCAATCTTGTTAGTTCTTACCATGTAGCTCCAGTGGCAGTATCGTCCCGTCCATTGTGTCGAAATGTGACGGTATCTTGCATAATTTTCCTACTTTTTCGTTTATATTATATTGACGATGTATTTTTGTGTACCACAGAATATTAAAAGTTGAAATACATTATTTTCACTGGTTATATACTTAGTAATCGGTGTACCTCCGAAAGACTACAATTTGTCCAAAATTTGTAAAAAATGTCTATGTAATTTTTGTTACCTATGTACATATCTCATACGTAATTAATAATTATGAAAGGTAGGGCGCATCAAAGTAACACCATTAGAGAATTACCTCCACCTAACAGAAAACCGTGACTAAATAACAACTCCCTGGAGGGTTGTTGTATTCCTGCCAACGTCAACAACCCTCTATAGAGGCTACCAGTAAGGCATCGCACGAGCGATATTTCTATTGCAAGCGTTTATAGGCTACGGTAGCACTAGCAACATCATGTGGGTATGTTTGTATGCCTCCTGACGTTGCAGATAAAAAATGAACCTTGTATTATATATTCATTGGCAAATCGTTTGGGTTTATTAAAATTTGAAACTTTAGATGTGCTCTTTGCAATTTTTTCCCAAGATTTCCATTTTTTCTGCCGAACTGGGACGTAATAAGCAGCTACGTTTGGGTGCAAGCAGAGTAAAGTTTCTATTTTCAAATTACTGTGGTGATCAACAGATGGCGCTGCGTGTATGACTGTGTCATTCATAAGAGTGCTCATCTAATGTAACTGGGGGTCGAGTTAACTGCTCTTATTGTGTTGTTATTTGGTTTGTGAAATAATAGAAATTATTATCATATTTACCACATATTAGAACAATCTAATTCACTGACTTACAATAAAAATGCAGCTAAATCGATTAATAGGATAATGTCAACTAAAATGTTTACTACCAATGGCAACACCGATCTGTTTGTCAAATGATAGCGACCAATGAGAACGAACGAGGGAAAGAAAATAAATTATTCGAGGTGAAGCGCCATACTTACGTTGTCGTGTGTTCACGTGCTTCTACAGAAAACAATAATTTCGATCGCTACGATTATTCAATGCGATAATATTTTTGCGAAAGTGGTTTATACAAAATTTATTTTATTACTTAAATCTATATTGTGAACATTTACGATCGATTATATTGTGAAAAATTACCTGTTTAGTCGTAGGGTAGTGCAGTGCAAAATTTATATTCATTTGAATATGACTGAAATTGACGTTTAGTGCGCTGAAAATCGATTGAAATACAACATGTCGCTAAAGGTGAGTGGGTATTTTATATAATTAGTGTTAGAGTAGCTACTGGCTTTAAAATATTTCACACAGTTCGTTATATGTTTGTCGCTGTAGAGGAACACAAATTTTTAGGTCATCGAAATAAACTGAAAGGTTACTAAAGGCCTATTTAAAGGGGATAAAATTCAATTTGTGCGATATGATTGTCCTTAACGATTTTTTATCATAACTTCGTGGTATGTTTTTTAAATGTTTAAATATTGTACCGCGTGAAATGTAGAAATATTTTATCCTAAAAGTGTTACTTGTGTGTATTTTTTCTTGTTCAATACCTTATACAAATAAATGTTAACAGTACATAACATAAATCGTGAACGTAATTATAAATTAATTTATTGTTTACTTGTTACCGCCGTTGTCATTGTTTTCTTTTTTAATTTTTGCAGGAACCCTAAACTAATTCAGAGTAAAAAGTAGCCTCAAATAACGGTGTAAAATTTTATCAAATGTGTCAAGCAAAAATGTATGTCCTTTTTGACTTCTGTATCGAAATTAAATCATCTCTGCTTCAATGTTATTGTATTACTTTATTTTTTCTTTATATGAAAGAGGTTTACATGCATACAGTCCACCTGATCCTAAGTGTTTACCGTAGCCTATAAGCGTTTGCTATATATTAAGTGTCGCTCGGGGGATGCCACCTCTGCTGCCAGTGCAGCAACTTCATGGGATTGTTATTTTGCTGCGGTTTTCTGTGAGGTGGAGGTACTTCATCAGACGAGCTGTTTAGTTTTTGGCGCCCTTCCTCAACAAACATATTCATGCAAGCAAATGTTTGTCCTGTGTAAGAATTGTACTCACGAACTCTGGTGTTAAAGCAGTAATACTAACCACTGCGACACCGAGTTCGCCAAAAATTAGATAGAACAGACAAATTTACGTAATTTAATAGTAATGATTGTTATTAATTACTGTTTTTTTATTATCATTACTGTGACGGACTATTATTACTGCCCGTAATTTGAAAATAATTGAAGTTATGACGCGACTCTGACACCGACGGTCGTGGGTTCGATTCCCAAACAGTACAAACATTTGTGTGCATGAACATTTCTGTTTGTCTTGGTCTAGGTATTGTAAGAGCGGTAGGCATAGCAGCCCATCTGACGAAGTACCTGCACCACACAGAAAACTGCAGCCAAATAACAACTCTCGGCAGGATTGTCATTTTCTTGCGTGAGAATGAGGTCGCCAGTATATATATGTTAGCAGCCGAGGTGACATCGCGCGATTGATACTTAATGTATTACAAGCGTTTATAAGCTACGGCAGCAACTTTACATTAGGTGGGCCATACGCTTGTACGCCTCCCGACGTTGCATAAAAAATACTGCACGGTAACAATTGTCATAATTAGGGTCGGCAACGCATGAGTGATACCCCTGGTGCTGCAAATTTCCATAGGCTACGACGACTGTTTACCATCAGGCAGGCAGTATGCTTGTTTTCCACCTTAGTGGTATTAAAAATATTAGTAGAAACTTAGTTGGGAAAACTTCTTGGCAGTAAAAACAGAAGGCACAACTCGCTATACACAATGCAGTGCTGGTTCCAACGCTTGCTTATGGAAGCGAGAGCTGGGTGTGGCAGAGAGAGCATGAACGTAGGATAAACGTGAACGAGATGCGAGCGTTTCTCAAAAATTGTGGCGTAACGTTTGTAGCCCGTATTCGCAATGATGACGTTAGAAACAAAGTTGATCTGAATAGAGCGTCGGTGTTAAAATAAGAAGATGCATGATCCGTTGGTTCGGACATGTAGAAAGAATGCAGGATGAAAGAATGACGAAACAGAAATGCGAAAGTAGAAGGATGTAGGAGCTGAGTAAAACCAAGACTAACCTACCACGACCAAATTGGTCGTGTTCTATCAGAAGGTGATGTCACGAGCCCTAGAAACCGGCGAGCGTGCATTAGAAGAGCAATGAATGTTAAAGAAGCGAGTGAGGTTTGTAAGGATCGAGTCACGTGGCGCTCTGATCTCTCTGCCTACCCCGCAAGGGATTTGGCGTGAAGTTATACATAGATAGTAATTTTAGTTGCCACTTGCGCGTCGGTGAAAGAAAACATCTTGAGGAAACCCACAAGTTTAAGAAATTTTCTTTGAAAAGACGTGTTACTTCACATAAGAAAGATTTGGGTCAGTGTGTGGGAAAGGGTGCGCGAGACTTGGAAAATTTTCGATCGATTTTCGGTGTCATAGAATAGAATAAGATTTATTGCAGTAAATGTGGTTCATTACAGCACATCGTGACGAACACTTTTGATCGACATCTTCCCGCGCTTTTGACGAGTGACATTGTTGTTTTACTGGAAATTTTTAATATAAAATAATTCAGTATAAAATTAGTTTTTTGCGACAATTTTGATAGTATTTTGTAGCATAAGTGCTAGTGAAATTATACAGTAATGAAAATACTCAAATATAACACGTTTATGCACTCTTTGGAAGACGTGAATAAGTTCATGAAGAAAACCTTGTAAAAATCACTATCGTTTTATGGGTGGTATTTAAATTGGGTTGATTGGGTCTGTGTACCCTTCCCAAGTATTTTTTCAGCACAGTTCCTGGAGCTGGAACATAGAATTAAGTATTTTCAAATGGTTCTAAACTGAACACTTGGCTGTATGGGCTAGATCCCTTTGCCTTTCCTCTCGGGGATAAAAAGAACCAAGAACCACTTTTGATCATATGATAAATTTTGATGCGGGCTATAGTTTCAAAGATATTTGACCTTGACTTTTACTAAGCGAGACTTAGCACCATTTCGTAACCAGATTAGGTTTTACTTCTGTGTTGTGGGGGTCTGACGGCAGTCGCCCCATGTAGAAATCAGTAACTTCGCCAAATCTTTAGGCTTAGGTAGTGGACCCCGCCCATCCTAATGGATTACGAAACGTTATAACCATAGGAAGAATCGGCAGCCGGTGAATTGCTATTGGAAACACCTGATAGTTCTTTGTTTCCACTCTGACTTACCTGCAGTAAAGTAGAGAGTGACACTCGCAACACACGAGTGACACCCCTGGTGTTGCAAATGTCAATAGGCTACGTTAATAGCTTACCTACCTTAATAGAAGGACGTATGCTTATTTGTCACATTAGTGGCATAAAAATAGATTATTTGGCTACGATCTTTTGTAGTTATTTTCGCCACAACCTCTATTCTCCTCATTGTACTTAACTAGATTTGTAATTTGTGAGAAAAGGGAGACTTTAGCAGAATGTATGTATGTATATCTTTACGCCAGGTCCCTTGCGGGGAGAGCCGGCTCCTGTCGTCGCCTTGTAATATGTCCAACCTGGTCATGGTAGGTGAGTTTGGGTCTTCCTTGACTCCTACATCCGTCCACTTTTGCGTTGTATTAAGTATATCGTCATTATTTCATCCAGTTCTAACCAGCGGGATATGCCATTTCTTAAGATACCGGTGTTAACACCGACACTCTCCATCAGTGTTAGATCAGCTCTCTTTCTTACATCATTATCGCCAACGCGGTCAGCAAGCGTTACGACACAAATTTTGCGTAATGCTCGCATCTCAACCGCATTTATTCTACATTCTTGCACTCTATCTGCAATACAATGTAAGTACAATATAAAATAACAAAACATTTTTTCATGAGACTGCTTCAGACAGGGACGATTTTTGACGATTCGGCCTGCCTGATGGTAAACAGCAACCGTAGCCTATGGAAATTTGCAACACCAGGGATGTCACTCATGCACTGCCGACCTCCTCCCGCTGTTGTATATAAATAGACGGACAGGAAGTGTTCAGTATAAGATTATTTTGACTTTTTTAGGTTGACAACTCTAAAAATATTTTCGTTTTTTTTTTGCTTGAGCGGGTTTCTTCGTTGCAGCTATCCCATGGCTCCACATTTAGCTCGCGCCGTCTCCGCCGCCGGCAAGGTCCCCGCGAAACCAGTTGGACAACCTCAGAGTCACTGAACCGCCACCATCTGCCGGCTTACGTGATAAAGCCTAGCTTTGTATAGGACCTATTTAATAGTAGTTGATACTCGCAACAGATACTTACTATTAAGCAGGCCAGCCCTATTTTTGTTTTTTTTTATTTTATATACTATTAAAAAAAAGTACTAATAACTCCGTTGGTTCAGATATGTAGTAAGAATGCAGGACGAAAGAATGACGAAACAAATGTACAATGCAAAAGTGGAAGGATGTAGGAGCCGAGGAAGACCGAGACTAACCTACCATGATCAAATCGATCGTGTTTTATCAGAAGGTGATGTCAGGAATCGGCGAGCGGGCATGAAAACAGCGATGAATGTTGTAGAAGCGAGTGAAGTATGATCTCTCTGCCTACCCCGCAAGGGATCTGGCGTGAAGATATACATACATACATAAAAAAGAAAAACAGTAACATGAGAGAATTGAATGAGATACAATAAGATTATGATACCTACTCAATATAACACGCCCCATGGAATTATTATTTGACTACGGTCTTCTGTAGGGAGGTATTTACCTCGGACTCCTTCTTAATAAATTAACGTATTTACTCCCCTTGCATCCCTCTTTAACAAAGCCTAGTTTGCTAGTTCGCGGTAGACTAAGACAGCTTTACATCCGATGGGTTGTGTCATATGCTTGCATCCCGACGCTGTATATAAGTAAGTAATTTAAGAAAGGTAGGGTGCAAAGCAGCCTGTCTGGGGAAGCACCTCCGCCTCTCAGACGCCCGCAGTCAAATAACGTAGTTTTGCTCCTGCGGGTGAGTGAAGCTGAGGTGGCATCGCACGTGTGAGATTTCATGTTCTAACCGTTCATAGGCTACGGTAACAGGTTTATATCAGGTGGGCGAGATACTTGCGTACCTGCGACGTTGTATAAAAAATAAGTAATATATAAAAAATGATCCCGTTGAGCAGTAAAATGTGACACAAACGGCCTGACTTAAGTTAGGTCAGCTTAAAATATCTCCCCCCATCTGTAAAGTGGGTCTAGACTGGCCAGATTTAGACACGTGTCTGGTAACTGGAGGAGGCTGGGCTACGTGCATTATTCATGGCTTTAAATCACTTTAAGACGACCATTTGTGCTTGGGACAAATTTATACTTACTAGTATTATCAGTATGTCAGGATGAATTTCCAGCCGTTGGCGAGCGGTGTGATTGTAAAACGAGGTGGGATCGTGTCGAACAACCAGTAAGCTCCTAAGGAGTATCTGTATTAACAGCAGAGGTGATACTTGAGCAGTCAGAACCCGTTATATACGTTTTCCCATACATTTCGCGGTCGTATACGACCACCCGGGTTTCGAAGGGTTAATGTATTACAAGCGTTCATAGGCTACGGTAACTGCTTTACATCAGGTGGGCCGTATGCTTGCATGCCTCCCGACGTTGTATAAAAAACACTTCGGAACACAAGCCGTTGTACAATCGGTAGAACACACAAAGAGACGCAAAATCTTTCCTTAAACAATTCTTACAGCTTGTCTTTGCACTGAATCGCAAGGTCCTAGCTAACATCCATAGGTAGCTATAGTACTCCATTTGCGGTCTGACTTGAGATTTTTTATAATAAAAGTCTTTCTGAAGCACCGTTTCGTTCTATTCAGTACACCGAGTTCCTTGGGTGCCAGCTTGACCTCCAGGTGGCTTCGGAACGGAACTTCGCTAGACATCTCGACACTAAGACTGCTGATTGATGACCTCTCTAGCTAAAGAAAGGTAGCGGCATATAGCTAGGCATTTCATTAAGAACAGTTCAACTGGGGAAGTAATTCCATGTTGTAGAAGATCGAGATCCAAATTTCTCCTACTCTAACTCCTATGTTTAAACGAGCTCGGTGGCACAGCGGTTAATAACGCGACTTTGTCACCGATGCTCGTGGGTTCGGTTCCCACACAGGATAAACATTTGTGTGCATGAACATGTATGTTTGTATTGGTCTGGGCGATTTTAAGGGAGATATGGCGCAGGCTGTCTGGGGAAGGGACCTCCACGTCACAGAAAACCACAGCGCAATAACAACTTTATGGAAGATTGTTGTGTTCCTGCGTCTGAGTGGGAGTGAGAGTAAAGTTCAGTCAGACCATTCAGGTCAGTTGGTTTCATTTCCAAATTCTTCAAAAATACAAAGAAAGCAAATAAATTATATACCATTTAGTAAAAGCCGCTTAGAAAGATTTAAGTCTAATATAGCAGAAAAAATTGTATTGTTGCCCTGTCACGGTACTCCGGACCACTTGTACAGCTCGTTATTTAGCTTAATCACTAGTGAATTTAATACAATCTTTACTCCAAAACGACTGTCTGTAAGTGACCGTATGACATTCAGTGATTGGGCAACTCCTGGTATTTACAAAAGTCGGAATAAATTGTATGAACTTTATGAAGAAAGGACCTGTAATCACAATCCGACTTTTCAAGAACTTGTAAAAAATTATGCCAAAATATTTAAACGAGCCTGTTCCAATGCTAAGTCTATATATTTAAAAAATAAAATTAATGGTTCAACAAATATTATTAAATCTGTTTGGGATATGATAAATAATGAGACGGGTAGAGCGAAAGTACGTAGTCGAGACTTTCGGTTAAAGATAAATGATATAGATATCAAAAATGATGTAGAAATTGCGACTGAGTTTGAAAAATATTTTTCTAACATTCCTCTTATTACTACGAGAAATCTTATGTCTTCTTCTATATCTGCTGAACTGGTTCTCAAACAGAGCGTGGTAAAATGCGACACAATATTTGAATTTTCAGCTGTAAGCCCAAAAGATGTTTTGAACGCTTTTAAATCAATAAATATGAAAAACACTAAAGATCTGTGGGGTCTATCTGTCAAAACCATTTCTTCTATTATTATTTCAATCGCTCCACATTTAGCTACAATTTTCAATTGTTGTGTGGCATCTGGTGTATTTCCTGACTTGATGAAACATAGTAAAATCATTCCATTATTTAAATCTGGTGATAGTTCGGACCCTTCGAATTTTCGACCTGTTTCCATACTGCCCATTCTCAGTAAAATTTTTGAAAAACTAATGCTTAGCCAGTTGCTCAGACATTTCAATGCACATAATTTGCTTCATAGGAAACAGTTCGGATTTACGAGAGGTTGTTCAACTATAGACGCAGGGATTCATTTGCTTAAAAGTATATTCGCGGCATGGGAGGGTTCGCAAGATGCCTTGGGAATTTTCTGTGATCTGTCTAAAGCGTTTGACTGCGTGCACCATGACACTCTTGTCAGAAAATTACACCACTACGGTATCAGGAATAAGGCTCTCGAACTTCTGTCTTCTTATCTGGGCAATAGGATACAGAAGGTCGATGTTAATGGTAAAAGATCTTCGGGGTCCCCTGTAGTTATGGGAGTCCCACAGGGGTCAATTCTAGGTCCATTCTTATTTTTAGTTTATATAAATGACTTACCTTATTATGTAAGGGATAAACATGAGATTGTATTGTTTGCGGATGATACCTCTTTGACATTCAAAATTAATAGACAGTTAGGTAATTATGACGAAGTTAACGATGCTCTCTCTAAAGTTATTCATTGGTTTAGTGTTAATAATCTGCTTTTAAACGATAAAAAGACTAAAGTAATTAAGTTCTCAACACCTAATGTAAGACAGGTGGCTACCAATGTACATGTTAATGGAACTAATTTAGCCCCTGTGGAGACAACTGTGTTCTTAGGTATAACAATTGACTCCAGACTACAATGGGGCCCACAAATTGAAAAATTATCAGGAAAACTAAGTTCTGCAGCCTATGCAGTGAAAACTATTAGACGGCTCACTGATATTGATACGGCTAGAATAGTTTATTTCAGCTACTTTCATAGTATTATGTCATATGGAATTCTTCTTTGGGGTAACTCCGCG
The DNA here is from genome assembly GCA_947507595.1 of Pyralis farinalis. Lineage (NCBI taxonomy): Eukaryota > Metazoa > Arthropoda > Insecta > Lepidoptera > Pyralidae > Pyralis > Pyralis farinalis. The sequence goes on along the minus strand of OX382268.1, from coordinate 1,853,052 downwards.
GACATTAACACCATCTTTTTATTGCAAAAGAGAGCCATAAGAGCTATCTACAAACTTGGTCCCCGGGAGAGCCTTAGAGAAAAATTCAAAGAAATAAATATTTTAACAGTCGCATCGCAATATATCTATGAAAATCTTTTATATGTCCATAAAAACATAGACTCATTTTGTAAAAAGAGTGATACTCATAGCATAAATACTAGATATAAGCATAATCTTGTGTTACATGCAAGCCGTCTCCACAAAATAAGTAATTCTTTTATGGGGCAATGTATACGGTTCTATAACAAACTTCCCAGCAATATAAGAGAATTGTCAATAAACAAATTTAAAACTACTATTAAAGCCAAATTGTGTAGCAGGGCATATTATAAAGTATCTGACTATATTAATGATAAAAATGCTTGGGAGTGAGTCGATCCAATTATAATGTAATTAATAAAATATGTAAATTTGTTTGGACACCAAAAGAGGGATGCCTGAGTTTTTTGGCAGTATTTTTATCAGTGCTCACCTAGTCATAAACTGCACGGTAGGGAAAAAAATTGTGACGATTCCAAACAAATGTAGCCATTTTTACGGAATAAAGAGATTTTGACTTTGACTTTGAGTGAGGTCACCAGTAAGCTCCTAAGGAGTAGCTGTGTTAGCAGCAGAGGTGGCATCACGCAAGTGAAACCTAACATATTACAAGCATTCATAGGCTACGGTAACTAATACTTGTATGCTTCCCGACGTATAACAAATAATGTAAGGCAGTAGGAAGCTAAGAGGAAGTGGTAACGCGCGAGCAATACTGTTTGCGCTTCTAACGTTAATACACTACGGACAAAGCTTTAAATCTTTAAATCTTTAAATATTGTCGGACAAATTACACAGCGCCACCTAGCCCTAAAGTAAGCAAAGCTTGTGTTATAGGTACTAGACAACTGATAAACATACGTAAATACATTTTTTTTTTGTAAATACATACTTATTATACATAGAAAATACCCAGACCAAGACAAACAGACATGTTCATGCACACAAATGTTTGTACTGTGTGGGAATCGAACCCACGAGCGTTGGTGTCAAAGTAGCATAACAACGCGTTTCACCACTGCGCCACCGAGCTCGTCATCTCGTCTCGTCGTCAAAGCTTCGTAGCAGCCCGGCTGTGCGCTCGCTTGTCGCCCGCCATTGTATTAATAAACAAAACCTAAGTTGAGACTAGTATATTCTGTACCACGCCACGTCTCACTTGATTCAAAAAGGGTACGATTTCAGAGGCTTTCCAGAAATACGATGAAAAAAATTGTGCTTCAAACCTGTCCAGATTCCAGGCACATTTTTGTTCAGACTAGTACCTACACCATAGTTTCACAACACACATAAACACGGTATGTGACAACACGACAGCTGCCTAAAAAACTCACCAGTAAAGCCCTAATGCAGCAACCGGCGACAACTCGCTGCACATGCATGCATAATGCACCACCGTATGGAGGGCGAGGTTTTCTTAGAAAATTGTCTCTTCCGATCTCAGAGCGCATTTGCATCTGTGAAGTTTCTTTATACCTGACTAGTTGTGCCCGCGACTTCGTCCGCGTGGAATTTAACAAAAAAGTTATTGTTCGCAGAGTTTACTATAACTCATTAATTCTGTATTGAAATACCTATGCTAATTTTAATAAAATTCTTCTATATTGTGAATCGCAACCCCGAAGGGGAAGATATTTCCCCCTAATTTTAACAGTTTTTCATATTTTACGTAGGAACCCTAAATATTTACGGGATAAAAAGTACTCTATATTGTGCTCTGAACAGTCGTCTACCTACCAGTGAAAGTCCCGTCAAAATCGGTCTAGCCGTTTCAGAGATTAGCCAGAACAAACAGACAGACAGGCAAAAATTGTAAAAATATTCATTTTGGTATATGTACCGTGTATATATCTATATGCATTTAGTAAAAAGCGGTTATTTTAATATTACAAACTGACACTCCAATTTTATTTATCTGTATAGATGTGTGGTGAAATTTTTTTCTTGTATGGACATGAAATGATTGTGGAAATCTGTACTAGTACGTCAGATAAGTTGTTATTCTATACTTATTGTAGACTAGCTGCTGCCTGCGGCTCCGCCCGCGTGGAGTCAAATAACGTAGCCTATGTGTTAATCCAGATCATAATCTATCTACGTGCCAAATTTCATTCAAATCCGTTCAGCTGTTTAAGCGTGGAAGAGCAACAAACATCCATACATACAAATTTTCGCATTTATAATATTAGTAGGATAAACTATAAGACATACCAAAAAGTTCGACAACTCCTATCTTTGTCGTACCATTAAAAAATGGAACGCCTTGCCTGCACCTGTGTTCCCTCCTTCCTACAATATGGGATCCTTCAAACGAAGCGTGAAGAAGCATCTTGCGGGTCAGCATGGCAGCGTCAACTTGTCTTTTGTCAGTTGCGATTTGGACTCCTCTTTCTCTTACCATCAGGCAAAGCGGAACCACTACGCTGAACTAATATATAAAAAAAATACATAAAGCTCTAAAAGTATATACATTATATTTCTTAGTTACCATTTATAGAACATTTCTTTATACAACGTTGGGAGGCATACAAATACAGAGCCCGCCTGTTGTAAAGTTCACGAGGTTTTTTTTATCCAACGGAAGGCATACGGGCCCATCTGATGTAAAACCGCACGACAATATATGTATATTATATAATATAATATAATATTGTCGGACAAATTACACAGCGCCACCTAGCCCCAAAGTAAGCGAAGCTTGTGTTATGGGTACTAGACAACTGATAAACATACGTAAATACATTTTTTTTTTGTAAATACATACTTATTATATATAGAAAATAGAAAATACCCAGACCAATACAAACAGACATGTTCATGCTCACAAATGTTTGTACTGTGTGGGAATCGAACCCACGAGCGTTGGTGTCAAAGTAGCGCAACAGCGCGTTCCACCACTGAGCCACCGAGCTCGTCAATATATACATTTAGAGTTTTATGTAACATGTCCTACTTAGTTTTGACGACCTCGTGGCGTGGTGGTAGAAGGCGCTATTACGGGTTCTATTCCTACATAGGACAAACATTTGTGTGCATGAACATGTCCTTTTGACTTGGTCTGGGTGTTTTTAAGATAGCCTGGGGAATTACCTCCACAGACAGACACTCTCACAGACAACCACAGCCAAATAACAAGTACCTGGAGGGTTGTTGTGTTGCTATGTGTGAGTGCGGTTACCAGAAAACTCCTAAGAAGTTGCTGCGTCAGCAGCAGACTAGGTATCGCGTGAGTGATAATTATATTACAAGCGTTAATAGGCTACGGTAACTGCTTTACATCAGGTGGGCTGTGTGCTTGTATGCCTTCCGACGTTGTACAAAAAGAAAAATACATAATTATGTTCACGTTGTAATTATTAAATCAGTGGTTTGCTCTTTGAGCAAATAATGCACTGAGCCGCTGCCTTTTTGTATCACTGCGACACACAATTTATTGTACAATTACTATTGTATTTGGTGTTTACTCATTGTTTACCTGCTGATATTTACTGTTGTGTGTCATGGAGATACAAATAAATGGCTTATCTATCTATCTATCTATCTATTAATTAATGCCATTGCTTATTCCAACGAGATGTCTGTTCGGCTTTCACGGCTCGCGGCTCCACGTCGAAAATTAATTCTGGCGTGGAGACAACACACTGCGAGTGACTGACGATTATTGTTTGCCATAATTTATGCATACATATATGCCATTGAGTTATTATGTACTGGAGGAGCTATCCTAAATAAAAGTCTTGCTCCATTTTGGTAATAATTAAAACTAATGTCCGCTGCAGCGCTGAAATAATTTAGATGTCTATCGCAAAGATTCGAAAATACAGCACTAAATCGCTTCTAATCTAAGGGGTATTATCGCGACCAAAAGGTCAAAAGCGCCGTGATTTTCATGGCGCTTACGCGTTTCGTTCAAGAACGACAACAAAGCATGGCGCAAACATTTGGTTCGCGGTGTTGGTTCTAGTATATAACCATTATTTTATCTTTTATTTATGCATGTTAAATATATTAGTGATAAACTGGTCGCCGGTTCGAGTCCTGGCCTGTACCGCTAAGTTCGTGTTTTCGGATTTATATACATGTTTGTAATTATCACTAGCTTGGCGGTGAAGGAAAGAACCGTGATGAAATCGTTATATCCATGAAATTATATTATAAGACATATGATGTTACCTATCTTCAAGAAAGATATTTTCCCTCTGGGTTGTGGAAGTCTGCCGGCAGTCGCTCCATGTCAAAATCAGTATCTTCGCCAAATCCTTAATCTTAGGTTGCGGTCCCCGCCAACCCTAATGAATAAGGAAATGGGGTAACGCGAGGAAGAAGGGATTTAATGTATCTTTATATTTTTTAATCGCCTTATATAAAGGAGGGGGTTCTCAATTCGACTGTATTCTTTTTGTATATTTGTTACGCGTTCATTTCGCCAATTATGAATTGATTGTGATGATTCATTTTTTGATTGGCAGGCCATACTTCAGAGGTGGTCTTGTATAAATTTTATCGAAAATGATTTAGCGGATTTTGAGAAAATCAACAAGAACCAAAATATATACACAAATCATGTTTTGGTTTGTGGTTCCCTTCAGCAAATGTTTTTGATGAGGACTTGAAATCTCTGTTTTTTTTATTTACACCACTAAAAAGCAAAAAAATATTATTTTTAAATAAAAATACCGCCTTCAAAAAACACTCAGGAACTAAAAAGCGAAATATAATTGGTCACTACTGCTTACGATTGTAGTCGGTGCCAGCTGCATAATATCAATTGATAATATCAGTATACTGGCACCGTCTACAAAAATCGTAAGCAATAGTGACCAGTTATATTTCACTTTTTAGTTCGCGTTTAGTGTAAAGGATTTCATATGCAAAGTCGGCACGCAAGCAAAGATACAACCTACCTAATGCAAAATGGTTACCGTAAACTACAAACGCGTTTTTTTTATAAAACATCGGAATAAATGTTATACATTAAGTATCACTCGCGCTATGCCACCTCTGCTGCTAACAGCAACTCCTTAGGAGATTACTGGTCACCTCATTCACACGCAGGAACACAGTAACCTTCTAGGGAATTGTTATTTGGCTGCGGTTTTCTGTGAGGAGGAGGTACTTCCTTAGTCAGGCTGATTTGAAGCGGCCTACCTCTCTTAAATACACCCAGACCGAGACAAAAAGACGCTTCGTGCACGCAAATGTTTGTCCAGTGTGGGAATCGAACCCACGAGCGTTGATGACAAAGTAACATAACAGCGCGTTGCACCACTGCGGCTCCGAACTCATCAAATACTCGTATTAGGTGCCCGGGCTATTATTGGGTTACCTTTAAAACATTACTCTAGGCGAGAGCACTTACCAGGATACCAGTGAAGGTTCAGGGACCAGATGTAAGAAATTGTTGGCGATTCCAATCTAGCTAATATTAAAGACGTCTTAGTTAATAGATTCAGGCGTTATTTAGCGAAAACTACGCTACTCCTATGATATGGTAAAAACTTACCATCAGATAGATCTTACGCCTGATGGTAAGCCGTCACTCACAGGATAGGGTCTCTTTCAGTCCTTCGAACTCGCATCCATTCCTAAATGTAAGCTCTCTGACTTTTTTTGCACAACGTATAAGAACCCATACAAGAAGGGCTAAGCTACTATTATTCTTCTGTAGAGACCTTTTAACACCGGACGGGACGGAGGTGGTGAACCCTCACGAGTAACCTTACAATCAGCAGTACATGATATGTCAGACTCTTACTGACCAAACGCCACCTAAGTGTTGCATTTAGCCGAGAGAGCTTTAAATTGTAACGAACGAATTTATATACTTTCCAATTTCCATAAACTCAAAGTTTATTCTCCAAACGATTTTCTCAGTAAATACTTATCCTAAATCAAGACATATCGTATACAGTATACTGATCTTCTGACATCAAATGCTCTGAATTTGTTGCTGTCTTTGAGAAATACACCATTTAGTAATGTCCTTATAATCTCCCGCCCACGCGTGGACTAAGTAATATTTATGCTACCGGTGTGGCGATAATCGCCATCCTTTTGACCAATTTAACAAATTGACATAATTGTACCAACATATCTTGTGGTTAAGAGTAGCGAAACATCCGTCGAATACGTAACTGTACGGTCTCAGCAGCTTATCTCTGAAGTAAATAGAAACTACAGCCATGTTTACATGGCGTGTATTTTTTTCTACATTACAGGTAACTAACACAAAAACGACTGTGATGACACCTTTCAATGCACAGTATAAACTAATAAACCACTGAACGGCGCATAAAGGCACATCTTACTGACCAAAACTAAGTGTTTTAGCGTCTAAACATCACAGATTCGAACCTACGCAGCTACGGTCCGATGCGAGAACGTTTTAAACAATTTTAATCTAAGTAATACGACGTTGTTCCGTGAACTGGCCTATAAGAGCAGGCCGTTTTATTGTTATTCTTTATTGCACATAAATATACAAAATAATCTTTGTTACATGTTTTGTGTACAAAGGTAAGCTTATCTCTTTAAAGAGATTTCTTCCAGCCGACCACAATGAATGTGAAAATCAGCGACGTATCAAAAGGTAGACACGTTATACGCCAACATTATCGTATTTTAAAATGGCGCAACTAGTACTATATCTACGTACAGTTATTGCTCTAACAAAGAGACAAATGATAGGGCAGATCTGTCGTTAGAAAGAGATGAATATATATCTTAAGACATTATTTATATTGCGGGGAAGCACGTATAGCCGCGACGCGAGAACGTTGCCAACTGAATGCGAGTTGGGCAATTACCTTACTTTCGTATTGCCATTCTAGAATATAAAAAATATATGTGTCAACAAGCATCAATAAAAACAGTTACAATACGATACAATTAAAATACTTTTGTACACACATACATATACATATAGACACAGACCTATATATACACAAATAAATAAACAATATAACCACATTATATATATTATCTTTCATTAGAAAATAATGTCTTCAAATAGTACTCCTTCAATTTTTTCTTCTTTTTTTACTGCTCCGGAGCCTAGCAGTGAGTTAAATTTCACCAAAATCGTTCTTCATTCGGTTATTTCTTTCTTGGTTCATAGGTACGTTGGTTTTAAGAGCAGTGATAGCCCAGTGGATAAGGAAAAACTTTCTTTTCTTTTCTTATTCTTTCTTTCTTCTTTATGTTTACAGTTTGTTTATATTTATTTTGAGATGTGTAAGGATCGAGTCGTGGCGCTCGCTTCTCTCTGCCTGCCCCGCAAGGGATTTGGCGTGAAGTTATGGATATAGATAGATGTTATTTACGTAAAATTTTATTGATTTATTTTCAAGATAAAGATTTTGGTACGAATGACTGCCGTCAACGCTCCTCGACCAGAGGGAATACCAGACCTTTCTTAGCTTAGATTACGATTTAGAATTGACAACCTCGTTTCCAGAGTCTGATAAAATGTCAAAAATGTCAATTCGTCCTATTTCCTGACAATCATTAAATACTCTTATCTTTGAACCAATAGACTGACAATTGAGAGAAAACAACCGAGAGAAAATTAACGGAGTCAGCTGGACTGGCTGTTATTAGTACCAATTAATGTGCGTTTCTAATTCTCGTGTCTCCGTTACATTGCTTCAATAGTTGGCGTTGTGCTAATTAAGGCAAGTACACTGTCATGTTAAGGTAGCAATGGATTATGAAACACATGACAAATTCTTTGCAGGGCCGCTAACACTAGCTACCACATTGTATAAAAAAATCGGCTAAGTGCGAGTCGGACTCGCGCACGAAGGGTTCCGTACCCACTATCTATAAAAATGGCAAAAAAATCACGTTTGTTGTATGGGAGCCCCCTTAAATATTATCACTCGCGCGATGCCTCCTCTGCTGCTTACACAGCAACTCCTTAGAAGCTTACTGGTGACCTCACTCACACGCAGGAACACAACAACCCTCTAGGGAGTTGTTATTTTGGCTGCGGTTCTGTAAGGTGGAGGTACTTCACCAGACGATCTGCTTTGATGCACCCTACTTCTCTTAAAACATCATAAGAGAAAAGTTCCTGTGAGAGAGTGAAGTCACCAGAACGCAGCAACGTCGACCGCAGCCTGTCTATGGATGGGTTTATCTATCTCGAGTTTCTCCGTGTTTCGGAGGGCACTTTAAGCCGTCAGTCGCGGCTGTTGTCGATAGATGACTGTCGTTAAGCTAAGTCAGTGGCCCTCGGGCGGCTTGAAAACACTGGCCTCCGCCAATTCGCAGTTGAGCAGCGTGGTGGAGTATGCTCTACATCTACACCCCTTCGGTTGAAGGGAGACCCGTGTCCCTGCAGCGGGATGAGTAAGGGTTGGTGTGGACTTACATTATTTTTTTGACGGTGGAGGAGTAATTAACAAAACAAACTTTAACAACCGACGGGTTGGATTCCCACATAGTACAAACATTTCCATACACAGGTCTGTTTGTCTTGGTCTGGACGTTTCGAAAGTATCAAATCAACCCAACCGGGGAGTTACTATCCCTTCACAATAAACAACAGTCAAATAACAACTTGCTGGAGGGTTAGTTCTTGTATTACAAGCGATGATAAGTTGCGGTAGCCGCTTTATATCAGGCGGGCAGTATGCTTGAATGCCTCTGACATTGTATAAAAAAATATATCAGATTTAGCCGAGATCTTGAAATAAACTATCATTTTTAACATTACTGAGCTAGTAACTGTTACGGGCTAAAGTTGCCGAAGAAAAAAAGTTAATTAGAACTAACAAGCAATCAAACTGTTGTTCTAACCAAGTAGGCACTCCGTTTTCCTTCCTCATTGCAGTTAGTGAATGGTAGTTAGTCTGCGTAATTCAAAACATATCGTAATTAAATACTTAAACTTTATGCAGTAATGTGTTCAATAATAATAACTTTTAGCGGTAACAAATATACATTTACATTTAAGAGAGGTAGTTAAAGTAGCCCGTCTGTGGAAGTATCTCCACCTCAGAAAACCGCAGCCAAATAACTCCCTGAAGGTTGTTGTGAGGTCACCAGTAAGCTCGCAAGGAGTTGTTATGTTGCAGAAGGGATTGCGCGAGTGATATTTAATGAATTACAAGCGTTCATAGGCTTCGGTAAGTCCTTGACATCAGGTGCACCGTATGCTTGTATGCTTCCCGACTTTATACCAGTGATTTCTTCTAGTAGGTCTTGGGATCTGTGGCAGGAGACTTCAATAACATACAGTAACTAAAAGTACATTAAAGTACAAATTAGATAAATAAAAAAACGGTCAAGTGCGAGTCGGACTCGCGCACGAAGGGTTCCGTACCATTATCTATAAAAACGGCAAAAAAAACACGTTTGTTGTATGGGAGCCCCCCTTAAATATTTGTTTTATTTGAATTCAATTATTTATTCTTAAAGTGAATATATAACTAAATATTCTGTGAACATTTCAAGCGTCTACCTGTTGCCGTTATCCATATCGAGCAAAAATGAGCAAAAAAATTACGTTTGTTGTATGGGAGCCCCCTCTAATATTTATTTTATTATATTTTTTAGTATTTGTTGTTATAACGGCAACAAAAGTACATCATCTGTGAAAATTTAAATTGTCTAACTATCACGGTTCATGAGATACAGCCTGGTGACAGACGGACGGACGGACAGCGGAGCCTTAGTAATAGGGTTCCGTTTTACCCTTTGGGTACGGAACTCTAATAAAAATATGGAATTCAATGACATTAATGATTCGGAATTAATCTATACTAATATATAAAAAGTTTGTTTGATCGCGCTAATCACTAAAAATCTTTTTGCATTTGACAGCCCAATTCTTCAGAAAGGTTATAGACTATTGTTAGGAACTAGTTTTGTAATTGTCTTTGGTATGCCATTTTATAATGCTTTTAATGTATTGTCAGATTGATAGTTCGGCTCTCAGTAAAATATACATTGTCAGTTGTCAGCTTGCTTCTTATTTTTCTCTAAATAATACATACAGTCCCGCACAACTATTCAACATTACAATACGAGCCTTTAAAGCCGAGGGAAAAGAAAGAAAGTAGGAATAGCGATTTCTACGGTGTACTATATATTAGCTAGGACTATATAAACATTCGCTACTGGTCAACCAGGGAACCACATCTAAAAATAATATATCTTCAGGCCAGGACCCCTTACGGCAAAGGCAGAGGGAACCGAATCCAATTATGTATCTGAACACGGATCCACACATAAACACAATTAAAAAATCTATCAAATTTGGTCCACCCTTTAGTAGTTCAATGTCGTACACACACGTATAAAAAATACTTTTAAATAAACAAAAACCGCCTTCAATAAACACCCAGGTTATTACTACCTATCAGTAAACCAAACCAGACACAATACTAACTTCTACCAGAGGGAGACCTTGTACAAAAGTCGTCTGCGTGGGTACCGCTGTCTCACCTACTTCTACCGCTAAGCAGCTATATTTATATAGCTGTGTTCCGGTTTGAAGGGTGAGATATGGCAGAGAAATTACTGGGTACTGTAACGAAACAGCCTCAGGTCACGAGATTGGCAGCGCGCGAGTAACATTCCCGTGGTGTTGCCAGCGTCAATAGGCCGCGGAGACCGCTTACCATCTAATGCGGGCCGCATGCTTGTTTGTTAATCTAGTTGTATAAAAAAACCCTTCTTAAAAAGTACATTAACACGTTGACTAACACAGAGCCAATCGTAACGAGCATCTGGTTTGTGTCAACAACAGTGAGGCCGTCCACTATTCTATAGCGTGACGTGACGTGATGTGACCGTGACTGTACTATGTCACCGCCGAGTTTAGCGGCTGTGAAGACTTCTTTTTATAGACAACGTCGGGAGGCATACAGGGATACGGCCCACCTGATGGAAAAAGATCGCAGGCTAAAACGCTTGCAGTGCATTAATCACTCGCGCGATGCCACCTTTGCAGTTAAACTGCTTCTTAGGACCTTACTGGTATCCTGACTCATACTCAGGAACACAACAAACCTTCATGGAGATATTACTTGGCTGTCTCACCTGATGTAAAACGGTTACCGTAGCACTATGAACGCTTGTGGTGCTGTGCTGGTCGAGGGATGACATGCAATGGTCTCACTGCAAAGGATGCTGAAGACCGCGCGAAGTGGAAAGGTAAAAGCAGGAAAGCGGACTCTGGTCTCCGAAGCGAAAGCTTACAAGCGACCGAGATTAACATTCTATGCTACTAAAAGTCAATTCCAAAACTTCCTACTTCATCAAATTTCTTCAGATTAAATTCGTTGTGAGTTCCAAGGCAGCTGTAGTTTAACCCCCGGGACGGCAATGAATTTCACTGTTGATTGCTTTTTCGGTGGTCGCCGCTGTTAATTCTGGCTACACAGGAGACACAGCGGTGGGAATGAGTGATGGGCCTGTTCCGTTACTAAAACAGCAACTGCTTTGGACCTTACTGTCCTAACTCGAACACAACCCTCTATAAAGTTGTTATTTAGCTGTGGTTTTCTGTGAGGTGGAGGTACTTCCCCAAACGCGTTGCTTCGATGCGCCCTAGCTTATATAAAACACCCACACCAAGACAAACAGACATGTTCGTGCACACAAATGTTTGTCCTGTTCGGGAATCGAACCCACGAGCGCCCAGGTACTGTATGATCTAATACAAGAAAATCAGGCGTTTCAAGTAAATAAACTAGCAGATTTTTTTATACTACGACGGGAGGCATACAAGCATACGGCCCACCTGATGCAAAGCGGGTACCGTAGCCTGTTAACGCTTGTAATATATTAGCTACTCGTATCACCCGCGCGATGCCTCCTCTGCTGCTTACATAGCAACTCCTTGGGAGCTTACTGGTGACCTCACTCACACGCAGGAACACAACAACAGGGAGTTGTTATTTGACTGCGGTTTTCTGTGAGGTAGAGATACTTCCCCAGACGGGCTGCTTTGATGCGCCCTACCTCTCAACATCCAGACCAAGACAAACAGACATGTTCATGCACACAAATGTTTGCCTTGTGTGGGAATTGAATCCACGAGCGTTGGTTTATGGATATGGGTCTCTCAGGCTGGCGGTATCCATTGTAATGGTGGCTGTGCGGCTGGGCTGTTCCAAAGTGCCCTGCCTCACACTGCGCGTACGTGGTTCGTGTATGAATAGCTAGTTACACTTACTGACTTACCACGTTTTACGTTGCACTTGATTCGTCGTACGCAATATGTGTAGGCAGCAGCGTCGCGTCGCCTTCCTGGAGTCCGCCGTCGCGACGCGCCCGTATCGACCCGACAAATACCCTACACGAGGTTATAATCTTTGAACTTATTATATTAAGCCCGTGGCTTCGCACGCGTGAGATATGACGGGCTTTTATTAGCCTTTGTTTCTATATAGCCCTCAAATTCTATTTGTGAAATAAATAAAGATTCAGGGTCGTGGATGCAAACGTAGCGCGATTCAATTTTCATACAGCGCCATGTGTTAACCTTTACGGGAGGCAACGTATATTTATTTTTATTACATAAAAAATGCGTAGTTATTTTATGTCGTAAAAAATACATACTCTGTGAAAATAATTGAAATAAAATTGCAAAGTTACCGATATTTCCCCCTAATTTGAACAGTTTTTACGCAGGAACCCTATAAAAAGTAGCCTATATTCTGCTCTGTACAGTCCTCTACCTACCAGTGAAAGTCTCGTCAAAATCGGTTCAGCCATTTCGAAGATTAGCCCGGATAAACAAACAGACAGACAGACAGAAAAGTTTAAAATGCACGTTTAGGCTTTGGTGAGATGAAAATAACAATATGAGCTCAATATAAAGGCTTTATTTTGAAATCACAGACAGACACTTCAATTTTATTTATATGCATAGATTTGTTTTTTCCCTATTGCATCCTCTTACTAGCGTTCACTTTTCCTAATCCATTAGGATTGGTGGGGTCTGCTAAATAAGACTAAGGATTTTGGTGTAGATTTTGATATGGAGCGACTGCCGTCAGATCTCCGCAATCCAGGGAGGATACCAGACCTTTCTTAGGTTAGATCACGTCCTTCGAAATATAAATTTTTAACGTGCGGGTTTGTGCACAACGTTTTCCTTCACCGCCGAGCAAGTGATGATTACAATCACCTATATAAATCCGATAACACGAATTTAGTGGTATTTGTAAAGTCAGTTATAATGTAAGTCGAGGCTAGACGTGCTAGCCATCCGACAGGCCTTGTTAAAAATTATAATTGTTCACTCTTATTTCCCTTTTAACAGGAGAAACACGTGTAACTTCGCCCTTGTGTTGGTTACTGGGTTTATACATCACGAAGGCCTTTGTGGAAACGATTGTTGCCGCGATAAGAACGCATGCTTAGCGATTTTGTATGATACCACACAGCCATCAATTAAAATTACATATAATGATATATATCTCCATGAGAGTTGGCTACGCGCGAGTCACTCACCTGGTTACTATCAAGCAGAAAGGTATAATATAATAATATATTTTTCATTTGTTTTCTCTCTTCACAATCTTACTTATTTGGTAGTTATACAACGAATGAATATAATTATGTAACGCTAATTAAGATTGAGAGAGAGTGGCGCTTGAACTAGGCCTGAGCCTGTGACTCCGGTCACCAGTACACCACTGGACATGGACGGAAGGTGCACTTCGAAACACAAGAATTATTTTTTGAAAATGAAGGGGAAACAGGGGAATACATGTGTGTGGGGTATATTTACGAGGATTTACAAGTATAAATAAGCATGGGTGTGTTTGTATTCATGGAAAATGTAGCAGCATGTATAATTATTAAATATAAACATGTTGCAGTTAGGAAGAACAGTAAGGAAGATAAAACAATAGAACGGATTGACGTGGATATAAAATTCACAAAGATCCATTAAGTTATCTTTGTGATGGATCTAAGTAGACAAAGGGAATGTATGCAAGTGTCCATGGTTTACAATAACTGCTTACTATCAAGCATGCCGTATGACTTACCTTAGCGGTATAAAAATATGTATATTAAATATTTGCCAATTCTGAAATTGCAAAAAACCTAAAAAAATTGGGAAGTCGGTGTTAATATTTTTTTTACCCAAAGGGTGGCCCTAGAGTACATTTAAAATATAAACACACACTTCACTCGCTTTTCTAACATTCATTGGTCTTCTCAAGCACGCTCGCCGGTTTCTAGGGCTCCTGACATCACCTTCTGATAGAACACGACCAATTTGGTCATGGTAGGTAAGTCTTGGCCTTCCCCGGCTCCTACATCCTTCCACTTTTGCATTGTATATCTGCTTCGTCATTCTTTCATCTTGCATTCTTTCTACATGCCCGAACCATCGGAGCATGCCTCTTCTTATTTTAACACCGACACTCTGTTTCAGACCAACTCTATTTCTAACATCATCATTGCGAATGCGGTCTACAAGCCTTACGCCACAAATTTTGCGCAGCGCTCGCATTTCAACCGCGTTTATTCTACTTTCATGCTCTTTCTGCCAACCCAACTCTCGCTTCCATAAGTTAGCGTTGAGACCAACACTGCATTGTGTATAGTGAGCTGTGCCTTCTGGCTCAGAGTTTTACTGCCAAGAAGTTTTCCCAACGCTCCATTCACACTATTCCCAGCACTCACTCGTCTTTCCACATCTGCGGTGTACCTTCCATCCCTGTTGAAAGCGCATCCAAGATATACAAACTCATCCACTTGCTCCAAGACTTCATCGTCAATCGTAATCCTTACATCCTTACATTATATAATATATCAGTATAATTATTAATGTTTATTACGTACATCGAACGAACAACGAATTGAAAAACGCCGCTGTTCTAAATATTGCACTATTAAGAACTTTATCCGAGCGTTATCCCGTTTCTTAATCCATTAGACGGGTTCGGTGGCGCAGTGGTGAAACGCGCTGTTACGCTACTTTGACATCAACGCTCGTGGGTTCGATTCCCACACAGTACAAACATTTGTGTGCATGAACATGTCTGTTTGTATTGGTCTGGGTATTTTCTATGTATAATAAGTATGTATTTACATAAAAAAATGTATTTACGTATGTTTATCAGTTGTCTAGTACCCATAACACAAGCTTCGCTTACTTTGGGGCTAGGTGGCGCTGTGTAATTTGTCCGACAACATTATTATTATTATTAGGATTGGCGGGGTCCTCTACCTAAGCTAAAGGATTTGGCGAAGATACTGATATCTAACGGCCGTCGTTCCATTTATATGGAGATAGATATCTACAAGTCAGAGGGAAAATCGGACCTTTCTTAGATTAGGCCACATGTCTTACGAAATATTATTTCTGAGACAGGCGGTTTTCATCCACCTTCCAGCAACTGGTAACTGCAAATGTGTACTTAAATTTAGTGGTACATTCCCTCACCAGAACCGGAGACAGTAGGCCTGTTCTTTATCCACTGGGCTACCGCTATGATGTATGTACTATTAAAATCTAAAAGTATGTTGTTATTGAATGAATGTACTACCCGCGCTTTACTCTTCAAAGTGTCTAGCTAGGTTTAAACCGTATGTTATCTCTCAGCCGGTAACTCGTACAGGATACTGGTTTATAAAGACGTGCTTTTAACTTCATTGCGGATTAAGTTTTGATATTGAAAGAAGCTTAGGTAATGAAGAAGAAAGGGATGAAATCTTGAGTTAAGATAAACTGAAGGAATCTTGTGTTTGAGAAATCTTGATTCTAAATCAATCTTGAGTTAACACAGGAATTCTTCTGTTTGATCTCGAGTCAAATAAACTTGAGTATTTTTTACTCTTTTTTTGGCTCTGAGCTCTATGACGTACTAAAGCTCTATGAAGTACTAAAGTTGATGAGAATTGTAAATAAGCGGTATCCCAGGGGAGACAAAAAGTGTGACAGACGTGCTGATGCACACGTGTTGTCTTGTCCGAGAATCGAACCCACTCGATCACCGAGCATTATCCTTATCAATTGTCATGTAATTGCGATTAAAATCAGCAGTTGTAAATATAAAATTAATACAATTTATCTTTCTGTATCTCCGTGCGTTTAGACACCTAAACCGCTACATAAATATGTATGAACGTACCTGAGGAACGATAAATATTTTTCGTATTGTATGAAATATGTATGGAAATATATTTAAAATATTCTTTATGCGGTTTTTCACGGTCGAGGCGCGCAGATATACATAAATTGTAATTCCAGTAGGTACATGCGTGAGTTCATAATGGAGACATCCACCATGAGCACTAAGGACTAATTAAACACACTAATTTATTATTTACCCCATCAGAAGATGCAGGCCATACGTTTTGACCAGCTCGGTGGCGTCGTGGTGAAACGCGCTGTTACACTACTTTGACACCGACGCTCGTGGGTTCGATTCCTGCGCAGGACAAACATTAGTGTGCGCGAACATGTCTGTCTGGCTTGGCTCACAGAAAACCGCAGCATAGTCTTTGGGTTTTTATATACTAGGTACATAGTAATATAGCCTCAGAGGGTTTAGTACTTTAAAATGTTAACTTAAAGGATCAGATCATTTTCTTTATATTATACAACATCAATAGCTATACAAAATGCCCATCTGACGTGAAGGGGTCACCGAAGCCTATGATCTAGCAATACGGGAAGAGCCGCTCGCGCGTCGGCACTCCCGCTGCTGACACAGCAACTCCTTAAGAGCTTACTGGTGACGTCACTTACTATACTATCGGAACAGTTATTAGGTTGCGGTTCTCTGTCAGGTGGAGGTGCTTCCTTAGTCAGGTTGCGACGCACCATACTTTTCTTTCGCCACAGCCTCGTTAATTAATAATGTGGATCGCGTAGTGATGAGGTTAGCTTCGACCCTCAAGATAGTAAACTGGGGATTTGGTAGCTATGGTTGGCAGTGGACGTCACCAGGCCAACGTGAGGCCGACGACGTGAAACTGGTTTGGTCTACAAATTATACAATCCATGAGATGTTTACGAGCGAATGGTAGTTCAACCATCACGTCATTGCGTAAAACCCACATGCATTATGAGCGGTTATTCTTTGTAATTTGTCAGCACATTACATATATATAACTAATTGTTTTTTTGTATATACAACGTCGGGTGGCATGCAAGCATACGGCCCATCTGATGTACAGCGATTTCCTCATCCTATGAACGATTGTAATACATTAAGTATCACTCGCGCAATGACTTCTGTGCTGCTGACACGGCAACTCCTTAGAGGCAGGAACTCGAGTGTTATATGTACCCGGGAAGTATATAAAAATCCTGATAAGTTTTGTTACAATATAATGAGACATCAGAGAAAAGCTCATACTTACTAGAGGATTACGACAGGACCTCTAAGCAAGACAAATAATAGAAATATAAGGAAACCTTCATATTAACTCTATAAAACTATAAAAAAATAGTTTTTTTTTTTAAAGTAAAAACATAATTCAAGCCGATTACAATGAAGGTAAAGGTAGACATTAGGAGAGGTAGAGCGCATCAAAGCAGCCCGTCTGGGGAAGTAACTCCACCTCACAGAAAACCGCAGCCAAATAACAACTCCCTAGAGGGTTGTTGAATTCCTGTGTGTCAGCGAGGTCACCAGTAAACTCCTAAGAAGTTGCTGCGTAAGCATCGCGCGATCGATACTCAATATATTACATGCTTTAATAGGCTACGGTAACTGCTTTACATCAGGTGGACCGTATGCTTGCATGACTTCCGACGTTGTATAAAAAAACCAAAAACAAAAACGAATTAGGGAATGGGTTATAGGCGTTATCCAGTAGGCTATCACTCCTGATATGATCTGTAGACTATAACATCAAATGAAAATCTCTCACCTTCAGCGTTCAGGATAACCTTGATGCTTGAAATGTTTTGGTGATTGTAGTGTTTTTGTTACGTAAGTGTTTTGAATTGTCATTTTTCAGGAACACCGTTCCTATATGAAATATACGTTGGTCTGTGCGTTTGTCTGTCTGTTTGTCTGTCGCTTTTTTTCGAATATTCGAATTTTGACTTCAGATTCGGATTCAGCATAAAAAAGTAGAATAGGAATGTTCAGGAACACCGTTCCTATCTCTTAAGGAACATGGTCAAAATGGCCGAAAATTAAAAAAAATAATTGAATTGTTATATAATTGACGAGCCAGGTGTTCCTCTGGCAATGCAAGCTTGCGCATTCTCAACTGGTTTTTTTGGGGTTTATAATTGACTAGTGGGAAAATGTGAGACAATCGTGGCCATTGTGGTGTATGTATGTTACTGTGTGAAGTATATAAGTGTTTGTAAATTACATAGATGATTGTACATACAATTTTGGTTAAACAAACAATGCTTTTGACTTCTAGAAACTAGTATCGACTCTATGTAGAGTTGTACGAAAAAGCGAAAAGAAATATTTTTTTTGTTCCAATGTTTTAGATACGTTTGTGTAGTTTGACGTGCTCGGTGGCTCAGTCGTGAATGACGCGACTTTGACACCAACGTTCGTGGCTACGATTCCCATACACGGCAAACATTTGTGTGCATGTACATGTCGTTGGTCTTGTTCTGGATGTTTTAGGAGAGGTAGGGCGCATCAAAGCCATCCGTCTGGGGAAGTACCTTCATTTCACAGAAAACCGTCACCAGTGAGCTCCTGAGGAGTTGCTGTCTAAGCAGAAGAGGAGGCACCGCGCGTATGATACTTAATATATTACAAGCGGTAATAGACTACGGTAACTGCTTTACATCAGGTGGGCCGTATGTTTGTATGAAATTATAAATATATATTTAACCTAATTAGCATACAATCATTATATTAGGACAGTAATATACATTTGTTGTTATTTTTGAAGTCGGCTAATAAAAGGTATTTACGTCGCCAACCATTCAAACGGCACATTCCATTTGCATGCTCTCTCTAATCGTTTGTACCAGATACCACTATTTAATTGCTATTATTTTCGTGTTTGTGTGTAAGTGTGGCTGACGGCGGTAACGGCTGGTCTTTGATGTCCTCGGCAGGAAGCGTTTAACCAATTCCCTCATCAACATTGTTACTATTTCTAAATATCCTGCTAACTGCATTTCCGTCGTTTCGTCCGACAAGAATTCTGGGTAATAACTTCATTCCTTTTAATATATATATATACAATTATATTTTTTCATACCACTAGGGCAATCAAGAATGCAGCATGCTTGATTATAAGTGCCGTGGCATACGGAAGGTTGTTACACTGACTTTGTAAAAAAACCTCTACGATTTTTCGTGAACCTCAAATAAATATAAAAAAATATACAAATCAAATTGGTTCTGTTTTATCACATGGTGGTGGTAAGGAGTTCTAGGAACCGAGTAGCGTGCACGAAAAGAACTATGAATGTTGAAGAAGCTAGTGAGGTGTGGAAAGACCGAGTGATGTGGTACACAGCGTTATCGTTCAGCTCTGTTTTAAAATTTAATTCTCAAGATTTTATTTGACCAAGTTTATAAACCGTAGGATTATAGATCGGTCTCTAAGGATATCGACTGCATGAGTTCGAAGCGGAAGTGATACATCATGAACGTAGAATATAATTTTCTTTGTCTTATTATATATCGACGATGTATTATATATATTTAAGGCTTCCGCGGCCATCGAAATTTAACATTCTCGTGGTCGAATATGATAGATCCAACCTTGTACAAAACCGCTTCGTTAGAGAGTTTAACAGCATATCCAAGACTACGGATTTCGATCTATTCGTGAGTGACATTCACAACTTTAAAAAGTCACTTCCTTAGTTTTCGCTTTCTGTACTTTACTGCCTTTTTAATTTCAATTCTATATTATTTTTTGTTGTTTTAAAAAACGCATGCAGTGTTCACCTATAAATATAATAGTATTGCGTACCAATAAGCTCCACACCGTGTTGGCAGCAGAGGTGGCATCACGTGACTGATACTTAATGTATTACAAGTGTTTATAGGCTAAAAAAAAGACAAAGGGACAAAGAGAAAGGCTGTCCAACTGCGAAGTCTTGAAATGTAGAGCTTAAACAAGTACAGAAAGTACCACTTCGCTACACTGAGAGGTTGACGAATATCAATAACTTCGAGCTGCCAGCACCAACCAATATAGCCGACTAATGAGCAATCACAGTAGCACAGAAAACTGTATGTATAGATGTTCTATATATATATGTTCACGCCAGGCCCCCTGCGCATAGGCAGAGAGAATCAAGTGCCATAAGACACGGTCCTTACACATCTCGCTTGCTTCTTTAACATTCATAGCTATTTTCATGAATGTTCGCCGGTTTCTAGGACTCACGACATCACCTTATGATACAACAACGACGTTACCTATACCTATATTTTATTGTATCCTGAAGAAAGAGCGCTTACGTATCATAAAGGGGAACATAACCCCCAGAGGGAGAGTTACCTGAGGGAGACTTTATACAAAAGTCGTCTGCGTAGGTACCTCTGTCTGACCTATTTCTACCGTCAAGCTATATTTATATAGCTGTGTTCCGGTTTGAATGGTGAGATATGGCAGAGAAATTACTGTATACTGTGACGAAACAGCCTTAGATCACAAGATTGGCAGCGCGCGAGTAACATCCCCGCGGTGTTGCGAGCGTCAATAGCCTGCGGTGACCGCTTACCATCTAATGCGGGCCGCATGCTTGTTTGTCAATCTAGTTTTATATAAAAAAAACATATTTATCCTGAAAAACTTGACTAGGCATTTGTATTTTTATTACGAAAGTTATTTGATTATCTTTTCCTAAGTTATTTATCACAGTGAAAGTTTGTGTTGGGGCGAAATAAATGTGGCGAATGAAAGATAAATAGCGGTTTACGTCAGAAAACATATATAAGAAATACGACTTGTATGAAAATGTGAGGAAAATAAATGTTGCTTACAGCCTTGGGCAAAGGACGTCACATCGTAAATTGTTCTGTTGTTGGCAAGAGTCGCAGAAACTAGCTGAAGGCAAAAGGTCACAGTTAAGGCACAACTGGATTTGAATGGGTTAAAGTTTATAGTTAACTAAATATTGTAAAATGTTATATAAATCCGTTAGGTACTTTTGTGTTTGAAACCAATCAATCGATTAGTAACTATTAGTCCGTCAGAGAGCTGCGCTTGCGCTACCCTTCACTGGCGCTGTTCCTCAAACCTTACTGATTTATTATTTAGGGTCGGCAACGCCAGAGTGACACTCTTGGTGTTGGAAATGTCGTTCGGTTGTATTGGAGTTATGAATGTTAAGGAATAGTAATGTGGGCAAGGACCTGGTCATGACATTCAGTGCTCACTGTCTACCTCGCAAGAGAATTGGTATGATGATATAGATAGAAGTATTTTTGCATTTTTTTTTTATATCAGGAGTATTAAAAACCGGCGAGCGTGCATAAGATGAATGAATGTTAAAGGAAGGAGTGAGGTTTGTGACGATCAAGTCATGTGGCACTCGGTTCTCTCTGCCTACCCCGGACAGGATTTGGCGTAAAGTTATATATAGATTTATTTTAGTGTAATTTGTATGCTATGTACTGTTGCTAGATTTTAGCAGCTTTCTGTCTAGATTTTTTTGATACAACGTCCGGAGGTAGGCAAAATATACATTTCACCTGATGTAAAATAACCTTAACCTGTGAACGCTGGAGCGCTGCCTCCCCCGTTGCTAACACAGCAACTCATCGGGAGCTTAATGGTAATCTCAATTACAGGCAGGAAACAACGATTCAATGCGCCCTACACTCGTTTGTTGGTGAAGACAGCTTTAACTCTTAACAGATAGTGAGCCACTTCCAGCCCACCTTTTGTGAAGTTGTACCGCGTAATATCGTGAATTCGTTTTTGCAGAAGTGGTTGTTGAACAAAGTTGCCAAGGTGCGATAAACAGCCCTTCGCTCTACATAGAGCCCCTTTGAATATTGATTTTCAATCTGCTCGTTGAGACGAGGGGAGATGAATAGCAAATGCTGCTTTTGTGTTTCACTGGTTTCTTACTTCTAGCTACAAAAAAAATGCTTAAGTGCGAGTTGAACTGTCACACTGACGGTTCCGTACAGTTCTTGGACATATAAATTTAATTAAGAATCACTGCAAAAATAAAATAGTTAATAGAGTCAGGCGTTATTTTGCGAAAGTCAAATTTACCGGCAATATGATTTACTTTGTATGCTTCCGCTCCCGATTAGTTCATGCGAACTACTGCCGGCCGGCACCCACCCACTACCGTTAGTAGATGCATGCCACCACTGCCTTGGCTGCTCTGGTCATTATTGTCGAAAAAAAAAAGTGTTATTTTTATGTGATGGAACTACAAATTTACGGTTTTCGTATTTTTTTCTTTACTTGTGCTACATGACATTGCTTCTTACCAAATTTCATGATTCTAGGTCAACGGGAAGTACCCTATAGATTGTGATTCAATCTCCATCGCCGTGACTGGCGAATTTCCCGAGGTTTCCGGGTGAAATTTACGCAGAACTGTTAGCTTTGAGCGATATATCTGACCGGCGGTAAAGGTTAATTTCTCACGGGTGCTATATTGGCACTGGAATATAAAAAATAATTTTCCGCCCTTAATTGTGTATATATCTGTATACTAATATATAAAGCAGGAGAGTTTGTTTGGTTGGTTGCGCTAATCGTCGGACCTGCCAGTAAAGGCTGTGAAAATTTATTATTGTATTTGATAGCCCAATTCTGGAGGATCAATAGGATACAACTCTGAAAAGCCCAGGAAAAAGAAAGGGATCGCGGAACGAAATCGCGGGCTTTTGTTTTATATACAACGTCGGGGGCATACAAGTATTCGGCCCACTTGATGTGAAGCGGTTGCCGTAGCCAATGAACGCTTGTAATACATTAAATATTACTCGCGCTATGCCACCTCTGCTGCTGACACAGCAGCTCCTTATGAGCATACTGGTGGTGGTCATACGCAGGAACACAACCCTTTAGAGAATTGTTATTTGACTGCGGTCATGACTGCTTTGATGGGCTCTACCTCTCTTAAAAACATGTTCATGCACACAAATGTATGTCCTGTGTGGGAATCGAACCCACGAGCGTTGCTGTCAAAGTCGCGTTGTTAAACGCTGCGCTACTGAGCTCGTCAAAGTTGTATAATAAGATAATAATACTTTGACCAAAAACCGAGCCAGCTCTCTTGTCCTAGGTAGAGACCAAAAAAGTCTAAAACTCAAAAACGACGCAGTAACATGCAAAAGACATATGTTAATTTCTGCAGGTCTTTACAGCCGGAACATGTGCCTGACTGCATGGTGCATTCGCTTCAAGGTGAAGGCATTCGTTCTGCTTCGGCGAGCGGCTTTATCATTCAAGTAATACCTACAGCTGACGCACGCTGAAAAAACATAACATCTTTTTATACAACATCGTTCGGCAAACAAGCATTCGTCTCGCCTGATGTAAAGTAGTAACGACTTGCATATCTATACTTCTTTTAAACTACATCCTGAGGCAAACACGTTACACGTTTGTATGTATGTATATCTTCACGCCAGGTCCCTTGCGAGGTAGGCAGAGAGAGCCGAGCGCCATAAAACACGGTCCTTACATACTTCACTCGCTTCTCTAACATTCATAGCTTCACGTTACAGTTTGTCTGGTGTAAAACGGTTTAACGTAGCCTATGAAAGCTCGGTACAATGAGTATAGTTTGCACGTTGCCATCCCCGCTGCAGACTCAGCAACACCTTAGGAGCTTATATCATAATCATGCTTTAAAAATTCTGAATAAAAATATAATATTAATTTCCGTAATTTAATATTTGAGATAATTAGTATCTATATGTAAATATAAAATCAAAGTAGTCCATTACAACTAAGAACAACTCGCGCTTGACGCTCACAATGTGTCGCAGCTCTTGTTAAAAGCTTTTGGCAGACAGCATGCCTTCCACACGGTATATTTCATGGCATATTCCTTTCAAATTAAATCTTTTAACTCCAACTGAATAATGAAAATGAAAATGAAAAATGTTTTATTTCTTTCACAATTTACATATTAGAGTGTGGAGGATATAATATATTATATAATATAATATATATTATATAATATATTATATATTTAAACTAGTCATTTTTTTACAGGTGCACGGCAGTTGAACTTGCGGTCTCTTTGAGATTTTGTTTAATGCCTTATTATTAGTGCTGTCTTTCACTTTGCCAAGAGGGGAAGTCAATTCCAAAACTTCCTACTCCTACAAATTTCTTCATATTAAATTCGTTGTGAGTTCTAAGGCAGCTGTAGTTTAACCCCCGGGACAGCAATGAAATTTTTGGTGGTCGCCGCTGTTAATTCTGGCTACACAGGAGACAGCAGTAGGAATGGGTGGTGAGCCTGTCCCTTGTACATAAATATATTATGTGTGTCTCGAAAACGGCTCTAGCGATTTGGATCAAATTTTGTATTTAGATAAGGTTTTGCATTTTAAGTATAGTTGAAAGACGTTTAAATGCTGAACTCTCCATATAAAATTATCTATCGATGTACCATGTATCCTAGCATATAAACAGTATTTCATTTCATTTATATGTGTGTGTGTGTCTAGGGCGGCCTCTCCGATATCCCCACTCGCTCTTGCCCGATATACTTTTTTGTAACTGCTTTGTTATTCATCGTTTCTAAGAGACGAAATCATCTCAGCACACCCTTTTCAATTGTTGTCACTACATCATGATTCCACATAGTTCTCGTATCGTGCTATTTGTTACTGTACCTGTCATCCTCACTCCACACAGTACTCCTCCTCAGCTATCTCGTTTATAATAGTATAATTGTGAGACATCCCACAATTTTATTTCATTTTTGAGATAAAAAGACACATTTGTAATCTATACATGTATAGAGGTTTTATAAATGACTTCCATTTGCCAGAGCAGTAATCTATTCATTTTCATGTATCAAATTCCACGAAACATATTTCAATTGATTGCCTAATTGAATATTTGTCCATCATTCCACTCTAATTATCAAATTTGAGGAAACTCACTTGTTACCTTTACGATCTAGGGACCCATTTGAGCGACAGGCTTCCTTGTTTCGTCCGGTTTTCCGTTGCCGGAACCTTACTATTATAACATGAAAGGGAGAGCATGAAAGAAGAATAAATGCGGTCGAGTTGCGAGCATTGCGCAATATTTGTGGCACAACGCTTGCTGACCGCGTTCGTCATGATTATGTAAGAAAGAGAGTTGGTCCGAAAGAGAGTGTCGGTGTTAAGATAAAAAAGTCATGCTCCATTGGTTCAGACTTGTAGAAAGAATGCAGGATGAAAGAAGAAACAGATATACAATGCGAAAGTGGAAGGATGTAGGAGGCGCGGAAGATCAAGCCCTACCACGGCCAAATTGGTCGTGTTTTATCGGAAGTTGATACGAAGGATTTATAGAAACCGGCGAGAGCATGCATGATAAGAGCTATGAATGTTAAAGAAGCTGGTGGCGCTTGGTTGCTTCTGCTTATCTCGCAAGGGACCTAGCATGAAAATATAAAAGAAAAGTTATATAACATTATTGATCTGTCTTTGATGGCGTACAAAGTAATCATCAAATCAGAGACGCGTGACTCATTAGTACTAAGGTATTTTAGTTTGTAGTAACCTGGGACTAAAGAAGTTTGTTATTGTGTCTTCTATTTAGCATATTATCGCTACTTTATTTATGGCTACTTGTTTAGCCTTGACTTGGTTTCCAACGTTGTGCAAGACGTCACGAAACATTAACTCTTCTATTCTATTTCTTTGTTTTATAATCGAAAAATATATAAATCTGGAAACATTTGTTTGTAAACAAAGCGAAACAATGCTTCACCGCGCTGTAACATTGTTAAACATAACGAGGTTTCTTTTTTGTTGACGAGCCCAGTGGTCGAGTGAATGACTGCCTAACATCAAGCCATCGTGGATTCCATGCCCGCCCAAGATATTTTTTTAAGTGTGTCTGTGTGTCTTGTTTTCGTGTGTTTACTACACATACACAATTAGGAGGAGATCACACTTGGTACTCGAAGTTCGATTGTAATTCTTATTACGTACATCATAAGATCGATGCTATGGTCAAAGTGTAAAACTTAAAGTGCATATAGCTAAAAAAATTGTTCAGTTCACACGCGATGGAAGCGAAACCTTAAATAATGTGAACTTCAAGATATTGAGACGAATGTAGAATTTCAGGAGTATTGTAGGGTTTATTTATGATGATATTGATCATACTTACATGATTTTTTTTAATTAAAATAATGAAATAATTATGCAAGCAATACCCGTGCACAATACACCACGGTTGTTATGACACCTTATCCCAAGCTTCGTAATACGAAGGCGCCCTGTGTACTGTATAATGCCGTCTATCTCATTCTCTCGCACGTTAAATCCTATAGATGTATGTGGTTATCTCTTTTTACTGTTGCTTTTTCGTTTCATCGAGTTTCAAATCACAGCAATGCTAAAGATATTTTCACTTCAAAAAGCGTTGTCAGGATGTTTCAGATACATGTTTCCGTGTTTCCCACTTTGAATGGAGCGTAAGGCCAAAAATAGCCAGGTGTGCACGTGGGTTTTATTTACTCATGTAAATTACTACGTCAGCAGCACAAACTTGGCAATTGTGCCAATATCTACATCCTAGCATCAGCTGATATGTGTGTATATGTGTTTGGAAACATTTTGATTATGTCTCGAAACATTTAAAGCTCATGAATTTCGCTTCACAGATCATTTCAGAGATGAGAATTTGCTGCGTTAGTGAGTGAACAATAATGATATATAGATTTTTTATGTAATTGACACTTTTAGGGGGGCACTTCAGGAATATCTCGGGATATTTTTTGTGATGCGTGTATTTAAAAATCACAGTTGAATTCTGTATCGATGATAGAGTCCAGTTGCACCACTATAAAAAAAGCATATTTACAAACTCATGTATACTTACTTGTACATAATAATGTGTTCTAACTTCACAAACTTTTGTTTGCATGAACATGTCTGTTTGTCTTGGCCTCGGGTGTTTTTAAGAGAAGTAGGGAGTATCAAAGCAGCCCGTCTGCGGAAGTACCTCCACCTCACAGAAAACCGCAGTCGAATAACAATTCCCTTAAGGGTTATTGTGTTGCTGCGTGAGCGGAGGTCACCAGTAAGCTCTTAAGGAGTTGCTGTGTTAGCAGCCGATGTGGCGGTGGTCCGTAAATAAGTTAAAAGTTGGTTAGTAGAGATCTCTATATAGGGCTACAAAGCAGTACAAATTTTCACGTTTATTTTATCCAAGTTAAATAAATTACAAGCAAAATTACATATCGAGTTATCCATCGTCGATATTCTGTCAACATTGCATCATGTAATGCACGGAATGTAATTGGTGAGTGCATTATGCAATTGCGGCCGGCAGCTGCACCGCCGTGATGCACAGTTGGCCGAGAACAAAAACTGGCGTGGCGCAAGCTCGTTGACCCCTCATCTCAGATGTGAGAGCCTTCGTGTTTGGTGAGGAAAGTTGATTTTTTTTACACAACTTTAAGTGGCAAAGAAGTACATACTCCGACAAATGCAAAGCGATTATAGCACGCTTTTTTTATACAACGGGAGGTATACAAGCATACGGCCGGCCCACCTGGTGTTAAGAGGTTACCTTAGCCCATGAATGCTTGAAAACTTTAAGTGGCAAAGAAGTATATACCCCGTCAAATGCAAAGCGATTATAGCACGCTTTTTCTATACAACGGCATACAAGCATACGGTACGGCCCACCTGGTGGTAAGTGTTTACCTTTGAACGCTTATAGTAATACATTAAGCGTTACTTGCGCGATGCCACCTCTGCTGTTAACAGCAACTCCCTAAGAGGTAACTGGCAACCTTACACGCAGGAGCACTACAACCCTCTCATGAGTTGTCATTGAGCAGCAGTTTTGTTTAAGGTGGAGGTACTTCACCAGACGGGCTGCTGTGTTGCGCAATACCTCTTTTAAAAACACCCAGACTATGACAAACAGACATGGTTATGCACACAAATGTTTGTCCTGTGTAGGAATCGAATCAACGAGCGTCGGTGGCAAAGTCTCGTTATTACCTGCTGCGCCACCGAGCTCCTCAAAACACTTGCGATAAATATTTATTAAATCCTGTTATTTTTCTTCCCCTTTACACTTGATAGCCTGAACCGATCGCCACATGGCTCGATCATTACAAACCTCACCAGCTTCTTTAACATTCATTGCTCTTCTTATGCACGCTCGCTTAGACCAAGTCTGTTTCTAACATCATTATTGCAAATAAGGTCTTCAAGCGTTACGCCAGACGCCAGTTACGAATGAGAGCGTCGGTGTTAAAATAAGAAGAGGCATGCTCCGATGGTTTGGTCATGTAGAAAGAATGCAAGATGAATGACGAAGCAGATATACAATGCAAAAGTGGAAGGATGTAGGAGCCGGGGAAGGCCGAGACTTACCTACCATGACCAAATTGGTCGTGTTCTATCAGAAGGTGATGTCAGGAGCCCTAGAAACCGGCGAGCATGCACGAGAAGAGCAATGAATGTTAAAGAAGCGAGTGAGATATGTATGTGAAGTTATAGATAGAAGCGTTACGCCACAAATTTTGCGCAACGCTCGCAAGTTGTCCAACTGTTGTACATTTTGTCGTACATCGTCCCAGCGTCGTCACAATGCAACTTTCGCCTGTGAGTCATCAGCAGGCGCGTGGTGACCTCCATGTTGCACAGTTGGAATACTAACCACCCACGCGTCCTATCGGAATGGAACCACAGCCGTCTGCAAATATGGCAAACAAGTGCGATAAATCTTGCCTTTTATCGTGTTTGCTGTGCAGATCATGTTCCGTTATTTGTCAATCCATATGTGTCTTAGACTGTGATTGTCCTTTGATGCTTTATTTGGACTATCTTGACAATAAGTTACTGATTATTCTCCGATAAGATAAGATTAACATCCTTAATCGAGACTTGGGGATAATACAAACATTCTTTGGTCTATTCTTGCAAATTGGTTACTGTTTATTCTGCAATTTAGATAAGATAACAATTCTTTATTTGCCATTGGGACCGTGAGAGCATTATTTAGACACATCTCTTATTTTCAAAAACACAGTTCCTATATGAAATCTATATGTTTGTCTGTGTGTGCGTTTGTCTGTGCGTTTTTTTCAAATATTGGAATTTTGACTTCAGATTCGGATTCAGCATAAAAAAGTAGAATAGGAATGTTCAGGAACACCGTTCCTATCTCTTAAGGAACATGGTCAATATTGGCCGACATATAAAAAAAAATTGAATTGTTATATAACTGACGAACCAGGTGTTCCTCTGGCAATGCAAGCTTGCGCATTCTCAACTGGTTTTAAATACAATCTAATTGTATCTTATAAATTCTCATAGTTTTAATTTTTCTATTTTAATCTACCATTTACGAAATGGCCATTGGCGAAGAATCGTTTTATATCAGCCGCTTTTATCCACAACAGTATATCATACGTCATAATGCTGTGAAAGTAGCTGAAGTATACTAAGCACGCAGTAGCCACATCCGCCACGATCCTCCTAACTTCATATGCGGTAGAGCTGAACTTACTGGCAAGTTTATTTATGTGAGGACTCCACTGCAATTTGGAGTCATGGTACCTAATTCCAAGAAATGCAGTAGGTATTATTGAGATCCTAATACATGTTTGTCGATGACATCTTCTGTATTGGCAGAAGCGACTCTATATAAGAAAAAACTACACGTTTAGTTTTAGTTGAGTTTAATAAAAGATCTGAAGTAGAAAACTGTAGTTCCCTTACATCGACATAAATCACGGTTAGTTTACCTACCAACCGTAAATAAAAATTACACAGCGCCATCTAGCTACAAAATAATCGTAGTTTATGTTATGTGTAGTAAACAACTGATAAACATACGTAAATATTTTTTTTTTGTAAATACATTCTTGTGATACATAGTAAACTTCCCGATTATGATAAACAGACGTGTTCATTATCAGCCCGTCTGGGGAAGTACCGCCACTGAGCAGAAAACCGAAAGAATGAAATTTACCAAGAAGTAATGTCACGTAGAAAAGTAAAGGAAAAAATACGGAAAATTCGTTTGAAAAAATTTTTTCATTATCAATTTATAAAACGTCAGAAGGTATACAAGCATACGGTCCACCTGATGTAAAGCGGTTATCGCAGCCTATGAACGCTTGCAATATATTAAGGATTACTCGCGCAATACCTCCTCTGCTGCTAACACAGCAACTCCTTAGGAACTTTCTGGTGACCTCATTCACACGCAGTGACAAAATAACCCTCCAGGGAGTTGTTATTTGGCTGCAATTTTCTCTGAGGTGGAGGCGCTCTCCCTCTCTTAAAACACCCAGACCAAGACAAACGGAAAAACTTGCACATAAATATTTATCCTGTGTGGGAATCGAAGTCGTAAGCGATGGTGTCAAAGTAACGTTACTGACCAATGGACCACCGAGCTCGTCGTAATCATTCTTCACAAGATATGTATCTTTACACCTTGTCATTTGCGGGGTAGACAGAGAGAACGCCTCGCTCGCTTCTTTGACATGCATAGGCTCTTTCATTTTCTTTATTCTTCAAAATCTAAATAGAAACCTACGGAACCGTCTGTTCTCGAGATCGACTCGCATTCGATCTGTTAAATTGCAATTAGCTAATGATTATTATGAAACCAATGTATTGTATTGTATGGTTACAAACCAATCAGTTGTCCGTTGCGGTTATTTCATCAATCACGTACTATGAGGTAATGCAAAAACCTTCCGAATAGAAAAAAAAACATCAAATCATCAGAACATCAAGTAGCAGTGGTTCGCCCGAGAGTTACTTAATGAATTGCAAGCTTTCATATGCTACTGTAACCACTTTACGTCGCTCCGTCGTGTTATTAAATGTATTGAATATTGTTTTAAAAAAAAACTGTTAACATAAAATAACAAACATGCACGTCCAATATGAAAACTCATCCTTTTTTGTAGCCGGCTAAAAAGGCGTGACAAGTGAAACTGTCTTGATTCATTGCGCCGTTTCAAGGTCAAGCAGTGAATGCATTTCGAAGGGAACGTGAAATGAATAAATTAAATTTTTTTGCGTCGTTTTGTGATTAGTTAGATGTTGATCGAAGCGACGTTTATCTTTACTCATTAAGGAGGTAATCCGTTTTGTATGTTTGGATGGTATATAGGTATATATGAAAGGAAAGGGAACAGTAGT
Organism: Pyralis farinalis; assembly: GCA_947507595.1. Classification (NCBI taxonomy): domain Eukaryota; kingdom Metazoa; phylum Arthropoda; class Insecta; order Lepidoptera; family Pyralidae; genus Pyralis; species Pyralis farinalis. Next base: position 1,821,709 of record OX382268.1, on the reverse strand, counting down.
TACAGAGATCACCATTAGCATCTCCTTTTTAAAATTAATGTATATACATATATTTAATTAAAACTTAGCTTCGATTAGTATATACTAGCTGTGCCCGCGACTTCGTCATTTCGCGAATTTAACAAAAAAGTTATTGTTCAGTTCGCAGAGTTTACTATAACTTTATATATTAACTATAAATTAATTCTGTATTTCGCGTATAGAAATACCTATGCTAATTTTAATGAAATTCTTCTATTTTGTGAATCGCACCCCCGAAGGGGAAGATATTTCCCCCTAGTTTTAACAGTTTTTCATATTTTACGCAGGAACCCTAAATATTTACGGGATAAAAAGTACCCTATATTGTGCTCAGAACAGTCATCTACCTACCAGTGAAAGTCTCGTCAAAATCGGTCCAGCCGTTTCAGAGATTAGCCGGAACAAACAGACGGACAGACAAAAATTGTAAAAATATTCATTTTGGTATATGTACCGTGTATATATCCATATGCATTTAGTAAAAAGCGGTTATTTTAATATTACAAACGGACACTCCAATTTTATTTATCTGTATAGATGTATACCTTGACGGCAGGACGCTTGCGGGGTAGGCAGAGAGAACCGAGCGCCATAAGACTTGGTCCTTACACACTTCACTCGGTTCTTTAATTTATAGTTTTTTTCATGCACGCTCGCCGGTTCCTGGGGCTCCTTACATCACCTTCTGATAAAACACGACCGATTTGGTCATGGTAGGTTAGTCTCGGCTCCTACATTCTTCGATCGATATCTAATCATAAAACGCCACGAACAATTAATTTACGAGTTAATTTATTCATTTCACGTTACCTTCGAAATGCATTCACCGCTTGACCTTCAAACGGCGCAATGAATCAAGACAGTTTCACTTGTCACGCCTTTTTAACCAACTAGAAAAAAGGACGTATGCCTACCAACGTTGTATAAAAATGAGCGCTTAGCCCCCCTCCTGAGCTCCAGAGCAATTTAGAATATTTAAAACCGACTATTTCTGAACCAATGGTAGTGTGTTCGTCTGCTTCATGCCTTCATAGATGACACTGCGTGATGCATGATTGATGATATTCTAAAAATATAACGAGTTTCCTTCGTGAATGGCTTCAAATTTTCAAATGGACGGCGGCCTTTAGGCCCATCACTCATTTGAATGACACCGCGACATGATTTTCACAGTTACGATGAACGAGTTAAAAATTAGCGATTGACCTATTTTTATGAGAGATAGGGCGCATCAAAACAGCCCGTCTGGGGAAGTACCTCCACCTCATACAAAAACCGCAGAGAAAATAACGATTTCCTAGAGGATTGTTGTGTTCATGCGTGAGAGTGAGGTCTCCTGTAAGCTGCTAAGGAGTTGCCGATTTGCTAACAGGTGGTATATAAGAAAGAGAGGCACGTACCACTAAATTCATGTTTTCGGATGTATGTACATATTTATAATTATCACTTGGTCGGCGGTGAAGGAAAACATCGAGAGGAAACCAGCACGGCCAAGAAATTATATTTCGAAAGACAATGTAACCTAAGAAAGGTCTGGTCTTCCCTCCGGGTTGTGGAGGTCTGACGGTAGTCGCTCCATGTAAAAATCAGTATCTTCGCCAAATACTTAGGCTTAGGTAGCGGACCTCGCCCAATCTTAATATAAATATAATATAATATAAATATTTGCGGACAAATTACACAGCGCCATTTAGCCCTAAAGTAAGCGAAGCTTGTGTTATGGGTACTAGACAACTGATAAACATACGTAAATATTTTTTTTTTTTTTTTGTAAATACATACTTATTATACATAGAAAATACCCAGACCAAGACAAACAGACATGTTCATGCACACAAATGTTTGTACTGTGTGGGAATCGAACCCACGAGCGTTGGTGTCAAAGTAGCGTAACAACGCGTTTCACCACTGCGCCACCGAGCTCGTCCGTTAATGGATTAGGCAACGGGATAACGCTAAGAAAAGGGTGTTTTTATACATATATATTTACAAGGATACGGTCCACCTGCTGTAAAACAGTTACCGTAGCCTATTAACTCCTCAAATTAGCCTCTGCTTCTTACACATCAGCTCCTTAGGAGCTTACTGTGGTACTATGAGAGGGTCCGACCAAGCATACATGATGTCTCTAATTGACTACAGGTATCTTAAATATTTTCCTGAATCTGTTCTCACGTTGTCTCTACTGCTGCTGCACAGCACGTCCAGGTGAGGTCACGTGCGAGAGAAAGTTTACACTGCAGCGATAAGATTCCTGGCAGGTCACTTGACGAGTTCGCGGTCTAGATTAGCGTGGAGCTGCCACACTTTATTGTTATTAATTTCCTCGGCCGTTTTATGTTTTTGCTGTAAACATTCCTCTGCTGCTCGTTGTATCTCTAAGGATGGTGAACTGCTCGTGAAGCGTTGAACATGCTTGGCACACGATTGAGATGCTAGTTCGCGGGGAACGGCCACTTATCGCTAACTCATCACAGATATTTTATGAGAACAAAATTTTTTATACTACTTAGATTCATCGTAGAGCAAATGGTAATCACCAGGATTTGAAACAGAGACCATCTGTTAACAGGGTTGTCCTTCATCCACTAGGCTATCACTTATCACTATTTATGAATATCAATTCTGTGGTGCTTTTTTTATACAACGTCGGGAGGCATACAAGCAAACGTCTCACCTGATGTCAAGCAGTTACCGTAGCCTATTAACACTTGTAATACAGTAAGCATCACACGCGCGATGCCTCCTCTGCTGCTTACACAGCAACTCCTTAGGAGCTTACTGATACTCCTCACCCACACGCAGGAACACAACAACGCTCTAGAGAATTATTATTTGGCTGCGATTTTCTGTGAGGTGGAAGTACTTCCCCAGACGTGCTGCTTTGATGCGCCCTACCTCTCTTGAATCACTTATAGTGAAAGAATTATATACAATAATTATTGTATAATTTATATACAATGCGAAAGTGGAAGGATGTAGAAGCCGAGGAAGATTAAAACTGACCTACCATGACCAAATTGGTCGTGTTCTATCAGAAGGTGATGTCAGGAACCCTAGGAACCGGCGAGCGTGCACGAGAAGAGCAATGAATGGCGCTCGGTTCTTTCTGCCTACCTCGCAAGCGACCTTTCGTGAAGATATACATACATTTGTATAGTACGATTTGATATTATCTAATTTAGTTATGTACACCGTCTGCCTTGAAGACCATTTTAATTGGTTATGTAACAACTTTCGTATTCACATTGACGTCATGTCAAGCACCATTACTTGCAGTCACTTTATCTCCGATGTCATTGCGTCGGCAAGTCTTGATATGTCGACAACTGCAAGGAAAAACATCGTAACTCATTTTTCATAACTTTGAGGAGAGTGTGTCAAAGATTCAAAAAATCTCATTATGCTCTGTTAAGCCTTATGACAGAGCATAATAAGAATTTTTGAAGTAAAACTTCTTTACGGACGCTTGTCTTGGGGAGTAAGCTGGTGAATGCGTGACGAGAGCGATACGAAAAGTGTGATCGGGTGAGGCGAACGGAAGTTGAGAGGGAGATATAAATTAGTGAAGATAGAAAGAGAGAGAGTTACGTTTCGAATATTACTGTAGGGGCAAGAGAGGTGCGAGCACACATTTTCTTTCTCTCTTTCTCTCATAGCGAGTTAAGTTTCGTATATGTAAGACACAGTGCAGGCCTATTATCTGTATCACACTATGGAGCTAAAGAAGTTTTACTTCAGTGGTGTGGTCTAAAGCACACTCGTTTTTTTCGAATCTTTGACGCCTTTTCAGCCTTATACCTAACAGAGCATAAAAATATTTTTTTGAATCTTTGACGCGTTCTCCTCTAAAGTTACGAAAAATGAGTTACGATGTTTGTCCTTGCAGGTGTCGATATATATAATACGACTTCGACGAGTACATTGAAATGGAGAGTTGTTTACGTCTGTTCGTCACGTTTTTGCCGGCAGCAAAAAGTTTCTCGGTCATCGGTAGCGGCGCCGATGCCGACCCGGTAACTGTTGCCATAATTAATTATTCTTTTGTTATTCTAATTTTGTTACGTAACTGTTTTGTCGCATTCAGTAATATTGTATCTACTGATTGTGAGGTCGAGAGCTCGGTGGCGTTTATTGCGCGTGTCATTCTAACAGAATACGCAGGTTAAGCAACGTCGGCGGCAGCCTGTCTATGGTTGGACTGTCTCAGGCTTCTACGTGCTTCGGAGGGCGCATAAAACCGTCGGTTACGGCTGTTGTCGATAAATCAGTCAGTCGTTAAGCTCAGTCAGTGGCCATCGGGCGGCTTGAAAGCAGTGGCTTCCGCCAATCCGCAGTTGAGCAGCATGGTATGGGAGTATGCTCTAAACCCTTTCGGTCGAAGGTAGACCCGTATTTCCCTGCAGTGGAATGGGTAAGTGTTGATGTGGAAATGCTTGTGAATGTTTTTTTAATAATCTTTATTAGTGAGAGTTTGTACGTATGTTAGATAAATCACTAAACTGCTTTTGACAACGCATTAAGGTAGGTACCTCTCACTCACAAACATGTAGAGGATTATATCGGAATTCACTCTCTGAATCTGAACTATAAAGATTGAACTGTATTTGATCTACGTGCGAGTGAGGTTATCAGTAAGATCCTAGGGAGTCGCAGTGTCAGTAGCAGGACTGACAGTGCGCGATTAATACTTCCTGTATTGCAAGGGTTCATAGGCTTCGGCACAAACCAATAAACCACTTGACTGCACATGAAGGCACCCCATTCTCACCAAAACGTTGTTTTTTTATGTTACGTCGGGAGGCATACAAGGATACGGACCACCTGATGTAAAGCGGGTATCGTAGCCTATTAGCGCTTGCGATATATTAAGTAACACTCGCACGATGCCTCCTCTGCTGCTTACACAGCAACTCCTTGGGAGCTTACTGGTGACTTCACTCACACGCAAGAACACAACAACCCTCTAGGGAGTTGTTATTTGGCTGCGGTTTTCTGTGAGGTGCCTCCACCTCACTTCCCCAGACGGGCTGCTTTGATGCGCCCTACCTCTCTTAAAACATCCAGACCAAGACAAAGAGACATGTTCATGCACACAAATGTTTGCCTTGTGTGGGAACCGAACCCACGAGCGTTGGTGTCAAAGTCGCGTCATTCACGACTAAGCCACCGAGCTCGTTGTGTTTTGGCGCCTAAATATCTCAGTGATCCGACCCTACTGTCCAATGGGAGGATATTTAACCAATACGCTGATATGTCGCACGATGCCAATCCGTGAACTAACCAATAAAAGCGACGCGTTCTACTTTATCACCCGACCCGTAACGGTGAGTTGTATTACAATGCAAAATAGTCTTATCGGTTCTCCATATGCTATTTCCTTCATGGTTAGATGTCAGCAGATTTGTCCTGCCTGAACACATCTTACATAATTATATAAAATGTGAATGTGGTAACTTTCATGATAATCGATCATACTAGTTCTGACTTAAGCAGTGATAGCCTAGCGATGAAGAAGCAGCATTTTAGCTTCACTGGTTCGAATCCTGGCACGTATCTTTTTTTGTATTATACCACCAAGGTGCCAAACAAGCATACGTCCTGCCTGATGGTAAACTGCCACCGTAGCCTATGGACATTTGCACACCAGGGGTGTCACTCATGCGTTGCCGACCCTGAAATATCACTAAAATCGTGTATACGATTTCATGTTTGCAATCATCACTTGCTCGGTGGTGAAGGAAAACATCGTGATGAAAGTCCAGTAAAGTATATTTTGAAAGATGAAGAAAGGTATGATTGTGGTTTGACGGAAGTCGCTTTATGTCAAAATCAGTGCTTTGGGTCTCGATGCGAAGGCTTGGATCACGACCGGACTGACGCTCGAATGTTGATGGTCAAAACCGGTCAAAACCGGTCATTACCGGATATGGCAACATCTTTTTTATATATACCTATACTTTGATTTCCAAATACATATTTTTATTTGACGAGCTCGGTGGCTCAGTCGTGAATGATGCGACTTTGATACCGACGCTCGTGGGTTCGATTCCCAAACAAGGCAAACATTTGTGTGCATGAACATGTCTGTTTGACTTGGTCTGGATGTTTTTAGAGAGATAGGGCGCATCACAGCAGCTCGTCTGGGGAAGTGCCTCCATCACACAGAAAACCGCTGCAAAATAACAAAATCTCTGGAGGGATTGTTGTTTCTGCGTGCGAGTGAGGTCAACACTAAGCTCCTTAGGAGTTGCTATGTTAGCAGCAGAGGTGGCACCGCTTTACATTAGGTGGACCGCATGTTTACCTTCCGACGTTGTATATAAAAAAAATATATTTTTTATTTTTTACAAACATAATTTTAAGTTAATTTTTTTAAAAACGGAACCCTATTACTGAGGCTCCGCTGTCCGTCCGTCCGTCTGTCACCAGGCTGTATCTCATGAACCGTGATACTTAGACAGTTGAATTTTTCACAGATGATGTATTTCTGTTGCCGCTATAACAACAAATACTAAATAATAGAATATAGTAAATATTTAAGGGGGCTTCCATACAACAAACGGGATTTTTTTTTTCTCATTTTTGCTCGATATTGATAACGGCAACAGGTGTCTACGCTTGAAATATTCATAGAATATTTAGTTAGATGTATATTCACTTATATAATATATAATTAGAATAGAAATAGAATAAATAATTAAATTAAAATAAAACAAATATTTAAGGGGGGCTCCCATACAACAAACGTGATTATTTTTGCCGTTATATAGATAATGGTACGGAACCCTTCGTGTGCGAGTCCGACTCGCACTTGGCCGATTTTTTTACTAAGTTCTCCATCTCGCCTATTAGAACTTCTGTGTGTAAATGCTGTCTAATTTCAGGCTTTGATCTGATTCACAACACGACCTTAATTCATTGGAGACGCCGGTGGTGGTTAGTACGCGAAGTGTAAACAAGTTGGGTTCGCTCCACTTACTCTCAGTTCAATGGACAGCTTCGGTGACGTAAATGTACAATGACGTAAACCATTTTTTTAATGAAACTAGATTGGCAAACAAACATTTTTTAGAATTGCAAGGAACACACGAATTTATCTAACACTAGCTGAAGCCCGCGGCTTCGCACGCATGAGATTTGGCTTTTAGTAGCCTTTATTTCTCTATAGACCTCCAATTCTTTCTGTTTAAAAAAAAGCAAAGTTCAGAGTCTTGGATGCAACCATAGAGCGATTCAATTTTCATATAGCGCCATCTATTAACCTTTACGGGTGGCAACGTATATTTATTTTATTTTTATTACATAAAAAATGCGTAGTTATTTTACGTCACAAAAAATACGTATTCTATGAAAATAATAAAAATAAAATTGCAAAAACCCCCTAAGGGGAAGATATTTCCCCCTAATTTTAACAGTTTTTCATATTTTACGCAGGAACCCTAAATATTTACGGAATAAAAAGTACCCTATATTGTGCTCTGAACAGTCGTCTACCTACCAGTGAAAGTCCCGTCAAAATCGGTCCAGCCGTTTCAGAGATTAGCCGGAACAACAGACAGACAGACAAAAATTGTAAAAATATTCATTTTGGTATATGTACCGTGTATATATCCATATGCATTTAATAAAAAGCGGTTATTTTAATATTACAAACAGACACTCCAATTTTATTTATCTATATAGATGTATAGATGTCAGGAGGATTCGAACCGGAAATCAATTAGTATATAGGCCGATTCTTTAGCCACTGTGCTATGACTGCTCTGCAAACATTCATAGATGTTAAAAAAAAACCTACATAATAGCCTCAATCGACTGCGCTTTTATATCGTAATCTTGATTGACAGTCACGGCAATCATCGACTGCTTTCTATTTGTGAGCGCAGCGCCTGTCAGCGATCGGCTTCTGCCGGTGCATTTGATAACGGTTATGTTTGCTGTGTGGACATAATGTTTATTCGTTATGACGACGTGAAAGAAAGAGATGGTCGGAAAGAGAGTGTCGGTGTCAAGATAAGGAAAGGCATGCTCCGTTGATTCGGACACGTAGAAAGAATGACGAAACAGATATACAATGCGAAAGTGGAAGGATGTAGGAGCCGAGGAAGACTTGCGTTGTATATCTGTTTCGTAATTCTTTCTTCATGCATTCTTTTCACATGTCCGAACCAACGAAGCATGCCTCTTATTTTACATAGTGTCTTGAAATATAAAGAGATTAGTCAACACAAAGTTATTTCTGAACAGTCGACTTGGAGTACTTGGAATAACAAAACGAGAGATGATATCAATGGACCGAGTGAGTACTAATCGTCATCGTGCCGAGTGCCTCGATCCGGAGTGATTTGGAAGCTGTCGTGTCGCGGTACAAGTGTCGCGGTCGTGACTCAATCATTAGGCTGGGTTAACGTCGCTACTGTTCTGCTTGCGTTCACTATTATCGCATATTGTGTTCATTTATCACTAACAATAATATTTGTAACGTTAATTTGACGAGCTCGGTGGCGCGGTGGTTAGTAGAGTTACTTTGACACCGACGCTCGTGGGTTCCATTACCACACGGGGCAAATATTTGTGTGCATGAACATCCCTGTTTGTCTTTTTCTATGGGCCATAAGTATGTATTTACGTATGTTTATCAGTTGTCTAGTACCTATGACATAAGTTTCGCTTACTTTGCGGCTAGATAGCGCTGTGTATTTTTGTCCGACAATAAAAATATGTCAAATGTTACAAATATCAATTATTGTGAGTGAAAAATTAACGCTACTGTGCGCTAGCTATATAAGTAATATAAGTCGATATAAGTAATCAACTGACGATCATTGAGTTATTATATACTGCAGGAGCCATCCTAAGTAAAAGTCTTGCTCCATTTTGGTAATAATTAAAACTAATGTCCGCTGCAGCGCTGAAATAATTTAGATGTCTATCGCAAAGATTCGAAGATACAGCACTAAATCGCTTCTAAGGGGTATTTTTCTCGCGACCAAAAGGTCAAAAGCACCGTGATTTTCATGTCGCTTACGCGTTTCGTTCAACGTAGTTCAGCAGTGAGTTGCGTTCACGGAATATCAAATGCGTTCAACGTAAGTTCAGCAGTGAGTTGATGCCGATCGGCAACAAAGCATAGCGCAAACATTTGGTTCGCGGTGTCGATTCTATTCTAGTACAATTTAATGCTCACGATGTATTGTTAGTACATGAAATAAATACGGGTAAGGCTAATAACTTATATCTTTAAACATATAATATTGAGTCCATGCCTACGCCAGGATTCGAACCAGGGTCTAGTAAATAGTCTACGAGTAGCTCGCTATTCATTAGACTGTCACTGTTCGCTATGTATTATAACGTAATATTGTGATGAAAGTATTTTGGTACTTTTAATACTAAGGCTGCGCTTTTCTGTAGAAATAAATTGGTAATTTTATTAAAAAGCAGTTGTAGATTCAATATTACGTTATATTTTATATATAATATAAATTTAAAAGAAGCGAGTGGGGTGTGTAATGGCCGAGGCATGTGTCGCTCGGCTTACCGAGCCCCTCTCATCTCTTTGCCTACCCCGCAAGGGATTTGATATGAAGTTATAGATTGGATACGTGAATAAAAATATTAATTCAGTGTAGACTCCAGAATCATCTAGTCTTCGCTGGACTGCGCTCTATATAGCAATTGTTATACTCTATTTTGATGAGTCTCAGTGGGTAGCAATTCTTCTTTATAAAGCTCCTTGAGTTTCTCACAACAAATATTTGTGTGCATGAACATATCTACTTGTCTCGGTCACGTGTTTTCAGGAAAGGTAGGACACATCAAAGCTGCCCGTCTAGGGAAGTAGCTCCACCTAACTTTAAACCGCAGATAATTAACAACTCTGAAGGTTTGTTATGCTCCTGGATGACGTTACTTGTTAGTTGCTGCGTTAGCAACAGAGGTGGCAACACGCGATTTATACTTCCTGTATTGCAAGTGTTCAGAGGCTACAGTAACTACGTTATCAGGCGGCCGTATGCTTGTACACCTTCAAACAGCTATTTTGCGTTACAAACTAAATTATCGAAATCAAATAAGAAGTTATTTTTGTCGTTTAACCTTTTAAATGTCATTTAGAAGCGAGCCACCTATTGATCTTGTAAATGCCAGGGTCGGTACCCAGAAGAGCAGGTTACGTTTGATACTTCAGCACAATCACACAAATAAACCTAATATACTCTGGTACCTCTACAATGTTTGCATTACATTGATGGACAGTACGAGTGCATACCGAACTATGTTGCCTACGAGCCATGGTGTCAAAGTAGCGTAATAGCGCGTTTCACCACTGCGACACCCAGCTCGTCTTTATTATATATACTAGCTGACCTGGCAAACGTTGTTTTGCCATATAAATTATTTCTAGGGAATTTCTAGTGTAGAAAAAAAATAACTAACTTATTGCATATTGAATATTTACTAAAATGACTATTAAAAAATAGGGGTTGGTGATAGAAGGGTGAAAATTTAGGGTTGTATGTATATTTAATGTCACATTAAAAAAAAATTGTCCAAAAAATTTAAAAAATATGTTAGGGGTGGACAACCCTTATCACTTAGGGGTATGAAAAATAGATAGTAGCCGATTCTCAGACCTACTGAATATGCATATAAAATTTCATAAATATCGGTCAAGCCGTTTCGGAGGAGTATGGTAACTAACATTGTGATACGAGAATTTTATATATAAGATAATAGTATATTAGCTTTCATATTGTATATGATTTGGATTCTAGGTATGTTACATTTTTTGGTTCGTAGAACCGACAACCGCTGGGGAAGAAAGGTTCTCGAATGACGTCCCCCGACCCGCCACTAGATGGAGCGACGACCTCAAGAAGTTTGTAGGGAGTCGATGGATGGAGGCGGCACAGGATCGAGACGAGTGACTATCTAGAGGGGAGGCCTATGTTCAGCAGTAGACGAATACAGGCTGATGATGATGATGTATGTGTTAAATATGTGTATATATGAACGTTAAATATACTTTGAACTTTAAATATTTTATACTAGCTGCTGCTTGTTACAGTATTTATTAGTACATAAATATAGTAAATGATGTAGATATACGAGTGAGTATATTATAACATTCATTCAGTACAATACGAACATTGGAGAAATGACAATTTCTAAACTCTGTGTACATTTGCGTGACAATGATTGCTATAATCACACGGTCCGTGATGGAATCGCGGTGGTGTGGTATTTCGCTGCTTCCAATCATGCTTTCTCCCATCATACTAGCAAAAAAAAAACAATGTCATGTTCCGAAAGCCAGATTTGAATAGAACAGTCATTATATCAATGGAGCAGTGATAGCTTAGTGGATAAAAAGCCGACGTATTTTGCGATGGTCCCTGGTTCGAATCCTCGCCGTGAGGAAATCAATTATATTTCGAAAGACGTGTGACTTCTACTACTACTACTATTACTATAACTTCACGCCAAATCCCTTGCGGGGTAGGCAGAGAGAACCGAGCGCCACGTGACTCGATCCTTACATATCTCACTCGCTTCTTTAACATTCATTGCTCTTCTCATGCACGCACGCCGGTTTCTAGGGCTCCTGACATCACCTTCTGATAGAACATGACCAATTTGGTCATGGTAGGTAAGTCTTGGCCTTCCCCGGCTCCTACATCCTTCCACTTTTGCATTGTATATCTGCTTCGTCATTCTTTCATCTTGCATTCTTTCTACATGCCCGAACCATCGGAGCATGCCTCTTCTTATTTTAACACCGACGCTCTCTTTCAGACCAACTCTATTTCTAACATCATCATTGCGAATACGGTCTACGAGCCTTACGCCACAAATTTTGCGCAGCGCTCGCATTTCAACCGCGTTTATTCTACTTTCATGCTCTTTCTGCCATACCCAACTCTCGCTTCCATAAGTTAGCGTTGGGACCAACACTGCATTGTGTATAGCGAGTTGTGCCTTCTGGCTCAGGATTTTACTGCCAAGAAGTTTTCCCAACGCTCCATTCACACTATTCCCAGCACTCACTCGTCTTTCCACATCTGCGGTGTACCTTCCATCCCTGCTGAAAGCGCATCCAAGATATACAAACTCATCCACTTGTTCCAACACTTCATCATCAATCGTAATCCTTACATTAGTTCTGGATTCTTCTCTTTCAAATACCATTATCTTTGTTTTCTTCGCATTCAGTAGTAAGCCTTTCTCCATACAGTCGTCTTTCATCGCTGTGACCAGTGTTTGCAGTTTAGATGGTGTATCTGCTAATAGCACGGCATCGTCTGCATACAGCAGACAGTTCACCACTTGGTCACCCATGCGCAATCCCACATTCGTTGACCTTATTCTCTGCAGACAACTATCGAGATACAGGATAAACAGCCTAGCAGATAGCATGCAACCCTGTTTGACACCAATTTTGACATCAAACCAGGGTGACATGCCACCGTCTATCCGCACACATGCTGAGCAATCCTTGTAAGTGGACTGCACAGCACGGAGCAGTGAACCGTCAATCCCATATCTCGGCAATATGTCCCACAGTTCCTTTCGCACAACCCTATCAAAGGCTTTCTCAAGATCCACAAAACCGCAGAAAACCTTCCGGTCTATGGCCAGATGCTTCTCTACGATATTGCGGAGCGAGAAAACTTGATCCGTACATCCCCTTCCATTTCGGAAACCTCCTTGTGCGTCCCACAGCATTTCATCGGATTTCACCCTCATTCTCCTTTCAATCACCTTTCCATATACTTTTGCTGCTAAGCTGATCAAACTGATGGCCCTATAGTTGGCGCAGTCCATGCGTGATCCCTTGCCTTTATACAAGGGCACGATGACTGCGCGTCTCCAGTCCATTGGGACCCTTCCAGTTCTCCAGCATAGGTTGCATAGGTACCAGAAGGCGTCCCGGACGTAAGTGCCACCTAATTTGATCATCTCAGCTGTGATCAGATCAATTCCCGCTGATTTTCCATTTTTCAAGCTTCGTATCGACCATTCGATCTCATCCATAGTTATGCCTTCGTCGGACGCCGTCAACGTGGAGTAAGCATCCGACTCACTCCCATTGCCAGCGTCCGAGGCATACTCATACATTTCCTCAAAATATTCACTCCACCGTTCTAACACTTCCTGAGTGTTGGCAAGAATGACACCAGCTTTAGACTTTATCTTATCCATTCTGGATGCCGACGAACCACTCCGAGACTTCTTTACCTCTCTCCAAAAGAGTTTGGTATTTGCCTCGAAGTTTTTCGTCAGCCTCTCTTCCTCATTCATAATTTGTCTTTCACGCTTCTCTTTCACTAAAGCCTTGGTTTCATTCTTGCATAGACGGTACATTTCTTTCTTCTTTTCTCTCATATTTTCATTTAAAGGCAAAGATGATACGTAATCCAGCCATGCTTTCCTCTTTCTTGCTACGGAGGATTCAACCTCCGCATCCCACCAGGCATCTCCTTTCGCTGTTTTACGTCTCTTTGCGCATCCACAAGCTTCTTTTGCACTATTCACCATACTTTCTTTCAAAACTTTCCAACAATCATCCACATCTGAGTCGGAGAGGCTTGCATTTGCAAGTCTCTCACTTACCAGATGCACATACATTCTCCTTACACTTTCATCTTGCAATTTTTCGCTCATTATCCTTTCATGATCTCCGAAAGGGATACGCACTCGCCAGTGCCTCCACTTCCTAAAAAGGCCCACAAACCGGCTTACCACCAGGTAGTGGTCCGTCTCAAGAGTGGGGCCTCTAAAGGCTCTTGTATCCATTAAAACATTTCGGAGACGTCTATCTATTAAAATCAAATCAATCACACTTTTTTGATCATTCCTTCTCCATGTATACGTGTGAATATCCTTATGATGAAATAAAGTATTCGACACGAGGAGGCCTCGTTCCATACATAAATCTAGTATAGACTTACCTGCTTCGTTCACTCTCTTATCTCCATACGGACCAAGAACAGCTTCATAGCTGTATCGCTTGGTCCCAACCCATCCATTCAAGTCTCCACACATAATCACTCTTTCGTTCCCTTCAACTAAGTCCAGAACATCCCTCACAGACTCCCAAAACTTCTCCAGTTCTTGAGCACACGCTGAGCTTACGGGAGCGTATGCTGCAACCAAAAATACTCGCGTGATGCCCAGTTTAATACGAACCCAGAGAAGTCTAGGCCCTACCAAACAGTAATCTCTTACACCAGTGGCTAAGCGAGAGGAGAGTACGACACCTACACCAGCACTGGCATGATCGTCACGGTCTACCCCAGACCATAGGGCCATCATACCACCGGGCAGATCATCGGTGTCGCTCCCCTTGCGCTTAGTCTCTGTCACACATAAAGCATCCAAACGTCTATCATTCATTACGTCTATCAGTTCATTCGTCTTATCTTTCAATCCACCTCTCACATTCCACGTGCCTATGCGGCACTCGGCTCCCCTCGTCCCGCCGGAATTGGCGCTGCGTGGTGGGTGGCGGCCCCCACCGCCGCATGCAGCTGTATTCGCACCGACGGGGGCGGATCGGTGCGCGTCGCCTACGGGGGACGCCCTAATCCGCACGTCGGTGCGCTCTTGGTCCAGAATTGCAATCGACTGATTGGCAGGGGTCGCGAACGGGCACGCTTCTGGCACATGACCCCCTTGACGTGTGACTTAAGCTAGGAAAGGTCTGGTTTTCCCTCTGGGTTGCGGAATTCTGACAATCGCTCTATCTAAAATATCGTATCTTTGCCAAGTCCTTAGACTTAAGTGATGGATCCCGCCAGTCCTAATGAAGATAACGCCAAGAAGATGAAGACTCGCATGCCCGTTTGCCTTCCTCTAATTCATAAAAATAAAGTTTCGGTAAGATAAGAAAATACCTTGAGGAGAAGGTCATTTAATGAAAACAAAACAGGCGACATTGTGCATGTAACGTACATAGCATGCTAATGAGCGTTTTAAATTTGAATGCTTAACTTCCATCGCTTGTAAGCCTTCATGGTAAAGTATGCCATCGACAAAACTAAGATGACTAATCATCATTATCATAAAACGCAATATGTCCAGTTGAACATAGGTAGCTATTAAATAAACTGTTGAACGGTCATCTTCGCACGTTCCAACAGTTTGGAGTATTCTACCATGGCAGTGACTAATAGTCAAATTTGTAAATGTTTGTATGCCTCATTAAAACTGAACGCTATAATAAAATTGCTAAACGCGTGACAAATCTAGTCATATTCTGTTATTTCTAGGTCGTCAAGTATTTGAACAGATGGTCGCTCTATTGTCTCTGGAATCATCTGCGAATATTTTTCTGTGCCAGGTTATATTTACATGGTATTTTTTTTATACTACGTCTGGGAGGTATACAAGCATACGGCCCACCTGATGTAAAGCGGGTACCGTAGCCTATTAACGCTTGCGATATATTAAGTATCACAGGCGCGATGCCTCCTCTGCTGCTTACACAGCAAATCCTTCGGAGCTTACTGATGACCTCACTCACACGCAGGAACACAACAACCCTCTAGGGAGTTGTTATTTGGCTGCGGTTTTCTGTGAGGTGGAGGTACTTCCCCAGACGGGCTGCTTTGATGCGCCCTACCTCTGTTAATACTTAATTTTCGCTTCCTTATAAAAGAATTCATCAATATTAAACTTAGTCCTTATTTGACTTATCAATTTAAAAGTCTCAAATTTAAATCAAATAAGCTGCAATTTTTTACCGTCTAAGCATTTCTTTTATTAATAGTCAATAAATATTCAAACTTCAGCAGTAGTTTTTCTCAAAAATCAATTGATCAGTATTCAGCTTAGTCCTTATTTTACTTATCAGTTTAAATGATGTAAATTTAAATTCGACAATAAACAACTAGGTTTTTCTTACAAAAAATTCATCAGTCATTTCAAATTTAATTTAATTTGGCTAATCAATTTAAAAGTCTCATATTGAAATCAAATAAGCTGTAATTTTTTTACCGTCAAAGCATTTCTTTTATTAATATTCATTCATATTCGTAGTTCGTTGAATAAATGAGTTGTGCAGTAGATTTCATGTATCTATATAGAGAATCTTAGACAACACTTGATCTACAGACAGTCAAACTGTTAAAAATAGTCTGGTTGGATAAACAAATGGCAACCTACTTTACCTGGCCTTTTGATGGCCGGTCTGAACACGAATTGGCTTTTACGTTGATCAAAATATCTTTTTCGGTGAATTTATTTAACCCTACTGGATCTACTTTTGTACTCTTTCTAATTGGAGATACCAGATTATTTTTAGATAGAATTTGTATCAATTTTATGCCGTTGACTGGATTTTTTGAATATCACTAATCCTGATGGGTTCGCGGAGGAGAACTCCCTCTGATATCATGCAGTACGTGGCCGTTGTAGTTCCAATGTATGAGAGCGAACTCCTTTAAATGTCGAGAAATTCCTCGGAACATCATACAGTCGGTAGAAATCACAAAAGGAAGTAGAGCCTCTTTTAAGACATAAGGACAACACCCAATGCCAGCTACTCAGCTCGTCTCTGAACTGAATCACAACGCTCATGGCACGGAGGACTACTACTTATGTATTTTATTGTCAATTGAACTGTCACAAACAGTTTTTACTGTCAATTTCTCATAGACTTGAAACGGAATGGTTGCATACTGTGAGATTCCAGAGAAACTTTCTGTCGAGAACTCTTAAATTGTAGAATAAATACTTTTTTCCTATTGACTATAGCATTAGGTTTATCAAAAAAGGTTTACACACGAGTGGATACCCCGGGTGTTGTGGATTTTATTCTAATTTGTAACATCACAATCTCGATCTCAATGCTCTGACAATGGTCAGTGGTTTGTATCATTGCGCTACGCTTGTAGAAACGCGCTAAATGAGCTCCTACTTCGATTCTGTCAACTGACATGGCAAATCTGTAGGTAATACGATGAATCCGATCGAAGTGTCAACCTATTCCCATTACCAATGTCGAAGAATTGTTTCGAGAGTACATGTGCAGTTTGATTTTACTGCAAAAACACTCGCCTGTTAGCCGTCAATCGCAGTGTCTTCACATACCGTCACAAATGTAATGATTTCAAGCACGCGTTCAGTTCGTCAGCTGCAGACGATCGGGGAATAATCTCAACCTTTAAAACATTGAAAACCTCAATCTCCTCCAATAACGCTAAAGTTTCGTTTATACACTACAAAGTGAATATAGGTAAAAAGAAGGATACACCAAAATAAATAAAACAAAAATAACATTTTAAGAACAAATGACATTTTTGTGTAGGTATGTCTGATAGATCCACCACGAACACCATCTATTAATTGTAATCCAAAGTAGTGATTTTTTTTATACAACGTCGGGGGGCATACAAGCATACGGCCCACCTGATGTAAAGCAGTTACCGTAGCCTATTAAGGCTTGTCATATATTAAGTATCACTCGCACGATGCCTCCTCTGCCGCTTACACAGCAACTCCTTAGGAGCTTACTGTTGACCTCACTCACACACAGGAACATAACAACGTTCTATGGAGTTGTTATTTGGCTGCAGTTTTCTGTGAGGTGGAGGTACTTTCCCAGACGGGTTGCTTTGATGCACCCTACCTCACTAAAATTTCCATAGAAAAATATCAAATTTTTATTTTTAGAATTTAGAGCTGAACTTATGGGTCTTCAGCTTTTTTTTCTTTTTTAAACCAACCCTGTATTGTATCGAACAAAACAAAAAATACTTATTATAATAATAGCCGTTTTTAATTGATTTTTAATATATAGATAGATAGATGAAGGATATTAATGTGATATTCAATATTATAAAGAGGAACAGTTTCTTTAGATATAATCTGTGAAATTGGGTACTTGATTTTGAAAATTCTTCATTAATTGGAATCAAAATCACGCCGGTCCTGTTCTGTCTTCCTATTTAGTACTTATTTCTAATTTAGGAAACTTTTGTAAAACTTGGAAAGCCGAAATCTACGCGGGCAAATAACAATCAGTACATAACTATGTACTGATTGTTATTTGTTATTTACCTAAATAAATATATGTAAGTAACTACTTACATATATTTATTTAGGTATGTATGAAGATTTACTGACGCTGGAAGAAAGAAATACGAAACAGACATATAACGCAAAAGTGGAAGAATATAGGAGCCGAGGAAGGCCAAGACTTCCATGGCCGAATTGATCGTGCTCTATCAGAAGGTGACGTCAGAAGCCTTAGAAACCGTCGAGCGTGCATAAGAAGGGCAATGAATGTTAAAGACGCGAGTGTAAGGATCGAGTCATGTGGCGCTCGGTTCCCTCTGCCTACTCCGCGGAGGGGTTTGGCGTGATACTCGTATTTGTATGTATTGTGAAGTTTTAGTGGCTCGCAAACACTCACAGTTTGACGAGCTCGGTGGCGCAGTGGTGAAACGCGCCGTTACGCTACTTTGACACCAACGTTCGTGGGTTCGATTCACACACAGTACAAACATTTGTGTGTCATTTGTGGTCTGGGTATTTTCTATGTATAATAAGTATGTATTTACAAAAAAACAAAAATGTATTTACGTATGTTTATCAGTTGTCTAGTACCCATAACACAAGTTTCGCTTACTTTGGGGCTAGGTGGCGCTGTGTAATTTGTCCGACAATATTTATTTATTATTATTTATTCACAATGGCTGACTGGCAGACAATGAAATTAACATTAAATCCTCCTTTTGTGCTAATTAGTTCTGGTCCACGTCTTAATATCGTAGAGAAAGAGTTTAATCAAATGGATTATTGCCAAGTTCATGTTTCTTCATCGCATGTTACTCACGGTGAATTTGATTCTATTATATGGTAATGGGTGGTATCACGCGAATCGCCGACGGTATCACTCGGTCAAGAAACCGCACTTACCGACGGCGAGGAAATATTACCATTACCGCAAGGTAATTACGGTGCATTCTCATTTATGAATAAACATTTGGACGATCAGAGTTATGGACATTGAAACGTTTTTGGAAGAGAAAATTAAAAAAAAACTAAATGTATTACGTCGCGAGTCATACGAGCATACCGCCCACCTGATGTTAAAGCGGGTACCGTAGCCTGTGAGCGCTCGCAACACATTAAGTATCACTCGTGCAATGCCACATCTGCTGCTAGCACAGCAGCACCTTAGGAGCTTACTGGTGACGTCCCTCTCACCCAGGAACACAACAACCCTCGTGGGAGTTTTTATTTGGCTGCGATTTTCTGGCTGACGGCTGAGAGTTTATCCTCACACACTGGGGCCGCAATGGTCCGTTATCCACCGAGAACTTAGTTGCGGGTTCTTTAAGAAGGGCGTGAGGGGGTTTTTACAGCGTCAGTAACGCAGGTGACACTCCTGTTGCAGCAAATGTTCACCTACCGTAACAGCTTTAGTAAGCAGTGCTGTTGCCTACCTTAACGGTATAAAAAAAATATATGCATAGTATAGCCGCTGTCAGCGGCTCTGCCAGTGACATTGAATTATTATGTTCTAGTGTACTAGAACCGACACCGCGAACCAAATGTTTGCGCCATGTTTTGTTGCCGATCGGCAACAACTCATTGCTGAACTATGTTGAACGAAATGCGTAAGCGTCATGAAAATCACGGCGCTTTTGACCTTTTGGCCGCGAGAAAAATACCCCTTAGAAGCGATTTAGTGCTGTATCTTCGAATCTTTGTGATAGCCATCTAAATTATTTCAGCGCTGCAGCGGACATTAGTTTTAATTATTACCAAAATGGAGCAAGACTTTTACTTAGGATAGCTCCTCTAGTACACAATGGCCAGTGAGTGAAACTTTTCAAGATTTATACGGGAACCCTAAATATATTCGCGATAGAAAGTAGCCGTGTGTTAATCCGGAACATACTGTATTTATGTGCTCAAATTCATCGAAATGCCACATTCGTGTGAAAGACTAACAAACATAAACACATCCTCATAAGTACATACTCGTACTTTTTAATTATACACACAAACTATATGAGTGGAATTGTTATAAAGTTTTTTTTTCGTATGTCAAGTACACATCACGCGTCACACCGGTATCTATAATGAGTTTGTTTGCTATGTTTTAATGTGGAAGATAAAATATATATAGCCCGGAGAGATGCACTGCTGATAAACATATACGATACATACTATGTATATAAATTGTGTATATGTCACGGACTCGTGGATACAGTCAATTTAAAAATCAATTCACCACACGCCCGCTCGGTAATTGTTTTTTATTTTAATTAGAATATTTGCTATGTTAATAACAAGCAAAAAGTATTGAAGGGCAACTATTTTTAGATTTATTTGGATTTACACGTATTGCGTAATACCTTATAATATCGCATAGGGATGTAATTTGTACGTGGAATATTATTTTGTAATAGTGATCTAGATGGACTCTGTTATTGATGCAGAAATCAAAACGACATGAGATGATTGGTCGACTGAAAAATTGCGGGCCTATCGCGTGATTTTGATGAGGCTGAAATGTTGCGAGATCATTGTTGATGTCGAGATTTTTTATGCATTCCCACCGTCGCGTTTCATTTACTTGGCGAGATTGAAAAAAATATTTATACCTTCACATCAGGTCATTTGCGGGGTAGGCCCAGAGATAGAGAATAGAGCGCCACAGAACTAGGTCTCCCATTGGCTTCATTATTAGATTTTTTCCATGCACGCTCGCCGGTTACTACGAGTTTTATATTCCTGTTCCTTATTATATATATTCAACAAAACTGAAAGTAGTAAATTGGAATCCCAATGCTCATTTGTTTGACCACATCGGCGACGCTTAAAATGCTATCAAAGTCTCGAGAATTTACTTATGAAAACGTTTCTTCTCGTAATGTTGTTAATCACAAGAGAATTATACATTTTAATATGAGATTAAACTTGTCCGCACACGAAATCTCGATGAATGAATCAAAATTATGTGTGAATGATAATTAATAAAAATAATAATAAATAAAATAATTCTAAAAATATATATCCGGTAAAGAAACATTGATCTCGTTGTATGCGGCAAGCATGCGAGGCAAAGGCGCGTGCTTACCAACGTTAGTTCGGGACGCGGGAATGAAAGAGGTTTTAGCGACTGGTTTCCTGTGGAAATTGTTCGGGACAAACAGCTACTTTACATTGGGGTATCAGTATGTTTGTTTTCATCCAACATATATAGTATAAAAAATCTAACAGCCTTTTTTTTATAAAACGTTGGGAGGCATACAAGCATACGGCTCACCTGATATAAAGCGGTTACCGGCGCCTATGAACGTTTGTAATACATTAAGTATTGCTTGCGCGATGCCACCTCTGCTGTTAGCACAACAACTCCTTAGGAGTTTACTGGTAACCTCAATCACGCACAAAAACACAGCAACCCTTTGGGGCTGCGGCTTTCTGTGAGGTGGAGGAACTTCACCAGATGGGCTGCTTTGATGCGCCATAACTCTCTTAAAAACACCCAGACCAAGACAAACAGATATGTTCATGCACACAAACGTTTGTCCTGTGTGGGGCTCGTCAAAGCCCTCACACCAAGTCCCTTGCGGGGTGAGCACGGCGACCGACAGCCACATGAATAGTTCTTACACACCCCACTCTCATCCTACATTCAATAGCTCTTATCGTGCACGCCGAATCCTAAGGTTTCTGATATCAACATCCGATAAAACAATTTGGTAAAAAAAAATTAACAGATAAATTGTTTTATTTCAGAAAGAGTCTCGGACTGACGTGCAGTTCCACCTGGCGGCTTTACGGGGAGACTGCGACCGGCTGCGGCAGCTCCTTGACACAGGGAAGGTGCACATAGACTCCCGGGATAGGGTGAGTTACATACCTGTACTGAACTCGGGACTACAGCATGGAGTTCTTCAAGAAATGCGTGAAGAGGTTTTTAGAGGGTCGGCAACGCATGAGTGAGCAAATGTCCATAGGCTGCGGTGACTGTTTAACATTAGGCAGGCCGTATGCTTGATTGCCACCTTAGTGGTATAATAATAATAATAATAACCGTCGTCGTGTCCGTCCCTCTTCTGCAATAGCCCGGTTCTAATAATACCTCCAAATCTCACTTTAATAGCCCACTTTTTCCCGATATTTTTCCCAAATAATAGTCCCAATACCTGCCGTGGCCTGTTCATTGGTATATTGCCCCATTGATATCCCCATCACGGCAGGTGTACAACATTACATACAATCTTTTCTAAGGGGCCTCTACGCGTTGGATCTTTATCCCCGCGCAAGCCTATCAAAAGACCGGGGTTAACACCCGTGATTAAAGAAAATAATAATAATAACTTCATAATTGACTGTTTCTACTGCTCAGGACATCGCGACGACGCGAGTACGCGTGGCGTTACGTACAGCCAAGTGCATGTCAATCTTGATATTTTGACCTTTGTACTATTCTTATGCCGTACATAATAAGTGTTAAAATCGCGCTTCCGGCCGAGCGTGATCTGCTCTTAGCTATACAATCGTTATAAAAATGAGTTGCATTCCTCTTTTTTAATACAATATTGGTTACATTATGTTCACAATACAACACTAACTAAAGACCACTCGATCGCAAACTACATACATAAAGAGTGTTTTTTTTTAAATATCATCTATATATCTATAAAAGAAAGTCGTGTTAGTTACACCATTTATAACTCAAGAACGGCTGGACCGATTTTTATAATTTTTGTGTCTTTGGATTTGTCTTCGTCCGGAATAGGATAAAAAGTATTAAAACATAGAAAAAATAACAAAAAAAAAATATAAAGTAAATTCCATTTCTCATACATTTTATGAAACTTTTTTTATGATATCTCAAGAACGAATTAGTATATATCTATATTATATATATAATTCGTGTGTATGTGACTGAACTCCTCCTAAATGACTGGACCGATTTTGATGAAATTTTTTGTGTGTGTTCAAGGAGATTCGAGAATGGTTTAGATTCACAATTGGACCCAATAGGTGGCACTGCAGTCGGGTTCTGGGAAACTTTATATTATGGGACAGGACAACGTCTGTCGGGTCCGCTAGTTATATGATATGTCGCATCCGGTCTTTTTTTTTTTTTTTTTTTTTTCGCCCAAGAAAGTTGAAGACCCACAAAGGAAGGACCAACCCACACCCGGGTGTGCATTGGTCATTCCTCCGTGAGGGGCACCCTCCGGAAAACGGGAGGGAGGAGGTGAAATCTTTCAAAGATACCATTTCGTGCGAACGAACTGATTATGTCGGATTTCCACCGACTAAAACACCCCCTGGGACTGCCTCTAGCCGGGAAGGCTACAAAGGCTTCATCTGAAGCGATCACCCCAGGGGAACGGGGTGACGCAAGCGTCACTCTAATAAGAGCATACGCTTAGAGAAGGGTCGACTTCCTCCTGAGGACGCCGACCCTGGACCCTATAAGCGCCTAAACCGAGCGACCAGAAGGGTGCTCACATGGTGGAGGAGTGTTGCCCTAAGGAGGCTTCGGCCGCTGCATAGCGGTCCAAAGCTCTCGAAATTTTATTTGGTTGATCTAAGAGGACACTACGTGGCCTGCGGTTTTGGTATCGGGATAAAGGAGGCTGGGGCGGGCTGTAGGACGCAGCCTGCTGGATGAGCGGGTTGGGATGGGTCTCAGCGGTTTCGAAGAAACGCTTTGACAGGAGTTGGAAGTGTTGTTGGATAGATGGGAGTTGGAGGTCAAGGTGGAGTTCAGCATTACGCTGAGCCCACTGAGCATTGGTGGCTCGACGACAAAAGATGTTTTGGACGGTCTGCAGCCTATTAATGGCTGCAGGACTGGCATGAGCGAACACCGGAGACGCGTACGACATCACCGGCCTTATACAAACCTTGTACAGGGTTCGCTTATTTCTGAGGGACATTTTACTGTGCCTTCCCAGCATAGGGCTGAGTCGGTTCAGATAAAATCTGGCGGTACTAACTACCTTTCGAATGTGGGGGACAAAAGAGAGTCTGGAGTCTAGAGTGACTCCGAGATACTTCGCCGTGCGTTTCCAGGGGACTGACGCCCCCAGCATACGCAGGCGGGGAGTATTGTGTGGGAGTTTGCGTCTCGCACAGAAGTGAACTGCGGAGCTTTTCTCCGGGTTCACCTCTATGCGCCATTTTCTGAACCAACTTCCTAACTCAGTAACTGAGGTTTGAAGCTTGGCTAACGCAGATGACACTTGCACACTCTTTGAGTAGAGGGCTGTGTCGTCGGCGAAGAGCGAGAGCTCAACGCCTTTGGGAGGGGTGGGAATATCGTTTATGTACGATATATACAACAGGGGTGCCAAAACAGAGCCTTGAGTGGGCGTGGGGTTGAGAGCACTCCTTCGTGTCTAAAACGGAAGGAGCGATGTTAACGCATCCGGTCATGAGTATGGATGTTTAAAACAAAACGGTCACGCGCAAACGGTGGCGCGCTTTGGCAGAAAAAGAGGTCGACACCGGGAGAAAGGGATGGCTAGTGCAGACGGCGGCGAGTGACGACGTCTTGGGACTGTCCTCTCGTTTCGTATTTTTCTGAACAATTTGATTACAAGTGTTTATTTAAAATTATAGTGTGATACGAATTGCATTGAACTTCTTATTGCACAACTACCCACCATGCATAATATCGAATAGACCGAAAAAAAAAACATACGAACACGACATATATATATATATATATATATATATATATATATATATATATATATATATATCATTTTTATTGTAGTGCTTTTCGTAGAATTCTGTTTTAATAATGGTTATGCCGTAACCTATCGGGATCACGCAGTTTCTACCTGACGCTGGTGAAGCCTTCACGCGTCGTATGTTTTCCGTTGACGCGGCGTTCGCGCTGCGCATAGATTTGACGACTACCTACGCTGAACAAGCCAACGGGACAGGACGTACTGTCTCCGACAGACGCGGTAGTCTCACTAATATTTATTAATCCCAATAAATTGGGTTCAATTTTAACAACAACATCGTGAGGAAACTCGCACATCCTAGGAATTATATTTCAAAAGACGTGTGACTTAGCCTAAGAAAAGGTCTGATTTTCCCTCTGGATTGTCGAGGTCTGACAGTAGTCGCTCCATGTGAAAGTCAGTAACTTCACCAAATCCTTAAGATAGGTAAAGGACCCCGTCAATCCTAATAGATTAGGAAACGGGTTAATGCTAGGATGAAGAGAAGTAACGCTTACTATGTCAAAGCGTATACGCACGAACACGAACGAATGTACCATGTATATGTAAGGAACGTGGATTACAGTGTTCGTAAAGAATGTTCGTGGCGACTCAAATGAGCTTTATGTTTATTCATTGTACATGTGCCGCACGTTCCTTATTCTTAATGCGCACATCGATGAGCTAAGTTGCAGTGCCATTTTTTCTCTTATTGCGTGCACTATAAAAACGATGCAAAAGGTCTAGCTTGAGGTGTCGCTGTGTGTACATGCAAACAAAGATGACCGTTCGAGCGTACCCGCCTACCTTGAAAGATGTAATGCGCATTAAAACAGCACGACCGGGGAAGCACTTCCGGGGGAGTTGTATTCCGGAGATTGAGTGAGGTTACCAGTAAGCTCCTTAGGAGTTGCTGTGTTAGTAACACAGGTGGCAACGCATCACCGATACTTATATTGCAACAGTTTATAGACTACGGTAGCCACTTTCCGGCAGGTCAGCCATATGCCTCTTTGCCTCCCGACAAAATAATATTTAGGTATGCACAGTAACGTTTTTAATTAGTCCTCATTTACAATGTTAAACGCATATAAAGCTTGGTTCTGTGTGACACCAACCGCACCAACCTATCCCACTGCCGGGACTCTGGTCTCCTTCCAACAGAAAGGGTTTGTTAAGCATATTTCCACCGCGCAGGTCAATTTCAGACTGGTTCATCCTATTCAAACTGCGCGAAGAAAAGACTTAGCTTAACGTCTACGTCTATCATCTGTTGACAGCAGTCTGTCTCTACGGATGAATACCCATCTAACTATAGATGATGCTTAACGTATGTGTGTACCCCGCGCATCGATGTCATCACTCGGTTCTCTAACTGATGAATAACAATGCTAAGCATTACATCAAAGCGTCGAATCTTACCCACTATTGATAAAAGGTTAATTATGAGTTACGCAAAGAGCTCGCCTCGCGTAATTTACTGAACGCTTGTTACATAACGGCCTGTAGTGCGCTTGCGCAGTGTACGGCCCGCCGCCGCCGCCGCGGGAACTGTAAATCATAAACAAAGCACTGCACTACGAATTTACGAGCTTAACTTTCGGCGGCTTAATGCATAGGCGGTAGCGGAAAACAACTCCTTTACTCGTTTTATTAATGTGATGTCAGGAGGAATACAACCATACAGCCCACTTGGTTTAAAGTAGTTACCGTGGTCTATGAACGCTTGCCATAGATAACAGAAACAATGGGAGATGTGACATACCACGCGAGTTTACACCGGGACGGTTGTCGCCGAGTTTCACCCCACCATAAAACACTCACACACTTAAATAAATAAAAAATATCATTCTACGCACACAAGTACAACGACACACATTTGTTAAGACGCTGTCATTGGATGTTTATTTAAACAACACCCAAGTAAGCACGCACTACTACATTTATAAAGCGGCAGAAACAAGCGGCCGTATCTCGAAACTGTACACAAAGTGAACGAATAATATTACTCGCTTTACATTGCGTGTTGGTAAACGAGCGGTGGAGACTGCGTAATGGTAGAAAAGCAATGTATGATTAAGAATGAGAAATTTGATATTTATAATTTGTATCGTGGTAAGGCCCTGGTAGAAATGGCGTCAGAGAATTTTTGAAATTAATTCTGTATTTATGCTTATAAAACGTAATATTATTTGTACTTATAGGTGATAAGTGATTCCATTTGATTTAAAGTTAACCACTGCACTTCTATTTTTGCAAAAAGGCAACAGCACAACTTGGCATTTTGCTAAAACAAGGAGCAACGTATCTCAATCGAACTTGATTGCAACTAACTAACTGTTCTTGGCAATGTTCTCGTTTTGAGCATATTGCGGCGACACCAACCACGCCCCCTCGTCACATCTCCCGTTGTTTCTGTTATCTATGACGCTTGCAATACAGAAAGTATCGCTCGAGCGTTGCCATCATCGCTGCTAACACAGAAACACTTCAGAAGCTTTTTTTAGTTAACGTATGTCATTATATCGATAACATGCGAAGTCACAACTTCGAGACAACTATATCCACATTAGTCATATATAGACAACATCGTGAAGCATATGTCAGGTAGGTGTAGGTGTAGCTCAAGAGCCATTAATATTCGAATAGATAAATATTGGCGGCAGGATCTGGTAGGGATGTCAATGTCGTATTTCATACAATGCACTATGGGCATATGGATTTATTTGCTTTTTATTGCAAAGTCAATAAAAGAAAGAGAGGTACTTTCGTTATTTCTAAATTTATAGTTTCGTAAACAAACGGTAACAGTGGAACCCTGTCCGTTTGTAACAGGTATGTGCACTTTTGCAATAACAATAGGTAGACACTTAAAGTTTTCACAGTATGTGTTGGTTGCCATGGTTGATCACTCTAATAACAAGTTATAATAATAAATTAAATTTGAACATTTAAAGGATCCCCTGTACACGTACCGTGTTTATCAGTATTTTATAGGACAACCCTGGTGTTTCCGAGTCGCATTTTGCCGATTATTTTGTATGCTACAACAATAACTTCACGCCAAATTCCTTGCGGGGTAGGCAGAGAGAACTGAGCGCCACGTGACTCGATCCTTACATATCTCACTCGCTTCTTTAACATTCATTGCTCTTCGCATGCACGCTCGCCGGTTTCTAGGGCTCCTGACATCACCTTCTGATAGAACACGACCAATTTGGTCATGGTAGGTAAGTCTTGGCCTTCCTCGGCTCCTACATCCTTCCACCTTTGCATTGTATACCTGCGTTGTCATTTTTTCATCCTGCATTCTTTCTACATGTCCGAACCAACGGATTATGCCTTTTCTTATTTTAACACCGACGCTCTCTTTCAGACCAACTCTGTTTCTAACATCATCATTGCGAATACGGTCTACAAGCCTTACGTCACAAATTTCGCCCAGCGCACGCATTTCGACCGCGTTTCTTGCTCTCTCTGCCATAATGCATGCATGCAGTTTATTGAGTATTCCATAAGTTATTTATTTTGTATGCAGACAATAATATCTATGGTTCTAGAGATCGCTGTCGTTTGCACCTTGTACCACAATTATAATGGTGGTTTTATAGAGAATAGAAATTAACCGAAAGTGGGGCAAAAGTTTTATTCGATACAAAGTCAGCGGCTGTTAGCCGAGCGGGTGTTATAAAGCTTATCGCGATGATGTGCCAGTGTTCCAAGTTTTATAATGTTGTTTTGTATCGCAATGAGTACCTACTCATTTTACTAACACATTTATTTTTACTAGTAACGTCGACCGTAGCTTGTCTATGGGTGGATTTATCTATCTCGGGCTTCTCCGTGCTTCCTAGAGCACTGTTCTCGATAGATGACAGTTGTTAAGCCAAGTCAGTGGTCTTCCTCCGGCCTCCGGCAATCCGCAGTTGAGCAGCGTCGTGGAGTATGCTCGAAATCCCTTCGGTTTAATGGAGATCTGTAATCCTTGTTGACAGTTCTGTCCTTTCCTGACAATGTATTCAAAAAGCAAATTAAAAATACTCTCAGTAGAAGGGCTTATTATAGAATTGATGAATATTTAACTGGCAAAGATGTCTGGAAATAATTCAGCA
The DNA here is from genome assembly GCA_947507595.1 of Pyralis farinalis. Lineage (NCBI taxonomy): Eukaryota > Metazoa > Arthropoda > Insecta > Lepidoptera > Pyralidae > Pyralis > Pyralis farinalis. The sequence goes on along the minus strand of OX382268.1, from coordinate 1,792,851 downwards.
CAGACTATCTGTCCTTAATAATCTTTAATTTTACCGTTTGTATGCTTATGTATTTTTTTTGTAATATCTAATTGACAATTTTAAAAGAGACCTATATTGGCTATATATTGTTGATTCTCGAACTACCCAATAAGAGCTGCCAACTTTACCTCCCGACCCGTAGTGAAATCAGTTAATATTTTTTTTATACTACGTCGGGAGGCATGCAAGCATTCGGCCCACCTGATGTAAATCGGGTACCGAAGCCTATTAACGCTTGTAATATATTAAGTATCACTCGCGCGATGCCTCCTCAGCTGCTTACACAGCTCCTTGGGAGCTTTCTGGTGACCTCACACACATGCAGGAACACTACAACCCTCCAGGGAGTTGTTATTTGGCTGCGTTTTTCTGTGAGGCGGAGGTACTTCCCCAGACGGTTGCTTTGATGTGCCCTACCTCTCATAAAAATAATATTAGTCTCATCGATGCTCCATGGGTTTATTCTTCATGATGAATCACAACGTACCACTATAATGTCAGCCATTGCATTTTTCGTTTACGGTTATCGTAAAGAATGCACTTTTCGTCGCATATACAATTCGATCCAATATTCCTTCATTTCTGTACCGATTGAACAAGCCAACACAAGTTTCAACACGCGTTTCTTTCTGCAGATCAGTCAAATGAGTCACCCATTTTTCATATTTTTGAAGAGAAAACTTCTTTAGCGACGTTGTGCACTTTTTGGGATGAGTAAAAAATGTTAAACTCGCGTCAGAACACGTGACCCTGACCGTAAGATTTTGATGAGAACTAGAATTTAAGTTCGCTGCAGCGCTAAAACATTAGTTACCTCTAATTAAACAATTAAAACATGAAGCGCTAGATCGTTCATAGGGCATTATTTTCTCGCGACCAAAACGTTGTAAGCGCCATGAAATTGTTGGCGTTTACGCGTTTCGTTCAACGTAAATTGGCGCGCTTGCGCGAGTGTGCGTGTGTTTGTGAGTTTTAGAAATTGACGATGATGATGTTGGTAATGATGATGGTGAAACAGTTGTTGACATTATGGATGAAAGTGGATTTTTCTGAGATAAACTTTTTAATGTAAAAAAAATGTACTAGTTCTGAAGTGTTACACTTTTAATGTAATATAAATTGTCATGTTTGTGTACGATAGCGCAATAAATGAATATTGTATTTTACCACATACATGATAGTACTTTTATACTGATAAATAAAGCAATTCGTGCGAAATTATTCCCTAACCATTCCAAAATAGTCAAAAATGCACAACGTTGCGTTTGAGTTCAAGCGCATGCGTTCAAGTTTTCATCTCCACCGGCACTCCCGGAGTGCAACCCGTTTTTTTTTATATTATATATTTGATGCAAATGTGTCGTCAATATTGTAGGTAAGGTAACGTTAAACCATGCCGCTAATCGCCTGAGTAGTTTGAAAGCGTTAAAACAAAAAACGCACGATGCGTTCATTAGCAGTCTCCTCTCCAAACGCAGCATTGATATTGCGAGCCGTTTCTGCCTATTCGGCGTCGGAACTAGATAGATTTTTTAAAAACATCGAGGGTTTGTGAAGATCATTTTTGGATATAGTGATCCGTTTGCGAAACATTTATGTTAAAAGTGTAAAGTTTTGGTAGACTCAAGTGTCTTTTCTCATCTCAAAAAAAAATAATCGGCCAAGTGCGAGTCGGACTCGCGCACGAAGGGTTCCGTACCATTATCTATAAAAACGGCAAAAAAAAACACGTTTGTTGTATGGGAGCCCCCCTTAAATATTTGTTTTATTTTAATTTAATTATTTATTCTTAAAGTGAATGTATAACTGAATATTCTGTGAATATTTCAAGCGTCTACCTGTTGCGGGATCAATATCGAGCAAAAATATCACGTTTGTTGTATGGAAGCCCCCTTAAAGATTTATTTTATTCTATTTTGTAGTATTTGTTGTTATAGCGGCAACAGAAATACATCATCTGTGAAAATTTCGACTATCTAACTATCACGGTTCATGAGATACAGCCTGGTGACAGACGGACGGACGGACAGCGGAGCCTCAGTAATAGGGTTCCGTTTTACTCTTTTGTACGGAACCCTAAAAACGGCACCCTACTGTGCGTGCGCCGACATGCATTTTACCGGTTTTTATCCTTAACCGACGTCTGTCACCCGTAAACTAACTGCCTACCAAATTCCAGCTTCGTTGCTTCTTTTTCTCGTAGGTAGCTTTACCTTTTGCTTATACATATATATGAATGGTAAATATTATAAATAAATACAGATTATTTCCAAAATTTACTATACTACATACCTACTTTATGCCCTTGTGCCCCCGATTCGCGTATCACGTTATCGAGTTCGAACACAGTTTTATCGCTTCGTCGTTTTGAGTTAGAACTTATTACATACATATGTGCCCTCGCGAACTTTCATAGTTTTGTACTATACCTACTTATATGACGTATCTATGTCGTTCCAACAATGCCGTGTGACTCGAACTCTTTAATTTCATTATAAGTTTTAATGTGTAGATTCTCAACGTGGTCGGCAACGAACCCTTGTGGGCGTTTGAGTCTTTCGGGGGGGCACTAGCAGACCCAAAGAAAATTAGGAGGCAGTGAGGTGGGCAGATTAAAAAATATGTTCTATTAAGACAAAACACGCTAATCACGTACTAAAGTAAAGAAAATTAATATAGTTTATTTTTTTTGCAATTCTTCTTCAGGGTGTCCAGTCTAAAAAAAATCTCAAAGGGCGGTGGACAAAATAAGATCGAGAAAACTATATTGAAATCGTTCAGTTTGCGTGATCGCTTCCAATTGGAACTTTACAAATTGTTTCACTTTATCCAACTATAAGGGCAGTAGAAGAAACTACAGTGATAGTTTCAAACACCCAGACGCAATTGAAACTAACTACAATTTAAATGCAATTAACTCTTTTTTCATTTGTAGCTATGTACCGTACACCAGGAGCGCCGTACGTAATTAGCAAATGCAACGGGCCATTTAAAAATCAATCAACAGCCGCGTTACACGTAAACTATAATTAAACAGTGCACACGAGGTATTTGTATAGTCTGGTTGGTTTATGTTCCATGCTCTGAACACGATTAGTTCATTAAACTAATGACAGGGAGGCTGCTACCGCTATATTTATCGTTTGCTGTCGTTCCTTATGATTAGTTTGTACCGCTACTTTGTAGATATGATACAGGTTCTTGCAATTCGTTTGGGCCAATACAAAATAAACATACAATAGGATATTGCACCAATACAAAATAAACATACAATAGGATAATTGGTATCGAAATCGATTCTTGCGATTAGTTTGGGCCGCTACTTTGTAAAGGAATTTATATCAATCCTTACGATTCGTTTTCGCCGCTACCTTGTAAAATAATTGATATCGATCTTTGTGATTCGTTTGGACCTTGTAGGAGAACTGATATCGTTCCTTGTAATCGTTTGACAATTATCTTTTACAAGATCTGATACAGATCTTTGTGATTAGTTAGGGCCGCTACCTTGTAGACGAATTGGTATCGATCTTTGTGATTCGTTTGGACCGCTGCCTTTTAGAAGATCTGATACAGATCCTTGCGCTTACTTTGGACCCCTGCCTAGTAGGAGAACTGGTGTCGGTACTCAGTATTCGTTTAAACAGCTATCTTATAGACTAATAAATATTTGCGAGGGGAACTAGGGAAATACTCACAGAATGGAGATTCAGACCTTACAGAAAATGGAGGTAATATTAATTGTGTATTTTCAATGATGCATTTTTTTCACGATTGTCCGTTGTCAACAGGACGGTACGACCCCCTTGATCCTGTCGGCGGCCATGGGGCACACGGACTGCGTGCGGGAGCTGCTGGTGCAGGGCGCGGACCCCGCCTGCTGCAGAACGGTATGAACTGACGATACCTATACTATATTTCTCGACACAAGGATTAGTTACATTATAACTTAATGGTACGTTATATAGGTTTGTGGAAGATGGGTGCTTGTACTAAATTGATAAGAAATCCATGTTATACACACACACATATATATATATATATTCTTATTTTACCAGAGGGAGACTTTGTACAAAAGTGGTCTGCGTGGGTACCTGTCTCACCTAGAGCTAGATTATATAGCTGTGTTCCGTGAGATATGGCAGAGAAATTACTGGGTACTGTGATGAAACATCCTTAGGTCACAAGAATGGCAGCGCGCGAGTAACATCCCCGTGGTGTTGCGAGCGTCAATAGGCTGCGGTGACCGCTTATCATCTAACGCGGGCCGCATGCTTGTTTGCCAATCTAGTGTCATAAAATAACCATTAGGATTGGCGGCGTCTGCTATCTAAACTTAAGGACTCGGCAAAGATACTGATTTTAAAATAGACCGACATCCGACAGATTTATTTATTTTTTATTTATTTATTTATGACATACCAATACCATACAGACAGATCTCAACAACACAGACGGAAAACCAGACCATTCTTAGTTTTTTTTTTTATACAACGTCGGGAGGTTTAGAAGGATACGGTCGAGACCTAAAGTGGTTACTCGCGCCATGCCACCTCCGCTTCTAATACAGCAACTTCTTAGGAGCTTACTTGTAACCTCACTCACACACAGGAACACAACAACCCTCCAAGGAGTTTGTTATGTGGCTGCGGTTTGCAGTGGGTAAATAGGCTGCTTCGTTGTCCACAAGGTTATCACTACACTATTTAAATATAGCTTCTTCTTAGCATTACCCCGTTTCCTAATCCATTAGAATTGGCGGGGTCCGCTACCTAAACAAAAGGATTTGGGGAATATACTGATGTTTTACATGGAGCGACTACCGTCAGACCTCGACGAGCCAGGCCTTCTTGGGTCAAGTTACACGTTGCAAATAATAAATGATTTATTGATTTGAAATTATTAACATAGGATCAGGATAGCTCACAATCATTTTCTTCTTGATTGACTGCACCTACTCGTTCGTGCATGGTACATACGCACTCCCCGTTACTGCCTCGATCACCATCTGGCATGTGTGCCATTTTATACCGTTAATATGATTCATTCGTTCCACTATAATCTTTGCAATACACATCGTATTCTAAAGATGTTTTCTCCATCAACCATGAGATGTTTCGTTAACGCTTGGCAGACTTCCATGTCTCGGCCGTGCCAAGGTTGCAGCCAATTTCGTTAAATGAAGTTATTCAGTGTTCGAGGAATAATTGAGATTAATATTTGAGAACGAAAGTAGGATGAATGCTGCCGGTAGAGCTCTCAAGCGTAAGAATATGTGCAGAGTTCTAATGATTGATCGAGTGCGAAATGGCTCGGTAGAACGGTGTGGAATATTGAAGGCTTTGTGTCTAAAACTGGAAACGGTACGATGCAATGACATTTGGAAAGAACGAATGGTACGAGTTACGACGGAAGTATCGGGGAAGAGTGAGTGGAGACGAGGCACGGGCTACCTTATACACTCATCGATCAAATAGGTGAAGTCATGAAAAGGACTAAATCAAAAGCACTGGAAGCCGATGAGCATGCATGAGAAGGTTGATGAATGTAGACGAGAGAGGAGTTTGGATAGCTGTCTCTGCCTACCCCAATGAGACGGGCGTGATGGTATGTATGTGTGACTCGTATACGTTATGTACCATTTATTAACTGATTAGAAATCTATTGTTTTTTTGCGATTACGGTGGATAATGATAGATTTTACGTTGCACCGAATACGTAGACCAAAGCCAACCTACCCTGCACGCAGTGTAACCGCTAATTAACAAATGAGGCTCTGGTGAAAGGTATGGGCGTATGAAAGCAGTCTTATTGGGGAAGCACCTCGATCTTACAGAAGGGTGAAGGCAACTCGCGCTGACAAAAACGTTTGTCGTTTGCCAATAGGAGAATATTTTTACCCACAAGCCGACAAATTGGGAGTTTTTATACCGACAAATGCCGCGATGTAGAACTTTAGCTTTAACACCCCGACCGGTAGCGGTGAATCGAGTTACTATGTAATATCGGGCTCATCGGATCTCTATAGGTCATTCATTACCTCCACGACCGCAACCAAATAACCATTCTCAGTCTTTTGTGTTCCTGAGAATGAGGTTGATTACCAGTAACCCCCGAGGAGCTAGCTGTATTAGGAACGGAAGTGGCAACGCACGTGCGTTACTCCCTGTATATGCATTACATCCGGGTCGTAAGGATGGAGATAGCCTTATGAACTGCCATGCAATTCTCTAAGCGACCCGTAATGGCTGTGTGCGTCGCTGTGATCACAGATGTCACAGCTTCGACATTGTCTACTGCGATCACGGCTAAATTATTTGATATTCTATAAGGCTGTAAGCGTACGCGAGGCTGTTTGCCTTGTAGAATTCCAATTCCAAACGCAGCCTTGCGGCGCTAGTGTCGCACAACCATGAAAAGCGACACCAAAGAATTGCAATTTTGTGTACAAGGCTGTAACAGCCGATGTTTCCGAGGATGTAAGGACGTTTGCTCTTACAGAATTGCATGGTTGGTAGTGGCTGTCTTTTTTAAGCCGTGACTGTGCGGCGCGCTCTATTTGTGTATTTTAATTAATTGCAAGATGCCTCACCGAGAGTAAACGTGACGGTTCATGTCAGACAGGAACTAGTGCGTTGTTCTTCGCGGCGCAGGGCGGCTTCCTGGACATCGCGACGCTGCTGCTCGACGCCGGGGCGGCCATCGACGCTCCGAGCACGGTCAGTTGCCTCTACTATTATGTTTGAACTATTTTAGTTTTATTGAGGTGGAAGTCACATTCATTTTGTAATACTAAAGCGGCAAACAAGCACACGGCCTGCCTGATGGTAAGCAGTCACCGGAGCATATGGACATTTGCAACACCAGGGTGTCACTCATGCGTTGCCGGCCTTCTATAAACCTCTTCATGCTATTCTTGAAGAATCCCATAATGTAGTCCCGTTCGATTCACAACATGAAAGTTCTCGGAAGAAAATTTCTTGACCATTGCAGTTCCGGCGTGCGAGGGTGAACTCCACACCGTCGGCGAGCGGTGCGGTTGTATAAAGATGCTGTCGGCATCATATCGAACGATTCCTCTGAACCCAACTAATTACAAAAAAAAAACCTATGTTATATGTAATAAAAACGGCAAAAAATCACGTTTGTTGTATGGGAGCCCCCCCTTAAATATTTGTTTTATTTTAATTTAATTATTTATTCTTAAAGTGAATATATAAATAAATATTCTGTGAATATTTCAAGCGTCTACTTGTTGCCGTTATCAATATCGTGCAATAAATCACGTTTGTTGTATGGGAGCCCCCTTAAATATTTATTTTATTCAATTTTTTAGTATTTGTTGTTATAGCGGCAACAGAAATACATCATCTGTGAAAATTTCAGCTGTCTAACTATCACGGTTCATGAGATACAGCCTGGTGACAGACGGACGGACGGACAGACAGCGGAATCTCAGTAATAGGGTTCCGTGTATAGGGGTCCCTTTGGGTACGGAACCCTAAAAATGACGAGCTCGGTAGTCGAGTGGTTAGCTATGGCTACTCTAAAAGCAACGCTCGTGGGTTCGATTCCCACAGAACAAACATTTGTGTGCATGAACATGTCCGTTTGTCTCGGTCTGGGCGTTACTAAGCGATATAAGGCGCAGCCAAATAAGTGCGTGTAAGGTTACCGTTAGATAAGCTCCTGAGGAGTTGTTGTGTTACAGCGGGAATGGCACTGCTCGAGCGATACTCCTTGTATAGCTAGCGTTCAACAGCTATGAAAACCACTTAACATTAGGTGGGTAGCATCCTTTTTTGGCTTTCGATGTTATAAAAAAAATAGAGAGCATACAATATTTCATATGTCTATTAGGGTAAACCATATACGTACCACAGAAACTATACAAACTCATACTCATCCCACAGCTGGGATACGGGTCTGATCCACTGCGGATTGGCGGAGGCCAGTGTTTTTAAGTAACCTGAAGGGCTACGCTGACCGACTGTCGACAACAGCCGGAATCGAAGGCTTAACATAAGCTCCGAAGCGCGTGATGGACAAATAAATCCATTCATAGATAGACTGCGGTCGACGTTACCTAACGTCTGTGCTGGATAAAAACTGACATAATGACGCCGTTGAACTCCTCAGACATACATAAGAAAACATAATTATGTTTAGAAGTTGTGTCGGAGGTTCACAGCTGGCAATGGCATCAAAAAGTTGATCATTTCTTAAATGAAAACGAGCAGTCTTTACTCATATGTAGGTTTGTTTAGAGCTCTCCGTCAGGATGGACAAGACATGAAATTCAACCAGGTTCCGATTTTAACATATTCCTTGTATACGTTTCAGGATGGGGGCACGCCGCTGTTCGTGGCGTGCCAGTGCGGTCACCTGCCGGTGGTCGAGGAGTTGATAAAGAGAGGAGCCAACGTCAACTCCTGCATGAAGGTAAGTTTCACCACCTGTGCTTTGTTGAAACTAACGTCCGGATTTATTGTCTTTTAATATAAGTAAACACAATTGGGGCAATAAAATATTATATTGGAATAACTCTTGGACTGATGTGCTGATTATGATGAAAAGTGATACCTAATATCGTCTGCGTATGAGGCATTTAATAGTTTCATAATAAAGCAATTTTTAATAAAATTATTATGTATTACTAATAAATATTATTTAAGATATTTAAGAGTGGCCCGCCAGGGGAAGTACCTCCATCTCACAGAATACCGCAGCTAAACACATTGTATAATAATTTATCATATGTTTTAGTTACAAAGTGATGTAACAATGTTAAAGTTAGAGAGGTAGGGTGCGTCGAAGCAGCCCGTCTGGGGAAGTACCTCCACCTCACCCGCAGCCAAATAACAACTCCCTAGAGGGTTGTTGTGTTCCTGCGTGTGAGTGAGGTCACCAGTAAGCTCCCAAGGATTTGCTGTGTAAGCAGCAGAGGAGGCATCGCGCGAGTGATAATTAATATATCGCAAGCGTTAATAGGCTACGGTACCCGCTTCACATCAGTTGGGCCGTATGCTTGTATGCCTCCCGGCGTAGTATAAAAAAAAGTAACAGTTACAAAGTACTACTCCGTGACATAGTGAAATATACCTTGACCATTATGATGACGGACCTACTCAAGGATCAATGATCATTGGTTCAACTAAATCACGAAGGGGCGTAACGTAGACCCTTCGTGTATTTTTTATAAATATTAGCAACAATTAGACTATTTTCATTTCATGTTTTCACGACATTTTAATGGCAGAGTAAAATGGAACTATCGTAAATAATACAACTGTGTAATACTTACCTTACTCTGAAAAAAAAAGCATTTATTCATTGGTGATTTGACCGTTTGAACTCTCAGCGGTCCAGACCGACTCCCACTTAACCGATTTTTTTTATTCCAGCTACAAACACCAGCAGGCAACCTATTATTAAATTTATTTATTTAATTTGCAGGACAAAGCATCTCCGTTGTTCATCGCAGCGCAGAACGGGCACGAGGAGGTGTGTCGAGCGCTGCTCGCGGCGGGCGCGGCGGTGGACGCTGCGCGCGCCGACCGCGCCACGCCGCTGTGGATCGCCGCGCAGTGCGGACACGACCACGCCGCGCGGGCACTGCTCGCGGCTGGCGCGCACCAGGACCAGCTGCGACAGGTACATACAGTACTCTACTAGTGCGGACACAAGGTGTACGGTCCTTGGTCGCAGCCGTCGCCCACTACGACCGGCTACAACGGGCACTGTACTCGACTAGCCTAAAAATTCACCATAATTTTCATTAAAAGATGTGATAAAAAGATGACTTTGTTTCGATAGGCACAATAAAGTGCCTAACAGATTTACATAATAGCTAGTTCCGGTCATACAGCTTTTGCTGTGAACAAGTGTCGAGTTTGTTTCCTCTTTACCTGGGCCGACTCCTAGGGCTTTTTGCCCTTGGGTAATTTTGTAGTCCGCTATTCGCGGTGTTGGGATTTAGGGAACTAGTGCTCTCGCTCTGTGTCAGGGCCAACTTTTGCCGTGCACTGCCTTAGTGGTCCATTTACATAGTACCTATACTGTTATAGAGAACCACATACGAAACTGTACCTTTTTAAGATTTTCATCGATTTTTATTTAATTCTATAATCTGTTGCTATACTATCAGGTTACATAAAATAATATTATATATAATAAATTCCAGGACGGCGCCACGCCCCTGTTCAAGGCAGCGCACAAGGGACACGCGGCGGTGGTCGTAGAGCTGCTCAAATACAAACCGAATCTCGGACTATTACCTGTAAGTCGTGCGTTCAAATTGACTATTACTTTATTAACGATGACACTCTCGCCCGCTCTAATAATTACAACCGAAGGAAATTAACCTCCTGACGGATGCGTGCGTCGAAGTGAATTCACAGCGCCCTCTGTATTCGAGTCCGGGGGACTGACTTGTAACTCTAAAGCAATACGTAATTTTGCATGGAGGTCATAGATGGCGTTGATATTAACCACAGCGAGAAGATAATTTCCTTAACACGGACGAAGAGTACAGCGTCGTAGGTTAGGTCTCACTCGCATTTAAATTGAAGTCTAGCCCAAAGTAGACACATAATGCACTTTGGGCCAGATTTGAATAAGATAAAGAAACATAACATGGTCATTGTAAACTATGACAATGAAACTAGCAGACTAAGACTTAAGGGGGGGGGGGGGGGGGGGGATAAAACTAACTGGCGCCCTCATTTTGTTTCTGACTTTAAGACCAATTCCAAAAAACGCTCAATATAGGCACTGTAGAAACATTTATGTTTTTTTTTAACATATCTTGTCTTTATTATCCATGTACAAATAAGCAAAATTATAATTATTGCTTATTATGGCCACTTACAGCAATAATCAAAATTATGACTAATTGCACATAACCAATAAATGCAGAATATATCTCAAAAAAACATAAGTATATTTCTTCAATACCGGTATTGAGCATTTTTCTGCAATTGGTCTTAAATCCAGCGTTACTAATAAGAACAAAATGAGGAAGCCACTTAGCTTTATGCCCCCTCTTAAGGAAACATTGTTGATCACCCTGGTCTCATTTATCATTAATTTAGTGCTCTCATCTCATCAAGCCCTCAACTTTCGCCCCCGGCAAGAGTTGATACTCGCCCGATTACAAATAGTTACAAATAGTCGTTGCGACCTTAACCAGCGTTATTACATCGAGAGCCTCATCTCAACAGCCTCAAGAAAGCTCGGAGTCCTGAACAGGGTGCGCCGGTTCTTCACGCCGGACCAACTTTGTCTGCTTTATAAGACACAAGTTCGGGCCTGCGTGGAGTATTGCTCGCATCTCTGGGACGGCTCCGCACAGTATCTTCTTGAGGCTCTCGATAGGTTGCAGCGACGGGCTATCCGCATAATTGACGACGAAGAGGTCACCAAAAACCTAGAACCTCTTCAACTCCGTAGGGACATAGGCTCTCTAAGCGTATTTTACCGCCTTTACCATGGCGAGTGCTCAGAAGAACTGTTTTCCCTTATCCCATCCTCACCCTTCCGTCATAGAACCACACGTGCGGGCTTGCGATGTCATAGTTCCACGGTTGAGGAGATCTCTTCGCGTACCAAAAAGTTCGGCAACTCCTATCTTTGTCGTACCATTAAAAAGTGGAACGCCTTGCCTGCACATGTGTTCCCTCCTTCCTACAATATGGGATCCTTCAAACGAAGCGTGAAGAAGCATTTTGCGGGTCAGCATGGCAGCGTCAACTGACAGGATACGGGATGTAGTATATTGTCAGTTGCAGTTGCGATTTGGGCTCCTCTTTCGCTTACCATCAGGCAAAGAGAGGCCACTATGCTGAACTACTATAAAAAAAAAAAAAAAAAAAAAAAAATAGGCGCGCAATTTATATTCACTTAACAACAATATCACCGCATCCCTACTGTAGCCGCAACATTGGTCCTTCAAGCCGAATTCGCAGTCACATAAAATTCGTTATGCGATTTAGTAGGTAATGTATGAAAAAAAAACAGCTTATTTGTTATTCCATATTTGCATGCCTGCCAGCCCAGGTTGGATACAATCACAGCAGACATTGTGGCAAATTTTGAAACTAAGCTGTAGGAATATTGGTCTCTCTTCAACCGAAGGGATTCAGAGGATACTCCACCAAGCCGCTCAACTGCAGAATGACGGAGGCCAGTGTTTAAGCAGCCCTAAGGCCAGTGACTTAGCTTAACGACTGTGATCTATCGACAACAGCCGGGACCAACTTAACGTGCACTCCTAGCACGGAGAAGCTCGAGATACATAAACCCATCCCTAGACAGGCTGCGGTCGACGTTGCTGCACTGCGTGTTTGGTAAGGATGACACGCACAATGATGCTATCGAGCTTTCTCTCCGAGAGCTTAAATTTTGTAAACCTACAATGTATTCTTACAAATAAAACATAGGATCCAGATTGGATCATTGTTATCTTCAAGAATTAGAACATAATCACAAAAAGTGCACGATTTAATGACAATAGTTTCTCACGAGCCGCGGTGCTGTTCGTTTTCAGAACGGGCAGTCTGCGCTGCACGGCGCCGCCATGTTCGGCCACCTGTCGTGCGTGCGCCTGCTGGCGCGCCGCTCTGACGTGCGGCTCCGGAACTCGGCCGGCCTGACGCCGCTGCAGGCCGCGCTCGCCACCAGGAAGAACGACGTGGTCGCCTACCTCAGACGGCTCGAGCACCAGACTTGATACCGACGCGCGCGGTACTGGGGTGGCTGTCGTGCGAGGGTGCGTCGGCAGGGTGTATATAGACTGCTGGCTGATTGTGCGGTGTGCAATTGATATCGTATCGCGAAGACGGATGTTTTGTATTTAAGGAAACTTAGGCCTACTCCAAGCAGTATTTTGCTGTGAACAGTCGACAGCAATTTTCAATGCGTCGACAACAAAGGTTGTAGTTATAACGCGCCACGATTGCAAAGCGTGGGGCGCCTTTCAACTTGTCAAATGTCGCCGTCGGTCGACAGTTGTCTTTGATGCGTTGATACAAATGGCGATCGCAGTTATAGCGCGCCACGTTTTCAATTCTAGAACAAAAGCGAATGGCGCGGTACAACTGCAGCCGTCGCCGTATCGAATGTTGATGTCCGACCGACGGCTACAGTCGCCTGACAAAATGCTGCTCGCACTAGGTCTTAAGTATAATCTCGCATATACATTGATTTAGTTTCAGCTCAAGCTCAAAACAAGTTTAGTGCAGTCAAAGACCAAACAGTGTGTTTGGTCTTTTACTGCACTAAACCGTGCACGTTTATTAACAATAATGTTTGAATAGCACAAATTCAGTTCAATTATGTCAGTTAATAAAAGCAGCGAGCCGCAGTCGCTATTATTCCCAGTAATGCAAGTGACATCGTGCGACGTCCCTCGCAGACGAGTGCAGCTAGGAATCTCATGGAATGTGTCCACCGAGTTCACATATTGTATACTATTTTGTATTATATACACACGTCGTTATGTACACTGTACACCTTTACTTTCGGTTCATAAAGTCTAAATTATTAATGTCCGTATTATCAAAATGTCTATTTATTCATTAGGTCTAAAGTATCAATTTAATACATTAGTAAATTATATTTATTCGTTTTTGTCTTTAAATTTGTTTTCATAGCCGGAGGCAAAAAAAATGATGATAACAAAATTAGGCGATACAGTTGTGTAGCAACATATTTATTGTTTACATCCAAAATTTAATCACACCACTTGATAGCTAAAGAATCAAAGAATTCGTTACGTTGAGTGAGGACTGTGAAGTAAACTCACGACCCGTGTTTTTTTTTGTATTTATTTTCAATATATTTTAAAACAATGATTTAAGAGAGGTAGGGCGCAATGCGCCAATGCAAAGCAGCCCGTCTGGGGAAGTACTTCCACCTCACAGAAAACCGCAGCCAAATAACAACTCCCTAGAGGGTTGTTGTGTTCCTGCGTGTGAGCGAGGTCACCAGTAAGCTCCCAAGGAGTTGCTGTGTAAGCAGCAGAGGAGGCTTCGCGCGAAGTGATACTTAATATATCCCAAGCGTTAATAGGCTACGGTACCCGTTTTACATCAGCCGGGCCGTATGCTTATATGCCTCCCGACAGTTTAAAAAAAACAATGGTTATTTTGATACATAAGACGTTTTTAATTGGTCAATTACAATAGACAATTTAATAATATGAATATTTTTTTTTAGGCGTTATGAACCTTATCTATGGCCATTTATAATGTTGAAATGGAGTATTGTGGTAGGCAATGTTTATGGATGTTGTCTAGTCGCCTACAGCCTAAGGTAAAGACCATTTAGCTAGAATTTTTTGATGCGCAAAAAAGAGGTCGGGCGCACCAAAGCAGCACTGGGCAAGTACCTCCATCTTGCATAAAGCCGTAGTTAAATTACAACTCACAAGTTCTTATTTTGCCCTCTGCGTTGTCACCAGTACACCCCTAAAGAGCCGCTGTGTTAGCGACAGGGGTGGCAACTCGCGAGCGATACTACATGTATTGCAAGTGTTCATAGGCTACGGTACCTGAGGTGGGCTGTATGCCTCCCAAGGTTGTAAAAAAGATGCCGAAATCCGTAATTTGCCTAGGTAGATGGAGCTCGGGAACGTCAGGAAGCATGCAACAATACGGCCCGCCTGAAGTGGATGAACGCTTACAATGTACTAAGTATCACTCGCGCATTGCCAGCCCTGCTGCTAACACAGCAACTCGTAGAAGCTTAGTGGCGACCTCGCTCACTCGCAGGAACACAAGCACTCTCCAGGGAATTGTTAAATGGCTTAATCCGTCTGACCGTTCTTCACCTTACGCTGTAAGCTCCTACGCTCCATTCCAATTACAAAGTCCAATTTTTAAATAGTTTATTCACGACAATAAACTAAAATATTTATTTCAATGCGAAATTGTAGAGTCGTTGTAGAACTTCGTTATTGGTATGGAGTATAGTCTTGATAACGTTTAGTTGTAAGTAATCTTCACCGTGCTGCGTGATGGTATACAAAAAAAAAAACGAGATATTATGTACATCAAATATTTTAAGACAAATATTTTTAAACATTGCCTTCAATTCTGTCGCCATTGTTTGTAAATAATCAAACATGTAGCCATATCGTCCAGCTTTACACTCGCCTTAAATACCTCTCACTGCTTGCAACAAGCAAACTTACAAACAACATGTTTATCTGTCTGTACATTTATCACAAAATATATTTTCAATGATAACAATATGTAACTTTTAGCCGTCGCCAGTTGATATTAACTAACTTAAAATTAACTCGTTGGTTTAGTTAGTAAGCGGAATGCAAACAGGCAGTTTTATATAAACCACTTTGTTTTTTTATACGATGTCGGGAGGCATACAAGCATACGGCCCACCTGATGTAAAGCGGCTACCGTAGCCTACTAATGCTTGCAATACATTAAGTATTACTCGCGTGATGCCACCTCTGCTGCTAATACAGGAACTCCTTAGGAGCTTACTGGTTTTTTTATATCACTAAGGTAGCAACATTACGTACGGCTTACCTGGTCGTAAGCAGTCGCCGTATCCTATGGACATTTGCAACAATAGGGGCGTCACTCGTGCGTTGCCGACCCTGTAAAACGTCACTCACTTGCAGGAACACAATAACCCTCCTTGGAGTTCATTGATCATGACCGCAGCCAAACAACAACTCGCTTGGCTGTTGTATCTCTGCAAGTGAGTGTGGTTACCAGTGAGGAGTTGCTGTGTAAGCGGCAGTGGTGGCATTGCGTGAGCGATACTTGATGCATTGCAAGCGTTTGTAGGCTATGCTTAACCATTAGGTGGGCATTATACTTGCATGTCCCCCGACTTCGTATAAAAAGGTAAGCAATCTGAAAAAACGTGGCTTTAGGAAAGGATTTTTAATCCTAGAGGCATGAGAAAAGTCGGTTAATATGAGAATTGCCATTTTCAAGGGCGCAGGGTTCATTTATCTTGCTTTATCAATTTCACCCCCTACAAAACATTAATCAAATGGTTCCTACAAAATCTGAAACATATTTTTGAATAGATTTCTACACAAAATAATATGTATACAGTTGTGTAATAATAGAGGCGTTTTACCTGAAATAAAACGCATATTAAATACTTACCTTATTTGAAACTTTAAACATATTGAGATAGGCCCTGTGTTTTCTGCTTTCTCTTTCTACCTTATGTTTGCCCTCTCGCTCGCACACCCACCACCATCTCACCAGGCAGGTGGGGACGGCAGGTGATCGCTGCGTCCGCCATTTCAAACCATTAAGTCGAAATATCACCAGGCAGAATTGAAAGATAAAGTTTCAAATAAGGTAAGTATTTAATATGCGTTTTATTTCAGGTAAAACGCCTCTATTAAAGACTTGACCGTTATTTGAAACTTTAAACATATTGAGACGTGTTTGTTATCGCCTGGTGGAGATGGACGCCAATGTGAGATGGGTAAAATAAAGTATAAATACTACTACTACTAATGTGTGCGAGGTACCTGTTGGATGTTACATATTCAAATTAATGGCACAAATAAACTAGTAACACTTCTGTTTAGAAGGAGCTGGTATAACCTCCCGTCTATAAAATTGCCTAAAAGTATTACCGGACCGCCAGTTACCACGCGATAAGATGTCGTCTATTGGGATATTGTCAGACCCATTTTTCGACGCCACTGCGGAGCGGATACTTCCCGGAGATGCAATTATGCCAGCTTCTTTCAATAATGAATTAATCCATCCTGCAATCAATGCACGAGAGGCAGCTTTAGGCTGACCTCTAAAGTTAATGAATAGGTTTGAACAACCTGCCGAGATGCGTTTTTCATTAAGGAGAACGAGGCAACGCTTAACCCAATATACAGGATCGAGTTTGTCGAGTTGACTAGTAGCTTCCATCCCGATTGCCTGTAATCAGAATTATCAGTTTTAGACCCAAGGTAGGGCATAAAATGATGTAGTTGTTATATGTTTTATAGTGCTCGTCATCGACTGCTAGTAAGGTCAAGTCGTGAATACGGCGACCAGAACACAGTAACATAAAATAGCTGTATGTCTATTTGTAGAAAAAATGTTTCTTTCGTCAATTTTATATTTAGAAAGAAACAGTAGGAGCTCGTCAATATTCCACACAGACTTCTTGTGAGATACTGGTTTTTTTAAAACAATAGACTTCAATAAGCTAACTTCAATAAAGGTCTCCGTGAAGTCCTAAGAAGCTCTAGTTGGGCATTATTCCAATCAGTTAGGTTCTCCGACCACCCCCACATGTCCAAACTCCTAGGGTCATTTCTTGGATTTTGGGAGGTGAAAGGCCCGTTGAAATGTCTATCAGGTAGCGATGTAGGTTGCGGACAGAAAACGGGGCTGCTAAAGCGCGTGATTTGAGATACGCTCTCCAAAAGACTCTCTCCCATCGTGGGGCGACATTAGAAATGTTCCTTGAGCCAGATTGAGATGGGCCAGAACTCGGGGCATTAGGTAGGGTGGAGGAAAAATCCACGCAAGATGGTAGTTCCATGTTTGGGAAAAGGCATCGTGAAATACCGCTTGAGTGCCTTTTTGGTCCAAAGACACATAATTGGATACCACATGCGCACTCCTCGAGGCAAAAAAGGTCTATGACAGGTATCCCAAATTTTCGGAAAACGACTTCTGTGCAAGATGCTGCCATCTTGCTCGGTGGTCGGTAGCGAGACAGACCGTCTGCAGGACCGTTGTATTTGCCTGCTATGTGCTGAGCAGATATCTGAATCTAATAACGATCTAACAATCTGGAAATCTTGAAGGCAATATCTGTTAGGTGCAATGACCTTGTCCCGCCTTCGTTCCGTATGTAAGCAACTGCGGTTTTGTTGTCGGACTGCCACAGAACTGTGGATCGACCGAGGAACTGACCTTCTAAAACTTTTAGGACTGCAAGAAGTTCCTTTTGATTGCAAAAAAAAAAAAAAAAACTTTTCTGGTCGATCCACCGTCCTGCCATGCAATTCCGTAAGAGCAAACATCCTTACATCCTCGGAAACATCGGCTGTTATAGCCTCGAACACAAAATTGCAATTCCTTAGTGTCGCTTTTCATGGTTGTGCGACACTAGCGCCGCAAGGCTGCGTTTGGAATTGGAATTCTACAAGGCAAACAGCCTCGCGTACGCTTACAGTCTTATAGAATACCAAATAATTTAGCCGTGATCGCAGTAGACGATGTCAAAGCTGTGACATCTGTGATCACAGCGACGCACACAGCCATTACGAGTCGCTTAGAGAATTGCATGGCTGAAAAGGATCGATTGTCCAGTTGGGCGCCCCAGGCTTGATCAGACGCATCTGTCGCCATGAAGTGAGATGGGGGTGGTAAATGTATTGCCGATGGATGATGATGGTTCAGAAGCCACCAAGATAGATCTTGCAAAGCTTGTTTCGGAATTGGGTGGCGTTTAGTATCGGGTGCTTTGATGAGTGTGTTGAGGAAGGTCAACAGTGCTCGAGAGCGAAGTCTTCCTCTCGGGACTACAAAACTCGCAAAGTTCAAAAGGCCCACGAGACTTTGCAAACTTTTCAGGTCCACCAAACCCTCGCCTAGAATATTCGTTATTTTGGTTGCCACACACTTTTCTCTGGGTAAAGATTTCTCGTTGCCCCGTGTATTCCAAGAAATCCCTAGATATACTAGACTTTGTTGTGGCACCGTGATCGATATGTTCATATTTATCTGCCACCCAAGAATCTCAGTCTCTCTAGTAGTATGTGAACATGTGTCAGTAGGACCTGTCGATCCTGATGGGCCAGGAGAAAGTCGTCCAAATATACGATAATACGTAATCCCAGTTTTTTGAGGCTATGAGCAATCCAATTGGTTAGGGAAGCGAACACTTTTAGAGCTGTGTTGAGTCCAAAAGCCAGACATGTCATTTGTAGCAGTTGCCCTTTGTATGAGAGACGAAGGAACCTCCTGTGAGACGAGCAAACACCCAGATGAAAATAGGCTTGTGACAGGTCTATTTTGCATAGGAAATCTCTCGGCTGAAGAAAGTCAGGAATACGTTGCACATTTATAAGCCGAAATTTGTCCGTCATTACATATTCGTTTAATAAGGACAGTTTGAAGACTGGCCGATCACGCATCACCTTTTGGGACAAGAAACATTGTCGAAATAAAGCTTGGTGATGGTTTGACTACCTCTATGATCCCTTTGCATTTGGGATAACACAGTGGTCATTGCATTCGAGACCGGAGTATTGAACAGATTTTTCACTAGATGAGGTATTATTAGCGGCGGTTTTTGACGAAAGGGTATGCGGTACCCTTTTATAATCTTTAACAGGTATGGTGATGCACTCAGCTGTTCCCAACGTGTGTAAAATAGAAGTAGTCGCCCTGCTATAAATTGATTGTCAATCCTTACCACGTTTTCTCCCAAGAGTGTTGTATTCCGAGTATGCTCCAGAAGTCTTGAAACCGTCAGAAGCATAGATAATGCTTCTGAGGGTGTCCTCTGGATCAAAAGGAACCCCTGGCGTTATTAGAGAATGCTGAACGAGGGTTTCCAAAAGCAGTGCCTTGTCCTTGTGAGGAATGAGGCTGATAACAACCCTGCGGGGGTTGGTTTGCATGGGAAATGTGCGTTACGGCACAACGTCCATGTGAGGAGCCCTGCGAGGGTTCTTTGGAAATCGCCTGCCCCTGCGGGGGGTGGCGTGTCTGTTTGCTTGGACCAGTTGCACCTGGTGCAATGGATCCCGGCTTATTCAACGGCAAGAAAGTTTTCCATACACCTCCTGTTTTCTCAAGTACAGTAGACAGAGAGTCAGCACTGAACAAATGTTGACACGAAGGTGGAATTTTTCGCAAAACAACTTTGTTGAGAGGATCACACACAAAGTTGATTATGCCATCTCTCCTCATTTGAATGACCTCTGCTGGGTGGCCACAGATCAGTTGAAGTAGTTCCGAAGAAACTTTGAATACATCACCCTTTAAAAACAATTCATCAACATTTTCTCGTAAGCCATCGTACAAAATTTCTGATTCGTGGGCCCATTGTAAAAGATTGCGAAGAGACGATTGCATCGCTTCGCGCTGTCGCGATACGCAACATGTCAAAGCAGCGTACGCTCTTTCAGAGTGAGCTAAATGGCGTAAGCAATCGTATGCTTTAAGTTCGTCATTTACATCTAGCTCTACGAAGCCCGGTGAGGTATTATAATTCTTTTACGTATCCGCATAGCGATTTTCGCACCATCCTATATTATCGAAATGTTGAATGTCTTTTTAAAATATTCAAATACTCAACGGACGTTTTGGGAACTGAGGGTTCTTTCAACTTTGTTTCGATTCCGAAAACGAGATTCGGTTCAGCTCTAGATGCGGGTGGATCACTAATAGGTTCGAGTGCATTTGGATTATCGTACAAATCGCCGCTGACATTGCCCTCGAGAATGTATTCGGGTGTATTGTGAAACATATAAGAATATTGTTTACTGCCTTCACAGGAATTTATTTTATTCCGGAGATCGTTTAATTTGCGGTATAATTTATCTAGGCAGCGATTATCGCGCCGGCGACGTTTGCCCCCCCCCCCCTTTTCGCTTATGAAATGATTTTCTATCATCAAACGCACCAGAACTAGATGATGACGAACTAGAAGCACTACTACTTGACGAACTACTAGAGAACTAAGAGTACGTTGCCGTTTTGTTCGTTTTCGCGCTTTGTCACTACATTTTTTTTTTTTTTTTTCTCAACCTCCAATGGGCCCGATCGCCGATGTTTAACATCGTCTACACTGTTCATAATGTCACTGTATGCTTGTATTTATCACCTGAAACCACTTTTCGGTACTAGGGCTAAAGGAAAAAATAAGCATTAGCATAAAAAACAATTTAAAATGAAGGTAGAAAAATGTTCAATTCAAAAGGTAATACGAACGGTAACACCGTTATAAATTACTTAAGTAATCTACTAATGAACAAAAATGAAAGGTATTCATCAAATTAGCAAAAGTAATTTCTCAGTTTTAGCAATACTCAAAAGTAATAACATTAAGTTATGCAATAAGTAAGAAAATGAATATTAGTATAATGTTACCAGAATACTAAAGAGTCCTTGGCACGACCGTGCGCAGCAGAAAACAGGACGCCAATGGTTTGAAATGGCGGACGCAGCGATCACCTGCCGTCCCCACCTGCCTGGTGAGATGGTGGTGGGTGTGCGAGCGAGAGGGCAAACATAAGGTAGAAAGAGAAAGCAGAAAACACAGGGCCTATCTCAATATGTTTAAAGTTTCAAATAACGGTCAAGTCTTTAATTATTGTCTATCAGCCCTAGGTAAAGGACTATTTATATAATTAGAACTATATATTATAATACACAATGACATATGCCTTTACACAATACATGTTTTTTACTTTCGTACAGCCAAACCGTTTCTGTAAAATAGGTTCCAAGTTGCTGTACGTTTTCAATATACATTCACAATAATTAATTTACAACTACGATTTACATCTGCACGGTAGTGCCCCGACAAAGTTCAGACGATTCGCTTTATTAAATAATAAGCATGAATTCGTAAATACAAGTCGTTGTGCTAGCAGTTTCGAGTATATGAGTGGTCTATCACTTACAATTTTTGTATTCTTTGTGTGCACATAGAAAATGATGTCATGTCAGTTGCGGATTTTTTATCGACTAGAGTTGTAACCAATAGTATCGACCTTAGGCCGAAAATCGAATATTCGTGTAAGAGCGTGTCGGAGCAGCTGAATAATTAGCAGGATTAGCGCACGGCAGAAAATTATGGCCAAAAACCTGCACAGAAGCTAAACTTCGGCGTTCGCGTTAATTGTTGATAGTTTCACTCAGGTTATTGCAAGCTGTAATTTCTACTCTATTTACATATTATTTAGGATATATAAAAACTATAATATATATATATATATATATATATTATAGTTTTTGTATTAAGTGCAAATAGTTTTTAATGAAAAAAAAAACATTTCATTCAAAAGATATAATTCATAAACATGCAGGAACTTTTGTTTTTATTATCAATGGTGAAGACACCACCATTTACTGCCAAAATTATTCTTGAACAGACATTATTTCGAGGTGGATTTATTAATTACTAAACATGGTAGACCACTTTTAGGCTCACTGTACATAAAACGAGGCATCAGAATATCGTAGATAAATTTATTTTTCATACAAACAATATCACACGAACACGTTTTACTATAAGTGATCTGCTGTAATAGTCGGTAGTTATCAATTATTTATAAAAATAGATTGTTCTCATTTTAAACAATGGTGTTTTGCCCTCCATTACTATAAACTATTTTGTAATAAACTATACATAGCTTGGGAGTTTTTATGAACTAAATAGGATGTAATCATTTTAAAAGCTCAACGTACATAAGCACATTGCATTATCGAATATAGATCGTGCTTCGTTTGTATGGTTATCTTACAATTAAGATTGTTTATATTTATACTTGTCTTAATTTAATTAAACTATGAATTTTAACATGAATTCAGTCAGTATGAAATCAATGTAAAATGTCTGGAAACATTAAAATTGATATATTTTAATGTTTCCAGACTTTTTACATTGATTTCATACTGACTGAATTTTTACTGAATATAAATCACATTTGTACCATTTTCACAGTCCACGTGTTTCGATACTTACATTATCAGATCGTATTTCCTTTATTCCTGTGAACAACCAAATTATAGCTTAATTTGCGTATTTCGTTGAAAACTACTTTAACAAGAAAATCTCACATGACATTCTCAATCATCGGTAAGCTACCAACTTGTATAAGGTGTAACATTATTTACTCGGCCAAATTTGGCATTGGGACATTAAACGGGGGCAATGTATAGCACCCATTATTAAATTATGTATTAACTAGGCATGCTTCGTTGGTTCGTACATGTAGAAAGAATGTAGGAGGAACGAAGACGAAACAGATATACAATATGAAAGTAGAAGGATGTAGGAGTCGAGCTTACCCACCCATGATCAAATTGGTTGTGCTTTATCAGAAGGTAATATCAGGAGCCATAGAAACCCGCGTGCGTGCATAAGAGTTATGAATGTTAAAGAAGCGAGTGAGGAGTAAGGACCGTGTCATGTGATGCTCGGTTCTATATAATATATCTACCCCCGCAAGGGAGTTGAATATCACGGAACAACAACGGCCAGCGGTGGCTGATACTCGGCAGAGCTATGATAAGTTATGAGCTTTCATGATAAGTTATTGTCGAGGTAATTATGTTACACATTTTATTTTTATTGGTTTATTTGTTAGATGTTGCGTTGCGAGAAGAGGGAAACGAGAGAATATGTACATAGCAGTTACATTATGAATTTTTATATAAATCACAGTGTACATTCGTTTTCATTTTATACGCATATTATATATGTTTAATTTAATGTAAGTTTTCAACGTGGTGTGTAGTGTATTGTCCAAGATCAAGGTGTTTGTTGAATGTTTTATTTATGTTACAACAATAAACATGTTTTTAATCAATGTAGTTTTTGTAAGTCCTTGAAAGATCTTTGCATGTTCATGTTTGCATGTACATGAAGGAGAATCTTCTTCTTGGCATTATTCAGTTACCTTTTCAGTCAGGATTGGCGAGGTCAGCTACCTAAGCCTAAGGATTTGACGAAGATATTTTTACATGGAGCAACTGCCGTCAGACCTCCACAACAGAGTGAAAATCAGACCTTAATTTTTAGGTAAGGTCACGCGTCATTCGAAATATATTTTTTTAGATGTGCGGGTTTCCTCACTATGATTTCCTTCACCGCCGAGCAAGTGGTAAGTGGGTCGTTTTGAAAATTGCATCTCGTAGCCCTGTTTACGTGTGGTACAGTAAATTTTGACGTGTACGTAATTATCAAATCAAATGATATTTTACACGCATGCGTGTAAATTTTACTTTCTAGTTAGGTACGTATAAGCTAACAAACTAAAATAAAATTATCAGTAATATTAATACAATTTTAACATTTAGTTCACATAGAATTTTTCAACTCTTTAATTATTTTGAATTTGGAACGCGTTTATTATATTAAAAACTTCCGATTTCCCGCAAGTGGGTATGGAGCCGTCGGCCATATTCAAGATACTTCAAAGCTAGGTATCAGCCGTATGTTCGTACATCGTACTATCGACAGATATACCTACACTTTCTCTGTTGCAGACCATAAAAGATCGAGGCGGGCGCGTGCTGTTAGGACTACAAAGGCTGTTCATGCTATTAAAGCCAGTATTCGCCGAAACCCCATTAGGAAACAAAAAAAATCTTAACGCGAGAAATGAAGATTCCCATTAGGACTCTAGGCGCATATCGTCGATATGCAGGACATAAATCAATCTCTACAGTTAAAGAGAGTAGATCGATTAAAACCCCTTCTGTACCGATACGCAGGTGAAAGGCACAGAAATATCCTCTTTACTGACGAAAAAACTCGCGATTGAAGAGCACTACAACAAAATGACAAAGTGGACGCACACAGTTCTAAAGAAGCCGCCCAAGTGGTCGGAAATGTACAACGTGGTCATCATCCTGCGTCTGTAATGGTTTGGTGGGGGGTGTCTTATCAAGGAGTCACAAATCTTTATTTTTGTGAAAAAGGAGTGAAGACTTCAGCCAAAGTGTATCAGGAGACTGTTTTGGATCGTGTTGTCAAACCTCTCAGCAATACGCTTTTTAAGACTGTACCGTGGACTTTCCAGCAGGACAATGCACCTGGTCACAAGGCACGAACTACCCAAGACTGACTCGAAACCAACGTTCCGGATTTAATAAGAGTTGAAGACTGGCCCTTGTCTAGTCCAGATCCGAACCACTTTGACTACAAATTATAATTTGTTTTAGAGGACACAGCCTGCTCTGTGTCTCTTAAGAAATCTCTGGAGCAAACAGTGGCTAAATTTCCCATGGATATAGTGCGTAAATCCATAGATTCGTGGCCTGACAGATTAAAGGCCTGTATCAAAGCCAAAGGTGGCCATTTCGAATATAATTATCTTTAGCTGAGACTTCCATAAATATGTACATATAAGTTTTGTTAAGATTATGTAATCTTAATAAAATTTATTATTACATATTTTTACAACTATAATACATTCATTTGTAACAGAACTTATGGCTGGATTAGGTATATGCGATGTCTATAATATTGTGACAGATGGCGAAACCCAAGTGTACTGTTTAGAACCGGCACTGCAGAAAGGGTATTTCCTTTTATCTATTTTCTTTCGTAGATTTGTCAAAGAAATTCGAAGCATTGGTAAGGAAATGGTTACTTCTGTTTTCGATAAATCAGGACATTACATATCAGTGTCGTTTGAAGATCAAAGGAAAATGACTGCAGATTCGCACGTCAACACTTGATTGTACTTCACGATAACGCGTATTCCGCCAAGGTAGCAGAAGCGTAATTGAAGCTACAAGTGTAGAACTGACCATAAAGTCTAGACCTCGCAAATTACAGGTAAACTTTAGAAGAACACGTTTTGAATCGACGGTGTATGCATTCCGCAAAACCATTGTAGAGGAGGAGATTGGTTGAACTGGTTTCATAATGGTTTTAAAGAAAGCATAAATATATTAATTGTATACTTTGAAAAACAAGAAATAAGTAAGTGCAATTTGATCTAACCTCCTTTGTGTGCTTCCGCCACCAATTAGTTCATGCGGCCTAGCGACGGCCGGCACCCACCCACTACTGTTAGTAAATGCAACATGCCGACGCTGCCATAGCTGCTCCGGTAGTCTCTACCTGCTGCGGTCGTCCGCCATCTGGAACAGAATCCGCATGCCCCCACCACCACCGTTGCTGCCACGACTTGCCTGGTCAGTGGGTGCCGACCGGCGCTAGGCCGCATGAACTAATTGGTGGCGGTGGTGTAAATTTGACTTTCGCAAAATAACGCCTGAATCTATTAACTAAATAAGTAAGTATAATAATAAGTGGTTTAATTTATCAGAATACAGAAGCTTTCAGTATGACCTAAGTAAAATGTACTCACTATGTTGTTATTTCCGCACTGTCGTGTAGTTGCAACATGCTTTCGGCGGTGACGGCTAGCTGCTGAGCGGTCGGCCGCATCGAAGGAACTGTCTCCGTGCAGCAGAAGAACAACGTTAGAGGATGCGCGTACTGTATCTCTGATATGTTGGCGGGGATCGCTGGACGAGTGCCTGAAAACATAGAAAAATGCATAGTTATAGATATTGTTCAATTAAATTTGCCTTAGTAAGGCCATAGGCAACAATATCGTCATGTCGCACAGAAATTTCAGTAATCTAAAACGATTTTATCAAATGCTACTGATAAATTACAACAAACTATTCCACCTTATTTATCTCGTCTTGGCCGATTCACTGTCATGCACACATATTACCTATATATATATATATATATATATACTAGGTTATGGGTCCGGGTTCACTCGATATTGCCAATGTGGACAAATAATCCATATCTTTCTCATAAAAAGTCTGACATATTGAGAAATTATCTCTTATAATAAAAAGTAAGATTACAAATGAAATTTAGATATCATTACCTAATAATATAAATGATGCATTGCAGCTTAAGAATTATATCAGTAGGAAAATATAATGGTTCACATCAATATTTTCTGGCCTGTACAAGCACTTGTGCAGTGCAGTGTTGTCCTACCCACAAAAACATAGCCTGCGTTAACAAGCAGACTTTTTAATTTTTTTTATATTTCGCATAACTTACTGCTATGTTAATAATAAGTACAGGCAATTTCGTGCAATATTAATAGTCTGCGTATGTGAACGAGAAGCGGGGATTGAATATTCACTGCAGATTTTGCATTATTTAATTAATATTTTTTTATGTAATATTCAAACATATTACACAAATATAACATCACTCCACGTGTTTATTAATTATGTACATATTTAATTAATAATTAATTAACCCTTTGAAACTAACGTGATAGTCTCACAGACACCGCAAAATAAAAGATGTTTAGAGTCCCAATTTTTGAAATATTAACTTCCGTGTTTATCTTTCCATAGCGTGCTTGTACGTGTGCGAGTGAGTCGGGAGCGGCCGCAGTAGGAGTAGGTGTCGATTTTGAGGGCTTGTAATTTCATATTGAATTAATGAATAGGGCTCAATTTTTTAAATCTGACTATATACTATAAGTGTTAACTTTGCTAATTACACATTTTATTTATAAAATGTCTATGTTTAATTTATTACATTTTATGCGTTAGTATAAAGTTTTAGGGACAAATTTATATCATGTCAATAAAAAATATAAAACTAACCCTGTGTTTTTGTTGCTATATATTATTATTATTTTTATAATCATGCAATGTTAAAAGTTATAAGTACGTATTGTACAATAATGAGTATATTATTTGCAGTATTTGAATTACGTTAATGTTTGAATTTACCTTATAAAGATATAAGCAGTCAAAGTGGTGTCTGGTGGGCTACCACATCAGATGAACAATTAATTCACATCAGTTGCAGAGGTTTAGATATGTAGAATAGATGTTTTCATTCCGAACATCAAAATGAGTCTAATATAGTCCATGGACTACAGTCTACAGATGAATGAAGTATTTTAATTGTTCCAAACTGAGAATCTATTGGCAACATGGGTATTGTTGTTATGATAGGTTTTTTTAATAAAATGTAATGACCATTTAGAAGATTTCACTTGAGTCATAAATTACAGATATAAACAATAGATAATTGAAATAAAATTTATTTGGTCTGTCATTGAAAAAAAAACATGCTTCACGAAAGGGCAGTCAAAGCGGCCCAATCTTACCTACCTACTGTTTTTGATCACTTCTATATTATATACTTTATTGTTATGTGTAGTAGGGCATTCATTTGCGTAGTTATCAGTTCTATATTGTACCCAATAAAATTCAAGACTGTAAGCTCAATAGATCTGTGGGGTTACTTGTACCAATATCAAAATTTAGACTAATATTTCTAATATTCTTTTTGTTTCCAGTAATCACAACTATAATTTGGGCAATGCGAGATTGTATCACGTTAATAGTTCCTAACTACACAATCAACAGCAATAAAGTGTAGTGATTCAAGATAAACTTTTGATTCATGGCACTTTCCCATTCCAATGTTTGTACGAGTGTAACCAGTTCTATCTATCTGTAACTTCACGCCAATTCCGTTATGGGCAGAGAGAACGGAGCGCCACGTGACTCGTTCTGGTTATAATAACGTGTCTGCACTAGGGGAGAGTTTTATCTCATCTATTGTCATTTCTAGAACATATTATCACTACGTGTTTCTGGTTTTATTGCAGATTGCATGGAATTCTCCATAGGTCTCAGGGTGTGTTGTGAATGACTTACTGTTGGAGCTAGCCTCACTTCAAAACCACTAGGAAGACACATTGCTCAAAGGGCTGCACTTCAGGCTTATGGATATTCCATTGATAATACTTTGGGCAGCTTAGCTTTGTGCTAAATGCTCCCCACCTCATTGACATATTCTCCATACTTTTCCAGGCTCACTTTCTCTTCAAGGTGGAAACTACCTAAATCCTATCGATGTACCGCAATATGTCTGGCAACCATAGTAAATGTCCACAAAGTCATATTAAAAAGTCCAAGTCCTATTGTTTGTTGTCTAATTAGTTTGCAGCAGTGGTTTTGGATTACGGTTAACTACTACGGCAAACTAATTCAATACTGCAAACCTGCACAGGGTGTGATCTGTTTTAAGTCACAACTATGTTGTTTCTATTTCACAGATTTACCAGTATTCATCTACTTTATTTATTTAGCTGTATTTACATCATATTGCATTATACAAATTGAAGAAACCACATCTCTGTCAAAAGTATTCAATTGGCAATCAGTTGTCTGCGTAAGCAGGTTCCAGCATCGATTCAGTGGTGGTAGCTGGCATCGATCAGTAACTTACAAATTCTATATTCTAGAACATATAAGGTTACAGAAATACAGGGTGAGAAGCAAAAACTAAAAATTATATATATAGTACGTATACACTAATTTTATAATAACTATTACACTAATTAATTAACTTCAAAATATAACACTAAGTGTGGAAGGATCGCATCTTATGGGGCTCGGTTCTCTATGCCTACCCTGCAACGGACCTGGTGTGAAGCGTTTATACTTACATACATACTAATTTTGGACGAGCTTGGTGGCACAGTGGTGTACTTTGACACCAACGCTTGTGGGTTTGATTCCCACACAGGACAAACATTTGTGTGCATGAACGTGTTTGTTTGTCTCGGTCTGAGTATTTTTAAGAGAGGTAGGGCGTATCAAAGCAGCCCGTCTAGGGAAGTACCTCCAACTCCAGAAAACCGAAGCCAAATAACAACTCCCTAGAAGGTTGTTGCGTTCCTGAGTGTGAGTGAGGTCACCATTAAGCTCCTATGGAGTTGCTGTGCGGCAGATGTGGCATCACACGAGCAATTCTAAATGCATTACAAGCATTTATAGCCTACTGTAACCGCTTTATACTAGGTGGGTCGGATGCTTGTATGCCTCCCGACGTTTTATAAAAAAAAAAATATCTGACACCATACTATGTTAAACCTATCTGATCCATTACATGCAAATAAAATCTTACCATATCTCTCAAAGAAGTGATCCTCTTCAAGCTCCTGGCTATCATCAAGGTACACCACACTGTCATCACAGCTCATTACAGTCTTGTCAAGGCTCACTACAGTGTCATCCACTGACTCCTCAGTTTGTGAGTGCGGTGGCATCAAGCTCATCATTTCCCAGAGTGTCAACCCAAAAGGCCAGATGTCAGTTTTACTTGAGATTTCACCTCCATGAATCACTTCTGGACCACTCCAAGCTTCTGTACCTGAGATTTAATAAAATAAACACTAATAACGGTACACACATATGTTTCAAATTCTATAGCTATGCTAGTAGATTAAAAAAAAAGGAAAAAGTAAAATAAGAGAATTAAATAAGATACAATATACAATAAGATTATATTTCAAAAAATGTAAGATGTGTCTAAGTGCCCGCGAGGGCCTTTATTTCTTACCATTTCTGTCCCAAACAAACAAGCAAGTATCAGTAGGTTACATTGTTATTGTGTTAGTGCTTGTCCAAATTTCCACTTGGCAAGAGCTTGGTTATGTAGTTATTGAAGTTTATAATTAAACTTTAGAAACTTTTTAGTTCTATCTATCTATTTATACAAGATAAAGTTTTTATTTGTACCAGAGGACACACATATTTGTAATAAACAAGGGAGTTGTACAATGATGCCGGTAGACATGTCTCAAACCAAGTGGTGGTGCTCCACGCACTCTACACTTGTACACTTTGACTATACATTATCAATAATAATATCACAATCAGTATCGTAAAATAAACAATACAAAAAATTATACAAAATACGTCATTTAAACAAATAAAACAAACAAAAGACGTAGTGACATAATTATGAAGTTATTCAAAATTTCAAAATATATAGTACTTACACCACATAGCAGTGGACCATTGTCATGCACGTGTGTCTCAGTGATACAAAGATGGAACTCAGTGGATTATTTGCTAGTGAAGCAAATTACTGATTTTCAGCTGTGACCTAGCGATGCCCGCAGGGATGTGTGCAACAATACAAACTGCTTTTTTACATTTAAGTAGTAAATATGTGAATCAGTCAACAATTGTAAAAGTGAAGGTGAATGAGATCTGAAAGGTTGCTCATTGGCAGTGTACATTTCTTATAAAACAAATACAATAAGATTCAGAATGTAACCAATCATATACAAAGTTTGAACCGATAATAAACAACTTTATGTACAAATACACTCAATAAACATGGACATGCATACTTATAATATAAAACATACAAACGAAAAGAATAGATTAGAAGTGAACAGAGATGGAGCTACCGCCACCAAGGCAACAAGTTTAAAATTTTAGTTTTTGGGAATTGAGTAGTGCACATTTTAGTCGTGTTAAAAGAGTACTTTGACAGAGTGTTTCTTATTGGAGGAGGAAAATTATTCCAACACTTAGTCACCCATCGTTCTATGAAAACGAGTGGTCAACGGAGCGCGACATGATCTGAGAATACCTAGGCCATTGTGTATGAAATGTTAAAAAAGTTAATTTGGTACAAAGATATTCGGGGTTTTTAAATTTATCAAATTGAACATAAGGACCGCAAGGTGTAACTGCCTACACAACTCCATACTCAGCATAGAAGCTTTATTAACCTGTCAAGCTCTGAGCGGTTTGATCAAACCTTGCGTGTTACGGCAACAAGTATATAACGGAGCCAGACACTTCAATAAATGTAGTCGGCTTCACGGAGGGATATCGAAGCAAAAGCAACAGCAGGCCTTATATGTCTTTTTTTATATATTACCTTACATTTTATAATCTTCACATGCCATGAAATACAGAGGATAATTTGCATTAATTCTGGTTCCCTTTTTCAAATACTTATCTTTGTTTTCTTCACATTCAGGTACAATCATTTTTAAATTTTTATGTATATAATTCTTCTGCATATATGTACTGAAAAATTATATACATAATATAATTTTTCAGTATTTCACCTGTAAAAGCTTCACTTCATGCAATCCATAGACTTACTTGCCATACAAATGATAAGAAAATCTTACCGAAATAAACAGCTTTCCCTGCCTTCTCTTTATCAAACACACCATTCTCATCCAGTGGCAGTGTCACCCCAAAGTCGCACAGCTTGCAGATCTCAAAGTCCCCATTCACGAGGATGTTGTACGACTTCATGTCGCCATGTAATAGTTGCATCTTGGTGTGGAGGTAGTCTAGTGCCTTTGCTATGTCTGCTGCAACCTGTTAATTAAATAAACTTTAAAACTATAAACACCATTTTATACCACCGTATGTTAATCTCAGCTCCGTGGTGGAGTAGCTAGTGATGGTTACTTTATGACTATGGATTTGTGGGTTTGCTTCCCGCAAACATTTGTGTTCATGGACATACCTGTTTGTGTTTGTTTACAAAAAAAGTTGTCACATATTTATCAGTTGTGTAGTGCCCATTGTAGAAGCTTTGTTTAGTTTGAGACTAGATAGTGCTACATAATTTGTACAAGAGTATTTAATTTGTGCAAGAATATTTACTTATTATTTATTCACTTTTCCAAGGCCTTCCTGGTAACTTCACTTATTTATAGGAACAATACAATCAGCGAGGTTGAGATGTTTAATTGAGTTCAAAGTTAAATAGTTGCAGTATTTATTATATTTAAGCAACAAAAATAAACATAATAAATAAAATTGTAAATATCGGAAACTACCTTACCTATGTAGTAAATGGGCAATTGTAAAATATGAAGATTTATTTTACTGACAATTTAATGGATACTGACCTTCAATATCAGCCTGGGTGAAAATGGCTCACAATTATCCTGTTCTCTCTTCTCAATCAAATCTCCAAGTGACAAATCACAGGCCTCCATACCCAAAAACAGTGTCTTAGTTTTACTAAACGCTCGAAAGCCCACAATATTTGGGTGCGACATGCGTTGTAGAAGCTCAGCCTCTGCCTTTAGTCGTTCAGAATACGCTATATTGGCTTTGACCCGTTTATTAAGCATTTTCAGGGCCCACGGGGAACGAATCTGTCCCGCTCGTGGAGAACGAATCAACTGCATGACCGAGACACCTAAACAAACATTGAGCCAATAAGTATTGAGACTCCTAAGAATCAGCTAGTAAGAATTATTGTTATTGACTCAAATAATATATCAATTTGGATGATACCTGTGCCATAACCGAGACGGTGCAGAAACGGGGACGGTGGAATAGTGATATTATCATCTTCGACTCCTTTCTTGCGCGCAGGGGTATGGAATTCAGCCATTGTATCTCTTATGCCAATCACAGACAATACTTTAATAATTTAGACAATTTACATACTCAAAAGAATAACTAAATTGTAAACACGACGTATAGCACCAAAAGGAAATAATTATTAAAGTTGTCTTGTCTCTATGTAGAAATAACGACTACTTTTCAAATCATTTTTTTTGGTTCTTTTTATCCCAAAGGGGAAAGGCAAAGGAATTCAGTCCATACAGCCAAGTCTTCAGTTTCGAACCATTTCAAAATCTTAATTTTAGATGTTCCGGCTTTAGGAACTGTCCTGAAAAAATACTTGGGAATGGTACCTACACCCAATCTCAGTTTCAATCAATCAAAGTTTATGCCGATGAACTCGCCAGGAGCGCCGCACTGGGGTTGTGGAGGAGGCCAGATTACGACCGCTGCTCTGTCTCATTCGTCAAGGGTATGATCCGCAAGGGGGGATTGACGAATGGGACAGAAGATACAAATCGGGAGCAACAGCTTCGACAAAGAAAATGTTCTTCCCGAGTGCGGTGGCGTGTACGGCATCGTGGGCAAAATGGTGCCGTCGAGCATCAGTACGCAGGTCCTCTCGGGACATAGTGGGTTTTCCGCATACTAGCACAGATTCAAGTGCGCGGATGACCCATCGTGATTCTGCGAGCCCGGCGTGGACCACACAGTGCAGCACATATTGTTTCGGTGTCCCGCATTCTCCAAACAGTAGTTTGATTTGGAACAGGAGTTGGGAATGCGAGTCACCGAAACTACAGTCTCCGAAATAGTGGTGGGGAAAAGTAGAGCAAAATTTTTTAAATACTGCGTCAGTCTAGCCATGGCTGTCATAGATCTAAACAAGCAGAGCGGCTCCACCTAGGCTTAATGCTATATACCTCGGCTATGCTCTGTATAGCCGATGGGATCACGGTGGCTAAGTGGAGCTGCGAAGCCCGCTGTCGCCCGTGGCTGGACTGATGCAGTATGGGGAGGGAAGCTTGCAAACAGATAAAATAGTTTCACCGGCGTTCAAAGACGGACGAAATTAGAATTTAGATAATAAAACAGAAAGATGAATGAAAGAATAATTTGCGGTATGAAAGTAAATATGATGGATGAATGTGTTTATGAATAGTTTACATATATTTTTTTAATGTGTATTGATTCAATATGTAATAACAAGAGCCTTGCTCACGGCCCAGGGGTGCAAGAAAGGGAAAATAAAAAAAAATCCTGTAGTTTAAATACCCCCCGTAAAACGATAGTGATTTTTACAAGGTTTTCTTAATGAACTTATTCACGTCTTCCAAAAAGTACATATAAACGTGTTATATTTGTGTTTTTTCATTACTATATGATTTTACTAGCACTTATGTTACAAAATACCTACAAAATTGTCACACTAATTTTATATGTTATACTGAATTATAAAAATTTCAAGTATAACAACGTCACTAGTCAAAAACGTGGAAAGAAGTCCAAGTCGGGAAGAAGTTTATTATATCTTCATTAAGTGCTCAAACGTCTCCAGTTGCATTGGCAAGTCTTTGTTAATTCTGAATAAATTTCTATTTTTTCATCATATCTAATGACATCCTTTTCAAAGACCTCATTGTATTTTTTTTAGATTAGTAGTCCCGAGTGATATTGGCTTGACCAATGTACCGTGCGTCCACCGTACTGTCATCCGCATAGCAATTAATGTTGCGCACGTGCAACAAGTCATTAATATGCAGAAGAAACATAGTGGGAGACAACACACAGTCTTGCATGTCAGAGTTCAGGGGCAGTGGATCCGAACACGTACTGTCAAATATGACCTCGATGTTCCGTCCAATGAGAAAACTAGCAGCCCATGCACATAAATTTTCGGGTAGCCCAAAAGAAGGAAACTTCGAGAGAAGTGCTTTATGCCACACCCGATCGAAGGCTCTTGCTATGTCCAAACTGACAGCTAAAGCCTCGCCTTTGTTCTCTACTGGCTCCGCCCAGCGGTGGGTCAAGTATATCATATTTGCGATTCGCGAGCTGGCGATCCTCTAAGAAGAGTTGGTGGTTGATTATATTTTCCATGATTTTGAAAAATATGGGAGTTATTGCTATAGGCATATACACACATCAAAAGTGTCTAGGGATCAACATATATTTTTGCAATAACTTTTCTCCTGATTGATATTAATTAAAATTTTCTTTAAGGATTCATCAAATAAAGTGTTTTCGTTTGTCTACAGTAACGATAAACCAAGTCACCTTTGCATTAATAAAGAAATTTGGCATTTTCATAATAAAGGGATTTTTGACATTTGAACCACTAACATTAAAGTTCGAAAATAAGACTGAAATAGCAGTTTTCTTTGAAATTTTATTGGGTAACTTAAACAATTAATAATCCGTGTTTCTACCGCGAACACTAACGATGATAGAAGCTGGTTCCCGGCAACGTACTGTGGCTTTAGCTCTGAATACAAGTCAGAGTGTTATCAGTCGACTTTGGACACGTTACCGAAGCACTGGTACCGTGGCTGAGCGCCATGGAGGACGGTATCGCTGCACCACACGGAGACAAGACCGATACATTCAAATCACAACTAGAAGAGCTCCAACAATAACCGCCATGATGTTAGCCGTGACGCTTCATCACTCTTCAGGGAACTTAATTAGCGACCAAATAGTCAGAAACCGCTTGCATGAAGTGAACCTTCATTCCCGAAGACCGCTAAGGGTACCACCTATAGCAATGCACAATCGTAGGATTCGATATCAATGGGCTCTTGAACACAGAAATTGGGCAGAAGAACAATGGCGTTTCGTGTGCTTTTCTGATGAGTCTCGTTTTGGTATGAGACCGGATACAAGACGTATACGACACTGGAGAACCCCTGGACGCCAAAAGCGATTAAAATCCTGCCAGGAAGTCCATCCTTATAGTGATGGAACCATAATGGTATGGGCGGGTATTTGGATCGGCGGAAGAACTGAGTTGATTTGGATCAGAGGCAACCTCAACGCTCAAATTTATGCTGAGACGATTGTATCAGACGTCATCGTTCCTCTACAAGTGCAAATCGGTCCCTTATTTCAGTTAATGCATGATAATGCACGACCGCACACCGCAAGAGTTGTAAGACAGACTCTCGCCGCAGCTAACATCAATGTCATGCCCTGGCCTGCTCAGTCGCCAGACTTAAACCCGATTGAGCATGCATGGGATATGCTACAGAGAAGAGCTCTGCCGAATATGGAGGGTATCCAGTCGCAAGAAGACCTTTTTTTGTTGTTGCAACGAACATGGGCGGCCATTCCACAGCGTGATTTGGATGAACTCATTTTGAGTATGCCAAACCGATGTTCTTGTGTTGTTAGTATTCGCGGTAGAAACACGGATTATTAATTGTTTAAGTTACCCAATAAAATTTTAAAGAAAACTGTTATTTCAGTCTTTTTTTCGAACTTTAATGTTAGTGGTTCAAATGTCAAAAATCCCTTTATTATGAAAATGGCAAATTTCTTTATTAATGCAAAGGTAACTTGGTTTATCGTTACTGTAGACAAACGAAAACACTTTATTTGATAAATCCTTAAAGAAAATTTTAATTAATATCAATCAGGAGAAAAGTTATTGCAAAAATATATGTTGATCCCTAGACACTTTTGATGTGTGTAGTTGGACGGATCCGAGCAAGCACCTTTTTTAGGGATCGGGTAGTACCAATGAACCGCCGACTATCTCACACCGCGGGATGGTCGGTGGTGTTTCTCCCCGGTCATCAAAAGTCGTCTTGGATGAAAAAGATAACCCAGGAGATAGGCTTTCTCCTTTGCGGTATGGGCCAGCGATTCTTCCACTTTGCGTAACGGAGAGAACGGCGACTGACAGAAATTACCCTGAACAGCTTTGGCGAGAGACTAGAACGCACGAGTCCCGGAGGGCAAGCATATAAGTCTTTCGCCAATTTTGCGAACGAATTCTGACTTCGCCTTCGCGATGCAACCCTTCAAAAACCTGGAGGCAGCGTTATAGCTTTTTTGGAGTTTACTCCTTAAGAAACAATTTTGAGTTATAAGGCGGTAACAAAACATGATGCCGGGTCGCTCGTCCGCTTAAAAAGAGAAAAAGATACACATCTGTAGGATTTAACGTGCGAGAGAATGAAATAGAAGTATCTGTACTATTTAACGGAGGTTTTTGACGTGATAACGTCTTATAAATCGATGAACACCGGCTGCACGCACGAAAAAGCATGACTCATTGTCACGTTCCGCGTGAGCCGAGCGTGCAAGCGAGAGCGTGGAAGAAGCGATAGAGAGGCACGATCGGCCTAAGCGTTCGGCTTGTGACGCATCTATATCTCTTCCACTCCATCGGCCGATGCGTCCGAGTAGCAGAGAGATAGCGGCAGCATACAAACTGTCAACTGTTGAATGTTTTCTTGTGACGTTATCACGTACAATTATCGTCCGTAAACCGACTTTACAGACAACCAATTTTTTTTTATAACGTCGGAAGGCATACAATATACGGCCCACCTGTAATACGGTTACTGTAGCCTATGAACGTTATGAACATACTGTAGCATATGAACATTAAGTATTACTCGTGCAGTGCCACCTATGTTGCTAAGAGAGCAATTCCTTAGGAGCATATTGGTGACCTCACTCACACGCAGGAACACAACAACCCTCTAGGAAGTTATTATTTGGCTGCGGTTTTATGTGAGGTGGAGGTAATTCCCCAGACGGGCTGCATTAATGCGCCCAACCTCTCTTAAAATATCCAGACCAAGACAAACAGACATGTTCATGCACACAAATTTTGTCTTGTATGGGGATCGAACTAGTCGCCGTAGTCGTAGCAGTCGTCGTAGTTGCAGAACAAAGTCGCGTCATTGACGACTGCGCCACCGAGCTCGTCAAAATGACAATGAGATAGAAAGCATTATATTGTGTTTATTACAGGGTCCGAGTGTTGTACGTGTGTGTGCAAGCGTTGTATGCGTGTGTGCGAGCGTTGTATGTGTGTGTGCGCGCCTGCGTATTACGAAGTGTTAATATTAGGGGGTCATGTGCTAGAAGCGTGCAAGTTCACGACCCCTGAAGGTTTTCTGCGGTTTTATTTATATCTTGAGAAAGCATTTGATAGGGTTGCGCGAAAGAAACTGTGGGACATATTGCCTGCTCCGTACTGTGCAGTCCACTTACAAGGATTGCTCAGCAAGTGTGCGGATAAATGGTAGCATGTCACCCTGGTTTGATGTCAAAATTGGTGTCAAACAGGATTGCATGCTATCTGCCACAACCACCACTTTGGGAACTAAGGGCCAGGGGTCCACGGGAGACTCGATGGGAGTCTACGTTGGCGTGACAATAAAATAGGGGTTCACAATTCGTAAGCGGGGGTCCACGATAATTTATCTGCTTTCGATAGTTAAGAATTAAAATGTTGCCAAGACTTTACCTATCAATGTAGGCAGATAATATTTTAAGAAGCTCAGCGACAGTGATAACAGTAATAATTAATAGTGTAATAATTACATATTTGAATGAATACAGCACAAAAAATATTTTCTTTCTTTTTATTTTTACCATGAACTATTAATTCGTGGTTGGAACACAGCAGCAACGCAAATTTCTATAATTAGATCTAATCTTCATATTTTTTGTCGAGTTTTGGGAATATGGTAGAAATGTAGCTGCAGGGGGTCCACCGGAACCAGCAAAATTTTGAAAGTAGTCTATGAGGAAAAAATACTGATAACCTCTGTTGTAGGCTGTTTATTCTGTATCTCGATAGTTGCCTGCAGAGAATAAGGGCTACGAATGTAGGATTGCGCATGGGTGGGTGACCAAGTGGTGAACTGGCTGCTATATGCAGACGAAGCCGTGATATTAACAGAAACACCATATTAACTGCAAACACTGGTCACAATGATGAAACACGATTGTATGGAGATAGGCTTATTATTGAATGCGAAGAAAACAAAGATAATGGTATTTGAAAGAGAAGAAAACAGAACCAATGCAAGGATTACGGTTGATGATGATAATGAGTGATGGAACAAACGGATGAGATTGTATATCTTGAATACGCTTTCAGCAAGGGTGGAAGGTACAAGAACGGTACGAAGGTACACCGCTCTGATATAGAAAGACGGGTGAATACCGGGAATGGGGTGTTGCGAAAACTTCGTGGCAGTAAAAACTTGAGCCAGAAGGCACAGCTCGCTATACACAATACAGTGCTGGTCCTAACGCATACTTATTGAAGCGAGAGCTAAGTATGGCAAAGAGCATGAAATTAGGACAAACGCGGTCGAAATACGAACGTTGCGTATAATTTGTGGCGTCACGCATGTAGATCGTATTCGCAATGTGGCTGTTAGAAACAGAGTTGGTCTGAAAGAAAGTGTCGGCGTTAAAATAAAAAGAGGCATGCTCCGTTGGTTCGGACTTGTAAGAAGAATGCAGGATGAAAGAATGAGGAAGCAGATACACAACGTAAAAGTGCCCGAGTAATGCCAAGACTTACCTACCATGACCAAGTTGGTCGTGTTCTATCAGAAGGTGATGTCAGGAGCCTAGAAGCTGGCGAGCGTGCAAGAGAAGAGCGATAAATGTGAAAGAAGTACGTGATCTAAGGATCGGATCACTTGGCGCCCGGTTCTCTCTGCCTACCCCGCAAGGGATTAGACGTGGAGGTATAAATAGATTTTATGTACTATGTAACATTAAACATTAGAAAATATGAAAAAAATTGATTCGAGTGGTAACGAAGAAGAATCCGAAAAAAACATTATTTCGTAAGCCTTATAGTTCACGTTTATGAATAATATACATTTTGTTCCTATATTTTAGGCGATGCTTTTATTTACTCTCTTTTTATATTCGATATGTACGAGTATCATAATTATAGTTAGTAAGGAGTAAACTCCAGCCGTGCCTCGGAGCTGACACACACACTTTTTTTAGGTGAAAATTATTTAAATTTAAATCAATTACATATTATTTATTTAAATCACCAGCCGCCTGAGCATTGGACCAGGCTCGATACGAATTCTGTTTACGTGGAGACGTATCCTTGCACAATCGATCAAACCATGGGCGTGATTTGCCACATATGGGCACAACAGATTTAGGAATAAAATGTTCCATACCCTGCAGAATCACATCGGCGACAGCGTGGGCACAGGCGCTGGCATTGTCCAGCGAGAAGCAAACCTGCTCCCAGGGGTAGGAGGAGAAGAAAGTGCACAGTTGTTCCCAATCCGCAAACCTCACACAACGGTAGCCTGTTGTATGCGGTCGCGTTGGGAATGCAAATGGCACCTCACTCCGTGTCAGGCTGTGATCTGAGGACCCGAGATGACATGATAATTTTCAGGGTGAGAGGTCAACAGTAGACCTAAAAAGGAGGGTGTGTGTTCCGGGGGTGCCAGACATTGAGGTGAAGAAACCAGTTGCGTCAGACCATATGCTATGTCAGTCGTCGTTTGAATGTGCTCCACAAGACGCTCCGTTTCGACGTTACCGCTATGGGACCTGTAGAGGCACGCATAGATACGGATATGATGCTTGAAATCTGCGCGCAGCCATATAATAGACAGGTCCCTCTCTTCAAATGTGCCAAGGCGTCGGTAACAGATGTCCTCACGAACGTAAGCGCAAACACCGGCTCTGAAAGCACAGGGAGCGATGCCATTGTCGTCTTGTTCCGTTTGCCAATGGCAATGGTACGTCGGGCGGCCTGAGTGATGGAACTCAGAGAGGTATTCTCCTTCACCGACGGCGACGGTACCCTCCGGGGTTTTTTTGTTTCTAATACCGCTGCCATATTAGGAGGGAGCAGGGGATGGGCTCTGGATCAGCATGCCACTACTTCACGCCGGTTTACTGTGAGAGAGTAGTATCTACTACCCCGGACGAGCCAGCCCAATTACGAGCTATTGTCATTCAATTGCCATAACCTACCCGCGGTCATGCAGTGGCCACTAATTGACATAACTTGGCTCTAACCACTTATAAAAATTTTGCGTAGCTCAGAAATAACACAGGTTAAAAGATGCAAAATAAGATCAAAGTAATGATTTATTGTTCCTTGAAATACTTTATATTTTAAATATTTTTTTCATGCGTTTCTTCAAACCATTTTAAAAATATTGGGACCACAAAACAATAGTGTTTTCATGGAGTGAAAGGCACCACTGCCACTTCTGACTTCGTAATACTCAAATCTCTCATAAAATGTTTGATTTTCTGAAAAATAAATAAATTCACAAAGGTGCGAGGCCGGTTTGTCGCAGCCGCGTCCCAGGAAGAATTGGCATGGAAGTGGGTTGTTAGTACAGTTAGTAAGTGATAAAGTTTCTCTTATATGATTTTGTAACCATTTTGATCCCGTGGTTTAGGATTAGACAGTCAAAACTGGTAGCGATGGACTTCAGAATGTTGTTACTGCAGTTGTGCAAACTAGGCATAAGCGATGTTTTTTTTTACGTTGGACGGCGTTAAAGTTGCGGTTCCACGAATATTCCATAGGAACTACAACGCGGCGATAACTTGCAAATTATTACTATTTGTTAAATACAGTTACAAAAGGTCTTATATATATAAAAGGTACAATATATTCAGCCTACATAGGCGTGAAAATTATTTATGTCACAATATATGACATAATTATACATTTCTCTAAAATATTCACTACACCACCGTTCTAATACTTCCGGAGTGTTAGCAAGAATGCCACCAGCTTTACACTTTATCTTGTCCATTCTAGATCCCGACTAGTTTAACCGCCTGTAGCCAAATATTATTTATTTATTTACACAATCTTAATTACAACACAGAATAGTTATAGCGTGAACAACATTTACAAGATTATGTTTGTATTTTTTAATTATTACAAAGACATTTAATTACAGTGTTTTATAATGAGTAAATTGAGATAATATAGATTACTAAATAGAGATACTAAAATAAACATTAATATCGCTATGGTAAACCAAAAACTACATTTTCATTAATGCAAGCATACAGTGGTAAGACGATAGCGCATTCTCTTTTTTCCTAGTGTTATCTAATTTTTTAATCCATTATGATTAGCGGTATCCGCTACGCGAACGATTTGTACAAAATTAATGATTTTTTACTGCTGTCAGAATTAACATAGGAGCGCCAGACGCTCCTATACAGCGTACGCGGTATAAGGATTTTTTGGTATCTTTTTCACACATTATCGAAGTTTTCATACGGATCCCTAACTATTTTCAAAATATTTTATAGCCTATGTTAATCATTTATATTGTAGCATTCTAATGGTGAAAGAATTTTTGAAATCGGCCCAGTAGTTTTTGAGTTTATTCATAACATACATACCAATCTTTCCTCTTTATAATAATAGTATAGATAGTATAGATAGATATGGTATTAGTCAATTGATACACATGGTAAGATATTGTA
The DNA here is from genome assembly GCA_947507595.1 of Pyralis farinalis. Classification (NCBI taxonomy): domain Eukaryota; kingdom Metazoa; phylum Arthropoda; class Insecta; order Lepidoptera; family Pyralidae; genus Pyralis; species Pyralis farinalis. The sequence goes on along the minus strand of OX382268.1, from coordinate 1,750,459 downwards.
CAAACATGTAAATTTATTAAACATGTACAGTAAATTGCTTTGTTAAGAGACGCGTGATTATAGGATGTCGGCTATTCATTAATCTAATTTACAGAATTGGACGTCGCAGAGATTCTTAGTAACCGCATCCTTAACAAAGTAAAAATAAAAGCGGGGCTACCCACAGGAATGAATATTTGAATTTCATACAATTTACAGATTATACTGTTACCAACAATAAGCATGTACGCTGATTAGTATGTTAGTAACACTAAACTTCACAAAAATTCCTCAAAGCACGAAGTTTTCATTTTAAAAAATCAAACCGGTACGCTGCTGTTTACCAATTTTACGACAGGCCATGATTTTTCAAAACGGTTGATGAAATAAATACATAATTTTGCAATCCACTCGCCGGCATTTCTTTATTGAGATTTCGCAAAATATTTAAATATAATTTATTCACCATAACGTCCTTTAATATTAGAGAATGTACGGAGAAGTCAAAGGATTATAAACGTGTATTAGTTTAATAAAACATATTTTTAGACCATGACCAAATTGATCGTGTTTTATGAAAAGGGTACGTCAGTAACCATAGAAACCAGCGAGCGTGCACGAGTGTAAGGACCGTGTCATGTGGCGCTCGATTCTCTCTGCCTAACCCGGAAGAGAGAACAGTAATAGATAGATATTTTACATACTATGTCATGAAGTCAAGCATACGGGCCACCTGATGTGAGGCGGTTAATCCAAGAAAGCTTGCAATACAAGGCGTAGGGAGTATGTAGTCCATGATCATCTTTAGCGCCAAAGTCAAATCAAACGAATAACTTTCTCGACAAAGATATTCGTCAAGGCGATATTCGGTGATGTCACAGAATACCGCAAATTACAACTCACTGGAGGTTTATTGTGTTCCTGCGAGTGAGTGTAGTTACTAGTAGTAAGCTCCTGAGGAGTTGCTGTTGTAAAACTCTCGTTAGTACACACCGCGACCTAAAAAACTTGCGTGAGGTCATATTTTGCTTAAACCCAGAGAAGTATTGGACCAACCAGATCGTAATACTCGTAGACTCCAGTGGTTAAGCGAGAGCTACCCTCGCACCGTGATGATCGCTATACATCATCATATCATCTGCGGAAGACAAGTGACAGCCTTGAAAGTCCTAACATCATAACGTTCAAGGCTGTCACTCACTTAGACTTTGTCAAACAACAAGCGTCTCGTCATATCTCCTTCATAACATTTCTCAGTTCATTCGTATTATATTTTAATCCACCGCTGAATGCGATGTGATTTGCACCAACGGGGGCGGATCGGTGTATGTAGTATACGAGGAACAACTTCATTCGTTCGTCGATACGAGTGGGGTCAGAATTGCAATTCGACGATTTAGGTTAATACGATTTAGAGTAGCTGCGGGGGGCCCTTACGCCCCTCATCGCACATGCATACCTAATTCGCAATAGGTATAAAAGTATTTTCGGTACCTGTCTATATGTACTGGACAAGTATACACATATTGACAAGTCATACTTCATACTTCCTAGTATTATCCCGTTTCCTAATCACTTAGAATAGGCGGGGCCCGCCACCTGGATTAAGGATTTGGCGAGGAAACTAATATTGAAATGGAGCGACTACTATCTGTCCTCTATAACTCGGAGGGAATACGAGACCTTTCTTAGATAGACACATTTTTAGCATTATAATTTCTTGTGATCAAGTGATAATTGCAAATATGTACATAAATACGATAACACGAATTTAGTGGTGCATGCCAACACCTGCCAAAACCTGGAGCAGTCGGTGTACTGGCACCTTCTTTATCCACTGGGTCAACAGTGACCACATTTACAAGCCATACATTATCTGATAATTTGCATATAAGGAAGAATAGTACCCACGGTGATATGCATCGAAGGAGGTATTCAACATCTTGATTATCTTCACAATTAGACAATAGCTAGATATTTACTGATAGTATTTATCATTACGTGTGTTTGATACACGTATTTTGACGAGCTCGGTGGCGGAGTGGCAAAACGCGCTGTTACATTACTTTGACACCAACGCTCGTGAGTTCGATTCCCACACAGAATAATCATTTTTTGTTATGTTATAAAAGTGTGTGTAAATTGTCAATTTTGTGGGAGAAATAAAGATATTATTATTATTATATAATCTTAATGCAATTGTCAGTCGGCATTCTTTCTTGACTGGACTAGAGTCTAGAGGATAAAGTACTAGCCTGCTAACCGTCTGGTCCTGATTGGCATCCTGGTGCGGGCGTGTACCACTAAATTCATGTTTTTGGATGTATATACATATTTATAGCTTTCACTTGCTCGGTGGTGAAGGAAATATTGCGAGGAAACCAGCACGTCCAAAAACATATATAAAGACGTGATCTAACCTAGGAAAGATCTAATTTCCCTCTGGCTTGTGAAGGTCTGACGCAAGTCCATGTGAATTATCGGCTTGTTCGCCAATTCCATAGTCATAGGTAGCAAACCCCACCAATCCTAAGAACCGGTGCCGATACCGACAAACACAACTTATAAGATTTTAACAGAATTTTGGAAACAACTTTATATTTTTACGAGCATACGTATATATACTGGGAGATAACATACAATCATCACGCTTGTCTCTCATTGGGGTAGGTTCATGCATGGTCTTCGGTTTTGGGTGCTTTTGATCTGGCCATTTCTAGTCTAGTCTAGGGCGGAGAGATAATAGTGGATATTTATATCTTTGTACAGTTTCCTAAGTTTTTACATAGAGTCCAAGTTATAAATAGGACGGATGGCTATTTTGCCAGTTAAATATTGTTTTAATTTTTCAATATCAACAATTTTAGAAGTTTTTGTTTTTGTTTTAGTAGTTTCCATTTAGTGGTGGAATTCCCATTACCCAGAGAGATGTCCGGCGAGAATTATTCTCTCTGGACTGCTGCTGAGTCCTACTCCACTGGGCAAGTCCCGTCTTCATGGAAGACCGCCAATGCGCACCCGCTGATTTGTAATGCCTATAAACTTGAACTATAAATCATTGCTGATCGATGCCCGTAACCACAAACCAACCAACAAACCACTTGACTGCACATTAAGCCCCCGTCACTCCGTCACTGATCAAACAAAGTGTTTTAGCGACTATATATCTCTGCAATTCGACCTTACTGACCAATAGAGGGATATCTCAATCAATAAGCCATTTACAGCGAATAAGCAACACGATGTTGATTCGTGTACTCGCAAATAGAGCTTCGCGTTCTATTTCACCCCCGACCAGTAGCGGTGAATTTACTTACTAAGCAAAATTGTGTCATCGTGTTTCCGTAGGTGACATGTAGGTACTTGTCTAGGTAGGTATTTCCTTCATGTCTATAATAGATAGATAAGTTTGATAGATTGTTTACATTGGTCACGGAACTCGCAAAAAAAACATGCTGCGACTTATGTTAGATCACACTATTCTCTTTCCCGGGCGGGCGCCGCCAGACAAACCGGCGCGCGGTAATTAAAGTTTAGAAGTCATTGTTATTGATTTGCTTCGGTAACTGAGGGTTTATGTAATAAACACAGTTTATGTAATATTACAAACTAGCAGTTTCGGTCATTACATGTACCTATTAGACCAGGTCTGTTACCTATCTATTGTTAAATTCACGCCAAGGCGGAGGCGCGCAACGCCGGCAGGCAGAGAGGTCACACGAAGCACTCCTTAACTTCTCGCTCCCTTCTTCTTTCACTAAAAACCAGGGCTGGGAATTCTTTGTGAGTTCCCAACATAGAACCCTGGGTGAGGGTCAAATCTGACTTCACTTGTGTGTATGTGTAAATAGTTTATTGATTTTTTTTTATGTGAAGTTGGAATAAATATATTTCTATTTCTAAATCTCTTACATGCACGCTCGCCGGTTTCTAAGGCTCCTGATACTTGTAATAAAGGTACAGATAGACAAGCTGCAAGCAGAAAAATATACTATATTTGACTAGCTCGGTAGCGCAGTGTTTAGTAACGTTACTTTGAAACCAACGCTCGTGGCTTCGATTCCCACACAATACAAACATTTGTGCGCATGAACATGTCTGTTTGTCTTGGTCTGGGTGTTTTTTATTTACCATAAGTATGTATTTACTAAAAAAAGTGTATTAACGTATGTTTATCAGTTGTGTAGTACACAAGCTTCGCTTACTTTGGGGCGATGATGATGATGATGTAGATGATGGTAATTATTTTGTCAGACAATATTTCTTATTTATTTATTTATACTAGTTATAAGCATGCAATGTTATTTCTTGTATGCTTCTTTTACGCTGTGTCTATGTGTTACATACACTAAATGAACACTGATTTGAATGTTTCCTCGTCTCCCCAAAGAGATATTTTGGCGCGAACAACAGATCGACACTAGCATGCTCATAAGCAAACCTGTTCATCGCTGTGCGTGCACGCTTATTATACGAAACTTTCATAGATTATGTATATTACTATTCGTCGCTATAACAGCAAGCAATAAAAATGAAGTTCTATCTATCTATCTATAACTTCACGCCAAATCCCTTGCGGGGTAGGCAGAGAGAACCGAGCGCCACGTGACTCGATCCTTACATATCTCACTCGCTTCTTTAACATTAATTGCTCTTCACATGCACGTTCGCCGGTTTCTAGGGCTCCTGACATGACCTTCTGATAGAACACGACCAATTTGATCATGGTAGATAAATCTTGGCCTTCGCCGGCTCCCACATCCTTCCACTTTTGCATTGTATATCTGCTTCGTCATTCTTTCTTGTTGCATTCTTTCTACATGTCCGAACCAGCGGAGCATGCCTCTTTTTATATTAACACTGACGCTCTCTTTCAGACCAACTCTGTCTCTAACATCATCATTGCGAATACGGTCTACAAGCCTTACGCAACAAATTTTGCGCAAAAAATGAAGTTAAAATCATTAAAGGGATCCGCATACAAGAAACATGTATTTGTCGTCGTTTTCTTCCACGACAGTACCCTTCATGTATGATTATCTTCAGGTACATTGAGTATTGCTTCCGCGGTATCACCTCAGCAGCTCTCTGGTAACTCTTACTTTACTTGTAGGTAGGACGCATCAAAACAGCTTGTTTCGCGTCTGAGGAAGTACCTCTATCTCATAGAAAACTGCAGCCAAATGTATTGCCAGCGTTCATAGGCTACGGTAACCTTTTTATAATGCTTGTATGCCTCCCGACATAGTAAAAAAAAAACTCACTCGCGCGAACAACTCTACAGGAAGTTGTTATTTGACTTCTGTATTGTACAAGGTCTCCAGTCGTTCAGCTCGCTACGCCCAATTTTTTGCCAAATCTTTGGTTACTAGTCCATAAAGTGCACTGCTTGCAGGTGAGCTTAGGTTTAAAGGTCTATTATACCCCAAAACGTATACATGCCATCTCAATGGTTTAAAAAGTCATGAACCGGATTCATTAGCTGTGTGGTAACCACGAACACTTCAAGTAGGTATGTATCCTACACTTCACCTGATTGACAGAGGCCCAGCGTATAATTAGTCACAGCTTTCATAGTAACCTCTTTTCGGTCCACTGAGTATTGCCGGCCTCGACGACCTCGGAGTGATGGCTTCATAAAGGGTTATACAACTTTAACGGATTATAAATAGTTAGAAATTCTATACAGCGGACATTTCAGATCGTCGACGACTCGAATCGAAAGTACACATAGGCTATTTAATCTAAACTATTTTTTGCGCTTCCGTAACAGATTAGTTCATGCGAACTGGCGCCGTCATTAGTTGCATGCTATCTATATTATCTGACGACTAATATATATAGTGCCTGAGCCAGAAACCAGAGCAGCAACGGTAGCAGTTGCATGTGGTTCCTGTTCCAGACGGTGGGAGACGACAGTAGGAGCCCAGGCAGAGATGACTGTCGCCATGGTAACCACGACATGGCAAGTAACGGTGGTTGGTGGGTGCGACCGGCGCTAGTTCGCATGAAATAATCGATGGCGGGAGCACCAAAGTAGATTGGATCATGTTGTCTGTGAAGTTGACTTTTGTAAAATAATGCCTGGTGCCTCTCATTGCATCATAATTATATTCTCTTTGATTGCACCGTATTTAGGTTCTGCGCATTTAAATACTTTAGACCTAATGAATAAATAGACATTTTGATACTACGGACATTTTAATACTTTAGATCTTATGAACCAAAAGGGATATATTTACTATGAAAGTATGTGTAAGACAGACAAATAACAGGACAATTGTTACGTTCCTGCGAGTGAGGGAAATCACCAGTAAACTTGCTGTTGTAGTGAGTTTCTGCGTTATCAGCGGGTTGCTGTAAGCGTTCTTATAATAGATATCGGTAACAGGTACGCACAGTAGGTACGCTTGGTATTTATATATATTTCACCTAGTAGTTGAAAACAGTGGAGTTTTTCACTTTGAATTGCGGTTGACTGTACGATATTGTTATTTTTATGAACCATTTTACTTTGAGTGAATTTTTCTTCATACGAATTTCGAATTACTTCATGTCCTTAATGTACGGTTATAAGGATCTATTGTAGATTACGTTTAAAGTATTTGTTGATTAGTATTGTCAGCCATACAAAGACAAATACTCATACAATATTTTAAAGTTCTTCATACATTCGTATACTACTGTGTATAGGAAATTCATAGTATTGGGGTTCAACTAGAAAATGGCCGATTTGTATTGAAAAATTAAAACCCGTTTCTTTCTAAGATGTAACATATTTATTTTATCAAAATTTACCTTTATTATCTATACATTGCTGCCATCTAATAGAGAGTTTATTTATGCCTTTGCGTAGAACTCTGGGGTCTTGATCCGACAAACAGTGTGAAAACATTTTGTACTCCTGGGAAGAAAAATTTTTACCACGTAGAAAATTGTATAAATCACGAAAAAAATGATAGTCAGTTGGAGTAAGGTCTGGCGAGTACGGGGGATAAGGTATTGTTTCTAACTGCAGCTCCTGTAGAGTTACAAAGGTTTCTCATGCAGTGTGAGATCTTATTTTTACGTTATCACGGAGCAGTAATGGTGAAGATAGATTCACGAGTCGGGGCTGTTTCACTGTCAGTTTCGCCATCATTGTTCGAAGTTCGGCACAGTAAACATCTGTTGTTATTGCTTGACCAGACCTCAGAAAGCTACAGTGAATAACGCCATGAAGCCAACCAGCAAGCAAACAGTTGCCATTCCCTTTTTATTGGTAACTGTTGCGACGTTTGAGCTGGGGTCAGCCATTGCATTTTTCGCTTACGGTTATCGTAAAAAACCACTTTTCGTCACATTTTCACGAACCACGAAGAAAGGAAAGAAGACCGCCCTCCATGTGGTTCGTTCTTCAAGACGAAGTTTCCGTTACGAAAGTGTTTAATTCAAACACGGTGCGTTCATTAGCAGTCTCCTCTCCAAACGCAGTATTGATATTGCGAGCCGTTTCTTGAAAAATAATTGAAATAAGAAAAATAAATGTTGCACATTTTTTAAAAGAAAAACCTAATAGATATCATGTAAAAAAAAACACTCGAAAATCTCACACCATGAAGGTTTAATGTCCATTCAAAGTATCTATTACTTTAAAACGGAAATTTCATACTTTAACCTCAATTACATAACGCTAATATTCATAAATTTGATTTATACTAATATTTGTTTTCATATATTTCTTAATCATAAATAAACCAGTTGAGAATGCGTAAGCTTGCATTGCCAGAGGAACACCTGACTCGTCAATTATATAACAATTCAATAATTTTTTTGAATTTGTCGGCCATTTTGACCTTGTTCCTTAAGAGATAGGAACGGTGTTCCTGAACATTCCTATTCTACTTTTTTATGCTGAATCCGAACCTGAAGTCAAAATTCGAATATTCGAAAAAAAAACGCACACACAGACAACATATAGATTTCATATAGGAACGGTGTTCCTGAATATGAATGAATAATTGTGCAAATTGGCATTAAATCATGTTGTAACTTGTAATTATATTTTATATGAATAATGGTTTTTATTTTAATAGTTGTTCATATCTGTGTGTGGGCACTCCATAATTGTAAATTGTTATGATATTTGCATGCCAAAATTGTCAGGGAAATATGCTGGACTACTATTGTTTTGAGACCTCGTATACCATATTTGAAGCAAATAAACGTCTGATTGTGATTCTTGAAAACCTAAACACCAAAGGAGCGGAGACACCCGTAGAAGTTAATTCAATAAAATCTTAAACCTTTGTTGTGAGAACAATATCCGCAATTTAGGTATTATTTATCGACGTTCATCATCGTATTTTATAAAACAAACACGATTGTTTCCACCAACGATAAATATCGAGTGTCGAAGGTCATTCTCCGGAACTATGAGACTCGTAATCGGTGGAGAACATGCGTCCTTACTGGGTTGCTCAATGGTAGGAAGGCGCGGTAGCATCACGCCGGGCGGCGGCGGCCGCAGCCGATGGTCAACGAAGATCCACCGGTCTCAGTAACCAGTCGGCAATCGGCCGCGGCGCGCGCTTGCCATGCCACCTGCTTGACCTGACCAACCATCAACATGGCACCGCGCATCATCAGGTGAGCGCGCACAAAGTGAATCTCTTTATACATTGTCAATGACCCGTAATTGTTACGATGTCGTTTAGTGACAGTGCAGTACTATGTAACTCGACTCGTAGGTGCATACTGATTGTTTGTGATCGTGACAGTACTTACGTTGGATATGTTGCAATCGTTAAACATTATTGACCCTTAAAAGGCTTCCTTTTTAATTATTTTGTCAAAATTTTCGTTCAATGGACAGCAGTTAGCGCACGAGTGTTTAATGCCGGACTGCAGACAAACATGGAAAGTTGGTAACATTAAAAAATAATCTTTTTAAAGTGGTAATCGAAACTATATGTAGATTAGTCATTAAATCAAAGGATCTCTCATTGGCAAGTCGTTGCACCCTCTCTGACCAGTATGTCTTTGTTCTTGATAAAAAAAAATAATTAATTGATTGATTGATTGATTGATTGATATTCGTTTTACAATGCATTCCCATTATAAATCCTATAAAATTATGTTTTTATAACGATTTCTTTTAAACAGCGTTGGAAGGCATACTATCATAGGGCCCACCCTCATGTAAAGTGCTTACCGTAACCTATGAAAACTAAACGCAATAGGTGCATTAAGTATCACTCGCGCGATGCCACCTCTGCTGCTAACACAGCAACTTCTTATGTTACTGGTAACCTCGCTCTATATTCATCCTCGTACCTACTTAGGGGACGTACTTTTACCGTTTCCTCTCTTAACATAAAGTTTATTGAATATTAATCGAATTGAACTAAATCATTCCACGGTGCGAAAGTTATAATATAACATAGTGCGAAGAAGATTCAACGAGACACGTAATAACCATTATAGACGGTAATTTATATTACCTATTAGTGACGAGCTCGGTGGCGCAGTGGTGAAACGCGCTGTTACGCTACTTTGACACCAACGCTCGTGGGTTCGCTTCCCACACAATACAAACATTTGTGTGCATGAACATGTCTGTTTGTATTGGTCTGGGTATTTTCTATGTATAATAAATATGTATTTACAAAAAAAAATGTATTTACGTATGTTTATCAGTTGTCTAGTACCCATAACACAAGCTTCGCTTATTTTGGGGCTAGGTGGCGCTGTGTAATTTGTCCGACAATATTTATTATTTATTTATTTATTTATTACCTATTAGTTACATTGTTGGATCTCGTAAACATCTCACTGCGATTCGAAACTACACGGTGATCTAACAAATGGATAGAGTCGCAGGGAGCGCGTAAATATCCATTCATTTGCATATTTATTTGGTGTTATGCGAGATAATTGGAAAATATACAATTTATGTGAACGTAGAAAGTATCGTTCGGTTAAGAAATCATTATGTTTTGACTCGATTAAGTCGCGACGAGTTACAACCGAGTACGCCGTGAAATATCTTCGATTGTACCGCGCAGGCGCGTCGGTAATTACCGGTTTACGGGTTGCATGAACGTTATGTGTAATAGTGATCACGAAATGTACTGTAAAATGAATCCATATATATTGATTGAATGTCCGCGAAAAAATGAAATGAAACAAGTTGCAATTGTAAAAAAACTTATACGACTTAATCGATTGTAATCTGAAGCGTATGTTGATTGATTGTCGGGGAGTGTTCCATAAATTAATGCTTTGCGTGTTTTTACACTGAAACCTGTTCACTTACGCAGAAATAAATTCCTATCTATCTATAGCTTTACACCAAGTCCCTTGCGGGGTAGGCAGACAGTACCGAGCGCCGCGTGACCCTGTCCCTTATCACCTTATTCTCTTCTTGCTCGCTCACGGGTTCCTAGACCTCATGATATCACCTTATAAAATACGATCAGTTTGATCATGGTAGACGAGTCTTGGCCTTGGTCAGCTTTTAATCCTACCACTGTCGCGTTGTATATCTATTTCGTCTTTCTTTTCCCCAGCATTATTTTGACACGTACCAACCAAGGAAGCATCTATTTTGCGCAAAGCTTTTGTTGCGACCGCGTGTATTCTGCTACCATCTCTACTATACCCAGCTGTCTTTTCCCTAAGTTAGTATTGAACCCGTGTACCTTCTGGCTAAAGCTTTTACTCCTTAGAAGTATATACCCAAAGCTACATTCCCACTGTTCCCAGTGTACCTACACGAGTCTTTCCACAGTAGCGGTATACCTTTCATCGATCTCATCCACTTGCTTCAACACTATATCAATAATTGTATTCATAAATTAAATTAAAATAAATTTATTTATAATGATATATTATGACAAGTAATAGATTCCTTTAAAGATAGTGCTTATTAGCTTATTTACGCCTGTAGGCTTTTATATCTTACTAAAATCTAGGTCAACTAAGCTAAGAGCTTCATTTTTAAGTGAGAGTCAGCAGAAAATAAAAAAGCTTTTATAAACTATTTAAAAATAAAAAAATCGGATTATTCTGGAAGTATCTTTTCTCTCATGACTTGTATTAACGGCTTCCATTGAAAACTTAATTTACCTAACTTCGCAAGCTGTACAAACATCCACTTTTTATATAAATCAGATAGACATAAGTGCTAACTTAACAAAGGTAAGACGCGTTAAAGCAGTCTGATTGGGACAGTACCTCCACCTCGCAGCCAAATAAGAACTCCTTAGAGAATCGCTGTATCCCTGTGCGAGTTAGGATACCAATAAGCTCTTGTGGAGCTGCTGTCTTAACAGCAAGGGCCTCCTCCAAGCATTCATTTGCATTAGGTGGGCCGAATGCTTGTATGTTTCCAAATATGGTAAAAAAAAACGATAGAACAGGCGGATTGGATAAGTGCCTCGCCTTCCTTTCAAGTTATAGTAAGATCAACTAAATCCGGCCCATCTGATGTAAAGCGGTTACCGTTGCCTATGAACGCTTGCAATAGGTGCACCTGAGGTAAGTAACACAATTGACCCTGGTAAAGGGCTATGAATTCGACATTGTTCGAAAGGTTTAAGATATGCATCTCGGTCGCACGGTCGACGAGCCGGCTCTTACTGCGGCGCTAATAAACTTATTCGAGGTTATGTTTATATTTATAAGTTTTTAATGTAGATAAGTAGGGAAACCTTCAAGGGCACACTGTGTTTAACATTATTGTTTACTGCGTAATTAAGTGTATTGCCCGTACATAAGGCGTACCGAGCCGCAACGGGGAAAAAGGGAATACTTTGGGACCAACTTCGATGACGTCAAAAATATTTGCTTAGTGTATAATAATGTTCAAGTTCCTGTGAATATAAATTTTGTAGAACAAAATATTGTCGGACAAATTATACAGCGCCATCTAGTCCCAAACTCAGAAAAGCCTGTACTATGGTTACTAGATAACTAATACAAGTACATAGAAGAAAACCAGACCAGCAAACGGACATATTCACACACATATTTGCCTTTTGTGGGAGTTGAATAAACGAGCCTTGGTGCTAAACATTAAGGAAATAACCTATGGAGAACTGATGAAGCCGAGTTTACGTAGCGACTCAATTCACCGCATTGTGGGGGATAAAGTAGAACGCGCTCTCTCATTGGCTAGTTTGCGGATCATCGTGCCCCTGTAGGAATTACAGACCCATATCTATACTGCCTCTTTAGAGTAAAATATTGTAAAGGATAATACTTGATCAACTGAAACTCTTTTTTAAGACCCATTAAATTTTTCACCGCCTGCTGTAAATTAGGTACCGTATGAACACATGAACATCAATACACGAAATATCGCTACGTTGCCACCCCTGCTGCTAACATAGCAACTATTTGGGAGCTCACTGGTGACCTTACACACTTCTAGGAACATAACAACCCTCCAGGATGTTGTTATTTGGCTGTGGTTTGTTTTGAAGTATATGGCGGCACTTTCCCGGTAGGACTGAATTTTTTTTTTAACTGTTTAATTCGAGCTTCGGATAAACTAATTGTGATCTGTGCTGCTTTCTGATTCTGGTGTCGAGCTCATAAACTGAATTGAACTGACGGGGTGTGAAAAATCGGCCAAGTGCGAGTCGGACTCGCGCACGAAGGGTTCCGTACCATTATCTATAAAAGCGGCAAAAAAAACACGTTTGTTGTATGGGAGCCCCCCTTAAATATTTGTTTTATTTTAATTTAATTATTTATTCTTAAAGTGAATATACAACTAAATATTCTGTGAATATTTCAAGCATCTACCTGTTTCCGTTATCAATATCGAGCAAAAATGAGCAAAAAAAATCACGTTTGTTGTATGGGCCCCCTCTAATATTTATTTTATTCTATTTTTTAGTATGTGTTGTTATAGCGGCAACAGAAATACATCATCTGTGAAAATTTCAACTATCTAACTGTCACGGTTCATGAGATACAGCCTGGTGACAGACGGACGGACAGCGGAGCCTCAGTAATAGGGTTCCGTTTTACCCTTTGGGTACGGAACCCTAAAAAGACATATCAGATTCTCGGTGTCGATCGATATTTTGATGTTTTATAAGTGAACACCTCAGGAGACATGAACATCTCACAAGATAGAAACATTTAAATTAATCACCATCTTGTTTCCTACATTTCCGTAGTCGGAATTTAGTTATTTGGAATAACGTTTATTATGTAAATGTTTTGTTACTTTAGTGTCGATACATATTAAGTTTTTTAATATGTACCCATATTATGTGTTTAATGCGTTATTATTGCATATTTAAAATTTTAAATATCTTGTTCTCGTCTAGTCGATTACAGTATAAGAGACAGGGGTTTCTTGATATTGAGGTCTCCAGTGAAATTCAGTTCCGAAGTCACCCGCACGGTGAAGGCCAAGCTAGCGTCCAAGAAACATGCCAAGAGAGCAGCAGAACTTCAGCTCAATCAATCAATCATTTATTTATTTGCGGAATTCAGTATACAAAAAAGGTGGTTACAATTTTTAAATGCTGTACATTCAGCCTACATTGAGCCGTGCAAATATTTAGGTTTAAAATTTCTTAAAACTTTGCGACAACTCATTTAAATAATAATCACAAACATAAATTGAATCTCGGGGCAAAAGCTTTACAAGTCTCAATTTAGACCGCACGTGGAGTACCGTACCAGTGGGTAGGAGCACCTGCATACCAACTAGAATCTTATAACTCTGTTTGTAGGTAAGCTGTTAGAATCATTGACGATCCTAAGCTTACACACGGCATGAGTTCGTATATTTAAGGAAATACTGCCTCCTTTTCCTGTTCTACCGATCGTACCATACTCTGCTATTGGTTGTTACTAGGAGTTGCTGCTGGTTGTATCCGATATGATGTCCGCTGTTTTCTTCTACAAAGGCGCTGACTACCTGCAAGGAATCTATTCTCAAGTAATGGTAACACCATATGCGTCAACTATGCCGTAACAGAGATCTCTTCTTCTGCGAACTTCTGTTCTGTTTCTTGTTCTTCTGTTAGGTTATGAAGCGAACTCTCCGCCGATGTTTCCTGAAGAGACTACAGTATAAGTGATGCCTCTGGTGTCGCAAGAGTCAATAGTCTAACTGCTTACTATCAAGCAGATGATACGCTTGCTTACTACGCTTAACGTAACGCGTAAAAAACGTGGTTTGCCGCCCAAATGTGTTATAATAATCTATATGCAGCTATCGCCACCGGGTACTTCACTAAAATATAAGATATTTTTGTAGAGAAATGGTGGAATAAGTAACATGTGAATAAGTAATATATATTAAAATGAATGCGAACCGCGAGGCGACAGCTTTACATACATACATATGCTAATTTAGTTTTTATACCTCGTCGCATCCACCGACCGTAAAGTTCAATGCATTACCATATTGTTCTGATTTCGCACAGTTTTGCAAACTCGCGGAATGTGCAATGCGAATTTTGGTGTTTCAGATGCGGAACATCTGTTTATGTAATGTTCTGATAATTGCATCTTCTATGAGTACTCGCGGTGGAGTGCCGAGGCGGCCGCTCATGGCGTTAGTTACCGAGCCATTAGCTCGCTTTCCACCTGACCCCGCCGACCTCCTGCCGCTTAACCTACTTGTACAGTTCCTCGCCGTTTATTATATTCAATATAATAACGACATGATAGCTATGGCAGGCAGACCCTCTTATGTAACACTAATAATCTCTCCAGATCTCATCAATAGTCATTTATTGTTCGACTGGTTCCGCAATGTGTAGTGCCATTACCTGCCGACATCTGGTCACATGTATATTGTTCCATTGACATCCCCTGGATCTGCGTTGTGCGCCTCGTGATTCTGTTCCTATTTTTTTCTAAGATGTAACATATTTATTTAAACAAAATATTACCCTCATTATGTATACATTACTACCATCTAATCGGAAGTTTATTTATGCCTTTCCGATAGAACTTTGAGGATCTAGAGCCGACAAACTGTGTGAAAGCATTTCGAACCGCCTCCTGGGAAGAAAATTTTTTTACCACGTAGAAAATTGTCCAAATCACGAAAAAATGGTAGTCAGTTGGAGAAAGGTCTGGCGAGTACGGAGGATGACGTAATACGGCCCACCCTTTTTCCTTTTGAGGTATGGAACCCTAAAAATGTCTTAATTCCGATGCGAATCGGCCAGTGGGCCGTAAGGGTCCGCCGCGTGTACCAGCTGATTATCTGCAGCCTATAGGCCATGCCCCGTTTGCGTAGTCGTTGCAATTATCACCGCACCGTATGACATTTTAAATGCCGTCTCACTCTATTGCAACTATGTTGTGACAGGTTGATTTGGTCTCGCACCGCTGCGTTTGATCGCCTGAGTACTGTAGAGACTGAGGAGGTAACGAGAGGTACTCATGAGAGATAGTTAGGGCACTGTGATATTGAAATATGTTACTGAGGTGACATGGTAAGAATAATTTTCAAATAACATCTCTTTGGAAGTTAGTCGTGTTCCTGCGTGGTATCAGTGAGTTGCTATACTTACTGATGACTTCTCTGGGTCGCCATGCTTTAGAAGTCTGTTGCTTCAATATATCCTATCTATCCTTTGACACAGGTGGAGTAGGTCACGTTCCGTCTCTGGAAGCAAGCAGTGGAAATAAAAAAATATTACAGTTTCATCCGTGGGAGTCAAAACTTGTCTCAAGTCCGTTTGTGTGGAAGTCGAAAATTGTAGCATTCCGACCGGACAAATCAAAACTTGTTCAGCTCTGCTTCACAAAGTCAAAATAAGTCACATTTCTATCTTCAGAAGTCAAAACCTGTCACAGTTTCGTTCTACAAAGTCAAAACAAGTCACATTTCTATCCTTGGAAGTCAAAATCTGTCAGAGTTCCATTCCACAAACTCAAAACAAGTCACATTTCTATCTTTGGAAGTCAAAACCTGTCACAGTTCGTCCTACAAACTCATAACAGGTCACATTTCTATCCATGGAAGTCAAAACCTGTCAGAGTTCCATTCCACAAAGTCAAAACAAGTCACATTTCTATCCTTGGAAGTCAAAACCTGTCGGAGTTCCATTCCACAAACTCAAAACAAGTCACATTTCTATCCTTGGAAGTCAAAACCTGTCAGAGGTCCGTTCCAGAAAGTCAAAACATGTCACGTTTCTATCCTTGGAAGTCAAAAAAAGTCGCTGTTCTTGTCTTCTTCTCTTCAATTTCTGTCGTGGAAGGAACAGCGATAAAGCTTTAACTTCCACAGACGGAATCCTAAAATTTTTGATTTCCACGAATAGATCAGCGACTAGTTTTGATGTCCACGGAGAAAATTTTTACATGTCAAAGCATCTTGCAGTTCAGTCTGCTATATTTAACTAATTGATAAAACAATGGAACTTGTAAGTGATTCGTGCAAATCGTATACTGCACACGGAGCCATCGGGTTATTATAGGAACAATATCGACAATCAAAAAATGTACTGCACGTTATGTGTGTTCTAATATCAGAACAGTACCGACTGTCTGCGACTGGTTACTCCAACTCCAACATAGAGGAAAGCTGTCTATCATTATATATCTATCGACACCAACCCGCTATACCACGAGATGATGCGTTAAGAATACTATTTAATAGTTTCACGCGTAATTTTGCGATTGTCAGAAAGTTTTTTTAATGGTTTATTTCATATTACAAAGTATATTTTACACTGGTTATGTATGCTAAACTACATAGTAGTTTGTCGGCAATGTTTTGTTCTCGCCGTGTAATATTTTTTAATTCAGTGAATTTCGACAAGATGCACGCCGACACTGAAACATAACATTCCAAATATAGTTTGCGAAATTTACATGCAGTTTGATCTAATCTGCTTTATGTGTGCTTCGTGGTGGAAACACGCACTGTAGTTTAGATAGAATTGCATGCATTCAGAAAAACAAATATAACAAAGGCAAAAATTCCGCCAAATAACAACATTCTGCAATCTATGTTATTGTCATAGTTCCTTTCGTGGAAATCAAGAATAGTAACATTTACCGTGTCATGTAGCGCTCAATTATCTCTGCCTACCCCGCAAGAGTCTTGGCGTGAAGTTATAGATAGATAGATGTTATACTTTCTGAATAACCGAGCGTCGCTCGCAGTTGTTTATATTTTTATGTAAAATCGCATTTCTCCTGGAAAGACACTTGTAAAGGTAAATTTTAAAAGCAAAACCTTAGTTAAATACAAAATTTGACCCAAGTTCTCAATCGTTATGGCTATTTCATAGATTCACAAAATATATTTATCATCACATCAACCCTTACTAATTCCACTGCAGGGATACGGGTCTCCCTTCAACCGAAGAGGTTTAGAACATAGTGCACCACGCTGCTCAAATGCGGATTGGCGGAGGCCAGTGTTTTCAAGCCACCCGAGGGGCACTGACTTAGCTTAACGACTGTCATCTATCGACAACAGCCGGGACCGACGGCTTAACGTGCCCTCCGAGCACGGAGAAACTCGAGATAGATAAACCCATCCATAGACAGGCTGCGATCGACGCCATCGAGCTCTCATTATTTATATATGTATAAGAATTGGTCGTTGAATGCAAATATCAGTGGAATCAATGTGTTTACGTAACGAGTCACAATCACCGGTGCCTCTCAGTGTTATGATCATAACAATCCGTGCTGCGAGGTAGTCGAACTTCCGTTAACTAGCGCTCTTTTTAGGCAATGGACAACTCAGAGTTAGTTCCCACTAGCGGCATGTACTACTGAATTCGTATTTTCTTTTTCGGATTTATAACCATATTAGTAACTAGCTGCTGCCCGCAGCTCCGCCCGCGTGGAGTTAAATAACGTAGGCTTTGTGTTAATCCAGATCATAATCTATCTACGTGCCAAATTTCATT
This sequence comes from Pyralis farinalis, assembly GCA_947507595.1. Lineage (NCBI taxonomy): Eukaryota > Metazoa > Arthropoda > Insecta > Lepidoptera > Pyralidae > Pyralis > Pyralis farinalis. Next base: position 1,732,583 of record OX382268.1, on the reverse strand, counting down.
CAAATCCGTTCAGCCGTTTTAGCGTGAAAGAGCAACAAACATCCATCCATACATACAAACTTTCGCATTTATAATATTAGTAGGATTATAACTTTGTTCAGCGGTGAAGGAAAACATCGCGAGGAAATCCGCAAGTACAAAATGTATATTTCAAAAGACGTCTGACCCTATCTAAGTAAGGTTACGGAGGTCTGATTCAGTCAGTTCGGCACTCCACCTCAAAATCAGCGAATGAGATCACTAGTAAGCTCTTAAGGATTTACTATGTTACCAGCAGAGGGAGCATCGCGACAGTGATATTTAATGTATTGCAACGTTCATAGGGTACGGTAACCGCTCGACTTCAAGGCCGTATGCCTGTACGCCTCTCGAGAAAAAACAATATCTCCGCCAAATCCTTAGGCTTAAGCGGACCACGCCAATCTTAATGGATTAGGAATCCGGTTAACATTAGGAAGAAGATGCCTTTGAGTCATGGGACTGACCCTCACATTGTCGAGAAGTGAAGCTAAATCTCAAATTTCATTCCTACTAATTGACTCATATATAATAATTTAGTACACATAATTAGTTGTGAGTTCTAAGGCAGCTATAGTTTCACTACACGGTTGCGGCGGTTACTTCTGCCGCCAACTAACTGAAGGCAGCATTGAGAATGCGCGGTGGTCTCGTCCCGTTAATAGGAGTCCGACGTTTGAATCCCGCCGTTGGATTCACCCATGTAGGAAACAACTTATGAAGACAGTTTGATATAAACTACTTTATGTGCTTCCGCTACCGATTAGTTCGTGCGAACTAGTTCCGGCCGGCACCCACCCACTACCGTTAGTAGATGCTTGTCGCCGCTGCCATGGCTGCTCCGGTAGTCTCTGCTTTGGGTGCTGCGGACGTCTCTGCGAGTGTCCGCCATCTGGAATATGAACCGCATGCACCTGCCACCGTTTCTGACCTGGCTGCAGCATGTTATTCTAACGACTAATATCTACAGCGCCTGAGACTATGGCCTGAGGATGGCGAAACACGTATCGCATAGATGACCGGAGCAGCCAGGGCAGCAGCAGTGGCGGGTGCATGCGGTTTATATTTCGGATGGCGAACAACAAATAGTATAGTGTCTATTTGAGTACTTAAACAGAAATTAGAAATATATTTTTAGACTACTTAGAATACAAGCAATGTATTAGGACAGTAGGTAACAGTCTGACGAGCTCGGTGTCTCAGTCGTGAATGACGCGACTTTGACACCAACGCTCGTGGGTTCGATTCCCACACAAGACGAACATTCGTGTGCATGAACATGTATGTTTGTCTTGGTATGGATGTTTTAAGAGAGGTAGGGCGCATCAGAGCAGCCCGTCCGGGGAAGTACCTCCACCTCACAGAAAACCGCAGCCAAATAACAACTCCCTAGAAGATTGCTGTATTCCTACGTGGGAGTGAGGTCACCAGTAAGCTCCTAAGGAGTTGCTGCGTCATTCACGATTGTGCCACCGAGCTCGTCATCCTGCACAAATTACCTGATATTATACCTAATAAGTATCTCATTTTAATAAACTGACCAACAAACATGCCGCTAACATGTAGCATTAAAATATAGCGATATTTACGGCCATGGGCCAAAACAACTGCAACTTGGTAACATCCTGCAAGCAGTCAGGGTCGCCAATTTCATACTCACACGTTCATATACAAAGTGCTTCAATCATGTGTCTGCAGTATACTCAAAAGTGTCCGATGTCCCTCCACATTTGGGTGGGTTCTCGGCGAAATTTGGCTAATGGCGCCCTGGCCTCGGGTGTATCCTTAAACACCGTTAATTACGCCGTCGGAAGTTTAATTAACACCGATTTCCCAAAGCCATTTCCCATTTTAATAGCTTTACTTCCGATATTGATTTTTTTGTCTTAATCGTCCTTTTTATTTGCTTTGCAGTGATTTTATAGATATAGGAATCTTTAGGGAAAACGAGTACCCGGACAAACATTATTACGAGTAGTTATGATATGGCATTGATTATTCAATTATCAAAACTTTGGAAAGCAAGAAATAAGACGGACTTAACGCTGATGAGAAAAAAATAAAAACAAAATCTTACGAAACGTGTATCTAAGTACTTTATGAATGAAACATCTTTATTTATATTGGAGTAGACCAACCAGGACAAATTGACCCTGCAGGAGACTGCACGAAATACATTGACAAATCTTGTGCTCTACTCCTACGATTGGGTAGGGTCACCAATAGGCTCCTAAATTATATCACCCGGGCCTTAAGGTTGCCTTTCTATTGAGTATACGGTGGAATTCCACACCACACACCAGGACCACAGCGGCACCTTTCTCCCATGCATGTGGCGGCGGGCGGCGGGCGGCGGGCGGCGGGCGGCGGGCGGCGGCCGGCGGGCGGCGGTTTAAACTACTACATTTCAAACACGGAGCGAAGGTGTTTGAAATGTATGCTTTTTAGTAACGATTGACGAGCTCGGTGGCTCAGTCGTGAATGACGCGACTTTCAAACCAACGCTCGTGGGTTCGATCCCCACACAAGGCAAACATTTGTATGCATGAACATGTCTGTTAGTCTTGGTCTGGATGTTTTAAGAGAGGTAGGGTGCATCGAAGCAGCACGTCTGGGGAAGTACCTCCACCTCACAGAAAACCGCAGCCAAATAACAACTCTCTAGAGAGTTGATTTGTTCCTGCGTGTGAGTGAGGTCACCAGTAAGCTCCTAAGGAGTTGCTGTGTAAGCAGTAGAGGAGGCATCGCGCGAGTGATACTTAATTTGCAAGCGTTAATATGCTACGGTAACGGCTTTACATCAGGTGGGCCGTATCCTTGAATGCCTCCCGACGTTGTATAAAAAAAAACGACTCCATTGGTTAATATTGGCACAGGTCTCAGTTTCTCTTTTCTTCTCCGCTCCAGTAAACATTCAGCCTTAAGTTTGTCAGTATAGAGGAACAAAAACCTACCCAGTAAACAATTAATCATAACAGGCACGAATCGTTGCGTATTCTGAAATAAAATTACGATGGACACATACACAACTATCATGACCGTCACGGCTATAATTAGACAATTACATTTTGCCAATTATACATAACGTTACCAACTGTGCCATTGACTTCTTCCGTACCCAAGTATTTCTTTCAATCACCGTGTACATTTTTAGGGGTCCGTACTTCTAAAGGTAATATTGTTAATATCAATTTGTTTTCTATTCTTATGTCAAGTAGGCCGATTCTACTAAAAAACTGCAACTGCACTGCAGCGCGGTGTGTGTCAAAATGCGTGTACATTTTGACGTTACGTTAAGCGATCTGACAGCAGCGACGTTTATTATAACGTCAAATGTGCGCATTTTGACACACGCCGCGCTGCAGTGCAGTTGCAGTTTTTTAGTAGAATCGGCCTAAAGAAAGGGTAGTGTTTGTTCCCCAGTGATCCTAGCCAAAATTAAAATCCTTAATAGTTCTTTGTGTGAGTGCGGATTGGAAGAGGGAACCCTTTTCTTTAATTGTCCAAATCTCCAGGTCTCTTTGTATGACATGCTCCCCCCTAATATTCCTCGTCCTGTTAATGTCTCCTATCTCACCCTGGTGTATTCTCGTTTTATTTCAGTTTTGGTTAAATTTATAAAAAATAATAATTTGTAATTGTGATCCCTGTAACATTTACATCCTTCTGTTTGGTAGTCCATGTTATGTCACCCTTTTAGCTGTTTATTTAAACTGCCTACTAATTTGTATCTGCTGGGTAGGGTACTAACTCTATGTCTGTGTTGTATTGTTTTGGATCGCTCAGCGGACACTCGCTATTTTGCACCGATCAACAGTCATTTTACCGGACCGTGTCTTTCTCAACCTCGACATTGGCAAAATCATCGTTAAATTAACAACGATGGAGCCACTTTATTTAAAAAAATAGAATAGAATAGAAGGAAGAGCAAGAGGCAACTTGACTGTGCATGAAGGCACCCTGCGCTCACAAAAACGCCTAAATATTACAGCGTTTGAAGTCTACTCACCAATACGAGAATATTTTAATCAATAAGCCGAATAGTGCCGCCATGTTGATCCGCGAACTAGCCATTAAGAGCTGCGTGAAAAGTGTTCTACTTTATCCCCCAACCCGTAGCGGTGAATTGAGTTAGTATATAATATCGCTCTCATCGGTTCTCTATAGGTTACCTATTTCCTTCCTGGGTAGGACCCATAAGCTATTGAATTGAATAATTTTTAACGGAAGTATCGCGTGTTTTATTTATTTTGTTGAACCTGACGTTTCGAATACTTTGCAGCGTCCGTGGTCGCAGGAAGACTAAGGTGATATTTGTCCCACATTTGTTATACAATTATTACATCTACCGACATGGATGGATTAATTATATATGTTCCGATTCACACAAAAATCGCTCATGGTCTCCGAATGTTTTTGAGAAGATCTCTGGGTTTGTGACTTGATTATTTTTAGGACTGGATCCCAAGCAGGTGGTACTTGCCAACCATCTTCTCTATTGAAATTGGGGTGTTTTCTTATTACAGTAACTTACAGTTGATCTACAACTATAAAGTTTGTCAAGAAGCAAGGTCTAATAGCACAGGGAACATAAGCTTGTAAGTTAAGCATTTAGAGGTAGGGCGCACCTTGACTGAGGGAATACCTCCACCACACAAATTACCGCAGCAACTCCTGAAAGGATTGTTGTGTTCATAAGCTCCTGAGGAGTTGCTGTCTTAGCAGCGGAGATGTAACCACTTTTCATCAACGTGAACCGTGTCCTTGTATACCATCGCCTTTGTTAAAATAAGTTGAGGAAAATGTCGGAAAACTGTATTTTATGTTAAACTATAACAGGACATAACACATTAAACGTACATATATATAAAAATCTAACATACATATCTCCTTAGTAATGGGCGCGTTATTAAAATATGTACTTCCGGTTGTCTAAGAATCTAAATATGGCACAAACAAAGAGTGATACTGCACAGAATATGTAAATCTGATTATTATATTTTATTTATTTGCGTTACAATTTTGAGTGTCACTCTAATCGAACGTTAAGCTTTCTAGGGCACGTTAAACCAGCAGTCCCGGTAGTTGTCCATAGCAGACAGTCGAGCTTATTCAGTGACTTGAAAACACTGGCCTAATAGAGCAGCCTGGCAGTGTAATACCTACTCTAAATCACTATGGTTAAAGGGAAGGGAGAGAAAATTTAGCGAGCTCAGTGTTGCAGTGGCTAGTAACGCTACATACGTCCACCTAAAAAAACCGCAGCCAGCCAACAACTCCCTTGAGGGTATTGTTGCGTGTGAGTGAGGTCACCAATAAGCTCCTAAGGAGTTGCTGTGCGAGCAGCAGAGGTGGCATCGCGCGAGTGATAATATATCACGACCGTTCATAGGCTACGGTAACCACGTTACATCACGTGGGCTTGTATACCTCCCGTACCCCTTAAAAACAATAATCGGCATTATTTTTCTGTCTGTAGGTTGATATGTTAGATATTGTTTTATTACATGACTTCTAGCTGGTTTCGAAGTGAATATTGTGCCTCATTTATGTGGCCACTACACTGACAGGCCATTTATTTATATAGCTTATGTTATAGGTACTTAATATGCGAGGACGAGGGCCACGAATTCGGTCAATCTCAAGAAAGTTACATACTTATGTAAGGGAGGGTATCGTCTCCGATCTCTAATACTTTGTTTAGACATTGTTACGTTTTATGACAAGCAGAGAATTTGTTATCTAATACGATTCTATTACGAAGCCACATAAGCTTGAGGTCATTAGACGAGACGAGACGAGCTCGGTGGCGCAGTGGTGAAACGCGCTGTTACGCTACTTTGACACCAACGCTCGTGGGTTCGATTCCCACACAGTACAAACATTTGTGTACATGAACATATCTGTTTGTCTTGGTCTGGGTATTTTCTATGTATGTTTATCAGTTGTCTAGTACTCATAACACAAGCTTCGCTTACTTTGGGGCTAGGTGGCGCTGTGTAATTTGTCCGACAATATTTATTTATTTATTAGAAGTTTTGTTTATACATTTAATCCAGGCATATAATAATAAGAATTTATTTCAGAGTCCATAATTATATTAATATGCGATTTAGTAATAATTTTGGCCTTATCCTATATTAGTTCAGTGTTAGTAAATTAAGACTTTTTGTATTGTATTGCCAAACATATTGTATTGCCAAACATATTGTATTGCCAAAGATTCAAGTCCGTCCTCCTCGTGGGCAAAACACCACAGGCATGGGGCAGAAGCGAGCTGACGTTGTTTATCAAGAAGGGTGACAAAGCATTATTGAAAAAATCGGCCAAGTGCGAGTCGGACTCGCGCACGAAGGGTTCCGTACCATTATCTATAAAAACGGCAAAAAAATCACGTTTGTTGTATGGGAGCCCCTTAAATATTTGTTTTATTTTAATTTAATTATTTATTCTTAAAGTGAATATATAACTAAATATTCTGTGAATATTTCAAGCGTCTACCTGTTGCCGTTATCAATATCGAGCAAAAATGCCGCCCCCTTAAATATTTATTTATTTCTATTTTTTAGTATTTGTTGTTATAGCGGCAATAGAAATACATCATCTGTGAAAATTTCAACTGTTTAACTATCACGGTTCATGAGATACAGCCTGGTGACAGACGGACGGACGGACGGACGGACAGCGGAGCCTCAGTAATAGGGTTCCGTTTCACCCTTTGGGCACGGAACCCTAAAAACTATAGACCCATCTCTCTTCTGAGCCATGGGACGATACTCGATATTTGGTGCATAAGGTGTCGGAAGTAATGCTTCTTTGACACCAAGGCTCGTGGGCTTGATTCCCTGAACGTGACCACGAATGTTTATTGTCTTGATCTGGGTGATTATAAGAAAGGTAGGGCGAGTCAGCCCTTCACCTCATAGAAAATCGCAACCAAATAATGATCAGGCGGGCCATGTCCTTGTATGACACCTGGCTTATAAAAATATACTCGTTGTTTCTACCACGATGACTCACAACTTGTTATAAAACCGATGAAGGGTTTTATTTTTTATATACACACAAGAGACAGACGAAAACATACATATTTATGTCCGTCACACGCATTTTTGTTTAATAATATATCCATTGTCCGTCTATCCGTCGCATTCAACCTTAATTGCAACAAGATGATTAAACGCACCTGTATAGTTCATTGTTAAGCGTAACGATACTATCATTTCAACAAATCGTCGTTATGTTTGTACCAAAAGGCCCGGACACTCGGTAATCACTCGTGCCATTGTAATTGACGTCAAGAAACAGTATTAACGTTACATTGTTTATGTTACAGGTTGTTCGTAATCTGTGTAATAATTGTTACATCAATTATTGAACCACCAATCAGCGCGTCCACGATCCGCAGAAAGATTGCGCCCGTCAGAAATGTTGATGACTTAGTCACAGCAGAAAGTTCCATGTACGAAGCTAGAACAGACAAGGTGAGGGCCAATAACATAAGAGCGATTAACCACAATCAAGGTGGTGGGCTGCAGAAAACCTTACCCGCGCTTACGTCTGCCAAGGTCATAGAAATTAAAGGAGATGCAACCACAGACGACAAACTGGAATTAACAACTGCGTTTCTACTTTTAAAAACTGACCAGGGGCTTTTCAAAATAACCGGTTTACCCATATACACAAGTGACACCACATCGCTTCCTAGTCAAAGCCCTACAGCCTTGCCATTTGATACAACGGAATTTTTAAGAGAACGAAGAGAAAAAGGAAAACGAAATACTACTGCCGCAACTACCGTAAATACACACGATGGCATATCGAGTAGGATAAATAATTTGAAATTAACTAGCCCGAAAACTAAATCCAAAAAACATAATGACATCCCAAGTGAAAACACTACAACAGGCACGTCTATCAATATTGACGCATTGTCACATCGGACAGAGCATGAGCAAGAGACCGATGGTGCCACTTACACTGCTACCGATACAACCCAAACTTCAATACCTATCGATTATAAAAAACATGAAGAAGAGACTACTCCAAATGATGGCACCTCAGAGACAACATATGCAACTGCAAGTGAAGCATTTAGTTTTGCTTCTGCGTCTCCTCCTTGGAAAAAATATACAACTATTGATCGGAAAAGAGTAGAACCTAGTACACTGACTACTATAAATAGTGAAATTGACACTGAGCCCACTCGTTTTAGTTTAGGGAAGTTATTAAGTGAATCTCCAATACCGTCACTGGAAGAATTGGGAGAGGACCTCCTTTCAGATTCACATATAACGACGACGCCTACTCAAAGTGAACTAGAAGCATCTAGTTTAACTGTTGTTAAAGAAAACGTCGGTATTACTCCTGAAGTTATTTCGACTGAGTTTATTTCTTCTCCTGCAACAAAGCCAACTTCACTAAGAACATTGCATATGACATCCATGAGGGCTGGTTTTCTAGATTATTCAGCGAAACCAGTAGCAGAAGAAGCAACTACGATAATTGAGAACTTTGATACATTCAACAAATCTGAATCGATACCAGCGTCGTTCGAAGTTGAAAATAAAGAAGTCCACACTTTACCAGGAAGTAAAAGCGTTACTCGTGTGGGAGCGCAAAGCCAACTGGTAAGTTATGGTTTACTTTTATAGTACATATTAAGGATTTCCAAGTTAAGTGAAATCCGATAACTCTCGCCCAAATAACTGTTCTCCAATCCAACCCCCAACTTGGGGTGTTGGGGGACCAATTTAATTTAATTTAATTGCGGGTAGAAATGCTTGGGTTCATACGGATCCAAGCATTTCTATCAGCCATTAAATTTCTTTGGATTAACTATCATCTTTAGGAATGCGAACTTCACCCGTAAATGTTTTTTATAGTAATAGTTCGGTGGGAGATTCTTAGTTTTCTGCGAATGAATAAGATCAATAATCTCTTGAGGAGTCGCTGTTTCAAAAACGGGGGTGGCAACAAGTAAACTAACCGCTTTGTTAAAGCCTAACATCCATAGGCTACAGTATCCGCTTCTTTTCGGACATTTCTCTGCGACAAGCCGAAAGAGAAAAAAAAAAAGCCTGTCTCACTTACTGCGGTTCAGTTCGTTGCTTGTACTGACTAAGTCAGTTCGAAGAACTTATAAAGCTACGCTAGATAGAGCTTTGTATTTTTCTTCATGTTTACCCAAAACTGACTCTAAACGGATACAAACTATACACAGGCTTAATGAAAACCTAAGGTTAATTACGTGACGCGGACACAAGCAAATTTTTTTTTCAGTCATTTCCCTAAACTAAAACTTCGTTACGGTTAGGTTTTTTGACGACTTCGAAGAAACTGTTCTAGCTCGAAACATTATTCTATTTATCTTGTAATATTTACATAGCCCTTTATGGGCTGTGATTATTTCTGTTTTAAATATTTCTGAGATTGAGTCCCTCCTATCCTAAGTAAAAGGCGGCAAGGGGATGGGCTCTGTCTCCGAAACATCTAATTACAAAAATCTGAAATAACCACAGCTAATAAAGGCCATGCAAAGAAATTTGAAAAAGTACAAGGAAATGCCTTTTGTGGTTAGCAGAATAGCAAAACAGCAATATTATGTGTTTCATATGACAACGCCAATGATGTCGTACAGCTAAGAGTAGATCTCGCTTGACGCACCCGAAGCGCAGTTGTCACTCTTATTACGTGCATCATAAAATGGTACAAAGGAAAAGCGCACTTAACTATACAACTCGGTCATTCATATAGAAAATTAAGAAGTCTCAGCCACGGCTACAAAGGCAGTAATTTTAATTGATGGAGAAAGATATTGAGAAATGGTTTTTCAAATTTTCTATCAAGTGAATAAAAAAAATTATAGAAACATTCGACAGAGATTAAAAATCCCTGAGTGTTTCCTTTGAACAACAGGTATCGCAGAAAGGAAAGCTATTTTATCCAAGCTAAATTAATTTAGCTTACCCAACTCCGTGGCCTAAAGAAATTTCACTTTATAAATGTGCCTATTTGAACTGATTAACATTAAACGTGTTGTAAGAGGTACTTACTATTAGATCTGTGTCATGTGCTTTTGCAACTAACTCAGAACCATGCATAACTTTTTGAGATATTAGTTAGTTGTTATCAATGGAAGTTCAAAATGTAGAAGATCTAGTTATGTTACAAATCTTTATAATATTATTATCTCACGAAACAAATGCGCTCTACTTATGTAAACATAGTTTGATATGTATTTTTATGAGTAAAGCCTTTAAACATATGAGTAAAGCTAGTGTTGAGATCATGAAAAAGTTGCCGCTACGTATACTGAATTAACTAATATTATGTTCTTTATTTCAGGCGGAGGATGTGATAAAAGAAGAATTGTTGCGAGAAGAGACCCTCAGTAATATCTCAGAAAACAGTCGCTACAGAAAAGAAGATAACGGAGTGGGAAGCGATAAAACCACGGTTTCAGATATTGTACTATTAGAACAAGATACACCGGGTGAAGACTTAAGTGTAAAGCCAATAGATAAAAATTCTGCATTATATACAGTAAGCTCTAATAACTATAAACCGCTAAAGAAAATAGAAGTTCAATCTCTTAAACCTATTCTAAGAGATCCAGATGACAACAGTTGGAGAAATGAAAGTATTAGTTCGCTAGGGATAGTTTTCAAAGCAAAACCTCCTTCCAAAAATTATACGCAGGTCTTGAAAAATAAGACTGAGACACTATTCAACAACTCTTTTGAGCGGGATAATAAAAGCGGAGTACCGGATCTAAGAGAGCGCTTAGAAAAAATAACAGAAGTAAGAAAATCTAAGAAAAAGAAGGTTATAGACAAATATGGTGACACAGTGTACAGCGATTATGAAGAAAATGCTAATTCTGCTGAAACAACAAGCGCGAGCTCGCCTACGATAGAGACAACGTCAGCAATCGTTCCTAAGGCAAAAACGATAACAAAATATGTATATACAAATCAACCAGACGTAACTACGTACACTACTTTATTAAATCAACTTTACGGCCAGAAGAATAAGGATTTGGTATCTGTTACGACAGCGAAACCGAAAAAATATAATAGTATTCTCGAATACTATGACACTACAGACGAGTATGATGCAGAATATGTGAATCTTCCGAAAATAGACTTGAAAAAGTTCACGTCTCGTTTGCCACCTCAAGATACTCCTCTCACTACTGCGCCGATACCGACGTCACAGTTCACAAAACCAGCCACTAATTACTGGCCGGATAGGAAGCCCACACTCCAGTACTTCCCACCCCGGAATACTCAGAAAGTAAGTACGATAAACGATTATGACGATTTCATGAGAAAAATGAACTACTATACCTACAAAAATACTAAAAGCACGAATCCCGCTACATATGCCACGGTTCCGACGGCACCTGTGTCGCAAAGATACGAACAGTACAGACATAATACCATAAAACCAGAAGAATTCACGCGACTGTACAGGCCGACCAATGTAGAAAACAGCGGTGACGTAGCGGGACCGCAGCGGGCAGACTTGCAGGGAAACAACGGATACGTGGATACCAATGACGGAAATTACAATAGGGCCTCGTATGTTATTAAGCATTACAAAGACTTTATAGACGTGGCGGCTAAAGACGCCGATTACGACAAAAACATCGAATATGAATCGGAAGCATACACGCGACAACCGCACAGAGGAGTCACGCTACACGAATTAGCGAGAGCCAAGGATCAAAACAAACATAGTATCGGCGGGGACTACGATTACGACGCGCAGTTCCGCAGGGATATTCTCAGTAGGTTCGTCGATAATTTCAACCAGAATAGCGAACGATTCAAGGTCGATTTCCCAATTCTATACAATAACAGCGTGGTGCACAGGACGCCGGAGGAAAGCGGCAAGGCTATAGCCACGTCAAGCGCGTTCGTGAAGAGGCTTTACGACGAGCCGACGAATGCCAATACGGCGACGAAAACTAACGATTACTTGATCCGGAGACCTTGCGATCATTGCGACAACTTCACAGTAGAGCTGTCGCCCGCGTACGAGCTTCACTACTACGTACCCGAGCAGGAAGAGAAAGAGGAGGCGGACCCGCGTACCACTTTATCATACCGATACGGCTTATGAAATGAATTGTCACCGAATTATCCATTCTATTTAGTTCGTCGCTTTGAACTTAGCGGTATTGCGAACTAAAATAGACTTATTTAAATGAATTTCGTTGTAATGAATATTCGATTTTATCTGATAATTGAATTCATTCAATGTCGATTGGGATTGTCTCCATTTGTAAATAGATTTTTGTAAAATTTTGTAGTGTAATTTAAATTTTAGAATAATTAACATGCGCCACGGCCGCAGGTTTCAAAATGGGTATTCTAGTTTAGCATAATTATTTAAGATAAACGGTATTCATTAAGCCATATTTTATGCAGTCTCTTCACTAGACGTTTACGCTGAAATAATATTTAGTTACCTATGTCTTCCAAAACATAAATTTCTGGATCAGTCGATGTTTTTTAAAATCGCCAATCACAGTAGCTAAGCTCTGTGACTTCCCTAAGGACTGAGTAGGAATTTAAGTAATAGGGCCTAAGAATATGGCAATCATTAGTTTTAAATCGTGTAAGTTCATTGCCAAAGATATTTCTCTGATATCGCACCGACATTATTTATCTCGGAAGCTGTCGAAAGCACGCTATTTATAATTAAGTGACTGTAATTATTTCAAAATAAAGTTACGGGGCGAAATAAACGAGGTGTTACTGTTAAATTGCGCGGAAAAGGTTCTTTTAAAAATATTTAACGTACATATTATACACAAATCCCCATAAAATATCATGCAACAGTTGATTTGTTTATCATAGCATTTACGCAATGGTCTAAAAGTAAACAGTGAATAAATTTTCCAACTGATAATATCGTTATAGTATACAACAATAAATGTTTTATATCTTTCTATAAGAATATTGATCTTTTATAAGAAATATATTATAGATAGTTTTTAAACAATTATTTAGGGATGTCCATGTCGCGTCGGTGCGAAATGTGCTGTCTTCACCTACAGAGATTTGATTTACTCGTACATATATTACCGAATTATTATGTGACAGCGTGTTATGAATGTGTGGTCATATTATATGTTTTTTTTTAAACGAATGAATCGTATTTTTATTTGTAAACCATTACCCACTGCTTTTCATTTTGTGTCATTTTTTTTTTTTTACCACTTTAAATACTATACAAATACAAAATTCTTTATTTGTTCTCTCACATAGACTATACAATACAATTTGAGATAAATTTAAGATGTACATTACATTAAATTCACTCTATGAGAGAGACTGGTCTCTGTACTAGGAGGACCTGTATGACAGATCACCAGTCTCTCCAACACTGGACCAAGTATACATTAATAGGTAAGTACCTCTTAATGACAAAAATAGGTAACAAATAGGATTTGGTTTCTATTCAAGAAAAGAGGGAGGGTGGAAGTGAAGCGGGCACAATAAGCACCCCTTGGGGCGTAAAGGGCTCATCATGATCTGCAGAGCTAAAGACAATCTCACTTGCACATGATGCATCCTGCAAAAGAAAATAGATATTTACTAAAGCAACTATGTTGATAATATTCTTGACGAATTCGGTGGCAGTGATTAGTAACGCTAGTTTGACAGGTGACTACCAATGTACATGTTAATGGAACTAATTTAGCCCCTGTGGAGACAACTGTGTTCTTGGTTATAACAATCGACTCCAAACTACAATGGGGCCCACAAATTGAAAAATTATCAGGAAAACTAAGTTCTGCAGCCTAATGCAGTGAAAACTATTAGACGGCTCACTGATATTGATACGGCTAGAATAGTTTATTTCAGCTACTTTCACAGTATTATGTCATACGGAATTCTTCTTTGGGGTAACTCCGCGGACATTAACACCATCTTTTTATTGCAAAAGAGAGCCATAAGAGCTATCTACAAACTTGGTCCCCGGGAGAGCCTTAGAGAAAAATTCAAAGAAATAAATATTCTAACAGTCGCATCGCAATATATCTATGAAAATCTTTTGTATGTCCATAAAAACATAGACTCATTTTGTAAAAAGAGTGATACTCATAACATAAATACTAGATATAAGCATAATCTTGTGTTACATCCAAGCCGTCTCCACAAAATAAGTAATTCTTTTATGGGGCAATGTATACGGTTCTATAACAAACTTCCCAGCAATGTAAGAGAATTGTCAATAAACAAATTTAAAACTACCATTAAAGCCAAATTGTGTAGCAGGGCATATTATAAAGTATCTGACTATATTAATGATAAAAATGCCTGGGATTGAGTCGATCCAATTATAATGTAATTAATAAATTATGTAAATTTGTTTGGATACCAAAAGAGGGATGCCTGAGTTTTTTGGCAGTATTTTTATCAGTGCTCACCTAGTCATGAACTGCACGGTAGGGAAAAAAATTGTGACGATTCCAAACAAATGTACCTAGCCATTTTTACGGAATAAAAAGATTTTGACTTTGATACCAACGCTCGTAGGTTCGATTCCCATACAGCAGACGCAGTCCTCTAGGCCTTAGAAGCGATTTTGGAGTTCAAGATGAAAGCTTTTGGGGTTATATAATATTCAAGACGTCTCTCACCATACAGTGGTAGCTACCGGTTTTCACAGTAGCAATCACGAGACTTCATGTGGTAGCTTTCTGAAGAAAGAGTTCATTATACAGAACTTGAAAAAAAGTAGGAGTTCTTCATGAATGCAGCCTACATCTGTCCCATTTGTTTACGCTGCCCTATTCCAAATTGCTTCACTCTCAGCTCTGACCCCTCATCCGCTCTAGCCTTGATCGAAATCACTCATAACAACTGTATAGTGGGTCCAGTAGTCATGTATCGCTTAAGAAATATCCTCTTACATTGCCTCCAGCTCCTCATCATGGTGTGTAGAAATCGGCGCGTAGATCTGTATCACCTTTAGCGAGTGTCGCTTGGTGATTTTAAGGACAAGGAACGCTACCCAGGTCGACACTCTCTAAGACGTGATGTTGTTACAGAAGGAACTCCGAACGATAAACCCTACACCATCTTGGGACTGTTGGTCGCCTTCCTGAAAATAGAGAAAGTTGCCGGACTCAAGGATTATTGTGTCCTCCCCCACTCTTTGGACTTCTGATAATCTTCCGGCTGTGTAATTGTATCGACAATCTTCAATGTGCGCGTGTTATATATTGCCAGGTATTTGTTGTCGATTTTGGTAGACGAATCTCTGTCGAGGATTCTTCGCCCCCCTGCCCCACTGTTGCCGCGACCGCTACCTTAGTGCGGGATTAGGGGCCGTGGATTTGTTGCCTTCATATTTAGGGGGGTATTGCCATAATCACTACGCGGATTGGCGATCGCAGGCAATAAGGCAGTGCACGAGATGACGCTGCTGTTCGTCGTCCGGTAACGTTTTTCCCTCAGCCAGCACCTATAGCAACCACGGGACAAAAGGGGTGGAGGGGAGCAATACTATTCTGGCACCACACGGCATACCATTCACAATTCTGTAATAACATCTTTTCTGTATTATTATGTCTTATATCTCTCATTTAGCCCGACAGGCTGAACACATGTGACAATAAATAAATATTTACTGCCCAACGCCAACCAGTTTCAAATCGAGCGAAGCTTGTGTATAGGTAGGTACTAGACGACTTATACATACGAAAACACCTTTTTATTCTATATATTTATTAATAATACTTAAGAAACACTCAGACCACGACAAACACATGTTTATGCACACAAATATGCCTTGTGCGGGAATCGAACTCACAACCATTAGTGTTATAATAGTGATTGACCAAAGACATAAGGGACAAGAATTTGTCTTTGAAAGAAATCAATGTAATATCACAATTTCGCCAACGTTGCCCGCAGTCATCAGTGGCGAGTGTTACCTAATGCTGTACGTACTTGGATGATCGCCAGCCGCGGGCCGACAATACGAGTGATAGGCAATGCAGTAAACTACTTTATTATATGTGATGCATTACACATGCGAACTATGTCGTTTAGCGAACTGTTGCACTCTCGTAACAGATCAATATGAAATTCTCAATTCGACCAGTGAGCCTTTCCTTTCGAGTGATCTATCTATGACTTCACGCCAAATCCCTTGCCAGGTAGGCAGAGAGAACCGAGCGCCACGTGACTCGATCCTTACATATCTCACCCGCTTCTTTAACATCCATTGCTCTTCTCATGCACGCTCGCCGGTTTCTAGGGCTCCTGACATCAACTTCTGATAGACCAATTTGGTCATGGTAGGTAAGTCTTGGCCTTCCTCGGCTCATATGATGATGATGATCAAAGATCGTGATGAAAATATTCAGATTTTTTCCACCTTTCGTTCTAGATATTTCGATGGAAATGTCTTAGGTAGAACAAATACTTGAAGAAAATGCCTGCCTGTACATTGTCAACATTTTTAGCTAAATAAACGTTGATATTTATGTCCCATCATCCTAGATCAGTGGAGGTACTCCCTTTGGCTCGGTAAGCCGTATCCGAAATGCATTCGAAATGTTCTACATATACCTAGTCCATACATTTTGATAGATAACTTTTTGATTCCGATTCAAATATAGTATTTCGAGGCAATGTGAATACGCCTACATATAATTATATTATATTACTGTACTGTACCTACTGTTCCCATCTCTGGGTTGATGCTCTCCAGTATATACTTACTCGGTTTACTTGCGTAGGTACTGATCGCATGCAACTTACAAAGGTCAGCGACCTGGAGCGATTTTCCATCAGCTGAACTCGCTGCCTACGCGAAGAGACGTTTTCATTTATTTATTCATAATCAATATGCATTGTATTTCAAATGTTAAAATTATACAATATTAACATTTTAATCACAGGTATACTTAAAGTGAAAATTTTATTATCATAGAAGCTTTGCTTGTAGTTTATTACAATATTATATTAATATAATACACTATAATATTAAGCAATTGATAAATAATTACAATTATTGTACATTAATTTTTAACTCGGCACATAAACTTCAAAGAATCAGAAAAGGGTCTTCCAAAACCAAAAAGTAATCTAAATTTATAAAAGACTAATATTTACAAATCGATATAAAAAAGAAAGGTTTAAAAAAATAAAGTTCGGGCTAGGTACTTCATCCTCGCGAGTTTTTAAAGCCCGCTTAAGGACTCGCGAGGATGGGTCCTAACCAAAGTTCAGGAAGATTGGGCCGGGTACACTAGGAGGCCCCGGAGGAGATGGCCAACAGTTCACGGACACGACAGGAGGTACGATCGGAGATGTAGGCCGCAGACGGGTAGTTCGCCCAGCGAACCACAGCCAGCGAGAAGGACCTTGAGGGGCTCACGGTCGCAGGACGTCCAGGCGCTGTTGTAGACGGTGCGAGTGACTGCGATTCTCCACTGCAGCTAACAGAGCACTGCACGCGGATGCCGCAGATCTGGGCGCTGATGTACGCGGCGAGAGAGGTCACCCTGGCCCTACACGACAGGGGAGCACACCGCACACTGAAGGACAGCGTTCGCTCGCTCGTGTTTTGCTCACAAGGAAAGCTAACAAACCTGACTTACCCACTGTGGTCAAGCTGTTTTTTATGGCTTCTTTCCCGATCCCTCGATTTAGTATTTTTTTTTTTTGGTCACAAAGATATGTAAATTAAGTTTTTAGAAATACACAATATGTAAAAAAGCTATTTAGTATTTAAAACTTCCGTCATACCGTTTTCGAACAATTGAAATTCGAACAGAAAACTTTCGTGAGTACTAACGATAGGTTACCGGTGTCGAGATACAGCAGTCGATTAGTCAATGGCGGCTTGAAAATGTTGCAGCAGATTGGCTTGATTTATATAGCTGTGTTCCGGTTTGAAGGATGAGATATGGCAGAGAAATCACTGGGTACCGGCAGCGCGCGAGTAACATCCCCGTGGTGTTGCGAACTGTTATACCTTCACCCTGTATACCTTTATGCTGACAAAGCCTCCTGTACCTCAGACCATATATCCTGCATCATCACTACTCCCGATCGAAAGTCAGTTCAGCTCCAACATCCGAACACGCCGCGCACATCCCAACTCCATCCAAATTATATCATAGTTTCACAAATTATATATAAATCAGTTAATAAATATATAAGTGAATAAAAACCTTTTTTTTTTAAATTTGGCGAGCCTATTGACGTTCTGTTAAGAGGGGACCTCTTAACAGAACGTCAATAGGCTCCGGTGACCGCTTACCATCTCATGCGGGCCGTATGCTTGTTTGCCAATCTAGTTGTATAAAAAAATGTTTGTACTGTAATTACTATGTTACTCAGATAAGTCCCCAAATGAGACAGACATATTCATTGCGCAACTGTTCGTCTGGTGCGGTAATCAATCCTACGTCCCCTGGGTTTAAAGATGCCATTAGTATTCAATCTGTCGACTGCAGTGTGTATAGTGCAGTGCAAATAAGCCAAGACTTACCTATCATGACTTGATCGTGTTTTATCAGAATTAAATCAGGCACCTTAGAAACCGGCATGTATAGAGCTATGAATATTAAAGAAGCGAGTGAGGTGTGAAAGGAACGCGTCACGTGGCGCTCGGTTCTCGTTGCCTACCCCGCAAGGGATTTGACGTGTAGTTATAGATAGTGACTCTTCCTTTATTGGCCAGACCTACTGTGTTATATTATGATTCTTAGCATTATCAGTCAGCTATCTAAGATTAAGGAATTGGCGAAGATACTGAGTTTTAGATGGGGCGACTGCCGTCGGACCTCGGCACGCCAGGGGGAAGACCAGATCTTTCTTAGGTTGGATCCCACACTATCTATAAATTCACGCCAAATCCCTTTCGGAGTAGACATAGAGAACTGTTAGGTCACACGTCTTGCGAAATAAATAGCTCTATGGCTCAGTCGTGACTGATGCGACTTTGACACAAACGCTCGTAACGGGTTCGATTCCCACACAAGGCAAACACTAGTGTGCATGAACATGTCTGTTTGTCTTGCTCTGGATGTTTCACGAGAGGTAGGGATCATCAAAGCAGCCCGTCTAGGGAAATAATACCTCCAAATCACCGAAAACCGCAACCAAATAACAATTCCGTAGGGGGTTGTTGTTCCTGCGTGTGAGTGAAGTCACCAGTAAGCTCCTAAGGAGTTGCTGTGTGAGCAGCCGAGGAGGCATCGCGCGAGTGATACTTAATTTATTACAAGCGTTAATAGGGTACGGTAACTGCTTTACATCAGGTGGGCCGTATGCTTGAATGCCTCCCGACATTGTATAAAAAAAAGAAGAAATATCAGATACGAAGAAATATGAAGCCCAGTAACAATAGGTGAAATCTGTGCTTACTCAACACAGTGCCGCGATGTCAACACGGGCGTCAACCGCGCCGTAACCGATGATGCTGTGTGCAGTCTCTAATATAATTCGGTAAAACTCTTCGCTTCTCATCATCGCCAAGAGAACAGCGACTCAAGGTGTCGAGATCTCCGGCAATATTTATTTCGAAGTTAACTTGAGGAGGTCATGCTGGCGCGGCCAAGAATCTTGTCGCGTTGAATAAAATGATACAGTATTTCAGCCCGACATAAAGACCAACTCAGACCGCACATGGAGTACTGTACTCAGATTCTTGACGATTCTGTATGACACGGTATGAGCCCTTTGAGTTCAAGGAGAGATTTAGCCTCTCTTTATGTGTTCTATTGATTGTACAACGGGTTGTGTTCCGAGACGTTGTTCGATATGATGCCAACAGCCTACAATCGCACCGCTCATCGACGGCTGGTAACTCATCCTCATGCACTGGAACCGCAATGACCGCGTACTGTACCAGAGCAGTTTTCTATCGGGAACTCATAGGTTGTGAAACCTGCCGAGGTTTCCCTATGGAATACGGCATGAGGTTCTTAAAAAAAATCGTGCAGAACTCTTTGCTGGACCAGCAATGCACGAGTGACACCCCTGATGTTTGTAATTAATTATCACCAGGTCGCAAGCTCGTTTCCCACTTTAGTGGTATACAACATTTAACTGGATATAGTCAATAACACCGAGGGTTATGTGATCAAAGCTCAAGTGAACAGGTAATAAAAGAAAGGTTTATGAAATAAATGAAACCACGCGAGGAGTCCTTTTTAAAATACAATTTTATTGACATTTTTATTTTAGATAAGTATGGGAACATCATTCGACCGTCCGATCGCTTCAAATGGGCTACACGTACGTCGTTTTGAGCATGATTACATTACGTTCAGTAAATACAATACGGTTACGCCTAAAGTATATTCCATTTAGTCTCGCGTCGGCGACAAACTGGACGCAAACGAAAACCGAGTGGAAAATGCAACTCTGGATCAAATAAATATAGTTACAATATCAATACATTAAAAACCAAATAAAATAAAAATGATCAATTTCTCAAAATGAACACATTCTTCTTTGGATACATAACACCAGAACACCTATCGAAGGTATATTAGACAATTATATACATATCGACATTTTAATATAGCACTCTCCTAGTAATGTGTCCATTTTATTGTAAACATAAAACAAAGACTTAAATCAACAAGAAATAGGAACCAGGCATTGTTTGTACATGTAGTCTTCTAAATAGCACGTGTTTCTGGCAACGGTTGATGTAGTAGTGAAGCACTACCTTTATATATTTATTAAATAGGCCCGCCTCACACTCACGTGATCGAGAACTGAGGCTCCAAAGTCGTTCAATTTACCAGCACGCTAAAAATGTTCACACTTTTTACTATAGTTATTGGAATTTTATTACATACAATTAAGATAGCTATGTATAGTTTCTAGAATCCGGACTGTAACGTTAACTAAACTATTTTGATTACGTCCTTCAATTTAGATAAAGGTTCTAACAATTAAAGATAAATTGCTACAAAACCACGGATACTGGTAAAAAAACATGAATAATAGTTGTACAGTTTATGACACACTTAAACTATTAGATCTTTATAATTAAATAGGGCAGTTTCGTAAAATGTAATATAAATAATTTCTAAAGTAAAATTTATAAACATTTTAGCTCCAGCTCATACGACAAGGGTATCATCGTAAGGTAGTGATTGACTATACTTATTTTAATGAAAATACATTTGCCAAATGGCTGAAATTGTCATTTGAATTTTTGTCAAAGTATTAAACATACACGTAAAGATTTTCAACTGTTTTAATCTATTAACATTTATACAACTGATATCGTAAGACTACATTACAACGCACTGCCAAAGCAAAAAAGTGCGGTACAATTGTTTCATTTGTGCAGAACATAACCAATGAAGCGCAAAGCAAAAAATATAAATAAAATCATCGACTTCGGCGTAAACACCGTGTCTTGTCGTGCGCACCGTTCAAATATTCATATTTTTGTAACAACGAATTGCGTTCTGTTAATATTATGTATTGAAGCCCTTCGTAACCGTGTTAACTTGTTAAGTTACACTCACGTATCCACTGACGCTTTTTGACGTAACCTAAAAAGCCATAATGTCACGAAAGTACCTAACTAATTCCAGATTTTTTTAAACTACCAACACTGATTACATTTACGGAGTGTACGACCGCTCCCAAGAACTAAAGGAGATGGAAGTACCAATTATTATCAGCAACTATGGAACCACCTCCAAAAACACTCTGTTTAAATTTTTTCGCGGTAGATATTTAATTTATAAGTAGAACAATGGTTTTTATTTATTTGTACTACTTGTGCTTTACAGTTGTCGATAATTAATGGTATTGTTCATCGGCTTCAGTTTTCAGGCGTAGATTTCCTACACTGTACATTCATTCATAATGTTTAACCAAGCGCCCCAATTGGTTTTTATAGGATACCGAACAGGTTACATGTAATAACTTTTTTATTAATTTGAACAAGACACAGGTTAAAAAGAAATGTCAATTATTAATAATGCTAACATGGATTACGAATAATGTATCAAAATGTAATAAATAAAGCAATATCGCAAAGTGACTCGGGCAACAATTAAAATACTATGGTGTTCGTTAAAATACGCTGTAAAATGTAAAGGTACACCGGCTCGTCGAAACCGTAATAATAATTTATAAGTATAGTTATACTACAAGCGAATATATACAAGGACACGCCGCTTTACCAGCTAAATACCTGCCTCCCGACGACGCTCTCTCGGCCGAGGATACCGGTAACATACAACATATCAACCGAAACCAGCTTTAGACGCGCAGTCAACGGAAATTGACTTAAATAAGAGACGACAACTCACTAATAACCTCTAAAAAATTAACTCGATTCAATTAGAAATAAAATAATTTTATTCGAATGAGTCGTAAAATTAAATTACGTATTAATTTTATTTGATTAATGAAAACAAATTGGATTTTAGCTTTCGATCGCGTATGTACACTTATTAAACCTTTATTTATTGTACTTTCTAATTCATATTGAATATATATACAAACGAAGTAGAGAAATCGTATGTGTACCGTACTGCCGGCTAGGGTAATGCATAACTAGTACTAAAAAAAAAACAATTGACAAGGGAGATTAACTCTTATACAACCAATGTGATATGATAGTGAGTATTGACAACGCTGATCAATTGTTTAAACTTTTATCTCTACGCAACCGATGTCTATCAGTTGTAATACTGTCGTAGATCAGGAAGGAAAAAAGGGAAAACCCCTACAGCGTATATTCCAGCCGAATATTTTCGAGTTCAAGTTGTATTAAACATTTGTAAGGAATTATTGTTGGTACTTTTCATATACCAATGTCAGTTTGTTATGAAACTTTGTCGAAAGTTGAACTCGCACGATTGTATCGTACCGGTTTTAGTGCAGTTAGTTAACCCATTTTAGTTTGAATTTTATATTATATTATAATGATTATATTTATAAATGTATTTTGCTATAATGATATATAATGTATAATGAAACGACGGATGACGTTACAGTGACTTGTTGTAGAACGAAGATAGAATGAGAATTTAATGTTATACATCACTGGTATCCTGGTCGACGAGAGCGCACCCTCCTTAACGAGCCTACCATTATGTATAGCCAGTCTTTCGTTTACTACAACTATGGCGCTACTGCCTAGCCCTAGCCGCCCCACTCGCACACAACCACACCTACTTCCATTCCTGACTGAGGGTCTGCCTGATTTGTCGGTACATTATCGAACACAAATACTAATATGGAAACAAAGATTAATCCAAGAATACTTCTACAATTGCGGCCTTAAATCTTAGATACAGACGCGACAGGTCAGATGATATCCTAATGCTGCAATTTGTATGTATTACGCACAGAGAAATGACAAAATGAACGAAATTAAAGTTGGATACTAATATGAATTTGTTTATTTGCGTTACATGTGTTGCAAAGAAGCGTACTTACTTGATTGCAAGCAATAGTTGGCCTCATTTTTTTATAAGAATAACACAATAGTCTGTCCTTGGATACAGTTTTTGGAACAATATAAGAACATATTGTTAAATGTCGTCAACCCATTCCATCTATCTTTCGGTCTGTTGACTTGTACTTTGCGTACGTATTCAACCGTGTCGTAGCAATTATGACGTGTACATACGTGTATTGTGAAGGTTATGGGTAGGAATAGGTATTTTTATGGTTTTTTAATTATGAAATAGAAAACATTGTAATCTTTGTTTTGTTCCATTACAAATTGACACATATCAGAATGAGTTACAAAATTGACATTATATCTCGGTAGTAGTTACCACATGGTAAGCACAGTTAATGTTTTCCTACGATGTGCAAGGAGCTGTTACCAAATACTTAGATTACTTATTATTATTACAATATCCTAGTGAAACAGTCATGTATCTATTATTCACCATGGTCTTCTTATACACAACTTTTAGATCAAATTACATTTTGCCATTCCACTGCACGATAAAACGAGACCTATTCTAAATAGAATAGGAAACAAATGTTTCCAATATGCTTCCACTTTATTACGTGTTCTTCCATTTGCTCCTTTTGAAGGCAAAATAATTGTGAAGTACGCACAAAATGTTTCTTTCCATAACAACGCGAACAGTATCTACATCAAAAGCGAGAAAAAGATGTGGAACGAATGTTATTCGACAATGGTCACTGTGTTGATTGGTCAAGCCATGTATAAGGTATATTATTGCTTGCAGGATGTGCGCTGTTGCACCACGTTGTCACGTAAAGTTAATGTTTACTGCTCTTTCTAGAAAGGACTATTCTTTGTTGAACTAAAACTTATTCTATGGTCGAAGGGTCCATAACTTTTTTTTCCAAAATATTACCAATTATACACTGCCCATGTTATAATTAAACTTTTGACATGTAACCATTTTAACGTGTCAGAAAGAGACAAGTAACTATCATGTGTTGCGAATCTCTCAAATCCGAAAGAGATAGAATGCTCTGTCAAAAGTAGCTTAATAAAATGGAAGCAGTATAGTTTACAACGTAATTGGTAAATAATACTAACAAGGAAAATTATATTTCGTGACAAATATTTCTGCTTTTTTCTTCGTCCTGTGTATAACTAACTCTCAGTGAATAAAAACACCGACAACTCTTACAAAATTGTTTGACTTAAAAAGCAGTTTGGAAGAAAAAATCATTAATATAATACAAAATATCTTAAGGAAATGTAAGAATGAAGTCGACATCGAACGATTTTGTTGCAGTGCTCGTAGTAAAACAACATAGGCTGTATAAACGCCACCGTGACTGTACATAGCTTTAATTTTCCTTATATACAACTTGACCCAACAATGACACTTTTGTCTGTGCACAAATTAATCAAGCAAGAAAACTGTTTGTTATCAGGGAAGCTGGAAGTTTAAGCGATCATCAATGGTCACCTACCGAACGATCATTGGCACCTCGCTTTTGGCACCGCTGTCGAGAACCGAATAAAAAAAAAACTAATTCCGTATGAGCACCAAAAATATTCGAACCTAGGAACGAAGCGCCGGGGTTCGCCTACTCAACACCAGTATGCATATTAGCACCACTACGCGTTAATGACTGCCGATAGCCGGTTCTAGTAAGGTGTATACATATGAGCATTTACTTGCCATTTTTCCCCCCACTAGCACATATTATACAAGGAATGGGATTTAAAAATAGATCAATTGAAAGTTACGATTGAAATGCCGCTGTTAACCCGCGTGGCTGAATTCCGCCATGCGCGTTACGGCGCCAAGTATATAACGGGCCTCAAGGCGTCACGGTGTTCTATTCCACGCTCGATTCCACGTGTTACTAGTGGCGCCATCTGTAATGCTTATTTCATGATTAGCGACAGGTTTCGTACAAAAAAATATTTTTAACAGTTAGATAATAGATTTCACTCTAACACTATCGGAAATGTATACGGATTTCATTTTAATAAAAAATGCCAGATATTTGTTAATTCATGGTTATGTCAGGCTGATATATTATACTCGTATGTTAAACACTGACTTATGTAGCAATGGACCATTACGGATTTAATATACAGGTGAATATTCATATCATGTCATGTACATGCACTAAAGCGGATAAACAATAAATATTTTTGGTTCATTTAACGTAAACCGGCTGTTTTGATCACGGATATATGACAAGTAATCGCAAAACACAATTTGAGCTAACGTCATTCAGCCGAACTTGTCTATGGTCTCAATTGAAATTCAAGGCTTATTTTTATTTATGCCAATAAAAATAATAATTAACAACTTGTGCATATTTATGCGATTTAGACACAAATTCGGTTCATGTTAATGGATTTGTAAAGTTTAAACAATCTAAATAAAACCAATATATGTCGTAAGGGTTATAGTATAGTTTGTATGACTTACACACACAAGATAAAAACTAATATGATATAATACATGTAATGACAATTATCTCTTACAGACTGCAAATAATTCAAAATTATAGACGAGCGGTGGGTTTATGACTTGCTCCTGTTTGAATTCCAAAAAGCTGCCATAAACAACAAACGACCAATAAGGAGATTTATGAAGAAACAATTACCTACGAGTGAATGAATTTTTGGTTATAATTTGGATCAATTTGGCAAAAACTTTGTCGCTTGTGAATACATCGTAAAAGATTCAGTATGACGCGGGGAAAGTTTGAAATAAATTTAGACCAATTTAGACACCATTGCGATTTCGTATCTATTGAGTATAAATCTGATTACAAAAATTTTGCGTAGCTTTATTGTGAAGGGTAATGGACGTTTCATTTACGGATGTAGAATTTACAACTCACACGGCGTTTCAGCGTTACATCAGAGAGACGTCCTCGGATATATATATTTTCCCTATATTTCGGCGACTTTGCAGGAATGACAGTCTCGAGATGTCTTGGACATGACTTCATGACTACTCATGCCGTGTCATCCCACCTGCAACGTCTCCGATGTATCGGCAAAAATACAAATATAAAGTCGCTCTGGAACATTTATAGTTTTTTAATAACTTATACAATTTTAAACTTACAAATAAAATCATTTATTTTAAATAAAGCTAATAGGATGTAAGTGGTGCTTATACTAGTTGGCATGAACCCCTCCGTTTTGTGTTACACGTGGCAGAGCATAAACACTTTTATTACCTTATGATAAAGACCACATGCCCATCACATAACCTGATATTCAAAACGCTAGTCTAAAGGCTAACCCACGATGCTGATGATTGCTAGCGTGTATCCACGAGCGCTCGTTCCTACAGATTCCAACGACCAGCTCACAACACCATGATAAACAAACAAACAAACAGTACAACTGACCAATACCACCGCCCCGAACAATACAACAACGCGTACAATACAAAACCAACCTTATTTTAAAACTGAGTATGTTCAATTTTCCGTATACTTAATAACCACATCATAAAGCTCTAACAGGAAGCCTCACTATACATATATTATAATTAAATCATTCAATTAAATATTTTTAAATATCTTTTGTAACATTTACACGTTCATACATTATAATATAACTATGTACACACGAGCACACGGAATGATGACCCCACCATGACTTACAATTGCAAACATTAAATTAGAAATGAGTACTTTTTAATTATCAAATTAGTTGCTGAAGAACATAGTTACGAGGCTGACAAATAAAATTCAACCTAATTGTCTTGTTAAATACTAAACTACAGGAAATATTTATTTTTACTAGACTTAGTAGTAACCTTTGATCAATGGATGACTAATTCCAAGTATATGCACGCACAGCCACCAGAGGGAGACTTTGTGCAAAAGTCGTCTCCGTTTGTACCTCTGTTTCGCCTATTCCTACCGCCAAGCAGCTAGATTTATATAGCTCTATTCCAGTTTGAAAGGTGAGATATGGCAGAGAAATTACTGGGTACTGTGACGAAACAGCCTTAGGTCACGAGATTGGCAGCGCGCGAGTAACATCCCCGTGGTATTGCGAGCTGCATTAGGCTGCGGTGACCGCTTAATCTAATATGGGCCGCATGCTTGTTTGCTAATCTAGTTGTATAAAAAAGCCACAAGTCATGCCACAAAGCCAATAGACACGTGTAGTACCATTTTTACTCTTATTGCGTGCAACATAAGAACGGTACAAAGGTCAAACAGTCTAGCTCGAAGCGTCGCTATGTGTACGATGTAACAAGCATCGAGATAATTTTATAATCCGCGCTGAAATATAAATGCAAAAGTGTTTTTTTGGCTGTCTGTTTTATTTTAACGATTAAAAACATCGTGACGAGTTGATGTGATTGCTAAACAAGGTAGCCTGTTTTTTATTATAGTAATCACGGAATCGCCAGTTTGTTGTATGCGAAAAAAATGCAGTATTCGTCGTAGGTGGGTCATGATTTCGTGTGGCCGTGTGTACATTGCAATCTCGATGTTGAAACTAACCTCTACGAACATCACCGAATCATTTGTTTACTATACAATTTACATCCTAACTCGGTTTTTTTTTTACAATTTCACTCCGATCACGATTCGGCAGCTCGGTTTTAAGATTCAATCGACTAGCACGCGATTTTTGGAGGTCAAATGCAATGTTCAGTATAACTTGGACGTTAATCCGATCGCTCAGAGGTCAAAATCGTACACAAAGTTGATTTACCGAAGTTGCCCTTTGGGAATACGTTGGAGCATTCACTACTGCAAAAGGTAGTAAAATACAACCTATGCCTAAAATTAGCTGACACCAATATAACTTAGAAAATGAATGTGAACGTTATGCTTTACTCATTTAGTTCTAAATAAAGAAAAGATAGTTTAGTAAAGTACAAATTTACAAATACGAATAGAAATATGAGTGTGAATACAACTCTGTAGTAGCTGTAATAACTGAGAGCAACCCTACTGTAAATTTGAACCTCACATCATTAGTCATAAAATTCTAATTCATTTGGTAATTTATAAATGTCAGCCACTGGCGCCCCCATCGCCTAAGCTAAAGGCGATTGTGAATTTTTGGATTGTGATCCAGGACACCTACTGAGAGAACGTATTATAATTACCACCAAGACCAACTTAAACCGACCTCTGTACCGTTTAACTTAGCCGGTAGGATCCTTCACATTGAAATACATTAAAAATATAATGACTTCATTGATAAGGCAATGACGAGTGAGCGGCCGGCTCGACTCCAAGTCACCTGCATACCTCCGCAAATGACACTACGACCCTGTCTAGTTGCATCAATGATCAAATAAACTAAGATCCCGTTGTAGTATTTTGACTTAACCTGCCAATTTAAATGTAAAACTTGAATCAAAAGTTTTAAATTGAAAATCATTTGTATAAATATGGTACAATAAAGTATGACAATTCAAAACTACATCAAAATGGTTTCATTTAATAAATACCGTATTTTTATAGACATTTATAGACACGAGATAATTCAAGAATTACACTTTTATTATATCAGATCAAAATACCATAACGGTTTCTTATCCTATAACGCCACGAACTCCAGTACAGCATACTAGATCCTAACTAGAGTAACAAAATATTCGGTCCAGTCGTAGTCAATGCAAAAATATTAACCGCCAATACAAAATCTCTTCATAAGACCATCACTAAGTATAAATATGCATAATCTAAACTATACTATAGTGCGGTTTTGACCCCAGCCATCAAGTAGTGAAATGCGACGTGGCTCAGATCAAAATCGAACTTTATTTTGACTACAATAACGTCGCTTATTGACTGTAATTCTGAAATATTAGTAATATGTCTTAAAGTGTGGTAAAATTGGAAAGTGTGACAAAGTTATCATATAAAATTCCGGGTACATACAACCATGGACGATATAGAACTAGAGTGAGTGAACTGCATTGAAACATAATAAGAGAGAAGAGTATAATTTATTTTTATAAGTTATTCAATTAACCTCGATCATTGCGTTCGACATCGAGCCTTCGATGACTAGTTTGCAAGTCCGCATTGAAGTAAAAGAGATACTCTTGAGGTTCTCGTCTTTATTACTTTTAAATTTATTTATTCCCATCATCTGTGTGTTATATCTTCAATATTTATAAAAAGTGCCTAGTTACAAATAATAGACAAGAACAGGATGCGGAAGATCTAACTTTTATGGATCTCAACATTCAATAGATATTATTCAAACACACTAGATCTGTTTAAAAATGTATCATAATAGCGAATTTAAAATACATTGACCACTTTCCAGTTTCGCGACATTTCAAGACGTATTAACATTTTTCAGTTAGTGAAGGAAGTAAAATGAGGGACGATTAGTGAAAAGGCCGTTCCCACTATAATATAAGCATCGAGGCGCATATGTCGCCTCCGCGGTCGCTAATGCTGATCGAACGACAACCACACCCCACATTCACAATGAAAGAATAAACATGTACGTATTTATTCACTAGCTGCCCATTCGACGTGTCGCTTCTCAATGACAGTGTAACTTTTGTATGGTGTTTTATTTTCATGGACAAAAAAGAATTATTTTATGACATTACTCGTTTACTTATGGATAAAATACTTGAAAATAACTTATTAAATAAATTATTATGCGTACGACTATAAATTCCTGAATAAAACATTTTATTTAAAAACATATATTTACTTACTTTTAACAATGAAACTATTTTATAAGATTCTTTTTGTCACAAAAATTTTATTGTTTGATTATAGAAAAAAAAAAAACATCTTTAAAGGCTCATTTTAAACTGCAGCCAGAAAACATTTTTTTTCTCAATAATATTGTCTGAGTTAAAGAATGCTTTTTGCTGTACATATGTCGAGTGAGCAATTAGTGAAAGAATATAATTTTAAATATCACCGATGATACCGAGGGACATAGTTGGACCTCCGTCGCTAAAAGCTAAACGACGCCATGTCTAACACGACTCACTACCACATTCATATTATTAAATTCCAACGTTTCCAGTAGTTGCGATTGCAAAAGCGTTGCGTTTCCACTTGACAAAAACAATGCAATTTTTTTACACTGACGAGTCTATCATTAAATTCGTAATGAGTACTAAACCTGGTAAGTTAATGAATCATTTTGACGTAAAAATAATATTTTTTTACCAATATAATACGATTAGCTAGGTTAGGAAACAATTTTAACAATCTGTTCGCAATTTATGCATGGACCGTGGATCTATACGATAATAGGCTATCTACTTTCAATACCAGCGGAGATGAATTGCGATGTTACGATGTGTTTGAAACAGAATTTACAATAAATTAAATTGTATATTAGGCGAGTACTTGTACAGACTATGTACCAACGAGGAAATGTATTTAAATCATAATATTTTTAGTAGTATATGCTGTATCGTTCTGTTCAAATAATTGACGGGCTATAGGACCATAGAACAGCGCAATTAGATAACAAAAATCAAAATATGACTTAAATACATATCTACGATATACATCTAGACATTTCAAACAGGCGCGAGATGCGTTGGGAATTTGTACGCGAACGAAAAAGAAACATGGAAATCAGTTTTCCAATACGAACAAATTTCGATATCAATACGAGGCGATAGAATTTTTATAAACAAACCTACACGAATTCGACCACGTTAATAGGGCCCAGCTAAATAGGCCTGACGCACTCACAGTAGGCGTGGCTTTAGCCTGTCCTCAGCGGAGTCTTGGCAATGACGTGACCCCTCCCCTCCCGACATTCCGCTAAACGTCACGATTGACTTTATTGCAAAATCAGTCATGAGTCTCAGCGGCCGCAGAAAGAATACGTTCCTGTTATCTATAAGTTGGATCTCATCATCTATTGACTCAGCTGACATTTCTCTGGGCTCTGCTAGAGTACTACATGAGTGTTAACTGTTTACAAAAAATCTATCGATACGTGACGTTGCTTTTGAACGTTGAAAACAAATAATACTCACACGCGTACCATCGTCGATGTTAAAAAACAAACTGAGTAATGTAGGGTTGTCCTCGGGCGCGGGCGGGTGCGGGCGAGCGTGGCGAGCTTGTTGTCGCGCATGTTGGCGGACATGTTGTGCTGCGTGACATCGGTGTGCGGCACTAGCTGGCGACGTGCTGCGGCGCGCGGTGCGCGAGCGGCGCGGGGGCGGCGTTCGGCTGCCCGAAGCTGCTGCGGAGCGACTCCTCCATCAGCCGGCAGATCTTGTCGCGGTCCGCCTGCGAGCGTTAACACACACATATGAAGTCGATTCGCCAGTGTAAGTATTACATGTAAAAGATGTTATCTGTGAAACATTAGCTAAGAATGATAATCGTATCAATATGCTTCTGTCACTCGTACATACTGTTACTCATATACGCTATAAGAATAGACTTTTTTATACTAAGTTGCAAGGAATACATACAACCCGCCTGATAGAAGCCCCAGCTTATAAACACTCAAAATACAAGAACCGTAGCTCGAGGCGCTACATAATCGGCGACTACTTAGGACTTTACTAGTAACTTACTCACTCATAGAAACACTACAACTCTCCAAGGAAGTTTTTAAATGACTGCGATATTTTATGAGGCGGAGGAAGTTCCTCCATAGGGATGTTTGTTAAATGTAACTGTGTCCAACCTCTCATACGCTAAAGCTACGTTTAATGTTGGAATGGGTAACGTCCACGTGGAGGCAAGTTTGGCTATGCAACATCTCTTGTGGGTCAGTCCTCAGGGTACTCTCCCCCGGATAACCTCATCGGTTATCCGTCCACTGACAGACCGGACCGTACAAAAGTACGCGAGTCCCCGAATTAAACTCAACTAAATAGCCAGGGCGCGTCAACTAATTCTAAACTTAATATTAATTAGGATAACCATGATATGAAACATTAAAAATGTGCGTAGTTTTTTTTTGTATTTAGGTATATATATTGTACAGCGACTGCTTCCCTAAACTTCCGGTGGACATTTGATCCAACGTGTGCGTTGTGTCCGCGATAAGTTGTCGGCGGTCGTTTTTCGACGGTTCGGGAATTTTAAACCTTCCGCGAACAAAAGCCCCAAGTGTGCGCAGGCCTTAAATGTCCCTCTAAATGTTATGATATTAAATTTGTCCAAAATTAACATTCACATCATACCTTACTCATCGCACTGCAGGGATACGGGTCTCCCTTCAACCGAGTGGGTTTAGAGCATACTCCACCACGCTGCTCAAATGCGGATTGGCGGAGGCTAGTGTTTTCAAGCCGCCCGACGGCCACTGACTTAGACTAACGACTGTCATCTATCGACTACAGCCGGGATCGACGGCTTAACATGCCATCCGAAACATGGAGAAACTCGAGATGGACAATCCCATCCATAGACAGGCTGCGATGGACATTGCTTAACCTGCGTATTTGGTTACAATGACACGCGCCATGACGCCGTCGAGCTCTCGAAAATGAACATAGATATTTGTAAATACTCGTAGTTTGTTTTGTAAGCGGTACATGCCTCGTGTATGAACCCGAGCTGCACCAGCTCGTGGGCGAGCGCCGGCGCGGAGTCCCGCCGCGACACCGCGCACGTCAGCTGACGGTTCATCTTGTCGTCCATGCGGAGGAGGATTGTCATCTGGAAATGGAAATCACACGAGACATTATGTAACTCCGTAAGATTTATTAGAAAAAAAAAACGGGTTGCACTCCGGGAGTGCCGGCAGAAGTGAAAACTTGAACATGCGGACCAAACAGTGATGTTGATAAACTACGTTGAACGAAACGCGTAAGCGCCAAGAATTTCATGGCGCTTACAACGTTTTGGTCGCGAGAAAATAATGCCCTATGAACGATCTAGCGCTTCGTGTTTTAATTGTTTAATTAGAGGTAACTAATGTTTTAGCGCTGCAGCGAACTTAAGTTCTAATTCCCACCAAAATCTTACGGTCAGGGTCACGTGTCCTGACGCGAGTTTAACAATTTTTACTCATCCCAAAAAGTGCATAACGCCGCTAAAGAAGTTTTCACTTCAAAAAAAAATCACGCTACTACTTTGCCTATTTACTAACTGGCTGATCTCAACGCAAAATAGTAAGTAGGTCGTTGGCTTGGTTTGCTTGTTACGTGAATCCTAGCTGAACCCTGCACCGCGTCGCAGTGGCTCAGTGATGTGCCACTTGATTCCGGTTCTGCATCGCAGTGACTTAGTAACATTCTTCGCTGTGCCTAAGATCGATCTATCTATAACTTCACGCCAAATCCCTTGCGGTGTAAGTAGAGAGAACCGAGCGCCACGTGTCTCGCTCCTTACACACCTCACTCGCTTCTTTAATATTCATGCTCTTCTCATGCACGCTCGCCGGTTTCTAGGGCTCCTGACATCACCTTCTGATAGAACACGACTAATTTGATCATGGTAGGTAAGTCTTCGCCTTCCTCGGCTCCTAAAGCCTTCCACTTTTCAATTGTATATATGCTTCGTCATTCTTTCATCCTGCCTTCTTTCTACATGTAGAACCAACGGAGCATGCCTCTTCTTATTTTAACACCGACGCTCTCTTTCAGATCAACTATGTTTCTAACGTCATCATTGCGAATACGGTCTACAAGCGTTTCACCACAAATTTTGCGCAACGCTCGCATTTCGACTGCGTTTATTCTACTTTCATGTTCTCTCTGCCATACCCAACTCTCACTTCCATAAATAAGCGTTGGGACCAGCACTGCATTGTGTATAGCGAGCTGTGCATTCTGGCTCAAGTTTTTACTGCCAAGAAGTTTTCCCAACACTCACTCGTCTTTCCAAATCTGCGGTGTACCTTCCATCCCTGCTGACAGCGCATCCAAGATATACAATCTCATCCACTTGTTCCAACACTTTATCATCAGTCGTAATCCTTACGTTCTGGTTTCTTCTCTTTCAAATACCATTATGTTTGTTTTCTTCGCATTCAAAAATTATCAGAAAGTCACGTTGAATATCATGTAGCGATGCGCCCTGCCCTGCCCTGTAATTTAAATTTTCGAGGCATATGGACGATCCGAACGTGGTCAATGTCAGCGTCTCACCAGCAGATCGTGGTGCGGCTGCGCGTGCGTCGGCGGCGGCGGCGGCTTGAGGCTGCACATCATGTTGACGACGCGCCGGGTCTCCAGGTCCCGCGGCTCGGGCGACGCGCTGGGTGCGGTCTCCACGCGCTCGCAGGGAGACACCGCGCGGCCTGCGCCCCACGCGCGCCCGTACGCCGTCAGCGGGTAGATGCCGTACCTGCAACGCACGACGAGCGATATAAACTGTTCAATTCAACTACAAATCGACAGAACGGCTTCGCTGACTGAAAAGACAAGTTTTTAAGAGAGGTAGGGAGCATCTAAGAAGCAGCCCCTCTGGGGAAATACCCGCCACCTCTCAGAAAACCACAGCTAAATAACAACTTTCTGGAGCATTGTTGAGTTCCTGCGTGTGAGTGAGGTGACCAGTAAATAACTAAGGAGTTGCTGTGTTAGCCAGCAGAGGAGGCATCGCGCGAGTGATACTTAATATATTACAAGATAGCTGCTTTACATCAGGTGGGCCGTATTCTTGTATATACCTTCTGTAATTGTATATAAAAAAAATCAGATTCGTGTTCTAACTTATCAACGACTAGCCCAAATCCTTGGATTTAGAAAGCTAAGATTTTGCACAGACGTGGCATGACATTTCGAAATTCAACCACTACAGGAATGAAGAAATAGTGGTTAGAAAGTTTGTGTGGAGAAACAATTTTAAATAGACACTTCAATTCCATATTCTCTCTTTAAAGTTGCCCTATTCCCCGACTCCTTTAAATAGCAAGCGGAAAATAACCAGAAACTAAGGCAAGTATAAATTTCCACAGATGTTTTAGCCCTAGTTGTGGCGACCGTTGACGACAGATTGCCCAGAACATATCCAAATGTCCACAACTAACACAACAATTCGCGGAATAACAGTCCGAAAGTGCGACTCTTACACATCACAACGATCAGATTTCCATCATTACCGACACTCTGTTTTCCAATAGATTTCTAATTTGTCGTTTGTCTAACTTTTGTAAAACCTTACGTAAGTACTCGTAGTCTTATGTAATCAGCTTCGTCCATCAGTTTTGCAGTGCGGATTTATTTATCTTTCCTTGGATTTAGAAAGATTAATCGTTTTTAGGGTTCCATACCTTAAAAAGGAAAAACTGAACCCTTATAGGATCACTTTGTTGTCCGTCTGTCTGTCAAGACTCTTTTTGTCAGGAACGGGTGGAGTTGATTGCTCCACCCGTTCCTGACAAAAAGAGTCTGAAATTAATATCAAATACTCCTGCATGTAATCCCTTTGAGCAGTGAAAAAAATCAAACTTGTAAGTCAACGCAACGAAAAGATACGGCTGTTTATGCGCATATTTTGGCACTCGCAAGGGAATCAATACCTATAGGGTACTCTTCCCGTTGACCTAGAATCATGAAATTTGGTAAGAAGCAATGCCATGTAGCACAAATAAAGGAAAAAATCCTAAAACCGTAAATTTGTAGTTCCATCATTAAAAAAAAACTTGCGAACATAACATAATAAAGCGACAATAATTTGCGAAAATACTTTTTATACGGAACCCTCGCGAGCGGCGGCTTGACGGCTTCTTTTCCCTATTTACATAGTTGTAGTGTTATTGGCTTTTGAGGTCTTATAGTGTCTCTATATATGTCTCCTATAACTGTGTTCTGGGCAGAACGGTAGGTGAATGAAAGTTGTTAGAAAGTTCACTATTTATTCTTAACTTCACGAAATGTCATTTACAATTACACAATGTTATTCAATATTTATATTAACATGAATTGGGGAAACTAGCTCGAGCGGGCGACAAGGGACGACTGAAGCCGCGTGCGCGTGGCAACCGGCTCGCTGTGCCGAAAGTGCCGAGCATGCACTTTTCGTACCGAGTCGCCAGCCCGCTACATTGGCAATCTTTTAAATTGACAAATATTCTTACGCAGCACTATTTTATAAGTCTGGTAACTGCGGATTATGTAAAAAAGCTTGCAGTGCGCATTAATGTTAGCAGTGAACTTCGCGTAAAGCTGGTTTTCCACCAGAGACGTGCTACGTAGCGAGGCGCACCCAGTAGGATCATTTAATGTTCATAGTTTAGCTCAGCTTAGCGGCTACCTTTAGTGAAATGGACAGTTTGGTAACTTAGGTTTGAGCTGGCTCACCGTTTAGCTATGTCGCACATCTCTACTGGACGGCAACCTAAAAACGATAGAGAACAAGTCATATTCCGTCGGCTACACTGTAGTTGTACGAATGAGCCAAGAAGTTAAGCGAATGAACGAATGTAGCCCAATAAGTTACATAGTCAAAGTCAAAATCTTTTTATTCCGTAAAAATGGCTACATTAGTTTGGAATCGTCACAATTTTTTTCCCTACCGTGCAGTTCATGACAAGGTGAGCACTGATAAAAATACTGCCAAAAATATACAGTTTGCCATAAAATATGCAACATGTGGTTTTTGTACCCCTTAACATGTACCTACTTGAAGTCATTCCGCCGCTACTTACTTGACATCTTCGACGAACTTCTCCAGTTTCTCGGCGTGCGGTTGCAGGTCCTTCGCGGAGATCTCTGCCCGCTCGCCTTCCTTGATGCACCAGGCGAGCGCCTCCCCGCTGGAGCCGCCCGCTACTTCATCGGTTATCGTTTCTGATATGTTCGCTGGAAGTGACGCGTGCCATATTTATTTTGCGTTCAATGTACTCATTCATTTGGATTAGGAAACGGGGCAAAACTAAGAAGAATCACTCATTCATTTGGTACTCAAACTCGAAAAGAGAGTTAATTAAATTAAAAATGCCAGCACATTGATATAGACAAGTCAGCGGAAGAATCTACCGAACTTACATCATTGCATTGTCACATCAGCCTACTAAATAGCGAGATAACGGCGCTTATCAAAATATTATCAAACAATTAAAGTTTTCAAATTATAAACATGAACCATGTCTTTTTTGTACAACTAGATTGGCAAACAAGTATGCGGCCCGCATTAGATGGTAAGCAGTCACCGCTGCCTATTGACGCTCGCAATACCACGGGGATGTTACTCGCGCGCTGCCAATCTTGTGACCTAAGGCTGTTTCGTCACAGTATCCAGTAATTTCTCTGCCATATCTCACTCTTCAAACCGGAACACAGCTATATAAATATAGCTGCTTGGCGGTAGAAATAGGTGAGACAGATACCCACGCAGACGACTTTTGTACAAAGTCTCCCTCTGGTAAAAATATAAGAAAAATGTAAACAAAATGGAGTGAGACTCACCGGTGGTGTTGACCAGGGTATGCGCCGCTAACAGCTTCAAAGAGTGAACTTCGAAGAGAAGGGGATGAAACAGCAGCTCCCTTGCCGTTGGCCTCTTCGCGGGGTCCTTATTTATACACCTGCAAACACAAGTTCCGACCGATGAGCCCCGGATCACGACTGTCACGCCACAGACAGAGAATTACACAGGATAGACCCGACAGTCACTTACCGGCCTTATATCTAGAACCTAAAAGGAGACCTGCCAAGGCACAGTACCTGTAAATGAAGTCCTTCTGCCTCGGCTCCTCCAAAGACTCAACAGTACGAACGATGTGATCCTCGGTGACGTGGCTGCCAGAGTCGCCATTGCCCTGTATCTCAAGAGCCGCGGTCT
The DNA here is from genome assembly GCA_947507595.1 of Pyralis farinalis. NCBI lineage: Eukaryota > Metazoa > Arthropoda > Insecta > Lepidoptera > Pyralidae > Pyralis > Pyralis farinalis. The sequence goes on along the minus strand of OX382268.1, from coordinate 1,694,397 downwards.
CCAGAGCGCACATTCCGAACGAGTAGATATCCATTGCTGGTGTCACCATTTGCGATGCTGATTCGAGGGAAATAAAATTGGAATAAATACAAATAGCAAAGTTTCTCCCGCCAAGATCCTGGCTCACGTCTAATGCTTCTTCTGTACACAGCAATTATGTAAACGCATATACAGTTCATGCAAAACACATTGGCATTACGACTATAAATTATGTACAGAATAAGCGAGAGGTTGCGCTAGGATCCAAGCGGAAGAAAACAGTTTTCTCTTGGTGTAACGCTGTGCTGCAAGGGTGCGTACTCACATCCGTATTCGGGTGCAATGAGGTGCATGTTCCTCATGTTCTCCCGGCAGGTCTTGACGTGGTGGTGGATGGCGTCGGGCGCCACGGAGCCGATCTTTACCAGCCCGTTGTGTTGGATGAAGATAGTGTCGCAGGTCAGGTTCCCGTGGACAATTGGTGGCACGCAGCCGTGGAGATAGCTGGATAAGTCCAACAATGTTGAAAATAAAATAATGGACACGTCGCATCGGGAAGGAGTCAAACGGGCAAAGCCGCCTCGATTCTTTGATTTCTGAAATTTACCTGAGCGCGGACAATATCTGTGTGCACCAGCGCTTCCACGCCTGCAGCGGCAGTCTCTTCACGTTCCGTTTGGTGCGCTTCAGGAACTGCTTCAGTGATCCGCACGACATGTATTCCGTTATGAAAATCACCTGTACAATCAATATTACATCCAATTAGACCTGCGTAATTAAAATAATATATATGGGCAGTGATAGTCAATTGGATAACGAATTAGCCTATTCATCGGGTGGTCCCAGTTTCTAATCCGGGTGTGGTACCACTGAGTTCGTGATTTGGACTTATATACATGCTTGTATTTATCACTTGCTGGCGGTGAAGGAAAACATCGTAAGGAAATGCGCACGTCCATGGAATTTATATTTCGAAAGACGTGGTGATGTGGGTTCTGGTGGTTAGAAGCCAATTGTTTCATGTCAAAATCAGAATCTTCGCCAAATCTATAGCCTTAGGTACCGGACCCCGCCAGTCCATAATGAATTAGGAAACTCTAGGAACAAGCATGTGGACAATATGTATATAGCAACAGCTCTGGATGTCTACTAGTTGTTCTCTTTCACTTGAGAAGTTCATACCGAGCAGATTACTCTTGTCAGCGACGTGATATGTAACTTGATTTATGTATCCCGTGTACGGTATGCGGTGTACAGCACCAATGCACCTGGTTAGTAGTCTACAAGAGTTGAGAAGTTATGAATGCGTCAGTGTATCTCAACTGGTAGATTTAAACTGAGGAAGAACCTACTTTTTACGATTACATTGCGATAATCATTCTATTCGAGAGCTCGATGGAGTCGTTGCGCGTGTCTTCTTGCTTAACACGCAGGTTAAGCAACGTTGACCCCAGCCTATCTATGGATGGGTTTATCTATCTCCAGTTTCTCCGTGCTTCGAAGGGTACGTTAAGCCGTCGGTCTCGGCTGTTGTCGATAGATGACAGTCGTTAAGCTAAGTCGGTGGCCCTCGGACGGCTTGAAAACTAACCTCCGCCTATCTGCATTTGAGCAGCGTGGTGGAGTATGCTTTAAACCCCTTCGGTTGAAGGGAGACCCGTATCCCTGCAGTGGGATGAGTAAGGGTTAATGTGTGTGATGTGATGAATCATTCTGCTATTATTTTTATGGTTCTTAAAATGTGTTACTATCGAGCTTTTGTAATGACACATCCGTCATAGCCATGAAGATCGAGAGGTACAGTAAAACGCGTAGCTCTTATTGGCTACTTCACGGGTCAACATCGCGACACGTATCGGCTTATTGGTTAAAATATTCTCCCATTGGTCAGTACGCTAGAATTGCTGAGATATACCTATACGTCTTTCTGGGTCCCTTCATGCGCAGTCAACTGATTTATGAGTTTGTGGTCGTAGGTGTAGCAAGTGTTTAATTCCAGCGACTCACCCGCGGCTTATCATTGTGCGTGTCAGTCCAGTATCGGTGAAACTTGACGATGTTGGGGTGTTCCAGCCTGGTGAGGTTGTCGAACACCATCTGTATCTTGTCCTCCTGCGCCTTGAAGTTCTTCCGCTCGGAGAACTGCACCTCGTTCCAGACGACCTCGACGCCCTCCTCGGTGTCCATGGCGAGGTGGGCGCAGTCGATGCCTGGCACATCGCGCTGTTCTACCTAAAACAACCATCACATCCATTATTATAACACATCCAAAGTACAAATATTGGCTTCTTCCCGCGCTTTTGACGAGTGACATTGTTGTTTTACTTAAAATTTTTACAATTCAGTATAAAATTAGTTTTGTGTGACAATTTCGATAGTATTTTGTAACATAAGTGCTAGCGAAATAATACAGTAATGAAAATACTCAAATATAACACGTTTATGCACTTTTTGGAAGACGTGAATAAGTTCATCAAGAACACCTTGTAAAAATCACTATCGTTTTACGGGTGGTATTTAAACTGGGTTGATTGGGTCTAGGTACCCTTCCCAAATATTTTTTCAGCATAGTTCCTGAAGCTGGAACATAGAATTAAGATTTTCAAATGGTTCTAAACTGAAGACTTTGACACTGGCATAAAGTAGCAACACTATTGCCATATATTATAAAAAAAAAGGTACAAATATTTTGCTCCGTTCTACTTTCTCTACAATGCTTTGTCGTAGTTTTTTTTTATATACATAGTCGGGAGGCATACAAGCGGATTGGATGAGAGCGGTGGGGGGCCCGCGGTGTAACCGCCCGTCTAACAAGCGTGAGGTTCCGCGTTCGAACCCCGGCGGGTGTCTACTCGGTTTTTACCAGTAGGTACAATTTACTTGCGCTCGGCCACCACTCGCTCCCGGCGAGGAAAACACCCTGAGGAAACCTGCACATGCACATCTTCTGGATGTGTAATCATGATTTATTGTCTTGTCTAGTTCCCCTTTAAGGGTTACGGAGATCAGACGGCAGTCGCTCCAAAGTAATAACTGGACTCGCCACATCTTGGATCGTGATCATAGCGAACCCCGGGCTCCGTAGTGGATGCAATCGGGACTTAGCGTTTGATGAGTGAGAGTCGGGAGACATACAAGTATACAACCCACCTGATGTAAAGCGATTACGATTACCATAGGCGGTAAACTCTTGTAATATATTTATCACCCAGGCGATGCCACCTCTGCTGCTAACACAGCAATTCCTTAGGAGCTTACTGGTGACCTCACTCACGCGCACACAACAACCCTCCAGAGAGTTGTTATTTGGCTGCGATTTTCTGTGGGGATAAATACAAATAGCAACTTTCAGGTACTACCACAGACGGATTGCTTTGATGCACCCTACCTCTTTTAAAGAGGTATCTTTATCTACCTCTCATGTAATGAAATTAGTTCCGAGCTGAGGGGAACAACTTGGGACCTGTAAAAATGCCGTGAAAAGATTTTCCCAGGTCTAGATCAGATTTTTACAACACACCTCTGATATTGCAAGCGTCCATAGGCAATATTACGCAAGAAAAAAATCCGAGCTGAAATTTTATATATATATATTTTATATAACATACATACATACATACTATCACGCCTGTCTTCCAGTGGGGTAGGCAGTAGTAGACTATGGAAAGCCAGATGCACCAATCAAAATGTACCTCTCTCGTTTCTTCAAAAATCATCAACCTCTTCATTCATGCTCTTCAATTTTATGTGCTTTTGATTTAGCACCTTCATCACTAATTTGAACTACATGCGTTACGTCTAGGCCGGCCCCGGCCGATATTTCCACTCAATTTTACTCGATACATTTCTTTCGACGCTTTGTCAATCATTGTTACGGTGTAAATCTACACTTCCATGTTATTTATTTATTTATTTTTTTCTCTCTTAATCTAGACAATTATTATATAATATAGTTAAGGTTCACATGCACAGAATAAGATCGAGATAGACTGGTGACAAAGATAGGCCGAAGCCACCAGCTCAGTACACCAGTCCTCTTCCCGCGACATCTTGACATTGCGATACACTGATTGCCTATTATCACGATTCGATTTTAAAAATATGTAAGTATACAAAAAAAATATTACAAGCTAATTAAGGTGAAGGATTATTTTAAAGTTTTGGCCAGATTAGGTAATTTATTTAAGACTAGTAAATAACAGCAAGCTGTGTAGGCAGAGCTAATATTTTTTAAATTTAAAAAATTTTTAAATATTTTATTTTTAATTTTTTTTAAATATATGGAACCCTGTACTACATCTAGCGACGAGTGCTGTTACTTTTTCTGTTGATGGGAGTGCAGTGCAGACTGCACTGCAGAGTGGCCGGCCATACGTTTTCCCATATGTTTTTTTTTTCTAATTGGAACGATTTTGGACCGTTCTTCCTCACCAACGAACATTTAAATTTCAAATTAAAGGATACAAAACTACAATATGTTAGCTATTAGTGTGTCGATTTTGGAGTTTCTCAATATTACCGTCTAAACGCTAGCTGGATGACATCAGTCTACCCCAAACGACAATTTTAAGGGTAATGTGGCGCCGCTGGCTATCGCAGCTCTGCCAATTATAGAACTAACGAGTTGACTAGTAGGTGTTGTGTATGAATGAGTGAGTGTGGTGTGTGTTGTAAGTGTAGAGTGTGAATGGGATGTGTGTTACAGTGGGTAGTGGTGGTGTGGGGTAACGTGAGCATGATGAAGGTAAGAGGAGACTCAGTGGACACATGTACATTCTGTGTACTAAGTATCGGGAATTTGTCAATAAAACAAAAAATACAAATTATTCATCTAAATTTATTTTATCGCCTTCAAAGTAGGCCCCATCGCTTGCAATACAACATCTCCACCGCTTCACCCAGTCTTCCATACATTTTTCATAGGCTATTTGCGGTATGGCCTTTAGCTCATTCAGCGAATTTTCTTTTATGGCTTCTATCGACTCAAAACGTTTTCCTCGAAGTGGTAATTTTAACTTGGGAAATAAAAAAAAGTCAGACGGAGCCATATCAGGTGAATACGGTGCTTGGTCGAGAACTTTTGTTGAATTTTTCGCTAAAAACTCTTTCACTATAATGGCTGTGTGTGATGGTGCATTATCATGGTGCAGCATCCATGAGTTGTGTTGCCACAAATCTGGACGTTTTCGGCGGATACTCTCACGCAAACGCTTCATGACGCCTAAATAATATTCTTTATTCACTGTTTCTCCCTCTGGAAGGAATTCGGAGTGAACCACACCACGGTAGTCAAAAAAAACTGTCAGCATCACCTTGATTTTGGAGCGACTTTGCCGCGGTTTTTTGGGTTTCGGCTCGTTTTCGAGACGCCATTCTGAAGACTGTTGGCTTGTTTGCATGTCGTACTCATAAACCCATGTCTCGTCGCCAGTTATTATACGTTTCATAAAGGTCGGATCCGTAGAAGCTCGGGAAACCATGTCTTCAGCGACATGCTTTCGCTGCGCTTTTTGAACAAAATTGAGCTCTTTTGGAACTAGTCGAGCGGCGACGCGTTTCATGCCTAAAATGTCAATGAGAATGTTGTGGACGGACTTAAAAGATATGTTCACCTCACTAGCCAACTCTCTCAGACTCATACGTCGATTTTCGAGCACTAGCTTCTTGATTCTGTCGATGTTTTCTCTGGTCGTAGCGGTTGAAGGTCTACCAGAACGAGGCAAGTCTACTACTACTTCTCGGCCTTCTTTAAAAGCCTTATACCATTCATAAGCCCTTGTTTTCGATATACACGATTCGCCGTAGGTATTTCGCAACATTTTTAGTGATTCACCACATGAAATATCATTTGAAACACAAAATTTAAGGCACACTCTTTGTTCAACAATATTTTCCATTGTAAAAATCGCCGAGGACTCAAAACTATGACCAACAAAAAGTGTAGTTTAAAACAAATTAAATGACAGATCCCGCTCAAATTTTGCGCGCTAAATCAGTACAGTGCTACCAACATGCAGTAAAAAAATTAGAACGACCTCTTTTACGCGGGTCTTTTTATTGACATATTCCCGATACTTTTTACACAGAGTAGTATTCTCAGATGGGATTTACATATAAAGATTGGGTATGACAGTTTTTTTTTTCTGTCAAACCCAATCTATTCGTTGATGGCTACGCGTTGCCACTATGACGAGTTAATCTTCTTCTTAACAGATGACGCTGGCAGAACCGACATTTGCAAATAAAATGTAAGTGTAGACTTATACCGTAACAATTTTTTTGTAAATCTCAGCCTACACTTTTCAATTTCAGTCTCTACATCATCTTCCATTTTACATAGTTCACGTATCTAGTGCTAATTCGTGTGTATAGAATGAAAGAACTCTCAAAAAATTCTCTTCTCTTAGTTCGTAAGTTGAGACGAGCTCGGTGGCTCAGTCGTGAACGACGCGACTTTGACACCAATGCTCGTGGGTTCGATTCCCACACAAGGCAAACATTTGTGTGCATGAACATGTCTGTTTGTCTTGGTCTGGATGTTTTAAGAGAGGTAGGGCGCATCAAAGCAGCCCGTCTGGGGAAGTATCTCCACCTCACAGAAAACCGCAGCCAAATAACAACTCCCTAGAGGGTTGTAGTGTTCCTGTGTGTGAGTGAGGTCACCAGTAAGCTACCAAGGAGTTGCAGTGTATGCAGCAGAGGAGGCATCGCGCGAGTGATACTTAATATATCGCAAGCGTTAATAGACTACGGTAACTGCTTTACATCAGGTGGGCTGTATGCTTGGATGCCTTCTGACGCTGTATAAAAAAAAGTTGTAAACATTATCTATATAATGATTCTCCCTCAATTTCCAAACATAAAGATGTCATTAAAAAAAAAATCAAATGTCCTCTCCTCAAACGAGCACGGTGGCGCAGTGGTGAAACGCGCTGTTACGCTACTTTGACACCAACGCTCGTGGGTTCGATTCCCACACAGGACAAACATTTGTGTGCATGAACATGTCTGTTTGTCTTGGTCTGGGTATTTTCTATGTACAATAAGTATGTATTTACAAAAAAAAAAAAATATTTACGTATGTTTATCAGTTGTCTAGTACCCATAACACAAGCTTCGCTTACTTTGGGGCTAGATGGTGCTGTGTAATTTGTCCAACAATATAAAAAAAAAAAAAAGCATATGAAAACTACACCAGTCAAACGTATCGTAAAGGATCTCTCGATTCAATAACATCAGTAACGGCAGATACAAAGCTTCCTCAGTGGTTCCTGGTGAATCATTAATTCACCAGCACGACGTCGCGACATCACCAATCACATGCTTATTACGTGTCATTTTACTGCTGAAATCAGCTATAGACTGTAGTTAATAAAACATAATTGCCTTAATTAAAGTGAAAGCAAAATTAGTTGAGATTTCAGAGACCGTTGGTGTATTAATACTCGTATTTTATATCTGAACAATTTATATTAATCTAAGGTGTTTCGGACCAAATAATGTTCTAAAGTTGCTCGTTTGTGTTTAAAACTCACTGTCATTTCATATTCATCTACAGAGCACGTCAACCCTTACTCATCCCACTGCAGGGACACGGGTCTCCCTTCAACCGAAGGGGGTTTAGACCATACTCCACCACGCTGCTCAAATGCGGATTGGCGGAGGCCAGTGTTTTCAAGCTGCCCGAGGGCCACTGACTTAGCTTAACGACTGTCGTCTATCTCGAGATAGATAAATCCATCCATAGACAGGCTGCTGTCGACGTTGTTTGACCTGCGTGTTCGGTTAGAACGGTTCGGTCACAAGATTGGTAGCGCGCGAGTAACATCCCCTTGGTGTTGCGAGCGTCAATACGGTGACCGTTTACCATCTGATGAGTGCCACATACTTGTTTGCCAATCTAGTTGTATAAAAAAAACATCATCGACTTGCCTTGGTTGAAATTACTCAGCTACAGTACAACCAATACTTATCTGTACTATGCATACCATTAGCAATGTAATATACAACGCTAAAGTAGGATGCAGGAGCCGAGGAAGGCCAAGACCTACCTACCATGATCAAATTGGTCGTGTTTTATCAGAAGGTGATGTCAGGAGCCTTAGAAACCGGCGCCCGTGCACGAGAAGAGCAATTAATATTAAAGAAGTATGCTCCTAAGGAGTTGTTGTATCATCAGTAGAGGTGGCGTCGTGCGAGTGATACTTAATTGTATTACAAGCTTTCATAGGCTCCCGACGTTGTATATTAAAAAAAAAACTGCATATTCCTTTTAGATGTTTGCTAGACAATATAACTGAGTAGGAAAAAAATATATCGCAATATATTCAAGTCCCGCCCAGACATCAAGTAAGCTCCTAAGGAGTTGCTGTGTTATGTTATAACAGCAGAGGAGGCATCGCGCGAGTAATACTCACTGTATTACAATCGTTCATAGGCTACGGAAACCGCTTTACATCAGGTGGGCCGTAAGCATGTACGTCTTCCAGCGTTGTATAAAAAAAAAGATGTTATATTTCATGAGGTTGCGTTGAGTTTCCCTTCTTTTTTAGGGTTCCGTACCCAAAGGGTAAAACGGAACCCTATTACTGAGGCTCCGCTGTCCGTCCGTCCGTCTGTCACCAGGCTGTATCTCTTGAACCGTGATAGTTAGACAGTTGAAATTTTCACAGATGATGTATTTCTGTTGCCGCTATAACAACAAATACTAAAAAATAGAATAAAGTAAATATTTAAGGGGGCTCCCATATAACAAACGTGATTTATTTGCTGTTTTTATAGATAATGGTACGGAACCCTTCGTGCGCGAGTCCGACTCGCACTTGGCCGATTTTTTTATTACTCTTTGAGCTACATCTGCGGAACTGAAGGAAATAAGTAAGTATGTATAATGACACTTAATTAAATGCTATCAATGTTGCATGCATTAATGATGCTGGTCGTGTGTAAACAAACACACAAATAGACATTGTTATTAATAGTCGGGGTTAACGTCCGATAGCGAGTACAGTTCAATTAGTCATATTATGCCATTATTATCACCAGTAACGAAGTATAGTTATGATCAATTTGACTCATTGATAGATTTTAACTATATTTGGGATAGAAGAAGCAAAATGTGCTAAAAAAATAAACATTAAGTTTGGTGAAAGTCAGTGATAGCAACGAATGAACGCCACGTTTTGTATTATAAGCGTTTATAGGCTACGGATAGGTCTTTGCATCAGCTGGACCGCAAGCTTGTTTGGCACTTGATGAGATTATAAAAAGTAAAGTAACCTCATGACAATGTAAGCGTAAATAAGCGATGCCATTCGAAAATAAACAGTAGGTAAGCTCCTAACAAGTTGCTGTGTTATTATCAGGGTGGGTGGCAGCGTGCGAGTGATACTTCATATATTACAAGCATTCGTAGTCTACGACCTCTTTATATCAAGTGAGCTGTATGCTTACACGTGCACAAAAAAAATGTGTGGAACTTTTTAATTCAAATCAACGATGCTAATATTCGATGAAACATAATAAAACAAGTGATGAAATTATCTATTCGTCTGTCCGTCCATCATCCGTAGCAATACGTGCTTGTGAGGGGCCATTGTTGGCTAAATATAATTGTGCAGGAAGTCAGTGGACAAAGCGCTTTGTGCCTCCATCTGGCTATCCACTCGCAACAGCTAATGTTGTATATCGAATCTAATTCGTAGCATGTTTTTCTAACGACTAACAGACGACTCACGAATTAGATTCGTAGCATGTTATTCTTACGATTAACATACGACTAACGAATTAGATTCGTAGCATGTTTTTCTAACGACTAACGAATTAGATTCGTAGCATGTTTTTCTAACGACTAACGAATTAGATTCGTAGCCTGTTATTCTAACGACTAACATACAAGTAACGAAATAGATTCGTAGCATGTTATTCTAACGCTTAACATACGACTAACGAATTAGATTCGTAGCATGTTATTCTAACGACTTACATACGACTAACGAATTAGATTCGTAGCATGTTATTCTAACGACTAACATACGACTAACGAATTAGATTCGTAGCATGTTATTCTGACAACTAATATACGACTAACGAATTAGATTCGTAACATGTTTTTCTAACGACTAACGAATTAGATTCGTAGCATGTTATTCTAATGACTAACGAATTAGATTCGTAGCATGTTATTCTAACGACTAACATCTACAGCGCCTGAGGATGTCTCGTGGAGAGGCGAAACACGCGTCGCAGAGACGACCGGAGCAGCCAGGACAGCAACGGTGGCGGGTGCATGTGGTTCACATTTCAGATGAGGAACACTCGCAGAGACGACCGCAGCAGCCGAGGCAGAGACGACCGGAGCAGTTATGGCAGCGGCGGCATGCATCTAATAACGGTAGTGGGTGGGTGCCGGCCGGCAGTAGTTCGCACGAACTAATCGGGAGCGGAAGCACACAAAGTAGTTTAGATCAAATTGCCTACTTACTATTTTTACGAGTCTAGAGTAATTTACCACGGCCAAATGGATTGGGTTTTATGAGAAGGTAGTATCAAGAACTCCAGCAACCGATTGTGCATGAAAAGAACTATGAATGTTAAAGAAGCGAGTGAGGTGTGTAAAGACCGAGTCATGTCGCCCCTGCCTACCCCGCAAGGGACTTGGCGTGAAGTTATATATAGATAGATTGATTTTTACGAACATTTATTTTAATATACTGAGATGTAACAGTGAAGATATTTATTTCTCTGAACAGTACTCTAAGTGATTCCCTGGAGCCTATGCTATAAATAGAATGGATGGCTCTCTTTTGTAATATAAAAATTGTTTCAATATCAGCCACTTTTCCCCAAAACAGTACGAACAAGGCTGTGAAAGTAGCTTTTAGATAGAGCACCCTAAAAAGCTGTAGAAAAAAGATGACATTAAAATTTATGTGTAAAAATATGTATTACATATATAGTAGTGGTGTGTTACGTTATTTAGATACCGACGCTCGTGGGTTCGATTCCCACAATTGCTTGTATGCCTCCCAACATTGTATAAAAAAAAATATATGCAACAAGTAAAATTAATTTAGACATAACAAAGTAAATATAGCTAAGTAACGAATGCCTTGAAAAAACTATGTTATAACATGTTAATTATAACACTATATCAATACTCAAGGTTATAGATATGTGAATAAATAATGGTTGAAGTAATATTTGTGTGCCGCGCTTTCTCGCGCCATACCATACAGTTTCACCGGGCTGGAACGACTTTCCTCCGCGATTTATGGACGTTGTCAGCGCTCATAATGGACATACATGGCACAGTAGATAATACTAGGGGTTAAAGTATGAAATTGCCGTTTTAAAGTAAAAGATACTTTGAATTGACATTAAACCTTCATGGTGTGAGATTTTCGAGATACTTACTCTTTTTTCACATGATACCTATGAGATCCTTATTAGGGTTCCGTACCCAAAGGGTAAAACGGAACCCTATTACTGAGGCTCCGCTGTCCGTCCGTCCGTCCGTCTGTCACCAGGCTGTATCTCATGAACCGTGATAGTTAGACAGTTGAAATTTTCACAGATGATGTATTTCTGTTGCCGCTATAACAACAAATACTAAAAAATAGAATAAAATAAATATTTAAGGGGGCTCCCATACAACAAACGTGATTCTTTCGCCGTTTTTATAGATAATGGTACGGAACCCTTCGTGCGCGAGTCCGACTCGCACTTGGGCGATTTTTTTTTAATGTGCAATATTTGATTTTCGAATTTCAATTGTTTTTTTTTATTCAGTTTAGACGGGAAATATGGAATATGAGTTCCGACGCGGAACTAACGCGGCAGAAACGGCTCGCAATATCAATACTGCGTTTGGAGAGGAGACTGCTAATGAACGCACCGTGCGTTTTTGGTTTAAACGCTTTCGTAATGGAAACTTCAACTTGAAGAACGAACCACGTGGAAGACAGCCCACATAAGGGAATGACGCTGCATTGAAGGAGATGGTGGAGGCCGATTCGAGTCAAACTACCCAGGAATTAGCGGTGTGGTTTAGCGTTACCTACAATATTGACTCATTTGCATCAAATCAATAAGATAAAAAAATATGAAAAATGGGTGCCTCATGATTTGACTGATCTGCAGAAAGAAACGCGTGTTGAAATTTGTGACGAAAAGTTGTTTCTTTACGATAACCGTAAGCGAAAAATACAATGGCTGACCCCAGGTCACAAGCCGCAACAGTGCCCTAAAGCAAAGCTTAGCAATAAAAAGGGAATAGTAATTATTTGGTGGTCTCTTCATGGCGTTATTCACTATAGCTTTCTCAGGCCTTGGTCAAGCAATACCAACAGATGTTTACTGTGCCGAACTTCGAACAACGATGGCGAAACTGGCAGTGAAACAGCCCCGATACGTGAAGATAGACTTCACCGTTATTGCTCCATGATAACGCTAGACCTCACACTGCACGAGAAACCGTTGTGACTCTACAGGAGCTGCAGTTAGAAACCATACGTCATCCTCCGTACTCGTCAGACCTTGCTCCAACTGACTACCATTTTTTCGTGATTTGGACAAATTTCTACGTGGTAAAAAATTTTCTTCCCACGAGGTAGTACAAAACGCTTTCACACAGTTTGTTGAATCTAGACCCCCCAGAGTTCTATTGCAAAGGTATAAATAAACTTCCGCAGCAATGTATAGATAATGAGGGTAAATATTTTGTTTAAATAAATATGTTACATCATAGAAAAAAACGAGTTTTAATTTTTCAGTACAAATCGACAATTTCATACTTTAATATTTACTCTGCCACGGTACCGGAAGGAGTAATAAATCAGTAAAAAGGTATAAAAAAAATCGAAGAGGAAGATTTTTTGATGAGCTCGCTGCGCTGTGGATAATAACTAGCATCCACAGCGCTACCATACGTTGTATATATCATATATCTTAGCCAAATAACAACTCCCTAGATGGTTGTTGTGTTCCTGCGTGTGAGTGAGATCACCAGTATGCTCCCAAGGAGTCGCTGTTACTTAATATATTACACGGTAATATATTACTACGGTAGCCACTTTACATCAGGTGGGCCGTATGCACTCCGGGAGTGCCGGCAGAAGTGAACACTTGAACATTAACGTTGTGCATTTTTCAATATTTTGAAATGGTTAGGGAATAATTTCGCACGAATTGCTTTATTTATCAGTATAAAAGTACTATCATGTATGTGGTAAAATACAATATTCATTAATTGCGCCATCGTACACAAACATGACAATTTATATCACATAATTGTAATAATTGTAATCTCTCAGAAAAATCAACTTTCATCCATAATTTCACCGACTCTTTCACCATCATCATTACCAGCATCATCATCGCTAATCTCTAAAACTCAAACACACATACACACTCGCGCAAGCGCCTGCGCCGCTTAAACCAAACAGCGATATTGATAAACTACGTTGAACGAAACACGTAAGCGCCAAGAATTTCAAGGCCCTTACAACGTTTTGGTCGCGAGAAAATAATGCTCTATGAACGATCTAGCGCTTCATGTTTTAATTGTTTAATTAGAGGTAACTAATATTTTAGCGCTGCAGCGAACTTAAGTTCTAATTCTCACCAAAATCTTACGGTCAGGGTCACGTGTTCTGACCATCGAAGTTCTGACGCGAGTTTAACATTTTTACTCATCCCAAAAAGTGCACAACGCCGCTAAAGAAGTTATCACTTCAAAAATACACCATTATAGTGGTTTTTACTGTCGTAGTTGTGTCAATTATTAACTTTTATAATAATTTAGGATTTGCAATTAATCTACTCGTAGCTTTTAAACTTTTGCCTGTGTGTTCTAGCGATTATACCGATTATATAATTGGACCGCTCATCACTCATGTCGGGAAATTCCTCCTGATACACTAGAACCGAAGGTACTGTGCGGCTTCAGAGAAGTTTTCTACCAAGAACTCGTTAAGTTGTCGAACGAATGAGGAGGAATGAGGAGGTTCCTAAAAGACTACAGTGTGGATTTATATCGTGTGTGACTGTGACTACACACGAGTCACACCCTGGTGTGCAGCTGTCCATAGGCTACGGTAACTGCTCACCACTGCACGTTGTACGATTGTTTTCCACCTTAGTGATATAAAGAGTTTCCAATGAGAAACGGTACGAAAGCGAGACAGGTTCGAATATGCAGTACAGACAATAAACAGGCTGCTTATCTAAAAGGAACGATCGGTCTGTACGTTGGTACAGACGCCGGCCACCATTCGCACAGTATCGATTGCCATTCAATGTATAATCGATAAGGATGCAATATCTCGATGCGGCGTCGAACTGATAAGCGGTGTTTCGATGCACGTCATTTCGATACCTAGTTTTTGACGTGATAACGTCTTATAAATCGATGAACGCCGGCTGCACGCACGAAATAGCATGACTCATTGTCACGTTCCGCCTGAGCCGAGCGTGCAAGCGAGAGCGCGGAACAAGCGATAGAGAGGCATGATCGGCCTAAGCGTTCGGCTTGTAACGCATTTATCTCTCTTCCACTCCATCGGCCGATGCGTCCGAGTAGCAGAGAGACAGCAGCAGCATACAATCTACACGTGAGCTGTTTTGTCAACTGTTGAATGTTTTCTTATGACGTTATCACGTAAAATTATCGTCCGTAAACTTTACAGACAACCAATTTTCAGGAACACCGTTCCTATATGAAATCTATATGTTTGTCTCTGTGTGTGTCTGTGTGTGCGTGTGTCTGTCGCTTTTTTCGAATATTCGAATTTCGACTTCAGATTCGGATTCAGCATAAAAAAGTAGAATAGGAATGTTCAGGAACACCGTTCCTATCTCTTAAGGAACATGGTCAAAATGGTCGTGAAATTAAAAAAAAAATGATTTGTTATATAATTGACGAGCCAGGTGTTCCTCTGGCAATGCAAGCTTGCGCATTTTCAACTGGTTTTTTATACAAACATACAGCCCACCCGATGTAAAGCGGCTACCGTAGCCTATAAACGTTTGCAGTGACTAACACCCACATGGAGGGTGACGCCCGACGAAATGAAGGAAAACACCGCGAGGAAACAGCCGTGTCCTAGAAATTATATTAAAAAGACGAATTATATTTCTAAGGACGTGTGGCCTAAGAAAGTTCCGGGTTCCCCTCTGGCTTGCCGAAGTCCGACGGCCAATCGCTCCATGTCAAAATCAGTAACTTCGCCAGATCCCTAATGGATTAACGCTAAGTATAAACTTTTCGCCTTTGCACACCCTATAATTTTCTTAACGCTAATACTAATAATAATATATAGAAAGAGAGTGTTAGTGTTAAAATACGAAGAGGCATGCCCCGTTGGTTCGGACATGTAGAAAGAATGCAGGATGAAAGAATCACGAATGAGACATACAAAGTTGAAGGATGCAAAAGCCGAGGAAGGCACAGACTTGCCTACCGTGACCGATCGATCGTGTTTCATCAGAAGGTGATGTCAGGAAACCTAGAAACTGGCGAGCAGAAGAATTATGAATGTTAAAGAAGCGAATGGGGTGTGTAAGAACCGAGTACAGTAGCGCTCCCTTGCAGGGTAGGCAGAGGGACGGAGCGCTACTATGTGAGTTCCAAGGCAGCTGTAGTTTAACTCCCGGGACGGCAATGGACTTCACTGTTCATTGCCTTTTTGGTGGTCGCCGCTGTTAATCTGGCTACACAGGTGACAGTGGTGGGAATGAGTGGTGGGCCTGTCCCATACACCCTGCAAGGGATTTGGTGTTAAGTTGTAGTTAGATATACATATATTGTACCTATATTTGTACAATATAGAGATCACAACATGAAACCTTATGAGTACTATACAGATCAAGTCTATATGATCTAAAACTTAATGGCATATAATTCGGAGTTTTTTTTTATACAACGCCGGGAGGCAAACGAGCATATGGTCCAATTGATGTGAAGTGGTTACCGTAGCCTATGAATACTGGTAATACATTGAGTATCCACGCGATGCCACCTCTGCAGCTGACACAGCAACTCCTTGGGAGCTTACTGGTGACCTCACCAATAAGCTGCCAAGGAGTAGCTGTGTTAGCAGCAGAGGGAGTTGTTATCTGGCTGCGGTTTTCTGTGAGGTGGAGTTACTTCCCTAGACGAGCTACTTTAATGCGCCCAGCCTATTTTAAAAACATTCAGACGAATACAAACAGACACGTTCATGCACACATACCTACGTTTGTCCTTTGTGGGAATCGAACCCACCTGCTTTGTCGTCAAAGTAACGTAACAGCGCGTATCACCACTGCACCACCGAGCTCGTCAAAATCTCTTAGTCCTATTTCTTTTTATACCCCTAAGGTAGCAACAAGCGCACGGCCTGCCTGATGGTAAGCAGTTACCGTAGCCTATGGGCATTTGCAACTCACTCTTGCGTTGCCGACCCTGTAAGAACCTCTTCACGCCTTTCTTGAAGAACCCCATACTGTAGTCCCTTGGGAATACCTCGGCAGGGAGCTCATTCCACAACTTAATAGTTCTCGGTAGAAAACTTCTCGTGAACCGCACAGTGCGCGACCATTGCGGTTCCAGTGTGTGCGGATGAACTCCCAGCCGTGGGCGAACTGTGCGATTGTAAAACGAGGCTGTTGGCATAATGTCAAACAACTCCTCAGAACACAACCCATTATACAACCGGGAATACATACAGGAGACTGTACAGAAGATGGCAAGTTATTACCGCCCCGGGTTCGTTCACTCGGCGGGCGCGGAGCGTGTCCAACGCGGTAATGGTTGCGATACCGCGACTGCAAATATTTACGCGACCTGCCATTTTATGGGCGCAACATTGTATCGGCTTTGTTTCGCAGACATTTTAGCTAGACGGTGCGAGGCAGGCGGAAAGATAAGGGGGTACCTGTTCAGCGTAATGCGCGGGTACTAAATTGGATGGGCAGTTTGTGGGAGAAATGTTTTACACTACGTGATACTAAATATCAGGGGCCCGATGGTCGAGTGGTTAGCGATGGGCGCTTTAACACCAAGGGTTGTGGGTTCGGTTCCCAAATAATTGATACATTTGTGTGCATGTTTGTTTATCTTGCACGGAATTTCTTTTATATGCAATTTGTCTTTCGCAAAATAACGCCTGAAAATAGTTAATAGCAATTTTTTTTTATGTATTGTTAGTATTTTCGTACACGATTCTCAGTTGTCTAGTAACTATATTATGTGTAGAAATTTATTTATTTACATACGTACGGTGAAATTGTGGAATCAACTACCCTCAGTGGTGTTCCCAAACAAATACGACATGGGTGCCTTCAAGAAAAGAGCCTATATTTACCTAAAAAGGCTGGCAACGGATCAGTGCCCCTTTGGTGTAGCTGATGGCAAGCAAAAAAATTTCTATCACTAGTGTAAGTGGCTGAATCATCATTTCCACTAGATAATCTGGGGACAAAGTGAACACAACGATATATAACACGTAAGCAGCACTATACGCAGTACCCTATAGCCAAATAACAATTTCACAGAGGGTTGTGGTGATGAGTTGCTGTGTTAGCAGCAGCGGTGCAATAACAATACTTCCTGTATTGCAAGCGTTCACAGGCTACGGTAACCACTTTACATCAGATCGGTCGTATGCTCGTATGTCTCCCGCCCTTGTATAAAAAAATATATATTGGCGAGTTAATCTGACGCGGTAAGTACATGGCAGAGGCAATCCGAGACAAACACCTGCGACCGCGCTGACAGACTAGTCAATGATCTCATTAATTATGCAACAGTAATAATTAAAGAGGTATCATCAGCAAATAGTATATCCGCCATTACTTTATCATTAACGGAGGCGTGTAATGACCGCATCTTATGGCGATCTGTTCTCTCTGGCTACACCGCAAGGAGCTGGTTATACCGGTTACATATTTTCAGTGTAATATAATATATAATAACCCACGTTATTATATATTATATTAAATCCAAACTATATCTAAATACAAAATTTGTTCTAAACTCGTCAAAAAGATGTTCGGAATCGTGTCGATTTGGATCTCGAAATATATTCATATATAGACATATAACAGTTGCTTTAAAAGTAACAGTAAATATTATAAGATATTTCCATATAACTTTTTTTCTTTTCACACCGTTCCTATATGAATTCTATATGTTTGCCTGTGCGTTTGTCAGTGCGTTTGTCTGTGCGTGTCTGTCGCTTTTTTTCGAATATTCGAATTTTGACTTCAGATTCGGATTCAGCAAAAAAATGTAGAATAGGAATGTTCAGGAACACGGTTCCTATCTCTTAAGGAACATGGTCAAAATGGCCGACAAATAAAAAAAAATATTTGAATTGTTATATAATTGACGAGCCAGGTGTTCCTCTGGCAATGCAAGCTTGCGCATTCTCAACTGGTTATATATAAGTTTAGCATAGTGGCTTCGCTTTGCCTGATGGTAAGCGAAAAAGGAGCCCAAAACGCAACTGCAACTAACAAAAGACTACACACTGTCCTGTCAGTTGACGCTGCCATGCTGACCCGCAAGATGTCTCTTCACGCTTCGTTTGAAGGATCCCATATTGTAGGAAGGAGGGAACACATTACAGGCAAGTACATCCTTTTGATCATGTGTACACTAAAATATTGAAATATATGAAACAGAGAGGCTTTTTTATACCACTAAGGTGGCAATCAAGCATACGGCCTGCTTGATGGTAAACAGTCACCATAGCCTATCAACATAGCCTATGGACATTTGCAACACCAGGGGTGTCACTCGTGCGTTGCCGACCCTAAAGACGTTGGTTTATTAAGAAAGGCGAGTTTTCCATTGAAATTACACAATTCTAGCTGGTTAGGCAAGAAGGTGACAAAACAATATATAAATATTGTCACAGACGACAAAAACGAACAGACAGCGCTAATAAACAAATTTGCAGACAGAAACGCACGCTTGTTTACCACCCGAGTCGCACTTATGTCAGTGCACAAATTTATAACACATGAGACAATCCGTCAATTGATAATTAGGCAAAGTTTTCCGACGAGACGAGGTCACTTTGAACATATTAATTTTCCACCCGATGAACTTGTTTACAAACAGCAGGCATACAAGCATACGGTCCTTTTTCTTGGCGTTAATCCTTCAGGATTGTCGAGGTCCTTTAGCTAAGCCTAAAGATTTGGTGAGAATACTGATTTTTACATAGAGCGACCGCCAGTAGGTGCTCCACAACACAGAGGGAAAACGAGATCTTTCTCTTTCTCTTTCTTTTTCTTTCTCGAGTCTTTTGAAATATAATTTCTTGAACGTGCTGGTTTCCTCACTATGTTTTTCCGTCACCGGCGAGCGAGTGATAATTATAAATGTGTACATAAATCCGAAAACTCGAATTTAGTGTTACATGACACTATTCGAACCGGCGATCAATTGGTCAATATGCCCGTTCTTTGTCGACGGGCTATCGCGGCCTACCTAATGTAAAGTAGTTACCCTAGCGTATGAACGCTGGCAACACATTAAGTACAACTTGCGCGATGTCACCTCTGCTGCTAACACAGCTACTCCTCTTGTGTGCCCCTCACTCGCAGGAAAACAACAACCCACCAGGAAGCTGTTATTTGGCTGCGGTTTTCTGCGAGATGGAGCTACTTCCGCATGTTTGATGCGCCTACCTCTCTTAAAACACCCAGACCAACAAACAAACAAGTTCACGCACACAAATGTTTGTCCTGTGTTAAGCGAACCCACGAGCGTTGGTGTCAAAGTAGCGTTACTAACCACTGCGCTACCTAAGTCGTCAAAAAGACATTATTTATTATTACGTCAAAGAAACGCCAAGTCCATATTTCCACTAAAAGATGAGCAGCCCGGAACAGCGCACGACGCCTCCAAGGTCAAACCGCCAATAGCTCTATATAAAGCTTCAGGGTCACGACTTTGAACTCGATCTCCCGGCAACCATTGATCAACCCCCGAGCAGCGCGCCGCGCCCGCCCCAATATCAACGAGACTATTCTTACACACAGTCTATACCTCACGTGTCTGTATGTCTATGACATCTTGTCTCCCTATTATGCTTATTAATCGTATTAATGATAGTTTTTGACGTGATAACGCCTTAGAAATCGATGAACGCGGGCTGCACGCACGAAAAAGTATCACGTTCCGCCTGAGCCGAGCGTGCAAGCGAGAGCGCGGAACATGCGATAGAGAGGCACGATCGGCCTAAGCGTTCGGCTTGTGACGCATCTATCTCTCTTCCACTCCATCGGCCGATGCGTCCGAGTAGAAGAGAGACAGCGGCAGCACACAACCTGCACGTGAACTGTTTTGTCAACTGTTGAATGTTTTCTTATCGTCCGTAAATCGACTTTACAGACAAACAATTTTTTTTTATACGACGTCGGGAGTCAAACAAACATATAGATCATTCAAGGGCTTCGCCAAATTTCTTCTAGGGCAACGGGGAGTACCCTATAGTAAAATGGAGAAGATCTTCACTTCACAGAATACCGCAGCAGAAAATAACAACTCCCTAGAGGGTTGTCGTGTTCCTGCGTGTGAGTGATCACCAGTAAGCTAAGGAGTAGCTGTGTTAGCAGCTGAGGTGGCATCGCGCGAGCGATACTTAATGTTATTATATGCGTTCAAAGGCTACGGTAACCGCTTCACCATCAGGCGGGCCGTATGCTTGTATGCCTCCAGACTTTGTATGAAAAAGTAACTTTATAAATTTCTGATTGTGCGTATCCGTGACGTAGCCGGCCAACCATGACGTCACATCTCCGAGTTGATCAATGGCCGGTTATGTTTATCGGTGTGTTGTTACATCGTGTGTTCAGAGCTATTCGTGAACGTGATGAAAGCTATCACAAGACTGTCACGAGGTCGACAGAACAGATTTCAGCTGAAAATAAACTGGTATTGATAATAAACAATTTTTTCCGAGATTAGACTGTCGCTGACGATGAATACAGGATATAGGGATTACTGCATAGCCTAGTAGATAAAGGCCTAATAACCGGCTGGTCCCCGTTAAGTTAATTTATTATTTAAGAGAGGCACAACAAAGCAGCCCGTCCGGAGAAGTTCCTCTACCTCACAGAATACCGCAGCCAAATAACAACTCTACGGAGGGTTGTTGTGTTCCGGCGTGTGAGTGAGGTCACCAGTAAGCTCCTAAGGAGTTTGTGTGTTAGAGGTGGCATTGAAAGCTTTTATAGGCAACGGTAACCGCTTTACATCAGCTGGGCCGTATGCTTATAAATGACCCTTGCGACGTTATATAAAAAACCGGCCAAGTGTACGCCGGCACGCACAGTGTAGGGTTATTTTTCGCTTCGCTTTGCTTCACTGGGGAAAAATTAGACAGTTGCCTAAAACAAGGGGGGGAATTGCACTAGTTGGCCGTTCAAATTAGAAACTAGGAAGCAAAACGCTTAGTGCAGATAAGTGCAATGTCATATTCTATGTCATTTGTACGTTTTCAAAAGAGTAAATACATTTTATAAGTTCGTCGACTGTTACTCGTTAACCTGTAAAGCCTGCTTGGCCGTCATAGTTTTCCTTTTAAATTCACTACATGGACTACTACAATGTTTTTTTTTACATTTCCAAATACAACCGTCTACATTTCACACAGGGACACTTGAGTCTAACAAAAATTTGCACTGTTAGTATAAATATTTCGTAAACAGATCACTATAATGAAAAAAGATCTTCCCACACCCTCAATGTTTTTAAGAAACCTATCTAACGCCTCCCCACAACATAGGGTGGGCGCGAATATAAAAAAATCATCCCCACTTTACGTGTATGCGAGGTACCACCAAAAAATTTTTTTTTTTCAAGATTTTCCACTTTGTCAGCGTAGTTAATACGTACAAGCCTCTCTGAGCTAGGCCGCGGACAGACGAACGGACGGACGGACCGACAGACGGACATGGCGAAACTATAAGTGTTCCTTGTTTACTGCGGAACCCTAAAAATGTGTTGCAAGCATTCATAGGCTAATTTGGCCGCTTTACATCAGATGGGCTGTGCCGCGCCGCTACCACGGACCTTTGTATCGTAAATGCGGTCACCTTCAAGGCGGAGACATAGTCCTCGGCTTTCTAGGCCAAAATCGATGCGAGCTATTTACACGGTCCGATTGCCTGTTGGATCACTGTCATTGGTAGTGATGGGTAATGGGTAAAAACCCAATTCACCCACTGTGGGTTTTAACCGGGTTATTACCCATATTTGGGTTATAAACCGGTTATAACCCATAATCACCCATTTTGTCGGGTGAAAATGATTTGACAATTGGCAATGAAAATTTAATTCGTATTTTTAAGTTTTCGACATACTAACGATGCATTTTATAAATGATTTAATACATTTTAGTGTAAAAAAAAGGAGAAACGCGTTCTCAAAAACACAAAAATGGAAACTATTAGCCATTTTCATGATTTCTTGGCCAATTTCAATGACACACAGTTCAGTGGGTGTATTTTGACATGAAAGGACACTAGAGTTCGTTCAAGTTAGCTGTTCCCGCCCTTTTAACGTTGCGATACTAATAAAAATGCGAAGCACTTTTTTATTGGGAAAAATATTATAATTGCAATAAGTAATATAAATGACCATTCTGATATTATGCTTGCGTAAATGTGGTTTGTCGTTATCCTTTCACGATTAAATGGCTAACGTAATAATTTTAATGAAGATTATTAACACACTAATAGCGTTTTACCGATATTATAAAACAAACTTTTCCAAATTTCCCCAAAAGCAAGGTCAGTAGTTGCTCAATAATTTATATGTCAATGAAACAAGCGACATAACATCGATTTTTTTATTTTTTATTATAAAAAGGGAGTTAGAATTCTTTTCTTTTGTTTTTGTAGTAAAACCCGAAACTATATAACGTCAATACTCCTGATAACTAAATATAACATTTAAGAAATGATTGCTTAGTAATAATTATTTTTATTAAAAACAAATATTATTAAGTTTTTTCTTACAAGAAAGTGGGTAATAAGAAGGCAAACTAGTCACCCTGTTAATACTGGTAAAAAACCCTAACGTTTTTGCGATATGGCTGTCTGTTTAGGTCCAAATGTCACCGTGTGCAAATGTGATCTTAACGGACTCAAGTGACTGTCTATGGATATTTTTTTTCTGAAATAGTTTGTAAATAAAACTGAATATTCCAGAGTGATTCAAGATTATTAATATATTTATATTTTACCTATTTTTACACATAAATTTAATCATCTTCATAGCTTTAGTCCCAAAACCGATCGCAATCATGAAATTCGATCATACTTACGCCTGAAGTACCTTTTGTTGGCACGTTGGGGGCTATCAGGGCGTGGCATAGCAGTTGGTGATTTTGGTCTCACAATTGGTGAATGATCTATCACATTCGTGAATATTTTCACTTAAACTGTCTTCTTGTATATTCAACAAATTCCAGTTATACGTTATGAACGTTAATTTCGCTGCCCTCTCTGTAGTTAGTAGATTTCGTTTTATATTATGAAAAGGTACTATGCACACGCTCTGCTGCAGCAGAAGTGCACGGGGCAGTTAGAATCCATACAGCAATTTTACTTAATGCATTAGATCCACATCTACCTCTCGACCACTTTGTTGCGCTGATCTCTCTGATATTTGACCACACAAATCTTCAGCTCCAAAAACCATATTTGGCCTTATAAGATGCCAAGTTTGGTAAAATACTCAAACCCATATTACATCAGATTTGATGAGTATATTCCATGGCTTCAACATCTTTGATTTTCATCTAGCTCGTCTCCTTGGGTGGTAGGGTATAGTAAATGTGCTGCCAAATGTATTGGTTTCACACACATGTTAATCCTCTCATCAAAACAACCCTGGAGTTGATTTTTATTATTATTGTCTATTATAGTGATATCAGGTAATCTGAATAAAAATTTGGATTTCATTTCCTATAGCGTGATAAATACTTTATAACTTATTTCCTTTGTCCGATTTAAGTATAAAAATTGCTTCAGATATCGATTCTAAAATCATGATGCACTACCTTATAAAACTCCAAAAAGTGTCATCCAACAGAGTTGCCTGGTCCTCTTTTGGCAAAAAGATGGCTTTTTCATGAACCGCTAATGTCTGCAAAGCAACTTTAGTATTTGCCAAGCTTTTGAAACTGGTACAGTCACTGGCCCGCCGGGTATCATATGGAAGCTTTAAACTCTCACCAGCTCCTTTTTCTGTGAGTTTATTATTGTAGTCAGAAGTGATGATAGAATTTGGCTTCTTTTAATGGTTTCTTAAACAACAATGGCCATGTCTTTGAAAGTATTTATAACATTAGTTTATGTAATATCTTTGCTCAGCAAATTCAATGTATGTGTAGTGCAGTTTTGGTACGTAATATATGGGAACGTCTCTTTTATTAGGCGAAAAGCTCTTTGGATGTTGCTCGCATTGTCGCAAATTTATTTTCTCCGTACTCTGACATGATATTTGATATTTCTTGAGATTATGCTCGCTTGTGTGTCGATTTTCTCCCGTTGTTAAGTTTTTCACAAATATTGGTTGTTTGATATAAGAAAACTAATTATTCCTTCATTTCTGCAGTTGCGCCAAACATCGAGTTGCAAGTGCAAATATTTTTGCGACGATATGTCTTCTTTTAACACTCGTTGCATTAAAATATATATATTATCTAAAATGCTGGTGGAGAGAGATTTTCTGGTCGGAAATTTATACAGAGGCTGGAGTTGTTCGAAGAAATTTATCCATAGAGGGTGTTCAACTGTGGATAAAGGTGTTCCAGTCACATAAATGGCCTTCGTTAAAAGTGCGTTAAGATTTTGTTTAGCTCCATCGGACAGGGAAAAAGACGCAGAGCTTCCGTTGATGTCAGTGGCTGGTCATATATTGCAGTAGCTGGTCTTATATTCTCATTGTTTGGAAGCGCTTGCAACACCGTGCTAACGCTTGCAGGTTTAGTTGATCCTTGTTTGATGTTCCGGCCAATTCGGGCATTTTAACAAATGTTTAGTCATCCTCTGTAGACTGGCAGGTTTGTATCGTTTCTCGGAATATCTGCATGTAGCGATTTGTTTTCAGTTTCCCGATAGTGTGCCCATATGCGTAGGTTTTTTCTTCTCACCATAACGACTTAAAATAAAGTTTATTAGCATGCAACTATGACCTAAATTTCAATTATTTATTTATTCACAGGACCTTTGTCTTTTATCTAAGGTCGATGAATTATTTTGGCACTCTTTCTCTACCTATTATTAATACTGAATGACAAAGCGAGCGCGTGAATGCTCAGAGTACACGGTAGGCAAAAAAATATTGTTAACTCTATAGTGACCAATACGTTAAAAAAAATATATTGCCCTACGACGATTATTTCGTAGTAAAAAAAAAAACTTTTTTGTATGGCTGAAATCACATTTTTTTTAATTTTACAAAAATCTCAACCGCTGTCAAGATGGCGCTCATTTACAATTCAAAATTAGTCAACTTTTGAATTAAATAATACAAGATTTTTTGACTGCATTACCTCCAAAGTACGCAGAAATCTTTAAGTGCAATACTAATAATCACTTGTTTTCTAACATGAGCGCCATCTTGATGACGGTGAGGGTATTGTATAATTAACAAACCAATCGAAAAGCAGTAAATCAAAGTCCGTATAACCAAAATCAAAGACAATAACTGATAATGGACGGCTCGGAAGAAAGAGACAGGTGGAGCCGATAGATCTCTTATCTCATTTTCACCCTCAGAATCCCATGACTATTATTCTTATTATGCATAGTAACTTTATTTACATATTTTAATACATATAGCCTAAGTAATTACGCTATATGTATATTTTTTACTAAATTATCTGAGTCTAAGGTGGTCTAAACTTGTTACGTTTGGTAATCTTCGGCTAATTCACATATTTTTAAAATAGGTATATATTTTAAATGTTTATAAAATTCATTCATTCATATTACATTAAACCTAATTATATTATAAGTATAAGATACTAAATAATAAAGGTTTAATATTTTAAGTAGTTGTTTCCTAAACAGATTACACCTAGAATTTTGTAGATACTTTTTTACCAGTGCTCTTTTCATATCTAAATCGATACAATTAATGTACAAATTAGCAAATTAGGTTTATATTTTGATATTGTAAAGTCAAAAACGTGATTATTGTCCTTTTTTGTCAAAGAATGCCAAGAAATCAACTAAGTTTGCCGTCCATTAGCTGCCATTTTGAATTTTCTGCTTAGTTTTACTCATCAATGTATTTAAAATTACCCAAAAACCATTTAAAATTAATACAAGATAATAGATCTGTTCATATTAAATGATGAATCGTTTTCACCCGCGAGAATGGGTTAAAATTGGGTGATAACGGGTGGTAACTGGGTTTTTACCCACCCGCCGGTTTTAACCCGGGTGATTACCCATCTCTAGTCATTGGTGACCCAGAAACTAAACGTATCTAGAGTTATATCTACATTTATAACTACCACAATACAGATACGACCATGGAGGAAATAACCTATGGAGAACCGATGAGTTGCATACCTTTGTTGATATTACCGGACAAAAGTAACCCAAAAATGAAGAATTTTATTATCGTTTTCCTCGTAATTCTGGAGCTATTTATAAACAAATATTACATTTATTTGAATACATAGTTGAAGGTCTACAGATTGCAGCAGGTTTCATTTGTGCACAACAAAAATAATATTTAACCCAAACTCCATACGACAATGGGCATTCTCCTTTAGTTGTTTTCCATTTGACATAAGTTGCAAATGAAAAACATGTACTGGCCTCTTCAGATTAACTATTCCTTTGTCCCCTGACCCGTAGCTGTGAATTGAGTTACTAGGCAAAAACGGGCGCATCGGTCCTCCATAGGTTATCCATTCCTTCACGAATCAATCTCAATCACTCGCAAACCAACGCTCGTTAGCAGCTATAGCAATAGAATGGCAAAAATGTCGAAGAACACACTTGCACATCAATGCTTAAGTATAACTTCATGACATCTAGATGGAAGAAATAGGATTTGTACATGAATTCGATTGTCCGCTCCAGCGTGAAGTCGACGACCTGCCGGCCCTGCGGCTGCCTGCCGACACCCTTCACGACAATACCCTGGCATGTCTCCAAGCGCCGCGTGACGCCGCTCGCCTGCACATGTAACCGCCGGTGCAACTTCTTGTGTAACCTTGCAACTATTGCGTCCAGTGCGAATATCGACTCTGCTTCCTCCGCGTTAGGATTCAACAGAACGAGAATTATGGCAAAGTAAAGTTGGGTAATAAGCTTTGCGAAAACGCCTGCGCATTTTACTTATGCTTTGATGTTAGTGGAGGAAGTAATTTAGGTGAATGGGGATGGAGGTAATTTACGTTATTCATTGTAATAATAACAATTTTAATCTATCTATTTATAACTTCACGGCAAATTCCTTGCGGGGTAGGCAGAGAGAACCGAGCGCCATAGGACGCGCCTTACACACATCACTCGCTTTTTTAACATTCATAACTCTTATCATGCACGCTCGCCGGTTTCTAGGACTCTTGACATCACCTTCTAATAAAACACGACCAATTTGTTCATGGTAGGTTAGTCATGGCCTTCCTCAGCTACGACATCCTTCCACATTTGCATTGTATATTCTTTCTACACGTCGGAACCAACGGAGCATGCCTTTTCTTATCTTACCGACACTCTGTTTCAGCCCAACTCTCTTTCTTACGTCATCATTACGAACACAGTCAGCAAGCGTTAGGCCACCAATTTTGCACAATGCTCCCATCTCGACCGCATTTACTCAACTTTCATGCTCTCTCTGACAATTTTAATGGAAGCCATAAATGTCTCAAGTCATTTTCGCATAGACCGTTTGATTTGTCAAACATAACAGCTCATATATATATAACTATTTGTTCTTTCGAGTCCTCTAAAGATGGGTTTTAATGCTTGTTGACGAATAAATTGCTTCTACAGTGAATGGACTTTAACTTACTGCTAAGTTTTCTCACCTTTCATATTAGAATATGTCTTCTATCTATCTATAACTTTACGCCGAAGCCCTTGCGAGGTGGGCAGAGCGAACCGAGCGCCACATGACTTGATCCTTCACACCTCACTCACTTCTTTAACATTCATTGCTCTTCTGATGCACGCTCGCCGGTTTACAAGGCTCAGGACATCACTTTCTGATAAAACAAGATTAATTTGGTCACGGTAGGTAAGTATTGCCTTCCTCGGCTCCTACATCCTTCTATTTCGCGATTTCGTTTTTCCTGCATTCTTTCTACATGTTAAAATAAGAAGATGCATGCTCCACTGGTTCCTACACCAACGGAGCATGTCTCTTCTTATTTTAACACCGACACTCTCTTTCAGAACAACTCTGTTTCTTCGTCATAACGCGTTCTACAAGCGCTACGCCACAAATTTTGCGCAACGGTCGCAGATTTCGACTGACTTTATCCTATTTAGATGCTCTCTCTGCTATACCCAGTTAAATAATCTTCAATTATGAAAACTTGCATGATAATTCTTACATGCCAGTGATATCTAATGACTGGACTTGGAAACTCTTGGGCATGAGCTATCCAATCGTAAATAACTTGGCAATCGTTAACTAAGCGTAGAATGAAGCAACTGTTCAGAAACGTCAGTGTTTCCGACGCTCTAACAGTTGGAAGCCATAAAGCAGCAGCGTGAATCACGCATACCATCGTGAGAGTAGCCGATGACTAAAACAGGCCACCGATACCATCGTTGCACCTGTTGCAATGTCAGATGCATCAGATGACCATTAACGGGTATGATTACTTTTTTCTATGCATTTGAAGATCATCGTTGCTTCTGCTTGGGCTGGTCATAAAGTTGACTAATTCGTTACTTCGGCACCAACGCTCGTGTGTTCGATTGTCACACAGAACAAATATTTGTGTTCATTAAGTCTGTTTGTTTTGGTCTGAGTGTTTTTAAGAGATGTAGGGCACATCAAAGTAGACCGTCCGGGGAAGCATTTCTACTTTACAGAAAACTGCAGTGAAATAACATTTCCCTGGAAGATTGTTGCGTTCCTACGTGTGAATGCGGTTACCACTAATCTCCTTTGGAGTTGCTATGTTAGCAGCAGAGGCCAAGGCTACTGTAACTGCTTTACATCAGTTGGGCAGTATGCCTCCCAACGTTGTATAAAAACCCGATAACAAACAAACATTGGTGGATAATGGTTCTGTTTGTGCTAAATATATGGAGCACGTTATTTTGCAGATGGTCCACGTTGGAATAAAGACAAATTGACGACATCCTCTTTAAGTGGTGAGCCGGTTAAAGGCATGTGACGCGTGCGGCGGACGTCTATTGTCTGTCTGTGCGTCGCAACGTCCAGAATAGAACCAATACAATCAATAAAATGCAATGAGAGATACAAGAACTCCATACCTAATGTAGTTCTGATATCGTCTAGCGAGTGTCTGTGTCCAGATTTTCAGGTTTCTTCGGGACTTTTTCAATCCTTATAGTTTACATTTTTACTAGCGTCGTCCCGTTTTTCTAATGTGATGGATTAGGAAACAGGATGACTGGCGGGGTCTGCTACCTAAGCCTAAGGATTTGGTTTGAATTGATTTTGACATGGCGCGACTGCCACTCACTGCCATTAGACCTCCACAATTCTGAGGGAAAAACAGACTTTTCTAAGGTTAGGTCACACGTCTTTCGAAGTACAATTTCTTGGACGTGCGGGTTTCCTCACGATGTTTTTCTTCACCGCCGAGCAAGATGACGGATACAAATGTACCTACTTAAATCCGAATAAATGAATTTAGTGATACATACCCACGCCAGGATTCGAACCAGGGACCGTTGGTTAAAAGTCTGGTTCTTTATCCACTGTGCTATCACTGCTGTCGAACATTTTCTTTATACAACGTCGGGAGGCATACAAACATACAACCCACCTGATGTAAAGCGATTAACGTAGCCTACGAAGGCTTTGTGAAACATTAAGTCGACTCGTACGATTCCACCTATGCCCCGAGAAACGGTCACGTTCACATTGAGTTATGTACTAGAGGAGCTATCCTAAGTAAAATTCTTGCTCGATTTTGGTAATAATTAAAACTAATGTCCGATGCAGCGCTGAAATAATTTAGATGTCTATCCCAAAGATTCGAAAATACAGCACTAAATCGCTTTTTAAGGCGCACTTTTCTCGCGACCAATAGGTCAAAAGCGCCGTGATTTTCATGGCGCTTACGCGTTTCGTTCAACGTTGTGCAGCAATGAGTTGTTGCCGATCGGCAACAAAGCACGGCGCAAACATTTGGTTCGCGGTGTCGGTCCTAGTACACTAGTACATAATAATTTCAATGCATGTTCAAGACGGTGAGTCTAGACTTATAGTGAATCTCCCGGTGGAATCACCTGTTTATTTTTCGATCGTGCGCCGTCCGCAGCTATAGAGCTGGTATTGGTCCAATACTTCTTTGCATTGCCAACATATCTCCGCATAAACTGGAAGGCAATATTATGATTGGCCGCTTATAAATATGCGCAAGCATTGGCACACTTCAGTGGTATTGAATATGAGGTTAATTGCGGCGAGTTGAATGCACTTTCGGCCCTTATCGCGTTGGCATTAAAGATCACAATGCAATTAGCGATTGAGCGGTTCATATTTCTGCAAAGATTTATGAGTCACGCACGATGCAACTTGTGTGTAATCTGATACGAAATAACTTACATTGAGAGGGACAAGGTTCGATAAATCACCGACGTCGTAGTACATTGTACGGATTTACGATTTATTTTAATAAATCATAGACAAATGATACAAACAAATGTTCATATTCATTGTTTATGGCTTTTATACCTAGCTGGGAGGCTTATAAACTAGCACTCGCGCGATGCCACCTCCGCTGCTAACATAGCGACTCATTAGAGCTTACTGGTGACCTCAATCACAGTTGTTATTTGGCTACTGTTTTCTGTGTCATACGAGCTGCGTTGATGCGCCCTACCTCTCTTAAAAACACTACAAGACAAACACATGTTCATACACACAAATGTTTGTCCTATGCGGGAATCGAACCCACGAGCGTTGCGCCCCACTGAGCTCGTAAGACACGTATCCTAGGAGTGGGATGAGTAGGGGATTGGTGTAGTGAGCAACAGTCGGGACGGCATGCCAGCGGCAGGGTTGGCATCTACTAATGGGAGTGGATTCCACATCCAATGACTCATCCCCTATTTGCTCGTTGTTTCGCAGCAATCAGCCGGGTCTGATATAAATAGTGCGCCGCGCACGGACACAGGCGGCAGGGAGACACGCAAGGAGCCATGAATCATGAAGTTGAAGTGACAAACGCAATGAGAACAGGACGAGGTTTGAAGTCGTTTCTTGTGCGTCACTTTATTGAACTTATTGGGATGATGACTGGACCGTTCCTCAATGGCATCAGATTTAAAGTACTTTGTATAGCAGTGCACAGCAGGGCTGATTTCTTTGAGGAATCTCCGTACGTGGTCGTAAAGGGCTCATAAAGGAAATAACCAATGGAGAACCAATGACAACGATATTGCATAGTAACTCAATTCACCGCTGCGGGTCGAGGGGTAAAGTAGAGCGCTCTTATAGAAAGGTTTAGAACATACGTTACTCTGCTGCTCAACTGTGGATTGACGGAGGCAAGATTAAGCTTAGCGACTGTCTTCTACAGACAGTAGACTGCAGTTTTTTATACTACGCCGGGAGGCATACAAGCACACGGCCCACCTGATGTAAAGCGAGTACCGTAGCCTATTAACGCTAGTAATATATTAAGTATCACTCGCGCGATGCCTCCTCTGCTGCTTACACAGCAACTCCTTGGGAGCTTACTGGTGACCTCACTCACACGCAGGAACACATCAACCCTCTAAGGAGTTGTTATTTGGCTGCGGTTTTCTGCGGATACGCTCGCTGCCGCTTTCCATCCCTGTGGGAAAGGACTTAAACTTTTGTTATCGAAGTGGTAGATGAGTAACTTTACTATTAATATATCCGACAGCGGTACAGAACATTTGGTCCGCGTCTTTTTCATAAATTAACTCCTGCGATGTTGGTGATGAACTTTAATAAAAGTTACGAAATTAAAATGTGATATGATTTCATGATAATGGTATTTGAATAATTTGAACAAAGATAATGGTATTTGAAAGAGAAGAATCCAGAACTAATGTAAGGATTACGATTGATGATGAAGTGTTGGAACAAGTGGATGAGTTTGTATATCATGGATGCGCTTTCAGCAGGGATGGAAGGTACACCGCAGATGTGGAAAGACGAGTGAGTGCTGGGAATAGTGTGAATGGAGCGTTGGGAAAACTTCTTGGCAGTAAAATCCTGAGCCAGAAGGCACAACTCGCTATACACAATGCAGTGTTGGTCCCAACGCTAACTTATGGAAGCGAGAGCTGGGTATGGCAGAAAGAGCATGAAAGTAGAATAAACGCGGTCGAAATGCGAGCGCTACGCAAAATTTGTGGCGTAAGGCTTGTAGACCGTATTCGCAATGATGATGTTAGAAACAGAGTTGGTCTGAAAGAGAGCGTCGGTGTTAAAATAAGAAGAGGCATGCTCCGATGGTTCGGACATGTAGAAAGAATGCAAGATGAAAGAATGACGAAGCAGATATACAATGCAAAAGTGGAAGGATGTAGGAGCCGGGGAAGGCCAAGACTTACCTACCATGACCAAATTGGTCGTGTTCTATCAGAAGGTGATGTCAGGAGCCCTAGAAACCGGCGAGCGTGCATGAGAAGAGCAATGAATGTTAAAGAAGCGAGTGAGATATGTAAGGATCGAGTCACGTGGCGCTCGGTTCTCTCTGCCTACCCCGTAAGGGATTTGGCGTGAAGTTATAGATAGATATGATTTCATCGCGAGACGTATATATTTATACATCGTTATCTGTGAGCTATTTCTGGCGACGAGTTCAATGAAGTTGGTCTCACATTTGCGTTAATTTTCATTCGAGGATACATAAACATGAGCGTATCACGTGAAAGTCGTAAAATATCTCCCGTAACGTTACCGTGACGTCGAAACGTGACACGTGGTTTGATTAAATAATTTGAACTAACTGCAATCCTAATCTTATATATAAAATTCTCGTGTCACAATGTTAGTTACTATACTCCTCCGAAACGGCTTGACCGATTTTGATGAAATTTTATATGCATATTCAGTAGGTCTGAGAATCGGCTACTATCTATTTTTCATACCCCTAAGTGATAAGGGTGGTCCACCCCAAATTTATATTTTTTTTATTTTTTGGACAAAATTTTTTATAATTATTTTTTTATTATATTAATATTTTTATTAAAAAATACATACAACCCTAAATTTACACCCTTCTACCATCAACCCCTATTTTTATAATACTAAAATAATCCTAGGAATCCTATTTATATGGCAAAACAACGTTTGCCGGGTCAGCTAGTAATATCATAAATGTGAATGTCCGTTTGTTTGTTACGCTTTCACGCGAAAACTACTCAACCGATCATCATGAAACTTTGTACACATATTCTTGGAGGTATCAGAAGTAACATAGGATACTTTTTATTTAAAAAAATGCGAGTGAAGCCGCGGTTAAAAGCTAGTGGTGAATAAAGTAACTCCACATACGCACATGTGCCTCGAATACATAACACCATTTTTTGGGTATAAATGCAAATTACATTTATACTTATGCAACTATATATAAATATAAATACTAATATATATCTTCACGTCAAATCCCTTGCGGGGTATGCAGAGAGAGCCGAACGCCATAAGACGCGGTCCTTCCACACTTCACTCGCTTCTTTAACATTCATAACTCTTTTCATGCACGCTCGCCGGTTACTAGGACTCTTGATAGATTCTGATAAAACACGACCAGTTTGGTCATGGTAGGTTAGTCTCGGTCTTCCTCGGCTCCTACATCCTTCCACTTTTGTATTGTATATCTGTTTCGTCATTCTTTCATCGTGCATTTTTTCGACATGCCCGAACAAACGGAGCACGCCTTTTCTTGTCTTACCACCGACACTCCCTTTCAGACCAACTCTCTTTTATTAGTATATAAATCAGTATATACAGTAGTATATAAATCAGTATATACATTAGTATATACTAATATCCAATTGAAGGAAGACCGCAGCTAAACAACGCCCTGGGTGGTGTTGTGCTGCTGCAAGTGAGTGAGGTTACCTGTACTAATAAGCTCCTGAGAGATGCTGTGCTAACAGCAGGGGTGGTACCGTGCAAGCGATACTTAACGTATTGCGTGCGTTTATAAGTTAGGGTAAGCACTTAACTTCGGATGGGCCGCATGCTTTGTACTTCG
The DNA here is from genome assembly GCA_947507595.1 of Pyralis farinalis. Taxonomy (NCBI): domain Eukaryota; kingdom Metazoa; phylum Arthropoda; class Insecta; order Lepidoptera; family Pyralidae; genus Pyralis; species Pyralis farinalis. The sequence continues at coordinate 1,660,003 of OX382268.1, read as the reverse complement.
CTACGTTGTATATAAAAAAAACCGGCCAAGTGCGAGTCGGACTCGCGCACGAAGGGTTCCGTACCATTATCTATAAAAATGAGCAAAAAAATCACGTTTCTTGTATGGGAGCCCCCTTAAATATTTATTTTATTCCATTTTTTAGTATTTGTTACTATAGCGGCAATAGAAATACATCATCTGTGAAAATTTAAACAGTCTACCTATCACGGTTCGTGAGATACAGCCTGGTGACAGACGGACGGACGGACAGCGGAGTCTCAGTAATAGGGTCCATTTTACCCTTTGGGTACTGAACTCTAAAAAACTTTTTCATTGAAGGTGACAGAGACTGATTGGAATTTATCGACAGGATAATAAAATCTATGTTTAGTCTAGTTAGTCGAGTGAACGATTGAGCGCACTGAGTGACTCAGGCCAAGATCGCACGGAATCGTAAATCAAATCGTAAAATACCCCTCATGCACACCTATATCCCAGTGGCGTGCACAGAGATTTTTGACAGGGTAGGCAGATTTTTTTTAAAGCTATTAACTTACCAAAAAATACAGAATGTTGATTTTGGTTACCCAGTCTTGTGGAAATAATGATGTATGTGATCACTTGTTTTTATTCACCGAACACTACACACACCACATGAACAACTTTCGCAGTGAATATCATCCATATTTATCAACTTTAAAACTTTAAAATCTTATTTCGTCTGCTACCAGTCAATCGATTCAAAACAAAAACAATGGCGGACGTCTTAAAATCAAAATAAAATTAACATCAATTTTATACGAAAAAAAGAAATGGCAATATCTTTCACTATAATTATATGCAGCAAACTACTTTTTAAAATAGTTACGTAGCAATGCTCGCGACACTTAGGTAATTTACGTTATAGTTCAGCTGAAAAGACATTGTCTATACTATGCGATAGTGTGCGTTATTTGTGTTATTGTGGGCAATGTAATTACAGGAATGCACACTACAGTATTTGTATTAACAACACGGCACACATACGTAAATATAGACAGAAATAGTTAGTGTCTTCCGCCGTTAAAAGCTGCCAATGCGGCGCTGGTGTAGCGTAGCGCCTAGCTGCGATTTGAATATGACTAGCGATGATTTTAATAACTTATCGATACCGATAGATGGAGCTGTTTTTAATTTTTTGTTTTTGATACGAAATATTAGTTAAAAGCTGTGTTTAAGAATGAAATATCGGATGGTATTTATCAAATTGATAGGGTAGGCAATGTCTTTTTGTCTATATGGAGTGCACGCCACTGCTATATCCCATTGCCGTGATACGGAGCACCTTTTTTTATTAGAGGGGCAAACGAGCATGTGGATTACGTCATACTACGTCGGGAGGCATACAAGAATACGGCCGACTTGATGTAAAGCGGTTACAGTAGCCTATAAACACGCTTGCAATACATTAAGTATAACTCGCGCGATGCTAACATAGCAACTCTTTAGGAGCTTACTGGTGACCTCACTCACACGCAGGAACACAACAACCATCTAGGGAGTTATTATTTGGGTGCGGTTTTCTGTGAGGTGGAGGTACTTCCCCAAACGGGCTGCTCCGATGCGCCCTTCCTCTCTTAAAATAGCCAGACCAAGACAAACGGGCATGTTCATGCACACAAATGTTTGCCCTGTGTGGGAATCGAACCCACGAGCGTTGGTATCAAAGAAACGTAACAGCGCGTTTCGCCACTGAGCCACCGAGCTCGTCATTTGGTTCTAGTAGGTAAGTCTTGGCCTTCCTTGGACCCTACATCCTTCTAATGTAGCTTAATATTTATCTATCTATAACTTCACGCCAATTACCTTCCGGGTAGGCAGAGAGAGCCTAATAAACTGGCCAATGACGGCTACGGACGAAAAGTGCGTAAGGATTTGGCCTAGTTTTTTACACGAGTGTTTTCCTTACATATTACAATGTACACGAACGTGAGAATCAATGTTATTTTTGGCGATGTCCGAACTCTGTTTGTTTATTATCACAAATATCAATACAGTCTGGAACTGTTTTATAATCTAGCTACCGTTTCGCTATGTCGGCGGTTTAGACTCATTTTGATGTCTGAATAGTTTCTCAGGAGCTGACGCAAACATCAGTCAAGCAGCGTCGGCTGCGGCCTCTCTATAGATGGGTTCCGCCATTTCGAAGAATTCGAAATGGCGGAACCCATCTATAGAAAGGCCGAGGCGAGTTTCGGAGGGAACGTTAAGCTTTCTACATATTACAGTCGTTAAACTAAGCTAAAAGTGGTAGGGTGCATCAGAGCAGCCCGCCTGAGTACCTCAACCCTACAGAAAACCGCAGCCAAATAATAACTCCATGGAGGTTGTTGTGTTCCCAGCATGTTCCTAAGGAGTTGTTGTGTTAGCAGCAGAGGTAGCATCGCATGAGTGATACTTAATGTATTGCAAGCGTTCATAGGCTACGGTAACAGCTTTACATCAGGTGGGTGGTATACTTGTATTCCTCCTGATGTTGTATACGCTAATTAATTAATTAATTTATTCTCTATACCCATAGAAACCGGCGAGAGTGAACGAGGAGTGCTATAAATGTTAAAGAAGAGAGTGAGGTGCATAACAACCAAGTCTTGTAGCGCTGGGTTCTGTCTGCCTACCCCCAAAGGGACTTGATAATTAGCTTCTCTACTAAGTGCAACTTTAAAGTCCCCTTTCAGTCTATTTTAAGGCAAGGAAAGAACTCGTTCAGGCAACTCAATCTAACACAATGTACAACAAAACAACATGTTCATTGTTCACCAGACCGGTGATGTGACACCAGGTTACGGCACCGCCGCTGCTATCGCTCAACATCGTCGTATCGTTACGTAATTATCATTTTACCTCATATGTGACAGATAACAGAGTCTTCGGTGGCGTTGATTATAACATAGGTATGTACACAATGCGCCCAAGGAATGTAAGCGTAATGGATTACGTAATGACTATCCCGTTATTGACCAATAACATCAAATGTTTATTTGTCTCAGTCATTAAAAGACCGCGTCTTATGGTGGTCGGTTCTCTCTGCCTACCCCGCAAGGGATCTGGCGTGGAGATATACATACAAACAACGGGAGTCTTCAATTAAGCACTAAATAGTAAGAGAGCGTCGGTGTTAAAATAAGAAGAGGCATGCTCCGATGGTTCGGACATGTAGAAAGAATGCAAGATGAAAGAATGACGAAGCAGATATACAATGCAAAAGTGGAAGGATGTAGGAGCCGGGGAAGGCCAAGACTTACCTACCATGACCAAATTGGTCGTGTTCTATCAGAAGGTGATGTCAGGAGTCCTAGAAACCGGCGAGCGTGCATGAGAAGAGCAATGAATGTTAAAGAAGCGAGTGAGATATGTAAGGATCGAGTCACGTGGCGCTCGGTTCTCTCTGCCTACCCCGCAAGGGATTTGGCGTGAAGTTATAGATAGTACGTGAAGCAGGAGGCCCCGCGTCTCCATAGCGAGAATGCAATGCAATGCTGGTCAAACAATATCAGCATAATATGATTGTAGAATTAAATTCATGTTTGGAGCTATGCACTAAACATGCACCGAACAGCTCGGCACTTTAATTATATACATTTCGTATAAATTGAATACGCTTTGATTGATTGAGTAGTACGCTAATTACCGCCAACCAACATACACCATACCACAACAATCAAACGCGTATTCAAATTACCAATATTTACCATTTAATCGTGTAACCATTTTACCAGTTTTGTAATAAGGAACTTTTATATTTAGTAAATTTAATAATAAACCATTTTTACATAAATAGCTATCAGTGAAATTATATTGTCTCTACCAACAATCACCAGTACGTAACTCAGCGGGTACACCATCTGCTGAACCGCCAAGCAGAGCCCACTAGAATTCAAATATTAAATAAGATTTTATGATGTCAAAGTTTACATTAGCCATAGGAACAAGCGAGGATGCATGACAGACTATGGATTGGGGGGGGGGGGGGGGGGGCAACTCGTCTAGGGAAGTACCTCCACCTTACAGAAAATGGTTGCTGTGTTCCTGCGTGTGAGTGAGTTCACCAGTAAGCTCCTAAGGAGTTGCTGTGTCAGCAGCAGAGGTGGCATGAATGATACTTAATGTTCAAGCGTTCATAGGTTACAGTAACCGCTTTACATCAGGTGGGCCGTTTGAATGCCTCCGGCCATTTGAATGCTCCTGAGGAGTTCCGTACATAGGCTTACGACTACCACTTTACGTCAGGTGAATCGAGTAGGTACTTGTGTTGCAAGCGTTGATAGGCTACGGTAACTGGTTGACAGGTGGGCCGTATGCTTGAATGCTTCCCGGCGTTGTACAAAAATGAGTCGTAGCGCTCGGTTCTCTCTGTCTATGCGGGGCAGATTACATCGAATGCTAAACCGCTGTTTCAAATATATAAATGGCTTCCAGTTCCTAGCTTGAAAATTTTGATGCATGAACAAAATATACAAATCATTGTCCATGGCATGACGGAGGATGAAAGAAAAATAATGGATGAATTTCACTCAAAATATTTATATCTATCTATCTATATCTTCACGCCAAATCCCTTGCTGGGTAGACAGAGAGAACCGAGCGCCACGTGACTCGATCCTTACACACCTCACTCGCTTCTTTAACATTCATTGCTGTTCTCATGCACGCTCGCCGGTTTCTAGGGCTCTTTCATTTTCTCTTTCCTTTCTTCTATAAAATATTTATACTTTTTTTTATTTTATATTTTATATCTTCCAGGTCCTTTGCGGGATAGGCAGAGAGAACCATCTTGACTCGATCCGTACAAACCTCACTCGCTTCTTTAACATACATTGCTGTTTCTCATGCACGCTCGCCGGTTTCTAAGGCCCCTGACATCAAACTACTAATAGCTCTGTAATAGGCCTTTTTACACAGAAAGGGTGGACAGAACTTGTTTTAATATATACTTAATTACAGTCACTGTGTAAGCGATCTGTTCACATCAGTAAACAGAGCATTACGTACGTTCTCCGTACAAAAACCTCATTCGATAGCCAAAATAGAAACAGCCGAGCGGCGTCCATCGATCAAGCGGTTACACACGCCATTAGCCGGCAATTAGCGGAGTGCCAATTACAGGATAGAAACATTTGATGACGTCCGATTGATTACAAAATCGTAAACCCACCGGTGATAGCGTTTTGGGCGAGCTGATTTCATATATGACTCAGATCTATGTTAATAATCTCTGAAACTACCGATCGGACTTGAACAAATCTCTTTGCTTTTTGATAGCTCAATTCTTGAGAAAGGTCTTCAAAACATCACGATTCAATCACACGCACAACAACTCTTCAGGTAGTTTGTTATTTGGCTGCGGTTTGCTGTGAGGTGGACGTACTGCCTCAGATGGGCTGCTTTGATGCGCCTTGCCTCTATTAAATTTAATATCTGAAACTACCAGGCGGATTCGAAAAAATCTGCATTTGACTATTCAACATCACGATACGAGTCTTACAAGTCGAGAAAAAAGTAAAAAAGCGGCTAAACATTATAACAATAACAGAAGTATTATGACAAATAAAATTTTGAAGGAGCGATACGCATTTAGATCCCGCATAAGTACAGCATTACGTTCTTTCTAAGAGTATGCTCTGTAACTAATTGAGGGACGCTTGCGTCGCCCCGCATCCCCTGGGGCGATCGCCTCCGATGAAGCCTTTAAACCCTTCCCGGCTAAAGGCATCCCTAGGCGGTGTTTAGTCAGTAGGAGTCTGACATAACTCGTTCGGCGTCTGAAAGGGTACTCGTGAGAGTTCACCGCCTCCGTCCCATCGGGTCCCGGAGGCTGGCCCTCACGGAAGAACGACTAATGCACACCCGGCTGTGGGTCGGACCTTCTTTTGTGGGTCTTCATTTTCATGGGCGAAAACGAAAAAAAAAACGGGTGATCAAGACGTTATAGAAAACACATTCGAACCGGCAGTCTGGATGTACCAAGTGCAAGCCAAGACGTCTAGGCGTGGACTGCACCAGAAACGATGGTGAACCTTCACTGTAAACGTAACAATTTCAGACAATGGCCCGTATTCATTTTCAGTTCTCAAGTTCGACTACACTTATGTTTGCGTACTCTATAGATACGTATTGAGTGACAGACAGACGCCGAGGAGGGCACGGTTCATCGTGCTATTTACTGTAATTAAAATTTTATAGCGGAATAATGTTTTATGGTCCATTGCCACCGGATAATGTGGTCATTAGCGTGCACATGGCCCACTGCTGGCGGACGTCGATTTACGTGAACAAATTATTGCAGGACAAATTACACAGCGTCATCTAGTCCCAAACTAAGCAAAACTTGCGCTATGGGCACTAGACAACTGATAAACATACGTGAATACATTTTTTTTTGTAAATACATAGAAAATAGCCAGACTAAGACAAACAGACATGTTCATATTTTGCACGCACACAAGATTCGCCTTGTGTGAGAATCGAACCCACTTGCCTTGATACTAAAGTAGCGTTCGCTAGCTTTTCGTCTCACACCAAAGTGTACATTACGAGACGTGCGTGCATAGGAAGAAGTATGAATATTAAAGAAGCGAGTAAGATGTGTAAGAACTAAGTTATATGGCACTTGGTTCTCTCTGCCAACCCAGAGAGAATTTGGCGTGAAGTTATAGATATAGATTGTTATAAGCAAACATAAAATACCGTTAATGAAGACGGTGTTCGACAGGTGTTTACATTTCAGAACCCTGACGAACATGCCCGCCATCATTTTTTATCGGGACAGGCCCACCACTCATTCCCGCCACTGTGTCTCCTGTGTAGCCAGAATTAACAGCGGCGACCACCAAAAAGGCAATGAACAGTGAATTCCATTGCTGTCCCGGGGGTTAAACTACGGCTGCCTTGGAACTCACAACGAATTTAATCAGAACAAATTTGTAAGAGTAGGAAGTTTTCGAATGGACTTCCCCTCTTGGCAAAGTGAGAGACAGCAATATGACAAATAAGGCATTAAAAAACCTCAAAGAGATGGCTAGTCAAGTGAAGCTCAACTGCCGTGCACCACGGTTTGATTGGGATCTGTCCGCCATCAGTCAGACCCTACCTCAACACAAAGACCTTATCTATCAAATAAATGTTAATTGTTTAACTAGCGGCGTCGAATGCGTAATTAGAAGGTCGCTAAGTGAATCTTTCGATACGTTAAACTTTGGTCTAGGTATTTTATTTAGACTACATAGCTGAGTCCGCGTCTCTGTCCGCGCGTATCCCGTTGGAGCCGCTTTTCTTAATTTCTTTCTTTTTCCTCAGCTCCAAAGGGTCGTATCGTGGTGTTGAATAGCCTAGAACCTTCCTACAGAATAGGACTATCAAATGCTAGTTCCAGAGATTAAATTTAAGACAGGTAGAGTGCAAAGCGGCCCCTCTGGGGCAGTACACCCACTTTACCGAAAACCGCCGCCAAATAACAATTTCTTGGACGGTTGTCGTCCCTGGGTGCGAGGGAGGTCACCGGTGTGCTTCTAAGGAGTTGCTGTGTGAGCAGCAGATGTAGCATCGAGGTAGGCTACGAGTAACCGCTTTTCATCTCCCAATGTTGTATAAAAAACAAGATACGAAATTGACAGAATAATACCAATCACGTGAAAGAAATATCGTGCTAGAAGTATAAAAATCTCGGATACCCGGTCATTCCTAATCCATTAGGATTGACGGAAACCGCTATCAAAGATTAGGGATTTGGCGAAGATACTGAATTTTCACCAGACGTCCCCAGCCCAGCGGGAAAACCAGATCTTTCTTAGGTCAGGTCACACGTATGTCAAAATCCGCCAGGATTCCAACCGGCGACCAGTTGGTTAAAGAGGCTGGTTCCTTCCGGTGCTGGAAATGTGCTGAATTATTATAAAACCTGTTCTATTGTATTATTAACAGTGAATACTACAAAGAATGTGAAAGAAGCGAGTGAGGTATATAAGGATCGAGTCACGTGACGCTCGGTTCTCTCTGCCTGCCCCGTTGAGAGCCACATGACTCGCTCCTTATAAACCTCCCTCGCTTCTTTAACATTCATGGCTCTTCTTATATACGCTTACGCCGGTTTCTAAGGGTCCAGACGGCACTGTCATACATTCTCATTCATAATGTCAGTTAATGTTTACAACAGTTGCTCCGCCACGCGTGTTGGTAAGGTAAAAATAATAATAAATAAATATTGCCGGACAAATTACACAGCGCCACCTAGCCCCAAAGTAAGCGAATCTTGTGTTATGGGTACTAGACAACTGATAAACATACGTAAATACATTTTTTTTTTGTAAATACATACTTATTATACATAGTAAATACCCAGACCAATACAAACAGACATGTTCATGCACACAAATGTTTGTACTGTGTGGGAATCGAACCCACGAGCGTTGGTGTCAAAGTAGCGTAACAACGCGTTTCACCACTGAGCCACCGAGCTCGTCAACGTGTAGGTATGTGAAATCATAAACTACGTTTATCTTTGGTCCACTTTTCGATTTCCGTTTTGTTTGTGGATTGTTACTAATCTATAATTATCAACTGGCCGATATGACTGAATATGTTTTGTCAAGTAATCTTTTTTTTTTATATACAACGTCGGGAAGCATACGGTCCACCTGATGTAAAGCAGTTACCGTGGCCTATTAACGCTTGTAATACTTTAAGTATTACTCGCACGATGCCTCCTCTGCTGCTAACACAACTCCTTAGGAGCTTACTGGTAACCTCACTCACACGCAGGAACACAACAACCCTCTAGGGAGTTGTTATTTGGCTGCGGTTTTCTGTGAGGTGGAGGTACTTCCCCAGACGGGCTGCTTTGATGCGTCCTACCTCTCTTACTCGCCCAACTACTACTTCTGACTTGTTCTACAAGTAAAGGTAGTGGTAGGTAGGTGATTGATTTGTGTAAATGGTGGAAAATAGGAAAATTATGATTCCAAAAGGTACGAGTGAACATAATCAGAGTTCCAGAAGAGGTTCCAAAGAACTTTTTATTTATACAACTTCCAGATGCATACGGCCCACGTGATGTCAAGTGATTACTGTTACTGCATATTGGCTTATGAACGCTTTCAATACAGGAAGTATCACTCGCACGTTACCACTGTGCTCTAGCTGATAATACAGCATCTCATTCCGAGCTTACCAGTTAGCTTAATTACTCGCCCATGGCGTCTGCAACGTCGCGGAAACATCGGGGAAATATAGAAACAAATCGCGTTAGCTCCCGTACCCACAATAATAGTGTAAACAATCGTGAAAGTCTAAAATTACACTTGCAGGAACTCAACAACCGTCCAGGGAGTTGTTATTTGGTTGAAATTTTCTGTGACCGTCTTCTACAACAGTCGGGGTGCTTTAATGCGCCCTACCTCTCTTAAAACATTCAGACCAACAAACAGAAATGTCCATTTATAAAGTGGAACGTTTGTCCTGTGCGGGAATCGTACCCACGACGCTTATACATACATACATACATATATATTGTTGGACAAATTATACAGCGCCATCTAGCCCCAAAGTAAGCGAAGCTTGTGTTATGGGTACTAGACAACTGATAAACATACGTAAATACATACTTGTTTAACATAGAAAATACCCGGACCGAGACAAACAGACATGTTCATGCACACAAATGTTTGTCCTGCGCGGGAATCGAACCCACGAGCGTCGGTGACAAAGTAGCGTAACAGCGCGTTTCACCACTGCGCCACCGAGCTCGTCAAAGCTCGCTTAGAGTAAAAGTAGCTATTGTAAACCAGCCGACTACCGAGCACGTCGAAATCTCTCTCCTGGGATAATGGCGGTAAACATCATCAAAGTAATATACAGTCCACATTACCAGTGCACCCACTTTACCGTCGCACCCCTCGCAGCCACTGCACCCCTCGCAGCCACTGTACCCACCTGAAACAAGAGTACATTACATTAATTTAAAGTGCCCACATTAATTTTAAAGATACGTTCAATTTATGAACCGCTCGGTTACTTTAAAAGCCGAAATCCACAGGGGCGGAGAAAGAGGAAAAGCGCCAGCGATCTGCGTCGGGATTTTTGAAGTGAAACTTCTTTACGCACGCTTGACTTGCAGAGTAAGCTGGTGAATGCGTGACGAGAGCGTTACGAAACGTGTGATCGGGCGAGGCGAACGGAAGTTGAGAGGGAGATATAAGTAAGTGAAGATAGAAAGAGAGAGAGTTACGTTTCGTATATTACTGTAGGGGCAAGAGAGAGAGGTGCGAGCACACATTTTCTTTCTCTCATAGCGAGTTAAGTTTCGTATTTGTAAGACACAGTGCTGGCCTATTATCTGTATCACACTATGGAGCTAAAGAAGTTTTACTTCAGTCGTGTCGTCTAAAGCACACTCTTTTTTTTTGTAACATTAGTGTTTGTATGTAATCTGTCACACAAAAAGCGGGCGCGGTACGATCGGGCCCGCTTTTCCCGTCACTGTGTGTTCTAGCTTTAAATAATACCTAAATCTGTATCCATATTTCCGCCTGCATAACTGTGATTTATGAATTCTTGGGAGTAACAAAGCCTATATATAAGATATTCTTTGAAGTGAAAACTTCTTTAGCGCTGCTGTTCAATTAGAGGGAACTAATGTTTTAGCGCTGCAGCGAACTGAAGTTCTAATTCTCCCCAAAATCTTACGGTCAGGGTCACGTGTCCTGACGCGAGTTTAGCATTTTTTACTCGTCCCAAAAAGTGCACAACGCCGCTAAAGAAGTTTTCACTTCAAAAAGTTGCTGTGTTAGCGATAGGGGTGGCAACGCGTAAGCAATACTTCCTGTAACCACTTTACATCAGATTGGCCTCTAAAACCGATGATTTCTAAAACTGTGCTCATAAATGTGTTCCGAGATATCTGAGACCGCGCATTTTCCTGTTTGTTTAATCTTTCTCCGAACTGGAGCCATGTCTCCTATTTACAAGTTTAGGTCATCGGCCAATGGTCACGAATAGCTGACAAATGTTAGAACATGCTTAGTCATTTTTTTTTGTATACAACGCCGGGAGGCCCTCATGATGCGAAGTATGCCTATGAACGCTTCTAATACATTAAGTATCACTCGCACGATGCCACCATTGCTGCTAACACAGCAAGCTACTTAGGAGCTCCCTGGTAACCACGCTCATACGCATCAACACAACAACCGGCTAGCAACTTGTTTGTCTGTGAGGTGGAGGTACTTCTCCTGACGGGCTGCTTTTATGCGCCCTTACCAAGGCAAACAGACATGTTCATGCACACAAATGTTTTTAAGAGAGGTAGGGCGCATCAAAGCAGCCCGTCTGGAGCCAAATAACAATTCCCCGGAGGGTTGTGTTCCTGCGAGTGGTCACCAGTAAATTCCTAAGGCGTTGCTGTGTTAGCGGCACAGGTGGCATCGCGCTAGCTATACTAAATATATTGCAAGCACTCATGGGTTACGGTAACCGCTGCAGATCAGGTCGCTTCCCGACGCTGTATAAATAAATAAAGACCAGAAACACGTGGCGAAGTAAACATCATGACCATTCGTTGAGCACATTCCCGCCTCACGCGCGCTGAGATAATATGTGTTATGATTAAGTACACACAATTAGATTTGTTTAAATTGTTGAACAAACACACTATAGTATATACATATTATAGTATTTTAGGAGGTAACATTATAAACCGAGAGCCTTAACTGTCGTAGGAGACACTCGAATTTAGAAAATCTAAACAGTACTTCTTCTACTATTTCAAATTACACTAGATACCCTTCAAAACGGCACTCCTAAACGCCTAGGGTTACCATTGCAAAACAGCAAAAAATGACAAAAAAATTCCCTATATTTAAAAAAAGGGAATACTTAGTGCAAATTCCCTACTAGTTACCTTTGGTATAGTACCCATAACAAAAGGATAAAATCAACAAGTAAGTGCCCTACAACTTGGAAATAACTTTCATATTAGGAATAAAATAATAGTTTGTACGGCTGGTGGATTGTTTACACAGCAATGACGTCACGAGTTTTTTATGCGGCTTATTCAAATAAATTATCTTTGGACATAGTTCTTGCAAAATGTTTCCATATAATTAAAAAGAGTATAGGTAATAAATAAGTAAGGTAAGAAAATAAATTCCTAACTAGTTGAATTTTTAATGTAGAACCCATAACAATAATGGTTTAAAACTGTCAACATTTTGGCTAGCCCGCCAGTTGTTTTAATCTTGGCGGCTTGGAGCCAACGAGCTCGTCTCTTCGTTTACGAGTTATAAACACATATGGACAGTTAGACGGATAGACAGGAGTGACAAAAACAGCTTTCGGTTTTCCGTTTAGACACGGAACCCTAAAATCGAAGCTGCTACGCTTTATCGCGTTACAAGCTCAGTTACTTAATAATATGAAAGTAAGAGATAAATTAGTCATATTCGATATAAATACTGCTAATGTCCATATAATGGCTGATTAGCAACCACGAAAATGCTATACCATTTCGGATGTGGTTGCGTAATGTGATATTCGCATTCTCAAATTACGTAAAGGGCGGAACCAAAGGTGAAACTGTGCGCTCTGACCGGATGCGCGAACTGTTGATATTTAATTTTTTATACTGCGTAGGATTGCAAACACGGCCCGCCTAACGGTAAACAGTACTGAAACGAAATAAGCTGTGCTCTAGCCTAGACAGCGGTTCCTAACCAACGGTTTGTGAATCACCACCGACCCTAACTCATCCCACTGCAGGGATTCAGGTCTCACTTCAACCGAATAGGTGTAGAACATACTCCACCACGCTGCTCAACGGTGGATTGGCGGAGGCCAGTGTTTTCAAGCCACCCGAAGGCAATTGCTTAACGATTGTCGTTTTAACGTGCCATTTGAAGTTCGGAAAAGCTAACGCATCCCTAATGGAACTACAACTTTACGGTTTTCGTATTTTTTTCTTTACTTGTGCTACATGACATTGCTTCTTACCAAATTTCATGATTCTAGGTCAACGGGAAGTACACTATAGGTTTAACAGCCAAAAGATACGGCTGTTAAACCTATAGTGTACTTAAATAGTTAATAGATTCAGGCGTTATTATGCGAAAGTCAAATTTACATGCAAATTGATCTAACCTGCTTTGTGTGCTTCCGCCACCGGAGCAGCCGTGGCAGCGTCGGCATGTTGCACTTACTAACAGTAGTGGGTGGGTGCCGGCCGGCGCTGGGCCGCATGAACTAATCGGTGGCGGAAGCACACAAAACAGGGTAGATCAAATTGCATCTATAGTGTACTTCCCGTTGACCTACAATCAGGAATTTTGCTAAGAAGCAATGTGTGAATTGTGTTGATTTATAAGTTTGATTTTTTCATTGCTCGAAGGGATTGCAGTCCTGAGTATTTGATATTAATTTCAGCCTGATAGCTCCACCCGTTCCTGAGAAAAAGGATCTTGACAGACATACGGATAACAAAGTTATCCTATAATGGGGTTCCGTTTTTCCTTTTAATTATCCTGGTACGGAACCCCTAAAACTTTTTTGTTTTAATTTTTTAAATAAATAAACCTTTAAACGACCCAAAACTATGTTTAACTGTTATTTATTGAAACATGCCGCGTAAATGGCGCATTGATTTTGGAACGCGTGACGTCATTTGGTTGTAAATAAGAAATCAGCTGGAAAAGCAATTCTACTCTAATTATAGTACTGTAATTCATTGTCTACAAACAAGTTAAGTTACAAACAAGTTGAGCGCTACAATTTCGAAATAGCTTTAATATTATGCATAAAATGATGGATTTTACGGCTGAGTTTGTTTACGCACAAGTGACGTCACGAGTTTATAACGTGGTATTTTTAAATAGATAATCTAAAGATATAGTTTTAGATTATTTAAAAGTTTATTGTTTAAAATATATTTTTGATGGTGATTAATATTCATAAGATAAGAAAGGGCATGCTCCGTTGGTTCGGACATGTAGAAAGAATGCAAGATGAAAGAATGACGAAACAGATATACAATGCGAAAGTGGAAGGATGTAGGAGCCGAGGAAGACCAAGACTAACCTACCATGACCAAATTGGTCGTGTTTTATCAGAAGGTGATGTCAGGAGGCTTAGGAACCGGCGAGCGTGCATGTAAAGAGCTATGAATATGAAAGAAGCGAGTGTAGTGTGTAAGGACCGTGTCTTACGGAGCTCGGTTCTATCTGCCTACCACGCACAGGACCTGGCGTGAAGATATACATACATTAATATTCATTATGATTAGTTTGCATCACGTTCTAATACATTGTATGATGATCCCCGATCCATACGTATCTTCCTTAGTTGTATGCCCTACAACGAGTATAACAATTCCATTATCATAATTACCTATAAAATTTCGGTAATGTCGTTTCCAGGGCTTGTATAATACCTAAATAGTGTTCGTTCACCCCCACTTAATATAAGTGTATTGAACTTCAAAAGGCAAGGCCACTCATCTAGGTATACACGGTGAATAAATGTGAATAGGTCTGTGACTAGCTTTAGATCTGACGTCAGACCTCAAGGGTATACCTGGTTCACTTCACTAATGATGAAGTGAGCCAGGTATACCCCTGAGGACTGACTGTCTTCCACTCTTAAGATGACTTTATAGTGGAAGAAAACCTCACCTGCACGCGAAACACACCGTCCAGAAGCAATAGAAGCGAAAGGGCGTGTGAGCACAGCTGCCTATGCATTATCAGAAAATAGGAGTGAGAAAGTGGAAGAATGTAGGAGCCGAGGAAGGCCGATACTTACCAACCATGACCAAAATGGTTTGATCAGAAGATGATGTCATGATCTCTAGAAAACGGCGAGCCTGCATGAAAACATTGATGAGTTTAAAGAAGCGAGCGAGCGGTATAAGGATCTTGTCATCTGGTCATGTAGCGTTCGGTTCTCTCTGCCTACCCCGCAAGGCACGCGGCGAGAATGCCTTACACACCTCACTTCCTTCGTTATCATTTATAGTTCTTCTCATGCACGCTCGCCGGTTCCTAGGGCTCCTGACATCACCTTCAGATAAAACACGACCAATAGGGTCATGGTAGGTGAATCTTAATCTTGCTCGGCTACTACATCCGTCCACTTTCACCAAAAAAGTATAATTTCAAAAAGGCAATCCAGGGGGCCTAGCGACCGAAGTGAAAACATAAAATTCATACTTATATAGATTTTGATGAGCTCGGTGGCTCAGTCGTGAATGACGCGACTTTGTAACCAACGCTCGTGGGTTCGATTCCCACACAAGACAAACATTTGTGTGCATGAACATGTCTGTTTGTCTTGTACTGGGTGATTTTAAGAGAGGTAGGGCGCATCAAAGCAGCCCGTCTGGGGAAGTACCTCCACCTCACAGAAAACCGCAGCCAAATAACAACTCCCTAGAGGGTTGTTGTGTTCCTGCATGTGAGTGAGGTCACCGGTAAGCTCCCAAGGAGTTGCTGTGTAAGCACCAGAGTAGGCATCTCGCGAGTGATACTTAATATATCGCAAGCGTTAATAGGCTACGGTACCCGCTTTACATCACGTGGGCCGTATGCTTATATGCCTTCCGACGTCGTATATAAAAAAAAATGTTAACATTAAGCATGTCGGTGACGCGAACCCAAAATTTTCTCAAACAACAATGGTTTAACCTTCATAAAGAAGGGTTCATTTCAGAAAATACAACATTTATTAGTGTACAGTGCATTTGTAGGCTAGTTCGGGCAAGTTTTTCGGGCATCCCGTTTACCCGAGAGTTCCCCGGGGCGGGGACGTCGTGCCCACCACAAGGAAACTAAAGCTTTATGGCGGCCATTACGGCACGGTTAGTGTATATATTGAGCACAAGTTTTAGCGATCTTCACAACTATGAGACAATGAATATTACCGTCTTCTCGGTAACTATGTGCTTGCTAAGTTCAGTTCTAGTAAACTTTAGGCCAACTATATCTTCATTTTTTTTTGTTTTTTTATACAACGTCAGGAGGCATACAAGCATCTGATGTAAAGTAATCACCGTAGCCTGTTAACGCTTGCAACACATTAAGTATCACTCGCGCGATGCCACCTCTACTGCTAACACAGCAACTCCTTAGGCGTTTACTGGTGACGTCACTCACTCGCACGAACACAACAACCCTCCAGGGAGTTGTTTTTCGGCTGCGGTTTTTCTGTGAGATGGTGGTAAGTTCCACTTCCCCAGATGGACTGCTTTGATGCGCCCTACCTCCCTTAAAACATCCACACTATGTTTATGATAAACGGACATGTTCATGCACACAAATGTTTGTCTTGTGCACGAATCGAATCTAGGAGCGATACCGCTTCATTGAACACTAAATAGAGACCATGACACCAACGTGTCAGGTGTCACGTACAAAAAGTGACAAAAACGCGACGCGACTGTAAAACGTGACTAAAAAACAGAGAGGACAAATTGGTTTCCAAATTGTACACCAATAGTAGTGCCAAGTAAAGACCTAATAATGGCCACAAAAACACAATAGTTAATAAAAGGGGCTAGCACCGTTGGTTCGGACACGTAAAAAGAATGCAAGAAACATTTGCACAACATGAAAATGGAAGGAAATAGGACTGTGAGGTCCCAGAGAGATAATTAGATCTTCCTTAGGTTAGGTCACACATTTTTAGGGTTCCATACCCAAAGGGTAAAACGGAACCCTATTACTGAGGCTCTGCTGTCCGTCCGTCCGTCCGTCTGTCACCAGGCTGTATTTCATGAACCGTGATAGTTAGACAGTTGAAATTTTCACAGATGATGTATTTCTATTGCCGCTATAACAACAAATACTAAAAAATAGAATAAAATAAATATTTAAGGGGGCTCCCATACAACAAACGTGATTTTTTTGCTGTTTTTAGGGTTCCGTACCCAAAGGGTAAAACGGAACCCTATTACTGAGGCTCCGCTGTCCGTCCGTCCGTCCGTCCGTCCGTCTGTCACCAGGCTGTATCTCATGAACCGTGATAGTTAGACAGTTGAAATTTTCACAGATGATGTATTTCTGTTGCCGCTATAACAACAAATACTAAAAAATAGAATAAAATAAATATTTAAGGGGGCTCCCATACATTAAACATAATTTTTTTGCCGTTTTTATAGATAATGGTACGGAACCCTTAGTGCGCGAGTCCGACTCGCACTTGGCCGATTTTTATAGATAATGGTGGGTAACGGAACCCTTCGTGCGCGAGTCCGACTCGCACTTGGCCGATTTTTTTAAATATAATTCCTTGGACGTGCGATGTTTTCCTTCATCGCTGAATAAGGTGATAATTGCAAATGTGTATATACATCCGACAACACGAATTAAGTGATAGGATTCGACCCAGGGACTATCGTTTAATACGCTATAGTTTCACCAGAGGGAGACTCTGTACAAAAGTCGTCTGCCCGGGTACCTCTGTCTCACCCATTTATACCGCCAAGCAGCTATATTCATATAGCTATGTTCCCGTTTGAAGGGTGAGATATGGCAGAGAAATTACTGGCTACTGTGACGAAACATCCTTAGGTCACAAGATTGGCAGCGCGCGAGTAACATCCCCGTGTTGTTGCGAGCGTCAATAGGCTGCGGTGACCGTCTACCATCTAATGCTGGCCGCATGCTTGTTTGCCAATCTAGTTGAATAAAGAAACGCTCGTTTTTTGTCTACCGGGTATCAAGCAACAACTAACGATCAATTCAAAAATTGAAAAGAATATCCTACTCAACAACGACTGAGACGGTGTTAGGGATTACTACCACTGTAGCTCAGCTTACTACAGTGTGGTTGTAATCAGCTTCTTATAACCACACTGCAGTAGTAGTCAGCACCGTGGCGGTAGCAAGGAGTGTAGTTTTGTGTTCGATAATACACGACCAGATTGGTCATGGTACGTTAGTCTCAGTCTTCCTCGGCTCCTACATCCTTGTGGGCACGTAATGCGTCTATAATTGGGGTCGGACATCGTGTGGTCTCAAGTAGATCGTCTCCATGGAAAAATTCCGCGCTAGACATGTTGGTGACGTTCTATTAATAATGTACACAGAAACCCGCGTGTGCTCATGCATATGTAACATACGGGGTATATCCGATGAGGCTCGGCGCTGCGTCATTTGACAATAGCGACAACCTGACAGAGAGACATTACATACTTAATAGAGTTCAGGCATTCTTTTGCGAAAGACAAATATAGCCACGTGCAATTACATCTTTTCTTTTTATACAACGGAGGCATACAAACAATACAGCCCACCTGATGTAAAGCAGTTGCCGTAGCCTATTAACGCTTGTAATAGGTATATTAAGTATAACTCGCGCGATGCCTCCTCTGCTGCTAACACAGCAACTCCTTGGGAGCTTACTGGTGACTTCACTCACACGCAGGAACACAACAACCCTCTAGGGAGTTGTTATTTGGCTGTGGTTTTCTGTGAGGTGGAGGTACTTTCCCAGACGGGCTGCTTTGATGCGCCCTACCTCTCTTAAAACATCCAGACCAAGACAAACAGACAGAGAAATAGATGTTCATGCACACAAATGTTGGCTTGTGTGGGAATCGAGCCCACGAGCGTTGGTGTCAAAGTCGCGTCATTCACGACTGAGCCACCGAGCTCGTCGAACTTTTCTCGTTACTTCCGTTTGCCCGTCACGAAGTGGTATCCACGTAAACCTCGCCGCCCCGTGTCTGCGACGCAGACAACCCCCGGCTCTTTTGTTTCAATTCAACCCCCGCTAGTTACTTATGTGATTAATAACTCAGCGGTCCCCAAAACTGATGGGCGGCGGGGATGAACCGAGTGACAAATGATTTGTCACCAGTTCTCCACGGAACACAGGGTGGCTGTGGCACTTGGTGATTTATCAAATCGACACAAACAAATAATATATATATATACATAAATATAAATAGTTAATAGATTATTTTGCGAAAGTCAAATTTACATGCAAATTGACCTAACCTGTTTTGTTGCGGAAGCACATAAAGCAGTGTAGATCAAATTGCATGTATATATATACATATATTGTAGTTTTTATTTATCGGAGGACTGTATGCAAGCATACGGTTCACCGGATGTCAAGTGGTTACCGTATCTATGAGCGCTGGTAATGCATTAAGTATCACGCACGCGATGCCACCTCTGCAGCTAACAAAGCAACTCCTTGGAAGCTGGTGACCGCACTTACTCGCAGAAACACAACAACCCTCCGGGGAGTTTGTTATTTGCCTGCGATTTTTTGTTAGATGGAGGCTACTTAGATGTGCCCTACCTCTCTTAAAAACACCCGGACCAAAACAAACGGACACGTTCATACCGAACACGGGCGACTGTCGTGGGTTGTGATGCACACGTCGACGTCAACTGACGTCAATCATCCATCAATCATAATCAGTCGGTGAGGCGTTCAACGTAGATAGCCCACCGTAGACACTCGTTCAACCCGACGGTACCAATCATTGGCAAATCGTTTTTATAGGAATTTTACGCGCGTTTTTTGCGCAGCGACGGCGAGCGCCGCGACGCCAGCGGTCGCGTCAAGGAAAACGCTCCATTACACGCTGACTTTTTTACACACGGAAAAGTTTACTGGAATTAAACACAATGATCGACAACAACATCATGTGGGGCTGTAACGCTTGTCACCTTAGAGGTATAAAAAAAGATGTAGGTACCAACTCAAGCAAAGGTGTTAAATATCTGAGCCTCACACAGTATTGAGCCTAAGTTCAAGGGGAGACCTTTGCTACCTTTTGTGTGTTCTTCCGATTGTACAATGGGCACAAGACATACAAGCGTACGGCCCGCCTGATGTAAAGCGGTCACCGTAACCTATGAACACTTGTAATACATTAAGTATTACTCGGGCGATGCCACCTCTGCTACGAACAGAGTAACAACACACCCAGAGAGTTGTTATTTGGCTGCGGCTTTCTGTGAGGTTGAGGCATTTCTCCAGACGGGTTGCTTTGATGGGCCCTGCCTTGGAAAATGTGGTCCACTATATTTCTTCACAATTTCCCGACCGCCCACTGACTGGCGGTGGTAGGTATGGAAATCATTTGTTTGTAAGCTTCGCAGCTCATCTTGCATTTTAAATTATTTGCAGTGTACATTTTTTGCAATATAAAGGTGCAATGGCCGCTCGCAATGATTTATGAAGTTACTACTTGATATCCGGTAGACAAAAAAACCAACGTTTTTTTATACAACTAGATTGATAAACAAGCATGCGGCCCGTATTAGATGGTAAGCGATCAGCGCAGCCGGTTGACGCTCGCACAGGGATGTTACTCGCGCGCTGCCAATCTTGTGACTTAAGGCTGTTTCGTCACAGCACCCAGTAATTTCTCTGTCATAGTCACCCTTCAAACCGGAACACGGCTATATAAATATAGCTGCTCGGCGGTAGAAATAGGTGAGACAGAGGTACCCGCGCAGACCACTTTTATTTATGTATGTATGTATGTATGTATATCTTCACGCCAGGTCCCTTGCGGGGTAGGCAGAGAGAACCGAGCGCCATAAGACGCGGTCCTTACACACTTCACTCGCTTCTTTCACATTCATAGCTCTTTTCATGCACGCTCGCCGGTTCCTAAGGCTCCTGACATCACCTTCTGATAAAACACGACCAATTTGGTCATGGTAGGTTAGTCTTGGTCTTCCTCGGCTCCTACATCCTTCCACTTTCGCATTGTATATCTGTTTCGTCATTCTTTCATCTTGCATTCTTTCTACATGTCCGAACCAACGGAGCATGCCCTTTCTTATCTTAACACCGACACTCTCTTTCAGTTCAACTCTCTTTCGTACGTCATCATTTCGAACGCGGTCAGCAAGCGTTATGCCACAAATTTGTTTATTTATGTCTCTCTGGTAAAATGATTTATATATATGTATCTGATAGAAATGGAATTCTATTCGGAAAACATCGTTAGGAAACATGCCCCCGTATGTCCAAGAAATTAAATTTCCAAAACGTGTGACTTAAGGGCCAAGCTCGGAAGAAAAACATCTAATAATAATGGAATTCTGACGATATTAATGTTAATTAAATCATTTTTAGCATGTTATTCTTACGATTAACGTCTACAACGCCTGATGATGCCTCGTGGAGAGGCGAAACACGTGTCGCAGCGACGACCAGGCCAGTCGTGGCAGCGACGGTGGTGGTGGGGGCATGCGGATTCTGTTCCAGATGGCGGACGACCGCAGCAGCCGAGGCAGAGACTACCGGAGCAGCCATGGCAGCGTCGGCATGTAGCACGTACTAACAGTAGTGGGTGGGTGCCGGCCGGCGCTAGGCCGCATGAACTAATTGGTGGCGGAAGCACACAAAGCAGGTTAGATCAAGCTGCATGTAAATTTGACTTTCGCAAAATAACGCCTGAATCTATTAACTATTTATTAAATCAGTTACCGGGATAGAGTATACAATGTTACAAAACGAATGGTAAAATATTATCAAATCGGCTTCCTAATATTGTTTTTAATAAATCTCGGAGGTACCGCCTTAGGTGAACACGATTCAGATCGAATTTATTAATGTCGAAAGTCGATCTTCGATTTGGGTTAATGGTGTTTATCTTCACATATGGACAAAGATCGTGGAGCTCTATCGATTGAATAGAGAAGCAATAGCCATTACCTCGAGGAGGTCCATATATAAAACGGTTAATGGTTAGTATGATTCATGGCAGTAAGCAGCTCCTGCGATGAATCACGGCACGACAAGCGTCCATAGCTTTATATAGCAGACAGATCGGGCAATATGACCCGTGCGCGGAATAGGCAGACAATGAGCGCGAGGCTTTCTAACATGTCTACGATAAGGCTGCCGGCACACGAGCGGCTGAATGTCCAGTCCAGCTACGATTGCGTAAAAACGCACTGATAAAGACCGCAAGCGTATGTAGTAGCCATTGATTGATTAAAGAACTGTGTTTATTTATACTAAGTTTGTGAAAGAATAGCGGTTACAGCGGCCTATGAAAAAAATTAAAAAGCATTCCGGTGTTCCTACTCACTCGCAGTACAACAACATCCCTCCAAGCAATAGTATTGTCATCTACTATGACGTGGAGTCGGGTAGTTCCGAATTACACACGGCTGTGCTGTACCACTTTTTTGAATTGCCTATTTTGCTAATATTGTTTAATTTGATGTTGGTATTTTTATACCGTTGAGTAGTAAACAAACGTCCGTCCCACCTAATGATAAGCAGTTAACATGATCTATAAACCAGGCGCGTCACTTCGTCCGATCCTGGCTTTAGTTCGTAACATAATCGCGAGATCGTTATTTCACTGGACTTGTCAAAATAAATGCATTTTTAGTTTACTGAATCACCTTTTTTCATACACACACAAGCATACTACCCACCTAGTGTACCTAAGAATTATGTCCGCTTCCAACACAAGCATTGCTCGCGCGTTGCCACCTTAAGAACTTACAACATAACTACCCCTCACTCACTTGCAAGAACACAATTACTATCCAGGTACTTTTTCTGTGAGGGGCTAACCTCTCTCAAAACACCCAGACCAAAACAGACATCTTTGTGTAGTGTACACAAATATTTGTGTAGTGTGAATCGAACACACAACCCTTGATGTTAAAGTAGCATTACTAACCACCCTACTACCGTACTCGTTTTGACTGAAATTGGAAGCTAAAAATCGCGGTAAGTACCTCTGTAACGATAGTTAAGACAAAACGTCAGTCTGCTGTAGGCCTTACGAGTAGAAGCAAGTCGCGGGTGATTCACGCGCGATGATACATCAACAGGCACAGTGAGCGATTCAGAATTCTCCAGGCGTACAGTGGTGTCGACGGCTTAATAGCCCGCCTCGTTACCACTAGCCTGTGTTCATTACACCGGGTAAAAATAAACGAGCGAGTGGACGGCCTTAAAATCCTCATTGACACCACCACGGTAGATGTAAACTAGTAAATAACAGCAAGCTGTGTAGGCAGAGCTGATATTTTTTAAATTTAAAAAATATTTAAATATTTTATTTTTAATTTTTAAAAAATATATGGAACCCTGTACGACATCTAGCGACGAGTGCTGTTACTTTTTCTGTTGATGGGAGTGCAGTGCAGACTCTGCAGTGCAGAGTGGCCGGCCATACGTTTTCCCATATGTTTTTTTTTCTAATTGGAACGATTTTGGACCGTTCTTCCTCACCAACGAACATTTAAATTTCAAATTAAAGGATACAAAACTACAATATGTTAGCTATTAGTGTGTCGATTTTGGAGTTTCTCACTATTACCGTCTAAACGCTAGCTGGATGACATCAGTCTACCCCAAACGGCAATTTTGAGGGTAATGTGGCTCCGCTGGCTATCGCAGCTCTGCCAAATATTAGTGATGAGACACGGGTGTTAATTTTTTCAATCGAATAAGACATTTTTTTACGCAACGTGCGTCGACAGGCATATATGTATAAGCATACGGTCCACCAAATGTAATATGGTTACCATAGCTTATGAACGCTGGTACATACATTAGGTATCATTCGCGCCACCTCTGCCGCACAGCAACTCCTTAGGAGCTTACTGGTGGACCTCACTTACCCGCAGGAAGGCTGCAGTTTTCTGTGAGTTGGAGATACTTCCCCGGACGGGCTGTTTTGATGCGCCCTACCTCTCTTAATAGACTTGAGTACCTCGTGAGAAAAGTGACCCGAGAATTTTTTTCAGCCACCCGGCTGTTATCACAGTGACAGCGAAATGAAAATCACAGTGCAGGGATATACATAAATACTTTCTGTAGATATTTTCAGAAGTTCATCTACCCTATTAGCAGTATAAAACAAAGCTTATTTGTTTTAGGGTTTATGCATGTATACTTTTAGGTAGCCTATGTATTTTTAGAATGTCACACTTCATTTGGTACCGAACATATCTAAACATTTACTGTCTTATCTTGTATTTAATAAATAAAATAAATAAATATTCTCGGACAAATTTCACAGCCCCCATCTAGCCCTAAATTAAGCAAAGTTATGGGTAATAAAACAACTGATACATACGTAAATACATTTTTTTTTTAGATACATACTTATTATACATAGAAAATACATGTTCATGCACACAAATGTTTGTACTGTGTAGGAATCGAACCCACGTTGTCGGGCGGTAAGTAGAACGCGCTTCTCTTATTGGCTAGTTGGCGGGCCAACGTCACGCCACTTATCTGCTGATTGGTTAAAATATTCTGCCATTGGTCAGTACTCAGTACGATGAAAATATATTTAAGCGCTAAAACACAACGTTTTTGTGATTGCGGGATGCCTTCATACGCAGTGAAATGGTTTATTGGTTTGTATTGTCGACGTTGTTGTATAACAAACGTCGCAGTAGGTTTAAGATAGATACCTAGATAAACGTTTAAGCTGTCCTTAACAGAAGCAATATATCATTGAGCGATGAAACAGGTTCTAAAACAGCTGCCTTGTCGACATAAATGATGTATGAACCAAGAAAACAGACAATAAATATGTACACGAGAAATAACGGCTTAAATATTCCATAAGTTAAGGCACGTTAGCTCCTTAAAAGGCGCGGCGGCGCGTGCGAGCGGAAGGGGAGGAGAGCCTTCAGATCGACGAAGTGCAATGTATTTAAAATGATGTGGATAATTCACTCAAAGATATATAACGCTCATGTGAACTCTAAATATATTCTTGACGAGCTCTGTGGCGCAGTGGTGAACCGCGCTGTTACCTTACTTTGACATCAACGTTCGTGGGTTCGATTTTCACACATGACAAACATTTGTGTGCATGGCACATGCCCGTCTGTCTTGGTAAAAACACCCATTTTAAGAGGGGTAGGACGCATCAAAGCAGCCCGTCTGGGGGAAGTACCTCCACTTCACAGAACATCGTGAACTCTATGGAGGTTGTTGTGTTCTTGCGTGTTGAGCGAGGTGACCAGTAAATTCCTAAGGAGTTGCTGTGTTAACACCAGAGGTGGCATCACGCGGGTGATACTCAAAGTATGACAAACGTTCATAGGCTATGGTAACCGCTTTCCATTAGGTGGGCCGCGGGATGCTTTGTTGCGCCCAACCTTTCTAAAAACCATCGAGACCAAAACAAACAGACATGTATGTTCATATGCTCACAAACATTTGATATTTGTGAGAATCGAACCCACGAGCGTTGGTGTCGAAGTAAACGCTACTTAACTAACTACTGCGCCACCGAGCCCGTCATAATATAATCTTTTATCTTGTTATCTTTACGTTAAATCAATTTAGTGGGTGTTTCTTACAGTTGGCACTTGGTTGTGTTTTGCAAACATGTTATTAATATAACCTTGAATTTGTTTGAGAGCGAAGCCGCTCGGTAAAAATAAACGTAAACGGAGCGAGTGAAACAGTGCGAGTGATTGTGTTCATGACAACGGTTACATCTGGCATAGCGGCGCTCGGTTCTCCCTGCCTGCCCTGCGAGAGACTCGGCGTGAAAATATAACTGGATAGATAGTTAGAGGGCAGTGATGGCCCAGTGGATAAGGAACCGACTTGTTGACCAAATGTCCGCGGCTCGAATCCTGGCATGTACTACTAAACTCGTGCTTACGAATTTATGTACAGCAAAGACTTCATAGAAGTCTTTGTATTTTTGTTACTATATTATTTTTCTCTCTCTTTCAATTAACAAAATTATAGTACGGGTTGGAACCTAATCGCAAGCGACGTACTACCTGTTCGAACATGTCAGAGCGTGCTCGGAATGACGCGAGCGAGCCAAGTATGGCGCAGGGCTTATTACAAAAAAAAAACAAACTTTATTACAACCATACTAAGACTAGCGGAAGCCCGCGGCTTCGCACGCATGAGATTTATACTTTAGTAAAAAAAAAACAAAGTTCAGGGTAGATGCAACCATAGCGCATTTTTATACAGCGTCGTCTATTGACCTTTACGCGAGGCAACGTATATTTATTTTATTTTTATTACATAAAAAAACGTAGTTATTTTATGTCACAAAAAATACGTATTCTGTGAAAATAGTAAAAATAAAATTACAAAGTCACCCGAAGGGGTAGATATTTCCCCCTAATTTTAACAGTTTTTCATTTTTTACGCAGGAACCCTAAATATTTACGAGATAAAAATACCCTATATTCTGCTCTGAACAGTCCTCTACCTACCAGTGAAAGTCCCGTCAAAATCGGTTCAGCCATCTCGAAGATTAGCCCGGACAAACAAACAGACAGACAGACAAAAAAGTAAAAAATGCGTATTTAGGCTTTGGTAACGTGAAAATAAAAATATGAGATTAAGATAAAGGCTTTATTTTGAAATCACAGACAGACACTTAAATTGTATTTATATGTATGTATAGATTATTGTATATTAATCATATTTTGCAATACCGCACTTCCTATGTTGAGTAACTGTCCATTAGTTTTTAGTGGTGCTTATGAGTTATGTATGACTCTTATTTGGCGTGAGTGGCTGCCCTTAAAGCTCGCCACAGAGGTAGCTTAACAGAAACGTAATTTATTCACTCACAGCAAGGCAGTAGCTTATAGTTCTATTATTATAGCTAGATATTATTTTTTAATTATTGGGTATTGCTAAGATAGCAACGGCATTAAGATAAAAAAAAAAGGAATTTCCGTTGGTACGGACATGTAGAAAGAATGAAAAAGTAAATAATAAAGAAACAGATATCGCGAGAATAGAAGGATGCAGGAGCCGATGAAGGCCAACTCACCTGCTGCGGTCAAGTGGAGCGTACGTACCTACATGAAAAGAGCTATGAATGTTAAAGAAACAAGCGAGGTGTATCTCTCTCCTTACACCGCAAGGGACCTGTTGTGAAGTAATAATATAGTATAGCATAGTATATTACAGCTACGAGTGAGACGAGGTTTAAAGTGAACATTTAAACATCCATCGACCCAAGTAATCCTCTTACTGAGAAGTTTTGAGCCTCTTATAACGCCTGTTCGGCAATTTCGGTGACAGCGGCTTATATAGCAAAGTGATACCTCATGGATGGAATATATATAATAATATTTCTAAAAGCGAGTCTTCAATGCTGTTTGCTTATTTTACATATTGTTGAGAATCATGAGTATTTTTTATACGTCGGGAGGCATACAGGCTCACCTAATGTAAAGTGGTCACCACCACGCCTGCAATAAAGGAAGTATTGACCGCCGCTGCTGCTAACACAGCAACTCATTTTACTGGCTCTGGTAACCTCGCTCACTGCACGCACAGAACAACTCTCCAACGAGTTGTGTTCCTCACGGAAAACTGTAGTTAAATAAGCTGCAATTATCGGTTAGACGGAGGTATGTACTATACGGAGGACAGCAAGACTAAGGTATAGCTGCATGAAGCAAATAAAGGATAGTAGATATATAGTGGCACAAGAGAACGAGGAAGAGAGTGTGAGATGGAAGGAACTCTATCGAAAAGAGCGTAGTTTACCAATTATTCATTATGAAATTTAACATTCACCTTTGGTACTTCATGTAACGCTACCATCATGAGAATGAAATGACCGAGGGCGCAACAATGGACTGATAAGAAGTTTTCTTTCTCCAAGTCTCATAACAAAAAAAGCTTTCGAAACGATCGCTAGTAATCCATAAAGTGAGAAGATTAAAGTATCAGACTAGTATATGAGAGAAAACGAAGAAGCAGGTAACTCCTGCAGCACTGGCGGCATCTCACGCTTGCTCGTGCATCTCACACTAAAAAATCTCGGATAGGCTGTGTACGTACAAAAACCATCGTAATATGACACAAAAATATCCCGAAAAATGTTAACAATGGCTATACTATTTGAAGCTTCCACAAACTATTTATGCCGATTAGAATCCGCGAAAGTAATAAATCAGAAGTTTGAGAAAACTAATAACCTGAACGATAGACATATTTCCGTAGAAACGGGAGGATACAACATAAATCTATCTCCAAGTTTAATACCTCAATAGAAGTCGAGATCGATAAATTACAATAAAGAAAGACCGGTATTTCATAATGGTATTATGAGCATCGCACACTAAATGCTATACTATACTATCTAAATACTATTACAGTACGAAATGAGGTGTTTGTTTTTTGAAATGTGCTTATGAAACGTACTTCTAATGGAATCACATAGGATTTCCGAGTGTCTGAAAGATGTTAGCTCTATATAAATGTATAATATAGAACACGTGTATATTATACATGGTAGAAGATGCCTTTTAACTAAGGGTCCACCATATTTTTTAGAAGTATAAACTCTATTTAGATGTGTATAGCAGGGTGAAGCTTGTAATACGTGTCTCCAAGTTGAATTACAAAATACAATACAATACAATACACTTTATTGCACCAAAAGAAAAATACATAAAAGAAGCAACAATTAAAAAGTATCAGTACAACGGCGGTCTTATCGCGATGCGATCTCTTCCAGACAACCTTAGGGTAGAGGAGAAGTGAAGAAAGAAGGTAGGTGGCGCAGAGCATAACTCAAAGGAAATAAAATATTATATAAATAGACATAAATAAATACATACAATATACATAAATATATACACATATAATATACATAAATATACACATACACACAAATTTATCATAATGATATATACAATGAATATGCACACAGTAAATGAGACTGAGGGGAGAAACAAGAAAAAATATGCTGATTACGTAATGTTAAGGGAAAGATAGTGAAGTTTGAGAAGATGTTTGAAGGATCGAAGTGATTGAGCATTCCGGATATCGAAAGGCAAAGCATTCCACAGGCGCACTGCAAATAATGATACTGTATCATCCAGAATGATCTGGTGAGCCTGTGATCCTGGTGTATATACACGTGATGATATTGTCGCGATGAAATAAAACAAAAAATATATCTCCATGTGGTGGAATTATAATTGGAGAATGTGTAGTCTTGCACAATGTTCAGACTTCCCCGCCAAGACATGTAGAGTGAGCTGCTTATGAATTATATCGAATTTAGTAAAGTGGATACGACACTTCAATTCAGACTGCATTCTTATTACATTAGAAAAGAGAAATCGATGAGAAATTCGAAAATAAAAAACATCATTTTTCAGTTATATCACCTATATAGTTGTCAGATACCTGCATTCTCACTTTTGTTCATTTACATTAGCTTAGACGTTTTGTGGTATTTTTTTATTTTTTCTTCTGAGTTAAAAATGTTGCGATTATGAACATCCTGCCATTATTAGGTGTATTATCGCATCCAGTGTGCACACTCCCAATTCTGCCCTTGTGAACAATGATACAAGGATCGCGGGTGGACGTGGGCGGGACAGTTCCCTCCAGATAATGTGAATGGGATCTTTGACTCTGCACCGCGGTATTTATCACACATTGTATGTTAGTTAGGTAAATAAATAATATTAATGATTGCTAGCGTAAGGAATAACATGACACTCGATTTTGACGAGGTCGCAGTAGAGTTTTCACTGTTACTAATTCGACACTAAGAGCTAGTGGGTTCGATTCCCACATTGGATAAACATGTACGTGTATGAACATGTCTGTTTTTTAAGAGAGATAGGGCGAATCAGTGCGGCCATTCTGTGAAAGTACCTTCACCTCAAATAACAACTGCAGCCAAATAACAACTCTCTGTAGGGTTCTTGCGTTCCTGCGAATGAGTGGAGTTACTAGTAAGCTCTTAAGAAGTTGCTGTACAAGAAGCAGAGGTTGAATCGCGCGAGTGGTATCACGTATTGCAAGCCTCCACTATCAAAATCACGATTAGTATTGACGGGTGATTTAAATATAAACACTTTGAAAAAGGGAAGGCTTACGAACGAGTTACAGGATTTGTCATATAATTATAATTTGAAAATTCACATAGATGTCCCAACGCGTAAATTATCTTGTATTGACCACATCTTGAGCAACATCACAGATGCGAATGCTTTGGTCCTGCCCCTTCATCTATCAGACCACGAAACAGCGCAAATGCTAAGTTTTTCTGTAGAGCATAAAGAGCAAAAAAAAGCCATTTACTATACATACAAAAGAGATTTTAGCATTGACAATATCCGTAAATTTAAAGAGTGCCTACATAATTTATCTTGGTCAAATGTCTATGAGGAAATTGATTTAAATACGGCATTCAACAAATTTCATGAGTTTATATGCTTACTCTACAATCTTTGCTTTCCAAAAATAAAAATGAAAATAAACAATAATGCAAAAACTAAACAAAATTGGATAAGCGAAGGACTTAAAAAGAGTTGTAGATTTAAACGTACACTGCGATATAAATATTATCAAAATAAAAACCATGTAAATAAATATAAGTATACTACATATTCTCATATATTGAAAAAATGTATATTTAAAGCAAAAAAGAACTCAAACATCAAATTTATAAACAGAAATGATAATAAATGTAAAGCGACATGGAAAGTAATTAAAAATGAAATTTATAAACCAATGTCCCATGATACATTTAATATTAAAATAAAAAACAAATCAACAAGTGACCCTGTAGAAATTGCCACTGCCTTCAATGACCATTTTGTTGATGCAAGTTGCCACTCGAACATGAATGTCACTAACAGTAATTATAAACAAAATACTAGAAATAACTCGATGTTTCTAAGACCAATGTCAGAAAATGAAGTCTTATTGGAAATCCTATCACTGAAGAACACTGGCTCCGAAGGATATGATGGTATCAATACTAAAATCATAAAATTATGTGCTTATGAACTAGTCTGTATTCTGACCCATTTGGTGAACCTTTCTTTTTCGTCTGGAACTTTTCCAGAAGCATTGAAATTATTAATTGTGAAGCCGCTATTCAAAAGTGGTAATAAGGAGGACATCGGTAATTATCGACCAATTACTTTAGTACCGATCTTTTCCAAAATATTTGAAAAATGTATGCACAAGCGGTTACTTGAATTTCTAAATAAATATAAATTAATTTGTGAGGAACAGTATGGTTTTCAAAAACAGAAGTCAACAACATTGGCAATTTTCTGTCTTTTGAAAACAGTATTGACTAAGCTTAATAGAAATTATTGGACTACTGCATTGTTTTTTGATTTGTCAAAAGCTTTTGACACGGTTTCACATGACATATTATTTAAAAAACTTGACCTTATAGGAATTAGAGGGCCTACGCATGAATGGTTAACATCCTATCTAAACAACAGACAGCAATATGTTACTATTAACAAGATTGATAAAAACAGTGAAATGACTACTTATTCATCTGGTTATAGATCGATTAAATGTGGCGTCCCACAAGGAAGTATACTGGGCCCAATATTATTTATACTTTACGTAAATGACATCAGTAATATAACAAATTATAAATGTACCTTATTCGCTGATGACATTTCTATTATTGTGACCACTGACAAAAAAGGAAATACAATTAGAGATCATGAAAATGACATTAAAAATACAATTGACGAAGTTATAAAATGGACAGACATTAATAATTTAAAAGTTAATTTGGAAAAAACGAAATACATTCAATTTAATAGAATAGCAAATACAAATAATAATTTACAATTAAATGTCCAAAGAATTCAAAACACAACCCAAATAAAATTTTTAGGTGTGAATATTGACCAAAATTTAGACTGGAAATCACATGTTGAAAAAGTAGCTAATAAAATTAACAAATTCGTGTATGCTCTAAAAAAAGTCAAAAATATAACTAATATCAATACGGCTATTACGTGTTATCATGCCTACGTAGAATCTGTATTGCGATACGGACTCGTACTGTGGGGTAACAGCACCGACATAAATAGAGCATTTGTTGCCCAAAAGAAATGTATGAGAGCGTTATATGGTCTCCCATCTGATGTTTCTTGTAAGCCAATATTTAAAAAGCTTGGTTTGTTACCACTTCCATCTTTGTATATTTACGAGGTATGTATATTTGTACACAAGCACATAAAGTACTTTAAGAGTGTTTCTAATCTGTATTCAAGGAGTAGACGTGATCCATATAGACTTATACTGGACGATAACCCTAGATTAACAAAATATAATAAAAGTTGTATAGCTATGTGTGTTAAAATTTATAATAATTTACCAGTTGACATAAAAATGTTAAATATCAAGTTATTCAAGACAAAATTATGCAAATGGCTGAATGATAATAACTTTTATAATTTGAAAGATTTTTTTTTTTTTTATAAATAATGATCACTTAATTTAGTAAAATTTTATTGTAATACTTGCATGCTATCTTCTCCGTTAGCAAAACATGAATGTTCTCGACCATAAATTAAGATCTATGTATACCATGTTTTAAGCAATAAAGATATTATTATATTATTATATCACATCACAATCTTTATATTTTTAAATATAAAATATCGCAAAAAATACATTTAAAAATATAAAAAAATGGGCACTCGCCGGTAGCGGAGCGAAGACCCAAGCTACCGGTGGTTAGGGCTCCATAGTGAGAAACTTTCTCACAATGCGGGCCGTGTCCAAAAGAACCGCTTTCTGAATCTGGTTCTTGATCCAACTGTCAAGCGAGAGTCTCTCAAGATAACGGTCGAGGCTCTTCGCTATAAGTCCGTTTACTGACACGACTATCGGAACAATAATCGTTGAGTCCACATGCCACATGGCGGTAACCTCGTGAGCCAAGTCCAAGTATTTAGAAAGTTTTTCTTTCTCGGCTTTCACGAGGTTCTCATCATGGGGAATGGTGACATCAACGAGAATTGCACGGCTCGCCCCCCGATTTATCAACACAATGTCAGGCCTATTGGCGACAATAGTCCTGTCTGTGATGATAGATCGGTCCCAGTAGAGCGTGACATTGCCATTTTCGAGAACTGGCGCGGGTGCATACTTATAGTATGGTACCTCAGAGCTTACAAGGCCATATTTAAGTGCAAGTTGCTGGTGTATAATCCTCGCTACTTGATTGTGTCTGTGCAAGTACTCGCCGTTAGCAAGATGAGAACAACCGGAGACTATATGCCTGAGTGACTCGCCGGGACGGTGGCATGCTCGACAAATGTCGACCGTACCGTCCTTCAGGATATACTTCCGGTAGTTATTCGTCTTGATAACTTCATCCATAATTGCACAGACAAAACCTTCGGTTTCCCCAAAGAGGTCACCGAAACGTAGCCAGGCCACCGACGCGAGCGGGTCTACATCAGACCCATTAAGAGCCCTGTAGAACCGCCCGTGTAGCTCCTTGCTCTTCCATATGTCCTTGCGGCTCTGGGTGGTAACCACCAATGGTTTGCGCCAGTTCTCATTTGCCAAGGATAATGGCGTAAGGCCCTTATCAACTGCTACAACGTCGCAATGCATCCCACTTTCACAATGAAGGAAATAATCCCTGAGATTGCACACCTCACGGTTGTGTAGGTTCTTGACATTTAAAAAGCCACGACCCCCACACTTCCGTGGGATGTACAATCTCATCACCGATGATCGTGGGTGATGCATGCGATGTGTCGTTAACAGTTTTCGGACCTTCACGTCCAGGGCGTCCAGTTCAGTCTGCGTCCACCTTAGTATGCCGAAGGTGTATATTAACAAGGGCATAACCCAACCGTTGAAGGCACGTACTTTGTTGCCACCTGACAAAAGACTTTTTAATACTTTTGTCAGACGACCAAAGAAACGCTCCGTCACCGATTGTTTTATGTCCTCATCGGCTATACCCAAAGACTCCGACATACCAAGGTATTTGTATGTTTCAACTTCAGAGAGGGGGCTGAGGGATATTGTCTCAGAGAGTTGCAAACAATCTGAATTTACAACTCTACCCCGCTCTACATGAATGACCGCACATTTGTCAACACCA
The DNA here is from genome assembly GCA_947507595.1 of Pyralis farinalis. NCBI lineage: Eukaryota > Metazoa > Arthropoda > Insecta > Lepidoptera > Pyralidae > Pyralis > Pyralis farinalis. The sequence continues at coordinate 1,626,132 of OX382268.1, read as the reverse complement.
AATTCCATACCAATAGCATTGCTGAAAGTTTCAGTAACTTTCAGCAACTCAACCAGTTCATGTTTCTTTGGTGCAAACAATTTGAGGTCATCCATGTACAGCAGGTGAGAAATAATCTCACCCCCTCTACGGAGTCGGAAACCCAGCCCTGAATCTCTTAACAGAGTGCTAAGGGGATTCAGAGCTAAGCAAAACAACAGCGGACTGAGACTGTCACCCTGGAAGATACCGCGTTGAATCCTTATTGGGTCTACCAATCCAGGAAAAGCTCCACATCCTGGTTGACAAAGGACTGTGGTCCACTGCCTCATACACGAACTGAGAAACGAGCATAGAGTTGCATCTACTTTATACAACTCTAGTACCCGTCTCAGCCATGAATGAGGCACCGAATCATAGGCCTTTTTATAGTCAATCCAGGCAGCAGAGAGATTTTTCCTGTTTCGGCGGACCTGTTGGCATATGGCTATGTCAAAGAGGAGAAGCTCTTTAGTACCACGGGACCCAGCCCTGCATCCATTCTGAGCGGTGGCCAAAACGTTATTTGCAATGATATGCTTAGTAATTTTAGAGGTCAGAATGGATGTAAGGAGTTTGTAAATAGTTGGTAAACATGTAATGGGTCTATAGTTCTTAGTGTCCGTGGTACTACCGTTCTTATATAGTAGGAAAGTTACACCAGTGGTCATGAAACTTGGTAGAGATCCAGCTTTAAGGGCTTCCTGATATTGGGTTGCCAAGACAGCATGTGAGTGACGGAACCACTTAAGCCAGAAGTTGTGCAATCCGTCCGGCCCTGGGGCTTTCCAGTTATGTGTCGATCGGATTGCACAGCTAACGTCCTGGGGGCTAATAGATATAGCCTCCATGTTCCCAATCAACTCACATGCTTGCTCCACAACTTCAATCCAGGGCCCTTCGGTATGGTTGATAGGCACCGACCAAATGCTTTGCCAAAATTGTGATATGGAATCAGCATTCGGAAGCTGTCCATCAACCACACAGTTGGCCGGTCTCTCCCAAGTTCGGTATACTTTCCTTTGGTCGCATTGGAAGAGGCGGTTCTGACAGTACCGATCTACACGCTCCCTATACCGTCGAATACGGTTTGCCCATGCATAAACTTTCTGCTTCAGGAAGTCTATGCGCTCTGTGACCCAGTGCATGTAATCCTGGGATCTAATATTAGTCCCGGCAAATGCCTGGTCCACAAAGCGCATAATTCTCGGGCGGTTGTTTCCGAGCCTAAAGCAGATTAGCTTACTAATGAGGGTTCTAGCCACACTGATACGCCGCTCGATTCTCAACTGCCATGCAGGAACATCAACAGTTCGTCGCGGAGCCCGGTTATTATCAGGAAACTTAACCTGAGCCACGCGACAAGCTGCTATGGCCGCACAGTAGAGAATCGAGTGTGTATCAGAAAGGTCTTGGCTAGATTCCAAATATGGATCTAGCATGTGGTCTAGAGCTTCCACTAGCGCCGTATTACGTTTATGCATAGGTAAACGTGGTAGACGCGGTTTTTGGGAAATTGGAGTATATCGGTATTCAAATATCGCATCTTCCAATGTTCTCCTCAATTGCTCATCATTCTGGGTAGTACTTACGTTTATGCTCATATAATCGTAGGGTAGTGGCTCGTTCTCCACCTGCAACGGTGTCGAATTGGTAACATTCGGCATCGAAGCAAGGGAAGATTGACTTGCCTCGTCGATTATTTGAGCACGTCGTGATTCCTGACGTAGCCGCTCAAGCGTAGGTTCATCCAGCATGCGACACCGCTGGATAGCCCTCACCTGATCCGACAGGCGCTGAGCAGAGACAGTGACTGCTGGCTCAAGCACCTGAAACAGAGGTAACATTCGAACACGATACGCACTGCGATTAATCCCTCCCTCTGTTGCCCCAAAGTAGGCGCGCATGACGTTTTCATTTATAGATTGCGTCCACTTCATGCGACGCACTACACCACCGGTAGCGGGGGCCTGTCGCGAGGCAGAGTGCCCCGAAGGTCCCAAGCTGGCCGGCAGTGGGGGCCGCCCTCTCCGTCGCGCAGGTCTTGGCGGCGGTGACCCGTTCTCGTCGCTCGACACGTTGGAGGTCGGAGGTATCGCATATTGCTGTTCCGACGACGTGGAGCTCGACGAGGCGGGTGATGGTGGGCGTGCGTTGTGTAGTCCTCGTCTCCTTGTTCTCGTGATCATTAGTTATTTTTTTATTTCATACTTTTCTAAACAAATACGGTAAATCCAAAAACTCTCTAATTTTTCCATAGCAACGTGTTCTGTTATGTCTTGTGTATTGAAATGTCACTTCCATGTTGGTTGAATTGTCTATTTAATATTTACTTTTTGCGTTGATTCTTACTTCACAATAATTTTTCAAAGAATTTCACTTTAATAGGTCTTCAGAAGTTAAATACATATATTAAAATAAGGCAATATAGCAAAAATATTAATAAAAATTTTCACGAGACGTGCGTCAACGACAAGGTTTTTTTTTTTTTTTTTTTTTTTTTTTTTTTTATGAGATATGAGAAGAATGACGAATGAAAGATGATGTAGTGACAAATATTGAAAAGACATGCAAGAAGTGTGTCCAGCAACAGTGAAAGAGAATTTCGGCAGGAACGGCCGCAGATACCATCGACCAATAAATGTGTTGAAAATGGCCAAATCACAAACACCCAAAGACGACAAGCGTGTACGAAGAAGTTGATGAATGTAGAAAAGAAATGGGCACGTTTGGTTCGCCGCACATGGAGGTTCATAGCCTCTGCCACAAACCAATAATACACTTGGCTCGGGAACTTGGAAGACTTGAAGGCACCCCGCGCTCACAAACGCCCAAATATCTCAGTGATTCGAACCTACTGACCAATGGGTGAATATCTCAACCAATAAACCGATAAGTGCCGCGATGTTGATCCGCGAACTAGCCAATAAGAGCTGCGCTCTACTTTACCCCCCGATGCGTAGCGGTGAATTGAGTTACTGCGTAATATTTCTAATTGGTTCTCCATAGGTCATTTCATGTTCTCTGCCTATCCCAATCGGAGATGACTGTATGCATGCTAGCTATTACCTGTTACATGGGAGTAACCACCTGCCTATAAAGCCGACATTGGAAATAAATTGAATGGCAGCGATAAAGTTGTATTTACATTGGACGTAATATGTAACAAATACTTGTTTAAGCATGCTCATTTTAAAACACATTTTCTTATTTACTCGTGTTTAATGTCTATTGTAGTGTGTGTGTGTGTTTAACCTTCCAAAATGATAATCGTAGGACATAGTTTACTTGGGGTAGCAATCAATGGATAACGCTGAACAGATTAACCAAATCGTTGGTTCGTTAAGAAATAAAATAGTTGATCATTTTGTTGGAACGGAAAAAAGTTTTTTTTTAATACAATGTCGAGAGGCGACTGTGCGACTGATACATCAGGCCCACCTGATGTATCAGTCGCACGTTGCCACCCCAACTAACAGAGCAACACTTAGGAGCTTACTGGTAACCGCATTTGATCGCAGGAACACAACGCTCTGGGGAGTTGTTATTTGGCGGCTGTTTTCTGTGAGGCGGAGGGTATTTCTCCAGTCCGGCGGTCTATTAAAATCACCCAGACCTAGGCAATTAGACATGTTCGTATACATAAATGTATCCGGTGTTGGAATCGAACCCACGAGCGTCGGTGTCAAAGCGTTACTAACCACTGCGCCACACGAGCGCGAGATCTCCCGTCTCTCGACGGTCTCTAGTCAAAATAACACAAAATATTGATTGTTTTGTCTACAATGTATTTGGTCTTGACTGATAGGCTTTGAATATTTCAGTTCAGCTTTGTTATACATAGTCAAGAGCCATATAAGCATACAGCTCACCTGATATACAGTGGTTACCGCAGCTTGTGAATACAAGAAATATCGCTGGCGTGTTACCTCCCCATTGCTGCTAATACAGCCACTCTGTAAGGTGGAAGTACTTCTCCAGTCGGGCTGCTTCAATGTGCCCTACCTCACGCGCGCAATTATTTGTCTTGTGTGGAATCGAAGCTACGAGTCTTGATGTTAAAGTGGCCATTGTTAACTACTCGACTAAGCTTGAAAACAGGGCTTGTTAGACGAACGTCGTCAATCATTGACATCATCACTTCACATCGGGATCTACGGAAGGTGTCATGTCAAGTTACGTTATACAACTTATTGTCTACGGAACGTTTAATGGGAGGCTTACCGCCCGTGACTTGCACCACACTGCGGCTATCCAGGGCAACGTCGCACGTCCTACGCTGTAATTTGCTACACGACACGATTTATTGTCGCCTTTAATTTGACCTGGAGAACATGTTTGTTGGGAGCTTGTCGCCCGTGACTTGTACCACATCGTTAGCTATTGTAGGCGACGTCGCGCGGCCTAATCTATAATTTGCCACGAAAGCTACACGATACGATTTATTAGGGCTCACTAATGGCCCAAAGTTGATTTTCAGTTCACGGAGAGCTCGATCGCGATTGCAGTTTGTCTATGGATGGGTTTATCTATCTCGAGCTTAGGAGGGCACCCTCCGTCCCCGCTGTTGGCGATAGATGAGAGTAGTTAGGCTAAGACAGTGGCCTTAGAGCGATTTGAAAACACTGACCTCCGCCAAATTAAAGCAGAGCAGCGCGTGATGGAGTATGCTCTAAACCCCTTCGGTTGAATAGAGACCGGTATCTCTGCAACGGGATGAGTTATGTTGATGATGAGCTTGTATGGCTCCCGACGTTGTATAAAAAAGCTTCCACAATAGTAATTCAATTAGGACTAAGACCGCCCAGCACTCGCGTCGTTGCCGTGTCAGCGAAACGCTCCTGAAGAATTATTGTCGCGTTCAATTATACCTGGAGAACATGTTTGTTGGGAGATTGTCGCCCGTGACTTGGGCCACACCGTAGCTATCGAAGGCGACGTCGCGCGGCCTACGCTGTAATTTGTCCGACAGCTACAGTGCGCAATTTATTATTGCCTTCAACTTGATCTGTGCACCGTGCACCAACCGACACCAGACCAGAGAGACCATAAACCTTCGCAGCACGCCTCTACTTGCATTATGTTTAGTGGAATTTGAAACGTTTAGCATTTCTCCTAAACAATATTTGTTTTTATGCAACGTCGTGTTTTTTATACAAGATCAGTTAAGCATTTAACGCGGAAGTAAATTAACCCATCCACAACCAGGCTGCGGTTGAGCAGCGATATGCCTAGTGGATAAAGAACACTCTATTAATTGACTGGTCCTTGGTTCGAGTCCTGGAGTGGTTGTGTATTGTGGAATTTATGTACATATTTGTAATTATCACTTGCTCGCCAGCGAAGGAAAATAACACGAGAAAACCTTTACGACAAAAAGAATATATTTCGAAGACTAAGTAACTAAGTACGGTTTGGTTTCCCTCTGAGTTGTAGAGGTCTGACGGCAGCACCAGTTCAAAAAGTATCTTAGCCAAATCGCTAGGCTTAACTACTGGACCATACTAATCCTAATGGATTAGGAAATGGGAGAACGCTAGGAAGTAGAGGACAGGCTGCGGTCAGCGTTTGTCAACTTGCACGTTGGATTGAATTACTTCATCGTGGCCCCCGTGTGCTATTGATCGTTGTAATTAATATAATTTAATAGATAATAGAAACACGGCGCCGGTCTATAAATATCACGTAACGTGGATCTAGTGCTTGCGGTTTCCTAGCGAGCGGATAACCTTTACAGCATTGATTTCCGCGAATACCTAGATACTTACCTAGATTCTAGTACTTACAGATGCCTGCTACATATAGTCTTCAACCTTGAGAACTGGCTGTCGCTGTAAAGTGCGTTGTCTAACTTTTGGAGACAAATGCACTTTATATGTTCTAAGAACCGGTTCACCTACCACGACCAAATTGGTTGTATGTATAAGGAGCCCTAGAAACCTCCGTTCATAAATGAGCTATGAATGTTAAAGTAGTTTTAGATGTTAAGGACCGAGTCACACTGATTTGGTGTTAAGTTATAGACAGACAAAGGCAGAATTACGAAATATCCGAAGTTCTAAGAGCGAAATAATGTTTGTACTCGTATGTAGAAAAACCAACGGCAAGAAAAACGCTGTATGAAGTCTATTTAGTTACAATATTGTTGTAAGGGTATAATATGTATACAATACGCTTATCTTTCCAACTATCTGAATAACATATTGAAGTTTCATTATCATCTGATATATATATATATTTATGTACAACATCGGGAGACATACAAGCACACGGCCCACCTGGTGTAAAGCGGTTACCGTAGGTTATAAACGCTTGCAATACTTTTAAGTATTACTCGAGCGGTGACTTCTGGCTCAAGTTTTCACTGCCAAGAAGTTTTCCCATCGCTCCATTCACACTATTCCCAGCACTCACTCGTCTTTCCACATCTGCGGTGTACCTTCCATCCCTGCTGAAAGCGCATCCAAGATATACAATCTCATCCACTTGTTCCAACACTTCGTCATCAACCGTAATCTTTACATTGGTTCTGGTTTGTTCTCTTTCAAAAACCATTATCTTCGCATTCAATAGTCAGATACAGAGACTATTTATTTATATGTAATAGACTTTGCTATAAATTCTAATCACTAGATGAAGCGACGACCTCTAAAGACTTGTAGATGGAGTTGGTAGATGCAGGATACTCTCTAGAGGGGAGGTCTAATTCCAGCAGTCGGTGAATACGGACTGAAATGACGTGAATGATGATAAATAGTCTTGGCCTGAAAATATATAAAGATAGATATTATTTAATAGCTATACACTCCTAGTTAGAGTTCCCACGAAGCAATGTCGTTACGGATCTGCGATTTCATTCAATGCCACCCTACACCTAAGTAACTCAGGGCAAGTTGTAACTTGCGAACTGCCAGTTTGCGTTGGTTGTATATAACTAAGATTAATTTATTTCCTATGTTTTACACAATTGTAAGGTTAGGTTAGTTTACACGTTATTCACCTTTGTATTTTACATATGGGTATATATATACCTATATATATTTTTTTATCTTTTGTGTCAAACTGTGTGAAAAGACAATATAGAAGTTTTTTTTTTTTTAATATATTTTTATAATACAACGGTCGGTAAATTCCAACTGAAAAGTATAAATTTATAGACTTCAATGTATACTTTTTATTATACTTAAATGATAAACAATTAGAAATATAATGTTATACTTTTTTAGAAGGGCGTTTTAAGCCTAATGTTCATTTTTGAAGTGATAACTTCAGGGAGGGTAAATCGCTTCGTTACGTAACGCGTTACTGCGCCAGTCTGTCTGGCTTCCCTTTCTCTCACGCATACAGCAACGGTCGGCAGGCTCAATTGTAATTAAGAATAAAATATATTTTATAATCAATAAAACCTTGCCTTACATTATCATATCTATTAATATACATAAAATTTAAGTAATAACCTAAGCTTTTCTCAAGTTAAACAATTTCAATATTAAATAGTTCAACATAGATTAGTTTAAGTTATCACTTCTGTCGGGCGTCCCGAGACACACACGTATTTATGTATAATCTTGTACGAGAACATTTTATTTTATTTTCTGAATTTCATTAAGATCTTTCCTCAGAAACCAATATGCTATTATTATTAATCTTTTTTTTGTAGCAGGTAGTACGATTATTGGTTTAGGAGCCGTATATGCCGTGATAGATGAACAAGACATACTACTCGTACATAGCATGCTAAAATCATAACCTTCATTTTGGCTTTGCCGTTGTCGGGTAAGAAGAGTATGCATCCATGGAAATTCAGTAAAAACGTAAAGCATATGCCCAAGAGTTTATATTTCAGATGTAATTTTAAACATATTGTGCGAGAGGCTAAGTAAATAGTTACAAAAGAGCACTCTCGTTCGCTTTCCAAACGCGTATCGTAGTTTCTCTGCGAGTGAGCCGATCACTTGTACACGTAACTTGCATTGGTCGTAGATCATTGCACCCGAAGACGTAAAGCTGTGTTCACACTTGTTACTGAATAGTTCGTTACAGCGCACTAGGTACTTATAGCATTTAGAATTCCTCTCTTACGACGCTTGTCCACCTCGTCACCCTATTTTCATTAATTTGCTGAGATCTGGTCTACCTTCAGATATATGGATTTAGCCTGCTGTCACCTGCATCACTGTGGATGTGGTGGATACAATTACTTTCAGTCCGAAGACCACTGACTTGGTTTAAAAACCGTTATCTATTAACAATACGTAGAGTCACCGGCTCAACGTGTCCTCGGCAGGCAGAGGAGATCCAGACCAATAAACCTATCGACAGACCGGCTACGGTTGACGTTGCTTGACTTTAGTTTTCAATTAAATGGATGTACAGGGCACAGTGACACCATTGAGGTCCTCAATTCCGTATATTTTTTCCTTTTTAATTTGCCATTGCCATGCGCGGGCACTTAGACGCGGTAGGAATAGGTGAGACAGAGGTACCCCCCACGCAGACCACTTTTGTACAAAGTCTCCCTCTGGTAAAACTAGCAAGCCGGCATTAGCTTCCATGACTTTCACTGAAGATTATGACACTGACAATTATGCTTTCATTATTCGAGAGGAGTGCCACCTTCGAGACTCCTTACCTGACTATGGCAAAGCCAAGAGGAAGATCTGCAATTCTATAGGACTCCGAGTGGTCACCCTAACGCCAAACCTACTAACTTCTCATTGATGAATGAGATGTCAATAGATTTGTTATTACAATTCGTGTGATATAGGTTACGTTTTAATTTCTTTTTACGAGGTGACGAATCCTCATCATCATCATTTGAGCCTGTATTCGTCCACTGCTGAACATAGGCCTCCCCTCTACAGTGTCACTCGTCTCGATCCTGTGCCCCCTGCATCCATCGACTACATACAAACCTCTTGCTTCCTCATACGGCCCGCAGTGAAGGGGCACGTCTGAGTTCCTTATGTCATCACATCGCGTGACGAATGTTATCCAAAAAAGGGAGATTCACGAAAGAGGATAAAATGGTGGGTGAAATAAAGATAAATTATTAAAATATACCAACTAATACAATTATTTATACTAAGTTAAATGGCACAACGCCGCGAGTAACTTCGGGGAAAGCGCAGCAACACCTCTCGACACCTGCGAGTCAATCGCGCCAATCAATAAATGATTTCCTAAGGAACCTGCGAGTGTGTATGAAATGGTCTAAGAATGTTAAAGAAGCACGCGAGGTATGTAAGGGTCGTGTCTCGTGTCGCTCAGCGTAATCTGCCTACTCCGCAAGGGACCCGGCGTGAAGATATTTATTTATTTTCTGAACACTTACCAGCTTGTATATAACGTAAATTACAATAGTATTGATGGCCAATTAAAAGATTTCACACATGACAGTTATGAATTTATATTCATGGGTAGCCACAAAAGAATTGACGAGCTCATTGGCGCAGTGGTGAATGACGCGACTTTGACACCAACGATCGTCGGTTCAATTCTTACACAGGACAAACATTTGTGTGCATAAACATCATGTCTGTTTATCTTGGTCTGAATGTTTTTAAGAGAGGTAGGGCACATCAAAACAGCCCGTCTGGGGATGTACATCTACCTCACAGAAAACTGCAGCCACAGAAAACAACAACTCCCTTGAGGGTTGTGTTTCTGCGTGTGAGTGAGGTCACCATAAGCTCCTAAAGAGTTGCTGTGTTAGCAGCAGGGGAGTCATCGCGCGAGTGATAGGTACTCAATGTATCATACAAGGGTTCATAGTCTACGATGACCACTTTACATCAGGTGTGCGGTATGCTTTATGTCTTCCGACGTTGTATAAAAAAAAATATAGCTTTTGTTGTTATAGCGGCCATAGCACACAAGTTGGCTTTCTACAGATTAATAGCTTACACTTACACCATATACTCTACAGCTGATATTGTAGGGCTATTGAGTAGATTATACACCAGACCTTTTTAATCAGCCCCCTGGGCTGGTCTGCCTATTACGGTGCAAAAGGAAACTTTATGAGAGAAGGACATAAAAGACATCGGTGTTTTAAATACCCCATTAGCACCCTTTGGGTACGGAACTCTAAAACATTTTTTTTACTTTCATACTCTACGTATTCAAGCTAATCAATTCTTCTTTTTAGCGTTATCCCGTTTCATAATCCTTTAGAATCGGCAGGATCCGCTACCTAAGCCTAAGGATTTGGCGAAGATACAAATTTTTACACGGAGCGACTGCCGTCAGATCTCCATAAACCAGAGGGTAAACCAGACATTTCTTAGGTTAGGTCACACATCTTTCGAAATATAATTTCCCGGACGTGTTGGTTTCTTCACGATGTTTTCCATCACCGCCGAGCAAGTGATAATTACAAATATGTACGTAAATCCCAAAATACGAATTTAGTGGTACACGTCATGATTCGAACCGACGACCCGTTGGTCACTAGGACGGTCCTTCGTCCACTAGGCTATCACTGCTCAATTCAAGCGAATTAATTACCTCACTGAAAATCGTGAAGGTATACCTAAATGCCGCTAATAAAAAATCGCCAAGTTTTTAAATGCTCGAACGAGCTGATTCTCACACAGTGGTGTGTGAGTGCGCCTTAATAGTCTGACTCACTGCCTTTCTCTCGTCTGCGGCGCGTCTGGCCTCGCCGCCACGGTCGACTGAAAAACAGATGGGATAATTGCTTCGAACGCTTGTTTTCTGCCTACAAGGTTATACATTATTTTTACTCGTCGCAAATATTAGTGCCTACAATAAACACGTCTCATTGAGCTTTCAGCGGTATTGTCAATTCGCAATTGTGCATCACCAAAGTACACGGGACGAAAATAACACTTGTGGAGTTGAAGCCAAGAGAGAGAGAGAGAGAAATATATTTCGACCTTGGGTTACTTATGAAACAAGTTTCTTATGAATTCACCTTTTATTTCATTATATAAAACTATTAAACAAACAAACAAATAGGAAATAAAAGCTATTAATAAAATACCAAAATGTAGTCCAAACTTTTTCATGTGGAGTTTTTTAATACAACATCGGACGGCATACAAGAATACAGCCCACCTGATGTAATCGCCTGATGACGAGTTCGGTGGTGCAGTGGCGAAACGCGCTGTTACGTTATTTTGACACCGACGCTCGCGGGTTTGATTCCCACACAGTGCAAACATTTGTGTGCATGAACATGTCTGTTTGTCTTGGTCTGGATGTTTTAAGAGACGTAGGGCGCATCAAAGCAGCCCATCTGGGGAAGTACCTCCACCTCACAGAAAACCGTTAAATAATAATGCGACGTTTTTTGGTTAGGGGTCCTACCTCTCTCATATATAAATCAAGTTAAGTATTATGCAACTGTTGACCATATAATCAATGTTTACAAAGTTATTTAATATATATTTGATAACAGTTTAATATGTGCTATTAAGTCCAAAACAATTTCGTGTTCGGAGTACGAGGTCGTTGAAAATGTTCACAAGTTGAGTTTTACTGCCGACTGATAAAGAATTATGGCCGATGTAACTCATTCACTTGGTAATAAATATTTGACTTTCGAGGAGAGGGGAATTGGGTACATTCTGAGTATAAATATGTACATGGGCTCTCACAGGACTAATAGGGTCAATCGACAGAAAATAATGCAAGTCGCTAAACAAGGAATTAACTTTTTTTACGCAACGTAGATATGGAAGCATGCGGCCAACCTGACGTAAAGCGGTGCAATACGTTAAGTATTATTCACGTCATGCCACCTCTGCTGCTAACACAGCAACTCCTTTGGAGTTTACCGGTGACCTCACTCTGTAGGAACAAGACAAACCCCCAGAGAGTTGCTATTTGGCTACGGTTTCGTTTGAGGTGGAGGCACTTCTCCAGATGGGTTGGAAAACTAAAAGACATAACACGATTTTCGATTACGACCGCTATGAAAGAAATTAAACATGTATGTAAGTAGAATGAAGTGACAGCTCAGCGAATAAATAACCGATATCAATCGATAGATCCCCGGTTTGAGTCCTGGCAGGAGCATGTACGACTAAATTTGTGTTTTCAAATTTATGTGTATGTGTGTGAAGAAAAACACCGCACGTCTAAGAAATTATATTTCAAAAGTTACCTAATCTAAGAAAGGTCTGGTTTGAGGCTTCTTCCCGCGCTTTTGACGAGTGACATTGTTGTTTACAATTCAGTATAAAATTAGTTTTGTGTGACAATTTCGATAGTATTTTGTAGCATAAGTGCTAGTGAAATTATACAGTAATGAATAAACTCAAATATTAATAAACTCAGCATGTGTATCCGTGGTACTCGCCACAAATGGAACACCACATCTAAACTCCTCGGATTTGAAGATGGATCCGGGATTCAATAATTCTTTTTAGATACTCTTTAAATTGTAAATTTTCTTGATATTTTACTTCTACTTGGACTCAATATTATCATTTATTGCTCTTATACGTTTATAAAGATTGTTATCTTTTGTTGAATAATAAATATTTTTGGATTTAAAAATAAATAATAAACTCAAATATAACACGTTTATGCACTTTTTGGAAGACGTGATTAAGTTCATCAAGAAAACCTTGTAAAAATCACTATCGTTTTACGGGTGGTATTTAAATTCGGTTGGTTGGGTCTAGGTACCCTTCCCAAGTATTTTTTCAGCACAGTTCCTGAAGCTGGAACATAGAATTAAAATTTTCAAATAGTTTTAAACTGAAGACTTTGACACTGGCATAAAGTAGCAACACTATTGCCATATATATATATATATATATATATATATATATAAGGTCTGGTTTTCCCTCTGGGTAGCGGCGCCGCGGCGGCCGACAGTCTGAAGGCAGTCGCTCCAATTTAAAAATCAGTAAATGCAATTAGTCTTTCGCAAAATAACGCCTGAATCTATTAAAAATCAGTAAATTAAACAGGCTTAGTAGCGGATTCCGCTATTCCTAATGTAATCCGTTAGGAAACGTGATAACGCTACGAAAACGTAAGTGTATAAGATTTAAGATAAGATATCATGTTTTAATAATAAGGTAATAAGTCATGTTTTATCTCGATTTTCAAAAACTTGTAGGTAAAACCATAAAGCTTTTGTATGTTATGTGTGTTTATGTATCACTAAGTTTAAAGTAATAAATAAACCATAGATAACAGAAACAATTCTGTTATCTATGAAATAAACCAATCGTCAACTAGACGTTAGCGCGCCATTTCATCGTTGTGCTCGGCAAACGCGCTTTTAACCTCACATTCTCGACATCAAAATGTTCGTCGAATTTGCAAATTCACTAAAAACATTTGATAAATATATACGTAAATATATATATACACAAATGTCGCTTGTGACAATGTTTTACCGCATGTAATGCATGCGGTAAAACATGTATTGTATGTAATGTAATTACTGTATATTTTACACAAAAACACTGCCAAAATAAAATCAATAATTCAGCTGATCGGGCGTGTGGCGCCATTTTTTTTTATTTCGCGTGATAATAGTGATCAACAGTTACACAGATATAAAAACAATATAAAACTGGATGTGACCAGTGCGCATCGCGTGCCAACTAACAAGATAGTAAAAATTCTAGTGTTAATTGGCTCTTCAATTAACACCGACGAGATAGCATCGAAAATACCCGTTACACGCAAAATATTTGCAAATGTTATATTAATCAGGAATTGGGCATCTTACGAAATTATTGCAACGTTTATTCAACAAGACGACGGGTCAGTACTGTCAGTAGCCAGGGCCGCGACGATAAAGGAAGTCGTGATTTTTTCCTGTACAAGGCGACACTCCATTACGGGCTAACGAGGTGTACACTTAGAGTTGAATCGTTTCCGAGATTATCATACATGTCGGTTAAAAAGTAGCTAATGCGTTGTCCTTAAGTGAACTTTTAATTGATTTACGCCGTATTTGAAGCGTTGCTAGTTCAGGGAACGAATGAATAGCAAGCGGGGTCCTAATATGGCCCCGAGTGCTTGTCGGCCTGTGGTGTTATCTCAGTCGATCGACTCTTGTATCAGTCAACCACGACGCGAGTGCAAGAGATTTGCTTGCGATATAGTAATAAAAAAAATGAATATTTCACCTTTAATTAATTTTTTTTTAAACAACGTCGTCAGGCATACAAGTATGGTCCATGTAAAGTGGTTACCGTCGCCTATGAGCGCTGGTAATACATTAAGTACTCCTCGCCAGATGCCACCTCTGCTGCTAACACAGCAACTCCTCGGGAGCTTACTGGCGACCTCACTCACACGCAGGAATACAACAACCCTCCAGGCAGTTTGTTATTTGGCTGCGGTCTTCTGCGAGGTAGAGGTATACTTCCCCAGACGAGCTGCTTTGATGCGCCCTACGTCTCTTGAAACGTCCAGACCAAGATAAACAGCCATGTTCATGCACACAAATGTTTGTCAAGTCTTGTGTGGGAATCGAACCCACGAGCGTTGGCGTCTAAGTCGCGTCGTCATTCACGACTGAGTCACCGAGCTCGCCAGAGTAGAGTGCCTGCAGCGCTCTCGATAATAAACCCAGTATCAGAAATAAGAGATTAAAGCCCTTTTTTTTATTTTTCGCCCATGAAAAATTGTAGACCCACATATCAAGGACCAACCCACACCCGGGTGTGCGTTAGTCATTTTTCCGTGAGGGGCACCCTCCGGGACCCGATGGGAGGGAGGTGGTGAACTCTCACCCTTTCAGACGGCCGAACGAGTCATCTTGGACTCCTACTGACTAAACACCGCCAAGGGAATGCCCGACACAGGCATAGCTATAATATACTAGCTACTCGACCCCGCTTCGCACGGGTGATCCAATCGTTACCAAACTTCACAGGATCATCTGCTGGGCTAACCTGAAGATTCACTGAAAATTTCATCAAAATCTGCCCAGACGTTTTTGAGTCCATAGAGGACATACAGACAAACATTCATTTTTGAATATACATAGATGCCATCTCGCTCTAAATATATGAAACGAGGTGAATCTGATTTTTTCTCGTTTCACCATGCTCCATACACCAACAGTAAAACAGCATGATATCTTACGCTAGCTATCTCCTTTTCTAGCGTTAGCTAAGCGTTACTCCGTTTTCCTAATCCATTAGGATTGGCGGGGTCCGCTACCTAAGCCTAAGGATTTCGCGAAGATACTGATTTTTACATGGAGCGACTACCGTCAGACCATTACTACCCAGAGGGAAAACCAGATGATTCTTCGGTTAGCTCACACGTCATTGGAAATACAATTTCTTGGAGATGCGGGTTTCCTCGCGATGTTTTCCTTCACCGTCGAGCGAGTCATAATTACAAATATGTACATAAATCCGTAAATACGAATTAAGTGGTACATGCCAGGAATCGAACCGGGGACTTGTTGGTCACAAGCCTAGTTCTTATCCACTAGGTTATCACTCACTCCTCATAATTAACTCCGAATGTGACGGGTTCAAATCAAACAAGATACTAATGTAGGGTAATTATGTGCAGTAAATTAAAAACTAAATCAAATTTCACTTTATGGTTTCCAGGGATTTAATACCATCACATCATTATGGTGGGCGGTCCATTAGCCGCAGTGTCAGATGCCATAACCGTCCAAATGACGGCGCGTCTGGCACGGCGTATCAACACGAACTTTAGGTACCTAATAGCGTCAGACTTGGCCGTTTTACTGCCTACCATAAAACTGGACTATCTACTCTGTATTTTTAGGGATCTGTACAAAGAAGGGTAAACGGAACGCTTATAGGATCACTTTGTTGACCGTTTGTCTGTCTGTCTGTCAAGACGTTTTTCTCAGGAACGCATGGACCTGTCAAGCTGAAATTAATATCAAATACTCCTGCCTGTAATCCCTTCGAGCAGTGAAAAACTCAAACTTCTAAATCAACGCAATCAAAATATACGGCTGTTTATGTCTCGTTTATGCGCATATTTTGACACTCGCAAGGGAATCAAAACCTATAGGGTACTTCTTGTTGACCTAGAAACATGAAATTTGGTAAGACGCAATGTTATGTAGCATAAGTAAAGGAAAAAAAATCCGAAAACAGTAAATTTGTAGTTCTATCACAAAAAAAAACCTTTTTACGACATAAATTTGCGAAAATATTTTGTACGGAACCCTCATATCGAGAGTCAGACTCGCACTTGACGGGCTTTTTATTTGTTTAAATGGTGATTTATAAGCATTTATGAATGCCTTAGCATGTATATATTGTTTATTTGTCTTTTATGGTTATAAACCAAAAAATTTAAAGAATACAAGCGAAAGTGGTAGGATGTAGGAGCCGAGGAAGACCAAGATTCACCTACTATGACCAAATTGGTCGTGTTTTATTAGAAGGTTATGTCAGGAGCCCCAGGAACGGGCGAGCGGGCATGAAGAAGAGCAATTCATGTTAAAGAAGGGAGTGAAGCGTAAGGACCGAGTGTTATCACGCTCGGCTCTCTCTGCCTACACTGCAAGGGACCTGGCGTGAAGGTATACTACGTACAATCATTTAAAAAGTATTATGTGTAATGCTAGCCGCAGCCCGCGACTTCGTTTGCGTATTCCGGTATTCCGTGGGAATCGCTTCTTCTAATTTCTTTGTTTTTTCTCGGCTTGCAAGAGTCGTGTCGTGATGCTGAGTAGCCAGTCAGTCAAGAATTGGGCTAACAAATGCAAAAATATTTTTTCAAATCCGACCGGTAGTCCCACAGATTAACGTGTTCAAACAAACAAACAGACTTCCACTTTATGTAATAGTATAGAATTTCATATATAGTTTTATATAAATATAACAAGTATATGTATGTATATCTTCACGCCAGGTCTCTTGCGGGGTAGGCAGAGAGAAATGAGTGCTATAAGACGCGGTACATACACACCTCGCTCACTACTTCAAAATTCATGGCTCTTTTCATTGCACGCTCGCCGGTTCCTAGGTCTTCAGACATCAACCAATTCGGTCATGTTAGGTGAGTGTTGATCTTCCTCGACTCCTATATCCTTCCACTTTCGCATTGTATGTCTGTTGCGTCATTCTTGCAATCTGCAGTCTTTCTACATGTCCGAACCAACGAAACAGGCCTTTTTGTAACATGAGTTCGGTGGCGCAGTGGTGAAACGCGCTGTTACGCTACTTTGACACCAACCACGAGCGTGGTTCGATTCCCAGTGTGCATGGACATGTCTGTTTGTCTTGGTCTGGGTATTTTCTATGTATAGTAAGTATGTATTTACAAAAAAAAATTACTTACGTATGTTTATCAGTTGTCTAGTACCCATAACACAAGCTTCGCTTACTTTGGGGCTAGGTGGCGCTGTGTAATTTGTCCGACATTATTTATGGATTAGGCAAAATTAATTAACTTTAATGAATGAGAGCTCGACGGCGTTGTTGCGCGTTACATTCTAACCGAACACGCAGGTTAAGCAACGCCGTCCGCAGCCTGTCCATGGATGGGTTTACCTATCTCGAGTTTCTCCATGCGTCGGAGGACACGTTAAGCCGTCTGTCCCGGCTGTTGTCGATAGATGACATTCGTTAAAGTCAGTGGCCCTCGGGCGGCTTGAAAACACTGGCCTCCGCCAATCCGCATTTGAGCAGCGTGGTGGAGTATGCTCTAAATATCCCTGCAGTGGTATGAGCAAGGGTTGATGTGGTAATGAAATTTATAACATTATTTATTTATTTAAACTTTATGCACACAGGTGTACAACGGCGGACTTAATGCTATACAAGCATTCTCTACCAGTCAACCTTAGGGTGATGCAGAAAATAGAATATAAGTAGGTGCACAAGGGAACAACATCAACAAATACAATGCGATTATAAAACATATATTCATATTCAACACATATTCATATTATTGTAGTACTTTGAGTAGGTGTGTTACATTGTGGAGACTTAATGACATGCATTTTCTTCAGAATGTATAATATTGTTGTGTCACTTGCTCTAGGTTGGCTGGAAGAGATCTCTCTTACGGATTAGTCCGCCCCTGTACCACTATATATACTTATATTAATTGTCGCCGCTTACTAATTGATGCGGTGGTGCTGTTGTTAATACTAGACTCTAGAGAGTTGTTATACATTACGTGTATTGTTTTCACTTGATGTTAATCAATGTTTAATGAGTACAATACCTACGATCGCGCATTCGATACGTACTGACAAAGACTTCTATGTATACTACATATAAGTATACATATAAGTCTTTGCGTACTGAATATAAATTGCGGCGCGCAATATTTGTAATCATGAGTGTCAACTCAGCGCCGAACATCTCGCCGGGGGCGGAAGACGAGGGGTTGATTGGATGAGAGTACTAAATGAATGAGACAGGGTGATCAACTGTGTATCCTTAAAGTCCGCTAGTTTCATTGCCATAGACACTGTCACTAAACATTTATGGTAATTTGACGAGCTCGGTGGCTCAGTGGTGGAACGCGCTGTTACGCTATTTTGACACCAACGCTCGTGGGTTCGATTCCCACACAGTATAAACATTTGTGTGCATGAATATATCTGTTTGTCTTGGTCTGGGTATTTTCTATGTATAATAAGTATGCATTTACAAAAAAAATATTTACGTATGTTTATCAGTTGTCTAGTACCCATAACGCAAGCTTCGCTTACTTTGGGGCTGGATGGCGCTGTGTAATTTGTCCGACAATATTTATTTATTATTATTAGTCTAACGTACAATGACGTAATATCTTCCACGGTGACCAAAAATGAAAATGTAAGAGAACCGTTTCATAGTTACTGTTTTTCTCATCGTAGTGAGCCAGCCTCTATTAAAAAAGGTACACGCGTGTCAGGCAGCATGTACACCAGCGGGCCGTACGTGCGTACGTGCGGTACGGCGCGTACACTTTTCCCTACGCACGTGCGTTTCTGACGCTTTTGTTTATGTCTCAATATGACGAACACAGTGGCGGATGATATCAGCGTTCGATTCCCACGCACAGCAAACATTTGTATGCACGAACGTGTCATATCTGTTAGTCTTAATCTAGGTATTTTTAAGAGGTAGGGCTCATCAAAGCAGGAACTACCTATCATCTCATAGAAAACCGCAGCCAAATAACAATTGGAGGGTTGTCGTGCTCCTGAGAGTGAGTAGGGTTACCAGTAAGGTCCTGAGGAGTAGCTGCTATATATATATGCCAGGGTAACCACTTTTTGGACGGCGTTGTATAAAAAAAAATACATTATGACCAAACGCTCTCACTTCAGGTAAATGAATAAATAAATCTCTTTACCAATAAGTATTTGAACTAAAACTTAACTTTCTTTTAACGAAAGTATCTTCAGTATGTGGAGTGATTTTCACTTTCGTACAAAAAAAAAACTAGACAAAAACCCCGTGGAGTTACTCGAGTGTGCCACTGACCTGGTGAAGGAAACACGCTATGGTTCCTCGCTGAGGCAATGAAATGTGAACTTTACGATATTGTAATATGATACGGAACGACGGCAAATGATAAAGTTAGATGGACAAAAAAAGATGGCAAAAAACAGTGACAGATATTGTAATGATGAATGAGACAGAGTGTGGGTTCACTCGCAAAAAAAGTTAGAAAGGAGTTCTTAGAATAATAATCATTGGATTATAAATAGATTTGATTGTCTTTATAAACTGTAACCAGCTCTGGCCGGGCGCGAAGAACAAATAGAACTTAAAGTTAAAAACAAAAAAAACGAGTGTGCTTTAGACCACACGACTGAAGTAAAACTTCTTTAGCTCCATAGTGTGATACAGACAATAGGCCCGTACCTACTGTGTCTTAGATGTACGAAACTTAAATCGCTATGAGAGAAAGAAAATGTGTGCTCGCATCTCTCTCTTGCCCCTGCAGTAATATACGAAACGTAACTCTCTCTCTCTTTCTATCTTCACTAACATATATCTCCCTCTTAACTTCCGTTCGCCTCGCTCGATCACTCTTTTCGTAACGCTCTAGTTACGCATTCACCAGCTTACTCTCCAAGTCAAGCGTGCGTAAAGTTTTACTTCAGAAAAAATACAAACAAATCCCACAGAAAAACAAGACTTCCATGTATGTACTTTTTATTATAAATGCTACACAAAACAGATTTTTATTTTAATTCATCATCATCATCTAAGCTTGTATTCGTCCACTGCTGAACTTAGGCCCACACTGCGTACACCAGTACGGGGACGCCATTCGAGAACATTTTTATTCCCTAGCGGTCGACGGTTCTACGAACTATGTGGCCGGCCCACTGCCACTTCAGCTTACTTATCCTGTTAACTATGCCGGTTACCTTAGTTCTAGTGCGGATATCTTCATTTCTGATTCAATCACGCAGAGAAACCCCGAGCATTGCTCTTTCCATAGCACGCTGAGCGACCTTGAGCTCCCCATACGGCCCGCAGTGAAGGACGTCCGTACCATATGCCAACACACATCATTCGAAGACCTTGCTCTTCAATTAATATCTACATATTAAGTAGCTATACTAAGTTGGGTGTGGAAGAGAGAACATGAAAGTAGAATAAATGCGGTCGAGATGCGAGCGTTGTGAAAAGTATGTGGCGTAACACTTACTGACCGCGGTCGCAATGATGATGTAAGAAAGAGTTGGTCTGAAAGAGTGTTTAAGATAAGTAAAGGCATGGTCCATCAGTCCGGGCCAGCAGCATATAGAAATAATGCAGGATGAAAGAAGACGAAACAGTTATACGATGCGAAAGTGGAAGGATGCAGGAGTCGAGGAAGACGAAGACTAACCTACCATGAACAAATTGGTCGTGTTTTATCAGAAGGGGATGTTAAGAGTCCTATACCGGCGAGCGTGCATGAAAAGAGCTATGAATGCTTACACAGCAACTCCTTGGGAGCTTACTGGTGACCTCACTCACACGCAGGAACACAACAACCATCTAGGGAGTTGGTATTTGGATGCGGTTTTCTATGAGGTGGAGGTACTTCCCCATACGGGCTGCTTTGATGCGCCCTACCTCTCTTAAGAATATATGAACTCCAGCCTACATGGTCAGAATATGGATAATAAATGGTCGATGGGCTTGTTCTTGAATGGCGTCGTGACAGCAGTCGATATTTCTTTGTTTCCCATCCATTGTCTCGTTCTGGGAAAATCGTATTTTCGCCGTAAAATCGTCGATCTCGTACTGTTTACTTTTCAAAGAACCTTGTAGCGAATTCTATGAACGCCAGTATTGTCCTCAATAATAACTAACATTTGGTTACTGTTACAGTACGAAAATGAGCATTTGCATTACAAAAAAGGTTTTTTTCATTTTTAAATTAGAATAATCACGTATAGACGAATTAAATGCAAAAACAAAAAATGTGAACGCACTGGCCGCTTACATTGCAGTTCTTATTGCCTCAGTTTATATTTAAAGAAAAATAAATTGCACCTAATTTAAAAAATGTATATGTTTTTACATTAAAAAAATTGATAAAACGAATTGTGTAACAAAAATATAGTGTACAAATATTAAGTATTACTACATAAGTACGTATAAAAAGTATGGATTTTTTTGCAGTCAATCGCAAAACGTAGACCGTATAAGTGGTGGATTCTCGGCTTTGTGACACTCGAAACAGCTCAGATCACAGCAAACTAATTTCTATGATCTGTGGTTGTCCGTCTGTGTTGTCTGTCTGCACGTCGGTCCAGACCCTTTTTCTCAGGGACGGGTGGAGGCTGAATTCCAATACTCAGGTCTGTAATCTCTTTAAGCAGTGAAAAAATCTAATTTCTAAGTGAAAGTAATCAAAAGATACGGTTGTTTATGCCTCGTTTATGTGCATATTTTGACACTCGTAAGGTTCAGTTAGTAGAAAATATTTTTTTACGGAACGCTTGATGAGCGACTTGGATTCGCACTTGATGGCTTTTTTTTACTTGTTGTATAATCTTTTTAAACGTCGCCGTCTTAAGCCGAGACGGAAAGTAATAAGTAACTTTCAACAAACAAACAAAAAAGCTTAAATTATCACAATGCTAGCGACAAGCTGTCATTGAGATAAAACAAATGTATTAGTGTATCGCCGGCGCAGAGACGAGATACGCAGACACCCACCGGATGGCACGGAGCCATGCTATCACCAGAAAAATTACAAGTAAACATCTTCTCACCGCACTTAGGAAATGTTCGAAAGCAAAATATTACGAATGTATGGTGATTTTTTCTTTATATCACTGAGGTGATAAAAAGGCGTACAGTCTGCCTGAAGGTAAGCCAGTTACCGTAGCCTATAGGCATTTGCCGACCCTGTAAAAACCTCTTCACGCTTTTGTTGTAGAACCCCATACTGCAGTTCCTTGGGAAAACCTCCGTTGGGAGCTCATTCTACAACTTCTCCGCGAGTTCTCGGAAGAAAACTTCTCTAGAACCGCACAGTACGCAACCATTGCGGTTCCAGTGTGTGAGGATGAAATCACCGAACATAACTCGTTGTACAATAGGTAGAACACTAAAAGAGAGGCAACATCTCTCCTTAAACTTAAGGGTTCAATACGTGTTTAAGCTTAGGACGTTACGATATTCTATTATTATCAATCAGCTTGTTTATTTGCTTGAAACACAATTTTAAAGTTTTATTGACGACAATGCGTGAGTACAACCACCTCGAAAAGTTCTTACATTGACGATAATGCACTAGTACAACAACCTTGAAAACTTCTTACATTGACGATAATGCGCTAGTACATCCACCTCGAAAAGTTCTTACATTGACGATAATGCGCTAGTACAACTACCTCGAAAAGTTCTTACATTGACGATAATGCGCTAGTACAACTACCTCGAAAAGTGCTTACATTGACGATAATGCGTGAGTACAACCACCTCGAAAAGTTTTTACATTGACGATAATGCGCTGGTACAGCCACCTCGAAGACGTATACTATTATTATTTACAATATAATACATACAATGCGAATAATGTCAAAAATTGACATTATTCGCATTGTATGACTCATAAACCGCTGGATTGATTTCGCTGAAATTTTCACGCGTTCTTGAGATTAGACCTGCACAGTTCTGTGTAGTTTGGTGTCGTTCTGTTCACTCGCGTAAGATCATCTGCGCGAAATTGGGGCGGGATGCGTTTGAATGAATATCAAAAAACCATAGTAAAATAACCTACATAAAACAGATTTACAATAATATTATAATAACTGTCGCCAAATGTGTCCCTCCTAAATATTCCTCCTTGAACAGTCTTGATAAAACATTTTGTCAGATGAATCATCAATACTAATTGTACCTTTTAATTATTTTAACTTTTCTTAATACAGTTTTAATGTCATTTTCATTGTGTTTGTCATTGAATGAGATTAATTATATTGATATAATAATTAATATAATTAAATTTTGTATATTTGTGATTACAATATATCTCATTCTCTTTTGATATCTTATGTATCCACGATATGTTCAACTGTTTACAATCTAGTATTCAAAATACGTTACATATTGCTCCATTTTTTGACTCGTATCGTATATGCATTATAGTACGCAAGTTCCGTTTGCGTGTATCCCGGTACCCTACTTTTAAACTTTCTTTTTCATCAGCTCCAAAGGGCCGTATCCTAATGTTGAATATCCTATAAACCTTCCTCAAGAATTACTCTATCAAATGCGAATTTTTTTTTCTCTTCAGCTTTAGAATAAAAGAAGTCTTTATTCAATTTGCAAGTTAATTTATTTATCCTTATGATACACTCATGAGGGCATGTACTGTTACATAATTATTGTAATACATCTGCAAAATGCGTACACATGTCATACGTGGAATATAATATAATACATAGTAAAACATACAAGGGAAATACATATTGCCTACCCCGCAAGGGTTTTGGCGTGAAGTTGTAGATGGACAAAACATACGATAGTACAACCCGCCTTAATACGCTTGTAGTGAGCGCAAGGAATAATGCCATTGCCAATAAAGTTTCCAAAACTCATTTATCATAGTTTGCTACCTGCCGGCCAGGGCTGCTCGCGCGTTGGGGACTCGACCGAGAGACGAGATATCCTTTACAACAACTCCTTTGTCCTCCTTCATTTTTTCCCTGTTCCATTGCAATACAAATAGATATTGTTATACAAATAGGTATAAATTAATAGATGTTTCTTAATTTTTTAAAACTATATTACCTATTAAGAAGAACAAATCAGAATCAATTTTCCTTACTGGTTCTGGTTTCTTATTCTTAACAGTTACGGTTGATGAAGTGGTGGAACATGACGATGACATTGTATATCTTGGATGCGCTTTCAGTAGGGATGAAAGGTACACACTTGATGTGGAAAGACGAGTAAGCGTTGGTAAATAGTGTGAATGAAGCGGTGGTAGGATAAATGCAGTCGAAATGCGAGTGTTGTGCAAGAATGTCTTTCGTTTTTCAGATGGCACCCCTGCTAAGAACACAGCAGCTCCTCAGGAGGTTACTGGTAACCTCGTTCACTTGTCGAAACACGGTAATCATCCAGTCAGTTTTATTTTGGCTGTGATTTCCTGTGAGGTACATGCCCAGTCTTTGATGTGTCCTGTCTCTTTTAAAACATCCAGACCAAGAGAGACATGTTCATGCACACAATTGTCCTGTACGGGAATCGAACCAGCGAGCGTCGGTATTCGTCGCGATACAAGTACGTAAATATATCAGGTAGGAAGTCCATTTAGAAGGAAAGATATCGCCATTAATGTTCCTTTCACTAGAACACTAACTGCTAGCAATCAATTCAACAAACGGTCAGCACACTTATATAGTAATCCTATACAGCCGTTCCCTCGTTGCGCATCTCCCTCCTCAAGTTCTCGGGCTCTTGCGGCTGTTTCCTCCTGCGCTCGTGCAAGTACCAAGCGTGAGCGAACCCGCAGAAGGCCACAAAGGTAGGAAGTACAGAACAGATTGTGAACCGTACTTCGTAGAAGAGAAAATCGATAACTACTATTGTTAGAAAACAACTCGTTCAAAGGAAAATGGAGGACGGATCCTCTTAATCACTTCAAACTTAATCTCAGGGGCTTTCATGTGTACACATACAATAATCTTTGTTTTGTTCAAACAGTTTCCAATTTACATACACCTTAATGCGTTATTCTATCCTAGTCAAACTTAATTGACGAGATCGGTGGCGCTGTTGTTAGTAGCGCTACTTTGACACCAACACTCGTGGTTTCGATTCCCACACAGGACACACATTTGTGTGCACGAACACGTTTGTTTGCGATGGTCTGGGTGTTTTTCAAGATAGCTAGGGTGCATAAAATCAGCCCATCTGGGGAACTAACTCCACCTCACAGAAAATCGCAGTCAAATAAATCCTTGCAGGATTGTTGTGTTCCTGCGTGTGTGTGAGTTTACCAAGAAGCTCTTAACTAGTTGCTTCGTTAGCAGCAGAGGTGGCATCGCGCGAGTAATAATTAATGTACTGCTAGCGTTCATAGGCTACGGAAACAGCTTTACATCAGGCGGGCCGTATGCTTGTATGCCTCCCGAGGTAGTATAAATGTACGTGTACGCTGTTCCTCCGAGCGCTGGCTCCACTGTCTGTCAGTCCGTCACGGCACCATGCTGAGTGGAAACCCGTTCCACGTCTACAACTGCTGCACTTCTACCTAGCATTATCCCATTTCCTAACACATTAGGATTAGCGGGGAGCGCTACCTAAACCTAAGGATTTAGCAAAGATGCTGATATTAACATAGACCTTCTGCCATTAGATCGTAAAATTAGATCTTCTCTAGGTTACGTGACACGTTCCTGGATCGGTGGACTTCCCCACCAAACTTTCCATCACCGCCGATATAATTACAAATATGTACGTAAATCCGAACCACGAATTTAGTGGTACACGTCAGTAGGCCAATTCTACTAAATAACTGCAACTGCACGTTTACGCCTGTCACTTGAGTCGTGCAGGAATAGTGCAGTGCCGATAGGTGTATTCTACTAAAATATCCTGCACTGCAACTGCGCTGGAACTGCGCGTATGCTACACTGCAACTACGCTGCAACTGTGCGTATCCTGCAAGTAAACTACTTAAAACCTGAAATGTTGCCATATTTCAATCTAATAAAACTGAATTTTTATTTAATGTTGACTCCTATAGTTTCACTATTGACTTTGGTTGCCGGAGTGGAGGTATTTTTAACCGAAAAGAAGCTTTACTTAATTATTTTTATCCACAAACATCTTCCAAAACAAAGCAAATATAATTCACCGCCTCAGAATATTAATTTCACTTCGCAAAAGTTGCTCAAGAGTAACGTTAACAAAACTGCAAGTAAACTCCTTCAAAACGTCTATCACTGGTATACAAATGTCAAAACAATTTATCAGAATACGATTATATTGCAGGAAACGAGCAGTTGCAGTGCAGGTTTTTTAACAGAATAGCGATTCATTTACTGCAACATTCCTGCAACGTCGCTGCTGTCAGATCGTTTAACAGAATACCGAAACGTCAAAATGTACGCATTTTGACACACGCCGCGCTGCAGTGCAGTTGCAGTTTTTAGTAGAATCGGCCCACAGGATCTGGTCTACAACGGCTACACCTGTATATATACAACTTGTATAAGTACTCGTAAGTACCAATTTGGAATGATATTCGTCATAATACCTCTGTACCTATTGTTAAATGCTGAATGAAATGATTCCTATTCTATTTCCATTACTATGTGACGACGTTGTCCAACGTCGTTCGCTCGTTTATCCTAAACAACACGCGCCGTCAGTCGCTGTCGTAAGCGTAAACTGTACGAGACCGCGCAATGGAGTGTGTGGACGATAGTTTATTACGTCACACGCACCCGACACTCGGATGACATATTATAAATTCAATACCTATATCGAACCATGGATATTTCGTTGTCTAACGCCAAGTCCCTTGCGGGGTAGGCAGAGACAACCGAGCGCCATAAGACGCGGTATTACTTCACTCGCTTCTGTGACATTCATAGCTCTTTTGATGCACACTGGCCGGTTCTGTTGTCTGTGGTTTGGACATTTCGAAAGTGTCTTTTTTAGGGTTCCGTACTCAAAGGGTAAAACGGAACCCTTTACTGAGGCTCCGCTGTCCGTCCGTCTGTATCTCATGAACCGTGATAGTTAGACAGTTGAAATTTTCACAGATGATGTATTTCTGTTGCCGCTATAACAACAAATACTAAAAAATAGAATAAAATAAATATTTAAGGGGGCTCCCATACAACAAACGTGACTTTTTTGCTCATTTTTGCTCGATATTGATAACGGCAACAGGTAGACGCTTGAAATATTCACAGAATATTTACTTATATATTCACTTTAAGAATATATAATTAAATTAAAATAAAACAAATATTTAAGGGGGGCTCCCATACAACAAACGTGTTTTTTTTTTGCCGTTTTTATAGATAATAGTGCGGAACCCTTCGTGCGCGAGTCCGACTCGCACTTGGCCGATTTTTTATCATAATTCTCTTTATTTTTAACTAGCGTTCACCCCAGGTTCGCACGGGTGGTCCTATTGCCAACAAACTTGCCAGGATTATCCGCCGAGCTAATCTGAAAATTTTATCAAAATCGATCAAACCGTTTTCGAGTTCTTACGGAACATACAACTAAATAGATGTATGTTACTCAAGGACTCGAAAAATTCCTAAATAGAGCTCCGTAAGGATTCTTCTTACTCTTCTTAGAAGAAGAATGTTGGAGAATACTGTGGATCGATAATGAAAAAGGCAATGCGCAAAACTGTATGATAGGTACGAGTACAATCCTCCAACAGCAACGACATATAGGACCACTTTACATCAGGTAGGCCGTATTCTTGTTTGCTCCCGCCATAGTACAAAATAAACATTATTTTTAAATGAGCGTAAAAAACTCTTTTCCCATCTCCAGTTTACTTTGAGCACTCATTTCTTCGTCATACAAACGTGTTTTCTTCGACGTGAGCAATTACTGAGGCATCCTGCATACCTCGCGAATTAGCGGCAGAAATCAACGAGTGGCAAGCATCCATGCAGATCGCTGCACGCGCTCATTATGCGAGATATCTGTGCGCGATGCACCACATGTAAATTACAGTTAAACGTTAATTGCATGTCTAAATACAGGCTGCTCTGCGAGTGACATCAAATTATGTATTCTCGGACGCGTTGAGTCGTCGGTCCGGGCTGTTGTCGACAGATGTATGTATGTATGTATGTATACCTATATATCTTCACGCCAAGTCCCTTGCGGGGTAGGCAGAGAACCGAGCGGCATAAGACGCGGTCCTTGCATACTTCACTCGCTTCTGTGACATTCATAGCTCTTTTCATGCACGCTCGCCGGTTCCTGGGGCTTCTGACATCACCTTCTGATAAAACACGACCAATTTGGTCATGGTAGGTTAGTCTCGGCCTTCCTCGGCTCCTACATCCTTCCACTTTTGCATTGTATATCTGTTTCGTCATTCTTTCATCCCGCATTCTTTCTACATGTCCGAACCAACGGAGCATGCCCTTTCTTATCTTAACACCGACACTCTCTTTTCGACCAACTCTTTCTCTCACGTCTTCATTACGAACGCGGTCAGCAAGCGTTATGCCACAAATTTTGCGCAATGCTCTCATCTCGACCGCATTTATTCTACTTTCATGCTCTCTCTGCCATACCCAGCTCTCACTTCCATAAGTTAGCGTTGGAATTAGCAGCGCGTTGTGTACAGCGAGCTGTGCCTTCAGGCTTAGATTTCGGCTGCCTAGAAGTTTACCCAACGCTCCATTCACCCTATTCCCGGCCACCCTTGTCGACAGATGACAGTCGATAAGGCGAGTCAGTGGCCTTCGGGCTTGAAGGCCTTAGTCCACCGAGTCCACTTGACGAGCTCGGTGGCTCAGTCGTGAATGACGCGACTTTGACGCCAACTCTCGTGGGTTCGATTCCCACACAAGGAAAACATTTGTGTGCATGAACACGTCTGTTTATCTTGGGCTGGGTGTTTTAAGAGTCTGGGAAGTACCTCCACCTCACAGAAAACTGCAGCCAAATAACAACTCCCTAGAGGGTTGTTGTGTTCCTGCGTGTGAGTGAGATCCCCAATAAGCTCCCAAGGAGTTGCTGTGTAAGCAGCAGAGGAGGCATCGCGCGAGTGATACTTAATATATCGCAAGCGTTAATAGGCTACGGTATCCGCTTTAGATCAGGCGGGCCGTATGCTTGCATGCCACCCACTTTATCATTTCGTAGATAATTAAAAAAAAAAACGAAACGTAAAATTCCGTGTCATACGTAATAACGTCCTTCTAAAAAAGTTAAATAACATCAGAGTAGTGTAGTGGAGAAAGAATGAGTTTATTAACAGACCGGTCACCGGTTCGAATCATTTACCGAAACCACGCTCGCCGTCTACCCACTAGTACAGCGCGGCCCCGGGCGGCCGACATCGGGCCCTAGGCCTAGAAAGTGAGTGGTGGCTGCGCAAGCGCCGAAACCACGGTCGTTGACCGTCGCGTCGCGGGGAAAGTTGTACTTGAGACTACACTGCTTACGCGTAATTAGCTGGTGTACACAGCCAACACACAATATCGGACACAGATCGAGAGGCAAACAAGCTTACACCCACCTGATGCAAAGGAGAATAATTCCCCATTTGATGGTAGCCTCACTTACTCGCAGGAACTCAATAACCCTCCGATTGTAATTTGGCCGCGATCTTCTGTGAGTTTTTTTTATACACCGTCAGGAGGCATACAAGCATACGGCCCACCTGATGTAAAAGGCTTACCCTATGAACGCTTGTAACACATTAAGTATCATTCGCACGATGCCACTTCTATTGCTAACATAGTTACTCCTTAGAGGCCTTACCGGTGACCTCACTCACACCCAGGAACACAACAACCCTCCAGGGAGTTGTTATTTGTCTGCGGTTTTCTGTGAGATGGAGGTACTTCCCCAGAGGGGCTGTTTTGATGCGAACTACCTCTCCTAAAAAGTGAGAAACATAACTGAATTTATTACATTGGAATAAACGATGTTTGTGACGCAGTTCATAACGTGTGGGCATAAACGCGAATTTAGATGCTTAGTTTTGCTTAGCTTTAATTTTGTGACACGACCTGAGCCAGTCATAGTCCAGTGAGTAAAGAACCACCCTATTAACAGACTGGTCCTTGATACAAATCCCGGTGTGGACATGTACCACTAAATTCGTGTTTCCGGATATATGTACATATATATACGAAAAGAGAGAGAAAAAAAAGGAAAGAAACGAGCCTTTATTTTCCTAAAAAGGATGGCAACAGCACAGTGACCCTTTGGTGTAGCTGATGTCTATGGGCGGTGGTGGTGGTCCCTCTCTAATATAAAAAAAAACATATTTGTAATTATCACTTGTTCAGCGGTGAAGAAAAACATCGCGAGGAAACCCGCACGTACCAGAAAATATATTTCGAAATCGATCAAGATCTTCGTCAAATCCGTGCGCTTAGATAGGGGACCCCGCCAGTTCCATATACGATAGAAAAGATCCCTGATGAAAAATAATGAATTATATACTGTGACTATATCACGAGTGAGATATGTAAAGATCGAGTCACGTGGCGCTCGGTTCTCTCTGCCTACCCCGCAAGGGATCTGACGTGAAGTTATAGATAGATAGACTATAATCATGCGTGTTCAGTGGCAATTAGGAAACAAGTAGCCGATAAAACTCCGCTAAACATCTATAACTAGGTATCGAATCGACACAGCGGGATCTTCAAAAGCAATTAATGCAAACTTATAGGTAGGGTATCTGTCGGCCATTTGCACGGTTTTGCAATTCGAGATGGGATGGGTTTATGTCACATGAAGCAAGTTAGATAAATAATATTTTATTTATCAACACGGGTTTGTGGATTTAGCATCCCGGAAACTACAAACCGGACAGATAAAGGACCTAAAAGAGGTTGGATGATAATAAAAAAGCCGTCATGTGTGAGTACGACTCACGCTCTGAGGGTTCCGTAAAAAAATATATTCTCAAATTATGGTCGCAAAAGTATTTTCTTTTTGTGATGGAACGATAAATTTACAGCTTTCGGATTTTTCCGTTACTTGTGCTGCATGAAATTGCTTCTTACCAAATTTCATGATTCTAGGTCAACGGAAAGCACCCTATCGGTTTCGATTCCTTTGCGAGTGTCAAAATATGCGCACAAACGAGGCATAAACAGCCGATCTTTTGATTGCGTTGACTTTAGTAGTTTGATTTTTCCTCTGCTCGATTTGGATTGCAGACTTGATTATTTGATATTAATTTCAGCTTGATAGCTCTACCCGTTCCTGAGAATAAGGTGTTGACAGACAGACAGACAACAAAGTGATCCTATGAGGGTTCCGTTTTTCCGTTTAAGTTACGGAACCCTAACAATGAACGCGTTTCATAAAACCGTCACAAGGGTCCATTGGCAAAATAATCCTACTTGTATCATAAATGTGAAAGCTTGTTACTTACGAGTATGTATGTTTGTTAGTATTTCATAGAACAACGGCTGAAGGGATTTAGATGAACCTTAAGCACACAATAAAAACTATGTTGTGGATTCAATTAAAACGTAGGTATTTTTTGACGACCTCGGTGGCTGCAGTGGTACGCTGTTACACTACTTTGACACTAACGCTCGTGGGTTCGATTCCCACACAAACATTTATGTGCATGAACATGTCTGTTTGTCTTGGTCTGGGTATTTTTAAGAGTCCGCCACCTCACAGAAAACCGCAGCCAAATAACTCTAGATGGTTGTTTTGCTCCTGCGTGTGGCTGAGGTCACCAATAAGCTCGTAGGGAGTTGCTGTTAGCAGCAGAGATAGCATCGTGCGAGTGATACTAAATGTATTGCAAGCGTTTATAGGCTTCACATCAGGTGGACCGTATGCCTCAATGCCTCCCTACGTTGTGTAAAAAATCGGCTAAGTGCGAGTCGGACTCGCGCGCGAAGGGTTCCGTACCACTATCTATAAAAACGGCAAAAAAATCACGTTCGTTGTATGGGAGCCCCCTTAAATATTTATTTTATTCTATTTTTTAGTATTTGTTGTTATAGCGGCAACGGAAATACATCATCTGTGAAAATTTCAACTGTCTAACTATCACGGTTCATGAGATACAGCCTGGCGACAGACGGACGGACGGACGGACAGCGGAGCCTCAGTAATAGGGTTCCGTTTTACCCTTTGGGTACGGAACCCTAAAAACGTGTGCGTCTCGGGACGCCCGACAGAAGTAATAACTTAAAACTAATCTACATATATTTAAAGCTGCCGTATGCGTGAGAGAAAGGGAAGCCAGACAGATTGGCGCCGTAACGCGTTACGTAACGAAGCGGTTTACCTTCCCATAAGAAGTTATCACTTCAAAAACATAGACAAATTATTAAACCGAAAATATTTAGGGTGCCTGTGTAAAATCTTAAAAGCCGAAGTCCACGCAGACGTCAGGTAGTTACGAGTGACTGTAAGCGTGCAGAGGTTCTACTAAATTATTTATCACCAGGCAATATATTATACTCGTGACGGCCAGCGAAGTCGCAATACCACGTGGTTATTTATATTAATTGACTGCGTTGTAAAACGACGTACTTACAATGTAAAGTGGCGTTTACCATGTATTTGTAATTAAATCTACGTGTCTCGAGTATCTGCCAAGACGCTTTAACTTCGATTTGTAAGTAGCTGGTGGGATTTAGATCTAAAACTGTATCTTACATGCACGCGGTGCTTCCTGACCATTAGGAAACGGGGCTAAGCGGCACGGTTATAACACTATATACAGTCCGTTTGGGGATGAGTACCACCATCTTATATAAAAGACCACAATCAAAATAATCGTAGCATGTTATTCTAACGACTAACATCTACAGCGACTGAGGATGCCTCGTGGGGAGGGGAAACACGTGTCGCAGACGATCGGATCAGCCAGGACAGCAACCGTGGCGGGTGCATGTGGTTCACAATTCATGTGGCGACCACTAGCAGAGACGACCGCAGCAGTCATGGCAGAGACGACAAGCAAATACAGTTCCAGTAAATAAAATAGTCTTGTTACGCTATTTATACTCAATAAAATATGTTGAGAGAATGTTTGTTTACATTCTTTGTCTTCGCTGCCTGAACGTACTTTAGCTAGTGTCCCTACGTATTTCGACTAAAGGGGGTGCGAGTATCTATAAGAAACGGTAACTACTTACCATCAGGCAGACCGTATGCCCGTTTGCGACCTTAGTGGTAAAAAAAATGCCCTAATCAGCGATCGTAGATTTCGCATACTTTTTAACAAATCTGTCGACCATCAGTCTCGGTGTATGATTGTAACATTGCATTACTCACGGATTCCTGAGTTTCACTGCACCTACATACCTACAAGGCGACTCTATCAGGAATCAACTATGCATTCCAAGAAGTCATCTTTTGTTCAGCGTAAAATAATCCCTAATCGAATTAACACTCGTGGCATTTTTGTCTGGGGTTGTGTGCATACAGTGACCAGATGAGTGGCCTACCATCGTGAGGCTAAAATGCCTATGTACTTAACCTAAATGCTTACTTATGGAAGGCCAAGACACTCTCATCACGGCCGAATTGATAGCGTTTTATCAGAAGGTGATGTCAGGAGCCATAAAAACTGGCGATCATGTATGAGCTATGAATGTTAAACAATCTAATGAGGTGTGTGAAAGACACCGAAGCAAGTGGGCGCTTGGCTCTCTCACTGCCTGCCTACACCGCAATGTAATTATAGAAGTCAAAATATAAACGTATGCGACTCGTTAAAACTAATGAAAAAAACCTCGACTCGAGGGTTTTACTGGAATAATGAAGAGTTCCATTACTCATCTCCTGACTCCATCTTCATATCAGCTCTTGACGAAATTAACTATTGTATTGTCATCGATATTACACGGTAAAAGTTGGACCTACGCTCGTATTTCGACAGCTTTTTCATTTTACTTTCATGCACCCTTTGCAGTTCTCGCTTATTACTCATCGTTGGGGATAAGCACCGCGTTTTGTATTGTGGGCTTCCTTCTGGCCCAAGGAAAAACTATGAAGAACTGTTCCCAATGCTGCGTTCACGCTATTCCCTGCACTGACTTTCGCGCGGCCAAGATATACAACCGTACACTTGTTCCAACACTATATGATTAACCCTAATACTTGCGGTAGTTCTGGTTTCTTCTCTTTCATATATATATATATATATATATATATATATATATATATATATATATATACCACTATTTCTGTCCTATATTTCTACTTCAATAAAATCATTTCTTTACATATTCGTATTTCATTATGAGTGGTATTCACAGTTCAGATAATGTTTCCTCTAGCAATACACCATCGTCTTCATAAAGCAACAATTGACTATCTAACATTGGCTGATTATATTCTCTGTAAAAAAGATTAGCTAATACGTCCAGGAAATCCTTTCGCATAAAATTGTTAAATGCTTTCCCAAGATTAAAAATACCTCAGAAAACCTGGTCTAGCCCCAGTAGCTTCCCGACATTGTGGAGTGCGAAAATTTGCTCGAATATCCTCCATTGCGGGATCCCCACGTGTCTCCCACAACATTCGACATTTTGACCCTCATTCTCCTCTCAATTTTTTTTTAACGGCTGTACCTATTTCCGTGTCCTATTGCCATATGGGCCAAGCACAGCATCGTACCTCGCTAGGGCCCAGCCCAACCATTCAAATCTCTACACAGACCTTCGATTATAACCCAGTTCATCTAATGCCGTCAAATATGAGATCCCGCCCAAACCAAGGTGAGAAACGTGCCAAAATATCAGTTTAGTACTTGACAAAAGCGTGCTGGTTAGTATTTCAAAACTATAAACATTTAAATCATAATTGTTTTTGTCAGCAGTCAAGCACGCATAATGCCCGGCCGATGAGTGGTCTGTGTTAATGAGAATCAACGCGTACGACGCGTGGGCGACGGCGTCTGTCACTCCGCACCTGGGACGTGTACATAACGTTCTTGACTGCAGAGGCGCTAGTATCTAAGTGTATTTGTCTGTTTTTTCTCAGTGCACGGAATAAGAGGCTGCCATGACGCAGAGAATCTTTGTAGTTGTATATTTTAGAGGGAGCTCGATGGCGTCGCTGCGAGTGTCATTCTAACCGAATACGCAGGTTAAGCAACGTCGACCGCAGCCTGTCTATGGATGGATTTATCTATCTCAAGTTTCTCCGTGTTCAGTGGGCACGTTAAGCCGTCGGTCCCGGCTGTTGTCGATAGATCACAGTCGATAAGCAAAGCTAGTGGCCCACGGGCGGCTTAAGAACACTGACCTCCGTCACTCCGCATTTGAGCAGCGTGGTGGAGCATGCTCTAAACCTTTCGATTAAAGGGAGACCTGTATCCCTACAGTGGGATGAGTAAGGGTTGATGTGGTGGTGGTGGTGGTATATTATAGAGCTGTTTTTTTTATACCGCTTCGGGAGACACTCCTGTCAGAAGTATTCAGTCCTGATATAAGCCTATCAACACTTTCAAATACAAACTGTATTGCTCGGGCATTGCTGCCGCCCCTCCTAACATAGCAACTCCTTGCCAGCTCACTTTGTTACATTTATGGAGCCCATATGCATCAAAGGAGCCCGTCTGGGGAATTACCTCCACCTCACAGAAAACCGCCAAATAACAACTCCCTAGAGGGTTGTTGTGTTCCTGCGTGTGAGTGAGGTCACCAGTAAGCTCCCAAGGAGTTGCTGTGTAAGCAGCAGAGGAGGCACCGCGCGAGTGATACTTAATATATCGCAAGCGTTAACAGGCTACGGTACTCGCTTTACATCCGGTTGGCCGTATGCTTGTATGGCGCTAGTGGTAGTATAAAAAAAAACCTATGTCCGTTGTATGTGTGATTAGACCAATGTTGATAAAGGCCGAAACACACGAGCTGCGAACGTGCACGCACTACGTCGTAAAGCATGGAACGTTGTGAGTAGAGATTCCCGGGAGCAACCACCGAGAATTCTCGGAAAATTATTAATAATTGTCTCTAGTACCAGGAAAGGAAACCCATTTCCCGGGAATTCTGGTATCCAATACGCAAATAGTCGCAGTTGATTTGAAAGTTTTGAATTTTTTTGTAGTGATAACTTCTTTCGTTACGTAACGCGTTACGGCGCCAGTCTTTCTGGTTTACCTTTCTCTCACGCACACGGCAGCTTTAATTATATGTAGATTAGTTTATGTTATCACTTCTGTTGGGCGTGCCGAGACGCACACGTTTTTTTTTATGCTATGTCGGGAGACAAGCATACGGCCCACCTGATGTAAAGCGGGTCCGAAGCCTATTAACGCTTGCGATATATTAAGTATCAGTCGCGCGTTGCCTCCTCTGCTGCTTACACAGCAACTCCTTGGGAGCTTACTGGTGACGTCACTCTCACGCAGGAACACAGCAACCCTCTAGGGGATTGTTATTTGGATGCGGTTTTCTCTGAGGTGGAGGTAATTCCTCTGACGGGCTCCTTTGATGCGCCCTACCTCTCTTTCCTTTAAGGATTGTCGTGACGTTGTGTATCCTGTAACCTTCCTCAAGAAATGGGCTATCGAATGCAAAAAGACTTTTTCAAATCCGACAGCTAGTTTCCGAGATCACCGCGTTCAAACAAACAAACTGTACCGCTTTAAATAATAACAAAAGTGCACACCGCGTAGTTACTAATACTGCCGACGGAAAATGAATATAATATAGAAGTAGAAACTGCAATCATTTTATCAGAAGCCGATATCAGAAGCTCTTGCTAGTTTTAAGCAAGCGTGCATGAACTATGAATGTTAAAGAAGCGAGCGAGATGTTGAAAAATTGCGTCATGTGGCGATTGTTTTTTTTTTATTAAAACTACATTGACAAACAAGCACGGGCCCGCATTAGAGGGTGAACGGTCACCGCAGCCTATTGACGCTCGCAACACCACGGGGATGTTACTCGCGCGCTGCCAATCTTGTGACCTAATGCTGTTTCGTCACAGTGCCTAGTAATTTCTCTGCCATATCTCACCCTTCAAACCCGAACACGGCTATATAAATATAGCTGCTTGGCGGTAGAAATAGGGGAGACAGAGATACCCACGCAGACCACTTTTGTACAAAGACTCCCTCTGATAAAATACCCTCAGTCTACCCACAAGGGACCTGGCGTGAAGATATATATCGAGATAGATATTGTAGATAGTTGTTTATACTATTTGTAACTAATAACAGTATTAATAAAACAATTAACTCGTACGGTTAATTAACGTTGGCGAGCTAGCCGCCAACTGGCGCACGGCGTCAAACCCGAACTGAATTAGTATGCGTGACTAACGCCGCTGGCATTTCGCTAAACAAACGCCCATGAAAAAAATTGGCACAATCAGGCTGGCCGCTTGTTGCCTTAGTGGTCCAGAAAAAAAAAGGTCCGAAGGTGATGTCAGGAGCCCTAGAAACTGCCGCTGCATGGGAAGACCTATAAAGGTAAAGAGTGAGGTGTGTAAGGATAAGGAGCCTCTGCCTACCCCTGGATAAATAGGTGCAGTAGTACACAGTGGGTACAGAAAAAGAAGACCGCAGCCAAATAACTGCTTTTATACAACGTCGGGAGGTATAAAGGCAGGCGCCCGGTGTTGGCAGGGATACGAGAAGTATCCCTCGTGCTTTGCACCTCTGCTGCTAAGACAGCATTTCCTTAGGAGCTCTCTGGTAACCCCCATAACTCTCCAGGGAGTTTTTATTTAGCTTTCTGTGAGATTGAGAGCGCTTGCCCAGACAGGGAATACTTTGATGTCCCATATCTCCCTTAAAAATAACCAGACCAAGACCTTTGTCTTGGTCTGGTTATTTTTAACCCTTCGAAACCCGTGTGTGTGGTCATATATGACCGCGAAATGTATGGGAAAAGGTATATAACGGGTTCTGAAGGCTAGAAAGGTGTATTAGACATGTTCATGCACATATATGTTCATCTTGAGTGGGAATCAAACCCACAAGTCTTGATGTTAAAGCATTGTTGAACCACTCAACCATTGGCTTTGTCAATCTGTAGTTTGTGTGGGCTCTCTTTTGTCTTCTGCTGGTGAGTGTTTAGTAAGTTTCTGCTGTCGCTGTATGAGCAGCGAGGATGCACAAGCAGTACTCTTTGTGTTGCAAGTGTTCATAGGCTATGGTAACAAAGAGAGGTAGGGCGCATCAATGCAGCCCGTCTGGGGAACTACCTCCACCTCATAGAAAACTGCAGCCAAATAACAACTCCCTAGAGGGTTGTTGTGTTCCTGCATGTGAGTGAGGTCACCAGTAATCTCCCAAGGAGTTGCTGTGTCAGCAGCAAAGGAGCAAGTGATACTTAATATATCGCAAGTGTTAATGGGCTACGGTACCCGCTTTACATCAGGTGGGCCGTATGCTTGTATGCCTCCCGACATAGTATAAAGAAAAAAATATATAACCACTTAAAAACAAGTGGCTCGCATGCTATATATACCGCTATGGCAACAAATAAGATGTATGCTTGTAGGTAAACAAATACTTGCAGTCTTCTAGATAAATATTGGTCCAAAACAAAACTTCAAAGGTACAAGGTAGCTAACAACTGAGTGCGTTGGTTATTTTACACCCCCAAAAGATATTGTGAAAAGAAGGAGACAAGGGCAAGTTGAACTAGCGCGGAGAGGGTTGCGTATGAGGTACACATGGTATCAACCATGTGGTTTCAAAATCTGAATCACATTTGGTGGCAGGTTACTAAGGGAAATTACTGAAGGTCCATTGTTAAATTGTGGTATGAAGAGTGACAGATGCCTGACCTACTTAAGTCAAAGGAACAGTACTAATAATTTATTACAATAACAAACTTACATGTGTAACTTTCAAGGCTCAGAAGCTATAGTAATTTGTAAGAAGCAGTGAATGGACACTTATCATCAAATTTCTTGAGTAACTTTAAAACTATTTAATTTATAATTACAAAAAAACCGACAAAAAAAATTATTTGATATCCACATTGTATGATTTGTAACCTTCTTTACCACCTTCTTCTTTATTAATTTGCTCTCCAAAAGCAACCCCCTCTTGTCGAAGTTAATTTTATATTATTAATTTCAAATTATTTATATTATTACTTCAAATAAAATTTTCAATTTGACCCGATCCAGTGGCAGTAAATTAACCCGTTGAGGCCCGCGTGGCTGAATTCCACCATGTGCGTTAGGGCGCCAAGTATATAACGGGCCTCAAGGCGTCAAATAATTGTAAACCAGCAGCTATGACATGCACCATATGTCACAACTCTCTAAAACTACAATGAAAGGGATATTGGCATAGGCTATGGTAGGTGCAGTAGTAACATTAGGCGGTACATGAACATTTGTGACCCAATAGTGTAGACCCATGTATCTTGGTTTACATCTGGACCGACGACTAACCTGGAGTCAGCACATCAAAACCAAAAGAGAACAACTTAAGATTTGACACAAAAGCCTCTATTGGATAATGGGCAGCAATAGCAAACTCTCCACCAGCACCAGCTTGGATGTACGGCATACAGCTCTGGGGAAGTGCAAGCAACTCCAATATTGCAATATTACAGAGAATGCAAAATTCAATTTTGAGAGCACTCAGCAACGTACCATGGTACATCACCAACTCAGAAATACAGAAACACCTAAAGTTAACACTGCGATGGCTGAAATTTACAAATGTAAAGACCATTATAAAAGTAGGCTAGAAAAGCATCTAAACATTCTGGCAACTAGCCTACTTTCACGAAGCTATGAAAACGACTCAAAAGGAAAGACATTGTGTAATAGTGACAACAACACAAATTAAATAATGAAATAAACTATGGAGGAACTGGTCTCACTGGAGAATGCATGCGACGCAACAAGAGTATACTCTATAACACATCTGCTTATAGTAGAAGACTGATTGCAGATAAAAATCTCTCTATGCTATGGACGCTCACTGATATTACAGCAAATTTAATCTTCCCTTTCAGTGTAACCCTTTGACAAGATAAACATGATTGATTGATTGCAAGATGAGCTAAGATCGCAAGATGATGTAAAATAAATCTAAGTAAAAATTCTTTTCATATACAAGCCAACTCCATTTCTGAAACAATTCAGGGGGGCCCTGAAAAAAAACTTCATTCCAACCAAACATCTAAGGTTGTCAAAGATTCATCCAGCACTTTAGTGACGGTAGGCCAAAATTGGACTGACACATAGACTGATATCATATGATGGTAAAAACATAAGTAATGTAAAAAATAATTACCCTCATCAATTGTAAATAGTTAAAACAAAACCACTAGGCACTTCTTTGACCTCTATACATTTAGTTACACTATCACTCATAGATTCAAATAGAAATATTCATGGCAGATATGTTGAATATTGCCTAAGTAGGAAACTAGGCATTCTTTTCTGAATGAGATGTGATTACTTGTGTGCCATTCACTTACAAACAAGTCTCTGACATTTTTTAATGGTTTCCCAATTGTAATACTTATATCTTATTTGATAATTTTATGTTATTTATAACAACTCATCAAATGTAGCAGTTGCACAGTGAAAACCAAACAAAATTTTAATGAGCTTGGTAGTGCACTACTTTGACAGCAATGCTCATGAGTTCCCACACAAAACAATTGCATGCATGAACATATCTGTTTATCTTAGTTTAATTACTTTACATTAGGTGGGCGGTATGCTTGTATATCTCCCACCATTGTATAAAAAATAATCAAATTGAGATAACATAAGGATAGTCCAAATGTCAGTTGTTCCACTTGTCCAGGCATTGGCTGTTTATTATTCTATAATCGCTAGGTAGGCCTGAGAAGTACTATTGGTATAGTGATAGCATATCAATGAATGAAATGTCATTGAAGAGTAAAATTGTGATTAGATTTCATTGATATTGTTGCTCAAGTACACAAGTTCAGTAAAGTAATGTGCACCTTATCCATGGATCGGTTTATCTCAAGCTTTAAGCACCTATCTAAACATGGGGTGTTTCAATCCACCAAAGTACACTTCTTAGACCATTTTCAATTAGGCAGACCACTATCCCTGCAGTGGTAGCAGTGTATGCATAAGTTGGCATGATGATGGATGTTAATCAGGTGATAAATAACTAAATTAGAATTGAAAGACCAGCCATCATAGCTTGGTGAAACAGTCAAGGACATATCAAGGCTGCGCTTCTCAACAGCTAGTTATATCAATGAAATATTGAAATATTTGTTTGGATACACTGTCATTGTAAAATGTTTCAACGTTACACTATGCATCACTCTATTATTTTACTTTCTCGCACAGTTTTGGTCGAAATAATAAGAAATTTAACAAATATATTATATGAATATGTGACAGTTATTTTTAATAGAGACATTACGCTGAAGGAATTCTTTGAAAAAGACACTGTGAAGTATACTGCCTGGTTGCAGCACAGGAAAGGTGCATGATCCAAGGCTCCAATCAAGATGTTACAGCATTTTGTAATGCGGTCATGACCATGATACTACTCAGACATATGTTTGGGTTAAACCTTTTGTAAACACCGACTGACATTGCACACTTTCTTTTTCATTTAATTTTATATATTTTAATTTTTGAAGAGCACCCATAAACAGAAAAGCTACCAACCTCAAGATACGAAAAAACAAATTAATTGTTTATGATTAAGTTTGAATTAAGAACATGTTCAATGGACGTTAAATTTGTGAAGAGTTCAACATAGAACAACAGAGCTAATAAAATTATGTTTACTAACGATAGGACGTAAAATGGTGTTATGACACATGACAAATGATCATATTATTGCGTCTCATTTTATTTGTATCATCTAACCTTGTGAGTCAGCTGATGATTATCAGGGAATTGACTGGCCTACATTTTTTACACTCATTCAACATTGTTGATTAAATAATTGGCTTACCTCTTCACGACGTTTAAGCCATCGCCCGCAGGGACTTTCCTCCAAGATTTCACTCTCATCCTCAGAATCTTCTCCGCTTTCCCTCGGAGACTTTCGCTCCTTGTCGATACTCCTGCCACCCGACATAATGAGCTATCGTCACCACTACACTAAACGATTCCACCGCACTGTCAACTAATATTTCACAGACGTTTTCGCTTAGAAAACACTGGATATATTTTCAAAATACACTTTTTCTTGTAACCATAATATCCAAGGCTGTAATGCTGGACGTCACTACAATTTCATACCAAAACATTATTCGTCACACAGCACTTATAGAGACTTTGTACTTGTTAAAATAATGATAATAGACTTAACTACAAGACACAAGAACACAAAGCGTGTGCAGTGAGCTCACTCATTGTAATTGAAATAAATTGTTCACCGGCGTAAGTCTCGACGTATTTCTGTCCGACATAAATATAAAAACCATAGAGCCACGGTTCACTCCGTACTTTTTTTTCTCAC
Source organism: Pyralis farinalis (assembly GCA_947507595.1). Taxonomy (NCBI): domain Eukaryota; kingdom Metazoa; phylum Arthropoda; class Insecta; order Lepidoptera; family Pyralidae; genus Pyralis; species Pyralis farinalis. The sequence goes on along the minus strand of OX382268.1, from coordinate 1,583,601 downwards.
GAATCATAGACAAAGTTTGAGAATAAAAACATTCAGTACATATGTACATAATACATTTTAATAATTTAAAACATCTATAACAATTAATTATTGCATTTGGTTTTAAATATTTAAGAAAATAAATAAATAAAAAATAAAGAAATAGTTAAAATACATCAACATGACATCGCCATCTAGTGCAGAGTTACTTAAACTATACATGATCTGAAACGCTAAACTAGCGCCATTACAGATACACAGTAACTAACTTCCTGTGAAAAAAAATTAAACCAAATAGAAAAAACATTTTAAAATCTTTACGTCATAGCAAATATTTAGAATATTTTAGATTTGTGGTTTACAAAACTAAATATTTTAAGTAGTTTTTTTATTAGACCTGTGTAAGCAGATATGTACCTACTTATTTAATTTTACATTTTTTATTTTTATATTGGAACAAGTGCCTACCAAGTTGCAATTTATTCAATGTATTCAATTTGTTAATGCAATTTATTAGTGATTGCTGCGGTACTAATTTCAATACTGAATCACCGGTACGTGTCAAGTAACAATTATTGAGTTCGACTAACAAATGTTTAACTTGTCCGACTACACTGCTTACTACTTACTCATATACCTACTCTCAGGAAATAAACTGTTATACACTGCTAACAATAAATATTATAGCCTGAAGAGATTTGTGATTTCGTAATCACTTCATAAAAACTTTTTAAATTCAGATAATTTTATTGTCAGACTGACAGTTCCATCTGTGAATAATAATAAGTACAATACGATACATTGCTACAACTAGCATCACCATTGAAGGTTGATCATAGTGGTGAACAAAGACAATCTTAGGACAAAAATATATCATGTTACTTAAATAAAATACTGATAATGTGCAATAATCAGCAAGTTCAGCAACTAATACCTAAAATCTATTTCAAATTATATTCAGAACTGATATAACATGTGCATATGACTCCATCTAGTGAAACACTGATGAACCAAGTAAAGCCAAGAGACAAACTCCTTTTTCTTATAATATACGATAGATGACACTTTATTAAGAGAGGTAGGGCCCATCAAAGCAGCCCATCTGGGGAAGTACCTCCACCTCACAGAAACCCGCAGCTAAATAACAAGTCCCTAGAGGGGTGTTGTGTTTCTTTGTGTGAATGAGGCCACTAGTACGCTCCTAAAGGGTTGCTGTCTAAGCGGCAGAGGCGGCATCGCGCGAGTGATAATATATTACAAGCGTTATTAGGCTACGGTATCTCCTTTACATCAGGCGGGCCGTATGTTGAATGCCTCCCTACGTTGTATAAAAAAAAAATCATCTAAAATCTAATTTTAATTCCTACTGCTACTACATTTTCAAATCCCTAATTATTTAATATGAATTATTTCCAATAATTATTAATTAGCTATTTTTTGTTGAATGAGTACAATTGTTTATTTGAGATGGAAAATGTGAGGGTTATATTGGAAGAAGAATTAAAGTAAGAAGCCGTACCAATGGTGCGTAGTACTCCGCACACACACACTCCGTACACAGCCCCCCCCCTTCTATCATTCATCGTGTATTAATACCAACATTGATGTACGGCGGTGAAACATGGGTACGGCAGAAGAAGCATGAAAGTAGGGTTAACACTGTAAAAATGAAAGCGCTGAGGAGTATGTGTGGAGTGAGAATGATTGATAAAATAAGAAATAGCGCGATACGGGAACTATGTGGAATCTGATGATGTAGTGACACTAATTAAAAAGTGTATGCTGAGGTGGTTTGGTAATTTAGAAAGAATTGAGCGACTGCCGTCAAACTTCCAGAACCCAGAGTGGAAATCTTATCAAATGTAAGTCCTGACGCTGTGTATTTCTTTAATCACAAGTCAGTGTAACTTGTCCAGTTTGTATTACGGGGTGATGTTTTGAACCAAGCACGCTGACGTCTGCTCAACGAGGAACGAAACAAACTCCATATTAACCCGTAGGTACTCCCGCTAGCCTGCACTTGTATTACCATCACGAAACATGCAACATTGCAGAATATCTATATATATTTCACGTCAAGTCTTTTGCGGGGTAGGCAGAGAGGACCTAGCGACACGTGACTAGGTCCTTCACACTTTACTCGCTTCTTTAATATTCGTAGGTCTTTTTATGTACCTACACACCGCCTTCCTTGGGCTCTTGACACTGACTTCTGATTACACTCAACCAATTTGGTCGTGGTAGGTCTTGGTGATCCTTAACTCCTACAATCTTCTACTTTCGCGTTGTATACCTATTTTGTCATTCTTTCCTCTTGCATTCTTTCTACATGTTCGAACCAAGTTGCCATTCAAACCAACCCTCTTTCTCCCATCTTTTTTTCGCAACGTTCGCATCTCAACGGCGTTTATCAACTATCATGCTCTCTATGCCAAACACGGTTCTCGCTTTTATACATAAGCTTTGGATCAGCATAGCGTTGTTTATAGCGAGTTGTATCTTCTGGCTCAAATTTTCAGACTGTGTTAACCCTTAGTTCGTCCTCTCACCGAACACTGACAAACATTTCCATGCCCAATAAGTTGATGAGGCTAGAAAAAAGAACACGGCAGCAGAATTAGATGAAATATTTATCATAAAGAGTACTGTGGTCAGAAAGAAGTAGATGTTTACGGGTTAAAATGGCAGATTTTTTTCATATCTCGAATACCGCTCATTTACGACCTCTTTAGATAGGTGTTAATTCGCTCCGAATGATCTGTAACATAATTTCTTTCGAGGAGTAAGTCTACTTTTTATCAGATATATAATTTTGATAATCAGAAAAAATATGCCCGAAGCCATATTTGTAGTTCTAGTACCGTCGATGTTGTGACTGGGCAAACACACACCCCCTACCCCACGACCTTTTTTACGAGCTCGGAACATTCATGTTATCGGAAATGAACTCGGACCTAAACAACGTACAATAGTTTCTACATATATCTAGCAACAGGGACATATGCATATACGAGTACCTAACCTTGCCATAAATACTGAAACAAAGAAAAAAAATTCTATTGCAAATAACATTTATTACTTTTACAGTGTGTTAGTTTAATACATAAATATAAAACAATTTAAAATATATAAAGCTTATTCGAAGTGGTCTCCATTGGCTGCCATACAGTCCTTTAAACGTTGAGGCCAGTTATCAATAGATATTGCTCTAAACGAAAGAAGCACGCACTCTTTCCATGGGAAAATTCTTCACTGCCAATCGTACGGATTATTTTAGGGACTCCAAATTATCATGGCGTTTAGAGCAAGCCGTACTCTCCGTAAAACTGACCATAAATCATAATCCAGCGGATTAAGATCGAGACTAGACGACGGCCAGTCTTCAGCTCTGATGAAGTCCGAAACGTTCGTTTCCAACAAAGACTGCGTAGACCGAGCTTTATGACACGGCGCCGAGTCTTGCTGGAAGGATCATTCTTGGTTATTGAACATGGTGTTGTTAAGGGGCTTCACTACCTTCTCAAGAATGGTATCTTGATACACTTGTGCCGATGTTTTGATACCTTTTTCACAAAAGTATGGCTCAGTCACCCCTTCATAGCTATAGCATTTTAATACCCCACCAAACCATCACTGAAGTCGGATAGTGCCCACGCGGCACTCTGTCGACTAATCGGGAAGCTGCCTTAGAGCTTTGAGCATAAATACGGTCATTTTGTTTGTTAAAATGTTGCTCAATTGTAAAAATTTTTTCAATCGTAAACAAAACTTTTCTGTGATCTCCCTTTGCGTACCGCTTCAGTAGTTGTTTCTATTTTACCACACTATTCTTTTTTTAATTATCAGTTAAGAAATGATCAGTTCGTCTCTTATAGGCTGCAAGTCCTAAGTCATCTTTTAAAATACGCGACATGGTTCTAGGTGCTATCTTCACCTCCCGAGATAAAATCTTTTGCTTTCGGACAGGATTTCTTCGAATTCTTTCCCTTACTGCTTTGACCACCTTTTTCGTACGAACGCTATGTGGACGGCAGGTGGACGGACAGATCTTTTTCTGTCAAAAACAGAGGAGGTCTCATTGTACCTATTAATAGCCCGGTACACACACGTTTCACTAATACCAAGCGTATGCAGAGTTTTAAAAATTGCATTTGGCTCCATACCTACTTTGTGTGATGCAATCACAGCGATTCGGTTCTCTTTATCACCACACTCCATTTTAATATCGCAAAATATTGTACAATGTATTGGCGCCAAAATGAGAAATCTCAATGAACAATCATATAAAAATGACAGTTTCCAAATTCAAATGTAATATTTTGTTTATTTGAATTGTAACAGTATTTATGGCCAGACTAAGTATATACTTTAGGTATTAATGTTTTTAAATAGGTATTGCCTTAATCTTTTTTAAACAACGTCGGGAGGCACACAAGCTCACATCCCTCCGATGTAAAGCGGTTATGACCGCTGTGATGTGCGACCTACGAACGCTTGCAAATATTATTATAATTACTATTTACATAAAGAGTAAAACTCTATTGTCTTGTAACCTAATTTAAAGAATTTGGAATACCTTCCAAGGTACCATTACATAATGTCAAATTATCTAACTGCTCAAAAGAAGCAGGGTTGTTAGCCAAACTTTTGGCTGGTTTCATAAAACAATATGATAGCGAATCTGCTATTTGTCTTTTATAAAAATTGCTAAGATAAAATTTATCTTCTGTCAAATTATAATGTTTACTATTAAATATATTTATGTCAAGTATATGAAATTTGTCATCGTATAATGTCAATGTATGCATTTTATCATTTAATCTATACCTAGATGCATTTTCCGCTTCGGGCAACAAATGACTGTATGGGAAAGTAAATAAAAACACTTTTCCCACATTTATCTGTTGTAACATATTAAAATATTTAATCATTATATGTTTATTTAAATTTCCTCTCCTCCCAATAAAAACAATTAAAGTTATGTTGGGGTGGTAATCCCTCTTAACTATTCTATCAACTATTTCAGTGAAACTGGCTCCAGGCAAACAATAATTGGTAACCAGTTTTCCTGATTTTTGTAATAATAATTGGCCCATGTTTTTACCTATTTCATCACTATACATTATTATTTTGGAGTTATTATTTTTGCTATTATTATTTAATGATGATGACATCTGATTAAAAGCACTACTATTAATGGCCTCATTCACATTGTGGCTACGTACTTGAGATAGTTTCGAGGATTGAGTTACCTGTGAACATTTCATCGGAGTTCGGGTTAACTCATTCCTATTGTAGAAGTTACTAAGAGACAATAATTTTTGTTCATTTTCTCTCAAGTCAGCTACTAATCATGATTGGCCAATCATGATATCGGCATCTAACAAAGACCTGGAGACTACGCTTGCTAATACTTCTACATTTACAAGATCAACATGAAGTTTAGTTCCTTTGGGTATAATAGAGGAGTTACCAAAGCCTTTTAATACGGGTAAATTACTTGTATCAAGATATAACATATCACATTTATTTCCGCATATGAGAGTACATTCGCTGCCGAGATCTATGAAAGCAGTCATATCTGAGACACTAACTGTTATCAATTTGAAATATTTATCGTTACTTTTTACGGTTTCGTCTAAAAGAAATTGTTTTTGCGTACTATCCAGTTTGCTCTTCAGTCTTAGAAAAAAAAAATTCTAAGTGTCCATAACGCTTACAATTATTGTATTTTTTTAAACAACTACGGCGGCAATCACGCATACAGCTTGTAGTACACAGCTAACTATATTACACCTAACTATATCTTTCTTGCATCTCCTAACAGTATGACCATGTACATAGGAGTTCTAACATCTTACCCCTGTTGTAAAATATCTACTAAAATTTAGATTCAAATTATACATCGATGTATCCAATTTTTGGTTTTTAGTGTGACTATCTGTCGAATCCTGAAAGGTTTTCGAAAGGGCATATAATCTATTACCTTATTTGAAGTATTCCTAAAATAAGATAATATTCGTTCAGGGTCGTCATAATGAGCACCTTGTACGTTCATTCTTACATTATGATCAAATAATCCGCGCAATATAGTCTACAGCTTGACGTCCTTTTAATTCGCAAAGAATAATGAGCATCACTTTATCATAATAGTATTCAACAAGAGTTTCACCCCTTCTACTCTTTCTCTGTAATATTTCCATCAAGAAATCCCCATAATTTTATTCGCATGAAAACGCACGTAATAATTTCTGTTGCCCTATATTTAACGGTCGTTAGTCAATCATACCATTTTTAGCAAGGCCAGATAACTTAGGCAGCGCGTAAAAAAATATTTGTCGCTCCGCCCAAACATATATCTCAGCCGCTTTGTTTATATTTGAAAGCCATTTTTTTTATTGTTCGCGCTTTTGTGGAGTGAGTATTTTGTGGAATAATGCCTATGCTGTTGTATGATGAGTATGTGTGATATTGAATCTCTTAGAAGAAATTTCAAAATCAAGATAACAACTCTTAGATTATTTTACAACCCTAATATGCTACGGTTGAGAATAACATAACCTGAAACTTGTGTGGGCAGGGCCTATACACCTGTGTCTTTTTTATTTATTTGTTTATGTAAACTTTGTTGACTAGACAAGGGTACAAAGGCCGGCCATAATGCTAAAGGAGTTCTAAGGTTGGTAACCTTTGGGAGAAGGGGATATAAGGGATTGCGACATACAAAATAACAATGATAAACTTAATAAGGAAGTTTTAACAATCGGTAAACATAATACACAACAAACACATAAATAAACACGTAAGCATACATCTAGATACGGTATTGAACCCTAAGTTTAAGGAGAGATTTAGCCTCCCTTTGTGTGTTCTACCGATTGTACAACGGTCTGTGTTCTGAAGAATTGTTTGATATGATGCCGACAGCCACTTTTTACCATCTGTTTACCATCAAGCAGTCGGTACGATTGTTTGCTACCTTGGTGATATATAAAAAAAAGATACTATTTGTTTATGAATAGAAACAGATATGGGATGATGCATCATGTATCTAGTTTATTTTTACAAGTTTTTTTTTAAATGAAGCTACTGGAATTATCTGGAAAAAATAGTAGTAGTAGAAAGGGTTAAATCGTTACAGTATGAATGTTTATTTTTACCTAATAGTAAATCGGTTACCGTAACTTACGAATGCTTGCAATACATTAAGTATCACTCACACAGAAGAGTGGTAGGGCGCATCAAAGCAGCCCGTCTGGAGAAGTACCTCCACCTTACAGAAGACCGCAGTTAAATAGTAATTCCGGCGGACTGTTGTGTCCCTGTGCGTGAGTAAGGTCGCCAGTTATTTGAGAAGTCGTTATGTGGGCAGCAGGAGGACCGGATATTGAACCGCCACTAACAATGTGGGCGCGGAAAGCTGGCGCGGCGGTCAGGGAGACCCGGTGAAACGGCTGACCGCTGGCCACCCGCAGTACAGTAGGGTTCCCGAACCCGGGGAGTACATAACCTCCGTCCCGGGAAACTGAACTGCCAATCTGCGCAAAATCCTTGTTGTAGTGGTCGTGCCGAACAAGATGAAGGTGGACCCGGCTGCTGCAGGGGGGGCCCTTCCGCCCGCTGTACTGGCAAATCGCATAACCTGCACTGTCCAATGGTGAAAGCAGATTTATTCGGTTTAACACCTGACCACTTTCGGGTAGAGACATAAACCAATAAAGCACTTGACTGCGAAAGTACTCACAAAAACGTTGTGTTTTAGCGCCTATATATTTCCAGCCTGCTGACAGATGGGAGGATAGGATCCGTGAACTAGCCAATAAGAGTCTGGAAGAGATTCCTTGAGGGAACAAGTCCGCCTATGCAAGTCATGTAAGTTTTATACTTTGTAATTATGGATAATGCAATAAAGTTACACAAACAAACAAGAGTTGATACTTTACCTCCCGACCCGTAGCGGTCAACTGAGTTACTATGGCTCATCAATTCTCCTTAGGTTACTTCCTTCATGGGTAGAGATATTTATTTTTTAGACGTCAATATCGGTTTTAATTTAAATATTGTTATGAAATTTGAGTTAACCGACCTCTCGACGTACCCTCCCTTATACACGCTGTTATACACGTGGTACAAGAGCCCAAGGACAAAACCACACCCTGCAAAGTACAGGAAACATGACACGAAACATTAATCAAGCCCTTCACTGCATGGTGAGCAGCGTAATTATCACATGTGGCCCCGCCATTTTGTTTCCGTTACACAAGCATACCCTCGTCACCCGTGTTATAAAAATACGGAGCATTTTAGCATATCCTTTTGGCAGTGTACTAAGTGACAGGACATATTTCTTATATAAAATGTTGCGTGCAGCCCCCACACGAAGGATGCTATGAATTAGTCATTGCCGCAATGCTGCCGAAAAACGAGCGAGCCTTACTGTGGTCGCATATCATGTGTAACATCTGACATCTCACCTCGGTAATAAGTAACTAGAATTAAATTATAAATATTTAGATAATTATGTGTGTTTTTTATACTACGTCGGGAGGCATACAAGCATACGGCCCACCTGATGTAAAGCGAGTACCATAGCCTTTATTTAATGCTTGGGGTATATTAAGTATAACTCGCGCGATATCCCGACTGCTGCTTACACAGCAACTCCTTGGGAGCTTACTGGTGACCTCACTCACACGCAGGAACACAACAACCCTCTAGGGAGTTGTTATTTGGCTGCGGTTTTCTGTGAGGTGGAGGTACTCCCCCAGACGGGCATTATAAAAGCATTATGCGTCCTACCGCTCTTAAAACATCCAGACCAAGGCAAACAGACATGTTCATGCACACAAATGTTTGCCTTGTGTGGGAATCGAACCCACGAGCGTTGGTGCCAAAGTCACGTCATTCACGACTGAGCCACCGTGCTCGAGAATTTTTTTTTTTTTAATTTTTTCCCCGGATGGAGGTAACGTTTTCAAACGAAAATGACGTTCAGTAACATATATAGGTCGTTTACGGCAGTGCTGTGACTAATTTCATATTTAGCTATACATTAAGAATTCAAGTAAATACAATGAAATACGTATTAATTTCATTAATACTTTACAAATGCAACAAAGTATTATTTTCATTGATATTAGTTTGTTGTCTGTGGATTGTGTTGTTTTCAGTGATTACATCTTTTGTTAATCAATCAGTCAAATTATAATATTAATTGAATTGACTATAAAATAAATTATGTAAATGTGGGTGTTTATTACCCATACTGTAAATTATATTATGAATAGTTGTTACTATTGGTAACTTCTCGGGAAACAGGTCGGTCAGTCAGTCAGTCAGTCCGAGGAGCATGCAGCCACGAGTGGTGCGTACGGGCTTCGAGCGAGAGCTCATTACCCGGGCAGTCTCCGGAGCGAACTGCTCCCAGGTAATATGAACCGCGCTGACGCGGGCGTGGAAGGTGATATTTAGTCTGACTAACTGAGCTGGAATGCTGGTGCCGTACAGACGCTTCGCACGAAGGTGAAATCTATGTGAAAGAATACATTGGACGAACACAACGCTGGACAAATTCAACAGTAGATCGACTTTGGTTGAGTACAGGCGGATGGATCCAAGGATTAATCACATCTGGATGCAGCCTCCTACAAATAGGCCCTGTTTTTTTTTTTTTTTTTTAAATCTAGCACCCCTGCCGTGGGCAAGGCTATTTTATAACATTCACATTGGTGTACGTTTTCTAATTTGTCACATTTCACATATAAATAAACACATTCATACATCACATTCTCTTTCATTCCACAATTCATCTTTCATTCATCATCTTTCAGTTATATTTTCAAAAAAAAATTAGATTTGGCCCATTTTAGAACGCCGGTAAAACGATTATAACTGTTTCCAAATTACCGACCTAACCCTCCCTATACTGCGTCAGTCCAGACACGGGCGACAGTGAACTTCACAGCTCCACCTAGCCACCGCGATCTCATCGGCTATACAGAGTATAGCCGAGGTATACAACATTAGTCCTAGGTGGAGCTGCTCTGCTTATTACGATCTATGACGGCCGTGGCTAGACCGACGCAGTATTTTAAAAATTTCGACCTACTTCTCCCCGTTACCACTTCGGAGACTGTGTTTTCGGTGACCCGCAATCCCAACTCCTGCTCCAATTAGGGCCCTGTTGGCCACAGGGATGTCCATGGACACGACCGCCGAATACGTACAGCACCTACGTCCCCACATGACGTCCCAGGCACACACAGGGCAGACGATCTACCGATCTTATTTGGATTTTATTTGGCATCACGGCGGATGAATCCGGGGATTAATCACGCCGAAATGCACCCCGATTTTTTCTTTACTTGTGTTACATGACATTGCTTCTTGACAAACTTTACGATTCTAGGTCGGTAACGGTAAGTACCGTATAGGTTTTGATTTCCTTGCGAGTGTCAAAATATAACACGGCATAAATAGCCGTATTTTTTGATTGCGTTAACTTAGAAGTTAGATTTTTTTAATTCCTCGAAAGCATTGCAGACCTGAGTATTTGATATTAATTTCAAGTTGATAGGAGCTAGACAGACGGACAGACGAAAAACAAAGTGTTCCTATAAGGGTTCGGTCTTTCCTTTTGAGGTACGGAATAACCATTAACCTAACCTACCCTAAAAATAACCATTATTTAACGCTTTATTTCTTAATCTAGCAACTTAATGACGCTGTCCTTAACATTGGTCAAATCAAATAGTGCGCGCTTCCCCGGCATCCCGTTACACACTTCCGTCCTTTTTTACGAAATCACTCCCACAGATTGCAGGAAATCGAGAGGAAAGATGTTACACATCAAAAACGTATACATGTAAAATTGTGGAGGTCGACGGGAAGTTAGTGATTGAGGAGAGGACATGGAGGAGGGAAGGTCACGAACGAGCGCGTCCGTACTATGATGTGATCTGATTGTAATAAACTCGGTTGTGATGCACCGTCCGAGTCCGAACGCATATGGCCAGCCTAATTCCGCGCTTCTTTAACATTCATAGTTCTTGTCATGGTCGCTCGCTGACTGCTAGGTTTCCTGACTTCATCTGCAAACCTGAATTTGGTCGTTTAGGCTCTCCTAGGCAATAGTAACCTAAAAAAATAACCTATAAACGTATGCAATACAGTAAATATCTGATGGATATTGGGCGAAAAAGAAAACAGATTTACAAAGTAAACTTGAATTTATTACGCATTACATTTACAGACAATGTGGAGCAAAAACCAAAGAGAGCGGAACCATAGATACATCTACATAGATTATGTCAATGTCAGAACACAGATTATATTTGTTTATGCTCCAACAGTTGCCACCTCCGCTGCTAACATAGTGACTCCACTGCTAGGTGCTTACTTAATTCGCAGACTTCAAACTCTCTTATAAAAATATATTGACTATATTGTTAAAAAAGTCAACAAGGCGCTAGGATTTATTCCCAGATCAAGTTCTCAGTTTTCAAATATAAAAATAGTCAAAATACTGTACTATTCTTATGTGCGTAGCATCTCAAGAGGAAGTATATACTTCCTCTGAGGCGTAGCATCCTCGAGTATAGTTCACAAGTGCGGAACCCACAATATAATATTTTCATAAACCTGCTTGAAGCTATACAACGGAAGTTTTTTAAAGTTTCTTCAATATAAATCTAATGAAAGTGACTACTTGGAAAGATGTAAAAAACAACATCTGCTTCCCCTCTACGAGAGAAGGAATATTGCCAATATTACCGCAATGTAAAAATAGCTCAATCAGCAATTGATTCCTAACTCTCATATGTCTCTGAGTTCCCTCCAGGAATCGAAGGCACTCTGTCATTAGTCAGCTCAGCTCCACCAACTACAGAAGTAACTCTTTGTTTGAATGATCCGCAAATTCCTTTAATAAATGAGTTGTCTTCCCTGACCTCGACTTATTTAATACTAAACCAACCACATTTAACCCTTGTTAACTGGTTTGACGCGACTCCTTAAAACTATCAATTGAAATACAAAGTTTCTACATTTTTATACTCAGTAAAACGATTATAGTATTACTATGTATTTCGTGATACTTTTTTTATATTTAAGTTAAGTAAGCGATAGAGGACCCAAATCGCAACTGCAACTGACAAAAGACTACACAGTGCCCTAGTTAATAAGCAAACAAACATATTGATACCCCTATGCGAATACTGTATTGGTAAATAGATATCATCGAGTTCATTCCGCAATTTAAACGTTCTCCAAAGAAAACTTTGAAATCACATGGAATACAACCATGGCGGTCCCAGTGGGTGAGTATAAATTACAGCTTATTTTTTAATTTTACTTATTGCCTTGTATTAGGAACAGCCGAACTTCAAGCGGCTGGAGCAGGCTCTTTTTTATAAAAGGTATAAAAAATATCAGTGAATTATTTTTTTTAAATACATTCTGCCCAGCGATAATTGAATTTATATTCGAGCGAGGTGTGCAAAAACAGCGTCTCGTAGCTCTCTCTGCCTACACCGCAAAGGACGCCTCGTGAAGATAGATGACAGAAATTCCTACCAATAAAACTGGATTCGCTTGGCATTAGCAAAAAATGTAATTCACGTATTTGTTTGTGTAGATTACTAGTCCAAGGTCTCTAATATACTCAACGGATAAAACCTGTACAGTACTCGTACTTAATACAATAATAATACTACGGGAGCAGTCAGCGCCGAGGCTCGCGTGCAGGCGCGCGCGCAGTTTCGCAAAATGATTTTCCTAACTCTATTCGTGGTCAGTTTGCTAACGCTGTATTTTTATACGACGAGAAACTTCAAGTACTGGGAAAAGAAGGGTGTGAAATATGACAAACCTATACCGATTTTTGGGAATAATTTACAACTGTACCTAATGCGAAAAAGCGTTACGCAGATGTCAGCAGACTATTACTGGAGGTATCCGAAAGAGAAAGTCGTCGGGTTCTTCAGGGCGTCGATGCCGGAGCTGATCATCAGAGATCCTGAGATAATAAAGCGTATTCTCGTGACGGACTTTTCGCAGTTCTACGCGCGCGGGATCAATCACAAGGAAGTGGTCGAGCCGCTGATGCGGAATCTGTTTTTCGCGGACGGCGACCTGTGGCGACTGTTGCGTCAGCGTACGACGCCCGCTTTCACAAGCGGGAAGCTGAAGGCCATGTTCCCGTTGGTCGTGGAGCGCGCCGAGCGCCTTCAGGCTAGAACGCTCAGCGCCGCCCGAGATCACGGCACCGTGGACGCTCGCGAACTCATGGCGCGCTTCACCACCGACTTCATCGGTGCCTGTGGCTTCGGCCTCGACACCGACTCGCTCAACGAGGAAGACTCCGCCTTCAGGAGACTAGGTGCCAAGATATTTCAAATCGGCGTGAAGGATGTAATAGTGGGTATGTTAAAAGAAGTGTTCCCCGACACGTTCAAACATCTTAAATACCTCTCGAGACTGGAGGCCGACTTTATAAAATTCGTTAATGACATTGTTCAGTACCGAAATAACAGATTTTCTGGACGGAACGACTTCATCGATTTGATGATGGAGTGTAAGAGCAAGGGCACCATCGTGGGCGAGTCCATCGAGCACATGAAGACCGACGGCACCCCGGAGCGCGCCTCGCTAGAGTTCGACGATGCACTGATCGCGGCGCAGGTGTTCGTATTCTTCGCAGCTGGCTTCGAGACATCTTCCTCAGCTACTAGCTTCACCTTGCACCAGTTAGCCTTCAACCCTGAGATTCAGGAGAAAGTTCAGAGGGAAATCGACACGGTTCTCCTGAAACACGACAACAAGTTGAGTTACGAAGCGATCAAAGAAATGACGTATTTAGAATGGACATTCAAAGAGGCAATGAGAATGTTTCCGTCCCTGGGTTTCTTGATACGAAAGAGTGCGCAGGAGTACACGTTCCCGGAGCTGGAGCTGACCATCGACAAGGACGTGACTGTGATCATCCCGGTGCAGGCGCTGCACAACGACCCACAGTACTTTGAGCAGCCCCACGAGTTCCGCCCGGAGCGGTTCCACCCCGACACCTTCAGCGACTACCACAAGAGTGTGTACTTGCCGTTCGGCAGCGGGCCGCGCGCGTGCGTAGGTAAGTGCCCACTTGTTATTTTTTATACAACACCGGGATGCAAACAGGTATACGGCCCTCTTGATGTAAGGGGGTTGCCGAAGGTTATGAACGATACAATATCGATTGCGCCTCGCCGCAGCCGCTACTATTCCACTAAGGTGGCAATCAAGCATATGGCCTGCCTGATGGTAAACAGTCACCGTAGCCTATGGACATTTGCAACACCAGGGGTGTCACTCATGCGTTGCCGACCCTCTGAAGACCTCTTCACGCATTTCTCGAAGAATTCCATGCTGTAGTCCCTTTGAAAAACCTCGACTGGAAGCTCATTCCACAGCTTGAGAGTTCTCGGAAGAAAACTTCTCTGGAACCGCACAGTACGTAACGTCACTCACTGGTAGGAATGCAACAACCAGGATGTAGTTATTCGGCTGCGGTCTCCTGCAAGGCGTTGATACTTCCTAAGTGGGGCTGCTTCGACGCGCCTGAATAGAGAGCGTCAAAGCCTCGTTTAATAATTAGCAGCTGCATAATGTACATATGAGGGTGGCTTTGATTCCAAAGATGTGGGTCACTTACACCTAAATGCTTGATTTTGTGTAGTAATTCAGTTCTGTCGTGACGTGTTGGCTTCAAACCCATTCGGTATCGTTTGTGTAAAAGAACTGAGCAGTTTGTATATACGACGCCAGCTTCTATATCCAGGCCTGTAGTGGTAATGATGTATGATGTCGGCGCGTTGCAGGCGAGCGGCTGGGCCTGATGCAGTCGCTGGCGGGGCTGGCGGCCGTGCTGTCCGCCTGCAGCGTACGCCCGGCGGCCACCACCCTGCGAACACCTCGCGTAGACCCACGCTCTGACATCGTGCAGACCATCGAGGGTGGACTTCCACTGCTGTTTCTGGAGCGAGAGAACTCCTCTACACATCATTAAGTAACAAAACATATACTAGTCTTATATAAAAAAATTGATTATGCCTCATATAGAAGATTTTTGTTCATTTTTCCTATCCATACTCGGTCAAGGGTTCTGTACGATTAATTTTCTATTCTAATGTATTATTGATAACTAGCCGAAGCCCGTGGCTGCGCACGCATGAGATTTGGGCTTTTAGTAGGCTTTATTTCTCCATAGACCTCAAATTCTTTCTGTTTAAAAAAAAGTTCAGGGTCGTAGATGGAACCATAGAGCGATTCAATTTTCATACAGCGCTATCTATCGACATTTACGGGAGGCAACATATATTTATTTTATTTTTATAACATAAAAAATGCGTACTTATTTTATGTCACAAAAATACGTATGCTGTGAAAATAATAATAAAAATAAAATCGCAAAGTTACCGATATTTCCCCCTAATTTTAACAGTTTTTCATTTTTTTACGCGGGAACCCCAAATAATTACGGAATAAAAAGTAGCCTATATTCTGCCCTGAACAGTCCTCTACCTACCAGTGAAAATCCCGTCAAAATCGGTTCAGCCATTTCGAAGATTAGCCCGGAGAAACAAACAAACAGACAGACAGACAAAAAGTTAAAAAAGCTAAACATGCTTTTTTAACTTTTTGCTTTGGGCTTTGGTAACGTGAAAATAACAATATGAGCTTAAGATAAAGGCTTTATTTTGTAATCACAGACAGACACTTCAATTTTATTTATATGTATGTATAGATAAGAATAATTAGCTTAGCTAAGAATAATCGACATTTTCAGATCAATCTATCAAAAACCTTTTTGTATATTTATATTGTTTTTGAAAGCGAAATTACCCTTTCAGAGATCTCGTGCATCCAACCAGAGCTCTTTTTGCTACTGAGATTTTTATTTTTGATTATTTTTTGTTAATTTTTACAACATGTTAATAAAATTATCAATGTATAATTAGTTGTATGTTTATAATTTACGGACAAGTCAAATATTGTATGCTCTAAAGATACTCAATTAGCACACAATCTGCTTTAGTGTGCTAATAATGTTTGATTTAGTATTTATTTAATTTAATATTTCGTGTCAATAACTCCACAGCAGCTTCTATACGGCTTAAGGGTGAGAGTAAGTTAGATGAACAGGTGTTGTTGCACAGCTATTGAGCTGTAGAAAGCCTACTTACGTAGTTTGTGTGTTCGATAGTCTGTACTAACAAACGGTCTACTTTGATCATCTATTGCTAGCACTTATTATTTGATACAGAAAACTCTACGCGATGCAGGCGGAAGTTTGAGAAAGGGCTAAGGGGAGGCTGATATTTAACAACGGGTATGATTCTACTGATGATCATGACAGTTTACAGGCAATTCGATCTAAACTATTGTATTTGATTTCGCAGCTGAATACAAACGCACAGTTCAGATTGACTTTCGCAAAAATCATGAATCTATTAACTATCTATAATCACGCCATATCCCTTGCGGGGTATGCTATCTGTTAACTATTTGATGATATATTTGCACATTAGCGTGTTTTCTGCAATTCTAGCTAATTTATTTAATAAGCTGATATAACTGCTTAATACCATCTGTAACTGCTTAATATTAAGAGCTCAAGGGCGTCGTTGCGCGTGTCATTCCTTAACCGAATATGCAGGATAAGCAACGCCGATTGCAGCCTGTCTATGGATGGGTTTTACTATCTTGAGTTTCTCTGCACTTTGTAGGGCACGTTAAGTTAGCACGGTAAGTCTGTTTTCGATAGAAGAGTCATTAAGCTATTATTATTACAATTTCTATTAATTACTGTAATTATATAATTAATATAATTTTTCATATATGTAGATACATGAACTAGCCAATTAGAGCCAACGCGATCAACTTTGCCCCCCGTACCGTAGCGGTGAATTTAGTTACTATGTAAAATCGCTGTCATCGGCTCTCCATAGATTATTTCATTAGTGTACTGACGTATCCATGTATGTGTACCTATATGTAGCGTTTGCAATAATCGGCGATGATCATGTCTCGCAAACAGCAGTTTGAGTTGAGTTGAGTAGTGTTATCCTAGTGGATAAAGAAGCCTTGTGATCAACAGGTACCCGGTTCGAATACTTGTATGTACCACTAAATTCGTGTTTTCGGATTTATGTATATATTTGTGATTGTCACTCGCCCGACGGTGAAGGAAAACATCGCGAGGAAACCAGCACGTCCAAGAAATTATATTTCGAAACACGTGACACCTTACCTAAGATAGGTATTGTTTTACCTTCTGAGTTGTGAAAGTCGGACGGTCGTTCCATGTAAAAACCAGTTGAGAATGCGCCAGCTCGCATTGCCAGAGGAACACCTGGCTCGTCAATTATATAACAATTAATATTTTTTTTTAATTTGTCGTCCATTTTGACCATGTTCCTTAAGAGATAGGAACGGTGTTCCTGAACATTCCTATTCTACTTTCTTATGCTGAATGCGAATCTGAAGTCAAAATTCGAATATTCGAAAAAAAGCGACAGACACACGCACACACAGACAAACATATAGATTTCATATAGGAACGGTTAATAGATTCAGGCGTTATTTTGCGAAAGTCAAATTTACATGCAATTACAAGGCAAACACGAGACTACCGGAGCAGCCATGGCAGCGTCGGCATGTTGCATCAACTAACAGTAGCGCTAGGCCGCATGAACTAATTGGTGGAAGTACACAAAGCAGGTTAGATCAAATTGCATATATAGGAACGGTGTTCCTGAACAGTATCTTCGCCAAATCTTTAGGCATAGGTAGCGGCCCCGCCAATCATCGCCGTCGGCTACGCCTAGTATTATTATGATGCAACTGGCTTTAAATAGATGTGAATATTTATCCTAGATATTTGAACACAGTGTAATTAGCGTATGATACACCAGCGATAGATAACATTAATGATAAGTGATAACATAATGAGGCGCCAATGAAGTAATCGTGCCAACAGACATCATAACTAAAATAAACTGATGTTCCTTATCAGGATTAGTACCTTTATTTGAGATGTCGTCTTAGTACACATATCTTTTTAGGATTCTCTACACAAAGGCTGTGAACGGATCCCTGTTACTAAGGTCCGCTGTCTGTCTGTCAGTCAGTTCTGCCGTCCGTCACTGCGCTCTAATCCCTTGGCGGAGACAAGAAATTTTGTGTGAAAACTGTTCACACAAAATTTCATTATTATCGCCGTTATAACAACAAGTAATACAAATTTGTGGGCGCTCCGATTGTGGGAATTTGATCTGAGTTGTTATTGAAAATTATAACATATTTTAAATATATGCCTATATTAGGGGTTAAAGTATAAAATTGCCGATTTGTAAAAGTCTATCTTTTAGTCTTCATGGTTCAATTTTTTACTCTTTATCCTTTCACGGTATTTAAAAGTTGGACGCAGTCGCCAGTACCTCTACTTCTTGAAAAGGTCAACAAAGGTCAGATCTTTGTAGGATCTTGTGTCCAGAATATTATTTCGGAGTCGATTATCTTCATCATCTTCATTTCAAGCGAAGAAAGTTTACTGCTGAACATAGGCCTCCTAGACTTACGCAGCGATCCGTCCCGTCCCGCTTAAATTCATCGGCTCCCTGCGATCTTCGATCGTTGGTCCATCGTGTGGAGAGCCGTCCTGCGTTTTCCAGTTCTCGACCGCCTTACGAGAACTTTTCTGCCCCAAATATAGGTTCTTCGAGCTATGTAGCCTGCCCACTTCCACCTCAGCTGACTGATCTTTAGAGCTACGTCGGTAACACCAATACTACTACGGATGCACTGGTTTCTGAATCTATCTTGCAGAGAAACGCCGAGCAATACTCTCTGCGTCGCACGCTGTGCAACCTTGAGCTTACATATAAGGCCCACAGGAAATGACCATGTTTCTGTGCCGTGCAATATCTGACGCAATTTTCCGAACACTGCCTATGAGTTGGATTCGACGAGAAACTTCTTTCTTGAAGTTGGACCTACCTGGTTTGTTTGTCCTAGGTAAACATACTCGGCTTGTTTGTACTGGTATGTTTTTCTTGTAAATTGTATTCAATTAAATAACTTGCCTGAAATAGTTTTGTCCTTAAACGACAATGTTTTCACTAGTATATTAAAAGTAATCTTTAATTCTACCGGTTGACATCAATCAATCGTCCGATTCTGCTCCGTTCGCTCTCTCATCTCCATATATCCATTTATATCTCATCTCATCACCGCGTCGTAGTTGTCTCACTCGGTCCCAACCCAACCATTCAAAACTCCACACATAATCCCTTCAACTAAACCCGAAATATCCCTTAGAGACTCAAAATATTGTCAGGTTTTGGGATCAAGCTATGCTCACCGGAGCGTATATTCCGACCAAAAAATCGCGTGATCCCCATTTTTATACAAATTTAGAGAAGCATTAAGCCTTCCAAACCGTATTCTCTCGCTCCGGAGGCTAAGCGACAGGATAGTAAGATGGCCACTTCAGACGGTCTCACAACGGTGGTACATTTATAGAATCTTATGATTAATATGCAAAATATTTTCTTGTTCTTTCTCTTAAGTTTTTCGTGTTACACCAAGAAGTCATCTAAATCACCAGTAAAACTACGCCAGTGTGTTAGTAATTCACATCAGAAGAATAGAATAATGGGACACTTCCGGCGATTGTCACTAATGCTGGGATAAAATTGAGGTACCATAATAACTAATGATGCCATTTGGTCGCGGAACCTTTGTCTGCCATTTATTTAGATAATGAACAAAAACTATGGCTATCATTGCAAATAAAATGTTCTAAATTCAATTGATTACGTTAGTATGTGTTAAGGTTTTTGAATGAAATAGAATCTATGCGACAATCCAAGGACGATTGGTTATGTATGTATATATGTATATCTTCATAAGTTCCGTCTCGCTCGGTTTTCTCTGCCTACCAGAGAGAACCGAGCGCCATAAGACGCGGTCTTTTCATACCTCGTTCCATTATTTAATATTTATAGCTCTTTTAATGCACACTTGCCGGTTTCTAGGGCTCCTTTAGTCGTGGTAGGTGAGTATTGGCCTTTCTCGGCTCCTAAATTTTTCCACATTCGCGTATGTTTGTTTTGTGACTCTTTCATCCAGAACCAACGAACCGTTCATTTTTTATTTGGATTGGCAGAGACTATGGAACGGCAGGTGCCATCCAATCATCCCTCCAGCTTCTTCCATACTCATCACCCTCTTCATGCATGCTCTTCGGTTTTGGGTGCTTTGATTTGATCTAACACCACCAATTTGATCTATATGTGTGCGTCTAAGCGACCTCTCCCGAAATCTCCATTCTTGCCTGATACACTTCTTTCGTAACTCTTTTGTAATTCATTCTTTTTAAATGACTAAACCTAAATCTCACCATACTCTTTTAAATTTTTGACACTACATAATTCTTCATTCCACAAATAAATAAATAAATAAATAAATATTGTCGGACAAATTACACAGCGCCATCTAGCCCCAAAGTAAGCGAAGCTTGTGTTATGGGTACTAGACAACTGATAAACATACGTAAATACATTTTTTTTTTTGTAAATACATACTTATTATACATAGAAAATACCCAGACCAAGACAAACAGACATGTTCATGCACACAAATGTTTGTACTGTGTGGGAATCGAACCCACGAGCGTTGGTGTCAAAGTAGCGTAACAAC
The DNA here is from genome assembly GCA_947507595.1 of Pyralis farinalis. Taxonomy (NCBI): domain Eukaryota; kingdom Metazoa; phylum Arthropoda; class Insecta; order Lepidoptera; family Pyralidae; genus Pyralis; species Pyralis farinalis. The sequence continues at coordinate 1,562,886 of OX382268.1, read as the reverse complement.
GCGTTTCACCACTGCGCCACCGAGCTCGTCAACAAACTTTCAATTTCAACTTTCAACAAAGTTTCCACAAACTCTATCAACCATTCTCACTCCACACATACTCCTCAGCGCTCACATTTCTTCGTTCACTCTGCTTTCATGCTTCTTCTGCCATACACATGTTTCACTGCCTCGTCATTATTCAGGGTGTATACACCCTGAACGCTAGCAAGGCGAGCTGTGCTCGATATGTTATCGCCTGTCACCGCGGAGTACAACGCACCATTGATACGGTTTCCTGCTGTCACTCTTCTTTCAATATCGCCCTCACATTCTCCATCTTGCATGCTTGCATGTTGGTTGTATGTGTACAAGCATACGGCCCACCTGATGTAAAGCGGTTACCGTAGCCTATGAACACTTGTAATACATTGAGTATCACTTGCGCTACGCCACCACTAACTGCCAAGACAGCTACTCACACGCAGAACTCACAAGAAGAACACGAGAACTCACACTCACACGCAGAAACACGACAATCCTCTAGGGAGTTGTTATTCGGATGCGGTTTTCTGTGAGGTGGAGGTTCTATCCCAGACGGGCTTTGATGCGCCCTACCTCTCTTAAAAACCAGACCAGCCAGACAGAGAGGTAGAGCGCATCAAAGCAGCCCGTCTGGGGTAGTACCTCCTCCTCACAGAAAACCGCAGCCAAATAACAACTCCCTAGAGGGTTATTGTGTTCCTGTGTGTGAGTGAGGTCACCAGTATGCTCCTAACGAGTTGCTGTGTAAGCAGCAGAAGAGGCATCGCGCGAGTGGTATATGTTACAAGCGTTAATAGGCTACGGTAACTGCTTTACAAGTAGACCGTATGCTTGTATGCCTCCCGACGTTGTATAAAAAAAAATACTTTATATGCCACAAACGAGAGGATTCAAAAATAATGTCTTTGCTATTTAGATCCAAATTCCGCTAACGATAAGTGTAACATTTTGTGATATGCAGGATTCCCGGCAAGACTTGTTATTACATTTCGATTCTCATTCCGAACATCGCCACACAACTCTATTCCTTAAAGATTTTTATATATTATTGTATTAGCATCCTCGATAGTCGCGGCAAGGTCATAGTTATTAATATATTGTACCTCATCAATTTGAATGAACGATAAAAAAGCTAGTTGCGTTGTAAACAGTTTTTATTAACTAAAAATATATAAGGTAAAAGTATGTTCTTAAATGTACTCTTTGATATAGATGTCCCGAACGACTTTGACTCTTTGATACCCCTGTCATTGGTACAGATTATTAAATTTTAAATGGGAAAGTCAGCATGTTGTGGTGAGGCGAATTCAGCTTAGAATAGAAGAGAATATCTTTTATTTGCCAGAACATAGAACAGTTTACAAAGATGTACAAATACGTAGGTACAGTATGTGCACCTTATATCCTATAGGCATGCAAATATTTAAATACAACAGGAACAGAGAGAAATCATGTAAGAAGGTTTTTTTTTATTTTTATACTACGCCGGGAGGCATACAAGCATACGGCCCGCCTGATGTAAAGCGGGTACCGTATCCTATTAACGCTAGCGATATATTAAGTATCACTCGCTCGATGCCTCCTCTGCTGCGTACACAGCAACTTCTTGGGAGCTTACTGGTGACCTCACTCACACGCAGGAACACAACAGCCCTCTAGGGAGTTGTTATTTGGCTGCGGTTTTCTGTGAGGTGGAGGTAGTTCCCCAGACGGGCTGCTTTGATGCGCTCTACCTCTCTTAAATAATAAATTCCGTATTTAAATTCGTCGAATATTTACCTCTGAGTACATCTACTGTTATTCGCGAAGTAACATATCGTATAACATATGTTATTTTTATCATTGCGATATAATATAATACGAGACTGTACACATTAAAATAACGGTGCCTAGTTCTGTAGTGTTCACAATGTTGACACAAGAACCATTCTGCTAGTTAATGCAGTGATTATTGTACTTTTAAATAAGAAAAGAAAAAAGGTAGATGTTAAGTTCATCCTAGTTTATTTACTATACAAAAATATCATGGCGAAGCGATGGTAGACATACATATTCATAAAAATATGTATTGGAGAAATACGTGAAAAGTTGTATTTTGTTGCATATGTTAATAGCATGTTACATAACTGTATAACTTAATTTATTATATAGTCTGGACTCGCCTTTATGAAACTGTGTTCAGTTTTCACTAGCATTTTTGTCACTTTTTTCAATTTTCGCTGTTATTTATTAATATTATGTCAGTATATCGGTACAATAATTACGATATCAAGTAGTAAACTTCAAGATTATGTTACTGCATGTGCTGAATGACAGATCTCTGGTTGAATAGTATGTTTACCTAGGACAGACAGTCCAGGTAAGTAGATCCAACTTTGAGAAAGAGGTGTCTCGACGAATGCAACTCGAATGGGCGGCGTCAGGGAAATTGCGAAAGATTTTCTCGTCAAATATACTTACCTCAATGTCTCAAGACGAAACTCTTCGACTAGTGCGTATCGCCAGCGATGACTTACGGCACAGAAACGTGCTCCCTTACTGTAAGGGCGTCATACGGAAGCTCAAGATTGCATAGCTTGCGATGAAGTGAGCCATGCTCGAAGTTTCTCTCGAGATAGCACAAGATAGCACATCTGTAGCAAAACTAGAGTTAAGGCGACACCTCGATCGTGAAGCTTTAAAATGGCTCCGCCCAATCACCCCGCGCCCCTCAATTGACACTCGACGCTCGATTTGTAAAATTTGAAATTAGCGCCTAATAGGTAACCTGGGGTCAACGTATAGTCAATGCAAACGAACAGAAAAGCTACAGAGTCGCGTCACACAAATAAAATTTATAATATCAATATTTAATAAAAAATATTGATTTAATTATTATTTAGCTTTATACATACTGAACCAAACATATTTATTTAAGCTAGACGGAAAACAATAGTAATAATAGTAATAAAAAACTACAGAAACGTATTCACTTTTAAAAGTTTATTGAAAGAGAAATCAATGACATCGTTTTATGTTTATATCTCTACAAGTTAACATGTCTTGGTATCTATGTTGTTCTTACTTAGGTCTCGTCCAGTGGCGCCCTCATTGAATAAAAAAACATATTATAGCATAGAAGATAAACATTATGAAATCTTATGTTGCATTTATTACGAAGATAGTAAAGTATTTTTACGTCATTAAACCAACACTCAAAATATTCCACTATCGTTGTTATAAGCAAAAGTGCTAAAAGAGGCCGTTTTTTGGCAATTATGCCTATAACAACGAAAGCAAAACATTTCAATTGTTGGTTTAATGACATAAAAGTACGTTATTGTATTTGTAACACACGCAACACATGACTTTATAATGTTTATCTTCCACGCTAAGATACGATATTTTATTCCTTGAGGCGCCACTGGACGGCATGTATCCCCCTTAAGAAGAATGAAACACCAGCTACATAATACAACATTGTTTATCGAGAGGCTAAAGCGGGCTATTTGTTGATTCGGACACATATGTTTAGTTAGCAGATACACCATCTAAACTGCAAACACTGGTCACAGCGATGAAAGACGACTGTATGGAGAAAGGCTTACTACTGAATGCGAAGAAAACAAAGATAATGGTATTTGAAAGAGAAGAATCCAGAACTAATGTACGGATTACGATTGATGATGAAGTGTTGGAACAAGTGGATGAGTTTGTATATCTTGGATGCGCTTTCAGCAGGGATGGAAGGTACACCGCAGATGTGCAAAGACGAGTGAGTGCTGGGAATAGTGTGAATGGAGCGTTGGGAAAACTTCTTGGCAGTAAAATCCTGAGCCAGAAGGCACAACTCGCTATACACAATGCAGTGTTGGTCCCAACGCTAACTTATGGAAGCGAGAGTTGGGTATGGCAGAAAGAGCATGAAAGTAGAATAAACGCGGTTGAAATGCGAGCGCTGCGCAAAATTTGTGGCGTAAGGCTTGTAGACCGTATTCGTAATGATGATGTTAGAAATAGAGTTGGTCTGAAAGAGAGCGTCGGTGTTAAAATAAGAAGAGGCATGCTCCGATGGTTCGGGCATGTAGAAAGAATGCAAGATGAAAGAATGACGAAGCAGATATACAATGCAAAAGTGGAAGGATGTAGGAGCCGGGGAAGGCCAAGACTTACCTACCATGACCAAATTGGTCATGTTCTATCAGAAGGTGATGTCAGGAGCCCTAGAAACCGGCGTGCGTGCATGAGAAGAGCAATGAATGTTAAAGAAGCGAGTGAGATATGTAAGGATCGAGTCACGTGGCGCTCGGCTCTCTCTGCCTACCCCGCAAGGGATTTGGCTTGAAGTTATAGATGTTCGAGTGTCATAATGGCTGATAGCGCCGAGTAAACACAGGATTTTTTTATTTCGAATAAATAAGAGAAATAAAATTATCAGATTGAATTAGATTGAAATTGAAATAGAAAATTGGAATTTTTTTGCAACTCCCTCCTGGTGAAGATTCACAAGTTATTTTACACAGTTAGGTATAGCTCTGGTAGGGATCCTAGCTTTTTCCCTAAATATAATACACTCTCGAATGACTAGGTATGCGCTTTCACTAACAGTCAATTTAACTTCGCGAATTTTATAAAAAAGTACAGGAAGAGCTTGACGGTTAGACGGTAATTTTGCGCCTATTATTTGATAATTTACGTCTCCAACTAAGAAAATACTTGATTTATTGCTTCTCAATTCCACTGCCATCTTATAAAAGTTAAAACATTACGTATTAATCACGAGAATAACTGACATTCAAAATTAATAGACGGTTAGGTAATTATGACGAAGTTAACGATGCTCTCTCTAAAGTTATTCATTGGTTTAGTGTTAATAATCTGCTTTTAAATGATAAAAAGACTAAAGTAATTAAGTTCTCAACACCTAATGTAAGGCAGGTGGCTACCAATGTACATGTTAATGGAACTAATTTAGCCTCTGTGGAGACAACTGTGTTCTTGGGTATAACAATTGACTCCAGACTACAAAGGGGCCCACAAATTGAAAAATTATCAGGAAAACTAAGTTCTGCAGCTTATGCAGTGAAAACTATTAGACGGCTCACTGATATTGATACGGCTAGAATAGTTTATTTCAGCTACTTTCATAGTATTATGTCATATGGAATTCTTCTTTGGGGTAACTCCGCGGATATTAACACCATCTTTTTATTGCAAAAGAGAGCCATAAGAGCTATCTACAAACTTGGTCCCCGGGAGAGCTTTAGAGAAAAATTCAAAGAAATAAATATTTTAACAGTCGCATCGCAATATATCTATGAAAATCTTTTGTATGTCCATAAAAACATAGACTCATTTTGTAAAAAGAGTGATATTCATAGCATAAATACTAGATATAAGCATAATCTTGTGTTATATGCAAGCCGTCTCCACAAAACAAGTAATTATTTTATGGGGCAATGTATACGGTTCTATAACAAACTTCCCAGCAATATAAGAGATTTGTCAATAAACAAATTTAAAACTACTATTAAAGCCAAATTGTGTAGCAGGGCATATTATAAAGTATCTGACTATATTAATGATAAAAATGCCTGGGAGTGAGTCGATCCAATTATAATGTAATTAACAAAATATGTAAATTTGTTTGGATACCAAAAGAGGGATGCCTGAGTTTTTTGGCAGCATTTTTATCAGTGCTCACCTAGTCATAAACTGCACGGTAGGGGAAAAAAATGTGACGATTCCAAACAAATGTAGCCATTTTTACGGAATAAAAAGATTTTGACTTTGAATTTGAACAAATGAATACATGGAGTACGTGCGGCACTGCCGCGCAACTTGTATGAACATGTTTCGATGTAATTCGGCACGGATTATCGTAATCCAAATAAGTTAAAAATTAATTTCCGAGTGTTTTAAAAGCAAATGAACAAAACTAAGACATATGCGTTAGAAAATAAAAACTTTGAAAAATAAGGGACACCCTAATATACATTTATACAAATAGATTTTATAATCTATTCATATTTAAAAAAAACATGTGACAAATGATTTTCTTGCTGTTTCATAACTTTAACTTCAGTATAATGACATTTATTGTATTTTACTTATGTATACTCTGTGTTTTGTATTGTTGTACGTTTCCTTGTTATTTATTAAACTCTCAAGAAGAAAGAACCAGGACCATCTCTGATGTTGCAAAATAAATCTAATCCGTACAATAGTTCAATACTAACCACAATGTATAGAATAGATGATTTTTTTGTGTTTTCAGTGTTGGTTCATAGTAAATATTATTTGTTTTCACGAGTACCATGGGTATAAGTATACTATCTATCTATATCTTCACGCTAATAAATAAATAAGTTTTTATTTTAATACAAAGAAATAAAGAGTCTCCACTGGTTGCTATGTGCTGAGAGCGCGAACCTTATTGGTATAAATTTCCAACGTAACCTGACCTCCACCGACGTACAACTTCTAAGTCGGAGTTCGGTCAGATTATAATGGACATAATAGGAGTTTGACGTCCTATATAGGTACGCGGTCAGCCTGTGGATAATGTATACCAATTATCAAATGTTACTGTTTATTCCTGCAAAAAATAACTCTTATTTAATTAATGCAGTTTTATATAGAGTTATTAAGTAAGCAAAATTAAAAAAAAGTTTGAAGAGGAATTAAATAGCTTGGGCCAACCATACCTAGGAACTGTTCTAAAAACTAGAAATATGTCTACACAATGTTATTATAATATGTTTAATGAATATAATAATTAAAAAAAAAAATACCTTGTCTTGTTCGCCTCCGCCATTCTACGAATATTTTCTTTGTATTTTTATTCTATATATTTTCTTTTTAGTGTTCCCCATTATTACAACAGTATAATAAATATATATAAACCTATAATATTATTTACTACTTATATCTAATAATAATACACTTACGCTAAATACTATAATACTGAATATTTACAACTATTAATTATAAAAACTTCGGTGTCGCGATGTAAATGGAGCGAGCTCGAGCAGACAGTCGACATAGGTCTCACCTCGAAGCGGGCTGCAGCCGGACTGGCTGGATGTAGTTAGTCAACGCGTTTATAATCCTCATTACCGCACAATAAGGTCGAAAACACGTAGCACCCAAGACGAATGTGATCGCTTAGAAATTGTCAGAAACTTAAAATATTTTTAAAAAATTTCATGTTTCACTTATCAAAATATGCAGCAAGCATATTATAAACATAGATATTACTAATAGATTTAAGTAATTTTGAAGCGTATAAACAGAACAACTTCGTTGTAATTTCAAAAATAATGAATTTCAGGAGGTGTTTTCGAAAGTAATTATTATCGAATCAATTTTACACAATCGCGTATTTGAGCAAGCAAATTCAAGATAAAGAAATGAAGTTATTTATATTAAAATCTTAGATCCGTCAGTTTAGTCATTAGCCTATACTATTCGATGAAAGTTGGTCTAATTTTTCGATGTGTCGCCTTAACGACGTGGCTGATGGGAGTCAAGGGATACATGCAGCACAGGACCGATCGCTATAGAAGCCTATCTATGTTCAGCAGTTGATGTTCTTCTGCTGATAGGATGATGAACATGTGCTAAATGATTTCCAGAAACTCAAATTTTCATCAATTATATACTTTTTTAACAAAATATTTTAGCTGAGCCTCCTATAGATATTATCAGGAAAGTGCAGAACTGTTTCAGACATTTTATTATACTCGTAGAATCAGATATAATTTACAACGAACCTACCAGTCTTAGTAAGCAGATGTACCGGCATACGCAACATGTATCTGCTTCTAAGTTTAGCACTGAATTTTGAAACGATTTTCCATTTCTACGAGCGTACATTATGTTGGGTTCTGAATTCAACATTTACGGAACTATGTTAAGATTTCACGTTTGAATAGCTAACAAATTCTCAAATAAATATCTGTGCAAATAGTCACGTAACCGATAATATGGGCAACATAATCTGGATAAGGGTATTGAGGCACGGAAGATCTCAAAACTATTCAAAATATGGGACGCATTTCCTGAATTCGCACAAGACAAATTATGACTGACATAATGTTTGATGTGATCATATAATATACTATTACTTTAAGTGAACAGCGAACTTTATACTAACAAATGAATGATTTGTATCTCATTTTGTATTAGATAAGGTTTTGATTTTTAATCCAAGATAATGATATTTGAAAGAGAGACAACCAGAACGAACACTAGGATTACGGTTAATGATGTAGTGTTGGAGCAAGTGGATGAGATTGTATATCTTGGAAGCGCTTTTAGCAGCAATAGAAACACCGCTGATGTGGAGAGACGAGTGAGTGCAGGGAATAGCGTGAATGGAGCGTTGGGTAAATTTCTAGGTTGTCAAAATATAAGCCAGAAGGCACAATTAGCTGTACACAGCGGTGCTAATCCCGACGCTAAGTTATGGAAGTGAGAGCTGGGTATGGCAGGGAGAGCATGAAAGTAGAATAAATACGGTCGAGATGAGAGCATTGCGCAAAATTTGTGGCATAACGCTTGCTTTCCGCGTTCGTAATGACGACGTAAGAGAAAGAGTTGGTGTGAAAGAGAATGTCGGTGTTAATAAGAAGAGGCATGCTCCGTTGGTTCAGATGGCTCAGTTGTGAATGACGCGACTTTGACACCAACGCTCGTGGGTTCGATTCCCACGCAAGACAAATATTTGTGTGCATGAACATGTCTGTTTGTCTTGGTCTGGATGTTTTAAGAGAGGTAGGACTCATCAAAGCAGCCCGTCTGGCGAAGTACTTCCACCTCACAGAAAACTACACCCAAATAACAACTCCTTGTTGTCGTGTTCCTGCGTGTGAGTGAGGTCGCCAGTAAGCTCTTAAGGAGTCGCTGTGTAAACAGCAAAGGAGGCATCGCGCGAGTGATACTTAATATATTACAAGTGTTAGTTATAGGCTACGGTAACTGCTTTATATCAGGTGGGCCGTATGCTCGTATGCCTCCCGATGTTATATATAACGAAAAATGTGGAAAGAATGCACGAGGAAAGAATTGCGAAACAGATATATTACGCAAAAGTGGAAGGATGCAGGAAGAGGCGAGGAAGGCCAAGACATTCTTTTTATACCACTAAGGTGGAAAACAATCATACGGCCTCCCTGATGGTAAACAGCCACCGTAGCCTAAGGACATTTGCAACACCAGGGATGCCACTCATGCGTTGCCGACCCTACTTACCTAAGACTTACCTACCATGACCAAATTGACGTGTTTTATCAGAGGGTGATGTCAGGAGCCCTAGAAACTGGCGAGTGTGCATGAGAAGAGCAATGAATGTTAAAGAAGCGAGTGAGGTGTGTAAGGATCGAGTCACGTGGCGCTCGGTTCTCTCAGCCTATGCCGCAAAGGATTTGGCGTGAAGTTATAGATAGATAGATAGATCTATATATGTGTTTTAAGGAACTCTGAACGATGTTAGTTCTCCCAGGTACTGTCAATACAACGTCCATAACATACAGTCAGTTAGTTTCTCGAGTGTTCGAGATTAAAAAGTTTAGTTCAAATGCTTTCCAAATGGCACTTATAGAGAACTTTATTTGTGGAGAGCGAGAAACCAATCTGGGAATTTAAAAGGGATTAAGATATCGACGGGTACACGTGAGGAGCCAGATTGTACATCCAAGTGGGGGGTGGGGGGGGGGGGGGGGAGGGTCGCGACTATGCGCCCCCGCAAGATTATAACAATGATGAAGTCCCTGCAAGTTGTAACAGGCAAATAATCTTTATTACATATTGGTTATGATGATTTTGTTTGGCGATGTGACGATTTGTATCTTTACTGTCGTTTGGATTTTTTATGACTAGCCAACCTGGTCTACATGGTGCCGAAGAAAACAAAATTCATTAACTAATAGCCAAGCTGTATCAATTGATTTTAAGATTCTCTCTGTGTGTAGTCGTTGCCTCGTGCCTGCGGATCGTAGTCAGTGTCAGGGTTGCATCTGGAGCGGATGGTCCGCCTCCATCGGTTCCTGTCCATTGCGTCTCTTACGTCTTAGAATTTGGAGGACGTCGAGCCTTTCACCTGAACGATCCATCTTGTCGGTGGTCGACCGCGCGATCTCTTGCCTTCGGTATTCCCAAAAATTCGGTCATTTCTGCACATTATGTGGCCAGACAAAGAATCCGCTGTAGGCATATGGTGGACAAGCGAGTTTTAATATGGAGCTGTGTCAGGATCGACGCATTGGTGCGTTTCGCAGTCCAAGGTGTTCTTAACATGCATTTAAGATTATAAAAGGAAAAAAAAAATCACTCACTAGTAAAGAAAGAAAGCTAAAAGTTATGAAGAACTCTGTAGTCAAGTGGTTATTGCCAAATGGCTTTACTTAGTTTAGAAGTACGAGTATATAACGCTGTGCAATTTGTCCAGAAGTTCATTAATTCAGTGTTACAGCGACCTTCTCGGCCATAGCCGACATGAACTTTTGCAACGTTTCACACCACCTGCGAAGACATAATACTGAATGTACTCCACAATCACCTCGAGACTGCACAACCGACCTTACTGATATCACAAACACCATGATGGACCGATAAATTCTCCTTGTTTCATACCTGGTACGAGGTCTAGCATTACTCTGTGCATCATGCATGTATCAAAACTAACCATGCAAAGTTTATGTTTACATAAAAAAATAATCACGGATTTAAATACAGACATACAGTCCGATTCCCGAGCGAGCGAAATCTCGCCACCACCAGTCGGTAGTAAGAGGGTTTCCATTATTTTAAAGTCACAGCTGACCTGTCCTGTGGTGCAGCCGAAGGCGAGGTTCTGGCAGGGTGATGTGCAGCTATGCAGTGTGGCCATATCACCTGCGCAAAGAAGATGATTATGTGCATGAAATGTGAGAACATTTCCTATTAAAAAAAATCCGAAGATAATACTTTATTTGGTTTCGGGCACTCGCTGCATTCAATTGAAAATGTAAAATACATTTAAAATGCTTTATTATGTCTTATTAATTTCTCACAGTTTTCATGTTATTTTTTGTTTCTACTATTGGTGTAGAAATGCTGAAACTAGGCAATGTAGGTCCTTTTCCAAGTTTCTATTTTACGAGCATATATTATGTTTTTATAAATATACTGAAGGGTGGGAGCATTTATTTCTTTGAATGGTTACCTAAGTGATTCCCTGGAGCCTACGTTATAAACAGAGCGGATGGCTCTCGTAGGTAACATATAAATTGTTTCAATACCAGCGACTTTTCCTATAATATACATTATTAATACATAATGTTCTTAAAGTAGTTTAACCTAACCTCTTCAACTCCGTGGGTACATTGGCTCGCTAAGCGGATTTTACAACCTTAACCCTGGCATGTGCTCTGAAGAACTGTTTTCCCCTATCCCATCCTCTCCCTTTCGTCATAGAACCATACGTGCAGGCTTGCGATGTCATTGTTCCACTGTTGGCAACTCCTATCTTTGTCGTACCATTAAATAGTGGAACGCCTTGCCTGCACATGTGTTCTCTCCTTCCTACAATATGGGATCCTTCAAACGAAGCGTGAAGAAGCATCTTGCGGGTCAGCATGGCAGCGTCAACTGACAGGACACTGTAGACTTTAGTCAGTTGCAGTTGAGATTTGGACTCCTCTTTCGCATACCATCAAGCAAAGCGATGATGATCACTATGCTGAGCTTATATAAAAAAACCATCTGTCAATAATCTGATTCTCCTAAAGTACGTTCAACGAGACGACATGCAAATGGTAAACACTCCCGCTTTTACTAAGTTTCATTACAAATCAAGCGATAAGCATCTCGATCTTTTCTCTCGCAGGCAGAAACGGGGGTGTAACCACAGAGTACTAAATAGTTACTTCGTAAGTGTAACTGTTGCTTAGTGTATGTTAATAATGGTACAGAAACGATGCGTGTAAAGTAATATTTACGTGGTCCAGTTGACGATCAATAAATTTGAATAGAAACTGCAAATAATATGATCTATGCATATATAAATATATAAATAAGTCTACGACTGCTAATTTGATTCTTTTCAATGACTTTCTTACGTCAGCTATGGATGATAAGAATCAAATTGATGTTGTCTATACCGATTACAGTAAGGCATTTGATCGTTTAGATCATTCTGTCTTACTGATTAAGCTTCAGAAGATCGGTATAAGAGGCGACTTATTTCGATGGTTTACATCTTATATAAAGTATAGAACATAAGCAGTTGTTCTGAATGGTTTTATATCATCCTGGATTACAGTACCGTCAGGTATTCCACAGGGTTCTTTGTTGGGTCCGCTTTTATTCAATATCTTCATTAACGACATAGGAGTATGCTTTAAACATACCCATTATCTCCTATTTGCACATGATATCAAAATCTTTAGAACTATAAGGCAGTGCCCGGGATGCAGAGTTGCTTCAAGACGACCTCAACAGAGAATTTATTTGTCGTACAATACGCATCTAGCGTATTGTACGACAAATAAATTAGATCTTAACGTCGACAAATGCCATATCCTTAGCTTTAGTCGGAAGAGCACAATTATAACCTTTGAGTACAAAATAAAAACCCAAATCTCAAAAAGATCTTGGAGTCCTGCATGATAGCAAGCTCTGTTACGATCAACATATTGAGCATATCGTCAATAAAGCCAACAAAGTTCTCGGCTTCATCCTGCGCTGTTCAGGTTCTTTTAAGAAAATAAAAACCCTAAAAATATTATATTGTACGTATGTTCGTAGTATATTAGAATATGCCTGTCAGGTCTGGAATCCGCAATTTAACATATTTATAGACAGACTCGAACGTATACAGAGGAGGTTTACTCGTTACTTATATTTTAAGTTTAAAATTCCGTATTGCGATTACCTGAGCCGTTGCAGTCACTTACACCTATTACCCCTAAGTGCTAGAAGGCTGAAGGCTGATTCAATGCTATTAATGAATATAGCTAAAGGATTGATTGACAGCCCCCTTTTGTTGAGTAAGATTAACTTAACAGTTCCCAATTCCCCTTCACGTCGATCTAAAACAGGAAAAACAGTTTTTTTTATCGAGCCACTTCGTATTTCAACGAATTATGTAGCAAGAATAAGCATATTGATATATTTTGCAGTAGCAAAACATATGTATGAGAACAGATACTGACAGAAACATTTAGTGATGATTGTGCTCCATAACAATACATTATTAGACAATAAGTACATATTTCCTGTTTATTCTTCACCTTTAGTTTGTAAGGCATGTACAGTGATAATTTGTTAAGTATGTAATCAATTGATAACTATCTGTGGTAGCTTGTAATTGGCTTATATTCATAAATTTAGATGTTCATTTTGTAACAATAGCTGTAAGCTTCCCTCACAATAATAAAATAAAATAAATAAGATATATGACATATTTAATAAGGACTTGTGGCTATGCTGAACAAAACCTACAACTCTTTTAATTTCAATCTGCTCATTTCAGTACCGCATCAACCCTTACTCATCCCACAGCAGGGATACTGGTCTCCCTTCAACCGATGGGGTTTAGAGAATACTCCACCACGCTGCTTAAATGCGAATTGGCGGTTTGTTTTAGTTATAGTTTGAAACTGCGGGCTGAATAATTTTGTTAAAGTAAGTACCTTCATAATAAGTTACAGTTACATCCCAGTGGTGGTGGCACTAGGGAATGAAGACTATTATAATCAGTAGGTACCCTTGAATGTTTGTTTACATTCTTTATTTCGGCTGCCTGAAAGTACTTTAGCTGAATTTGAGGCACAGCTGAGCTTATTGGCAAGTTAATTTATGAATTTCTAATTTATTATTGTTAAACACAACTTATGTATTGACAGAAATGACACAGAACATCTAAAATCTAGAGAGTTCTAGACTTACATTAATAAGTTCACGAAAAACTGGAAGGGTTAATAACATGAGGATAACCTTTCGTGATCTCTATGCGTACATATACTGTGGTAACCGCATTGACGGGCTGTATACTTGCTTGCCACCGGAAGAAGCAAGGATAATATAACAGCACTAGTAATTATAAAAAACATTTTACATAAATAATACAGGAGTCCGCAACATAGCGTTTTGTATCTAATATTTCTCGGCGACTTTCACACAACTTCAAATAACTGCGTGGCGGGCACTCACTCTCATACAATTTACAACGTACACCGTGCTTTACAGCGGCCATTATATGAAGTTTGTGGCCATCCACTGGTTTATGTTGTACCGGTAGGCTATAGTTCTGCTTTCTACAGAAAATATTGCTCGTTTCAATAAATTGCTGCGTCAATAGCGATTGAATGTCATTTCATTCAATGTAAAGTGATAATTTCGAACACATAGGTCAAATGAGCATTACATACATAAGGCCAAGACTTACCTACCATGACCAAATTGATCGTGTTCTATCAGAAGGTGATGTCAGCAGCCCTAGAAACCGGCGAACGTGCATGAGAAGAGCAATGAATGGTAACCAGTCGAGTCTCGACTGCCATATATATGGAACTCGCTTACGACATATATATGGAGTAGGTTAAAGAAGCGAGTGAGGTATGTAAGGATCGAGTCACGTGGCGCTCGGTTCTCTCTGCCTACCCCGCAAGGGATCTGGCGTGAAGTTATAGATAGATAAATAGACATACATATGAACAGAAATTAAATTTTAATTAAATTTTTTTTAATAAATTACATTGTAGGTAATTATTACATGACTGTGTCTTGATGTAGTGATATCATTGCATTTGCGTCAAACCTCAGTGGTTTATAAAATGCATTAATATTGTTTTTATAAAATGTTAAGTAAACTGGTGTAATAAATAAATAAATATGTCAACTTAATCGAAATATAGTAGACGAAATTTGCGCGTTTGATGCGCGTGAGGTACTTTTATATGTATACCGTGTATACCCTGAAACCCAAATAGAAATTGAGACGATTGAGACAACGTCACATAGAATATAGTCACGAAGGTAGATACACACTCCACCAGCTCCGGCCCCGGTTCTATCATTACGTTAGAGCTGGAAACCGGGAAGGGAACAATGTGTAGAGGGGAGTGAAGGCTTTAGCCATGATTCAGAAACTAATATACCATCGACTACGTCGCTGCTGAAAGACGCGAGAAAATCTGGGTAGTGAGCTAGAATGCTAGATTAAGAGATGCTGCAAGATTAAGATAGGTAAATTACCACCGAATATAGTTTGCAATTTAGATTCGAGGCATGTGCCGTCTGATGTTGTTGATGTGTCACTGAGGGCACTTTCGTATTCATCAGAACTCGAGGAGAAAATGACATCATTTATATTCCAGTTAAATGACATAAATAAATACTATAAATAACTATTATATAAAATAAATAATGATGTGTAGGTTTTATACACAATTATATATTCGCAATATATCTATGAAAATCTTTTGTATGTCTATAAAAACATAGACTCATTTTGTAAAAAGAGTGATACTCATAGCATAAATACTAGATATAAGCATAATCTTGTGTTACATCCAAGCCGTCTGCACAAAATAAGTAATTCTTTTATAGGGCAATGTATACGGTTCTATAACAAACTTCCCAATATAAGAGAATTGTCAATAAACAAATTTAAAGCCAAATTGTGTAGCAGGGTATATTATAAAGTATCTGACTATATTAATGATAAAAATGCCTGAGATTAAGTCGATCCAATTATAATGTAATTAATAAATTTTGTAAATTTGTTTGGATACCAAAAGAGGGATGCTTGAGTTTTTTAGCAGTATTTTTATAAGTGCTCACCTAGGCATGAACTGCACGGTAGGGAAAAAAATGTGACGATTCCAAACAAATGTAGCCATTTTTACGGAATAAAAAGATTTTGACTTTGACTTTGACTATACCTAGGTATTATATAAATACTTCTTTCTCAATATATTTATTAACTACACGCATTAATGGGAAAAGGTTTCTACAGTAAAGTATAATTTGACAAACTAGTACAGAATTAACAAGTTACAATTGCACGACTAATTAAAATCATGTATGGAAAGCATTTTGTCTCATGTGGTTGCCAGCAGCGAAAACGCATGCTCGACAGATTCCTGCCTGTCAGTGTCAACAAACTAATGTCATTTATTTGTTGGATTTGAGACATTGAAAATTTGAGACTTTTTCCCGCGCTTTTGAGTAGTGACATTGTTATACTTGAAATTTTTATAATTCAGTATAAAATTAGTTTTATGTGACAATTTGGATAGTAATTTGTAACATAAGTGCTAGTGAAATTATACAATAACGAAAAAACTCAAATATAAGACGTTTGTGCACTTTTTGGCAGACGTGAATAAGTTCATCAAGAAAACCTTGTAAAAATCATTTATTCAGCATAGTTCCTGAAGCTGGAACATAGAATTAAGATTTTCAAATTGTTTCTAAACTGACGACTTGGCTGTATGGACTAGATCCCTTTGCCTTTCCTCTCGGGGATAAAAAGAACCAAAAAAAAAGTTGGTAGACAACTAAAAAAAAAAAAACAATAATCACAATTGTGACGGGAAAACTAATTATAACTTCAACTTATATACCCACAAATAATAATTAATAAACTACATGTATACACATGAATAAAACTTGTGAGTGAATACTACACAGACAAAACTGTGAACGATGCATGGACCATTGCAACATTTTAGTTTACGCCCGCTGCGGGCCTATTGGTCGCGGCGAGCTGTAGCACGCCGTGGTTTATCTGCTGGTTGTAGCACACTGCTGGGATGTTCGGATTGTAGTTGACGGAGCTCAGTCAGAGAGGCAATTTTTCGACGTGTATTATCTGGCAGAAGGATGGCTATATGCCCATCAGAAGACCAACAGTTTTTCATGCCGAAGTGTTCCCTGGCTGTTACGAAGACTTTTTGCCCTGCTTTAGTCAGGAATTCAGATATAGAAACTTTTGTGCCTTTTAACATCTTCTTGGCGCTCCAATCCCCTGCCCGGTGGGCCACATCAACAAATCTCACCAAAATGGGTTGTGGCGTATCCTTTCTTGCGCCTAAGCGGTAACATGCTTCTACAGGGAGCTGCAAAGTGTCAGTAAATGTCACCTTCATTCGATCACAAAATACATTCTGTAGCTTTTGCTGCAGCACCTCATCCCTTTCCTCGGGAATGCCCTGAAAGAGAAGGACCTTTCTACGAGCGTAACTTTCTTGACGATCCAAACTTGCAATAATAAGCTCCATCTGTGCCTTCACCATAGAGATAGCCTTCCAGATAAATGTTTTGAACTGCAAGTAATCGGCAGAGAGGCTCTTGATTGTGGGCTGATTGGACCTGCTGGAGGATGCACTTTGCTTCTGCAGGCCCCTCTCAAAATCATCCATCCTCGTGTTAAACAGTGCTGTTAGCTCATCAAAGTGTTTGCTCAACTGTGATGCAGAGTCCATGGTGACAGTGGTGTTGAGATTTATATTCCAGTGGGTGCGTGTAGTAATATTAACTCATTTATGACAATAAATAATTTCGTAAGTTCTTTATTCTATTTTATATTAATTAAATAAACAGAGACAAATAAATTTGTATGTCATTTATTCTGAAGCTACCCGGCAAAAAAAAATATCTGTGATTATATGTATTTTATTATCTCTATAGGACATTGCTCCTGTGTCATGTCAGTGCCTTGCCTAGAATGTAGGCGGATCGTGTTTTGCCAGGGGCTCGAAATATATCGATTATTTTTAGGCGTTTCCTCAGGCGTTTCGTTAGGGCCACTTTGTTGTCAGTCTGTCTGTCGGTCCGTGTCAAGACCCTTTTCCTCAGGCACGGGTGGAGCTGTCGAGTTGAAATTAATATCAAATAATGTCTGCAAATCAGACTTCTAAGTCAATCAAAAGATACGGCTGTTTATGCCTCGTTTATGCGCATATTTTGACACTCGCAAGGGAATCAAAACCTATAGGTAGTACGAGACAAACATATACATTTATTTAACGTGCCAGAGAATGAGATGAGGGCATTATACGTGTATATCCGAGCGTTGTACGTGTGTTAGTACGTGAGTGTGCGCGCCTGCTTGTTACGAAGCTTGGTACATTTTACGTATATTGTTATGTACTATTAAACAAATCATCAAAGACTTTAACAGTCAAAAAACATTGAAGAATGTGGAAGAAAGTGATTCGAGCGGTAATGAAGAAGACTCCGAAAAACACGTGGATACGATGAATTGTAAAGACTATGTTATAGTTCACATTTATGAATAACTAGCTGACCCGGCGAACTTCGTACCGCCTCAGGATCAATAAATGGTGTATTAACTTATTAGATGGTATAAATTCTTTTAATACTTAGTTATCCTATTCCCGACAAAGACAAATCCAAAAACACAAAAATCATAAAAATCGGTCCAGCCGTTCTTGAGTTATAAATGGTGTAACTAACACGACTTTGTTTTATATATATAGATATACATTTTATTAAGTAAGGAGTAAACTCCAGTTGTGCGTCAGAGCTGACACACACACAAACACCCTTTGTTTTTTAATGCGTTAGCCGGACTCGCACTTGATGGCTTTTTCTTTCAGTTGCAATTCGATTGCCGCGTACATTAGTCCTGTGCGGATCATTCGTTTTCAAGGTTAGTCCAATTCAAAAGCTTTATTTTCAACTTGTTGAGAATAAAACGCGCTGTTTTTGCCTGCGTTTGCGTCGGTAAATAGCTAGTAGTGAAAATTAGGCCAGCAAGATGGATGGATGTAACACTAGATTTACCCTGATATTCTTTTTTGTTCTAAGTTGATTAACAAGCTTATAATGCGCTTAAGGGGAAGTCTAATTTCGTTGCTAATTCAGCAACGTCTCATCAGATTCCTGGAGAACTTATTCAATTGCAGGAACTCATCAACCCTTTAAGAAGAATCCATCAATTAAAAAGAAATCATCAAGAGCGTCGTTTGTCGACGGGCAGGGCGCATTACATGTATATGAGGTAGATTTGACACTAATGTAACTGCTTACCAACAGACAGGCCGTGCTTACCCACCTTTATTTGCCACCTCAGTAGTACAACAACAAAAAGTGATAATAGTAAGCAATACATCTCAACTCTTAACGCTATACTGATACATGTCTATGATATGAAGTACCTTCTATTCACAGCCATTAATTCAAAAGCACTTTCGGAAAGTCCTAAAATAAATTTCATACAATCCGAGGTAATTTTAATTCCATTGCTAATGAAAAGACAAAAATATATTTTGATTTAAGTGTCTATTTATAGACAGAATAAAAACAGTAAAGAATTTCAAAGAAAAACGTTAATAGCGTCGGTGACAATAATATAAAACAAAAGACGTCGGAAACCGCTCAGAAGGCGCGGAAAGAATATTCATGCCGGGACATTGTGGGGAAGTTCGCCGATGTATATATAATAGGAACATTAATTAGCAGCCCTTACAAATTTAAAGTGGCTATTATACTGGTAGTATGTACAGCGTAATACAATGACGCGGTGTCGCCTATCCTTGTAAGGGGCGGGCACTAGCATATTGAATAAGCGGAGGCGATTAAATTAAGCGATGGAGCTCCTAAATTGTCGTCTATTAACTACGTGGTATATACAACAAAATGAGCATCGGGTATAGCATAGATCCTTGCGGAACGCCAGCATTCGTATCCATACTAACAAAGTAGCTTCTAATAACAATGGCCTTTATGCTATTGTCAAAAAATAAAGACTCGGTCTTTACGCAACTCATTTACCTCAATATCATGAGTGCGTCTTCAAAGAATTATGATAATTATTTTTATGCACGATTCCTAGACCTCTTGACACCACGACAACTACGACAGTCTTGATTTCCAATCTCCAATATCCTTTTACTTTCGCATTGTATATCTGTTACACCGTTATTTATACATATACGAACCAATGGAGCATGCCTCTTCTTATCTTAAGACCGATTCTCTTTTTCAGACAAACTCTCTGTCTTACTTAATCATAGACAACTCGCTCTGAAAGCATCACGACACAGATTGTAAGCAACGCTTGCATCTCGACTCCATTCATTATTTCTTGATCTCTCTGCCATACCAACAGCGCGTTGAGATTGATCCGAAAGAGAGTATTGGTGATAAGGTAAGAAGAGTCATACTGTATTGGTACGGATGAGTAGAAAAAATAACCGATTAAACAAAGACGAAACAGATATACTACACGAGAATGGAAGGATATAGGAGACGAGGAATACCAAGACTCACTTACCAGAGTGATACTTTGTACAAAAGTCGTCTGCGTGGGTACTTCTATCTCACCTATTTCTACCGCCAAGCAGCTATATTCATATAGCTGTAGTCCGGTTTGAAGAGTGAGATATGGCAGAGAAATTATTAGGTACTGTGATGAAACATCCTTAGGTCACAAGATTGGCAGCGCGCGAGTAACATCCCCGTGGTGTCGCGAGCGTCAATAGGCTGCGGTGGCCACTTACCATCTAATACGGGTCGCATGCTTGTTTGCCAATCTAGTATTATAAAAAAAACCATAACCAAATTGGCAGCGTTTTATCGAAAGGTGGTATCAGAAGAATTAGAAACCGGCGAATGTACATATAGTGCTCAGTTCTCACTGCATACCGCGCAAGAGACATGAACATAATATGGAAAAATAGACAAGTTTGAATTCAATTTTTCCCCGAGTAAATAAGTAAAGCTTATCTGTCTATAGAAATAACTAAAATAGAGAATTATGCAGCAATTACTTGGCATTTCAAGAAAATGCAAATTATTTATTTGCATTTTCTTGAAATGCCAAGTAGTACTTATTATTTAGCAGTTTAGCTCAATATCGTTCAGCTGTACGATTTTCTTATTGATCGCTTCGCTTGTCCAATGTGGTCATTACCACCGGTGAAAATGAGTGAGCGGGCGGCGCGAAATGAGTTTTATGCTAAAATGTGTTATCGCTGGGTTTAGCGGGAGATTGTCGAATGAAACACTGACTTGGTGGCAGGGCAATAGTCATGAAATATATTCACGACGTAGTTTGAAAATCAGACACTAAAGTCTTGAAACTTTGAACTCGGAGTAAATAATTTCGTAGTGCCAAAACATTGTTCCAGAATATGCATATTGAGTTATTAGAATGGAGTAAATAAGCTTACGATATGCCTGGTCATAATGACAAATAAATATTTTTTATTTTCGTTTTGCGTACTTAAATTTTAGAGCAATAGATAAAGATCCACTTGGATTCTTTTACCAACTAATTGTTTGAGTTGTTCTTTAAACATATTTCTTTTTGTTATTGTTTGTTGTTCCGAGGACGCCCAATAGATGGCGCTGTACCATTTTGTAAAATTTTTGTTCGTGCTATCAAGATTTTTTCGGTTTTAATGACCTTGCATGGTCAAGACAGTGTTGTTATCGAAATATTAGTAGATCAAATATATGGTTAAATTGGCAAACTAGTTTCATTCATTGAGTGAGAAAGAAATTCTTCCGAACCGGAAGCTCTGTATTTTGTACTTCGTTGTACAAGAGTTTGGTTCTTCGAGCCGACTGCGAATTAGTCGGTGGCGCACGTACCTAGTAGTCGCATAGTTTGTGTCATCGTGCTTGGCTAGGCAAGTGGATCGCTTGCAAAAACTGGCCAAGATCTTCAGCAGCAGCAGCTTGCAAGGAGGTGCAACGGGCTACTGCAGACGGTGCTGAATGGCACCTGTCAGGACCACGGCGATACAAGACGGCTACTACAAGGCGAGGGGAGCGCGGGACGCGCTTGCACGTACTACATACAGTCCATTGAACAAGGTGATATCGAAAAAACAAAAAATTGTGAGTGTTTTGAACCTTATTTACATAGACTAATTTAACTTTGAAAAATTCATCCAGTATTAATAGTGCTACAGTTTAAATACGAAATTGAACTTTATTTTCAAGAGACATTGAACTTTAATAAAATTTACCATTATATTAACTTAGAATAATTTCAATACTGTTTACATAGACTTAGTTTAATTTTAAGGAAAAATTGGTTTGACGGGGAACCTATGCCCGATTTTCTATAGATTTGTGTATCTCTAAAACACTTAGAATATTTTTAAAGAAATATCATCAACTTATAAAATTTTTATCGTTTGGTTATTGAACTTAGAATAATTTTAACGTAATCTAGCACTTGTAAAAAATTGCATTTACTTTTGAACTTAGTTTTTCTTGTATTGCATAACAGTTGCAATAACTTACTTCTTTTGTATACTACACGGTTGATTTAGATAACTTAAATTTAATTTAAAATGGAAGAGTTATTTAAAGTGCAGAACGACACTCATATTCGTATTGCTAAGGCGCAATCAAATTATAAAAAGTCGCCAAAAGATAGAATAACCCAACAGTACTTAGAAATTAGATTAGAAACGTTAGATCAACTTTGGCTCAAATTTAACAATACACACGAAAGTATTGTGAAATTATGTAAAGATGAAGGGAAAGAAAAATACTTTAAAGATGGTAGAAGAATTATATGTGGAGTACAAAACAGAATTGAAATATGTGCTTGATTCGTTAATTAAAAAGTCTGTAAAAATGATCCCGAGTGCATCCGATTCAAATAATGTACAGGGTTCAAGTACAAATGTCCAACTGCCTCGAATTTTAATTCCCACATTTACCGGTCTGTATTCCGAGTGGACTACATTTAAAGATTTATTTACATCGTTAGTGCACACCAACTCACAATTGGACAATGTACAAAAAATGCACTATCTAAAGGGATATCTGTCCGGCGAACCAGAGCAACTGCTTAGGCAAATTCCTATTGCAGAGTCTAATTATGACAGGTGTTGGTCATTATTACATTCAAGATATAACAATAAACGATTCTTATGTCATTCAATCTTGAAAAAATTACTGAGTCGGGAAATATTACTGGTGAATCAGCAAATATGATTAAAGGCCTAGTTGACACTACCACTGACTGTTTAAGTGCACTCAATAATATTGGAGTTGACGTAAGCTCATGGGATATATTAATAATACACTTGTTAACATTAAAGCTTGACGTCGATTCCAGAAAAGAATGGGAAATGTACATTAGTAATACTAACGGAATAGATGAACTTCCAAAATTTTCTCAGTTTACAGATTTTCTAACGAAACGATATCGTGCGTTGGAGTTTCTGGAATCTAAGTCAACGGTATTTTATAGGGTTCAAAATAGTCAAACACAGAGTGTCAGTAAGTCTAAGAGTCTTCATGTAGCTCACTTGCAGTGTGAATATTGTACCGAAAATCACAAAATCGGGAATTGTAAAAAGTTCGCAAAGGACGACGTTTACACACGTCGAAATTTCATTGAACAAAAGGGTTTATGTTTCAATTGTTTTGGCCATCACGCGGCCAAGTTTTGCCAAAGCAATTTATGTTGTCGAGTTTGTAAGCGGAAGCATCATTCGTTGCTTCATCCTAACAGTAATAAGAGTGGTGGTTCAGGCGATTCTGGTAATTCGTCTAGCGGTAATACCAGTTCCGAAAAATCTAGTAAGGTTTTTATGTCTACGTCAGGTAAGGATAACGAGGTTTCCTCCAGTGAATCAAGCGCCTTAGACAATAACACGATGGTAACATGTCATTCGTCTGAACAGGCACCTATCCTTAATCAGGTACTTTTAGCTACGGCTCTAGTTAAAGCTGAGTCATCCAATGGAGAACGTCATCTTATCAGAGCACTACTTGACCAAGGCTCCCAAGCCTCATTTATCACTGAAGCAGTAGTTCAGTACTTAGGTATTAAAAGGATACCAGTACAGGGGCGTATATCTGGATTGGAAGGAAATGAGACCGTTTCAGTAAAATATATGGCACTTTTAAAACTTCATCCTAGGTTTGATTCTACCACGGAAATAACAGTAAAAGCATATGTCTTAAATTCCATCACATCATTTCTTCCAAGTAAGAAAGTAGTTGAATTAGATTGGACAGAGTTAAACGGTCTGGTGCTAGCTGACCCTCAGTACCACACTCCCAATAAAATTGATATTTTATTAGGAGCAGAAGTGTACGGTCAAGTGATCAAAGGTGGAATCAAAAAAGGAAAGGAGAATTTACTAGTGGCACAGAATACATCATTAGGATGGATTCTATCAGGCACCATATCATACAATCAAAATAGTAATATTGTTGCAATGCATACGATGATAGAAGATGATGATTTCCTGAAAAGGTTTTGGGAAATGGAAGCTGATCCCAAGAGTCAATCAAAAATTCTGTCGCACGAAGAGGTGGAATGTGAGAGATTTTTCGCACAAACAACGTGCAGGGACTCGCAGGGTCGCTACGTAGTGAGGCTTCCAATTCGCTGTCAAATCGAGTATGAGGATTCTAAAGAAATTGCGAACAGGCGATTAAGGTCATTATACTCAAGGTTTCGAAGAAATCAATCTTTAAAGGAAGACTATTCAAAGGTGATGGAAGAATACCTACACTTAAAGCACATGGAGGTAGTTCCTATAGAAGAGAGAAATAGGAAAGAAACGTTTTATCTTCCGCACCATGCGGTTATAAGAAACGATAAAGATACAACTAAACTTAGAGTTGTATTCGACGCATCATGTAAGGATAAAAATGGTATCTCCTTAAATGATAATCTCATGGTGGGGCCGAATCTTCAACCAGAATTACGTCACTTGCTGATGAGATGGAGGATACATCCCATCTGTTTGGCAGCAGATATCATAAAGATGTATCGTCAGGTCAAGGTGGCGCCGGAGGATATAGACTACCAGCGGTTGTTATGGAATGAACAATGGAGTAAAAAGGATTGGGACACAGGCTATCACGAAAAATCAAAAACAAATATTCAAGAGTATCGTTTATTGCGAGTAACGTTTGGTACCGCATCAGCTCCGTACTTGGCGGTGAAGGCGCTGCAGCAATTGGCTGTGGACGAAGGTGCTCTCTATCCTGAAACATCTGAAAAAATAATAAAGGATTATTATATGGATGATTTGCTCACGGGTTGTCAAACAGTGGAAGAAGGAATAAAGATTTATGAGGAAATGAAAATGATATTAAGGAAAGGAGGGTTTGAACTTCAAAAGTGGATGTCAAATAGCAATGAGCTTCTGGAAAATATAGGACAAGAAGAAGGAAGGAATATAGGAGAAGGGATAAACCTGAAAGCAGATGAAATAGTTAAACTGTTGGGTATTACCTGAGATAGATGTGCAGACGAATTTCAGTACACGGTGACACTTCCTCCGCAGACTGGACCTGTAACAAAACGTAAGGTTCTTTCAGATATCGCTAGATTATACGACCCGTTGGGATGGCTTGCGCCAACTATAATCACAGCAAAGATCTTTATTCAAAGGTTGTGGCTATTAGGATTAAATTGGGATGAAGAGCTTCCAAGTCAGTTATTAAAAGACTGGTTAACTTACCGCCAGGATCTAGAAAACCTCGAAAAATTTAAGTTGCCTCGGTGGTCAAAAACAAAAGCTGACGATAAGATGGTAGAACTCCATGGATTTGCCGACGCTTCGAGTGCAGCATATAGTGCGGTAGTGTATTTGCGTACTATCGACTCTGAGAACAATGTTCACGTCAGCCTTGTTACTTGTAAAACAAGAGTAGCCCCGATTAAACAAATATCGATCCCAAGGATGGAACTATGTGGAGCTACATTACTAAGTAAGCTAATGAAAGAGGTTTCTGAAGTTTTGAATATCGAACGGTCACATCTTCATGCCTGGTCAGATTCGGAGGTTGTTCTGGCCTGGTTGAGGGGACACCCTAGTAAATGGCAAACCTTTGTAGGGAATCGAGTGTCAGAAATATTAAGTACTCTGAACTCTGATCAGTGGTCACATATTTCTTCAGGTCAAAACCCTGCGGATTGCGCCTCGAGGGGATTGAGCCCTTCGGATTTATTAAAATGGTCATTATGGCTGCAAGGTCCTTCGATTCTTCGTGAACGAACGATAAAATACTCTAAACCTAAAAACAATGAAACACAGTTGGAAATGAAGAAGGTTCATTTTACTGAAGTAGATGAATTCATATGGAACAAATATTCCTCGTGGACAAAGCTTGTTAGAGTAATCGCATATTGCAGACGTTTTCTGCGCGTCAGAAAACAAGCGAATTTAAATCACTACGATAGCTATCTCACGGCGCAAGAACTCAAGGAAGCCACATACACCTGCATTAAACAATGTCAACAAGAGCATTTTACTCGAGAACTAACGTTCTTACAAAATAACGAACCTAATAAAATAAAAGGTCCTCTCAAACCTCTCAGTCCGTTTATCGACAGTTTTGGGCTACTGCGAGTAGGAGGACGCTTGGAAAGGTCTTATTTGAGTGCGGACATGAAACATCCTATTTTACTTCCAAAGAAATCACATTTCACAAACCTGGTTATTGCTGATGCACTCAAGAACACTCCATGGTGGACCACAACTTGTGTTGGCATATCTACAAACCAAATATTGGATATTAGGATCTAAAATATTGGTAAAATCTTACATTAGAAAATGCGTCACCTGCGTTAAAGATAAGGCAAAAACATCAACTCCTTTAATGGGCCAACTTCCAGCTTCCAGGGTTACGCCTAATAAACCATTTAGGAGTTGTGGTGTGGATTATGCCGGACCAATCAACGTTCGGACAAGTAAGTTCAGAGGACACAAGGCTTACAAAGGCTACATTTGTCTTTTTATTTGTATGGTCACACGGGCAATACATTTAGAAGTTGTAAGCGATTTAACAACCCAAGGTTTCTTGGCCGCTTTCAGGAGGTTTGTTGCTCGTCGGGGAAGATGCACACATATCTGGAGTGATAACGGAACGAATTTTGTGGGAGCTTCACGGGAATTACGTCGACTCTTTGATATGGAACATTCGAGTATGTTACAGGAAATAGCAGAGTCTTTAGCTTCTGATGGCATATCGTGGCATTTTATACCACCTCATTCGCCTAATTTCGGAGGTTTATGGGAAGCTGGAGTTAAGTCTGTAAAACTTCATTTGAGAAAGATCATTGGTGACTCAACTTTGACATACGAGGAATTAGCTACGGTCTTGGCACAGATTGAGGCATGTTTGAATTCACGGCCGCTCTCGCGACTTGAATCGGGCACTGAAGATGTTCTGACACCAGGACATTTTCTAGTAGGTGAACCCTTGGTTGTCCCACCTGACTATAATTTTGAGGCTTCAAACGTCAGCAATCTTCGTAGATGGCAGCTCACTCAGAAGTTAGTGCAGCATTTTTGGCGACGGTGGTCCCAAGAATATTTAACGCAATATCTGCATAGGTACAGATGGTCTTACCAAACCCCTGAACCACAAGTGGGAGATGTTATATTAGTTAAAGAAAGTGACTTACCTCCCTGTAAATGGCTTCTCGGTCGTGTGGTGACTAAACATCCTGGGTCAGATAATATAACTCGAGTAGTCACTTTGCGAACTCAGAATACACTGATAAAAAGACCAGTGTCAAAAATTTGTGTGCTACCAGTAACACATTAAATACATAGTTTAAAAATTGTATTTGTTAGCCATAAGTTTAAGTTTATTTTGTCAACCGCTTTCCAAGGATTAAGTATATTCTTCAGGTTTTAAATTTCAGTATGACTGGTTCATGGTGGGCGGTTCCAAATTTAGTTAAGGACTATATGGTTCATATCGTCCTTGGTGGGCGGTATGTTTGAGTTGTTCTTTAAACATATTTCTTTTTGTTATTGTTTGTTGTTCCGAGGACGCCCAATAGATGGCGCTGTACCATTTTGTAAAATTTTTGTTCGTGCTATCAAGATTTTTTCGGTTTTAATGACCTTGCATGGTCAAGACAGTGTTGTTATCGAAATATTAGTAGATCAAATATATGGTTAAATTGGCAAACTAGTTTCATTCATTGAGTGAGAAAGAAATTCTTCCGAACCGGAAGCTCTGTATTTTGTACTTCGTTGTACACTAATTTTGTGTTGCATACAATGAACTCTATGTTTCTAAAATGGTACTTTCATGCATATATAATGTAAGTCACTCGAGACAAGGGAAATAATGATGTTTTTGTTTTTTATAATACGCCGGGAGGCATACAAGCATACGACCCACCTGATGTAAAGTGGGTAACGTAGCCTTTTAACGCTTGTGATATATTAAGTATCACTCGCGCGCGCATTAAGTATGCCTCCTCTGCTGCTTACACAGGAACTCCTTGGGAGCTTACTGGTGGCCTCACTCACATGTAGGAACACAACAACCCTCTAGGGAGTTGTTATTTGTCTGCGGTTTTCTGTGAGGTGGAGGTACTTCCCCAGACGGGCTGTTTTGATGCGCCTTACCTCTCTTAAAACATCCAGACCAAGACAAACTGACATGTTCATGCACATAAATGTTTGCCTTGTATGGGAATCGAACCCACGAGCATTGGTGTCAAAGTCGCGTCATTCACGACTGAGATGTACTGGTAGGCGATTCAGTCATATCTTACTTATGTTTTTAACACATGGCGCTTATCTCATATTAACTTGAAGTTCATTCCCAAGTCTTGTTATATAAACGTGATATATTTAAATTTTTGAATAGTGGTTTGAACGCATCTGTATAAAATGCAGCGTAGATTGCCCTAATGCAACTCTATAACTTCACGCCAAATCCCTTACGTGGTAGGCAGAGAGGACCGAGCGCCACGTGACTCGACTAGAACACGACCAATTTGGTCATGGTAGGTAAGTCTTGGCCTTCCTCGGTTCCTACATCCCTCCACTTTTGCGTTGTATATCTGCTTCGTCATTCTTTCATCCTGCATTCTTTTTACATGTCCAAACCAAAGAAGCATGCCTCGTCTTATTTTAACATCGACCACAGGGCCATAATCCCACCGGGCAGATCATCAGTGTCGCTCCCCTTGCGCTTAGTCTCTGTCACACACTAAGCATACGTCTCTTGGTCATGGTAGGTAAGTCTTGGCCTTCCTCGGTTCCTACATCCCTCCACTTTTACGTTGTATATCTGCTTCGTCATTCTTTCATCCTGCATTCTTTTTACATGTCCAAACCAAAGAAGCATGCCTCGTCTTATTTTAACATCGACCACAGGGCCATAATCCCACCGGGCAGATCATCAGTGTCGCTCCCCTTGCGCTTAGTCTCTGTCACACACTAAGCATACGTCTCTTGGTCATGGTAGGTAAGTCTTGGCCTTCCTCGGTTCCTACATCCCTCCACTTTTGCGTTGTATATCTGCTTCGTCATTCTTTCATCCTGCATTCTTTTTACATGTCCAAACCAAAGAAGCATGCCTCGTCTTATTTTAACATCGACCACAGGGCCATAATCCCACCGGGCAGATCATCAGTGTCGCTCCCCTTGCGCTTAGTCTCTGTCAAACACTAAGCATACGTCTCTTGGTCATGGTAGGTAAGTCTTGGCCTTCCTCGGTTCCTACATCCCTCCACTTTTGCGTTGTATATCTGCATCGGGCAGATCATCGGTGTCTTCCCTTGCACTTAGTCTCTGTCACACACAAAGCTTACGTCACTCATTCATTACGTTTATCATTTCGTTCGTGCTTTCATTCAATCCAACTCTCACATTTTACGTGCCTATACAGCACTCGGTCCTCCTCTACCCGCCGGAATTGGCGCTGCGTGGTGGGTGGAGCCCCCCACCGCCGCATGCAGCTGAATTCGCACCGACGGGGGTGAATCGGTTCGCGTCACCTCCGTGGGACGCCCTAATTCGCACATCAGTGTGCTCTTGGTCCAGAATTGCAATCTAATTGATTGATAAGATAGGGAGGATCCAGTGTCATTTTGCTGAAGGCTGAAGCTGGTAACATTCCTATATATACTGACACTTCATACAAAAATAATTGAATTTTTAGTATTACAATCTCTTATTTAATTAGTAATAAGTTATGTCACAGTTACTCCATATACCCTTCGAAATCAATAACTGGCTGCAAACAATATCTCATGTCGGTTGACCATAGACAAAGGTAAATTGACCCCTACTACCGTCACTAGGTCATCTAAATTCGCTTTGGACCTGACTTAGATGGATCCCGTTGAGTGTCAATCTGAGAACTATCTCTCATGGTAACCTGACGATGTCGATACAGAAGCGCACAATATTCGTGGTGTTTTCAGAAAGTGATTGACCCATAGTTTACAATACTTCCCCGTGATGAAATACTAATTTAGAATTAATACAATCACTAGTAAACATTGGTTTTTAGTTTTGAAGTAAAACTTCTTTACGCATGTTTGACTTGGGGAGTAAGCTGGTGAATGCGTGACGAGAGCGTTACGAAAAGTGTGATCGGGCGAGGCGAACGGAAGTTGAGAGGGAGATATAAGTTAGTGAAGATAGAAAGTGAGAGAGTTACGTTTCGTATATTACTGTAGGGGCAAAAGAGAGAGGTGCGAGTACATTTTTTCTTTCTCTCTTTCTCTCATAGCGAGTTAAGTTTCGTTTTTCTAAGACACAGTGCAGGCCTATTGCCTATCACACTATGGAGCTAAAGAAGTTTTACTTCAGTCGTGTGGTCTAAAGCACACTCGTTTTTTTTAATACGTCTTCTTTGATTTAGAATTATGACCTAATAAAACCTGTGAGCCCGGTAATAAAACTACAGTAAAAGCGAGAAATACTTACCATTGTGTAAAGGCGCCGTCATTTCATTAATTGTTTCGAACAAAACAACTATTTTAGATTCTATGTTTTATAAGGCGCACCATTTTTAATATGAATAATAAAATTCGTCGAAAACACACAACAAAAGGCACAGACGTTAAATAAGGACAATTTAATTTCAAATCGCATAGATTTTTTGATAGAATGGTTTAAGATAACCATATATTCAATAAGTCAACTACCACATAATTAGCTTGTTTAAAATTTTGAACAAAACAAAAAAATATTTATTTATAAAACAAAAAATACTTGCTTGCTTGCTGATTGGTTTTGGACAGTTGGTCTTTGTGATATTATTGGAAGGAAGGCATGGCTTTCCTTATGTTACCACCGATCAAGCATGAAGAAAAAATGCGGGATGAAAGAATGACGACACCGACACAATACGAAAGTAAAAAGATGTAGGAGCCGTGAAGGGCCATGACGACCAAATTGGTTGTATATTTTATTTTATTTATAAGGACTTTTTTTTAACGGGACAGGCCCACCACTCATTCCTACCACTGTGTCTCCTGTGTAGCCAGAATTAACAGTGGCGACCACAAGAGCTTGGAGCGGGTACAAAATAAATTCATAAGGTACTACTACTTATACATGAAACAGTATAAAGTTTACCCGTTTTACCCGCTAATGTATCCAACCTTATTTATACTGGGGATGGTTGGATACAACGAACTCAGGGTTAGAAGGGAGGTGCAAGTACTTTGTTACATATTTAAAGTATTTCGGGGGAAAATATTCAATCCAGTAATTTTGGAGCAAATAGGACTTTTTGTACCTAATAAATATTTGGAAAGACGGCGCCAGCCTCGGTTACTGGCGGTGCCTCACGGCAGGACGAATCTATTGCACGAGGCACCGTTGACGCGCGCGCTTCGCACTGTCAACCTTATGGCTGACGATTTGGACATATTCATGTGTAGTTTGAGCGAATTCGCAAGGGTGGGGCTATATGTCGTTAGCTATAGGGTATAAGGGTATTTAGGTTTAGAACAGAACGATATTTTTATTATTTTTTAAGTAAATGTTACCTTACACGGTCGCATTAGGCACAGCTTGCCTGTAATGATAGCTGTAAGTTTTTGTTGAAATAAATAAAATAATATAAATAAATCAGAATAGTATACTACCCCGGATGTGATACGCAAGGAATTTAACATATCGTCCAGCTCCCAACGCCAGAGATCGAACTTCCAGAGAATATGATGTGCTGTTTGCTGGAATTCATGGTTTGTCGTAGAATGCTCACATTAAATCGATGACACAAGTCTAAAAGAAAAGAGCTTCGACCTAAAGTTTCCATGCCCTGTTAAAAATTGCGCAATAGGAAGATCCACTTCTAACCACTCTTTACTTAATCAGTCTCGCACTGATTAAAAGAACAGATACAAGTGGCGTCCTTTAGTAGAAGTTTCCCATCTTTCTTGCCATTCAGACAGCAAAGTTTCAAGTACCTTGTCAATTGGTTTGAACAGTCTAAGTATTTTATTATGATCGCGGTGTTTTAGAAAATCAGGGTGTATGTTTTTAGAGGTGTAGTACATTGAAGCGCGTTGTTGTATTTCCAAATCAACTGGTAACACGCCTGCCAGCACTGGTAGTGCCTCGGTGCTCACAGTTCTAGTTATAAGGACTATCAACATTTTTACGGCAATGACTTATGTCTAAGATCATTACTTAAATTAAACTAAAAGTACAGTGTAAAAACAATAATAGGCAAACACAACATAGTGAATGCAGAGTAAGCTCTGCTCTCAATACAGGCCTGTGTTTTGACACCGTTCCGAATAATAAAATGAAAAGGTTTAATTTTCAAAAATTACAATAATTTTAAAGTT
This sequence comes from Pyralis farinalis, assembly GCA_947507595.1. Classification (NCBI taxonomy): domain Eukaryota; kingdom Metazoa; phylum Arthropoda; class Insecta; order Lepidoptera; family Pyralidae; genus Pyralis; species Pyralis farinalis. The sequence goes on along the minus strand of OX382268.1, from coordinate 1,530,314 downwards.
CTCAACTACGACAAGGATTTAAAAGCATACAGTGACTCTATGAAAGAAATTAAAGAGTAAGCCAACAAATCAATTCTGCCGGAGGACTTATAAAACTTATTAAATTCATCACAGAGTCTATGAAAAAGGCTCTGTGTACCCAAGTTAGTTCTACAATATTTCAAAAAGAAAGGCTTAAAGTTTGTACGTCTAGAATTTTGTCGAGGTACGCCCTCTTATAATTTTAAATAATAAAACTTGGTCGGTGATCTATCGAGTAACCTCAAGAGAATCGAACCCAAAGTGAATCAGCCTGTCATCGTATGAGCGCACCTTTTGCCCTGGTGAATCGTTAAGAAATACAAGATTTATTTTTTTATTTTTTCGAGTCTTTGAATGTTGCACTTATAATTTGGGTTCCAAATACTTGAGCAATATTCTAATGAGCTTCTAATTAATGAAATGTGTCTAAATTTAAAACTGAATAGTTTTTGAAGTGCTTGCAATTTCGCAAATAAAGCCGACCAGTTTTAAGTTTTAGGAAATGATGTAGTTAAAATATTTTCTAAAGATAATTTTGTTATCCAGAATTATGCCGAGATCACGTATAAATGTAACTTCTTTAAGAGTTTTGGAATTTATGTTGTATTTGAAGTATGAAGAGGAGAATGTCTTCTTGTGAATTACAAGTATATATGATTTACATTGATCGGAATTAAAAGGAAGCTAGTTTCTTTTCGGCCAGTCCGCTAATTGGTCGAGGTCCTCTTGCAACAATAATGAGTCATTACAGCTACGGACCGTCCTAAATATTTTTAAATCATCTGCAAACCTTTTGAATTACGTATAACTTGTGTCAGATCGTTTATAAAAACTAGAAAGAAAATAGGGACTAAATGGGAACCCTGAGGGACTCCCGAAGAAACATGAAATTAGTTTGATTCATAGCCACAAATCACCACTTTTTGAGTTTTGTCAGTTAAATAAGAACGGCACCAATCCAGTAGAGTACCATGCACACCGACTGACCGAAGCTTCTTGATCATTATTAAGTGATCAACTTTATCAAACGCTTTGCTTGTATCAGTGTACACAATATCCACTTGAAGACGGTGATCAAGATTATTCGAAATATCGGATACATAACACCCAAGATTACTAACCGTAGACATTTTCTGGCGGAAGCCATGTTGTTGGGGAGTTAGAATTGATTTCGAGTGATAAATGAAGTGAGGGCAAACCAAAGATTCAAAGAGCTTTGAGAAACCATATAACAGTGAAATAGGGCGATAGTTGCGCACGTCACTTACATCTCCATCTTTAGAAATCGATAATACGTTGTCTATCTTCCATCGTGACGGAAAAGTACCCGTAGACAAGGAATAATTGAATATGATACTGAGCGGATACGAAATGCTGGATGCGCAATTGCGAATAAACACTGCTGGAATGCCATCACGTTTTTTATCATTATTGTTTTTTCAATACAGCCGACGGATAAGAAAACATTACCCAGTACATTTTTAAAAGAGTCGAGATAATCAGAGTCATCGGCTAATGTAGGTTCCGGTTTGTTTGTGACGTAAACGGATAAGAAATGTTTGGAAAAAGTGTTACAGATTGTTAGCGGAGTAACAAATGTATCATTTCCCAAATGCATTTCATTGAGTATAGTTTCAACATTTTTGCGTTTATGTTTTATGTAGCTCCAGAAAGCTTTAATATTTTATTACCGTTTGACTCTTCAATTTAATTAATATAGCAGGAGTAACATTTCCTGATTGACGCATGACATCTTGACCGAGCCTATTTATATTCATATGTGTCTATAGGATTGCCATATAATTTTACTGTCTTTCTTAATTGGTCTTTTTCCTTTATTAGCTTAATAAGCTTTTTGAGTGCCATTTAGGGTATTTATTTGAACGACCTGAGGTTTTTGGAACATGTTTTTCAACAATAGAATTAATTATATCGTAATCTGCTAACGCTTTTAATGATTCACTACTACGTATACACAGTACTGGTGACTCGTCCTTCCTCCTCATCAATATACGACCGTTACAGACCCATAAATATCTGTAGTTATTTTCTTTTCTTAAGAGATGAGCCTGAGCGTATAAGAATCGGTTACTTGGTGAAAGATGATATATTTAATTTATCCTTAGGGTGAGCTCTATTGTATTTTAAACAAGAAGCAAGCAAGCTGTCACGGATGCTAGGCGATGGCAGTTTCACAATAACAGCCTTAAGTCTTTTTGAATCAGGATTTGACTTGGCGACTCTTGTGCAAGACAATATGTTCTTCTCCTGCAGCGGACAAGTCACCACCGCGCGCAGTCGTACAATTGTCTTTATGAGTTTTTGCCTCGGATATTCCGGCAGACACTGAATGTCAATGTTGCAATCCCTGGCCTGTTGTTCAATTATCCCCACCTTATATTTTAGCTCTCTAACAGTTTCTGAGAGTTTTAAGTTTTCATCTTGGAGTTCCGAGGCTACACCCTTCAGTTTCGCAAGCTCATCACGAGATCGTCTCATCGCACTTGGTTGACAGAAATTCGATTGTTTTCACCAACTCTGGGATAACCTTGACAGCACCTTATAAAGATTTAAATTCTGAATGTATATTATCAGAAGATGGTGTCAGCAGCCCTAGAACCGGGAGCCTGCATGAAAAGAGCTATAAAAGTGAAAGAAGAGAGCACGGCGTGTATGAACTGCATCACGCGGCGCTCAGTTCTTTCGAATTACATAATCTTTACATTAACTGTTATGCCTTTTTGGATACTCCAGGAAATGAGCAAATTTTTCTATCTATTTGTATGATTAGTATCGTAGCATTTATTTTTTTTAACAACGCATCATTTTGTGCAGTATTACTTAAGTAATAGCTCATAATTTAAATGTTTGTGTTAATTGTAATTATTGTATTAGGCAAATTAAAGTATGAGGTACGAAATAAAGTTTGTATGTAGTCGACGTAAATAAGTCATTCTTTTTTATTTTTAATTAATTGTGAAATTCTTGTTGAATATAAAAAAAACCTTAACATTCAAATACGTATCTCGAAAACTATTGAATTTCGGCCATACGTTGTGTTACTTTTGAGGCATCCTATCAGCTCCTGCCGTCTATATACGTCGCATTCCCAGTAACCCTATATATAGGTAGACAGATAGATAGTACATGAGGTAGATACATGAGGTATCTAAGGAACCTAGGCCAAAGAAAGCCCGTTATGTATTATTGAATCTATTTTGAAACTTGACTTCCGAACATTTTTCTTAACAAAGTAAATGGACGTTGCTGATTTATTTAATAACTTAGTTCTTCGTATGTACATGTAACTCGGAAGGAGTTTAAGACTAAAACGAGACATTTAGACCAATAATACTCCAAGAATCGAGTATCATTGAATTAATGAAAACATTGTCAACAGATCCGCGTGCCCCAGAAATAATATTTGATATACGTGTGACCTGACCTAGGAAAGGTCTGATTTTCCTCTGTGTTGTGGAGATCTAACGTTAGTCGCTGCACGTTAAAGTTAGGGTTTTTACCAAATCCTTGGGCTTAGGTAGCAGATCCCACCATTTCTAAGGGTTTAGAGAACGAGATAACGCTAGGAAGATGAAGAGACTCTAAGTTTTGAGGTCCATCTTCTTTGTTGTTATCCAAATAACATTAGCATATACCTAATAGATATATTTATTAGTGTATTCCTAATACTAATAGGTAGTATATTTCAGATGAATTTTAAAGTGACCGTTATTATAAACAAGGCCAACGAGGGCCAACGCCTCGTTATCGAATACTGTAATCCAATATTAATATAATGAAGTGATCATCACCGCCTACAGACTTCGTGGTAGCTTTTTTAAGGATCTTTTCTCATGTCGTATCCGATGTAGGCGGAAGAAAATGCATATAGAACTATGCTATTTCGTAAAATTTTGTTAATATCAATGGAAATCACAACAAACGACTGATGTATTTGATGTTTAAATTTAACCCAATTCGACCACTTTGAGATATAAATCTGCAGGACATACCTCTTGTTGTCGCCAAGAATATTGAGATTCCTGGTGTCGCGATCTCTAATGAAGTTTTAGTTCTGAAGTTAAAAAGAAGAGAAAATAAAAAGCTTCCTGAGTAAAGCTCGGAGCAAGGGCTTTTATGTGATACAAGACATGTTCAAGTTAGACCGCACGTGGAGAATTGTCACTTTCGGGCGGAAGTACTTGGATACCAGCTAGGACCTTGTGATTCAGTTCAAATGTGACCTGTGAGAACTGTCGACCATTCTAATCTTACACACATATGGAGTCCTTGAGTTTAATATCTATTCCGAAGAGACACAATAAAATATTATGTGTCCCTAATTATACTTTGCACATGTACACATACATGAAGAAAAACGTTTGGAAACGATTTTAGGCTATTTTGCTCGTCGAGGAGTATGAGATTTCACTTAGAGTTCATATGGAGAAGGAGCGTAGAAAAAAAAATCGGCCAAGTGCGAGTCGGACTCGCGCACGAAGGGTTCCGTACCACTACCTATAAAAACGGCAAAAAAATCACGTTTGTTGTATGGAAGCCCCCTTAAATATTTATTTTATTCTATTTTTTAGTATTTGTTGTTATAGCGGCCACAGAAATACATCATCTGTGAAAATTTCAACTGTCTAACTATCACGGTTCATGAGATACAGCCTGGTGACAGACGGACGGACGGACGGACAGCGGAGCCTCAGTAATAGGGTTCCGTTTTACCCTTTGGGTACGGAACCCTAAAAAGATATATTTTTACATTGATTGATTTAAGATGTAAGTTAAATATCCATAGTAACTTTGAACCACCAAATGTACCACTAAATTCGTGTTTTCGGATTTATGTCCATATTTGTGATCATCACTAACTGTGAGGTGAAGGAAAACATCGCGAGGAAATCCGCACGCCTAAGAAATCATATTTCGAAAGACCTCAGCTAGGAATGATCTGGTTTTCCCTATGGCTTGTTGAGGTCTGACGGCTTGTCAGCCTGTCGCTTGATGTAAAAATTAGTACTTCCGTCAAATCCTTAGGCTGAAGTAGTGGACCTGGCCAATCCTAATGGAAACTAGTTTAGGATACGGGATACCGCTAAGAAGAAGTTTAAAGAGAGGTAGGGTGCATCAATGCAGCCCGTCTGGGGAAGTACCTCCACCTCACAGAAAACCGCAGCCAAATAACAACTCACTAGAGGGTTATTGTGTTCCTGTATATGAGTGGGGTTACCAGTAAGCTCCTAAGAAGTTGCTGTTTAAGCAGCAGAGGAGGCATCGCGTGAGTGACACTTAACATATTAATAATAATAATAATTATTATTTATTTGCAAAAAACATGGTTTACAAAGCTGTCATAATTATGTTAGATTCTCATGTCTTGCCAACTAACTTAGCATGCAAATTTTATTTGACTTTACGGTTACACTAGTTATATACATAATTTCCGCTTTTAGCATATATATACACAATAAAAACTCTTCTCATTAAGCCACTTATACAATTTCTTTTTGAATTGAACACTATTTAATTCCTTTATATCATCAGGTATTTTATTATACAAGTATATAAAGACACACATAGCCAGGCAGCTTTTGATATACTTAGCTGATCTAGGTACATCCTTTAGTACAAGTTTGTGGGGATCTCTTTGCATTCTGTTACTTCTATCACCTGCTTCCATAAACATAAACATGTTTCTATGTTTAACTACAAAATTACAAGCTTCGTAAATGTACAATGATGGTAGCGGTAACAAGCCAAGATTTTTAAATAATGGTTTACAAGACTGATCCGGCGGGATACCACATATAGCTCTGATACATTTTTTTTTGCGCAATAAATGCTCTATTAACTTCTGTGCTATTACTCCATATAACTAATCCGTAACGCAAAATAGACTCAACATTTGCACGATAAGTGGTAATAGCAGTTTCAATGTTAGTCGTGTTTTTAACTTTAACAAGGGCATAAATAAATTGGTTTATTCTAATGCATAGATTTTCTACATGTACTTTCCAGTTCAAGTCATAATCTAAAGTTAAGTCTAAAAATTTTTTATGTGTCGATTCCTTTATTTTATCAATATTAAGATTTGATTTTTTGAATTGTATGTAATTTGATTTGTATAAGTTAATTTGTAAATTATTTATTTCTAGCCATTTCACTATTTTGTCAATCGTTTTATTAATATCAATTTGATGGTCAATTATTGAATTTTTTTTTTTTATTTGATGTTACAATTATTGATATATCATCTGCAAATAGAATAGTTTATTTAGTTATGATTTGTCAAGTTAGTAATATCATAGATATAGAGTAGAAATAGGATTGGCCCCAGAATACTTCCCTGCGGGACGCCATATTTGTTCTCTCTAAAGCCAGAGGCATGAGAGACTTATTACAAGTGTTAATAGGCTACGGTAACTGATTTTCATCAGGTAGGCCGTATGCTTGAATACCTCCCGACGTTGTATAAAAAAAAAGTAAATTTGGAGTGAAACTTAACAATTTTACGAAGAACGGTCAGTGGTCGATCGCTAGATGACAACTAGTTCTCTTAAATGAACGAAACCTTTTCGACGCAGATTTATTTCTGTACAAAATAAATAAAATTTTGAGCATATTTTTTTCGATTGGATTTCATTGTGAGTAAATCTCAAATATACAAACAGCGTCTGGTGAATCTTATTTCCAAATAATAAGTAAATTAATGATTCAATTTGATTTTAAAATTAAACTTCTGTAAATAAGACGGTGCAGTTTATGATAAGGTTCTGTAATGTTGGACTCTAAGTATTTAGGTGCGTAAGACGATTTCATTTATCAAAGTGGAAATCCGAAACTTAGAAATGGAATGGGTGTAATAAACAGACGGTAACTAAAAACAACAGTTGTTTTGCTGTGAACCGATAAATATTTTTCGGTTCTTAGGTTCGTAATTTATAGTACTAAAGCTAAGAACTGCTTAGACGCGGTTTTTACTTTTATTTATTATACTAAGAATTTAAACATCTTTATTTGCTATCGGACACTGGCGGGCATTTAGATATGAAATGAAATCCTTTATTGTCCTTCACAATGTCGCAACATTGTTTGTTTGTATAATCTTTATTGTACTACAAAGAAAAACAAAATACAGATAAAAAAAATATTGTTTGTACAATGGCAGACTTATCCCATCCGGGATCTCTTCCAGTTAACCATAGAATACCTGATAGGAAATGTCAATTTGAAGTAGGTATGAGCACAATTCAACACTATATTAATAAACAAACAAAACAACAAAATCTGTTACAAATATAGATAAACGCAAACATATATAAATATACATACAAATACTAACATATCCATGTCTTTATACATACACAAATACATATAATACACATAAATACCAGTACATATACATATCAAATACTAGTAGACAATTAGCTCAAATTTTCAGGTGCATCAAACCAGAGCTTACACATTGTATATATGATATGTGACAATAAAGTTTTCACTTACAAATTTGGGAAATATGTTTAAGACGAAATTGACGAAATGACTCTTAGATCACTGTTTTTATAGTATTAAGGAATATCTGGACTACAAATGTAAATGACAATAGTATTTAGTAGTAATTCATAATGCTAATTTTTATATGGCATGATTTAAATAATAACCAGTTGCGAATGCGCAAGCTTGCATTGCCAGAGGAACACCTGGCTCGTCAATTATATAACAATTTATTGTCTTAGGTTTTCGCGATTGTTACACATTGAATTAAACAATTTTTAACGGAAGTATCGCGTATTTTATTTATTTTGTTGAACCTGACGTTTCGAACGCTTTGCAGCGTCCGTGGTCGCAGGAAGACTAAGGTGGTATTTGTCTTACATTAGTTATTCAATTATTACATCTACCGACATGGATGGATTAATTATATATGTTCCGATTCACACAAAAATCGCTCACAGTGTCCGAACATTTTTTAGATCTTTGGGTTTGGGACTTGATTATTTTTAGGACTGGATCCCAAGCAGGTGGTACTTGCCAACCATCTTCTCTATTGAAATTGGGGTGTTTTCTTATTTCAATAGCCTCGCGCAACATTCTCGGCATGTAGCGATTCTCCTTGGCGAGGATTTGTGGTTTATCGAACCGGATGTAATGGTTTGGCTGGTCCAGTGTATGTTCACATACTGCAGAGTTTTTATCGCGCCTATTCTTCATGTCAGCAATGTGTTCTTTCACACGAGTACCTACGCTTCTCTTTGTTTGCCCTATGTATGATAAACCACATTCGCAGTCTAATTTGTATACTCCTGCATCTTGTAAGGGGATGTTAGACTTGATAGGTCTTAGAATTTGACTGATCTTCTTATGGGGCTTGAAATAAGTTTTAATTGAAGCTCGCCGTAAGATGTTGCCAATTTTGTCTGTGACTCCCTTTAAGTATGGTAAGATGGCAGGTTGACGTTCAACTGTAGGTGGCTTCGGGCGGCTTCTGTGACGCATGCGAGGGAGTTTGTGACTGTTGCTCCGCAGTACTTGTTTGACATGTTGGAGTTCCTCCTCTAGATGCTCGGCGTCGCAGATGCCTTGTGCTCTCTGAAACAAAGATTTGCCTACGGTAGCTAACTGACATGGATGGTGGTGTGAGTTACCATTGAGATATTTGTCTGTATGGGTGGGTTTCCTATACACTGTGTGAGTAAGTGAGTTGTCAAGTTTCCTGGTAATTAATATATCAAGGAATGCTAGTGAATTATTTGCCTCTAATTCCATGGTGAATTTGATTTTGTTGTTGATGGAATTAAGGTGGTGTAGGAATATAGACACTTTATCTTTGGGTATGACAACAAAAGTATCATCTACGTACCGTTTGTACATCTTCGGCACAGCCGGTGCCATCGACAGCGCTCTCTCCTCAAGGTCTTCCATGAAAATGTCAGCTACAACAGGAGAAATGGGAGAGCCCATAGCTACGCCATCGATTTGGGTGTAAAATTCGTCATTCCAAAGAAAATAGCCAGATGTTAAGCAAAGTTCTAGAAGTTCTCCATATTCCTCAGGCATGTCATTTTCACAAAGCTTCCTTTTCACAATTTCTATGCAGTCTTGTACAGGTAGGCAGGTGAATAGTGACTGTATATCAAAACTGACCATAGTTTCATCACTAGTCAATTTTAGGTCTTTTATTTGGCTAATGAAATGGTAGGAATCCTTAACATATGCACTTGTCTGTCCACGAAGTTGTGAGAATACCTTCGATAGATGTCGAGCCAGTTTGTAGGTTGGTGTGTCAATCTGGCTAACTATGGGTCGTAAAGGAATGCTGTTTTTATGTATTTTAGGTAATCCATACAGTTTTGGTGGTTTAACGCAAGAAGGTACAAGCATGTTTACGTCTAGATCCAGTTTTTCGGAGTGCTTCTTTATTAATTCTTTAGTTTTAGTTAGAATTTTTGCGGTGGGGTCTTTGTTTACCTTTTTATAAGTGGTATCATCCGACAAAAGTTGTTGAATTTTACTGATATATTCCGACGTGTCCATGATAACTGTTGCGTTTCCTTTATCTGCACGGAGAATTGTAAGGTCTGGGTTCTTGCGTAGGTTGTTGAGAGCAAGTAATTCGTCCTTAGGAACATTCGGTTTAGGCGGACGGCTTTGACGTAAGACCGCAGAGACGTCTTGACGTATCGCTTCCAAATTTTCCTTTTTCATATTATTTTTCCACAGACAATACTCGACTTCGCAGATAATTTGCTCAAACGGTACTTTCCTAGGTGCGAGTGCGAAATTCAGACCTTTATCAAGTGCTTGAAGGGCCGCGGATTCTATCGTGTGTGTTGACAGGTTGACAACTGATGATGATGATGATGTTTGTGAGTTTGACGTTTCATTTTTAGCATTGGATTTGTCGCGTCTCTTAATACCACCTTAGTCTTCCTGCGACCACGGACGCTGCAAAGCGTTCGAAACGTCAGGTTCAACAAAATAAATAAAATACGCGATACTTCCGTTAAAAATTGTTTAATTCAATATATAACAATTTTTTTTTTTTAATTTGTCGGCCATTTTTACGATGTTCCTTAAGAGATAGGATACGGTGTTCCTGAACATTCCTATTCTACTTTTTTATGCTGAATCCGAATCTGAAGTCAAAATTCGAGTATTCGAAAAAAAGCGACAGACAAACGGACGGACAAACGCACAGACAAACATATAGAATTCATATAGGAACGGTGTTCCTGATAATACATGTAACATGGTAATTTTTTTGAATACACACACGTCATTTGTAACACCTATTATAATATAATATTGTGTATTCTTGCAAATAAAATTATTTGATTTGTATTTACTTATTGTGTCTTCATACTTACTACTCATTGTTTCATACTTATTGATAGTTTTGGGGTGTAAATGACTCATTTGATCGCGTCGTGCTTGAGAGTCTAATCCAACACGTTTTCTTTGAACAGTTCCCTAAGTGATTCTCTGGAGCCCATGTTATAAATACAGCGAATATCTCTTTTTTGTAAGATAAGATAAGAATAAAGATAAAATTGTATCAATGTCAGCCGCCGTTTCCCATAATATTATACCGTACGACATAATGCTGTGAAAGAAGCTGAAATAGACTTAGCGCGCAGTAGTCACATTGTCAATTGCTGAGCTCACCGTCAAGTTTATTTAAGTGGGGGGCCCGTTGTAATTTGGTGTCTACTGTAATTTCAAGAAACACAGTATTATAAACAAATTTTTTAGGAATACTTTTGATGCATTTAGTTTTAGCTGAGTTTAGCAAAAGATTATTACGTGTGAACCATTTTAAAATAGCAGACATAACACCATTTACCTTGTCAATATTTTCACACCGAGACGGGCCACATTAAAAATTAGAGAGGTATCATCAGCAAATAGTACTATATCTACTATATCTGCCATTTTCTGCACTATATAATAAACTATTCCTGAATAGTATTAGATTAAAAACTCGAAGAGCATTTGACGAAGATAAGCTCGCAACGGTTAATAACGCGACTTTGACACCGACGCTCGTGAGTTCGATTCCCACACAAGATAAACATTTGTATGCATGTACATGTCTGTTTGTCTTGGTCTGGGTGTTTTAAAGAGAGGTAGGGTGCATCATAGCAGCCTGTCTGGGGAAGTACCTCTGTAACATTTATGTGTGGGGGCGGCAGAGTAGAGAGCGTGGGTTCAAGTAATTTTGCAGGCTAGAAACCAAGAAGTCAATAATTAGTCTGTTACAAAGACATCAAATAAAAGAAAGAAAGAGCGCCACCTGATTTAACCTAAACCTATCAGGAAGGAAAGGTAAAGTAATGCACAAACTTATTTAAAGAGAATGTATTTAATTTATTCTTTACAGTCGGTTTCAGACACCACTTATAGGAAACATAAATTAACTTTCATATTTCACATGGCATATTCAAATATAATTAAAGAGTAAATAAATTTCCTTTCATATGGACAACATATATTAGTATATATTCATCTAGTTTAGATTATCATGCTTTAAGTTAGATTACTTTTTGAGTGCATTATCGGGTCAAGACGTTTATCTTTTAGAAAAGTTAACACTGCAGAATTTTAAACGTAGTGTCGGAGAGTTACACAGTTGCACATGAGCAGTGGTTGCTCATGCTGAGGATGTTGTGCTGGCAGATGAGCCCACGAGACGTCTAGTGCGACGCGTGAATGATTGACGAAGGTCGCTTGAGAACGGCGGGCTGAAACGGAGCCGGTGGCGAAGACCGAGACTTGAGCTGTAATGACACAGATCCGACATATGTATAGATCACAGACACGGTCGTCCGCATGGACCGGTGTGAGGATTTTAGATCTGTCGTCCGATGACATTGACTATGGCGCCAGGGCACAAATATCGGCAGCTTAAACCAAATGGCGTGAAGTCTCTCTGTTGTCCCCTAAATTATCATCAGTCGTCTATGATCCTAAAATGCTGGTTAAGCTGAAAGGACAAGTTTATAATCATTGGACCTGTACCATTATGGCAGCGAAGCGTGACCGATACTTGAGGGACACAAGCAGGGCTACGTGTCACGGAGATGAATATGTTCCGGTGAATGTGCGAATTATGTAAAGGATCGCGTAAGAAACTCTCGCATTCACCGTAGCCTTCGTGTCGGTGACATAGGAGATAAACTGCACGAGTGTTGTCTACGCCGGTAAAACCAGCAAGTTACGTGGGGAATGAATGTCTAGCTACGCCACCTCCGTTGGGTCCCGATAGGAGAGCAGGCGCAAGAAGTGCAGACGACGTCGTAAGGGATGACATACGTACCAATGGTCTCACGATAATGGATGCCGAAGACCGCGCAAAGTGGATACGTAAAAGTTGAAAAGTGGACGCGATCGGTATTAACGCTTGGATGCTGATGATGATGACCAAGCAAACATAACGAATAAAAAAGGTTCATCGGTTCAGTAATTTATTCGAACATTTATTATATTCCATAAAAAGAACTGACAAAAGATTTTTCGTCACAGAAAAAATAAACCAACAGGATTTGTGTTTAAAAAATATAAAATAATCGAAATTGAAATAGTTATGAACCGCCAGGAACGCTTTCAATTCGGTCCGTGTAAAACAAGGCCGTGATTAATTTCAGGGGACAGTGTTTTCAGCGAAAATGTGAACCGAACTTACTTATTTGACAGGAAGTTTACTTCCTGTAAGTTCGGGTTCCGCTTTAGTTTGGATTTTTTTTGCAGATTATCACAATTTGCCAACACGAGCCACGGTACTTTACATCCTAAAATTTGACATTAGATACCATTACATCGTATGTACAATACGACATGCCGCAATACGCTTCCGGATTAAAATATCGACATTTTTACAGCTGGTCTTTTCATATTTTCAAATGGATGTGCAAAGTGGCGTCACAGTGCTCCCCAAGATGTCGCTTTGTCATGTTCGGATGCAGCCGCCGACGGCGTCGAGTCGCGATCGGCTGATTTATGAACTCATGACAACTTCAACGAGCTCAAAGCTAGCTGATTTGATATCTACAATGAAGTAAGAATTTGTCTTCGCCACGGAGATGGCTTTTATTTAAGTCACAATGAAGTATAAGCAGTATGTCCTCACGCAGATCCGAGCCACTGTACGATTTAGGGCAAAGTTGGCAGCCAAATTAGACGCGGTCTTTCGAAATGATTGGTCTTACTTGATACTGGCCCTTTATTGTTTTGGTTATTTTATGTATAAGGTGGTAGTAGGTGATGGTGGCTTTAGGTGTAATAAAGCATATTGTATTGTAAAGATATTCAGCAAAATCATTTATTTTGTCAAAATCTTTCTACCTATATCATTACGGCGGGTCTTTGGGTAGGCAAAAAAAAAAACCAAACGTCGCATGACTCGCTCCTTAAGCACCTCACTAGTGTCTTTAACATTCATAGTTCTATTCATGAATAATTGGTCGTATACCTATGTGAGATTACTCCTCGGCTCGTACACCCTTCGTCTTTCGCGTTGTATGTCTGTTCGGTCATTCTTTCCTCCTGCATTCTACATGTCCGAACCAGCGAAGCAGGCCAATTTTATTAACACCGACGCTCTCCTTCAGATGAGCTTTTTTCCTATGTCATCATTGTACATGTCAGCATTGGGAGAGTGAATGAAAAGAGATATGAATATTAAAGAATGTATGGATGTAGTGACATGGCGCCCGGTTCCGTCTGCCTGACATTGTGATGACCACGTCCTCAATCCTGGCATGTCCTCCAGTCGTTTAATACAGCTCGAAGCCCAGTTGCAGCGTCACGATGACGGCGGAGACGACCGCGCTCATCGCCGACAGCGGCGTCTGCCCGTCGACGGGCAAGGAGTCTGCCGCGCGGATACGTCCAGGACACACGGCTGAAATGGTCGCCATCTGCCACGTGCTGTAGTTGAGCTCATCTGCGTAATTAAATGAAAATATTAGGTAACTACACACTGACACGGATTAAAGATGTATGAAAGAGAATTGATATGAAAGTCATCTGTCTATCGTTAAATTAACACAAAATCGTTTGCGGGGTAGGCAGGGAGAACCGAGTGTCACATAACTTGGTCCTTCCATATCTCAATCGGTTCTTGAATATTCATAGCTCTTCTCATACACGCTCGCCGGTATATAGGGCTCCTGACAGCACCTTCTGATAAAACACGGACTGGAGTATCGGTGTTACACTAAAAGAGAATATCAGTGTTAAAATAAGAATGCATCTCCCTTCCGTCGAAGAATGTCGAAAGAATGCAGGAGGAAAGAATAACTAGATAGAACAAGTAGAAAGATGTAGGAACCGAGGAAGATCAAGACCTCACCTACCGCGACCAAATTGGTGAGCAGATTTATGTGAAAATTTCATCGCATCCCTTCAGATATTTTTCTTGTCAGAAAGAGTAACAAACATTCGTATCTACATTCTCACTAACTTGTCACATTTGTCATATTACTAGAGTAATTTTAATATTTTCGAATAGGTCAGAGGTTCAAAGACATAACTTAAAGAAATTATAGATATTTCCATTAAGAGACGAATCAAACGAAAGCTTATTACTGTGAATGTACAAAGTACACGTTAAAAAGGAAATAAAACGACTTTAGTTTGTGAAAAAAATAATATAAACTGGGGAAATTGCGTACTCCGTCCGGATTTGTTGCGGGAATGAACAAAAATATCTGAAAACAAATCAAGTGAATGTGCCATGATTTGAATAACGAGGAAAGTAGGCGACGTTGTTTAAAATTGGATTCGAAAGAAATTACACAAACTCAATTTGAACTGTGTCTTCGTAAGGCGTCTAGGGAACGGGAGTTCCCGTCAGGCTGTTCAACTACCTCTCTTTGTACAACGAGAGCTCCGTCTACCGAAAACAACAGCGACCGCCGGGTTGACGTGCCCTCTCACGGCATGAAACTCCACTAAACCCATCTGCTGACAGGCTGCAGTCGATGCTGTTTATCTTGCGTGTTCAATTAAACTGACATGTGCGCCGACAATATCGAGCTATTTAAAATTAGTGAAATTGACAGCTCATTCACAACTTTTTTACCATAAAAATTCTTGCAGTCTTTTTTTTTTTTTTTTTTTTTATTTATATTAGTTCAGCATAGTGGCCCCTCTTTGCCTGATGGTAAGCGAAAGAGGAGCCCAAATCGCAACTGCAACTGACAGCATACTACATCCCGCATCCTGTCAGTTGACGCTGCCATGCTGACCCGCAAAATGCTTCTTCACGCTTCGTTTGAAGGATCCCATATTGTAGGAAGGAGGGAACACATGTGCAGGCAAGGCGTTCCACTTTTTGAAAATATCTGTCTTGAAAATATTAACTTTAGAATACTGACTATAAGAACGCCTTGTTGCATATACATTAGTTATGGTTACCATAATTCTTACTATGTGTCGTGAAAATAAAACATATACAGCTTGAAGCATTTGTGTGCATGAACGTGTCTGTATGTGTTGGACTGTGTGTTCAATGTATTATAAGTATATATTTATGAACAGAAGATATTAACGTATGTTTACGTAAGTGCCAAGTTATGGAAACTTTACGTAGTTCATAGATTCATGCGTAGTTCAGCACGAGGTCGTCGGTAACAACACAAGCTCCCAGCTGGTAGTATCCAGGTGCGTCCGCCCAAAGGTGACTACAGTACTCCATGTGCGGTCTGACTTGTGACTTGTATAGTATAAGTCTTTGTCCAGCGCTGAAGTACTACTTTGTTCTGTTGAGCATACCAAGTTACTCGGACGCCAGTTTGACCTTCTCCTCATCAATGGGTGGGAGAGTAATATTTTGGGTAATTGTAAAGTATTTAGACAAATAGGTAGTGTGTGTTCAGCATTACGACATATGTTTAACCTGAGAATATGTAGGGTCCTGTGTAAAAATTGAGAAGCTGAGCACAATGCGGCTAGCGTCGCAAGCAGCTAGTAGTTATATTCGCCTAAACGGCTACAGTGTGTGATGTTTACTGTACATGTGAGGTACTGAGTTGATATGAAAACAGGTAATTTCACTTTATTTTCCATACTGAGAGAATTATTACTATTACTGAAGAAAAAGGGAACAGATATACAACACGAAAGTAGAAGAATGTAGGTGCCGAGATAGCGTTAGACTCACCTTGGTACGTGAGTCATGTAGTGCCCGGTTCTCTCTGCCTAGCCCGCAAGGACTTGGCGTAAAGTCATAGATAAATACAGATTACTAACAAGTTACTGTGAGGAAGTGAGCAAGGTTACACACAGGTCAACCTAACTTCGATGAGCTCGGTGGCGCAGTAGTCAGTGACACTGTTTTGGCACCAACGCTCGTGGGTTCGATTCCGACACAAGACAAATGTTCGTGTGCATGAACATGTCTGTTTGTCTTGGTTGGATGATTTTAAGAAAGGTAGGGTGCATCAAAGCAGGCCCTCTGGGAAAGTACCTCCACCTTACGGAAAACCGCTTCTAAATAACGGATAACACTCTTGACATAAACGAATATTCTTTATAGTTTCGCCGAATGTTTATATGTCTGAATTTACAATGACATATTTTTAAGATGGCAGAATTTTACTTATCATAAATTACCTTAGGCAAAATTTCGCATAATTTCGTTTAGCATAACGTTAATTTACGTGACTACGAAGATGGCAGAATTTTTATAACCACTCAGAATCAAAGTAAAAAAAGGATATTTCCCCGTTCGAAAAAAATCTGTCAAAGCCAGTGAGCGGAAATGCCCACCCAGATCTGGGCCGTTCAGAAGGTTGTTTTTTTGTTAGGTTTTTTATAACCACCCGGAAACGAAGTAAAAAAGGGCAATTTTATTTTAAATCCACCAGAACGGGATGATGGCTCTCACTGTAAACTTTCTGATATGACAGTTCTGCCTTTTAATGACTATATGTATGAAATGTATGTCAAGACACGATTCAGACAGTGAACTTTCTGCGACATAATGGTTCTACTTTTTAATTACTATGGATATGAAATGTATGCCTAAAGACGATTCTGATTTACACTGTTCTGCGTTTTGGGTAAATGAGTGCAGGCCAAACGATTTACCACGAAATTAACTTTCTGCCATCCGCTGCTATGCATAATAATATTATAACATAAAAAAATCTGCTATTATATTTACCACCAAGATCCATGTCGTTAATAGCAGCCGCCAGCAACTTGACCTGATCGAACCTGGAGGCCACTCGCTGCCCCATCACACCCAGGGCTATGTAGATGACCACTTGCCGAAAGCTCGCTGCGTATATGGCCACTGTCGTAATTGAATTAGTTACCTGGTTGAGAAGAAGCACGTTAATTCATTCTTTAAAATATATGTAAATAATATTGACGAGCTCGGTGGCGTAGTGTTGAAACGCGCTGTTATGGTACTTTGACACCAAGGGTCGTAGCTTCGATTCCCACACAGGTCAAATATTTATGTGCATGAACATATCTGCTCGTCTTGGTCGTAGTTTTTTAAGAGAGGCAGGGCGAATCTTGCCAGTAAAGTGTTTGAAAGGACAATGCTTGACCAATTGCAACTCTATTTTAAGACCAATGAATTTTTTCATAATTCGCAATACGGATTTACTCCTATGCTACAGATGCAGGAGTAGCAGGCTTCTGTGATCTCTCCAAAGCTTTTGATCATGTCGACCATCGGATATTATTGCTCAAGCTGTGCCGTTGTATATTAGAGGTAGAGAATGATCTGCCCTACGTGGTACAGAAAATGGCTGATATGCTACTGTTTGCAGATGATACTTCTTTAATTTTTAATGGTACTCGCCTGTGTGAAAATATTGACAATGTAAATAGTGTTCTATCTGCCATTCTAAATTGATGCACAGGTAATAATCTCTTATTAAACTCAAGTAAAACTAAATGTATAAAATTGTCTACCAAATGTGACTTCTGGTAATATAGAAGTTTTGACAATAATGTACTAGAATTTGTTACAGTATTTCTTGGAATTACAATGGACTCCAAATGCAGATGAGCCGCCACGTGAAAAAACTGACCAGTAAGCTCAGATCCGCCGCATATGCAGTTAGGGGAATTAGACAATTGACGGATGTGGCGACTGCGCGCTTAGTCTATTTCAGCTACTTTCATAGCATTATGTCGTATGGTATACTGTTGTGGGGAAAGGCGTTGGATATTAAAACTATTTTTATATTACAAAAGAGAGCCATGCGCTCTATTTATAACATGGGCGCCAGGGAATCACTTAGAGAACTATTTCAAGAAATAAATATCCTCACGGTTACCTCTCAGTATATTTATGAGAATATAACG
Source organism: Pyralis farinalis (assembly GCA_947507595.1). Lineage (NCBI taxonomy): Eukaryota > Metazoa > Arthropoda > Insecta > Lepidoptera > Pyralidae > Pyralis > Pyralis farinalis. The sequence goes on along the minus strand of OX382268.1, from coordinate 1,511,957 downwards.
TATGATCGTAAAAATATAGTCATTTTCAAAATTTTGTAAAAATCTTAAAAGCAGGAATAGATTGCGTATGCCGGTACCATTTAGTTCACGAGAACTAGCGCCGGCAGGCACCCACCTTTCACCAGTAACAGATGGGTGCCATCGCAGCCACGGCTTCTACCTGTAGGGCGGCTGTGCCCCTGCGAGGGAGTGAGCTCGCCAATTAACTCCAGAAGCTGTTACCCGCATAGGTGACGAACTACCTACGAGAGATACTTGTGGACAGCGGTAACCCGTTTACATCAGGCGGGCGGCATGGATGTTTGACACCCGAGGCTGTATACAAAATATTCTTACACTGCTGAAGTTAAGCGAGTTGATGAGGAATATGGTTGCAAACGATTTTGTAGCGAAGTAGAACTCAAACGTCAGTATGATAGACAACTGAAACAAAATGAAGTATTCATTTAAAGACAAACTTAACTATAGGGCTCTCGCCTCTGTCAAGGTTCCAGCAAGAGTAGCTTGAACCACCAGACTAGCCAGGGACGATGGTAAGCGACCCGATGACTTGCCGTTGATTTTTTGGAATATTTTTTTTTATACGAAGTCGGGGGGTATACATGCATACGACCCACCTGATGTAAAGCAGCTACCGTAGCCTATGAACGCTTGTAATACATTAAGTATCGCCCGCGCCATGCCACCTCTGCTGCTAATACGGCAACTCATTAGGAGCTTGCTGGTGACCTCACTTACACGCAGGAACACAACAACCCTCTGAGGAGTTGTAATTAAACTGTGGTTTTCTGTGAGGTGGAGGCACTTCCTCAGACGGGCTGATGCACCCTACCTTTCTTAAAAACACCCTAATCAAAATAAAGAGACTTGTTCAAGCTCACAACTGTTTGTCCCGAGTGGGAATCGAACCCACGAGCGCCGGTGTCAATTTTTTTGTGTCAAACAAATTCTTTGCAATTTCGTGCACTGAAAATAGTCTAACGTTGGCAAAGATAATAAATTGGGAAGAAAATATTAAAATTTACGATAGCTTTACAGCTATAAATGCGAAACCATTATTCTCCCATCACTCTCTCTGTTTGTTATTGTTATGAGCTAAAAGTATCCGCGGACCGCTCGATAATACCTCGGCTGGAGTGTTCATCCAATACTACACAAACGATCTAATTTGTAAAAGCTTTGTGGTCAATTTTAATGAATAGAAGTAGTACACAGTAAGAAAAGGCACAAATATAGTACGAAATACAAAGAGGCCGAATTCCAGAAACATTACATATGAGTCGGAGTGAACTTTCACCGCCAATTAGTTCATGCGTACTAACGCCGACCGGCACCCGCCCACTACCGTTAGTAGATGCAACATGCCGACGCTGCCATGGCTGCTCCGGTAGTCTCCAACTCTACGTTCGTCCTCGCGATTGCCCGCCATCTGGAACAGAAACCACATGCACCCGCCACCGTTGCTGCTATGACTGCCCTAGTCGTTGCTGCGACACGTGTTGCGCTTCTCCGGTTCCTGAGCTGTTCCAAATGGCGGGCAAACGCGAGGACGACTACAGCAGCCAATTTTAGGAAACAGGATAACATTAGAAACAATTAGAAGACATATTATATAGAAAGCAATCAGATCATATCTACACGTTCATGCAGCCAGTTGTGTGTCATGTGCTAGAATCGAACTTCAGTATAGTGAAAACTTAGTTCAAAGGTGTATGAAACATTCTCTTAACCAATGTACTAAAACTTACCACCGGCTGCCATATTTTATTAATTTTTTTAACAATGTGTAGCAAATCAAAATAGACATCGTATATGTCTAATACGCTGTTTGTTTTCTTGCCATCTTTGACGATGTTTTCGAGATATTTAATGAAGAAATCAACTCTTGAACATAGCATCTGGGCAATGCAAGTCAGTATTATTATTTCACAGTCCCAGACTACGCTGAAGAATATAGTAGGGAAAAAGAATATGTAATTGCTATCTTTCCTCATGCTAACGACAAAGAATATTAAAATATAATGGCCTAATACATAAACAGCTCCGACCACGTTATACCACATGATTTTTTTATCATCCTTTGGAGTGTAACCAATGTTTCTATCCAACTTCTGGATAGCGAGTAATAGTTTTCTTACTTTATTCTTGAGAGACACTGATGCGGTCTTGGTCATTATCATTATATAGTAAATCGTCTGTATTAACGACACCATTGGTCGATTAAATGGTTTCCATGGTCGATTATATATGTACATATATTTATAAAGTCCCGTAGCTGCGAAGCTTAGCATTCCAACAAACATGAGTAAAGTGTACGCGCGGTAGAATATAGATCTATGTAAGTTTTTCATCGACGATGTCGCTGTGAGAGTCATGGAAAATGGATACAGGATTATGTAAGGTCTAAATATATTATTAAACGGTAAAGTCATATTTCAGGACGTCCGCACCACTGAAAATGATCACTGTGTCTGACTTGTCAATGATTATTGGGTCGGAGCTATTCCTTTATATATTAATAAATAATGAGTCGGTACTATTAATGCTATTTTGTATATTACTTAAATGTATTCAAATTGACACGAATAAATTATTAAATGCATGTTATCAACTTTATAGCATAGTTACGGCTTCAATCGCTAATGACAGCAGTAGCGTAATGCGTAACACTATTTTTATATTGCCTCATTCGATCAATTTTTACACTAGACTATAAAAATTAGTTAGAAGATCTGACTATGATTCGAATGTTGATGCCAATTATGAAACCGTAGGAGATATTAGGTTCTAAAAGCGTAGTCTGGAATTCTTCTTTGGGGTAACTCCGCGGACATTAGCACCATCTTTTTATTGCAAAAGAGAGCTATAAGAGCTATCTACAAACTTGGTCCCCGGGAGAGCCTTAGAGAAAAATTCAAAGAAATAAATATTTTAACAGTCGCATCGTAATATATCTATGAAAATCTTTTGTATGTCCATAAAAACAGAGACTCGTTTTGTAAAAAGAGTGATACTCATAACATAAATACTAGATATAAGCATAATCTTGTGTTACATGCAAGCTGTCTCCACAAAATAAGTAATTCTTTTATGGGGCAATGTATACGGTTCTATAACAAACTTCCCAGCAATATAAGAGAATTGTCAATAAACAAATTTAAAACTACTATTAAAGCCAAATTGTGTAGCAGGGCATATTATAAAGTATCTGACTATATTAATGATAAAAATGCCTGGGAGTGAGTCGATCCAATTATAATGTAATTAATAAATTATGTAAATTTGTTTGGATACCAAAAGAGGGATGCCTGAGTATATTGTCAGTATTTTTATCAGTGCTCACCTAGTCATACACTGCACGGCAGGGAAAAAAATTGTGACGATTCCAAACAAATGTAGCCATTGAAAATATAAATATATTGATCAATACTCAGAACCTCATACCGTCTTCTCTCTTTCTTCATACCGCACTAGTTCGAGCTCGAACAGAATCCTACTAAGTCGTAATAAGAAGTGATTAGCTACACATCCTTAGCGCTGTAATAGCCCGCCAATAGTTTTTCCCCAGCACGGAATGGACAGTGAGCTATCAGCAAACTGCATTAATATGCTTTAGGATCAGAAAGGGAGGTGTAATATCGAGTTCTCGATATCATTCTCGATCTGCGCATTCTCTTGCATCCTGTTGTCTCGTTTTGATCAACATTAAATTTATTAGATCTGATTATTCTGCTTCCTTTTGATATCCATCGTTGTCACCACTCTCGTCATCATGAAATGAAGTAGGATATAAGGTTTCCGTGTATCGACAATCTCTCCAAGATTTCCAAACTCGAAAGATAGTAATACCTTTTAAAAATGGTTTTAAAAGTGCAACGCGTCGAAATCCATACATCAAAGTATTACGTTGCGGTGCTCCTAGCGCCATCTCTTGTTTATCATTTCAGTTGCGACTACCCCTGATGTCAAGTCGTGGTACTAAATGGATATATTTTTTAATCTGTATACCTAGTCTTGCCATAAATACTGAAACAAAGAAAAAAAATTCTATTGCAAACAACATTTATTACTTTTACAGTGTGTTAGTTTAATACATAAATATAAAACAATTTAAAATATAAAAAGCTTATTCGAAGTGGTCTCCATTGGTTGTCATACAGTCCTTTAAACGTTGAGGCTAGTTATCAATAGAAGCACGCACTCTTTCCATGGGAAAATTCTTCAATGCCAATCGTACGGATTGTTTTAGGGACTCCAAATTATCATGGCATTTAGGCAACCCGTACTCTCTAAAACTGACCATAAATCATAATCCAGCGGTTATCAGTTAAGAAATGATCAGTACGTCTCTTATAGGCTGCAAGTCCTAAGTCATCTTTTAAAATACGCGACATGGTTCTAGGTGCTATCTTCATCTCCCGAGATAAAATCTTTTGCTTTCGGACAGGATTTCTTCGAATTCTTTCCCTTACTGCTTTGACCACCTTTTTCATACGAACACTACGTGGACGGCCTGATCTTTTTCTGTCACAAACAGAGGAGGTCTCATTGTACTTATTAATAGCCCTGTACATAAACATTTTACTAATACCAAGCGTATGGAGAGTTTTAAAAGTTGCATTTGGCTCCATACCTACTTTGTGTAATGCAATCACAGCGATTCGGTTCTTTTTATCACCCCACTCCATTTTAATATCGCAAAATATTGTACAATGTATTGGCGCCAAAATGCGAAAACCCAATGAACAATCATATAAAAATGACAGATTCCAAATTCAAATGCAATATTTTGTTTATTTTTAATTGTAACAGTATTTATGGCCAGAATAAGTGGTTAAGTGAATGCAATTTTTATTCAAAATCAGCATATAATATTATTATTTTTTATAGTACGTCGGGAAACATACAAGCTAATACGACCCACCTGATGTAAAGCGGGTACCGTAGCCTATTAACGCTTGCGATAATTATCACTCACGCGATGCCTCCTCTGCTGCTTACACAGCAACTCCTTGGGAGCTTACTGGTGGCTTCACTCACACGCAGGAACACAAAAACACTCTAGGGAGTTGTTATTTGCAACACTTCTTGTATTGTCAAAGTCAATGTGTGGTTCAAATGTAAATTATCCCGTCCATAAGCAAATTAAAACCGACGTTGCTTAATTGCGTGTTCCGTTTTTTTTACGTAACCTTGGGAAGCGTACAGCATGATATCAAATGGTTAGCGTAGCCATCGAATGCTTGCAATACAGGAAGTTTCACGTTGTCTCTCCTGCTACACTAACAAAGCAACTCTTTATGAGATTACTCGCTGGAACACAACCCTCTAGGAAGTGTAAGTGGTTACCGTAGACTTTAAACGTTTGTAACACATTAAACATCACTCGCGCGATTGTTGCTACGAGTAATATAGCAACAGCCTACTGGTGACCTCACTCACACTTGGCTTGGGGGTTGTTATTTGGCTGCGGTTCTTTGTGAGGTTCCCAATCGAACTGTTTTAATACTACCTTTACTTAAAACACTTAGGCCAACACAAACCGACATGTTAAAGTAAACAAATATTTGTTCTCTTTGGGAATCGAACCCACAAGCCTTGGTGTTAACTAACCACTATGCCACCGAGCCCGTCAAATTTCTATAATTCTTTTAAAATAGGTAGGATGCATTAATACAGCCCGCTTGCAGAAATACCTCGAGCTCACTGAAAACCGCAACCAAATAACAACTCCCAAGCCTAGAGGATTGTTGTTGTGGCATCGCGCGAGTCATACTTCATGTATTTCAAGCGTTATACATCAGACGGGCCGGATACTTGTATGGCTACCGACGTTGTATAAAAAAAGTACTTATATATTATAGACAAATGCCATGCAAATGTTTGCTTGGAGGTACTTTGAGTTAATAACAGAACACGGTAAGTACCAACAACCCTGGGTATAAAAACTATTGCGGCCAGACATCACGTCTGCCCCAATAATTGCCAGTCTAAGCAGACAACATGAGCACCGCCTCCCCCTCCCCCCACCCGGGACAACCCTCACACAAGCGGCTTGCCCTACGTCTGATAGTTATCCACTTAACGGTTCCATTGCATCTGTCTGGAGATATCGTTCTAAATTGCGATACAAGACGTACATGGAGGAGAAAAATTGGCCAAGAGTGAGTTGGGCAGTAAGTTAAGGTTCCGTAATTGGAGATCTGGGTGGATTCCTAACCCTTGCTGGTATAGGAGCGCAGATGAAGTGACGTTGACTTTGGATAGCTTCAATTATGTCTAATAGAGGTAGGATACACCAAGACTGGGGAATTACCTCCACCACGCAGCTAAAAAATAACTCGTTAGGAATTTATTGTGTTACTGGGTATGTGTGAGGCTTTTTTATATAACGTCGGAAGACATACAAGCATATGGACCACCTGATGGAAAGTTAGTTACCGTGGCCTATTAACGCTTGTAATATAATAAATGTCACTCGCGCGATCCCTTCTCTGCTGCTTAGACATCAACTCCTTAGGAGCTTACTGGTGACCTCATTCACATGCAGGAACACATCAACCCTCTAGGTAGTTGTCATTTGGCTGCAGTTTTCTGTGAGGGGGAGGTACTTCCCCAGACGCCCTACCTTTTTTAAACAGCAGAGGTTGCCAGCAAAGCATGAGGGTCACCCCAGGTGTTTAAAATGTTCATAGGCTACGGTAACTGGTTACCGTCAGATAGTCGTACGCTTGTACGCAAATAGTACTATATCTACGTACAGTTATTTATTATGACACTTTGCCCTAACAAAGAGACAAATGACAGGGCATACCTGCCATTAGAAAGAGATGTATATATATCTTAAGAGATTTATGCTTTGTGCCGAAGTACGTATAGCCGCGACGCGAGAGCGTGCCCAACTGAATGTGATTTGGGCAATTACCTTACTTTCGTATTGCCATCCTAGAGCGTGTACGACGTATCTATAACTATAAAAACATCTTAGTATGGTCGGTAAACATTTCTGTTTGATAAATCAAACTGCAGGGGTGAACGGGTTTACCAGTAAGCTTCTAAGGAATAGTTGCTACCCCTGCCTCTAACAAATGGCAGGGGTAGCAACGCGTGAGCTGTCCTAGTGTTATCGGCGCCCATAACGAAAAATTGAGTGGTTTTTTTTCTAACGGTTTATATCAAGCGTAGTGTTTAGTAACGCTACATTGTCACTAACGTTCGTGGGTTCGATTTCCACACGTGACAAACATATGTGTGCATTAAAATGTCTGTTTGTCTAGGTTTGGACGTTTTTAAGGGAGGCAGAGCGTGTCAAATTACTCTCGTTAAGTACTGCCACCTTATAGAAAACCGCTGCCAAATAACAATTCCCTGGAGGGTTTTCGTGTTATTGCATGTGAATGAGGTCACCCACAAGCTCCTAAGTAGTTGCTGTGTGTGCAGAGGTGGCAAAAAAAAAGTTTTTTTTTTTACATCGGCCATCAAGCTCCCCCAAGCTCCCCACGGAACCCTAAAGACATGCACCTACACGTGAACATAAATACCTATCGGAGAAATTGAATTCTCTTTGCGATGCGTTGTTTAAAACATATTGTTTCAGAGTTTGTTTACTTTCTACGCGACGCCATGGTTTTTGTACAAAATCTAAAGGCAATCGAACATATGATCCACCTGACTCTCTCCTCTCCTGTGAAAGCTTGTAATCCAATTTGATTATGATCTTATCTTCATACCTAATGACGAGCTCGGTGGCGGTGTAGTTACAAATTCTACTTTAACACCGCCTTGGTAACCACTGGGCTCGTTGGTACGACTCCCACACAGGACAGACTTTGTGTGCATGAACATTTCTGTTTCTCTCGATCTGTAAATTTTTAAAAGAGGTAGGGTGCATCAGAGCAGCCTATCTGGGGCAAATACTTCCACCTCGCAGAAAACAGCAGCCAAATAACAACTCCCTAGAGGGTTGTTGTGTTCCTGCGTGTGAGTGAGGTCACCAGTAAGCTCCCAAGGAGTTGCTGTGTAAGCATTGTTGTTGTTTTCTTGCGAGTGAATGAGGTTACTAGTAAGCTCGTAAGGATTAGCTCTGTTATCAGTAGGAGTGGCTCGCAAGTATAATACGGTAAACGCTTTTAATCGGGTGGGCCGTTCACTTCCATGCCAGCCGACGTTGTTTAAAAAACCTAAGTTAACTATTTCACTCTTTCAGCGTATCCTGTTGATATTTTTTTTACTCACAAAGTGACAAACAAGCGTAGGGCCTGCGTGATGACTGCGCTGTAGTCTGGGATGGCATTTTATGTGGTTGAAAGGATACCGCGAAATACTGATTCCTTCCTTGACATATATTTTCAATTTATACCTAGAAAAGGGTGTATTCCCTCGTCGCTTAAAACAAGCACTAGTACGTGCCCATAAGGGGTGAAAGGATGGCGTTCTTCAAGAAATGCGTAACGAGGTTTTTAGAGGGTCCGCAACGTATGAGTGACACCCCTGGTGTTGCAAATGTCCATAGGCTACGGTGACTGTTTGTGAGGAGCTCGGTGGCGCAGTGGTGAAACGCGTTGTTACTCTACTTTGACACCAACGCTCGTAGGTTCGATTCCCACACAGTACAAACATTTGTGTGCATGAACATGTCTGTTTGTCTTGGTCTGGGTATTTTCTATGTATGATAAATATGTATTTACAAAAAAAAAAATGTATTTACGTATGTTTATCAGTTGTCTAGTACCCATAACACAAGCTTCGCTTACTTTGGGCTAGATGGCGCTGTGTAATTTGTCCGACAATATTTATTATTATTATTTATATTTACTGTTTACCATCAGGCAGGCCGTATGCCTGATTTCCACCTTAGTGGTGTAAAAAAAGGACACTGCATAAACAACTACAGGCCTGGGTTAGCCCCTGGAACAAGAAGAGGCGGTTATTACTAGACAAGAAAAAAAATACAAGGTGTAATTACCGACAAGAGTTTATTACCAGAAAGAAGAAAAGAGTACAGTTCAAGGTCGCGAGTAAGAGAGTAGTGGTTTCCGCTACAGTTGCCTATATGACAGCAGAAGTGCAGCGGGCGCGTCGAAGATGGAGGCAGCCGTGGTGCAGCGGGGGCTGGGTGCGATGGTGCAGCGTGGCGATGTAGTAGCTCCGACGCAGTTGTGCATAGACTGACAGCAGTGTCGGCGTATTCTACCCGTACGGAGGAACCTTGGAACGCACACGTCCAGTATTGACTCCCGATTGCCATCAAGTCTCCAATGCTAGCCGCGGGATAAGCCCAGTGTGAAGAGAGAGCATTTGAAACGGCAACCGGAATAAGGTACAAGAAAAGAAAGGCTTTAATACTAGAATTGAAAGCAAGTTAAATTAATCGCTTGAAAGGCTTAACTACATTTGAATTATTTTAAAGCCTTACTATTTAAATAAAGAAACACAGAAACTCCTTGATGAAGCCAAGTTCGTTATTATACAAAATTACCTACTAGATTATTATAATAATTCGGTTTGAAGAACCGTTGACCTAGTAACACAACAACATAAGTAGGTAGGACTCGACATGTATGGTAATGGTTAACTAGTCAGTATTACAAAGAATCTTCGTCATGAGTACCTACCGTAAGCGGTAACCAACTAATAAATTAACATTGAATATAGCACGAAGCTGTAAGAAATAAGAATTAGTTTTATGCCGGTAAACACGGAAGTAAATACATAGGTACCCAAATTGTAGACCGAAATTCTAACCGAAATTCCAGAATGTTCGTAGATGTAATAAAATATGTTTTAAGAATTATTTTAAAATTGAATGTTATAATTGTAATTAATAAAATATGTAAATTTGTTTGGACACCAAAAGAGGGATGCCTGAGTTTTTTGGCAGTATTTTTATCAGTGCTCACCTAGTCATAAACTGCACGGTAGGGGAAAAAATTGTGACGATTCCAAACAAATGTAGCCATTTTTACGGAATAAAAAGATTTTGACTTTGACTTTGTATATTTTTTTAAGTAATTTGTTAAATTTAGATTTGCAAAATTAACAGGTTTCACTCGTGGCAGCGACACCTAGCGGTAGGTAGTGGTATCTACTATACTGCTATGCGATAGTGACATATGAGGTGTGTTTTACAACCGCCAGATTGCGCTAGTTGTAGCATTTCGAGACGAGTTATAATACAGTCATGTTTATATTGCCAATACTGTGAAACTAGTTAGGTGCTAACGGTAAACCGCTACAATCTCATCTCATCATCTGGCACAGAAACCGCAAATTTATAGCATGTTATTTTAACGACTAACATATACAGCGCCTGAGGATGCCTCGTAGAGAAATACGTGTCGCAGAGACGACCGGAACAGACGAGGCAGAGATAACCGGAGCAGCACAGGCAGCAACGATGGCGGGTGCATGCGGTTCATGTTTAGGTCGCGGGCATTAAAATAGACTTTCGAAAAATAACGTCAATCTATTTAGCAATTGAAGCCAGTTAAATGTAGATGAAACCGCGTGACACCGCTAGTATTACGTATGGCAAAGTATATAGTTAAATTTGATACGAAATTTCTTTGTCTCCTATTTTACTCCTGTAAAAGTTAAAAATATTCGTAGCTTGTAAAAAAGTTTTCGCAACTTCATACGTCGGCTACACAGAAAATAAATTACAATGAAAAATATCATTAATGATGCCGAGGAAGTTTTTCTTTTCCACATTATTCCCTGAAAACTACTGTTCTGCCAAAACTTGCGTATTTATGCGAATGTTTCGTTAACAATGACAATTTATCAAACATTTTTTGCGATGAAAGTTGAGTGTGAGGGGAGTTGATATTCGTATCAAAACGTCGTGCGAACCTCGTGAAGTATTCGTTCCCAAATTGTTTTGATAAAGTTATTATTGGGTAAATATTATTAGAATTCTCCATTATTGGATTATTCTTAATGAGCTCGGTGACGCAGCGATTAATAACGCGATTTTGTCATCGACGCTCGTAGGTTCGGTTCACACGTGGCAAACATTCGTGTGCATGAACCCCCCTTGCTCTTTTCCTGCACGCTCGCCGGTTTCTAAGGCTCCGGTTTGTAATGTTAGAGGATATAATATCATGTATACCTAAAAACAGGTTCACATATCAGCAAACATAAGATATTGCGCAGTGCTAACAACTTCTAGAAGGCCGTTGATCATGAACAGAAATCTAGTCGGCCCGAGGGTACTCCCTTAATTATACTGGAACTAGTCACGTAGAGCTCAGGTCTAAAATCTTTTTGTTTGATACAACAGCGGGAGGCATACAAGCATTCGGGCCATCTAATTGAAAGCGGTTACTGTAGCCTATGAACGCTCGCAATGCGTTACGTGTCACAGCAATTCCTTAGGAGCTTACTGGTGACCTCGTTTACATATAGGAATACAACAACCCTCCAGAGAGTTGTTATTTGATTGCAGTTTTTCTGTGAAAGTACTTCCCAGATGGGCTGCTTTGATGCGCCCTACCTCTGCTAAAAGCCTGGATATATTGGTAATACTCGCTATATAAACTAGAAATCAGCTTTAAAACTTCGGTGTAAAACGTGGACAAATATTTTTTTTTTCATTAGGACGTCTTTGCGAACCGAATTAAATGCTTTTCTTGTGATTGAAATGTCTTTCTTCTTGTCTTGTCTAAGGATAACCTTACATCATCTTGACGATCCCTGTCCATTTCGGACAATACATAAATAATAATCAACGAAGTTAGTGTGGGTATTGCTAATGGAGCGGCCCGTCTGGAACCCGCGCTGAAAGTTTGAGAGCAAGGGGCGAATTTGTTGCATAATATAACGGTGAAGGCTGGCATTTTTTCCCACTTTATATTAGTTAAAATTTATAGCTATATATATATATATATTTCATTTATTTTATTTCAGAACAATACAATATATACATTACTTAACTAAAACTAAATAAATACACAATAAAACTAAAACTAAATTACATCTAAAATTTAATAAATCTAAGACTGGATTCAAATACCTTCCCGAAAGTTGATAGCCCTGCGATCGAGCCATAATCATATACATCAGATGTGCGCTGGTCTTGGGTATAGGAATAACTTTGGATAATGCCTATTTATGTGGAAAGACAGGCATTCAATTTCGATAATATTTTCAGGTAGGTTGTATTATTTTATTGTAGCATATACTGTTCTAAAAAGAGATGTACTATACAGCGAGGGAGATAATTTATGATTATACTGTGCTATAATATATTATAACTTCACGCCAAATGCCTTGTTGAAATTATTATTGGTCATTATTTATTGCATTTATTTTTATGATGAACACTTTTGGGGTTTCTGAACTTCACATTATTCTTGGCAAATATTGCATTTTCACAGATAACATACTCGGGGTAATGTGGGAATTTTTAACGATTTAATTATGGCGCACGGTTGTCTTTTGAGCTTTAATTTTTTCCCTAATTTTCTATGGGGCATTTTATTAATTTTCACAGTTTTCGATTTCTTTTTAGGGTTCCGAACCTTAAAAAAACCTATCATATAAGGATCACTTTGTCGTTCATCTGTCTGTCAAGATCCTTTGTCTCAGGAACGGGTGGAGCTATCAAGATGAAATTAATATCAAATACTCAGGTCCGCAATCCCTTCGAGCAGTGAAAAAAAACAAATCTCGAACTCAACACAATCAAAAGATACGGCCGTTTATGACCCGTTTATGCGAATATTTTGAAACTCGCAACATAATTCATTATGTTGCGTAGGTCTTCAGACCTAGAGGGTATTTCCCGTTGACCTAGAATCATGAAATTTGGTAAGAAGCAATGTCATGTAGCACAAGTAAAGAAAAAAATCTGAAAACTGTAAATTTGTACATCACGAAAAAAACGGAAAATAATATTCGGAAATATTTTTTTACGGAACCTTTTTATTTCTTTAACAGTATTTCCGAAATGAACATTGAAAAATAAATGATAAAATAACCCTGAAGAGTTAGATCTTTTTAAAAATCGTCATTTTAAATTACAATATCAGTAATAGCGATGCTACAGTAATGATGTATATATAAATATTGAACATTTTGTCGAGCTCGGTGGCGAAGTGGTGAAACGCGTTGTTACGCTACTTTGACACCAACGCTCGTGGGTTCGATTCCCACACAGTACAAACATTTGTGTGCATGAACATTTCTGTTTGTATTGGTCTGGGTATTTTCTATGTATAATAAGTATGTATTTATATAAAAAAAAAATGTATTTACGTATGTTTATCAGTTGTCTAGTACCCATAACACAAGCTTCGCTTACTTTGGGGCTAGGTGGCGCTGTGTAATTTGTCCGATGTCAAGCGATAAAATTTAATAAATATGAATGCATAGCTGAACCATTTTCAGATATCTTTGTCAATTGAATATTCGTCAAGGCTATAACAAGCCATTTTGAATTTCGTACATATTTATAATTGTCATTTACTCGGCGGTGAAGGTATACCGTTCGTCCAAGAAATTATATTTTGAAAGATGTGCGATCTAACCTAAGTTACGTCTATTTTTCCCTGTGGACTGTATAGGTCTGCCGGTAGTTGCTCCATGTAGAAATCAGTATCATCACCAAATCTTTAGGCTTAGGTATCGGACCCTGCCAATCCTAATGAATTAGGAAACTGGATAACATTAGGAATAAGATTTAAAATTTGTTTTATAATAGTGTGTAACAGTGAGGATATTTATTTATTTGAACAGTTTCTTAAGTTTCCCTGAGACCGGCGCTTCACCTGCCGTAGCTGTTTCCTCCCTGCTGTAAAGCCATATTCTGCATCATGAAAAAAATCGTTGATCTTAAAATAATTGATCAAGTATTAAGAATTGGATGGCGTATTTCCGTATATCATTCTAATCGAATACGCAGATTAAGCAACGTCAACCGCAGTCTGACGTATGGTTTTATCTATCTTGAGATTCGGAGTGCACGTTAAGTCGTCGGTCCCGGATGTTGTCGATAGATGACTGCCGTTAAGCTAAGTCAGTGGCCCTCGGGATGCTTGAATTCACTGGCCTCCGCCAATCCGCAGTTGAGCAGCGTGGCGGAGTATGCTCTAAACGCTTTCAGTTGGAGAGAGACCGTATCCCTGCAGTGCGATGAGTTAGAGTTGATGTAGTAGTTCGTTGTTTAGTATGTAAAAACTGGCAAATTAGGTATAATTTATAATTGTTAGCCGTTATCGGTCGAATCAGCCAAGATATACCATACCGCATTGTTGACACTACTTATTGTGGTATACGATCGTGAAGGAAGGATTATAGCCACGGCTTTACTCAACACGTGTGTAAAAATAGACATAACTGCGATGTATTTTCTAATGTGTACTTTTGATCCATTGTAATCGCAAGAATTATAATGTGTCTACTTTTTCAACACTTGGGCTATGATTCTGAAAAATGCTTGATTTTCAATTTTGGACAAATTATCTTCTTCTTCTAAGCGTTATCCCGTTTCCTAACCCGATAGATTCGGCGGAGTTCGCTACCAATGACGAAGATACTGATCTTTGCATAGAGCTACTCCACAAACCAGAGAAAACCAGGCCTTCCTTAGGTTAGAACACACGTCTTGAGAAATATAATTTCAGAAATAGGTTTTCCTCACGATGTTTTCCTTCACCGCCGAGCAAGTGATAAATATGTACATAAATCCGAAAACACGAGTTTAGTAGTACATGCCAGGATTCGAACCGAGGACTCGTTGGTCAATAGGCTGAATTCTTTTGATGTGAAACATCCGCCGTATGCCTTGAAGGAAGTTTCCCATGTCGTCATGCGTCAAAGAGATTGATTAACTTTGGGGCTTTTAAACCCCCGATTATTCTACGAAATAGTACGTAAAACTCTAAAATGATTTATTACAAATGAGTACGTAAGTGAATCGTTTTTTGTACTCTAGTAAACATGATCACATAAAAAAGGAAATCATCGACATTTTTTTACTCAAATCCAAATCAGTCACCGTTCAGCAATTCAACAGTGTTCATGTTTAAAAACTTACAATTGAAAATATTGTAAAACTAATATCAACGGAATATATATCAAACTATATAATATCATTATTGCTATTGCTATTGGATTTCCGATCTTTAAAAAAAATTCGAATCAGTGATATTAATATTGAATCAAAATAGGAGTGGTATTAACGATTTAGTGACTAAAAGTAAACAATAAGTTAATAATGATCAAAGTGCAGGCTCAAAGTGGTATAAAGCTACAATTAACATGTCCGATTCGTTCATGAGACTGCTACATCACATTTATAAGCAATTAGATCTCAGCTATTTTGTGTAACTCCGTTACTGATTAGTTCATGCGAACTAGCGCCGGCCGGCACCCAACCCATTACCGTTAGTAGATGCATACCGTCGCTGCCGTGGCTGCTGCAGTTGTCTCTGCTTCGGCTGCTGCAATCAATAACTATCAAGTTTTCAGGGTCAGTAAGCCCACAATTGTATTTTGCAAGAGCTATTGTCATAGCTGTTCACGGATCGCGAACAAGATACCGGAATTTTATGTGATTGATTGACATATTTATTTACAACAACTAAATGAGCTTCACAGTTGCCCAATTTGCTCTTTATTATTATCTTCTTTTCTCAATGAGTTATCCTGTTTCCTATCTAAGTATAATAAATAATTACTTTATTACAAAGAATACACGCGATCAATATTTACAGAGAAAAGACAGACAGAAATATGACATGTAACAAACGATGTATGGTGTCTGTCTTAGGCTAGTCGTCGGCGACGCCGATTTCAGGAATATTATTGTCTCGTCCAGAATATTCTCGTTATGCGTGCGGTTCGTGAGGTCATCGACCGCACGCACCAACCCCTACCACGGGTTCTGGCGAGTTCTCGAAGTAAGTTATCACTCCTTTTTAACGATTAATCTGTAAATTGAGCAACTAATTTTGGTTTGGGTGCAATTTTATTTTGAAATCAGTAGTTTATTTAACGTTGACATCTGATTTGAAACAAAAGTTATCAACCAACCACCAATTTACTACTTTTTTCACCTGACTGGTACACATAATAAGTGTACGGCAGCAGGTCGCAGCGACGACCAGGCCAGTCGTGGCAGCGACGGTGGTGGGGGCATGCGGATTCTGTTCCAGATGGCGGACGACCGCAGCAGCCGAGGCAGAGACTACCGGAGCAGCCATGGCAGCGTCGGCATGTTGCATCTACTAACGGTAGTGGGCGGGTGCCGGCCTGCGCTACGCTGCATGAACTAATTGGTGGCGGAAGCACACAAAGCAGGTTAGATCAAATTGGATATAATATTAAATCATAAACAGTTTATGACGTAAACTACAACGTAATTGTGTAGATTTGACTCCAGAATTAAACTGATCAAAAAGAGGAAAAAAAGAGGAAAGCAAAGCCTAAATTTTGTACATCAAAATATTCAAGGCTTTCCTGGCGGTGTAGAAATAGTACAGTTATTTTAGAAAAATATAATATTGATATATTATGTTTAACTGAACATTGGCTAAACAAAAGTGAAATATTATTTGGAATTAATAATTATAAAATAGTTAGTTGCTTTAATGGAGCGTCTTCGATTAGAGGCGGTTCAATGATTATTATAAAAAAAATCTACAAGGCCAATGGTCATTGTTAGGGTCTCTGTTGAATGCACTATTGAGATTTCATGCGATTTTTCATGCGAGTCTGTTTACACAAATTACATAATTATTTGTGTAAACAGACTTCTTAGCGGTGATGTTCAAATTTACACATATTCAGTCAAGCGAAATTGTTAAAATTTTTAAACAATTAAACATTAAAAACTCAGAAAATCATTGGGAATGTCCATAAAACAGTTTATTGTATTATTGAGTCAATAGCGCCTTCGCAAATACTTGGGATTTATTTTAAATCAATGTATAGATATGGGTGTGTTCCCAGACTTACTGAAATTTAGTAAATTAATTCCATTATTCAAGACTGGTGAAAAAAGTGAACTGGGGAATTACAGAGATATATCTATTTTGCTAGTATTGAGTAAAGTATTCGAAGACATAATTCTTGATCAATTACAACTCTATTTTAAGACCAATGAATTTTTTCATAGTGTAAAATACGGATTTACAGCAGGTAAATCTACTACAGATACGGGGGTAGCATTGGTCGAGTATGTTCTTAGCGCATGGGAGAGATCCCAGGATATTGTACGTGAAAAAGGATCTATATTGGCATATTTCTTTTAGCATTACTTAAAAAAAAAAGAAATGTAGAGAAACTATGAAAAATTAATAATATACAATATTGACAATGAAAGACAAGTCTAAGTACCTATGAGGGTCTAAAGGCAAATGAAGAATTTTATCTTTTTATTTTTTCGACTTATTTGTTCCCTGTAAAGTCTTGCTATAGTTTCATCTACATATTAAATCATGTACTACCATGTAGGAAAAGCAGTCCATTCTTACAGATATAATTCAGCTATTTTTTAATGATGTCGAATGAATTTATATATATATACTGGCTATCCGCCCCGGCTTCGCGCGGGTGATATGATCGCTACCAAACTTCACAGGATCACCTGCTGGGCTAACCTGAAGATTCACTGAAAATCTCATCAAAATCTGCACAGCCGTTTTTGAGTCCATAGAGGACATACAGACAAACATTCATTTTTATATATATATATATAGAAGATACAAATATATATAGATTATAGTATACATAGATCATCTAGACGGGAGTACTATTTATCCACTCTAACAATATTTAGAAATAAATGAAAAATCCAATCGAGTTCCAGTAGTAAGTCCTTTCTAATAACCAATTCGTATACTGTCGATTACTCAAGTTTGTTTTGGTGATTGTTTGTGCAAGTTGAGGAAACTGACCTCTTTTCCTTTTCATCATATGTTGTATGTCGGTAAAGCCATCCATCCATATCAACTCGTGCTCACCCCCCTGCAGGAATTTGGGTCTCCCTTCAACCGAAGTGGTCTAGAGCATACTCTGCCACACTGATCAAATTGGTGAGGCTAGTGTTAAGCCGCTCGAAGACCACCTGAGAAGTTTATACGGCATACCATAGCAACTTCTGTTCCATAACAAATTTTAGAAAAATCTAAATAATAGTATTATTGTTGAATATTTGATTTTTTCAACCGTGTACATCACTGGGTTGATAATTAAATCACCTCCCTAATGTCGCGACCAAAGACAATTGGTTCGCTCTTTTCGCCGTGGTAGCGGACGATTCGTAGTCGTTCGTCCGCCTTCCGCCGTATAACAGTTAGCGAGTGCATCAACCAAATTATTTACCTATTTTGCGGAAATTTGAACAGTACTGGTACCTCAAACTATATAATTGTGATGCGTGTGTGTTTTGCACGATTTAACTTTGTATCTCAAGACCACAAATCAGCTTGCCGGCCGGCCACCGAGTTTCCCGCCACGTGCCAAGGTAAGTGGTTTAGTTATCAAAACGGGTGACAAGGGGAATTATCACAATATTCAACCTCTAAATCGCCGACCCTCTGAAATTTAAAGTGTGCAATAATAATTTGACCCAAACCAGCCATACAGTCCACAATTTTAAAAATAAAGGTGTGGTTACGCCACATTTATAATGAGGGGTATTGCTGTGGAGAGTAAGTAAAGCCACAATTAACGATACTATGTATGTATATTTTGAACCGAGTTTCATGAGACGCGGTCCTTACACACTTCACTCGCTTCTTTAATATTCATAGCTCATTTCATGCACGCTCGCTGGTTCCTAAGGCTTCTGACATAACCTTCTGATAAAACACAACCAATTTGGTCATGGTAGATTAGTCTAGGTCTTCCTCGGCTCCTACATTCTTCCACTTTCGCATTGTATATTTGTATCGTCATTCTTTCATCCTGAATTATTTTTGCATGTCCGAACCAACGGACCATGCCTTTTTTTATCTTAACACCGACACTCTCTTTCAGACCAACTCTCTTTCGTACGTCATCATTACGAACGCAGTCAGCAAGGGTTATGCCACAAATTTTGCGCAATGCTCTCATCTCGACCGCATTTATTCTACTGTCATGCTCTCTCTACCATACCCAGCTTTCACTTCCATACGTTAGCGAGCTGTGCCTGCTAGCTTAGATTTCGGCTGCTTAGCAGTTTATCCAACGCTCTATTCCCTGCACTCACTCGTTTCTCCACACACTATTTATTGTGTTTTTCGCTTAAAGTTACGCATAATTTTGTTTTAAAGAGCACTACTTGTATTTATACAGTAATGTAAGAATACAACCAACCTAATTGCGTAGCGAACGCGACCGACTGGTGAACATGGCCGGTAATGTATCGTGCTATATCTAATATTGTTGATTTCGCTATAAAACAATGTTGGATATGATGCCAACTGCTTCCTTCTACAACTGTACCGCTTGTCGTCGGCGGGGAACTTATCCTCACACACCGGAATCATGACGCAATATCTGGTTCCAGAGAAGTTTTCTTCCGAGAACTTTTAAGTTGTGGTATGAGCTCAATGTCTAGGTTTCCTCAAAAGACTGCAGTATTAAGTGCTTATAAAGTTTTAGAGGAAGAAGTTTTCGAGGATCGATAATGTACGAGTAACGTCGCCTCTGTTGCAATGGAATGTTATGGTGACTTTTATCATCAGGCAGGTCGAACGCTTGTTTTCTACCTTAGTGGTTAAAGTAAATTAAAATTATATTTAACAATAAGATTAGAATCAGTGCTGGTTCCCCACCCTTCGAGCAGCGAAGCGTCTGAGAAGCAACTTCACTGCTATTCACCCCAAATTACAAAAAAAAAATCGGCCAAGTGCGAGTGGGACTCGCGCACCAAGGGTTCCGTACCATTATCTATAAAAAAATCGGCCAAGTGCGAGTCGGACTCGCGCACGAAGGGTTCCGTACCATTATCTATAAAAACAGCAAAAAAATCACGTTGGTTGTATGGGAGCCCCTTTAAATATTTATTTTATTCTATTTTTTAGTATTTGTTGTTATAGCGGCAACAGAAATACATCATCTGTGAAAATTTCAACTGTCTAACTATCACGGTTCAAGAGATACAGCCTGGTGACAGACGGACGGACGGACGGACGGACGGACGGACGGACGGACGGACGGACAGCGGAGCCTCAGTAATAGGGTTCCGTTTTACCCTTTGGGTACGGAACCCTAAAAAAGGCAAAAAAATCACGTTTATGTATGAGAGCCCCCTTAAATATTTATTTTATTCTATTTTTTAGTATTTGTTGTTATAGCGGCAACAGAAATACATCATCTGTGAAAATTTCAACTGTCTAACTATCACCGTTCATGAGATACAGCCTGGTGACAGACGGACGGACGGACGGACGGACGGACGGACAGCGGAGCCTCAGTAATAGGGTTCCGTTTTACCCTTTGGGTACGGAACCCTAACAAAAGCAGGCATTACGCAATTTCTCCTGCATCATTAATACGTTGTCATTCGTTGCTGTGCAAATGGCAGCTCTGAGGTCAATTATACACGCGATGCTAATATACAATAATGTCCTTCCATCTCCTGGAGAAAATGTCTGAAATTGAGATTACTGTGACTAAAGTATACGACTGGGGAAAGTTGAATCTTTTTTCTTTTTAAACTACGTCGGGAGGCATACAAGCATACAGCCAACCTGGTGGGAAACGGTTACCGTAGCCAATGAACGCATACAATACATTAAGTATCACTCGCGCGATGTCACCTCTGCTCATAATCGCTCCTTAGGAGTTTACTGGTGGTACCTCACGCACACGCAGGAATACAACGACCCTCTAGGGAGTTGTTATTTGGCGGTTTTCTATGAGATACTTCCCCAGACAGGCTGCTTTGAGGCGCCCTATCTCTATCTTTCTTGAAAACACCTAGATCAAGACAACAGACATGTTCAAGCACACAAATGTATGCGTATCGAATTATCCCAGTTATTCGAATTGTACCACGCACTGTTACGTAACGTAACAGCGTGTTTCCTACCACTGCGCCACTGAGCTCGTCCAAACCTGGTATAATTTAACATCCTCAAGACACAAGCACCATCACTAAGAGCTCAAGTGTTCTTGGCGTCGGCAGAGTATTTTAGCGAGATCAGTTCAGTACCGAAATCATCTACAGTGGGCCGGGACTATTTAGTATGAGACAGCTAAGTCAGCGTCTAAGAAACTTGATCTGTTTAACAGAGCGGAACAGTACTTCAGCTCGAGGTAAAGACTTTATGAGCATACGGCGGGAGGCATACAAGCCTAAAGCTCACCTGATGTGAAGCGGTTACCGTAGTCTACAAACGCTTGCAATACATACATACACAACTTATTTCTACTTCTATGTTTTTCGCTGAAGTTTGAAAACGACTTTAAATTTTTACGGGCATACATTATGTTTTCATAAATATATTGAGAAGTAACAGTGAGGATATTTATTTCTTTGAACAGTTCCCTGAGGGATTCTCTGGAGCCCATGTTATAAATAGAGCGAATGGCTCTTTTTTTGTAAGATAAAAATTGTCTCAATGTCAGCCGCCGTTCCCCACAACAGTATACCATACGACATAATGCTGTGAAAGTAGCTGAAATAGACTAAACGCGCAGTAGCCACATCCGTCAATTGCCTGATTCTCCTAACTGCATATGCAGCAGAGATGAGCTTACCGGCTAGTTTATTTATGTGGGCCTCATTGTAATTTGGAGTCTACTGTAATTCCAAGAAACACAATGTTATTAACACATTCTAATTTAGTTAATAGATTCAGGCGTTATTTTGCGAAAGTCAAATTTACATGCAATTTGATCTAACCTGCTTCGTGTGCTGACAAGCTGCTGTGTGAAACACGTATCGCAGCGACGACCAGGGCAGTCGTGGCAGCGACGGTGGTGGTGGTGGCGTGCGGATTCTGTTCCAGATGGCGGACGACCGCAGCAGCCGAGGCTGAGACTACCGGAGCAGCCATGGCAGCGTCGGCATATTGCACTTACTAACAGTAGTGTGTGGGTGCCGGCCGGTGCTAGGCCGCATGAACTAATTGGTGGCGGAAACACACAAAGCAGGTTAGATCAAATTGCATGTAAATTCTAATTTATTAGAACTTCTGTATTGGCAGAACTCACATTTGGAAGACTAAATTTGATGCATAATGTTTATTGTGTGTATAGTGTTTGTGTCACGTCCAAGTATACTTTTTCTTTCTTTCTACTACGATAACCACTATACATCGGGTGGACTGCATGCTTGCAGGCCTCTCGACGTTGTATAAAAAAAATGAAAGAACTTCTCCCGGCAATTTCTATTCCTTTCAGTTTCGCTATTTTTCCAGCCTTTTCAGGCACTGTTTTGCTGCCTTGGCCATTTTCTTAGTTTTTCTGTAAGTAAGTGTTATTTGTTAACGACTGTTGACCGCGTTCATAATGATGACGTAAGAAAGAGAGTTGGTCTAAAAGAGAGTGTTGGTGTTAAGGTAAGAAAATGCATGCTTTGTTGGTTCGGATATGTAGTAAGATTGCAGAATGAAATAATTACGAAACAGATATACAATGCGAAAGTGGAAGGATGTAGTAGCCGAGGAAGACCAAGACTAACCTACCATGACCAAATTGGTCGTGTTTTATCAGATGGAAATTTGTAAATAAAAGATGCTGCGTATAGTATGTCATAAAGAGCTGGTGATTAGCTCCAAGTTTAACATTTTAAGGATGGGGTAAATATCTCAGTCGGCGATTTTTATTTAAATTAAATAATTCATTAAAAGTTTACACTTACCCGAGTTACATTACACCCTATATACACATCCATAGACATAAAATAATGTAAACCATGGTTAGCAGATGTGTGGTAGGTGTATTAGTCATGCTCGGACCATAAATAATAGATATTAGGACGTGAGAATATGCCCAAAGTGAGCACTACATCATGCGGCCGACCGCTCGTTCGGCGATCCTAGATCGATGTCCAGAGAATGTGAGATATAGTGTTGTGCTATGATTTGTAGCGGTTGCTAGTGACAGAGAAATTTAGGACTTCCTCATGCTTAAATTTATATTCGATTATGCGTTTCCATGCCCCAACTACCGCTTTGGTGTTCTGTGAGATGATCATGATAAGTAGATGAGTTTACACTATAATAATAATGTGAGCTTGAAAAAGGTACGCTACCAAAACCTCGATTTTTTTGAAGTAAAACTTCTTTACGCACGCTTGACTTGGGGAGTAAGTTGGTGAAAGCGTGACGAGAGCGTTACGAAAAGTGTGATCGGGCGAGGCGAACGGAAGTTGAGAGGGAGATATGAGTTAGTGAAGATAGAAAGAGACAGAGTTACATTGAATTAAACAATTTTTAACGGAAGTATCGCGTGTTTTATTTATTTTGTTGAACCTGACGTTTCGAACACTTTGCAGCGTCCGTGGTCGCAGGTAGACTTCCTGCGACCACGGACACGCGATACTTCCGTTAAAAATTGTTTAATTCAATGTGTAACAATCGCGAAAACCTAAGACAAGACAGAGTTACGTTTCGTACATTACTGTAAGGGCAAAATAGAGTGGTGCGAGCACACATTTTCTTTGTCTCTTTCTCTCATAGCCGGTTAAGTCTCGTATAAGTAAGAGACAGTGCAGGCCTATTGTCTGTATCACACTATGGAGCTAAAGAAGTTTTACTTCAGTCGTGTGGTCTAAACTCGTTTTTTTATACAACGTCTGGAGGCATACAAATATACGGCCCACCTGATATAATGCGGTTACCGTAGCCTATACGCTTGCAACACGTTAACCATCATGCGATGCTATCTCTGCTGCAAACACAGCTATTCCTTAGTGATCTCACTCACGCAGGAACACAACAACCCTCGAGGGCGTTGTTATTTAGCTGCAGTTTTCTGTGAGGTGGAAAAGTACTTCCCGAGCCAGGCTGCTTTGATGCGCCCCACCTCACTTACAAATACGTCGATTGGAAAAGTACTTCCACTTCACAGAAAGCCATAGTTAAAATAACAATTATTAAAGGTTATGGTGTTCCTGCGGGTGAATGAGATTACTAGTTAATTCCTGCAGATGAGTCATCAGGAGCGGCGAGGCGCTAGCTACACTTATGCTACGACAATCACTTTACATCAGGTGGGTCGTATGCTTGTATGACATTTGACGTTGTATAAAATAGTACAAATAGAACTCCTATGTTATATGGGATGCGAGTCAAACAACGAGTTACAGCAACGACAGATCTTTATTGGTGTTCCCATATCAAATATACTAGTAAATAACAGCAAGCTGTGTAGGCAGAGCTGATATTTTTTAAATTTAAAAAATATTTAAATATTTTATTTTTAATTTTTTAAAAATATATGGAACCCTGTACGACATCTAGCGACGAGTGCTGTTACTTTTTCTGTTGATGGGAGTGCAGTGCAGACTCTGCACTGCAGAGTGGCCGGCCATACGTTTTCCCATATGTTTTTTTTTCTAATTGGAACGATTTTGGACCGTTCTTCCTCACCAACGAACATTTAAATTTCAAATTAAAGGATACAAAACTACAATATGTTAGCTATTAGTGTGTCGATTTTGGAGTTTCTCACTATTACCGTCTAAACGCTAGCTGGATGACATCAGTCTACCCCAAACGGCAATTTTGAGGGTAATGTGGCTCCGCTGGCTATCGCAGCTCTGCCAATTATTTAAGATCTACCTACATTATATCACATTTTACACATAAAACACCACCGGTGCAACAAAAATCAATTAAATTTTAAAGAAAACTAAAAAATAATCTTATACGTGAGTATAAAATACGGATTTACACTATGTGATAGTGTCCATTGATTTCATTATGAACTAAAAATTACTCGTATAATCCTTAAACAGGGCAATGGCAAGTGTATAGAAGCTTTCTGGTGAATTCACTCACTCGCAGGAACACAACAACCCTCTTGGGAGTTGTTATTTGGCTGCGGTTTTCTCTGAGGTGGGGGGTACTTCAGAAGGGCTGCTTTGTTGCGCCCTACCTCACTTAAAAACACTCAGACCAAGACAAATAGACATGTCCACGTAAACAAATGTTTGTCTTAGAGAATTGGACCCATGAGCGTTGGTGTCAAAGTAGAGTTTTAATTTTAATATTTAATTTAATATTGTCGGACAAATTACACAGCGCCACCTAGCCCCAAAGTAAGCGACGCTTGTGTTGTGGATACTAGACAACTGATAAACATACGTAAATACATTTTTTTTGTTTTTGTAAATACATACTTATTATACACAGAAAATACCCAGACCAATACAAACAGACATGTTCATGCACACAAATTTGTACTGTGTGGGAATCGAACCCACGAACGTTGGTGTCAAAGTAGCGTAACAGCGCATTCCACCACTGAGCCACCGAGCTCGTCAGTTACTAACCAATGCGTCACTGAGCCCGTGAGTAACGGTTTTGAAAGGTGGCCTCAATAATATATACAAAAATACGGAAATGAGTAACTTCTTCTTTTCGAAGTTGGTTAAAAGAAATAATACATATTTATGCGTTGATATTCGAGATGTCGACTTATGATTTCGACGAAGCCAATCGATTGAACAAGTAAACAAAACAATCTGAACGAATGATTGAATGAAATTAAAAACTTCGGCCCATAAATGAAACCCGTGGGTCGGGCTTCACCCGCCGAACGATTGACGTCATCGTTTATAATTCTACTTCGTAAACAAAATATTTTTATAATAAAAATTGTTATGAACAGATAAAGGAAACGAGAAATTATCAGTTATTTATTTTTAAAATATAATTTGGGGGTCAGTGCCAGAAGCGTGCTCGAGCGCACCGACGACGTGCGGGTTAAGGCGTCTCCCGGAAGCGAAGCGCACCTATCCGCTCTCGTCGATGCGAATGTAGCTGCGGCGATTCCTGCGGGTCGAGGAGAGCCGAGTGCTGCAAAGAAACGTGGTATATGAGAGGTGGATTGAATGATAAGATGAACTGGTAGTAGTTGTAAATTGGTGAACCTATGTACACACGCGTATTAGGATAGACCTGTGTTCACCAATTTCAGTTTTCTAGATCTAGATCTATTCGGCACAGTGTTCAATCTACCAGGCCACTCAGAGAGTATTGAAAAGAAAAAGGTTTTATGTATAAGGCACTGGTCACTTATAAGCTATTTTGAAAATATGATTATTTAAAAGTAAAAATAGGTACGTTCCAATTTCAAAATTAGCTTACAAAAATGCGGAGATTTTTGTAAGCTAATTTAAATCATCGTGTCTCATTGAAAAATGGAATTGTGCCTGGAACATTTACGCTCTATGATTTTTTGCGAGTTCAAGTGTCGCCTGAAACCGGACGAATCGTACGATAGGCTTAAATGGCATTCATGGATGAATCCAAGACAATACGCGAGTATCAGGAGATTCAGCACATTCTCACCTCCCACCACCTCCCACCACCATCACACAACCTCACCGTTGCTCTGAAGCAGCCCCGGGTGTCGGTATTTGATAAATAAAAGTGAAGCAACCTTGTCTCGGCGTGTTTACGACATCATTACACGCGTTGAGTACTGGGTGACACGTGTTGGTTTTGGGTGTTTCAAAACGAATCAACGCCTACCAAAGTGAAGGGATCTAGAAGCGGAGGGAAGATTTTGATCACCAGCTTTTTCGGTTTAACTGGCTACCTGGTGTCAATTCCTTTACAGAATGAAAGAAATATCAACGCCGAATGGTATACTACCAAATGGTTGACAGAAGTTTTTTCTGTTGTGAACAACAAGCGACCAAACACGGCTCCGCGGGCTACTGCTCCGCCACGACAACGCGCCGCGCACACCGCGCTCAAAACGAGGGACTTCCTGGACAGCACGCCGGTCAAACTCCTGGGTCACCCTCCTTACAGCTCTGACCTAGCACCGTGTGACTTCTTTTTATTCCCGAAAATAAAAGTACAGCTCAAAGGGGTTCCATTTTCGTCGCCGGAAGATGCGCTGTCAGCGTTCGGGCAGGCTGTAAATGAGGTGTCTACCGCGGACTGGAAAAAGTGGTTCGAAAACTGGTTCAGACGCATGAAACTTTGTATAAAGGCTGGTGGAGAGTACTTTGAAAACATTTAATACAAAAAATATTTACCTATCGAATACTTTTTTTTATTTTTGCATAACTTTCTGAGGGCCCACGTATTTAAGTCAGTTTTCGATGTGTTTTGTAGTTTGGTGAACCTGTGTACTATTCGTGTATATCTTGACCAATTGTGACTATTCAAATCAGTTAACTATTACTAGATTACTTAGAAGTAGCGAGATAATAAATATAAAGTTGTTCTTATTGATGAGTATAAACATGTACACCGCATGTGTCTGACTGATGCATGCATATCATAATTTATTATTATTGATGCGATCATAGGTGATATTTTTGTCGTAATTATAGGACAAAAATACAACACATTAATGTCATAATTTTATTTACAATAAATACGTCTATAATTAATTATATATAAAGCATATATATAATCCATTAATTTTATTTTCATCTATAATATAACAATTTGCATCATTAGGTACATTATTAAAAATAAGCCATATTAATCAGGCTTATTTTTAATTTATAATACATCAAACTAAAATAATAAATAGTTAATAGATTCAGGCGTTATTTTGCGAAAGTCAAATTTACATGCAATTTGATCTAACCTGCTTTGTGTGCTTCCGCCACTAATTAGTTCATGCGGCCTAGCGCCGGCCAGCACCCGCCCACTACTGTCAGTAAATGCAGCATGCCGACGCTGCCATGGCTGCTCCGGTAGTCTCTGCCTCGGCTGCTGCGGTCATCCGCCATCTGGAACAGAATCCGCATGCCACCACCGTCGCTGCCACGACTGGCCTGGTCGTCGCTGCGACATGTGTTTCGCCTTTCCACGAGGCATCATCAGGCGCTGTAATTAATGAAAATAAAATAAATATTATGTGTTGCAAACGGCTACTGTACCCGCTTCACATCAGATGGGCAGTATACTTGAATACCTCACGCCGTTGTATAAAAAAAATGTTATATTATCGTATTTGAAACTTATATATTGTAAGGTAATATTAAATTCTTGTCCACTTAAGTTCAAGTTATCAGGAATTTCCACTGAAAATGTAATTTGTTTCCGTGACACAATTCGACTACAGATATAACTATATTAGAAAACAAGATAGGATTTACATTATTTGTGTCACATAATAGAATAACACAATGCAATCGTTTGAATTTGTCTCATTGTCTCCGACTTGCAGACGTCACTACACAACCATGTGCGGCGGCTTGCTTTATGTACCATGTTACTTAACAATTCGACTTGTTAATTAATTATTGTATATATTTTTAATTAAAGTAATTATTGTATATATTAGTCCTTCTCCTTGTTGTTCAGGAATAATTATGACTTTTACGTTTTTAGGGTTCCGTACCCAAAGGGTTAAACGGAATCCTATTACTGAGGCTCCGCTGTCCGTCCGTCCGTCCGTCTGTCACCAGGCTGTATCTCATGAACCGTGATAGTTAGACAGTTGAAATTTTCACAGATGATGTATTTCTATTGCCGCTATAACAACAAATACTAAAAAATAGAATAAAATAAATATTTAAGGGGGCTTCCATACAACAAACGTGATTTTTTTTTGCTGTTTTTATAGATAATGGTACGGAACCCTTCGTGCGCGAGTCCGACTCGCACTTGGCCGATTTTTCCTGTTTATTTTAGAATCAGAAGTCTTCTTGTAGGTATCTCGTAGATAAGGTGAGATCAGAGTCCTGGGAATAATCCTCGTGTTTATTCTGTAAATAAGATATCGTACTGATCGTATCAGTATTTAAGCGCACGTATTTAATTTACTTAAAAGATTTTTGTTCAGTGGTGAAGAAATATATTTATTTGGTATCTTGCTAGCAGTAAAAAAATATTTGATTTTGTTATAAATTATAAACGCTGATGTGTGCGTTTAGTTCGAATTTGTTTTATATACTCACATAAAAGTTCATTTGACTGCACTATTAAATTTTGCATTAGTAACGTTTTATTACTGTTGTTAAAATTTTAGTTGCGAATGTTTATTGTAAAACAATATTTTTTATAGCAGCACATAAAGCACTAAAATGTTGCATCCATAACATATAATTGAAGTGCAAACGGCAGTGTTATCGCGTAGCTATCTCTTTGAGATAATCTTAGAGTCGAAGAAAAATTAACAAACTTGTACGTGGAATAAAAGAAAAAAAATCGGCCTAGTGCGAGTCGGACTCGCGCACGAAGGGTTCCGTACCATTATCTATAAAAACGGCAAAAAATCACGTTTGTTGTATGGGGGGGCCCCCCTTAAATATTTGTTTTATTTTAATTTAATTATTTATCCTTAAAGTTGCCAATATCGAGCAAAAATGAGCAAAAAAATCACGTTTGTTGTATGGGAGCCCCCTTAAATATTTATGTTATTCTATTTTTTAGTATTTGTTGTTATAGCGGCAACAGAAACACATCATCATCTGTGAAAATTTCAACTGTCTAACAATCACGATTCATTAGATACAGCCTGGTGACAGACGGACGGACGGACGGACAGCGGAGTCTCAGTAATAGTGTTCCGTTTTACCCTTTGGGTACGGAACCCTAAAAAGTAAAATATAAAAAGTCTTTTGTACCTTTGGGCAATTTGTTATACACTCGTACAGACATTGGGTACGGTCCGGAACAATGGAGTTTTAGTTTAGATGATATTGGTATTAAATTATTATGTTTCCGTGATTGGTAACGGCGCAGAATGCCACTAAACGGTACGATAAAAACTCGGATTTTTCCTTACAAATTTACAAAGTTCTAGTATGCAATCCGATCCAACCTGCTTTGTGTGCTTCCGCCACCAATTAGTTCATGCGGCCTAGCGCCGGCCGGCACCCACCCACTACTGTTAGTGCGTGCATCATGCCGACGCTGCCATGGCTGCTCCGGTAGTCTCTGCCTCGGCTGCTGCGGTCGTCCGCCATCTGGAACAGACGTTAATCGTAAGAATAACATGCTATAAGTGACTTGTAGCATGTTATTCTTACGATTAACGTCTACAACGCCTGATGATGCCTCGTGGAGAGGCGAAACACGTGTCGCAGCGACGACCAGGCCAGTCGTGGCAGCGACGGTGGTGGAGGGGGCATGCGGATTCTGTTCCAGATGGCGGACGACCGCAGCAGCCGAGGCAGAGACTACCGGAGCAGCCATGGCAGCGTCGGCATGATGCACGCACTAACAGTAGTGGGTGGGTGCCGGCCGGCGCTAGGCCGCATGAACTAATTGGTGGCGGAAGCACACAAAGCAGGTTGGATCGGATTGCATGTGGGTTTGACTTTCGCAAAATAACGCCTGAATCTATTAAAGTTCTAGTATATATACTATATTTGTCAATGTTAATAATTTAAGATTAGAAAAGTACTGCCTACAGCTCTCTCGCTGTCTGATGTTGGTCAGTATTCGAATGCATTTCTTCTGCAGCACTAGCAGATTGTGGGCTTCCGTGCTGTCGCCCCGCATAATCACTCCGTAGCTGAGCCACGCGTGTGCGTAGGCGTAATATGCGTCAAGGGCAGTCTTAGTATTCGTTGATTTTTTTAGTTCTCGTAACGCGTATGAACTGCGACATTTTCGCCTTTATTGGCAGAGCTGCGATAGCCAGCGGAGCCACATTACCCTCAAAATTGCCGTTTGGGGTAGACTGATGTCATCCAGCTAGCGTTTAGACGGTAATAGTGAGAAACTCCAAAATCGAGACACCAATAGCTAACATATTGTAGTTTTGTATCCTTTAATTTGAAATTTAAATGTTCGGTGGTGAGGAAGAACGGTCCAAAATCGTTCCAATTAGAAAAAAAAACATATGGGAAAACGTATGGCCGGCCACTCTGCAGTGCAGAGTCTGCACTGCACTCCCATCAACAGAAAAAGTAACAGCACTCGTCGCTAGTTTTTTATGTGTGGGCTTTCCAATTTATATGCGTATCCATTATAACAACACCAAGCAGCGAGAAAGCGGGAACACAGTGTAATAAAATATTATTCGAACTTAACATAGAGTTCCGATTTTTGGTAAGGCCTAAATTGTATGATTTTAGTTTTGAAAAATTAATCTCTAATTATGATCATTCATTCATTTTATAATTTCGTCTACTATTAATGTATTTATTTTTCTTAATATTTGTATAGTCATACGTGATAATATTAGGGGAAAGTCATCAGCGAACATGACGGAAAATTCTTTCTTATTTTATGGGAAATCGTTTAAGTAGATAATGAATAAAAAAACGCCCTTATTAAATTCTTTAATTAATTGTTCCATTCTCTTAGTTATTATTTTTCTTCTTTTAATCGTCTGTCATTGTTGAAACGACCATTGTCAAGGAAGAAATGCGGAAAGAAACTAACCAATATAGGTCTCTTTTCAAATTGTCAATTAGATATTAAAATAAATTTATATCGTCTTACAAGTACAATAATAATATATCAAGTGATCAAATTAAACATATACTGGTTGTCTGTGCTAACTTAATTACAGATATCTTATTGTCAGTTTCATGTTATTCATTAATTCTTTTATAAGTCTTTTTACAGAGAGTGCCTAGTTTTGTTGTGCCTTTTGAGCACGTAACTATTTCGGGCTATTTACATTTTTATATTTTATGCGACATACCACTAGAGATGAGAAGGAAATTGACCACATTTTTGAAGGAAATGTGGTCATATTTGCCAAATCCAAATATGAACTGAATGCAAAGATTCTGATAGAAAGATATTAACAGATAGGAGCCAAGATTGCACCGTCTGGTAGACTATTTTGCAATCTGATCAAGAGAGAAGCGGAAGCTTCATTCTAATACTTGCTATTTTCGATATGCGAGGCATGCGACATCTGAAATTTGTGTTCACGGTACATGCATATAGAATAGATAGTAAGTTACCTGCTTATATGCGAAAGTCGTATTGAGTTAATGAATAAATTGAGTTAATAGATTCAGACGTTATTTTGCAATAGTAAAATTTACATGCAATTTGATCTAACCTGCTTTATGTGTTACCGCCACCAATTTGTTCATGCGGCCTAGCGCCGGCCGGCACCCACCCACTACCGTTAGTAGATGCAATATGCCGCCATGGTTGCTCCGGTAGTCTCGGCCTCGGCTGCTGCGGTCGTCCGTCATCTGGAACAGAATCCGCATGCCCCCACCACCGTCGCTGGCACGACTCGCTTGGTTGTCGCTGTGACACGTGTTTCGCCTCTCCACAAGGCATCCCCAGGCGCTGTAGATATTACTCGTTAGAATAACATGCTACAAGTGACAAATCCATCGCAGTGCCGTCCCTTATATTGAAGTGAGAGTGGGATGGATGGTGTAAGTGAAAAATTTAATAGAGGGGAGTTGTTAAGGTCAGTCTGTTTGTTCATGAGAGTAATTTTAGAATTTTTATGTTTAATAATTTCTAATCGTTCCCTGATATTTAGTTTTAAACCTTTGTCTATGTTGTATAAGATTTGTATGTATGTATGTATGTATGTATATCTTCACGCCAAGTCCCTTGCGGGGTAGGCAGAGAGAACCGAGCGCCATAAAACGCGGTCCTTGCATACTTCACTCGCTTCTGTGACATTCATAGCTCTTTTCATGCACGCTCGCCGGTTCCTGGGGCTTCTGACATCACCTTCTGATAAAACACGACCAATTTGGCCATGGTATAAGATTTGATACGTATTAAGCCTTCAGAACCCCGCGACCACACGGGTTTCGAAGGGTTAATGGAGGATGGGCATGTTGCATCTACTAATGGTAGTGGGTGGGTGCCGGCCGGCGCCTAGGCCGCATGAACTGATTGGTAGCGGAAGCACACAGAGCAGCTTAGATCTAATTGCATGTAAATAATAAATTGTTCTTGTGAAGGGAAGACGTTTGACACAGGACAGTTATTGAATTCGGTTTTCTAGGAATATACCCCACAGTTACCTTACGTAATGTATTTATTTTCACGCCAGGAGGGACCCTGGCGTGAAAATAAATACATTACGTAAGGTAAGAAGGATAAAAATGGGTCGATAGTCAGAAAATGGAGACGGTTGCCATTTTTTAGGTAAAGGAATAACAAAAGTGTTTTTTCACGCAAATGGAAAAATTCCGGTGGGAAATGGAAATATTTAAGATGAACATTATAGACGAAAGAATGTCAATCATAGAGTGACTAATGCTGTCAATCTCCACGCCGTTCGATAACACATGTTCATCAAACGATTAAAGAAAAAAATCGGCCAAGTGCGCGTCGGACTCGCACACCAAGGGTTCCGTACCATTATCTATGAAAACGGCAAAAAATATCACGTTTGTTGTATGGGAGCCCCCCATAAATATTTGTTTTATTTTAATTTAATTATTTATTCTTAAAGCGAATATATAACTAAATCGTCTGTGAATATTTCAAGCGTCTACCTGTTGCTGTTATCAATATCGAGCGAAAACGAGCAAAAAAAATCACGTTTGTTGTATGGGAGCCCCCTTAAATAATTACTTTATTCTATTTTTTAGTATTTGTTGTTATAGCGGCAACGGAAATACATCATCTATGAAAATTTCAACTGTCTAACTATGAGTATCACGGTTCGTGAGATACAGCGTTGGTGTTACGTAGTTGTAGTTGGTGACAGACGGACGGACGGACAGCGGAGTCTCAGTAGGGTTCCGTTTTACCCTTTGGGTACGGAACCTTAAAAATGACGGATAATTACAAGTTTTTTTTATACTACGTCGGGAGGCATACAAGCATACGGCCCACCTGATGTAAAGCGGGTACCGTAGCCTATTAACGCTTGCGATGTATTAATTATTATTCGCGCGATGCCTCCTCCGCTGCTTACACAGCAACTCCTTGGGAGCTTACTGGTGACCTCTCTCACAGGAACACAACAACCCTCGGGAGTTGTTATTTGCGGTTTCCTGTGAGGTGGAGGTACTTCCCCAGACGGGCTGCTTTGATGAGCCCTACCTCTCTTGACGTTGAAACCGATGAAAGATTATTAAGAGTCTACTTCTTCTTTTAAGTGTCATCACGTTTCCTAAACCATGTGGTTTGGTGGAGTCCGCTGCCTAAGCCTCAGGATTTGGCGAAGATACCGATTTTCACATGGAGCGACTTCAGTCAGACCTCCACAACCCAGAGGGAAAACTAGATATTTCTTGGTCGTGCGGGTTTCCTCACGATGTTTTCCATCACCGCCGAGCAAGTGATAATTACAAATATGTACATAAATTAGAAAACACGAATTTAATGATACATGCCGGGACTCGAACCGGTGACCAGTTGATCAACAGGTTGGTTCTTCATCGACTGAGCTATCACTGCATTCTTCACTAAAATATTATTTATAGTCTAAGTAGCAAATTATCAACGTTGATATTATTTATATGCTATTATAATATTAAGCGGTTCCCCTACGACTTCGTGGAATTGGAAGTTGTTCACATTACATGGGTGTATTGTTTTACCGCGGAACCCTAATTATTTTTCTAAAATAAAAGTAGCCTAAGTTACTTCTTACAACGTCAGCTATATGTCAGTGAAAGTTCCGTCAAAATCTGTCTAGCCGTTGCGGAGATTAGCCGGAACAAACAGATAGCAGACAAAAGTTGAAACTAAATGTTATTTTGGTTTGAGTACCGTGTACATGTTCACATTCGTTCTGTTGTTGACATTGCAAACTGACACTTCAATTTTATTTATTTGTATAGATATGTATTTTATATGCTTTTTGGGTTTTCGAAATCCGAGCGATTTTAGAAATTTCTATACTTTCTAGGATCTCCGTTTTCAATATACTACCTCTACCTCGGGAGGCATACAAACATACGGCCCATCTGATGTAAAGCGGGTGCCGTAGCCTATTAAAGCTTGCGATATATTAAATGTCACTCGCGCGATGCCTCCTCTGCTGCTTACACAGCAACTCCTTAGGAGCTTATTGGTGACGTTACTCACACGCAGGAACACAGCAACCCTCCAGGGAGTTGTTATTTGTCTGCGGTTTTCTGTGAGGTGGAGGTACTTCCCCAGACGGGCTGCTTTGACGCGCCCTACCTCTCTTAAAACATCCAGACCAAGACAAACAGACAGTTCATGCACACAAATGTGTGTCTTGTGTGGGAATCGAACCCACGAGCGTTGGTGTCAAAGTCGCGTCATTCACGACTGAGCCACCGAGCTCGTCGTAGACACACGCATACACACTCGCTAATAACATTAATTCAATATTTTAATGAATTATTAATTACGAGACAGTATTTTAAGAAGATAATAACTGTGGTCTTAGATAACACGTTAGTATGTTTAACTGTTAAATATTTACATAGTTTATCGCGCCGCTTAATTTTGGGGATTGCAAATACACAGAGAATCAGCTCTGTGTACATCGGTACACAAGGACGGCACCGCTATCTATATTTTTTATATAAACATATATATTCTATTTACATAATGTGGGAACGCGATATGGCCCGCATGATTTAAAGTGGTTACCAGAGACTATGGACACTTGCATTACAATTCAATTTCAATTCATTTATTCATAAACAATGTACAATTGTGTCTGAAATTGATAATAATAATATATATATTCCTAAAATATCTAATTAATACGTCATTATATTAGATTATAATCACGAAGTATGTCAGGTAATCTAGTCAAGTTTTATATAAATTTAAATACAAGATGACAAGAAATTTATGACGATACATGCAAGAACTATGAGGCGAAACAGAAAAAGTTCTCAATTTTGTACACATTCTTTTCCAAAAATAACCTTTTTAATTTATTTTTGAATGGTAAGAGGCCAATATTTTCTCTAAATTTCACTGGCAGTAAGTTGAAACATTTTACTGCCTGGTATTGAGGACAGTGCTTGACGACATTTAAGCTGGGTAGCAGATTGGATTTAAAACATTTCCTTCTGGTTTTTTCACGCTCAATCCTTTGATTTTCAGTTTCAAGAAAAGGAAGCTGTTTCTTAAAGTCAGTTAAAAGCACTAACAAATAAAGACTAGGTACCGTAAGGATTCGCAACCTCTCAAAATGTGGTTTACATGATTCTTGTGGAGATATTCGTACCATTGCACGTATAGCACGCTTTTGGGAGACAAAAGCTCTATTTATGTTATAGTCATAGCTTTGTCCCCAGTATTTTATGCTATAACGCTTGGATTCTACGAGTGCAAAGTAGACCATTCTGAGCCTCTCCAAACTAATTTTGTCACGAAGACTACGTAATGCATAAGAAGCCGATGCAATAGTACTTTCAATTGATGATAGTTCTTTTTTCCAGTTTAAATACTCATCAATATATGTGCCCAAGAATTTAACATTATCGACAATGTCAATTTGTCTATCATTGAAGTTAATGCCTACGTTTGCTTGTTTCCTACTGGTTGATTTAAATAATATGATTTTTGTTTTACTTGCATTTAATTTTAAATTATTATTTGTAAACCATAAGTGAAAAGCCTTTAATGCCTCATTTGTCTTAAGATTTAAGGATTCAATGTCAGTATCATGTATAATAGCATTAGTGTCGTCAGCAAAATTTATTAATTTAATGTCAGGTGCACTTTTTTTAATATAATTAATTAAATCATTTGTAAATATTATGAATAATATGGGCCCCAAAATGGATCCCTGTGGGACACCTCTTTTAATGATTTCAATTTTGGATTTAGCAATTTTTTCCCGGCCTTCCTCTATATTACTTAATTGTACAAATTGTTTTCTATTCGTGAGATGTGAACGAAATAAATCAAAACATTTACCCCTAACTCCCAAGTGTTCAAGTTTTTTCATAAGTATGTTGTGATCTACACCAAAAAGCTCGAAAGCCGAGCTTAAATCAAGAAATAGACCCGCCACCTTTTTCTTTTCATTAAGTCTAGATGTTACTTCTCCAATTAAGTTATCAATTGCATCTCTAGTACCTTTACCTTTTTGATATCCAAATTGTTTGCAGCTTAATATATTATTTCTGTTTAAATGCAAAACTAATCTTTTCTTCATAACTTTTTCAAAAATCTTGGAGAGTACAGATAGTAAGGATACCGGCCTATAATTTTTCGGATCTGTTTTAGAACCTTTCTTACAGAACCATTCTTACAAGGAATGTCGCTTGTGAGTTGGGATCATTACAATTGTTGTAAGCAAAACATCTATCAATGGAAAAATGACACGTTTTGAATGTAAATTTAGTTTTTAGAAACACGAAATGTGGTAAAAAAATCTTACATATTTCGTGTTACTAGAAACTTAATTTACATTAGTCGTGTATTTATTTTGAAATTAGAACAGAAAATTTTCGATAGTTTTTTTTATGAAACTCGATTGGCAAACGAACATGCGGCCCGCATTAAATGGTAAACGGTCACCGCAGATATTATTATTATTATTGACACTCGCAACACCACGGGGATGTTACTCGCGCGCTGCCAATCTTGTGACCTAAGGCTGTTTCGTTACAGTACCCAGTCATTTCTCTGCCATACCTCACCGTTCAAACCGGAACACAGCTATATAAATATAGCTGCAGCATACTATTTATCTGTGTTCGCATTCAGTTGTAAGCCTTTCTTCTTAAAATCCTCTTTTATAATAGTGACCAACGTCACACATCATCAGCGCGTCTTAAAATTAGTAAAATTAATCAAAAGAGTTAAGTGTCCAACGGACTTTTATTACGACGGATCAATAAAAGCTCATCGAAATTAGCAAAACACCATTCCTGTTACAGCATCTTAGATTTTTTTTCATACAACGTCGGGAGGCATACGAGCACACGCCCCACCTGATGTAAAGCGTTATCGCTGTTATTACCGTTGTCTATAAATGCTTGCAATACGTTAAGTACAACTCGCGCGATGCCACCTCCGCTGCTAACACAGCAATTCCTTAGGAGCTTAGTGGTGACCTCACTCATACGCGGGAACACAACAACCTTTTTCTAGAGAGTTGTTATTTCGCTGCGGATTTCTGTGAGGTGGAGGTACTTCCTCAGACGGGCTGCTTTGCTGCGCCCTAGTTATCTTAAAAGCACCCAGCACAAGACAAAGAAACATGTTCACGCACACACATATTTGTTCTGTGTGGGATTCATACCCACGAGTGTCAAAGTGGTGTACCAGCGCGTTTCACCACAACGCCACCGAACTCGTCAAATTCATTTGATTCTTAATTCAATTATCAAGTTTCTTACTACGTCAGTTATAACCGTGGATGTTTATCCTTAGCTTACACTGGGTGCGTACAAACAGACATGTTAAAATCGTGTTGAAAATTTTGAAACGTTAATTTCCGTTTAATCTGATAATTAACGTATGATTGGCAGCTGGACCTGATTTGATGATTTCTGCGGACATTTTGAATTTCAAGTGCCATTTTCAACATCGGCATAACAATCCACTGACAGCCGGATATCCGCTGATGTGTTGCGTATAATGCGTTTAGGGGAAGAACAGTTTTCAAATTTAAAATAGAAAAACGAATTCTCATTTAATACACACATCAAAAGTGTCTAGGGATCAACATATATTTTTGCAATAACTTTTCTCCTGATTGATATTAATTAAAATTTTCTTTAAGGATTCATCAAATAAAGTGTTTTCGTTTGTCTACAGTAACGATAAACCAAGTCACCTTTGCATTAATAAAGAAATTTGCCATTTTCATAATAAAGGGATTTTTGACATTTGAACCACTAACATTAAAGTTCGAAAAAAAGACTGAAATAACAGTTTTCTTTAAAATTTTATTGGGTAACTTAAACAATTAATAATCCGTGTTTCTACCGCGAACACTAACAACACAAGAACATCGGTTTGGCATACTCAAAATGAGTTCATCCAAATCACGCTGTGGAATGGCCGCCCATGTTCGTTGCAACAACAAAAAAAGGTCTTCTTGCGACTGGATACCCTCCATATTCGGCAGAGCTCTTCTCTGTAGCATATCCCATGCATGCTCAATCGGGTTCAAGTCTGGCGACTGAGCAGGCCAGGGCATGACATTGATGTTAGCTGCGGCGAGAGTCTGTCTTACAACTCTTGCGGTGTGCGGTCGTGCATTATCATGCATTAACTGAAATAGGGGACCGATTTGTACTTGTAGAGGAACGATGACGTCTGATACAATCGTCTCAGCATAAATTTGAGCGTTGAGGTTGCCTCTGATCCAAATCAACTCAGTTCTTCCGCCGATCCAAATACCCGCCCATACCATGATGGTTGCACCACTATAAGGATGGACTTCCTGGCAGGATTTTAATCGCTGTTGGCGTCCAGGGGTTCTCCAGTGTCGTATACGTCTTGTATCCGGTCTCATACCAAAACGAGACTCATCAGAAAAGCACACGAAACGCCATTGTTCTTCTGCCCAATTTCTGTGTTCAAGAGCCCATTGATATCGAATCCTACGATTGTGCATTGCTATAGGTGGTACCCTTAGCGGTCTTCGGGAATGAAGGTTCACTTCATGCAAGCGGTTTCTGACTGTTTGGTCGCTAATTAAGTTCCCTGAAGAGTGATGAAGCGTCACGGCTAACATCATGGCGGATATTGTTGGAGCTCTTCGAGTTGTGATTTGAATGTATCGGTCTTGTCTCCGTGTCCATGCATGGGATATGCTACAGAGAAGAGCTCTGCCGAATATGGAGGGTATCCAGTCGCAAGAAGACCTTTTTTTGTTGTTGCAACGAACATGGGCGGCCATTCCACAGCGTGATTTGGATGAACTCATTTTGAGTATGCCAAACCGATGTTCTTGTGTTGTTAGTGTTCGCGGTAGAAACACGGATTATTAATTGTTTAAGTTACCCAATAAAATTTTAAAGAAAACTGTTATTTCAGTCTTTTTTTCGAACTTTAATGTTAGTGGTTCAAATGTCAAAAATCCCTTTATTATGAAAATGGCAAATTTCTTTATTAATGCAAAGGTGACTTGGTTTATCGTTACTGTAGACAAACGAAAACACTTTATTTGATGAATCCTTAAAGAAAATTTTAATTAATATCACTCAGGAGAAAAGTTATTGCAAAAATATATGTTGATCCCTAGACACTTTTGATGTGTGTATTTTATACAATGTCGGGTAAACAAAAATGTTATTTTTTTGTATATAACTAGATTGGCAAACAAGCATGCGCCCACGTCAATCTTGTGACCTAAGGCTGTTTCGTCACAGTACCCAGTAATTTCTCTGTCATATCTCACCTTTCAAACCGGAACACAGCTATATAAATAAATCTGCTTTGCGGTAGAAATAGGTGAAACAGAGGTACCCACGCAGAACGCTTTTGTACAAAGTCTCCCTCTGGTAAAATCTAAGTGAATGTTTGCAAAAGGTTCATGCTTTGACGCTCCCGCTGCTAACAGATAACTTTTCAAGGCTTTACCGAATTGCGGGCACACAATATCCCTCTAGGGAATTGTTAATTGGCTGCAGTATTTCGGAACTTCTGTTATTGTTTCTCTATACGAGTAAGATACTAAATATTATTACGGTCTAGCTGTAGATAGGCAGTAGCCCATGAAGACTTGCTTCACCAGAGCCATCATTCGAACGTCGCGGGACTTGTTGATGTTGGTTTGCTTTTAAAATTAGTGTAATATTCATGATGAAGATAGATCTGATTGGTTAGTAATTATATTTTATTACCAAGGCTCGTGAATTCGATTCCCATAAGAGATGCCAGTGTGCATGGATAAGATGTCTGATTGCCTTAATCTTTTAAGAGAGGTAGGACTATCTTACCAGTAGGGGTGGCAATGCAGGAGTAAATCTTCATGTATAGCATGTGTTTATAGGCCGTGGTAATCACTTTACACTGGCGGTTAAAATACTTATATATTTCCCGAGGTTTTATAGAAAAAGCACGGTAGCTCCATGGTTATAATATTTCTGTTATCGACATCGACAATGACATATTGTTATGACATTCAGAGGCCTCTTCATGTATGTATGTATGTATATCTTTACGCCTTACGGTGTAGGTAGAGAGAACCGAGCGCCTTAAGAGTCGGTCCTTGCACACCTCATTCGCTTCTTCAACATTCATAGCTTTTTTCAGGCACGGTGGGCGGTTCCAAGGGCTCCTGACATCACATTCTGATAAAACACGACACGACCAATATAGTCATGGTAGGTTAGTCTTGGTCTTCCTCGGCTCCTACATCCTTCCACGTTCGCATAGTATTTTTATAATATTATTGTTTCGTCATTCTTTCATCTTCCATTCTTTCTACATGTCCGAACCAACGGAGCATGACTTTTTATCTTAACACCGACACTCTCTTTCTTACGGCATCATTACGAGCGCGGTCAGCAAGCGTTTTACCACAAATTTTGCGCAATGCTCGCATCTCGACCGCATTTATTTTGCTTTTGTGCTCTCTCTGTCTTCTTTTCATTCTGTCTCCTTATGCAATTCGGAAATCCCTCAAATCTTTTGGGTTCGCGATACCGACTCACTAAAAAACTAAAACCGACATTTAACTTCATTCGGCTGCATTGGTAATGATCGATGTTAAGATACTTTTGAATAAATCAATATAATTGCTGTAAATTTTCTAAAACTATATTTATCGTCGAGGGTAAAAAACCGGCCAAGTTCGAGTGGGGCTCGCATACGAAGGATTCCTTATCCTTACTGTGCAAAAAATAGATGAGCTTTAAAGTTTTAACTTTTTAATTCAATTTGTTGTTACATCGGCCATTCATTTTTTTTACTACGTAGAGAGGCATGCAAGCATACGGCCCACCTGATGTAAAGCGGGTACCGTAGCCGTAGTGATACTTAATATATCGCAAGGGTTATTAATGCTTGCGATATATTAAGTATCACTCGCGTGATGTCTCCTCTGCTACTTACACAGCAACTCCTTGGGAACTTACTGGTGACGTCACTCACTCGCAGGAATACAACAACCCACAATGGAGTTGTTATTTGGCTGCGGTTTTCTGTGAGGTGGCGGTACTTCCCCAGACTGACTGCTTTGATGCGCCCTACCTCTCTTACAACTAAATTAAAATTACAAGTGATTACGGTAATTTATGGTTCAAAATCTACGGTCTTTGACAAATGGTGGGACAGACAAATGGACAGACATTGGAGCCTTAGCCAAGCTTAGAGGCGCCAAGGGAATCTTGTCAGGGTTCTATTGGTACCATTTGTATACGGAATCCTAAAAAGAATGGTGTCACCAGCAAACAGCCTTGTGGAAGTAATAATTATCTTTCACGTTTTGATAGTGTATTAAAATTCAATTATAGCACAGGTTGACGATGAAAAAACGTTTTCAATAATTTCACCCAATTCGAAAGATCGACGAAATAGATATACAGCACGAAAGTGGAAGAACGTAGGAGCCGAAGAAGGCCAAGGCTGAAGTGACGTCTTGTGGAGGTCGGTACTGTCTTTCTACCCCACAAGGGACCTGGCGTGAAGATATAGATAAATAGTTTCCTAATTCTTTTGTCAGTCAGTGCGCCGATTCTGAAAGTAATAATAATATAAAGTCATTCTCTGGCATTTCGGGGGTCCATCTAGTGAGTGGCGAGCCACCGCCTGCCGAAAGTAACATCAGATATTATAGTTATGGCAGGTGTCCGTCTCTCTTCTGTAATAGGCTAGTACTAATAATCCCTCCAGATCTCATTTCAATAGCTCAATTATTTCTGACACATTTGCAATAGTTCCAATACCTGTCATGGCCTGTTCGTAGGTATATTCTCCCATTGATATCCCTTAGAGCAGGTCACAGCGGGTATAATATATTATATCAATCTTTTCTAAGGGGCATCTATGCGTTGGATCCATGTCCCCGCAAACGCCTATCAAAGGACCGGGGTTAACACCCGTGATTAAAGAAAAATATAAAGTCATACCAATATCTCACATTCTATTATTTAAAAATATATATATGTTATGCAAATGTGAAAATAATATTTTTTATCATTTAAGTTTTGAGTTAGGAATAAAATCATATGTTATAATTGGGTAGTTCATAAATGCTACAGTCTAATACAGCATTGTTGTTTTGGATGATTGTATGGTTATGT
Organism: Pyralis farinalis; assembly: GCA_947507595.1. NCBI lineage: Eukaryota > Metazoa > Arthropoda > Insecta > Lepidoptera > Pyralidae > Pyralis > Pyralis farinalis. The sequence continues at coordinate 1,468,780 of OX382268.1, read as the reverse complement.
TGGAGGGATTTCTAGTGTGTTACATATGTGTATGTGAGAAGTAAAACAATATTTGGTTGCACACTATTACTATTGTTTCTGCACAAGTTTAAATTAATTTCATGCAGCACTACGAGTAGAGTCTGATACAGCGGGCCGGCGGCCGGCGTGGCGCTGGACACGTCGCGAGTCATATTAAACTAGCTGATGTTGCTACACAGTGCTAAATCAATGTGTTCTATACATATATAGGTATATTATACTAGAACTTTTTGCTAAATAGTATATATATAGTATAAAGCTATAGTCCTGGCTTGCGGTCCATTTGATAAAAAATGGTTACGGTACCTTACGAATGCTACCCATACGAATGAATGGTCGCCCGGGCATTGCCACACCTGCCGCAAACACAGCAAATATTTAGAAACTGTTATAGTAGGGTATTTCTATATTTATTTTAATATTGGTATGTGCGGTACTTGGTCGTCATACAGACCCGACGGCTGCAGTCGAATAAACTAGCTTGAACGCACTTGTTGTGGCATTTCGACTTCCAGATATAACAGAAACTTAACGGTAATATTATTTGACCACGGTTTTATATGAGGAAAGAGAGCCGAGACTAACGCGGAAGGTAAACTACTAAACCCATCCACAGACAGACTGTAGCCGACACTGCTTAACTGGCGTGTTCAATTAGACTGTCACGTGCAACGACGACATTGAGCTCCTCAAAACATAATTTTATAGTAGAGATAACACGTATGGTAGAAAGATAGTGTGAGGTTTGAAGAAATGTATATTTTTCTTACGTATTATCGCCAATAGCGGGACCTCCAGGCGGCTGAAACCGCGGGCTGAAGGTAAGCATATGATAAACACGTAGGCGTCTACGGCCACTGTCTACGCGCTACGCCCCGTAGCAAATTAAGCGTCTACGAGATTCCGTTCAGCACGCTTCAGTTTGCGCCGCGCGCTCCCTCGTTTTAGACGTGTCGGTCGTCGCCGCAAGTATAACGAAACTTTACTCGAAGTGACTCGTGCTAAGTTAGTGAATTGTATGGTCTACGTCACGAGTTGTATGAAGTTTTTGATGGTCATGTGAGCAGAGGACGAGACTTTAGAACGCAGAGGTAAGTAATAGAATATCTCGTTACGTTAAAAATTTAATTTCGATATATATTATCTTATCCGATCACATTTTAATTTAATGAGAGGGATTATCCCTGCGGTTCGATAAATTGTGATTACAAAAAGTGAATTTTAACTAAATTTGTTCATCATTTACCGTAGTATTTACATAGTTAAATCCAAGCGGGCCAATTTTAAATCTTTAATTATGTTCGGATTGTCAGTGTAATTAAAAAAAAGAGATCTGAATTATTATGAATACCCAATCTATGTAATATGTAATTTATTTATGTTGAATTGATGTATATACCAAGAACGAGTTATATTAACTATATTCAGTCGAACTAAAATAAGTATTCAGTTGAACTAAAAAATTCGTTAATTATTGAATAGACACTGAAAATTTTCGTCATTTTCAGAACAAGAAATGTGATTATTGTTTTCGTAAATTTAGTGCGGCAATTTGTATTTGAGTATAGTATAGGTACCAAGAGCGAGAGGTCGACAATGTGTTAGATGGGTAGATGAGGTAGTTGCGACGGCGGGTTCGAAATGGTTAACCACAGCTACTAATAAAGAAACGTGGCATTCTTTAGAGGAGGCTTTTACCCAAAAGGGGTCCATACAATCAATTCGAAAGTCATGATACGAACAATTGGTTTTTTTTGTGTAATTCTAATCATTTGTATATATTATTAATTTTTATGTTGATGTTTGTAATGATATTGTATGGAATCTAAATAAAGCTTTATTATTATTATTATAGTATAGATACCGATGTTAAAAATTAAAGAAAATTGTTTTCAATTTGAGATAAACGCAGCTTAAGCAAATCACAAATTGCCACGTAAAATTATTTATCATAAACTTTCATAACTTCTTATTCTAGGTGAAGTTAAATTGTAATAAAAGTCGAAATTAAAATTTGTAGTTGGAATACTTGTAGTAGAATAATCGACATACAATTTTTCAATTGAAAGCTGTTTGAATAATTTTCTGTCTGTATATTGAGGGCATGTAAACAAAAGTTGGTGCTCTATTCCATCCTGGGATAGTAAAACAATTGCCTTGAGTTTTAATTGCGGGTGTATCTTGAGGCAGCTTAGATGTAACTTTTTTTAACTAAAAGATTTTTTATTCCTTCAATTAGCAAATCTTTGTAAGTTCTAATTACAAAATGGCAGCCCGCCCTACTTGTATGATTTTTGATTTTTGACTGAGATTATTCACATGCTTTTTGACGAACACCATGTTGTAGTCACTTGGGAAAAACTCGTGAGGAGTTCGTTCTATAATCTAATGATTGTCAGACATTTCAGTGCTAAGTTATTATATGTAGTAGGTAGGCTAGTAGAAAACGGACTCTAATAGTTATTATCATGACTTAATCATGACTTTGGGTAACAAGTCGTTTTCAAACTTCAGCGAAAAACTTAGAAGTAGAAATAAGTTGTGTGTGCCGGCACACCGGCTTGCTAGGACTGGTAGATCTTTTCTTGCAAATTGTATTCGATTTTATAATAAGTTGCCTGAAACAGTTCTGTACTTTCCTCACAATGTACTCAAAAAGCACATTAAAAATACCCTCTATAAAAGAGCTTATATTATATTATAGAATTGATGAATATGTAACTGACAAAGATGTCTGTATTAGTAATATAGTATATAAATTAGTAATAATTCAGCACAGACTATCTGTCCTTAATAATCTTTAATTTTACCATTTGATATCATCTTGAAAATTATTGAAAACGTTTTTTTATTCGTCAACCTGTGCTATAATTGAATTTTAATACACTATCAAAACGTAAAAGATAATTATTACTTCCACGAGGCTGTTTGCTGGTGACACCATTCTTTTTAGGATTCCGTATATAAATGGTACCAATAGAACCCTGACAAGATTCCCTTGGCGCCTCTAACTTTGCTAAGGTACCAATATGCTTATGTATTTTGTTTTTGTAATATCTAATTGACAATTTTAAAAGAAACCTATATTGGCAAGTTTCTTCGCCAATGGTCATTTCCAAAATACTAGTAGATTAAAAAAAGAAAAAACAATAAACAAAAGTAAAGTAAGAGAATAGAATAAGATACAATGAGAGTATATTTCAAAAATGTAAGACATGTCTAAGTGCCCGCGAGGCTTCAATGGCAAATACAGAATTTTTAGCTTTTTTTACAGTGAATTTTATGTTTTCTTGAATTCTTTCTCGGTGTCCATAAATATTGATTATTATAATTTTTCTCGTCACACCCTCGCTGCTAATACATCAACTTCTTGGGAGATGACTGGTAATCTGTCAGGAGCTTTGCAAACCTGCGAACGTGCAACAAAAGAGCTATGAAAGACCGAGTCATGTGCCACTCAATTCTATAGTTAATAGATTCAGGCGTTATTTTGCGAAAGTCAAATTTACATGCAATTTGATCTAACCTGCTTTGTGTACTTCCGCCACCAATTAGTTCATGCGGCCTAGCGCCGGCCGGCACCCACCCACTACTGTTGGTACGAGCAACATGCCGACGCTGCCATGGCTGCTCCGGTAGTGTCTGCCTCGACTGCTGCGGTCGTCCGCCATCTGGAACAGAATCCGCATGCCCCCACCACCACCGTCGCTGCCAGGACTGGCCTGGTCGTCGCTGCGACACGTGTTTGCCTCTCCACGAGGCATCATCAGGCGTTGTAGACGTTAATCGTAAGAATAACATGCTACAAGTGACAAATCCATCTTACTCCGATGCTATAAGCCTCGATGCTTAATTGACAACGGCGTAATAAACCAGTTACGCGTTTGATTCAACGTTCATGTAAACTCACATAAAACAAAGTCATTATTCAGTCGCACCTGTAGGACGTAGATACGTTATCAGTTGCTTTCCAATTACGCTCTAACTTATCTGCGTATACGTACACACAAATAAAGTACAACACGTGATAGTACCAGTTGCTGTGTACAGTTGCCAACCCACAATTTTTTATACCACTAAGGTAGCAAGCAGGCAGACTACTTGCTTATTGGTTACGTACACTTGCGACGACAAGGGTACTCGTGTAAAAACCATTACACGCCTTTTTTGAAAGAGATTTCGTTCCACAACTTAAGAGTTCTCAGTAGAAAATTTCTCCGGTGCCGCACAGTACGCGACCGTTGCAATTCCCACCCATTTTGTATTTTGCATTTTGTATCATTTTGAACAATTCCTCGGAACATAAGTCATTGGACAATCGGGAGAATACAAAAAGGGAGACAAAATCTCTTCTTAAACTCAAGGGTTCAATACTAGATGTAGACATACCATATCTGGCTTAAATATTAGCAACCATTAGGCATAAGAGGCTCAATATCATCTCTAGAGTTTGACTCTAAACTTACTTTACCGAATCATAGCCTGATAATTAATTAATTAAGAGATTTAAAAGACTTAACAAAGAATAATACAAACGAGTAGTCGCCCTGTGGTCGTAATTCGATCACAATTCATTTAATTTATAAGTTTGAACGTTATTAAGGTTCTGTTGTCAAAAACTATAATGTCTACACAGGAGACTACTTAATTAATTTGCCTATCTTTTTCAAACAAATTATATACGATGCAAATAAAAAATATCAAAAATGAAGAAGAAGAAATAAAAAATAACTTTTGAAGTGATAACTTCTTATGGGAGGTGAACCGCTTCGTTACGTAACGCGTTACGGCGCCAGTCTGTCTGGCTTCCCTTTCTCTCACGCATAAGGCAGCTTTAACTTATATGTAGATTAGTTTAAGTTATTACTTCTGTCGGGCGTCCCGAGACGCACACGTTTTTTTTGTTGTATATATTTTTATTGAAACGAAAAATTATATTGTCTATTGAACTTGAGATACATATTTAATACGACAGTTTAATTCATGCTTTAAAACTCCTCTGCAAACGATGTTTTTGTAAAATTCTTTCATAGTTTTCTAAATTATATTCGGAATATAAAATTTCAAACCATCGAATGATCTAACTCTATTTGCTGCGACGTATAACTAATATATTATATAACATATAACTAATATATAAAACACAAATATCTTATAGACAAACAATAACTATGACTATCATACTTATGATTATTTTTGACAGTCGGTAAGACTTTAGATAAATAGTCCTTAAGACCAATAATATTAATCGCTTCTCAGTTTGACCAAAGACTACAACCATATATATTTTTTTGGTTTTCTTTATCACCGAGGAGAAAGGCAAAAGGATCTAGGCCATGCAGCCAAGTCTTCAGTTCAGAACCATTTCAAAATCTTAATTCTAGATATTCCAGCTTCAGGAACTGTGCTGAAAAAATACTCATTCTTGGGAAGAGTGCCCAGACCCAATCCTGCAGTTTATATATCACCAGTAAACAGATAGTGATTTTTACATGGTTCTCTTCATGAACTTAATAATCACGTCTTCCAAAATGTGCATAAACGTGTATTAATTGAGTTTTTTGATTACTGTATTATTTCACAATCACTTATGCTACAAAATACTATCAAAATTGTCACAATTTTATACTGAGTTGTAAAAATTTTAAGTATAATAACAATGTAACTAGTCAAAAGTGCGGGAAGAACCAACTCTTCAACCATAAACTAAAGTGTTTTTGACTTTCAGTAATACTATAGATTAACCAGAAGCAAAAGAGTAGGTAGATAAGAGTACAAACACATTTGTATGTCAAACGCATGGTAGTGTGTGTGTAATGTTTGTCTTATTAATTTAAAGCATTTTCCAAGCATTATTATACCAAAAAAATAGCTTTTGCATTTCTCCATATTACTGTGGCGAATTTCATACTCCTCCGTCCGCGTAATTTTAAAGTGGTACAAAGTTTTTGCTTCACGTATTAATACATTGATTAAAATAATATAATATTAACAGTTTAAAGGAACTTGTTTCATCCGCCCCATACACAATGGTGGCGAATAGTTCGTGTACGTGTCCGGCTAGAACTTGGCTGTTTTTGTCGTTTTTAACGTCAGAGATAACTAAAACTATTAATATTATTTGTTTAGAGCTTTATCTGTAAATTTTCAAAGGAATGTTGTAATTAAAATATAACAGCTTGAGAACTAAATCAAGACGCGTTATTTCTCAGTTTCCTTTGATAGCCATTAAAAGTTTTGTTTTTGTGCCTATGTAATTAATGAATTGATAAACTTTATAGTCGCTAAAATCGAACAACCTTTTTTAATTAATTGTTTAAGATTTTAATGTTTAAAGTTATTATAATGAACGACGAGCCCGGTGGTGGTTTGGCTAACGATGGCTATTTTAGCACGAGGACTATATAAAGATTATGTGCAATAATGTGTTTTTTATATAACGCATAAAAAACATTACTGTGATGGCGGAAGGCATTCAAGTCAAAGTCTCGTTTGACGCAGAGCGTTTATCGTAGCCTACGAACGGTTGCAATATATGATGTACTCACTCGCGCGATGCCACCTCTGCTGCTAACACAGCAACTCCTTAGAAGATCACATCAACCCTCTAGGGAGTTATTTGGCTGTTTTCTGTGAGGTGGAGGTACGGTCCCAGACGGCCTGCTTTGTTGTACCCTACATAACTTTGGTAATTTTAATAGTAGCTATAAATATAAGTTCAAATATTTTCTCTCCTATCTGTATATTCCTCATGACTTTTTGACTGACGACAAGCTCGGTAGCACAGTGGTTAGCAACGCTACTCTGACACTAACGCTCGCGGGTTCGATTATAAGATACCACATAGGACAAACATTTGTGTGCATGAACACGTCTGTTTGTCTCGGTGTTTTCTATGTATCTTTATCAGTTGGCCGGTACACATAACACAAGTTTCACTCACTTTGGGGCTGGATGGCGCTGTGCAATTCGTCCGACATATTTTTTTTTTATTCTTCTCTCCAGTTTGCGATGCTCACTCTTCTGATATTAGCACGCACTTCTTTTCAAAGTAATCGCCTTTTTAACGGTGCGTCTGCGAAATATATGTGTTTATATAATTTCATGAGCACTCGTTCAACGGTTCGTTCGTTGCGTTTATCATTGGTTACATGACGTACATTTTAATCAAGGCCTGTGTTACGTTTCCTCGAATCGTAAAAGCCAAGTGCGCGCCTGTAGAGTATTGTACGATTGCCGGAGATGACTTAGTTAATTTTTAATATACATTTGTATACATAAATAGACTAGTTGTATAATGATTAGGTTTCTTCTTCCTTCTAGCGTTATCTCGTGTCAAAATCCATTACATTGGCGGGGGCCGCTACCTAAGACTAAGGATTTTGCGAGTGATACAGATTTTGATACGGAGCGACAGCTGCCAGACTTTAACAACTCACGAAGAATTCCTAACTTTTTTAGAATATTTATATTTTTTAGAATACATCGAAAGCATTTTCGGTAAAAAATACCTTTTTTCCTAACCTAGGCCTAAGGATATGGCGAAGATACTGATTTTTCCATGGAGCGAGTGTCGTCAGATCTCTACAACCCAGGGAGAAGACCAGACCCTTCTTGGGTTAAGACGCACGTCTATCGAAATATAATTTCTTGGACGTTTCTTCTCGGACGATGTTTTTCTTCACCGCCGAGCAAGTGATTACAAATACGTATATATATATCCGAAAAAAAAACTCGAATTTAGTGGTAAATGCCAAGATTCTAACTGGGGACCACTTTCCTGTAAGTTATTTGTACTTATTTGACACAATAAGCCAACAAATTCCAGATTTATTCCAATTTCTTGCACGAGACTGAGTTATCTGGACGTATTCCCCCGTTGTTCGTTGTTCACATCAACGAGCCCACAAAATGCGGAGATTCTCGCACGTCACAAGTCTGGCGCGCGCCTACATTTGCATACTATAAAAATCTTATAAACAGAATATCTTCGTACTATCTCGGTAGTATTATTTTCTCTAGTATATTGTTATAGAGTAATATGGTTCGTTCGTTCAGTTATTACTATGAAAGTATTATTTTAGTGAAATGAAAAGAGCTATGAATGTCGCAGAAGCGAGTGAAGTATGCAAGGACCGCGTCTTATGGCGCTCGGATCTCTCTGCCTACCCCGCAAGGGACTTGGCGTGAAGATATACATACATACGTATAAAATTATTATAAAAAATAAACATTAGTATAAAAAATACATTTCTTTAAAAAATAAATATACTCATTGGTCTTGAGATTCAAACTAGGGACAAGTCGGTTAACAGACTAGCTTTGTTATTGTTTTATACTACGTCGGGAGGCAAACAAGCATACGGCCCACCTAATATAAAGCAGTTACTGCAGCCTATTAACGCTTGTAACATATATCACTCGCGCGATGCCTGCTCTGCTGCTTACACAGCAACTCCTTAGGAGCTTACTGGTGACCTCACTCACACGCAGGCACACAACAACCCTCTAGCGTGTTGTTATTTGGCTGTGATTTTTTGTGAGGTGGAGGTGCTTCCCCAGAGGGGCTGCTTTGATGCGCCCTACTCTCTTAAACATCCAGACCAAGACAAAAACAGACATGTTCATGCAGACAAATGTTTGTCTTGTGTACGAATCGAACCCACGTCTTTCACGACTGAGCCACCGAGCTCGTCCTATTTAAAGATAAAGATAAAAATCATTTATTTGCCATTAGGCCCTTACGGGCACTTAGACACGTCTTACATTCTTTAAATTAAATCATGTTGTATCTTAATAATTATCCAGTTTTTAGGGTTCCGTACTCAAAGGGTAAAACGGAACCCTATTACTGAGGCTCCGCTGTCCGTCCGTCCGTCCGTCTGTCACCAGGCTGTATCTCATGAACCGTGATAGTTAGACAGTTGAAATTTTCACAGATGATGTATTTCTGTTGCCGCTATAACAACAAATACTAAAAAATAGAATAAAATAAATATTTAAGGGGGCTCCCATACAACAAACGTTATTTTTTTGCCTTTTTTATAGATAATGGTACGGAACCCTTCGTGCGCGAGTCCCACTCGCACTTGGCCGATTTTTTTACTTTTAATCTCTCTTTTTTAATCTACCAGCATTTCGAAAATGACCAATGGCGAAGAAGAAACGCCAAAAGAAACTTGCCAATATGGGTCATTTATCCACAAGGCTGTAATTGTTGCACAATTGCTGTATATTGTATCATTACTTATTGTACAATTTTTGTTAGATACGACAACTTCTTAACAGTATAACTGAAAGTTGCGTAAAACAACATCTGGCCAGCCTCGTACAGTCGGGGCACAACACGTGAGTGACCCGTGCTTCATTTAGTTAAAACAATTCTACTTTTCTGGGTCCCGCGTGGTCAGCATACTGAGCGGCCCTGGACGCCCGGACACCGGCTCTAAATAGGACGGCTTGGGGAAGCCCGAGTGGAGAGGGACTAAGGATATTTGTTACTCGATTGGAAAGTACTAGAAGTAGAAATTAGGTTTATCGTTGCGTTGTGTTTGCTTCGGAAGGAACCTACAACTTTACCTTTATTGGCAAACTAGCTGTGCCCGCGACTTCGTCCGCGTGGAATATTATTTATTTATATTAATAAAAATAAATAAAAATTCTAAAATAAAAGTAGCCTAAGTAACTCCTTATTACATCAGCTATCTGCCAGTGAAAGTCCCTTCAAAATCGGTCCAGCGGTTTCAGAGATTAGCCGGAACAAACAGACAGACAAAGAAAAATTGTAAAAATATTCATTTTGGTATATGTACCGTGTATATATCCATATGCATTTAGTAAAAAGCGGCTATTTTAATATTACAAACAGACACTCCAATTTTATTTATCTGTATAGTTGGTAAATGATTGCTATTTGGCTACGGATTTTCTGTGAGGTGGAGGTACTTCCCTAGACTAGCTTTGATGCGCCCTACCTCTTAAAAATACCCAGATCAAGACAAACAGACATGTTCAGGCACGCAAATGTTTGTCCTGTGTGGGAATCGAACCGACAAGCGTCGCTGTAAAAGTAACGCAATAGTGCGTTTCGCCACTGCGCCACCGAGGCCGTTTCGCGACGTTGTATAAAAAAACTTTATAGTATTTGTAGCTTCCTTTAATGCAAGCGTATATAGGCTACGATTTCCACTTTACATCAGGCGAGTCGTATGCTTGTATGCCTGCCGATGATGTCTATAAAAATCAGAATTGCTACGACTGCTTGGCGTCTTGGGCACCCGAGAGCTGCAAAAGCAACACGTAGGCGATACTGCCTGTGCTGCAATCGATTACAGTCTAGACAGGTTGATTCGCAATCATTGGGGTATAAATAACTAGCACTAAGCCGCATTTCGCAAACACATTGGTATTTTTTCCGATCTCACAAATGTGGGTTATGTTTTTTCACATCAAATATTATCTTAGACCGTTTCGTCCCGGCCGATAAAGTCGATAATCCATACTGCTCTCGTAAATCTTTTTGAAGAGTTTTATTTTCGGGGTTATGCACTAAAATAGGGGAAACAGAACACGCGCGGGTAATTTGAACTAAACTACTATATGTGCTTCCGTCATGAATTAGTTCATGCGAACTGGCGTCGCCCGCTTCCTATATATAGTGTAATGTATATATAGTGAAGTATAGTGGCCTATAGTATAGTGGTTCTTAACCGGTGGTCCATGGACCACTGGCGGTACCTGGAATCATCTGAAGAGGCCCACGATGCCATTCTTAGGATAAGCGGTCGCAAACATCGCTTTAAATTTTTTTACCAGAGGGAGACTTTGTCTCACCTATTTCTACCGTCAAGCAGCTACATTTATATAGCTGTGTTCCGGTTTGAAGGATGAGATGTGGCAGAGAAATTACTAGGTACTGTGACGAAACAGCCTTAGGTCACAAGATTGGCAGCGCGCGAGTAACATACCCAAGGTGTTGCCTGCGTTAATACGCTGACCGCTTACTTTCTAAGGAATATGCTATATGTATATCATTATAGCATATTCCTTCATTCACTTAATTTTACTGTACATTAACCCAAAGTTGGTGACAGAATTTTTGCCAAATGGTTCCTCGTCACTGAAAGGTTAAGAACCACTGTCTAGTAGGTGTATGCAAAAAAAACTTAAATTAAAAAACCCACGACTTTAAAGCGCAATTATGATCATATATAGCGTATTATTAATAGCCGTCGTGTATGACCTATGTTATAGAGTTTTACACATTAATTAACAACAAACCAACTGGCACATATTGGATCCTTCAAACGAAGCGTGAAGAAGCATCTTGCGGGTCAGCATGACAACTGACAGGACACTGTGAAGTCTTTTGTCAGTTGCAGTTGCGATTTGGGCTCCTCTTTCGCTTGCCATCAGGCAAAGTGGAGCCACTATGCTGAGCTTACATAAAAAAAACATACTGCTTAATATGTATAGTCTATAACATAGTATACGCATGACTGCTATTAACAATATTCTATATATATTTTATCAAATTTTAATTGTAAAAGTATTGGATACGTTTCCGTTCATACTCGTATTCTGTTTTATAATTAAATAAAAATAGTTACTATAGTTATGGAGAAACATGTGTACTGTAGCGTCCCCTAGTGCTCTGTCTTTCTGTATACAACTATGTTGGCAAACAAGCATGCGGACCGCATTAGACGGTAAGCGGTCACCGCAGTCTATTGAAGCTCCCAACACCACGGGGACGTTACTCGCGCGCTGTCTATCTTGTGACCTAAGGCTGTTTCGTCACAGTACCTAGTAATTTCTCTGCCATATTTCACCCTTCAAACCGGAACACAGCTCTATATGAATACTACTCTGTGTAAAAAGTATCGGGAATATGTCAATAAAAAGACCCGCGTAAAAGAGGTCGTTCTAATTTTTTTACTGCATGTTGGTAGCACTGTACTGATTTAGCGCGCAAAATTTGAGCGGGATCTGTCATTTAATTTGTTTTAAACTACACTTTTTGTTGGTCATAGTTTTGAGTCCTCGGCGATTTTTACAATGGAAAATATTGTTGAACAAAGAGTGTGCCTTAAATTTTGTGTTTCAAATGATATTTCATGTGGTGAATCACTAAAAATGTTGCGAAATACCTACGGCGAATCGTGTATATCGAAAACAAGGGCTTATGAATGGTATAAGGCTTTTAAAGAAGGCCGAGAAGTAGTAGTAGACTTGCCTCGTTCTGGTAGACCTTCAACCGCTACGACCAGAGAAAACATCGACAGAATCAAGAAGCTAGTGCTCGAAAATCGACGTATGAGTCTGAGAGAGTTGGCTAGTGAGGTGAACATATCTTTTAAGTCCGTCCACAACATTCTCATTGACATTTTAGGCATGAAACGCGTCGCCGCTCGACTAGTTCCAAAAGAGCTCAATTTTGTTCAAAAAGCGCAGCGAAAGCATGTCGCTGAAGACATGGTTTCCCGAGCTTCTACGGATCCGACCTTTATGAAACGTATAATAACTGGCGACGAGACATGGGTTTATGAGTACGACATGCAAACAAGCCAACAGTCTTCAGAATGGCGTCTCGAAAACGAGCCGAAACCCAAAAAACCGCGGCAAAGTCGCTCCAAAATCAAGGTGATGCTGACAGTTTTTTTTGACTACCGTGGTGTGGTTCACTCCGAATTCCTTCCAGAGGGAGAAACAGTGAATAAAGAATATTATTTAGGCTTCATGAAGCGTTTGCGTGAGAGTATCCGCCGAAAACGTCCAGATTTGTGGCAACACAACTCATGGATGCTGCACCATGATAATGCACCATCACACACAGCCATTATAGTGAAAGAGTTTTTAGCGAAAAATTCAACAAAAGTTCTCGACCAAGCACCGTATTCACCTGATATGGCTCCGTCTGACTTTTTTTTATTTCCCAAGTTAAAATTACCACTTCGAGGAAAACGTTTTGAGTCGATAGAAGCCATAAAAGAAAATTCGCTGAATGAGCTAAAGGCCATACCGCAAATAGCCTATGAAAAATGTATGGAAGACTGGGTGAAGCGGTGGAGATGTTGTATTGCAAGCGATGGGGCCTACTTTGAAGGCGATAAAATAAATTTAGATGAATAATTTGTATTTTTTGTTTTATTGACAAATTCCCGATACTTAGTACACAGAATGTATAGCTGCTTGGCGGTAGATATAGGTGAGACAGAGGTCGCAGACGACTTTTATACAAAGTCTCCCTCTGGTACATTGGTGAGAACATGATCAATAATGACACTTATGCAAAGTAAAAAAATCCGTTTCAAAAAACACAAACAACTCTTACCCCAAACGAATACCGTCACCGTTGCCGTCGCGGGTAAAAATATGAAATAGTAGAAAATAATGGTTGAAAAAGTTTGAAATTTCTGAAATTTTCTGTAATTGTGTAAATGTTTTTTGACCATTGGAGCGAACACTGATGTTCCTAATGCTTGAAGTAAATGGGAGTTCTTTATTGGAAGCCTAATATATTTCACCACAGCTCATGCAGTAGGTACGGAACGCTAACTGCAGCTGACTCGCTCTTACCAAATGTTTTTCTATTGAACACTCCTATATTCAAAGCTGATAAGGATAGCGGATCATATTTTTTACATGAGAAAACGTATATAAAGTACACAAGCTTTACTCTTTGACGGATTTATATCGAATGTATTAGACGACGTCAGTAAGAATATAATTGTAGTGGATGCCATATTGTTACATTTTTTACAGCAAATGCGAGTATATTAACTTCCTTAGACCGTATTCGCAATGATGATGTTGGAAACAGAGTTGTTTTGAAAGAGAGCGTCGGTGTCAAAATAAGAACAGGCATGCTCCGTTGATTGAAAGAATGTTGTTGTTGAAAGAATGCAGGATGAAAGAATGACGAAGCAGATATACAATGCAAAAGTAGAAGAATGTAGGAGCCGAGGAAGGCCAAGGTTTACCTACCATGACCAAATTAGTCGTGTTCTATCAGAAGGTGATGTCAGGAGCCTTGGAAGTAGGCGTGTACCACTAAATTCGAGTTTTATCGCTTTCTCGGCGGTGAACGAAAACATCGTGAGGAAACTCGTGTGAGTCCAAGAAATTATTTTTCAAAAGACGTGTGAGCTAAGATGGTTTTCCCTCTGGGTTGTAGAGGTCTGGCGGCAATCGCTCTGTGTAAAAATCAGTATCGTTGCCAAATCTTTAGGCTTAGGTAGCGGACCCTACCAATTCTCATGGATTTGGAAATGGGATAACGCTAGGATATACAGTATTAATCATTATCAACTTAAATACGTTAGTTACATTTCATACACATTATGATAATCCTTTATACGAGTACGATATAATTTAAGTGATAGACCGACGTCATGCCTGAACGACCCGATTGCAGCGACTTACAATTGAAGCCGGTAGGTGTACCGGCTTCAATTGTAAGTCTAAACCGCCCAAGGACCCACTCACATACACATACACACACAAACAAAACTTCAAGTAGTGTAGACATATATTTAAATCTATCCACATATTCGACGCAACGAGCTGATGCGACCCAACTACAGAAAGAACATGCATGCATGATAATGCTCTACTACCCGGGCGAAGCGGGGGCGGGTCGGTAGTATGTACTAAAAGATAAAGATAAAAAAAATAAAATATTTTTATTTGCCAATGGGCCCTCGCGGACACTAAAGTCAAAGTCAAAGTCAAAATCTTTTTATTCCGTAAAAATGGCTACATTTGTTTGGAATCGTCACAATTTTTTTCCCTACCGTGCAGTTTATGACTAGGTGAACACTGATAAAAATAACTGCCAAAAAACTCAGGCATCCCTCTTTTGGTATCCAAACAAATTTACATATTTTATTAATTACATTATAACTGGATCGATTCACTCCCAGGCATTTTTATCATTAATATAGTCAGATACTTTATAATATGCCCTACTACACAATTTGGCTTTAACAGTAGTTTTAAATTTGTTTATTGACAATTCTCTTATATTCCTGGGAAGTTTGTTATAGAACCGTATACATTGCCCCATAAAAGAATTACTTATTTTGTGGAGACGGCTTGCATGTAACACAAGATTATGCTTATATCTAGTATTTATGCTATGAGTATCACTCTTTTTACAAAATGAGTCTATGTTTTTATGGACATACAAAAGATTTTCATAGATATATTGCGATGCGACTGTTAGAATATTTATTTCTTTGAATTTTTCTCTAAGGCTCTCCCGGGGACCAAGTTTGTAGATAGCTCTTATGACTCTCTTTTGCAATAAAAAGATGGTGTTAATGTCCGCGGAGTTACCCCAAAGAAGAATTCCGTATGACATAATACTGTGAAAGTAGCTGAAATAAACTATTCTAGCCGTATCAATATCAGTGAGCCGTCTAATAGTTTTCACTGCATAGGCTGCAGAACTTAGTTTTCCTGATAATTTTTCAATTTGTGGGCCCATTGTAGTTTGGAGTCGATTGTTATACCCAAGAACACAGTTGTCTCCACAGGGGCTAAATTAGTTCCATTAACATGTACATTGGTAGTCACCTGTCTTACATTAGGTGTTGAGAACTTAATTACTTTAGTCTTTTTATCATTTAAAAGCAGATTATTAACATTAAACCAATGCATAACTTTAGAGAGAGCATTGTTAACTTCGTCATAATTACCTAACTGTCTATTAATTTTGAATGTCAAAGAGGTATCATCCGCAAACAATACAATCTCATGTTCATCCTTTACATAATAAGGTAAGTCATTTATATATACTAAAAATAAGAATGGACCTAGAATTGACCCCTGTGGGACTCCCATAACTACAGGGGACCCCGAAGATCTTTTACCATTAATATCGACCTTCTGTATCCTATTGCCCAGATAAGAAGACAGAAGTTCGAGAGCCTTGTTCCTGATACCGTAGTGGTGTAATTTTCTGACAAGAGTGTCATGGTGCACGCAGTCAAACGCTTTAGACAGATCACAGAAAATTCCCAAGGCATCTTGCGAACCCTCCCATGCCGCGAATATACTTTTAAGCAAATGAATCCCTGCGTCTATAGTTGAACAACCTCTCGTAAATCCGAATTGTTTACTATGAAGTAAATTATGTGTATTGAAATGTCTGAGCAACTGGCTAAGCATTAGTTTTTTAAAAATTTTACTGAGAATGGGCAGTATGGAAACAGGTCGAAAATTCGAAGGGTCCGAACTATCACCAGATTTAAATAATGGAATGATTTTACTATGTTTCATCAAGTATGTTTCATCAAGTCAGGAAATACACCAGATGCCACACAACAATTGAAAATTGTAGCTAAATGTGGAGCGATTGAAATAATAATAGAAGAAATGGTTTTGACAGATAGACCCCACAGATCTTTAGTGTTTTTCATATTTATCGATTTAAAAGCGTTCAAGACATCTTTTGGGCTTACAGCTGAAAATTTCTGTTTGAGAACCAGTTCAGCAGATATAGAAGAAGACATAAGATTTCTCGTAGTAATAAGAGGAATGTTAGAAAAATATTTTTCAAACTCAGTCGCAATTTCTACATCATTTTTGATATTTATATCATTTATCTTTAACCGAAAGTCTCGACTACGTACTTTCGCTCTACCCGTCTCATTATTTATCATATCCCAAACAGATTTAATAATATTTGTAGAACCATTAATTTTATTTCTTAAATATATACACTTAGCATTGGAACAGGCTCGTTTAAATATTTTGGCATAATTTTATACAAGTTCTTGAAAAGTCGGATTGTGATTACTGGTCCTTTCTTCATAAAGTTCATACAATTTATTCCGACTTATGTAAATACCAGGAGTTGCCCAATCACTGAATGTCATACGGTCACTTACAGACAGTTGTTTTGGAGTAAAGATTGTATTAAATTCACTAGTGATTAAGCTAAATAACGAACTGTACAAGTGGTCCGGAGTACCGTGACAGGGCAACAATACAATTTTTTCTGCTATATTAGACTTAAATCTTTCTAAGCGGCTTTTACTAAATGGTATATAATTTATTTGCTTTCTTTGTATTTTTGAAGAGTTTGGAAATGAAACCAACTGACCTGAATGGTCTGACTGAACTTTATTAATTATAGATTGATACGAAGGTTTTACAGTGCTAAATATGTTATCAATACATGTAGCACTTGTAGCAGTTACTCTTAACACTTAAACATGTCTTACATTTTTTTAAATATAATCTTATTGTATCTTATTTAATTCTCATATATTACTTTTTTTTAATCTACTAGCATTTCGGAAATGACCATTGGCGAAGAAGAAATGCCGAAAAAAACTTGTCAATATAGGTCTCTTTTAAAATTGTCAATTAGATATTACAAAAAAAAAATACATAAGCATATTGGTAAAATAATGATATCAAATGGTAAAATGAAAGATTATTAAGGACAGGTGGTCTGTGCTGAATTATTTCCAGACATCTTTGTCAGGTACATATTCATCAATTCTATAATAAGCCTTTCTACAGACACTATTTAAAGAACTATTATTACATGTGACCGTCTCGCATTAGACCGGTTTTATTTCTCGCTAATATCTGCCAGCGAGAGGCCGCTCACATGTTGTGAATGTCCGCCCGCGTCTGGGCCGGGCGATCGATGTAAACAAATCCCAACATGTGTGTGTTTAATCACCAGCCGTAAAACAGCGGGTGGGGTGAATACCTTGTCTAATGATAAGGGCATACTCACACTGTACGGCACTATTGAATAATAACTAACTGCCATGTTCACTACATTTGCTTACATGCAATCTTAACTGCTGTTGCTTGAACAAGCTGCATGGTTGGTAGTGTGCGAAAAGGCAACTTGTTTTTAAGCGATTTTATGAAGAATTATATAAACTTCAAGTATGTAAAAAAATCTTGAATGTCAAATTTGACTTACTCCCCGTTTTCCGATTGAGCTGAAATTTTGCATACACGTTTAGTTTGGATTGGACAATTCATGATTAGTTTATTGACATAATTCTAAATCCTATATGACAGACTCCTAAAGATGGCGAACTTTGTATGCACTCCTTTCATATGGGTATCAAATGAAAGGGCTTGCTAAGAGGAATACGGAAAATACGTCACTCTTAATTTAATATGGTGGACGCCCCAAAAACTAGTGATTCTTTGATTTTGCTTTCAAAGTATAATGTTTTATTAACAATTTGTTTGATAGTATAGACTGATATACGATAACAAAGCAGAAGGAATGTTGGAGACAAGGAATGTCAAGATTAATATAGTGTTTATGAAAATGGCTATCAGTATGAATTGTGTTATTAGGAAGTGGCGTTAGGAGCACTAGGAATTGACAAGTGAGTATGAAAAGAGTTATGAATGTTAAAGAAGTTAGTAAACTGTATTATGACCGCGTCTTGTGGCGCACCTCCCTGCCGACGACGCGAGAGACTTGGATATAGATTATTAATTAGTAAATTAATATATTCAGGCGTTACTTTGTGGTAGTCAAATTTATAGGCCACTTGATCAAAACTGCTTTGTGTACTTACGCTACCGATTACTTCGTGCAAACTAGCGCCGGTTGGCACCCATTACCGTTGGTAGAAGCGTCATGCCACCGCTGCCATGGTTTCTCCGTTCGTCTCTGCCTCGTTGCTCCGTCGTCACTGCTCGACTGCTGCGGTCGTCTCTGTGCCTGTCCGACATAAGGAACAGGAACCTGCCTTCACCAGCCACCATTGTATTATTACTTTAAATGAGCAATTTAAATAAAATTCTCTTCACTTGTGAGTATGTGTACATACTTTACTGTAAAATTATTATGTGGAGTTGGAATAATTACATTTCTATTTTTTTCTATTTCAATTTTTGTATATATAAATACATTTCGTGTACCTCAGAAATGGCTCTAAAGATTTACATCAGATTTTGTAATTAGATAAAGTTCTTCTTACGTTTGTCTATATTTCCTACATGAACGCAATTTTACACAAAAATCCAGTTGAGAATGCGCAAGCTTGCATTGCCAGAGGAACACCTGGCTCGTCAATTATATAACAATTTAATTAATTTATTTTGACCATGTTCCTTAAGAGATAGTAGGTTGGTTTTTCAGACATTCCCATTCTACTTTTTTAAGCTGAATGCGAATCTGAAATCATAATTCAGTCAAAATTCGAATATTCGAAAAAAAAGCGACAGACACACACAGACGAACACACACACAGAGAATCATATAGAATTCATATAGGAACGGTGTTCCTGAAAACAAATAACGCTGTGCGAAGCTGTGTCGCCCAGGTACTCCTTAATAGGCAGCAGAAACAGCGTCAGGGACAACACCTTCAGCACCAGAAACACCAAGGGTTAATCCATACGATGGCATCTTTGGTAGAAGATTGTTGACGACCTCAGTGGCGCCGTCGTGAATGATGTAACTTTGACACCGACGCTCGTGGGTTCAATTCCCACACAAGACAAATATTTGTGTGCATGAACATGTCTATGTGTATTGGTATGGACGTTTTAAGGGAGGTAGGGCTCATCAAAGTAGCCCAGGTAAAGTAGCCCGGGTAAAGTAGCCTGGGGAAGTACCACCAAAACAGTGAGTGATACTAAATGTATTACAAGCGTTCATAGAACTAGAATGATAAAATCTTATTCTGTTAATGAATTTGATGAAATTAATATATTACATACATACATATCATCACGCCAGTCTCCCATTGCGGTAGACAGAGACTATAGAACGCGAGGTGCACCGATCCAAACACACCGCTCTTGCTTCTTCTACATTCATCAACCTCTTCATGCATGCTCTTCGGTTTTGGGTACTTTTGATTTCGCCCTTTTTCAACACGTCACCAATTTGATCTATATGTGTGCGTCTAGGGCGGCCCCTTCCGACATCACCATTCACTCTTGCTTGATACATTTCTTTCGTAACTCTTTTGTCATTCATTCTATAATAATGTAATTAAAACACCGAATCCTCTGATAATTAGACATTGTCGTTGTAATCTCTTTATTGTACAAATGTACATAATAGATACCGTAACAAAGTTTTAGTATGTACAAAGGCGGACTTATCTTCCAGCTAACCTTTATAGACTTGGTAGAAATTATTATAAACTAATACAGTGTTTAATAAATTTACAATGAGTCATTGAAACAGTAAAAACAGATACATAAATATAATATACTGTACAAGCAAATTACTGACATATAGAAAATTAGCACTTACGTAAGTTTATGAAGTCCAGTTCTCTTAAATCTTTGCTATATCTTAAATTTTAGGGTCGGCAACGCATGTGTGTCATCCCTGGTGTTGCAAATATCCATAGGCTACGGTGACTGTTTACCATCAGGCAGGCCGTATGCTTGATTGCTACCTTAGTGGTATAAAAAAAAGTATATCTTCTGCCAGGTCCCTTACAGGGTAGGCAGAGAGAACCGAGCGCCATAAGATTATTAAATCTTTATTTAGTTTTTATTCTAAGCCCATAAATTATAGGGTGGACGCAAATTATAGTTTATTCAATTCATTAGACCCAAAGTGGTAATTACACATGTACATTTTACGTAACTTATAAATAAATAGAACGTTATATTGTACTACCTGCCTGTCAGTATCAGCAATGTACTCGTAATACATGTTATAATGATAAAAAATTCTTCTCTTCATGATCCGTCTCTCCTTTTCCTTCTTTTTTATACAACGGCGGAAGGCAAACAATTATACGATCTACCTGACGTAAAGTGGTCAACATAAGTGTCAGCGCTGAGGCAGCAGTACCCTAGCTGCTACCACAGTAGCTTCTCAGGAATTTACTGGTAACCTCACTCAATCGCAGAAACACTGCTGTGGTTTTATTTGAGGTGCAGGTACTTTCCTGGTCGGGCCACTGCGATGTGCTCTACCTCGTTTGTTAATGAGCAGCATGCACCACGTGCAGAGGAAGTCGGCTTTTACTCTAATAATTAACAACAACACCCTCAATTCGGGTCAATACTACATTGTATTAGAATTTGCTGATCTAGTTTCAAGAAAGACCTCAGTGCCTTTGTGGTTTGCGTCACTAATTCGGACATGTAACCTTAATTACTGTCCGGTCCAATCACTAGCTTTTTGTTACAAAGCGAAACTCAAATGTAAACAACACAAACTCGAATGTAAACAACACGAACTCAAATGTAAACAACAAACGTAATTATTAGGTGCACACCAGTAACATTCGCCGACGTCATTTAGCAAGTCGCAATTACTACGATTTTAATCGATTTGTTAAAAGCCGTTTTGCACTACTACCCTTTTCACGAACAGTAATTAGGTTACGTGGTTAAAGTATGGTTTCACCGTGTCACCCTTCGCTAGGGATGTGCCGTTGGGACCTATTTACCTAACGGGAAATATTCCGGGTCCGGTAAGTAAAATTCCCATAGGAATCATTAATTTAATTGGATATTTAGAGTCCGGTGGCGAGTAGTTAACAATAGTTATTTCAAAATTAAGAGTTAATAGATTCAGGCGTTACTTTGCGAAAGTCAAATCTATATGCAATTTGATCTAACCTGCTTTGCGTGCTTCCGCCACCAATGGTGGCTAGATCAAATTGCATATCAAAATTAAGAGTTGAGAGTTCGTATTCCGCTTTTTATATACAATGTCGGAAGGCATACAAGCATACTGTGCACCTGATGTAAAGCGGTTGCCGTAACCTATGAACGCTTGTAATACATTAAGTATCTCGCGCGATGCCTTCTCTGCTGCAAACACAGCAACTCCTTACTGGTGATCTCACTCACACGCAGGAAGACAACAACCCTCTAGGGAGTTGTTATTTATCTGCGGTTTTCTGTAATGTAATACATTAAGTATCACACGCGTGATGCCATCTTTGCTGTTAAAAAAGTTAAGAGTTAAGAGCTTACTGGTGATGCTGCGCCATCGAGCTCCACAAAGATATAAGATATACTTTCATTACACACACATATCTGTTTTGACAATTAAGTTTATTTTGTATTTTGTTGTTATATGCGGAATCTTGTAATTGTTGGCAATTAATCTATTTTTTGTAACCAACCGTAAGTATCTCTTGGAATATAAAATAATATATAAAAATATAATATCTTCATGCCATGCCTCTGCGGGGTAGTAGAGGTTGTAGCGCCACATGACTCGATCCTTATATACCTCGCTCGCTTCATTAATATTTATAGCGTATAAAGCTACACGACTATTCTAATCACTACATATTATAAAACAAAGTGCCACGCGGCGTCTGTCTATTTGTCTGTTCGCGATAAACTCAAAAACTATTGAAAGAATTTTCACGCGGTTTTCACCCATAGACAGAATGATTTTTGAGGAAGTTTTAGGTGTATAATTTGTTAAGGTTTTGTGTAAATCGGTTGAAATATGACGTTAATCGTTAAAAATGTCGGAATGATTCAAGTTAATGTGCTTTATTATCGGCGCGAAGCTGGGGCAGATCACTGGTACTCATATATAATAACCAATTTTTTTTATAGTTGATAGATTTATATAAATTTTGATTAACACGGCACATAAATATGTATTCGTATTTGCGACTGCGCCTTGTGTGCATGCTGTGAAAACCTGTGCATGGTCAGCGTTTAGTATATTTAAGTGCTCCTGTGTTTGTTTTGAACACTATTTCAAACTGCGGGAACCTTTTATTGACTTTCTATTGTCTATTGTTTTTTGTACTTTATTTTTTGTAAGCCCCAACGGCTTTTTCTCCTTAAATATAAATAAAAAAAAATAACAATGTCCAGCTAAAATATTCCGTTCGCGAGGGCGAGGCACATCTCTAGCCCTACCTGGCAATTATAATCACACTCATATCATTAATTAAAGGGCTTATTACTCACCCTTCTCACGTGCGTGTTCCACTACTATGACAGGGGTTCATGGGGACTAAAATTTTGAAGTGAAAAAGATCGTCCCGATTTAATACTCGATAAAACGAAAATGCGACAGTAAAAAGTGACAATTACATACATGTACACAACAACTCACAGTTTACGTCCCAATAGTGTTAGATATTATTGATAATCTGTGGTGCACGGCAGTTGAGCTTCACTTGACTAGCCATCTCTTTGAGGTTTTTTAATGCCTTATTTGTCATATCGCTGTCTCTCACTTTGCCAAGAGGGGAAGTCAATTCCAAAACTTCCTACTCCTACAAATTTATTCTGATTAAATTCATTGTGAGTTCCAAGGCAGCTGTAGTTTAACCCCCGGGACGGCAATGAACTTCACTGTTCATTGCCTTTTTTGTGGTCGCCGCTGTTAATTCTGGCTACACAGGAGACCCAGTGGTGGGTAAGAGTGGTGGGCCTGTCCCGTTAAAAAAAAAATGACATACATGTATAGAATATAAGTGCGAGAGAATGAGATGGAAGGCATTATACAATGTTTATTACAGGGTCCGACCGTTCTAGGCTCTGGTATTAATATCATCATAATTAAACTCTACAATTATCTTACTCCTGAAATACTACATTCGTCTCATTATCTTGAAGTTCACATTATTTAAGGTTTCATTTCTATCGCGCGTGAACTGAACACATATATTTATTAAAACACTGGGGTCGCATACAAGCGAATGCCCCACCTGATGTAAATCAATAACCACAACTTAAGCCACTAGTCTAAGTGACCGTAGCTTAGGTTCAATTATCTCGCTTCGTAGGACACGTTTACTGGTTAAACTGCCGTCGATAGAAAACTATTGACTGTTAAAATAATTCAGTGGGGTTCTGTTCGAGTCCTGGCATGTATCATTAAATTTGTGTTTTCGCATTTATGTATATGTTTGTAATTATCACTTGCTCGGCGGTGAAGGAAAACGGAAAAAAAGGAGTTCTTCAAGAAATGAAGAAAGAGAAGAGGTTTTTAGAGGGTCGGCAACGCATGAGTGACGCCCCTGGTGTTGCAAATGTCCATAGGCTATGGTGACTGTTTAACATCAGGCAGGCCGTATGCTTGATTGCCACCTTAGTGGTATAAAAAAAAAAAAACATTGACAGTAAACACGCATGTCCGAAGAAATTATATTTCAAAAGATGTGTAACCTTACCTAAGAAAGGTCTGTTTTTCCCCATGCGTGTAGAGGTCTGGCCTAACCCCGCGACTAAAAAACAGAATAACGCTTAGTATGACGAACAAGATTCTTGTTTCTTAGATTATTTTCCGTTATTTTCAATTCAGAAGTTTGCCTGTTTACATTTTTAACCTAAGAAACTAGAATCTATACAGATAAATAAAATTGGAGTGTCTGTTTGTAATATTAAAATAACCGCTTTTTACTAAATGCATATGGATATATACACGGTACATATACCAAAATGAATATTTTTACAATTTTTGTCTGTCTGTCTGTCTGTCTGTTTGTTCCGGCTAATCTCTGAAACGGCTGGACCGATTTTGACGGGACTTTCACTGGCAGATAGCTGATGTAATAAGGAGTAACTTAGGCTATTTTTATTTTAGAAATTTTATTTATTTTTATTAATATAAATAAATAATATTCCATGCGGACGAAGTCGCGGGCACTGCTACTATCAAATATAATCCCAGAACTTAACGCCAATTTTCCAGCGGAGTAGGTCCAGTAGAAGTAAGGTTTAAAAACCGTAAAAAGTCACAGTCCTCACGCAACGCAATGAATCGTTTGATTCTTCAGCTATCAAGTAGTGTAATTAAACTTTGTATATGATAGATATGTAGCTACAACACCAAACTCTATCCCCCGATTTTGTTCTTATCAGTTATCTGAATTACCTTCCGACGAAAGCGAGAGAGGCATAAAGAACGCTCCGCTCTAATTTTGCCTCGCAAGGGATTTCGCGTGAATATCTAGAAAGATAGATGGAATAACTCCATTAATTAATAACAAAGAATCAAATGGAATCACTTTGAGTAAAAGTTGTTTCTGAAAGTTTCAGTTGAAGTTTTATTAGTGAGCATTACACGTGACTTCCGCCGCCCCCTCCCGCCATTAATCTTACTTAAAGGCTCGTCGCCGTGGTAATTAGTTCGGTCCAGATTTATTTAGCAGTCTGAGATGACCAGAGACATATACATAGCTAAACGTATATTTTTTTTTTACGGCAAAAGTAATTAGGAAAGTATGTGGCTGTCAAATTTTATAGATTTTGAGGTAGGACATCAAAACAGCCCATCTCGGGCAGTATATCCACCTCACAGAAAACTGCGGATAAGTAACATCCGTGTAAGTGAGGCCAACAGTACGCTCCTATGGAGTTGCTGTGTTAGCAGCAGAGGTGGCATCGTGTGAGTGATACTTACACCTTACACTAGGTGGACTGTATGCTTGTATGCCGTTCGATGTTGTGTAATAAAAGTTCCACCAAAATAGTTTAATAAAATTGATTCAGCCGTATTTTACGAGTAGATGAGTTCAGACAAACCAACAGACAAATGAACGAAATATTTAAACCTTTCGTTTGGGTTTCAGTTACATACAAGTGTACAACATGATACAGTAGTGAAAACCAAGTATAAAAAACCAACCCAGTAAGCTGCAGTCACTGATTCTAGTCCTGGCATGGGTGGTCATGTACACTAAATTCGACATTTACGTACATATTGTAATTATCATTTGATCGGCAATGAAGGAAAACATCATGACGAAACCCAAGTCCAAGAACGTACATTTCAAAAGACATGGACTAACCTAAGAAAGGTCTGATTTTCCCCCTGGGGTGTGAAGGTCTGATGACGGTCGGCGGCATGTCAAAATCAGTATTTTCGCCAGAGGGAGTCTTTGTACAAAAGTCGTCTGCGTGGGTACTTCTGTCTCACCTAATTCTACCACCAAGCAGCTGTATTTATATAACCGTGTGAATGGTGAAATATGGCAGAGGAATTACTGGGTACGGTGAAGAAACAGCCTTAGGTCACAAGATTGGCAGCGCGCGAGTAGCACCCTTGGGGTGTTGCGAGCGTCAATAGGCTTGAAGGCGTTGAACGCTTACCATGCAATGCGGGCTGCAAGCTTGTTTACCAATCTAGTTGTATAAAAAAATCCT
Organism: Pyralis farinalis; assembly: GCA_947507595.1. Classification (NCBI taxonomy): domain Eukaryota; kingdom Metazoa; phylum Arthropoda; class Insecta; order Lepidoptera; family Pyralidae; genus Pyralis; species Pyralis farinalis. The sequence continues at coordinate 1,442,659 of OX382268.1, read as the reverse complement.
TAGGCTTAAGTAGCGAATTCCGCCAGTCCTAACGGATCAGAAAACATGAATTTAAGAAGAAGATTTATTTCTAAATGATACACATACACTTCGATGGTATTTATATATTCGTGTATATATTCGTTCCCTAGTGATTAATATCCGAAGATCTATAAACGTCTCCACAAACTACCCCTTTCATTATCCGCCGCCACATCTTTCAAGTCTATTGGTTACGGAGAGGAACAATGTGAAATATGAGACAACTCTTAATACAATGTGTTTTTGAGTAATCTGCGGCAATGAACATTAACAATGACCAAACAATTATTGTCAGTGATGATGTGAGACAGTGAAAATAAGAAAAGGAATGCTCCGTTGAAAGAAATTTTGCTGTATTCAACGCCAGTTATATGACTGGACTGAATTCGTGTGTAAGATTTAAGAAGACTTCATAAGTATCTACTTCATGACTTCATAAAGGAATGATTCTTTTTCTTAGCCTTTTCGCGATGCCTAATCTACTAGGATTGGCTAGGATGCTAATTAAGCTTCATGATTTGGGGAAGACAATAATTTTTACTAGACTGAGTTCATGTGTGAGATTTAAGAAGACTTCATAAGTATCTACTTCATGACTTCACAAAGGAATGCTTCTTTTTTTAGCCTTTTTACGTTTCCTAATCCACTAGGATTGGTTAGGATGCTAATTAAGCTTCATGATTTGGCGAAGATATTAATTTTTACATAGAGCGACTGCCGTCAGATCATAGGAAAATTCAGAGCTTTCTTAGGTTAGGTCACACATCTTACGAAATATCTTGGATGTGCTGGTTTCCTCACGATGTTTTCCGTCATCACCGAGCAAGTGATAATTACAAGTATGTACATAAATCCGAAAACACGAATTAAGTTACATGCTAAGATTCGAACCGGGGACCAGTTCATTATCCACCGGGCTATCTCTGCTCTCTTAATTTTCTATTTCGTGCATTTTTCCACGGATACACAACGCCACCGTAAAGACTTCCCAAAAGGAATTTCAAACAACTGTACTTATAAACTATTCCATCAAAGCGTGTGACATGCAACCTTGGTAGGTACCTATTTGAAGTAAGAAGTTTACGTTAATATACAATAGGTAATAGAAATAAAAGAAATTTCATTAGTGGATTTTTATATTCCGTGACAAGCTTATTACTTGAAGTGCATGAAATTACATAATTGTTAGTGAACATATGAACATGCACAATGATGGAGTAACTCACGTATTCATTATTATGTTAATTCCATTAAAATTCCTTTATGCCGATAACGAGTCAGTGGGTATTGTGATAATTAACACGCTTTTATTCCGTAAAGCTGTATGTAATTATAATATTTACATTTGGTGTAAGTAGTTTGGATTCGTTACAGTAAAAGCCAACCTCACTTAGTGGTGAAACCGGCTAATTGAAATTGAGGGTGCTTGGGAACAGCTTAAGAGAGGTAGGGCGCATCAAAGCAGCCCGTCTGGGGAAGTACCTCCACCTCACAGAAAACCTCAGCCAAATAACAACTCCCTAGAGGGTTGTTGTGTTCCTGCGTGTGAGTGAGTTCACCAGTAAGCTCCCAAGGAGTTGCTGTGTAAGCAGCAGAAGAGGCACGAGCTTTGGTGGTAAAGTACTCATCGCGAGCTGTTCTACCAACTCGTCGATTTGTACTTTGTTTATTTATACATACATCGCACACATATATATTTATTATACATAGAAAGTACCCAGACAAACAGCATGTCTGTTTGTGTTCATGCACACAAATGTTTGTCCTGTGTGCGAATCGAACCCACGAGCGTCGGTGTTAAAGTAACGTAACAGCGCGTTTCACCACTGCGCCACCGAGATCATCAAACTGAAATTTATTAAACAAAAATATCCAAATGCCACGTCTATAACATAGAAGGTTATATATCTCTATTTTTCGAGTCAAGTACCTACTTCTGAATTGGGGATAGCTTAAAGGGAACTTTTTTATGCAAAAACGAATCAAGTCTTTCACTCTATTCCTTTTATCAATCTATACCTTTTTTCTTTTTTCGTCCTTTGCGTGGCGGGGAGATTGAACCGTGAGTGTGTACACACCTCGCTTCGTAGATGTATTCATGCACGATCGATTAATAGGTCCCCTGATATCACCTACCGATAACACACGACCAAACATTCACACTTGATTCCATTCCAGCTTTATTGCATATGTAACAAGACGGGCGAACTCCGACGGCCCGTTTCTGAGTAAGTGAATGTGTGCTTAACGTGCGATCGACACGCGACAGGTCGTCGCTCGGGCGATTATCGCGCGATAATCGCTTGATCAAACTAAGTGACGGGCGCATCGTTTACGATAGTATTTAGCTCGATATATAAAACGGTATGACGCTGAATCTGTACGTGGACAAATAGCATTATATATCTAAGTTGAAGTTCGAGAGTTCGTACGTTCCACATTTTCAAAAAATCTAATTTAAAGTTCAATAGTTCGTATGCTCCACATGTTTTTTAAATCTCACTTAAAGTTTGCGATTTCGTACGTTCAACATTATTTGATAAATTTGAGATGAATTTCGAGAGTTTGTACGGTTCACTTTTTTGATAAATCTAAGTAAAAGCTTGAGTAGAGTGAGTTCGGTAGAGTCGTTGCGTGAGTCAGCGTAATCACCGTAGTTGAGAGTCACACATAGGAGCCTGCCTCTGGATGGGTTTATTCATATCGAGTCCAGGACGGTACGTGAATCCGTCGAGTCTTTTGTCGATAGCTGCCAACCGTTAAGGTAACTTTCGCTTAGATGCAAACTTTATTTAGAAAGAAAGAAAGAGCATTCGCTTTTTGATAGGATCAGTAGTTCTACGGGAACAACTTGACCCCCAGTAATCCAAACCAAGTACAAAGCGGGTATCATAATATCTGATGGTTGCGATCTAGACACGCGAGGAAAGTCGCAGAGATGTGGCTAGTATGTTAATGTATTCAGTTTAGTACGTCGTAAATACAGAGTCGTAGTAGGACGCCGGTGCATTTGCATTATTCATTCTGTTTACACTGTTGTATGTACTTTTGTGATATGCTAGCTTCCGCTCGCGGCTTTGCTCTTGAGAAAGTATGGAAGCTTATTGATGAGCTCGATGGCGTAGCGGTTGATAACGCGAATTTGACACCGACGCTTGTGGGTTCGATTCCTTCACAGAACGAATTGGTTTGTTTAAACATGTTTTCTGCCTTCTCTGGGTATTTTAAGAGAGGCAGGGCACATTTAACAGACCATCTGGGCAAGTATCTTCACCACATAGGAATCAGCAGGCAAATAACAGCTTCTAGAGGGTTTTGTATTTCTGCGTGTAAGGGAGCTCACCAGTAAGCTCCTAAGGAGTTGCTGTGTTAGCAGCAGAGGTGACATCGTGCGAGTGGTACTTAATGTATTGCAAGAGTCCATAGGCTTTGGTAACCACTTTACATCAGATAGACCGTATGCGTGTGCAGACGAAGGACAATTATAACAGAAGTTTTGCTAAAAGTTGAAGTATATATTCGCTTTGTTGATAACTCTTCAGCTTCTCTGGATAGTTTGCGAACTGTACATCGCTGCCGAATTCGATATAAAAAATATTATTGCTTTTGGCGTAGACAAGGGGCTTTTTTTAACGGTGAAAGCATAAATGAAGCTCAAAATTCATCTTCTCTCTACACGTGGTTTGAACTCGGGACCTCTCGATTGCCTCTTTAAATTACTACCTCTGTGTTATCAAACCTGCTACATAATCTATTCCCGGAATATGATAACAATATTTAAAGTTATTTAATATGAAATGTTAATCGCCCAGGTTAAAGCACACGGTACAAAGAGAATAGTTCGTTTGTAGTTTTCCCAGTACTATTATAAGATTAATTTGTTTTGTTATCAAAACACGCTATATTTCGTGTTTCAGAATATCTTAAAATATATATTAATTTATGGAATTTAATACCAAACTTTAGAGTTATCAGACTTTAAGTCTGATTTATTTAATTGATTGAAAGTAAGTTGTATGTATTTTTTATGCAACGTCGGGAGGAATACAAGCATACGACCCAGCTGATGTATGCTTGTAATATATACACAGCAACTCCTTGGGAGCTTACTGGTGACCTCACTCACACGCAGGAACACAACAATCGTCTAGAGAGTTGTTGTTTGGGTGCGGTTTCCTGTGAGGTGGACGTACTTACAGACGGGATACATTGATGCGTCCTACCTTTCTTAAAACATCCAGACCAAAACAAATAGACATATTCATGTACACAAATGTTTGCCTTGTGTGGGAATCGAACCCACGAGCGTTAATGTCAAAGTTGCGTCATTCACGACTGAGCCACCGAGCTCGTCGAATTCTCTCGCTTACTAACTGCTACGTCCATATCAAATGCTTTCTCAAGGTCCACAAAACCGCAGAAAAACTTCTGGGCCATAGCCAGATGTCACTCAACGACGTTGCGGACTCGCGCTCGCAAGAGTTTCACTGACCAGACGTACATACGTACTCCTTACACTTTCTTCTTCCAATTTTTCACTTCTTAGTCTTTCATGATCTCTGAAAGGAATACGCACTCACCAGTGCTTCCACTTCTTTAAAAGGCCCACAAACCAGCTTATTACCAGATAGTGGTCTGTTCCAAGAGTGGGACATGTGAAGGTTGTTTTATCCCTTAACGACTTTCGGAGACGTCCATCCATCAAAATCAAATCAATCACACTTTTCTGTTCATTCCGTCTCCATGTGTAAGTGTAAATATCCTTGTGATGGAAGAGCGTGTTCGACACAAGCAGGTTTCGTTCCATACATACGTCTAAAAGTAACTCACTAAGTTCACTTTCTTATCTCCGTATGGTCCCAACCCATCCATTTAGATCCTCACATATATTTGTCCGTTCATTCGCTTAAGCCAAATCCAGATAATTATTGTATCATTTATCAATAAATTGCGATACGAGAACAATGTGAAATGAAAGATGATGTATTGATAAAAATTGAAAAGGGTATGCTGAGATCGTGCGGATATTTAGAGAGAATAAATGACGAAAGAGTTACGAAAGAAGTGTATCGAACAAGAGCGAATGGTGATAATCGGTAGGGGTAGGTACCCTGTGATGAAATGGAGCCAAATGGAAAGTACCCAAAAACGAAGAACATGCATGAAGAGGCTGATAAGTATGGAAGAAGCGAAAGAAGTATATTTGGATCGGTACCCCTGGCGTTCCATATTATCTATCTACCCCAATGGGATACAAGGCGTGAGTATTATGTAATTTATCAATACATTAATGATTTATTTGTAGAGAATATAATGTACAGTTACATATATCCAAAAATGAAATAATGTAAAAATCAGATCAGCAGTACGTTAGCCTCGAGAATGTCTCCACAGATGTGAACATTTTTTTTAGTGTGTTTGACACATTACCGGGAAGCTTTGGAAAGAGAAATATATTTACGATATATATTTACGTAGCAGTGGAAATACACGCATGTGGAACCTTCGTCAAGTAATCGTCTTTTTTCACTCGCTTGGCAAACGTCTGGCCGCACATCATAGGAAATTGATCTAAATAGGAAAAGCAAGCCAAATCAACAATCGCACGTCACCGGCTGATGATCGGGAATATGGTCGGAAATGACTTTCCATAGATAATATAATCCCTTGTACGGTAGAAGGACATGAAATTTTCGAGAAAAATACGGAAAACCGAGTCTTAGATCTTTGTCTGTATGTATGTACATGATTGCATAAGTATACTTTATTTGCATTGAAAAAGCATAAAATTACTTAATACTAAACTATACAAACCGTTTTATACGTGGTTTGGTCAGTTATTTATAACTTCATTATGAAGTACCTGCAAAACCGAGCATCGCTTGGCGTTTTCATGTTGTTAAATATAATGTTTGATCCAAAATGGAACAATTTCCGATTTAAACGAAATATTACATACAAGAATTGCTCCTTCAAATTAATATACTATATAAGGATAAATAGGATTCAAATTCTTTTGACGTTGCAAATTCCTGGTATTTAGTATTGTCAGCTTTGATATCAAAATATTTCGACATATAAAATATTTTGAATATTGAAACTGTATGAAACCATTGTTCGTACGGTATGTTGTTAATTAACACATGAGAATGTTTCGAATGAAATCGGCGCATTTATAAAAGCTCAAACTATTCAATGCATCAGACAGTATAAACATGCCTATATTTTACCCGCAACGTGTAAAAAGTATTAAAAAAGTACGTTTTATATTGGACAAAAATTGAACGAGTGTGTTAGCTTCGATAACAGGATTACTGTGCGGACAGGTACGGAATCGATTTAAATTTTTTTGTGGACAATGACCATTGGGATTCAAATTATATAACAGCGAGGTTTTGCGCAAACTGAAAACAAAACTGATACTAATTAGCAAGCTTATCGGGAATGTTCTAGAAACGTGTATATGCAAGTGCAAGGGGGCACGATTGTCTTTAGAAAGAAAGTTAACTCGCTTGCACGTGATGCACCGTGTCCGCTTTACTCTACCCAATTCGGCACGTTTCACATATATAAATAAATAAACTACGTTTGTGAAATTAACAATTATCTGGGGGCCTCTTAAGTAGCTTATGTTTAAGCAGCAGGGGATGACAACGCGCGACCATTATTTCCCGTACCACGTAACCACTTTATATCAGGTAGGTCGTATGCTTGTAAACGTTCCGATGTTGTATAAACTATCTATCTATATCTTCACGTCCATTTCCTTGTGGGGAAAGCAGAGAGAGCTGTGGTGCTCCGGTATAATGAATACAAGAATTTATAGAAGTCCCACACTTGAAACAGACTATTACTAGGTACTGCTACAGTTTTCACGCCAAATTCCTGACGGGGTAGGCAGCAGACCGAGCGTCACATGACTCGATCTTTACACACCTCGCTTGCATCTTTAATATTAACACTACCAATAAACAGACCACTACCTGGTGGTAAGCCTGTTCACAGGCCTTTTCAGGGAGAAGAGACACTGGTGAGTGTGTATCCCTTTCGGAGATCATGAATGAAAGTTGTAAGATGAAAGTGTAAGAAGCAACGCAATCCCTTCAGATTCGGATGAAGACGATCGGTGGAAAGTTATGAAAGAAAGTAGTGAATAGCGCGAAAGAAGCAAATGGATGCACGAGGGTATATATCAACGAAAGACGATGCCAGGAGGGACGAAATAAATCCTACGTACCAAGAAAGGTGAAAGTGCGGTTAGATTATGTATCATTTTTGCCCCTAAGTGACAGTATAAAAGAAAACAAGAATCAAATTTAATGTCGATGCAACAATGAAACCAAAGCTTTAGAAAAAATGAGGCGTGAAAGAATACACCGGAATGATGAGGAGAAACTAACGAAGAACTTCGAGGCGAATACCAAACTCTTTTTGTGGAAGGTAAAGATATCTCGAGGTTATTCGTCGGCTTCCAGAATTGATAAAATAAAGTCTAAAGCTGGTAACATTCTTGTAACAACACATGATGTATAAGAACAGCAGAGTGAGTCTTTTGGAAAAATGTACGATCATGTTCAGGATGCTGACGCTGTGACTGAGTCCGCAAATGACTCTGCAGTGCTAACGTTCAATGATGACATTACTACGGATAAGATTGATATAAAGAGAATGGAAACTCAGTGGAAATCGATATGGTCTCAGACGTACTTCGGAACTCTTGTGGTACTTCAGCGATTTATGCCGAAGAACCGTTCGCATACCAACGGATTAGCGACAAATATTTGAGAGGAGAATGAGGGTGCAATCCAATGGAATGCTTGGGGAAGCACAGAAAGGATTCCATAATCGAATGGCATTTACGTACCAAGTTTTTGAACTTCGTAATATCTGGCTTCAGACCAGAAAGTTAACTGTGATTTTGTAGATCGTAAGTAAGAGTTGTGCGAAAGGATGTTGGGATCATATTCCAGGATTTTGTTTGACGGTGTCTTCCTTCAAACTGTGTATTCCGCTAATTTGTTGACGGGCAGGGTTGCACGCTGTCGGGTGTGATGTTTATTTTGTATCTCGATAACGTCACGAATATAGGATTGCCCATGGGTGACCTAGCTATGAATTGCCTGCTTTATGCAGACGATGCTGTGTTATTTGCAGAAACACATTTGAACTGCAAACACTAATCACAATGATGGAAGGTGATTGTATGTAGCTGTTGCAGTTATTACTCTCACTCGACTCAGAGTCCAGTCTAATATGTACGTAATAATAATGTGTTCATGTTTACATTATAAACCTCAAAGTAAATTACTAAATTTGTCGTAGTGCACTAACCTCGATTGAGTACATGTCGTGTGAATGACCGGTGATACCAGATAGCTCTTACGGAGTACCACGACGACAGCGGTGATTGTAAAACATGAAACTGCTTTTGAATTACAAGTGTTTTTATGCTTCATTATTAGATAGATTGATAGATAGATATCATTTTATTTGCATCTTCATTCACATACATAAAATGCTTACGTTAAAATTATTTTTATTACAATGTGTGTGTGTACAAGCACATCATGTATGTGCCAAAGTATGACAAAAAGGCTGCAGCTCAGTGTCAGTATTGCTCAAGAGCAAAACACTGGTTTTCAGCTGTAACCTAGGGTCAGCTACAAGATATGCACGCAACAGTTTTACTATTGTTAATGCTACATTTCCACACACTAAATTTGCACCGGAATTTCTAGTTTTTTTTTTTCCATGACAAGACAAAGCAATAAATCACACAAATAAAGGCAGCTACCAGAATTACATGCCCTGAATATACCATGATGGTAAATCGAGGCGTTGTTCATCTAATATAAACAATCTATATTTATGTTTGAAGCTTTTTTTACTATTGAGAAGTCGCAGTGGCGGAGGTATGTTGTTCCAACATTTGGTGGCTTGATACCGAAAACTGCCGTTAAAAGCAACAGTTTTATGGGAATATCCGAGCAGCATAAAACGTCTAGGTCTGGCGCTGTAGAGCTTATTTGACCGAGGAAAGTTCAGCTTGTTGTACAGATATTCTGGTTGTTTAAATTTTATAAGGTCGAACAGGAAGCAAGCGAGATGTAATTTTCTGCGCGATGACATTTTTAAGGTGGAACGCGGTGGAATATTGTAACAAAAGCGAGCACAAGCATTCTGTACACGCTGCACCATGCGTTGTGTTCTAGAGTACAACCGAGGCCCATACACGAGGTCGCCATAATTCAATTTGGATAGAATTAGGGATTCACATATCCTTACACGTACGTCTTCCTTCAGCAGATTACGTATTTTATAAATAGTTTTCAACCTATAGAAACAATCACGCATTAAATTTAATATATGAGTTTCAAACCGAAGTTCACTATCCATAACAATTCCAAGATTTCTAGCCTCATCAACTCGGTCAATAGTCTGGCCTGAAATGCTAATAATGATATTTGCTGTTTAGACCCTAAAATTAAGAATTTGGATTTTGATGGGTTAAGTACTAACGAATTTTTCGCAGACCAGTTCGCAATGAGGTCTAAATCTAAATTCATCCTATTCACTGCGTCTGAAAATCCTTCGCGTGATATTGGTATGTAAATTTGGACATCATCAGCATACAAATGATAATTACATTGACGGATTTGCTTTGGTAGATCGGCACAATATATTAGGAACAACAACGGACCAAGTATTGTTCCTTGAGGAACACCTCTTTTAACAACAGTGGGGGTAGAATATACAATATTTGAATTAATTTCATTTGCTAATTTTACGGTCTGTTGCCTATCACTAAAATAACTATGAAACCAAGCAACAGATTGGTGATCCAAACCGTAATATGATAACTTCGAAAGCAGCAGCGGAACATTTAGGCTGTCAAATGCACGCGAGTAATCTAAAAGTGTCAGAATCGTAGCAGCACCATTATCCTGGTTAATAAGTATGTTATCAACAACATCTAACAGAGCCGAAACCGTACCTCTGCCCTTGCGAAACCCTGATTGAAGTTCAGGCAGTATACCACTTTCTTCAACAAATTTATATAGTTGGTCGTATACAACCTTTTCAAGAATTTTAGACAAGAATGGCATAACACTGATGGGACGTAAATCTTTAAGTTCTGTAGGACTATCTTGTTTTGGTAACGGAGTGACAAGTGCCGATTTCCATACCACTGCGACGGAGCCCTTAATTATAGATTCATTTATAATGGCAGTGATGACCGGAAGCGTACGCGGAAGAGTAAGTAAGATCATATCTCTGCTTATTCCATCAGAACCAAGAGCATTTGATTTTAAAGCTAGTAAGTGCCTCGCTACCACACTTTCGTCTACTGTCATTAAAGTTAAATTAGAGTCACCAAATTTGTGATGTTCAAAATAAGTCATCTCAGATAGAGGCACAGAAGATGGGCCAGGTACATTCAAGAAATGAGCATTAATGATATTAGGATCATTAAAACGAAACGGTAAAGAGTCATGATTTTTTGTGTCCGGTAATATTTTTTCTTTGAGATTTTTCCAAAATGTTTTGGCGTCATCAATTTTAGAGTTAATTAAATGATTGTAGTAGGCACGTTTCTCATTGTAAATACTTTTTTTAACTAATTCTTTTAATTCTTTGTAGTACATTTTGTGACCGTTTTGCTTGGAATTACGATACCTACGGTAAGCCGAATTGCGTAAATCAATCATAATTTTAATCACATCAGTAATCCAGGGCAAAGGCTTCTTTTTGATTTTAGTTCGTTTGACCGGTGCATGCTTATTGAAGAGAGATAAAATTAGAGAATTAAATTCATTCACCATGCCGTCAACACAAGATTTTTGTAATACCGCTTCCCAATCCATAGAGTGTAAATCATTATTAAATGCGGAAATATTAATATTATTAATGGGGCGGTAAGTAACCCACCTAGCCACGGGGGCAGGTTTTTTTATCTGAAATGAGACGTTCACCATCGCATGCCCCAATGAGCCAGTGATGTTAGTTACGGACACATCCCTCACCTGAGCGTTGGTACATACAACATCTATGAGCGTCTCATTCCCTATAGAGAAGTGTGTCGGTTCAGTGACCACTTGCCTAAGACCCATGTAATTTAAAAATTGATTTAACTTGGTGGTCTTAATATTCATTTCCAACATGTTAACATTAAAATCACCAAGCAAAATAACATAGTTAAAATTTGAAAAATATGTTATAGATTCAGTTAGCGCGTCTAAGAATGTATCCAAGTTTACCCATTCCGGTCTATAAGCAGTACCCACCAAAATACGCAACCCATTCATAGGTACGGATAGCCACATCTGTTCAATGTTTGCGTCAGGATGCCTAACGACACGGGCGGTGACAGAATTCTTGATGTAAAATGCGACGCCGCCCCCGCGGCCCCCGCGCATGTGTCCGGGCCTCGGGACAGAGCGCAGTTTGTAGTCGGGAGCGACCGGCGCGCGAGCCTCCTCGCCACTGCGTAACCAACTCTCATTAATAGCGACAATATCAGCGTTAAGGCGACACCTCGATCGTGAAGCTTTAAAATGGCTCCGCCCAATCACCCCGCGCCCCTCAATTGACACTCGACGCTCGATTTGTAAAATTTGAAATTAGCGCCTAATAGGTAACCTGGGGTCAACGTATAGTCAATGCAAACGAACAGAAAAGCTACAGAGTCGCGTCACACTTAAATAAAATTTATAATATCAATATTTAATAAAAATTATTGATTTAATTATTATTTAGCTTTATACATACTGAACCAAACATATTTATTTAAGCTAGACGGAAAACAATAGTAATAATAGTAATAAAAAACTACAGAAACGTATTCACTTTTAAAAGTTTATTGAAAGAGAAATCAATGACATCGTTTTATGTTTATATCTCTATAAGTTAACATGTCTTGGTATCTATGTTGTTCTTACTTAGGTCTCGTCCAGTGGCGCCCTCATTGAATAAAAAAACATATTATAGCATAGAAGATAAACATTATGAAATCTTATGTTGCATTTATTACGAAGATAGTAAAGTATTTTTACGTCATTAAACCAACACTCAAAATATTCCACTATCGTTGTTATAAGCAAAAGTGCTAAAAGAGGCCGTTTTTTGGCAATTATGCCTATAACAACGAAAGCAAAACATTTCAATTGTTGGTTTAATGACGTAAAAGTACGTTATTGTATTTGTAACACACGCAACACATGACTTTATAATGTTTATCTTCCACGCTAAGATACGATATTTTATTCCTTGAGGCGCCACTGGACGGCATGTATCCCCCTTAAGAAGAATGAAACACTAGCTACATAATACAACATTGTTTATCGAGAGGCTAAAGCGGGCCATTTGTTGATTCGGACACATATGTTTAGTTAGCAGATACACCATCTAAACTGCAAACACTGGTCACAGCGATGAAAGACGACTGTATGGAGAAAGGCTTACTACTGAATGCGAAGAAAACAAAGATAATGGTATTTGAAAGAGAAGAATCCAGAACTAATGTAAGGATTACGATTGATGATGAAGTGTTGGAACAAGTGGATGAGTTTGTATATCTTGGATGCGCTTTCAGCAGGGATGGAAGGTACACCGCAGATGTGGAAAGACGAGTGAGTGCTGGGAATAGTGTGAATGGAGCGTTGGGAAAACTTCTTGGCAGTAAAATCCTGAGCCAGAAGGCACAACTCGCTATACACAATGCAGTGTTGGTCCCAACGCTAACTTATGGAAGCGAGAGTTGGGTATGGCAGAAAGAGCATGAAAGTAGAATAAACGCGGTTGAAATGCGAGCGCTGCGCAAAATTTGTGGCGTAAGGCTTGTAGACCGTATTCGTAATGATGATGTTAGAAATAGAGTTGGTCTGAAAGAGAGCGTCGGTGTTAAAATAAGAAGAGGCATGCTCCGATGGTTCGGGCTGTAGAAAGAATGCAAGATGAAAGAATGACGAAGCAGATATACAATGCAAAAGTGGAAGGATGTAGGAGCCGGGGAAGGCCAAGACTTACCTACCATGACCAAATTGGTCATGTTCTATCAGAAGGTGATGTCAGGAGCCCTAGAAACCGGCGTGCGTGCATGAGAAGAGCAATGAATGTTAAAGAAGCGAGTGAGATATGTAAGGATCGAGTCACGTGGCGCTCGGCTCTCTCTGCCTACCCCGCAAGGGATTTGGCTTGAAGTTATAGATGTTCGAGTGTCATAATGGCTGATAGCGCCGAGTAAACACAGGATTTTTTTATTTCGAATAAATAAGAGAAATAAAATTATCAGATTGAATTAGATTGAAATTGAAATAGAAAATTGGAATTTTTTTGCAACTCCCTCCTGGTGAAGATTCACAAGTTATTTTACACAGTTAGGTATAGCTCTGGTAGGGATCCTAGCTTTTTCCCTAAATATAATACACTCTCGAATGACTAGGTATGCGCTTTCACTAACAGTCAATTTAACTTCGCGAATTTTATAAAAAAGTACAGGAAGAACTTGACGGTTAGACGGTAATTTTGCGCCTATTATTTGATAATTTACGTCTCCAACTAAGAAAATACTTGATTTATTGCTTCTCAATTCCACTGTCATCTTATAAAAGTTAAAACATTACGTATTAATCACGAGAATAACTGACATTCAAAATTAATAGACGGTTAGGTAATTATGACGAAGTTAACGATGCTCTCTCTAAAGTTATTCATTGGTTTAGTGTTAATAATCTGCTTTTAAATGATAAAAAGACTAAAGTAATTAAGTTCTCAACACCTAATGTAAGGCAGGTGGCTACCAATGTACATGTTAATGGAACTAATTTAGCCTCTGTGGAGACAACTGTGTTCTTGGGTATAACAATTGAAATTTTTCAAATTGTGGGCCCCTTTGTAGTCTACAAAGGGGCCCACAAATTGAAAAATTATCAGGAAAACTAAGTTCTGCAGCTTATGCAGTGAAAACTATTAGACGGCTCACTGATATTGATACGGCTAGAATAGTTTATTTCAGCTACTTTCATAGTATTATGTCATATGGAATTCTTCTTTGGGGTAACTCCGCGGATATTAACACCATCTTTTTATTGCAAAAGAGAGCCATAAGAGCTATCTACAAACTTGGTCCCCGTGAGAGCCTTAGAGAAAAATTCAAAGAAATAAATATTTTAACAGTCGCATCGCAATATATCTATGAAAATCTTTTGTATGTCCATAAAAACATAGACTCATTTTGTAAAAAGAGTGATATTCATAGCATAAATACTAGATATAAGCATAATCTTGTGTTATATGCAAGCCGTCTCCACAAAACAAGTAATTATTTTATGGGGCAATGTATACGGTTCTATAACAAACTTCCCAGCAATATAAGAGATTTGTCAATAAACAAATTTAAAACTACTATTAAAGCCAAATTGTGTAGCAGGGCATATTATAAAGTATCTGACTATATTAATGATAAAAATGCCTGGGAGTGAGTCGATCCAATTATAATGTAATTAACAAAATATGTAAATTTGTTTGGATACCAAAAGAGGGATGCCTGAGTTTTTTGGCAGTATTTTTATCAGTGCTCACCTAGTCATAAACTGCACGGTAGGGAAAAAAAATGTGACGATTCCAAACAAATGTAGCCATTTTTACGGAATAAAAAGATTTTGACTTTGAATTTGAACAAATGAATACCGCGAGTACGTGCGGCACTGCCGCGCAACTTGTATGAACATGTTTCGATGTAATTCGGCACGGATTATCGTAATCCAAATAAGTTAAAAATTAATTTCCGTGTGTTTTAAAAGCAAATGAACAAAACTAAGACATATGCGTTAGAAAATAAAAACTTTGAAAAATAAGGGACACCCTAATATACATATATACAAATAGATTTTATAATCTATTCATATTTAAAAAAAACATGTGACAAATGATTTTCTTGCTGTTTCATAACTTTAACTTCAGTATAATGACATTTATTGTATTTTACTTATGTATACTCTGTGTTTTGTATTGTTGTACGTTTCCTTGTTATTTATTAAACTCTCAAGAAGAAAGAACCAGGACCATCTCTGATGTTGTAAAATAAATCTAATCCGTACAATAGTTCAATACTAACCACAATGTATAGAATAGATGATTTTTTTGTGTTTTCAGTGTTGGTTCATAGTAAATATTATTTGTTTTCACGAGTACCATGGGTATAAGTATACTATCTATCTATATCTTCACGCTAAATCCCTCGTGAGCGCCACATGACTCGGTACTTACACACCTCGCTCGCTTCTTTAACATGAAACATACCGAGTTTTTTTAAAAACTATCAAAATATACTATTTTACTAGTAATTATTTTAATACAAAAAAAAAAAAAAACCTCCACTGGTTTTCTATCTTCTGATTGGATAAATTTCCAACGTAAACTAACCTTTACCTACGTACAATGTCTAAGTCGGAGTTCGGTGAGCTTATAATGGTTACTATGAGTTTGTCGTCCCGTATGACACTTACGTTAAAGTAGCATATAAATCGAGTAGTGATTCTTCTAGTGGAATATGTTTATTTAGTAAGTTTCTCCTAAAAAACAAAACAGCAAAAATATTCTATTTTATAAGTTTTTATTTTAATACAAAGAAATAAAGAGTCTCCACTGGTTGCTATGTGCTGAGAACGCGAACCTTATTGGTATAAATTTCCAACGTAACCTGACCTCCACCGACGTACAACTTCTAAGTCGGAGTTCGGTCAGATTATAATGGATATAATAGGAGTTTGACGTCCTATATAGGTACGCGGTCAGCCTGTGGATAATGTATACCAATTATCAAATGTTACTGTTTATTCCTGCAAAAAATAACTCTTATTTAATTAATGCAGTTTTATATAGAGTTATTAAGTAAGCAAAATTAAAAAAAAGTTTGAAGAGGAATTAAATAGCTTGGGCCAACCATACCTAGGAACTGTTCTAAAGACGAATGTGATCGCTTAGAAATTGTCAGAAACTTAAAATATTTTTAAAAAATTTCATGTTTCACTTATCAAAATATGCAGCAAGCATATTATAAACATAGATATTACTAATAGATTTAAGTAATTTTGAAGCGTATAAATAGAACAACTTCGTTGTAATTTCAAAAATAATGAATTTCAGGAGGTGTTTTCGAAAGTAATTATTATCGAATCAATTTTACACAATCGCGTATTTGAGCAAGCAAATTCAAGATAAAGAAATGAAGTTATTTATATTAAAATCTTAGATCCGTCAGTTTAGTCATTAGCCTATACTATTCGATGAAAGTTGGTCTAATTTTTCGATGTGTCGCCTTAAACCTATTTAATGCAACCAGAAAATCATCGTGACCTGTATGAAGCGAACCAGCATTGTAAAAACCTAACTGTAAATGTTTAATTTTGTTATTCATTTTTACGATTTAAATCAATATTTCTAATAGGAGCAACCTCCCTCGAATATACGATACCACCTCTGCAACACCCATCCGCATAGATGGGTGTAAAAGTGCGGCAGAAAAACAATCGCGAACAGAACAATGATAGCTGGATAACCAAGTTCGTAAATATATAAATTAGCTGAACAACATGTATCTCCACAACGCTGAATTCCAGGTGCAAGTGGCTGGAGTGCATAACCCTTATAATTACATAATACGTTTTGACGTTATGACATAATGCAAAGAAATATGATAGTAATGCTGCATATGATACAAAAAGTGCAAAAACACAAAGTAAAATATACATTAGCGAATGAAAAAGTATGTAGCCTATATAAACAATAATTACTTGCGCTTGTAGGAAACGGCACCACAGTCCAAGTGGCAGTGTAATATGATGAAAAAATATTTCGTAGTTTATGGTACCGTAGCAAAAATTAGATAAATTAGCATATAATATTGTAATACAAAAGAAAGCAGTCCCTTTCATGCTGTAAAACTGGTTATTGCAAAGTAATGGTAATTGTGTTACTATAAAAATATATATGCAGTCTATAGTACAATTAATTGTCTGAAAACAAAGCACTGTGTATTGTACATCACCACTACTATTCTGCTGGTGAGCAAACAAACGGAACACCAAAAACTCGTTCGAGGTCAGCTTCTGAGCGCAGCCGATGGCGGGGGACGTCGTATCCCTGTTGCTGGCGAGCAAAAATTTTTCCACCTCGGGTCCACACGTATCGCCAATTATGTCGTTTCGCCACTTCACGTGCCTTCTGAAACAGCAGGCGGTTCGTTCGTGTCAATCGCTCGTTGACATAAAAGGGACGCGGCGAACCAGGGAGGCCAGTGCCCTCCGTTGTGACTCCCCGACGCACTCTCGCCGCTTGCAGCAATTCATCCCGTACCACTTGCCGCGATAAACGGACTGCAATCAGACGAGGTCGGCGAAAACCACCTTCCTCCACAGACTCAGACTCCCGGCCCACACGCATCGCGCTCACCACATCATGCTCCGTCAATGTGACGCCTAGTTTGTTGGCAAGCGTCTTTACAATATGAGACGTTGATTCACCTTTTTGTTCAGGAATGCCCGCTAATTCCAGGTCATTCATTAGGAGATTCTGGTCCCGCTCGTTCAGTTCGATCCTTAGCTGAGCAATTGTATCCACACCAGGTCTGCTTTGTTGTGAAACCGAGTTCTCATTCATTCGACACTCTATATTGTCCATACGAGCACTCAGTTCATTAATACGTTCGTCGCAAACTTCCACTCTAGATATGGCATCAGAAACTAGTGCCGTGAGCTCCACCAGTTGCTATCGAAACGCACGGAGTTCCTCTCTAAAGCTGCGTATTTCCATCGTCAGCTCTGATTCTGCTACGTCTCCCTTCGGGCATTCAGTTTTGGAGGCAGTCTTTCGTGATTTTGAAGGTGTTTTTTGTTGCTTAGACGACATTCTGTTTCTGTTTTACTATTTATTTAGAAATGCGGGTGATCTATGTCTAACTAACGCAAGAGTGAGAAACTCCGATTCAGGAGCACACAAGTCCGAGCAGGACAGCACGCACACACCTTTGATTACGTATCGATTTTTACAAAGGCGACGTGTTACACTTAGGTTTAATTAAAAACACATCGATTATGTCCATAATAAACACAGAATCCATATATTTATTACACCGTTGGAGAGTTCTTGACAAGCACTTCTTGTAACAATAGGGTATAGCTCTAAAGGACGGCAATATATACGACTGTGATCATTTTAAAGTAAGAGTAAATAAAAATGATGTTAACCGTGCACGCACTTGCAACTGACCCCAATTATTATCTTATTATCACCATCATATTTTTTAAGAGAGGTAGGGCGCATCAAAGCAGCCCGTCAGGGGAAGTATCTCCATCTCACAGAAAATCGCAGCCAAATAACAACTCCCTAGAGGGTTGTTGTGTTCCTGCGTGTGAGTGAGGTCACCAGTAAGCTCCCAAGGAGTTGCTGTCGAAGCAGCAGAGGAGTCAT
The DNA here is from genome assembly GCA_947507595.1 of Pyralis farinalis. NCBI lineage: Eukaryota > Metazoa > Arthropoda > Insecta > Lepidoptera > Pyralidae > Pyralis > Pyralis farinalis. The sequence goes on along the minus strand of OX382268.1, from coordinate 1,424,170 downwards.
CGCGCGAGTGATACTTAATATATCACACGCGTTAATAGGCTACGGTACCCGCTTTAAATCAGGTGGGCCGTATGCTTGTATGCCTCCCGACGTAATATAAAAAAAAAACACCATCCGAGCGTTAATTCCGGTCGCATTCTACGATTTCGCTTCGGAGTCCGCTTTCCAACGTTTACACTTCCATTTCGCGCGATCTCCGTTATCCCTTATAGTGAGTCCATTGGCACGCATGTCGTCCCTCGTGACCCCAGCACTTTTAGGACCTACCTCTGCTACCAGGTCCTGGCAGAGGTGGCAAGATTAGACGTTTGTTCCCCACGTAATTTGTCGGTTTTCCTAAGACGTGGCTGTACCAAAGCAGGCTACACTCTTGCGGTTTGTCTGCTAGGTCACGGGCACGATGGTTACTGCGAATGCGGGTGTTAAACGGTAATAAAACGGCTACGTCATCAGGTTTCCATTGGCGGGACTGAATGTTTACTTGGTATTCGACGTAGTATAAAAAAACGTAATTATTTAAATACTAACTAAGACCGCATTCGCATCTCGTTCGCGTGTCTTCCGGGACGAGTATCAACACCACGGCATATAATTATATAGGAGTATGTAATACGTATACAGACTTCTGATTCGTAACATGTAGGTATTATAAAGACAAGTTCACTTATGGGACTATGGGTTGTCTTACATAAAAACACCATCACTCCAACATCTCATTGCACTTCTACCGAAAGTGGAATAGAGCAATCCGTCACGCTGCTCAAATGCAGATTGGCAGATGCCATTGCTTAGATAGAAGCGGCCGGAAATTTACTAACTAAGCATAACTAACTGTCTATCGACAACAGTAAGGATCTAGGGCTTAAAAATCCATAGACAGCCTGCCGTTCAACCCTACTCCAAACGAAAGACTTTTTTTAGTCTGCGCAATAAGGAATACATAATCTGCCACATTGTTTTTATTATCACCCTTTAACCGGATTAACGTAAGGATTCTAACCCCAGGCATGCATGTGTATATGAAGTACATTCATACATTTTTGGTTTTAGTTTTGAAGCCAACTTTTTTAGACAACTGAGGTCTTGGGTTGTCCCTGCATATCTTAATTAAACTACATGGGGCCCTACACTAATGGGGCTATACACACTTTAAAACTATTACTATTATATATTCTGATCTCCGAAACGGTAGAGCGGCAGACTAACAACGCCGCATATATATATTATCTATCTATCTATATCTGCACGCCAAGTCCCTTGAGGCGTCGGTAGAGAGAATTGAGCACACAAGACGCAGTCCTTACAAACATAACCTGCTTCTTGGACATTACGATTATTATTATGCACGCTCGCCAGGTCCTGGCTCTACTGACGTCTCTTTCTGATAAATCATGACCACTATGTCATGGTTAGTGCTGTAAATGAATGAAATTGTAGTAATAACTTGCTGTGCCCGCGATTTCGTCCGCGTGGAATATTATTTATTTATATTGATAAAAATAAATAAAATTTCTAAAATGAAAGTAGCCTAAGTAACTCCTTTTTAGGGTTCCGTACCCAAAGGGTAAAACGGAACCCTATTACTGAGGCTCCGCTGTCCGTCCGTCCGTCCGTCTGTCACCAGGCTGTATCTCATGAACCGTGATAGTTAGACAGTTGAAATTTTCACAGGTGATGTATTTCTGTTGCCGCTATAACAACAAATACTAAAAAATAGAATAAAATAAATATTTAAGGGGGCTCCCATACAACAAACGTGATTTTTTTGCTCATTTTTGCTCGATATTGATAACGACAACAGATAGACGCTTGAAATATTCACAGAATATTTAGTTATATATTCACTTTAAGAATAAATAATTAAATTAAAATAAAACAAATATTTAAGGGGGGCTCCCATACAACAAACGTGATTTTTTTGCCGTTTTTATAGATAATTGTACGGAACCCTTCGTCCGCGAGTCCGACTCGCACTTGGCCGATTTTTATATCAGCTATCTGCCAGTGGAAGTCCCATCAAAATCGGTCCAGCCGTTTTAGAGATTAGCCGGAACACACCGACAGACAGACAAAAATTGTAAAAATATTCATTTTGGTATATGTACCGTGTATATATCCATATGCATTTAGTAAAAAGCGGTTATTTTACTACCATTGAGGTACTGGCAATATATATTTACACCGGCGCCGAACATATCGCCGCGAGATGTTCAAATGAAATGAGGCTTATGAAAATTAGTGTGTTTAGGAACGCCAACAAGCAATATGAGTCGCTTTTGATCGCAGCGTGAGGGCAAACTATGATAAACATAGTCTTTTGTATTTTATACAACTTCCTGCGGCATACAAGCATTTGACATACATTTACATACATACATTTTGACGAGCTCGATGGCGCAGTGGTGAATTTTTTTTTATACAACTAGATTGACAAATAAGAATGCGGCTCGCATCAGATGGCAAGTAATCACCATAGCCTATTGACGCTCGCAATACCACGGGGATGTTACTCGAGCGCTGCCAATTTTGTAGCCTAAGGATATTTCGTCACAGTACCTAGTAATTTCTCTGCCATATCTCACCCTTCACACCGGAACACAGCTATATAAACATAGTTGGTTGGCGGTAGAAATAGGTAAGACAGAGGTACCCACGCAGACACATTTTTGTACAAAGTCTCCCTCTGGTTTGACAGTAACGCTCGTGGGTACGATTCCCACACAGGACTAATATTTGAGTGCATGATTTGTGAGAGAGGGTGATTTTTAAGACAGGTAGCATCAGATGCTTTGATGCTACCACTCACTAAATCACCCTGCTTCTGGGGAAGTACCTCCACCTCACAGAAAACCGCAGTCAAATAACAACTCTCTAGAGGGCTGTTGTGTTCCTGCGTGTAAGTGAGGTCAGTCACCAGTAAGCCCATAAGGAGCTATTGTGTTAGCAGCAGAGGTGGAATCGCGTGAGTGATACTTAATGTATTACAAGCGTTCATAGACTACGGTAACCACCTTGTGTCAGGTGGGCCGTACGCTTGTACGCCTCCTTGATACGCCCTAGCTCTCGTAAAAACATCCTACCCAAGAAAAATAGACATCTACGTGCACACAAATATTTGTCCTGTGTGGCAATCGAACCCATGAGCATTCGTGTCAAAGTAGCGTTATTAACCGCTGCGCTACCGAGCTCACCATTAGTAGGATATATCATCATATTTCAACTGAAAGATGTACAGTGCATGAGCCTCCTCGCCCCTTAAACTTTCATCGGCTCCCTGCGACCTTCACAAGATCGTCATACCATCGTGTGCCACACGTCGTCTACGCTGCGTTTTCCTGTTCGTAATCGAGAACCTTTCGGAGGCCATTGGTTCTTTGAACTTCGTGACCTGCCGCTACCCACTGGCCAGCCGAAATCTATCTAACTATTTATAACTATATGCCAAATCCCTTATGGGGTAGGCAGAGAAAACCGAGCGCCACGTTACTCGATCCTTACATACCTCACTCGCTTCTTTAACAGTAATTGCTCTTTTCATTCACGCTTACCGGTTTCTAGGGCTCCTGACATCACGTAAGTATTCCTCGGCTCCTACATCCTTCCACTTTTGCATTGTATATCTGCTCCGTCATTCTTTCATCTTGCATTCGTTCTACATGTCCGAACCAACAGAGCATGCCTCTTCTTATTTATTATATATTATAGCTATGAATGTTAAAGGGGCTAGCGAGGTGTTTAAAGAAAGCCTTATGATACGTTAAGGGTCGAAGTCTTGTTCGGTTCTCTGTGCCTACTCTGCAAGGGCCCTGGCGTGAAGATATACTCGTATGTAGATTTAATTACAACGCCGGGAGACATGCAAGCGTACGGGGCATACGCTTGCACCTGATGTAAGGTGGTTACTGTAGCCTATGCACTTGGAACACATTAAGTAAGTCGCGTGATGCAACATCTGCTAATAACACAGATGTTCCTTAGTCGCTTACTGGTAACTTCTTTCACTTGTAGGACCATAACAACCCATCAGGGAGTTATTATTTGGCTGCGGTTGTTTGTTAGGTGGAGGTACTTCCCCAGATAAGTCGCCCTCCCTCCTCCTCTCTTAAAAGTGATAAATTGGATAGATGGTGTTAATGCCATACGCGTATCACTCTTATGAAGCTACCATTAATTTTAATTAGTAAGTAAGCTACGACTTCGAAACCCTAATGTTCGAGCATTAATCAGCGAGCGAGAATTCTTCTATTTAATCCAGTTGATGGAACCCCGGAGCGATGGGGGGGGGATGGTAAACAAATTGCCCTGGAAGGATTAATGGCTTCGGTTGCCAACCATTGAGGATTCGTGAGAACATGTTCATTCGTGATGTATTCTTATGTAAAGCATACGGCTCGCCTGACCTGATGTGAAGCGTTTACTGTAGCGTTCAATGTAGCACCGTGTCAGGAGCTTTCTGGTGACGTCACTCTTTCGCGGTATAATTTTGTAACGTAACATCGCTACAGGGAGTTGTTATTTAGATTCGGTTTTCTTGGTAATGTCGTCGGGAAACATAGAAGTGTACGGCCCATTTAATGTAAAGTGGTTACTTGCTTGCTTGCAATAAATGAATTATCATCAGATGTTTACGGTCTCACTCGCAGGAACACAGCAACTGTAGGAAGTTATTATTTGACTCTAGTTTTCTGTGACTTGGAGATAAATCGACAATCGAAATGTGTTGATGCGACTACTTCTTTTAAAAACACCCTGACCAAGACAAACAGATATATTTATGCACACAAATGTTTGTCCTGTGTGGGAATCGAACCCACGAGCCGTAGTGCTAGTAGCATTTACTAACCATTCCGCCTCCGGGCTCGTCAAATTTTCGCCCCAAGGATCGAAATTACACCAGTCTTTATTAAAATTGGGTAAATACGAACTTGATTCCAATTATTTTTCTACTGTTTTTACATTTTTTTGATAACTGGAAGTTTACACACAAAGATACTGTACTGCTTTGTTTTTGCCAATTTGTCTATATCTATATTAATACTAAAGGATACCCGGTTTCGCACGCAAGCATACGGCCCACCTGATGTAATATAGTTACCGTAGCCTATTACCGCTTGTAATATATAAAATAATAAACCTGTAATATATTTAGAGCGAGAGCTCGTTGGGCGTGTCATTATAACCAAACGCGCAGGTTCAGCTACGTCGACCGCAGCCTATCTAAGGATGGGTTTATCTACCTCGAGTTTTTCCGTGCTTCGGAGGGCACGCCGTCGGTCCCGGCTGTTGTCGATAGAAGACAGTCGTTAAGCTAAGTCGGTGGCCCTCGGGCGGCTTGAAAACACTGGCCTCCGCCAATCCGCATTGAGCAGCGTGGTGGAGTATTTAAACCTCTTCGGTTGAAGGGAGATCCGTATTCCTGCAGTTTGGTGAGCAAGGGTTGATGTGGATATTTAGAGCTAAACAATAATTTACACTTCAATATCGCCTTCAACTTTATAAGGGCCAGGTCCGGCGTCACATGATATACTGTTTACAACTTTCCACAATATTTGCTTACTCCATTTGATCGCATACAACGCAGAGCAGTTCGAATCGTCGGCGACCCAGTGATTTCTGTTCGGCCGGACTCGCTTTGTACTCGAAGAGACGTATAAAAAAAATAAAACCGATTTGGGGTCCATAGGTTGAATGATTTCAAAGTCTATAATAAATAAGTAAAGAAAGTGTACATCTATTGAAACAGCTCTGATTTTATTTCATATAAATAATAGTAATATCAGTTTTTTCACCTCATATTTTATATTCACATTTTAGTTGGGCACTTGACTACGCCGTCAGCTAATTTTCTCAAGTCTCCTTTCAATAGATTAGTAAATATCACATCAACTTTAATACACACTATGGATACACTAACTCAACTCAAGAAAAATATGGAGGAGATGACGCAATTCTTCAGCACAAAGATGTCTTCATTCGAGAATGCACTTGATGACCGCCAGCCGCAGGATTCAGCTTCTTTAGTCAATGAGTTTAGGACATTTAGATCTCTCATTTGGAAAGCTGTGTCACATCTTAAGGCTCAAATGGAGTTAGTCATGCAGAGTTTGGACTGCCTGGAGATTCGATCACGGTCAAATGTGTTACTTCTTCACGGAGTGGCAGAGAAATCAGGGGAGGATCCTGTTTCCGACTTCATCAAGATGTGTCATACAACCCTTCAATTACCTCATATTAACATCTCATCAATTGATGCATGCCTGAGACTGGGAAAAATGCACTCTTCACGGCCACGACCAATGCTTATCCAGTTCATAAATAGCAGAACCAGAAACATTGTATGGGATGCCAAAAAATATTTTAAGGGCAGTGGTATGACTATCTCGGAATTCCTGACTAGCAGCCGGCATGCAGTCTTTGTTGAAGCCCGTAAGGTGCTAGGTGTTGGTGGCAGCTGGTCCAGTGGCGATGGCAAAATTGTGGTGGTCACAGCGGACGGTTCCCGTCGGAAAATAGTGTCAATGACAGAGCTTCAAGCGGTTAAGGACGAATACGCGTCAGGTAAACAAAGCCCGCAAGCATTAGCATCAGGTGCGGAGAAGCCTGTTCGTCCATCACACAAGTCACGCAGCACAAAAAATTCAACCAAATCTCATTGATTGAATAGGCCGGTCTTCAAGGGTATGTTGCTTCGTATTCTGTGTTATAAAATCGATTTCTATGCTTTATTCCGTCATTGGACGGTGATAGTTAAATTTGTTAATGTTTGTACCTGCATCTTACAATTATTTTGTTTTGTATTTCACTAATACATAAGTTGTTTGCGATAAACAAAATAACGTAGTATAGTATGTCAAAATCTGAATCTGTCATAACAGCGACGACATCATTATCATAATATAATAGTTTAACGGACTTGGATACTAGATCTTGCCAGACTTAAATTGTTGCATACTTTAATTTTATTTTTTATTATTATTTTTTTTTCCTCCATGAATACTACAACATATATAGCAATGTTAGTGTTATTGTCGATCTTGAAGTTACACAAAAGATTCCATTAATTGGTGATAAGTAGCCACGCGGAGCAACCATCATTATTATCGACGCATTCTCATCATTTTTATTGTTATCTACTCAAGTAACATCTAAGTACCTTTATTATGTGCTTTCCATTTGTGTATATCCGTTTTTTCTTTTCTTTATTATGCATTTGCATTATGTGATATTTTGTTTTTCTCATCTCAATAGCTGCCGGCGAGTGTCAAATTGATAGTTAGCGTAAGGTAGAACTTATTTAAGTTGTTATTTAGTGATCTTATATTTTTAGTGCTTAATCTAGTCTAAAGTATTGTTACGGAGATGTCAGACTGTGACTCGGAATATTTCTCAATTTCGTCATCCTCAGAGAGTTTTTCAGGTGCTATGAGTGATGCTTCCGATGTACCTTCTTTGGGTGATTTTTTAAATGTTACCTTTTCAACAGTTCACAAGAATTTTAATGTTATTCACATAAATGCTCAGAGTGTAGCTTCACATTATGCAGATTTGCTGGCCACATTCTCTTCAGATAATATCCATGCCATTTTAATATCTGAAACATTTTTGAAACCGTCACTTCCATCGACTTTATATCCGTTGCCCGGTTTTCGGTTGATTAGGAACGATCGTACGTGTACAAAGCATAATGATAACGCCGGCAGGATGGTGGGATATGGTGGAGTAGCTACATACCTACGCAGCGACATCGAATGTGAAGTTGTCTCACTATCTCCTCCGGAATTTCAAGCGCCTGAATACCTGTTTTTGTCGGTCACCCTTCATCACACGAAAGTGCTTCTCGGAGTATACTATAGTCCTTCTCTTCATATAAATTATTTTAATTCCTTAGAAATTCTCTTAAATGACCTTCTTCCTAAATTCAATCACGTCATCGTTATGGGGGATTTCAACACGTGCCTTGCAAAAAATGATAGTCGTTCTAAAACTCTAATTTCTCTTCTGCATTCTCTTAACTTGTCTGTTCTTCCACTCAACCCCACACATTTCCCGCACAATGGTCCTCCATCCCTCCTTGATCTTGTTATCACATCCTGCCCTGACCTAGTAGCCACGCATGGCCAGCACAATGCGCCATCCTTTTCAGCGCATGATCTTATATTTGCTTCTTTTGTTATTCGCCCACCTAAGCGTAAACATAAAGTTATTTTTCAGCGTAATTTTGGTCTGATTGACTGGAGTCAGCTAAGGGGGGATGTGTCGGATGTAGATTGGAGTCCTGTTCTTTTAGCTGAAAATGTAGATGCTAAAGTTACGCTTTTTAACGAGACACTCTTGTCTATATTTGACAAATATGCGCCTGTTAAAGCAGTCCGCGTTAAGCATTATCCGGCTCCTTGGCTGACTCCAGAAATAAAGGCGATGATGGCCAGGAGAGATAGAGCCAAAATTAAGTTCCGTCATGATCAAACAAATGAGAATCGGTCAAGGTTCATTGACCTGCGTAATCAATGTAGCAGGATGTGCAGGTATGCTCGACGTAAACAAATCATGTCCACCATCGAAAACTGTCCTCCCTCAAAGTTGTGGAAGTTTTTAAAGAGTTTAGGAGTCGGGAAGGAGCGGACCAGTGCTTGTACAAACATCGATATTAATCTTTTAAATGCTCACTTTAGTTCCTCTCCCGTCAGTCTTCACCCAGTTACCAAACGAGCAACACTTCTTGATTTGGAAAATAGTCCTCAAGCTGACTGTCCCCAATTGAATCTTGATGTCATAACACCTGACGAAATTGTAATTATAATTAGTAATATCAAGTCTAGGGCTGTTGGTGAGGATGAAATTTCGTTAAATATGATCAACCCGATTAAGAATGAAATTGCCCCTATTCTGGCAGATATTTTTAACTGTTCACTTTCTTCTGGTCTATTTCCTTCTTTGTGGAAATTAGGACATGTTATACCGCTGCCTAAGAAGCTTAATCCTTCTCTTTTTTCTGAATATCGTCCGATATCTATCCTTCCTTTTCTATCAAAGGTGTTGGAGTATTTTGTACACCAACGCCTTACGAGCCATCTTCAGCGTTTTAGTCTTCTTAGTAAATATCAGTCAGTATTTCGTAGTGGGCATAGCACTGTCTCCGCTCTGGTCAAAATTACAGATGACATTCGCCATAATATTGAGAACAAAAAACTTACTATTCTCTCACTCCTGGATTTTACTAGCGCTTTCAATTCTGTTGATTATGATATATTGCTAGGTGTCATTAAAATTTTCAACCTTTCGCCCATCTTGCTTACCTGGTTTGAGTCATATCTCAAAGGACGACGTCAATTGGTGAGACTAGGCGACTGTCGGTCTGATTGGTGTGACTTGACTGCCGGGGTTCCCCAGGGAGGGATATTATCGCCAGTTTTATTCGCTATGTTTATTAATGGCATTACTCTTCCACTGTCTTCTTCCTTTCATTTATATGCAGATGATCTTCAAATATACACGGCTGCCTCTCTTTCTAATATTTCTCAAGCTATTAATACCATCAACTCTGATCTCGCTGCCATTTCTCAATGGTCCCAACGCTTTGGCATTAAAATTAATGCAGCTAAGTCACAGGCAATTATAATTGGTAGTTCCCACTTCATTTTTAAATTGGACTCCATGATGATTCCCAGTTTAGTTTTTGACGGCACTGTTATACTGATCTCTTCGACCGTAACAAATTTGGGTGTTATCATGGATCAAACTCTGTCGTGGATACCTCAGGTAAATGAAGTCAGCCGTAAACTTTTCGCCTCTGTGCATTTTCTTAGACGTCTGCAAAATTTCCTTCCGATTTCCACTAAGGCGATGCTAGTACAATCCCTCCTGCTTCCTCTGTTAGATTATGCTGATGTGGCCTACCTGGATCCGGCAGAGGGGTTGCTTGATAGACTGGATAGACTTTTGAATCTTTGTGTAAGGTACGTATTTGGTCTGCGGAAGTATGACCACATCTCTGAATTTCGCAAGCAGCTCGGTTGGCATCCGATTAGGCTACGTAGAAAATTCCATATATTGTCCCTTCTTTTCAACGTACTATTTAACCCATCTGCTCCTGAGTACTTACGTGAAAGGTTTCAATTTCGTGATATAGATAATCGTCTGCGGTCTTCAGTGGATCCTTTACTGAATATTCCTATGCACACCAGTAGTACATACACCAAATCTTTTTCGGTTCATGCTGCAAAATTGTGGAATTCACTCTCTTTGCACATTAAATTGTCTCCCACCATTGAATTGTTTAAACTGGCTCTGAAAGGCTCTCACGATGATCATGGTGCTTTAGACTGATTTTATTTTTATCTTAGTTAATTTCGTTTTCTTTTATTCTTTCGTTATTTTTTTCTTTCTTCTTTACATATATATTCATATTCTGTTCTATTTTGTCTAGCTACTTTCAATTTCATATATATATATATATATTTGTTTTTCGACATTTATTACTTTTATATTTGTTATTAATTATTATAATGATCTGTTTCGTTTATGTAGTACTACCGTGCCACTCGCCTACCAAATTCCAATTAGACACTCAAAGGTTGACTGGAAGAGATTCCTTATAGGAATAAGTCCGCCTTTGTACATTTATTAATGTGTTGCATTTTAATTTATATTTTTCATTGTTATTTTATGTACAATAAAGATATTACAAACAAACAAACAAACAAATAAATATAAAACACAAAAAATGCATCGAATGTATTTTTTGTGTTTTTGTATATATACAGAATATGTAGGGCACAGTTTCTTTTTTTGTATGTTTGTTTATAACGGATAAACTCAAAAAGTACTTAACCGACTTAAAAAATATTTGACCTATAGAAACCTACATTATCAGCGAGTAACGTGGTGCACATTTTATTTTCAATAATAATAGGGATCCCTGTGAAAATTTCAATAACGTAACCCGAGGTATCAAAAATATATTATACCTACACTGTAACGGTGCGAAGTCGGGTGGGTCGCTGGTATATACCGAGTACATTGTATATTTTACTACAGAAGAAGCTTCGATTACGTATTACGAACGAGAGTGGCGTATTTATGAAAGGTCGTAAATACGTGGATATGGGTAACGATGATTGAATCCGCAGCTGATGGCGGGATGTCTTCCGGCGGAGTACTGCGCGACGTTTTGTGAAATTGACTCCCACGAACGGGATAAATATCTATTTTCCAAGAGAGTAAAATTTTACAAGCAATATTCATATTTTACGACGAGAGTATCCCGGGAAGTTTACTGAGGGATGTAGTTCGGAGGGGAGGGGAGGGGAATGGCTTTTCAAACATTGTTAGGTCGGGGCCGACGTAATTGGGTGTCAATGAAGGCTATGGTTTTGACGGAATCTAAAAAGAGGTGGTTGTACACAGCGACGTATAAAAAGGTAGACACGTTATACACCAACGTTATTGTATTTTAAAATGGCGCAAGTAGTGCTATATCTACGTACAGTTATTTCTTATGACACTTTGCTCTAACAAAAAGACAAATGATAGAGCATACCTGTCGTTAGAAAGAGATGAATATATATTTTAAGATATTTATGCTTTGTGGCGAAATACGTATATACGCGACGCGAAAGCGTTGCCAACTGAATGCGAGTTGGGCAATTACCTTACTTTCGTATTGCCATTCTAGAGCGTGTACGACGTATCCATAACTATAAAAACATCTTAGGTTGTACACATTCGTTTTTTTATCCATGTACTTTTTTTTTTTTTTTTTTTTATTGATCAATATCCTTAAATATTACATCTCATAATTGATAATTACTTACACGAAAACCTATAAAGGTTTATCTGTGTAGGTGCGTCGTTCAAGTGCTACATCAACATGCAGTGACTACAATATAATGTTCGCGTGCACAACACTCACACATTTCGCAGGTGTACATTTTGTAAATAATAATGTTTGTATCGACCTTTATATTTGTGTTTCTCGATGTATAATTTTTGAAGTTCCGCTGGCAGTTCATTGATTAAGGCGAGTCACTGGAGACGAAGCGGAGAAAAATGATTTTCTAGATCAAATATTTGAGGTATTTACTATTAAATAACAGTCTTACAAAAAATATCAGAAACACCTAAAGATATTGTCTAAAGAATGTGCTATTTCGTTACACGATAGGATGTACTTTACTCGATCATAAAAAAATCTGAAAACAGGCTAAAATAAAGGCTAAAACGAATAATTTGTTAATGAAATTTCTAACTTTACACATTATTTTTATATGGAAATATTTATCTTTAAATACTACAGAGAACCTGCTAAATTTTGGTTTTCAACTGAAGTCCTATATTTTTTAATTAAAATTTATCCCTCAACTTTAACGTTACCCAGCGATTTCACAAGCCACCGTGCCGCGCGATTCCTCACCAGTACCAATCGGGCGCTTGCCAACGTCACATCTGTGTCGAAGTACGTGCTGCCGTGCGTATCAGAAAAATATTTGAAAATGGCCAATTAAAAAGCAAAATCAGGAATAAATCAGTGTTGTTATCCAAAAGAAGGACAGGAAAAGAAAACTATATGGAACGGCATGTTAATTACTCTCTTTTTATAGAAAATAATGTATATTTATTTTTCAGTAGATTTGGTAATCAGGTACTCGATGACAAAGACTAAATATAACAGTATGACCACAAAGTTTCACATCATATATGAAGGTATTAATTTGAAAACTGCGCAGTAGTAACTTAGTATGAATAGTTTGTTTTTCTCTCGATTGGCTTCCGATTTCGTGGTTGATGTCGAATTCTGTGTAGGTATAGATGATTAAATCGAACTTTGCAAATAGAGGACATATATATTTTTTTCAAATATATACATTTTCACATTTAAGATTACTTTGACAAAGTACACAGTCATGCAGAACGGTAGTACCTACTAAGTCGACAAACCCTGAAATAACGAAAAAGAATTTAGCTGTTTCTTAAATTATTATATATAAGTATATACCATTTATGTTATAATCACAGATAACGTATGTGCCAAACTACGACATGGGTATAATTTTCCAGATTATTTATTGGGGGCGCTGATGATATTTATTTTAAAATCCAAAATGGCCGATATACTTTTTATGTCAAAATTATAATATGGGTGTCAATTATCAGGCTTTTCGGGCGCTGATTACCTAGTTGCTATTTATTTTGAAATTCGAAATAGCCGATATATTTTTTATGGCAAAAAAATGACATAGATGTCATTTTCCGGGGTTTTGGGGGCGTTCGCGCGACGAAAATGTTGCTTATTAATACTACGAATAAATAATAAGTCAGGAAATGTAACGGCACTCAAAAAATGACCGAACGAAAATCGTGTACAAGTGGGCAGGGCTTAAAAGTCGTGTACACGCGTCGCTTAATCGAACATTTTTCACACAAGCGAGCACATGTCAAATCTTTGTGTACGTTTTCATATTTATCACTGTAAATCAACTAAAAATCATCATGATAGGTTGCGTTGTGAAGTGGTGCAGGGGCCATACAATATTTAAATGTCCTGGGATCACTTTTCACTAGTAATAGTTGCTCAAATATAATTATAATCAAAAATGTTCAAATACACTATGAAATCGAGATGGTCAATATTATGCCAAATGAAGTCAGTCAATTTTAGACTTTAGTAGTTATCTTTTTTTCCTCTTGATAAAATATTTAAAACGATAAAATTATCAAATATATTTTTATAACTAATACATTTTGCTTATTTTGTTTACTTTTAATTTTCCTACCGATTTAATTCGTCAAAATAACTGGATAGCTGCATTTAGGCTAGAAAGACGTCAGACGTCAGCTACAGAGGTCAGACCATAGATAACAGAAGAGCCAGACGGTAGTCGCTCAAATAAGCTGAACTCTCGTCACATTAATATGTAACCCACTCCAGGGACTTCAGCATAGTATAAACAAATAAGTAGGCCGACTCGAGCCCCGAGCGAACGATAATACAACACGTAGGGATGTCGTTTATAGTTTATACAATCGTCAAAAATGCATAGTCTATCTATATACAAAACAACTTTCCCCTGTAGGTGAATCATCAGGGATATATAATACAAAGTTTTTCTTAATTATTTTTTGTACATAGACTAGGAGCTGACTACAATTTTTTCATTGCCTACGTCATGTTACCTGTTTAATGATTTGAAAAATTACAGTCGAAATAGGATTAATTCAAACGTGCCTTTACTGAATCATGTATTTATTCAAATAAAAATGAATGATTATGAAATTGTATTGAAGTTACACATCTTTAGGCGCGTTATGAAAAACTGATGAGTGAAATTTCAAGATACTGTAACACAAAAGTTTGAAGCTGCCCTTTAAAAATCAGGTTGACGCTGCCCGCTAAAACGCTCATTATGTCACGAAAATATGCTCAAAACTGCAGCCAAATAACAATTCCCTGGAGGGTTGTTGTATGTATGAGAGTGAGTGACGTTACTACCTCACAGAAAACTGCAGCTAAATAACAAGTACTGGAGGGTTTTGTGTTCATGTGAGTGAGTGACGTTACTACCTCACAGGCAACTGCAACCAAATAACAATTCCCTGGAGGGTTATTGTGTTCATGCGAGTGAGTGACGTTATTACCTCACGGAAAACTTGTTTGGGAATTGTTATTTGGCTGCAGATTTCTGTAAGGTGTTAACATCACTCACTCGCATGAACACAATAATCCACCAGGGAATTGTTATTCGGCTGCATTATTATTGTTGTGTATTTTTTAATGTACATTAAAGATATTACAAACAAAATAATACAATTTTACTTTACTACTCCTCCTTTTTCGAAGTCGGTTAATAACTACGTTGGTATATGTAAAGACGATTCTCTACTGCAGGGATCATTTTATCAAGCCTTTTACATCCCATTACGTAATAAAAGTTGATTAAATTAACTACTGAAATATTTTATACTGTGGCGAAACGCTCACGTCACAGAAACGAACGGAGCGTCGCGCACCCGCCCTGAGTGCGGTGCAGGCGACGTAACTTTTTCTCTAGTCTGTGCGCGTTTTGCCCCCACACCTCACCTCCTAAAATCTCTGCTTCGTCTCCAGTGCCTCGCCTTAAGTTTGGTATGACATATTTTAATATTCTAGTGCCATATGCATTTTTAGTTTTGGGTAGACGATATTTAGGGGTATGCCTTAGTTGTCTCAAGTTGGCTGTTCTTTTTATTTCATCTAAATATGCCGGATCATTTACTTGAGTAAGTATATTAAATTTAATTTTATCAAATATATTGATTACTTTACAGTACTGGAATATAGCCTGGTCATCTTTACATTGTTTTATAACGTGTTTCGGAATTATTGTTTTTAGAATTCTACGCTGCAACCTGTAAATATCGTCTACGTATGTTTTGTATGTCAATCCATAACTACACAGGCCGTAGTTGACGACAGAGTCAGCTAGTGACAGGTACAACAGTCTAAGTGCTCTATATGGAAGTTTATATTTTAATATTGCAAGTCTGTTTAATATAGATCTCAATTTAGCACAGATATGTTGTATGTGGGGTCTCCAGTTGAGTCTGTCGTCAATCACAAGTCCAACATACATGTGAGTTTTTACATTTTCAATTGGCTGACAAGTACAATTATTATTGGATGTATGTAGACATAGGTGGGTATGAGACACGATATGGGGGATGATGTCAGTTTCATTGTGAGATGAATGAATGTGAAGAAGTTTTGTTTTATTGCTGTTGATCACTAGCCCGACATCGTGCGCCCATTTACACAATAAATCAAAGTTAGTTTGCATAATATGTTGTGCTTCATTTATATTTTTATGAGCAACCAGTAGACAAGTGTCATCTGCAAACTGATATACTGATGCTTTATTTATGACATTACACATGTCATTAACATAGACCAAGTATTCAGTAGGACCAATAATCGAGCCTTGGGCTGTACCAGTTTCTGTGGGGATGAGAGAACTATGTTGATTTTTTATTTTAACTTTTTTTATCCAACGTCGGTAGGTATACATGCATACAGTCCACCTGATGTAAAGCGGTTATCGTAGCCTATAAACGCTTGCAATACATTAAGTATTACTCGCGCGATGCCACCTCTTCTGCTAACATAGCAACTTCTAAGGAGCTTATTGGTGACCTCACTCAAACGCAGGAACACAACAACCCACTAGGGAGTTGCAATTGGGCTACGGTTTTCTGTGAGATGAAGGTACTTCCCCAGACGGGCTGTTTTGATGAGCTCTACCTCCCTTAAGTACCTGATGTAACATAGTTATCGTATCCTAGGAATACTTGGAACAAAATAAGTATCGCTCGCGAGATGCCAACATAGTAGTCTACTGCTAACATAGTAACTCTGCTGCTAACAGTTTCCTGGTAATCTCAACTACTCGCAGAAATAAGACAACCCTCCAGGGAGTCCTTATTTGGCTGCGGTTTTCTGTGAGGTGGAGGTACTACCTCTAAATGTTTGATGATTTTTAAGTAACAAATTAATTTTTAACAAAATAATTTAATATTTATGACCTCTCCACAAGCGTATTATTACGTCACATATAAAAGGTGAAATTTAAAAGTTTAAGCGATTTCATTGAAGTCGATGGCAGGTAGATTAAAGCAACTGTAGTGGATAGGAATCACTATCTTCATCTTCCTAACATTATTCCGTTTCCTAATCCATTAGAATTGCCGGGGTCCACTACCTAAGGCTAAAGATTTGGCAAAGATACTGATGCCATGGAGCCTAGAGGGAAAATCAGACCTTTCTTAGGTTAGGCCACACGCCCATCGAAATATAATTTTGGACGTTCGGGCTTCACGATGTTTTTCTTCACCACCGAGCTAATGATAATTACAAATATGTACATAAATTCGAAGACACGAATTAAGTGGTACATGCCAGGATTCGAACCGAGGACTTGTTGATCAATAGGCTAGTTGATTATTCACTGGGATAAAGATAAAAAAAAAAATAGCCAAAATTTATTTGCCATTGGGCCCTCGCGGGCACTTAGACACGTCTTACATTTTATTTTTAAATATAATCTAATTGTAACTTGTTTAATTCTCTTATTTAACTTTTTTCCTTTTTTTAATGTACTAGCATTTCGGAAGTGACCATTGGCGAAGAAGAAATGCCGAAAGAAACTTGCCAATATAGGTCTCTTTTAAAATTATCAATTATGTATTACAAAATAAAATTACATAAGCATATTGGTACAATAATGATATCAAATCGTAAAATTAAAGATTATGAAGGACAGATAGTCTGTGCTGAATTATTTCCTGATATCACTTCTCTTTTAACATATGGATAGGAATCTCTTTTTGTTTAACAGTTATTAGCTTTATAGCGACCCTATATTATAGTGCATCATCAATCCGCAACTTAGGCTGGATGTATGTATGAGGCGCCAGTCACCGCCGGCACCCGCCCCGGTCACTTCTCGACAACCTTCTGATGCGTACTGTACTTAACTTTTAAAGTCAATCTTATACAGTATGTATGTATATCTTCACGCCAGGCCCCTTGTGGGGTAAGCATAGAGAACCGAACGCCATAAGACGCGGTCCTTACACACTTCACTCGCTTCTTTCACATTCATAGCTCTTTTCATGCACGCTCGCTGGTTGCTAAGGCTCCTGACATCACCTTCTGACAAAACACGACCAATTTGGTCATGGTAGGTTAGTCTTGGTCTTCCTCGGCTCCTACATCCTTCCACTTTCGCATTGTACATCTGTTTCGTCATTCTTTCATCTTGCATTCTTTCTACATGTCCGAACCAACGGAGCATGCCCTTTCTTATCTTAACACCGACATTCTCTTTCAGTCCAACTCTCTTTCGTACGTAATCATTTCGAACGCGGTCAGCAAGCGTTATGCCACAAATTTTACGCAGTGCTCGCATCTCGACCGCCTTTGTTCTACTCGTACTTTCATGTTCTCTCTGCCATATACAGCTCTCACTTCCATAGCGTTGGGATTGACACCGCGTTGTGTACAGTGAAATATAAATAAATATAAATATAATATCTTATACAGTGAACAACATTTATCATTTCCATAAATGACCCCAACAGCTTTATACTACGTTTAGTGACAAACAAGCATAGAACCCGACCGATCTGATAAGCAGCTGCTTGCAACATAAGAAATATCGCTCGCTAATGCAGCACCTCTTTAGGATGTATCTGACGACTTTATTCACTCTCAATAACACAATATCCGATTCAGAAATATTTATTTTATTGCAGTTTTGTGACAGGTGGCAATTACTTAGTCTATTAATCATTGCTATGCACTTTCTGTTGCCAGAACGTCGTTTGTCATTCAGCGTGATGTACCACGTGGAAGTGAGAACGGCGTCGACTCTACAAAGTTAATGGAGCTTGCAGGGTTGAACAAACATCGTGAATACAACAAGCTATAGAGTTGCCACACCCTCCCGCTTTGGGGTTAACTTAGTTGTCACAGTAAATGCACAGAACAGTGTAGCAAATGGCGCACTTGGAACTTTTCTGACATAAATACCAATGCCGTGGTTAAGCGCTGGTATAGTCTCTCCAAAAAATCGCTTACGAGTGTCGCTAACCAGCAAACTCGTGTGGAGTCGCTATGTTAGCAGCTAAGGTGGCAATATTACAGCAAAAGTATGCTTCTTGTATTGTAATTGTTTGGAGGTACTTTACATCAGATAAATGTAAAGGTTATCTCTAGATTTTATATATATCTTTTATACCGTTAAGGCGACAAATAAGCATACGGCCAGTCTGACGGCAAGCAATTACCTCTATCGTCATTTGCAACACCAGGGGTGTCACTAGAGAGATGCGTCTTGCAAAATACCCAGTAGGTCAAACAGCACAGTTAGTTCACGAAGAGGTGACGATGTTGGGTATCGCTTCCCGCCCCGCTGCCTTCGTGTACGATGTCGCGTCGCCTTAGCCCATTTTTGCCATTTTTAACATTATCACCACCGTTGACTATGTAGTCATGATTCATCTCGATTACTTAGATGAACTACTCGAACAACTGATTACAGACTTATAATCGTGTAGCGTCTCTGTGAGCGTGACGACTTTAGACGTTTGTTTAAAGTTATCCTACTGTGTGATACCTGAGCTGTGGTAGAGTGTTGACCTTGCAGATTGGGGTCACGAGGCACTGGGGTACGCTCTTAAACTTGAACGCTATTGAAAAGGTCACGTTGTGTTTGATAGGAAAATATTGCTTGAGTATAAACTGGAACGGCGATATTTTCGGGTGTGAAGTACATTGTTTCGGTAAGTGAATGAACGGACGTCAAGTAACTACAGTTGTTGATGTAATATTTGTCTTGGATTTACGGAATGTATTAAATTATAATAGATTAAATTATATTAGATTTAATATAATACTAATAATAAAGAAATTTGTATTTCTGAACTAAGCTAATATAATTTAAGGATAGTCTATAATGCATTTTTATACAACGTCCTGAGGCATGTATCATTGGTGCGTTGTACTCCGTGGTTATAAACGATAACATATCGACCAAATTCTATCTTGCTTATAATTCAGGGTGTATTAACGCCAACATTAATGTACGGCAGTGAAACATGGGTATGGCAGAAGAAGCATGAAAGCAAGGTGAACGAAGAAATGAAAGCGCTCAGGAGTATGTGTGGAGTGAGAATGATTGATAGCGTAAAAAATAGTACAATAGGAGAACTTAGTGGAATGAAAGATGATGTAGTGACAAAAATTATAAAGTGTATACCTATGATGATAATTTCGAAAGAATGAATGACAATGAGAGTTACGAAAGAAGTGTATCAAGCAAGAGTGAATGGTGATGAGGGGCTACCCTAGACGCACATATGTAGATCAAATTGGTGATATGTTGAAAAAGGGCCAAATCAAAAGCACCCAAAACGGAAGAGCTTGCATGAAGAGGTTGATGAGCGTAGAGGCGAGAGGAATATGTTTGGATCGGTGCACTGTAAGGTGGAAAAGTACTTTCTCACAGCAACACACTTCGATCATTAAATGAATAAGTAGGAAATGATTTATGTGCTTTGAATCCCTCTTTGGTGGAAGGGAGACCCGAGAGAGTGGAAGAGAGAGTGGAAGAGAGAAGGGAGAGAGAAGGTAGACAGTGGGTTGAGTATGAGTTGGTTTGGTATTACAACTGTCGGTGTATATTTACCGAGCTGCACCGTTTAATGACAGGAAAGCTCGGTCCGTCACTTGACATAAATCGATTGCACGAAGCTGGCCACGCACTCCGCGGCGTGTGACCCCAATCTCTGCGCTACACCCTTACAATACGAACACACTACAGAATGGAGGCAATAAATCGCACATTAACGTTTTTATACCGCCGTCCGGGCGGCCGCGGTTTATAGCCGCCGCAAATATTGAAACACTGCGTTATGGGCACTGAAAAAATAATGGCTCTAGGAATTGACGGGGTTCAATCGATTCACAGCGAATGAATTAGGAAGGATGAGGTCTCTATCTGTTTGGAATATATATTTAGATCCGATGACTCGACTTTGCGTAGTAGACAAACTCACTGCTATGAGTCGGGGGGTAAAGTAGAACGGGCAACTCTCATTGGCTAGTTCGCTGATCAACTTCGCGTCACTTATCGACTTAAAATATTCTCCCATTCTTGGTCAGTACCTACTCGAACGGCTTTCCTCCACAAGGCAACGAGGGATACTAGCACGGACTGTACAATAAGTGTCACTGGTGGCATCATCCGCCTTGCAATGAATGCCATCAATAGCAACATGTCATGGATATGGCTGAAGTCTTGTAAGATGCCAGTAATATTGTCTAGGGAAGTACCTCCACCTCGCAGAAAATCGTAACCAAAACTCAACTCCCTAGACTTTTGTGTCCCTGTGAGTGAGTGAGGTCACCAGTAAACTACTAAGAAGTTGCAGTCATCGTAACGTGGAATCGCTGTACGTCAGGTGGGCGGGATGCTTGTATACCAACATGATGACTACAGCATGGGGTTCTTCAAGAGAGGCGTAAAGAGGTTTTTAGAGGATCGGCAACGCACGAGTGACACCCCTGGTGTTGCAAATGTCCGTACGGTAAATGTTTACAATCAGGCAGTCTGTATGCTTGTTTGCCACCTTAGTGGTAAAAACCTCCCGAGGTTGTGTAAAAAAAATCGCGCGAATAATCGAATTCCATTCGTAGCCGTACAATAAATGACCGAACCATTAATAACTACATTCCTTCATTTTTATAAATTAACGCGAATGCTTTCGACCATGTTTCATAAAAACTAGTTCTTATATTAAATGTAATCCGTTGGCGTAGTTAGTTATAGGGGTTAAAGTATGAAATTGCCGATTTGTACTGAAAAATTGAAACTCATTTTTATTCTAAAATGTTACATATTCATTTAATCAAAATATTTACCCTCATTATCTATACATTGCTGCCATCTTATCTCAAGTTTATTTATGCCTTTGCGATAGAATTCTGGGGATCTAGATTCGACAAATTGTGTGATAGCATTTTGTACTGCCTCCTGGGAAGAAAATGTTTTAGCACGTAGAAAATTGTCCAAATCACGGAAAAAATGGTAAGTCAAGGTCAAAGTCAAAATTATTTATTCCGTAAAAATGGCTACATTTGTTTGGAATCGTCACATTTTTTTCCCCTACCGTGCAGTTTATGACTAGGTGAGCACTGATAAAAATACTGACAACTCAGGCATCCCTCTTTTGGTAGTCAGCTGGAGCCAGGTCTGGCGAGTACGGAGGATAACGTATGATTTCTGACTGCAGCTCCTGTAGACTTACAACGGTTTCTCGTGCAGTGTGAGATCTTGCGTTATCATGGAGCAATAATGGTGAAGATCGATTCACAAGTCGGGGCTGTTTCACTGCCATTTTCGCGATCATTGTTCGAAGTTCGGCACAGTAAACATCTGCTGTTATCGCTTGACCAGACCTGAGAAAGCTATAGTGAATTACGCCACGAAGAGACCACTAAACAGTTACCATTTTATTAGTAAGCTTTGCTTTAGGGCTGCTGTTAGGCACTGTTATAGTGTTTGATCTGGGATCAGCCATTGCATTTTTCGCTTACGGTAATCGTAAAGAACCCATTTTTCGTCATATGTCACAATTCGATCCAATATTCCTTCACTTCTGTACCGATTCAACAAGGTAACACAAGTTTCAACACGCGTTCTTTCTGCAGATCAGTCAAATCATGATGGACCCATTTTTCTTATTTTTTTACCTTATTGATTTGATGCGAATGAGTCAATATGTTAGACAATGCGGCTAATTCCTGGGTAGTTTGACTCGGATCGGCTACTCCATCTCCATCAATTCATCGTTATTCACATTTGTGGGCGATCTTCCACGTGATTCGTTCTTCAAATCGAAGTTTCCATTACGATACCCGTTGAGGCCCAGACGGTTGAATTCCGCCATGCGCGTTATGGCAACAAGTATTAATGGGCCTCAATGAATTAAACCATAAACGCACGATGCGTTCATTAGCAGTCTCCTCTCCAAATGCTGCATTGATATTGCGAGCCGTTTCTGCCGCATTAGTTCCGCGTCGGAACTCGTATTCAAAAATTACTCGGATTTTCGAAGTAACCATCTTTTCCGTCTAAGCTGAATGAAAAAAACAATTGTTCAATGTTCGAAAATCAAATGTTTTTCAAACGACATTTTTTAAAAGAAAAACCTCACAGGTATCATGTGAAAAAAGTTTCCCTCGAAAATCTCACTCCATGAAGGTTTAATGTCAATTCAAAGTATCCATTACTATAAAACGGCAATTTCATACTTTAACCCCTATTATAATGGATGTCGGGGCAGTGTTGCCAGGGCTGCCACAAGAAACTAATCGTGGCTAGGAATCGGGAATTGCGTGTCAGGCTTTTTTACATGTCGCCTTGAAAATATATGTTTCTTTATACAACCCCGGGAGACATACAAGCATACGGCCCACCTGATGGATAGCGATTACCGTAGCCTATGAACGCTCGCAACACATTAAGTATCACTCGCGCGATACCACCTCTGCTGTTATCACAGCAACTCCTTAGGAGCTTACTGCTAACCTCACTCACATGCTGAATACAATAACCCTCGAGAGAGTTAGTATTTGGCTACAGTTTCTTGTGAGGTGGACGTACTTCTCCAGATGGGCTGCTTCGATGTGCCCTACCTCTCCTTGCCTAAGGCTTTCCGCGTTTATGTTAGGATAAACTAAACATAGTTCACAGTAAGAGATATATTGTGTATACATACAGCTTTCTGTACTTCTTCTAAATCTATCTATTCCTTCGCTCTTTGGTCGAGCTCGGTGACGCAGTTGTGAAACGCGCTGTTGCGCTACTTTGACACCAACGCTCGTGGGTTCGATTCCCACACAGGACAAACATTTGTGTGCATGAACATGTCTATTTGTCTTGGTCTGGGTATTTTCTATATATAATAAATATGTACTTACAAAAATGTATTTACGTATGTTTATCAGTTGTCTAGTACCCATAACACAAGCTTCGCTTACTTTGGGGCTAGGTGGCGCTGTGTAATTTGTCCGACAATATTTATTTATTATTATTCGCGTCAAGTGCTTAACGAGCTAGGCCTCACTGGCTTCTTTAATATTCATAGCTCTTCTTATTTATGCTCTCAGGTTATAATCCTCCTTTTTCTACAACACACGACAATTTGCCGTAGCTCCAATGACGTGGTGTATATCTGTTTGGTAAGTCTTATCACATTATACCTACTTACTTTTTTGTTTTTTTTTATTCTACGTCGGGAGGCATACAAGCATACGGCCCACCTAATGTAAAGCGGGTACCGTAGCCTATTAACGCTTGCGATATATTAAGTATTACTCGCGCGATGCCTCCTCTGCTGAGGGAGTTGTTATTTGGCTGCAATTTTCTGTGAGGTGGAGGTACTTCCCCAGACGGGCTGCTTTAATGCACCCTACCTCTCTTAAAATATCCATACCGAGACAAACAGACATATTCATGTTTGCCTTGTGTGGGAATCGAACCCACGACCGTTGGTGTCAAAGGCGCGTCACTCACGACTGAGCCATCGAGCTCGTCAATTTTTATACAATGTTGAAGGGCATACAAACATACATCCCACCTGATGTAAAGCGTTTACCTATAAACGCTTGCAAAACATTAAGCATCACTCGCGTGATGGTACCCCTACTGCTAATATAGCAACTCCTTTGCAGCTTACCGGTGACCTCACTCACACGCAGGAACGTAACAACCCTCGGAAGAGTTGTTATTTAGCTGCGAAGTGGAGGTACTGCAGACGGGCTGCTTTGATAGGGCGCATTCTATCCTACTAATATTATAAATGCGAAAGTTTGTATGTATGGATGGATGATTGTTGCTCTTTCACGCTTAAACGGCTGAATGGATTTTAATTAAATTTGCACGTAGATAGATTATGATCTGGATTAACACATGCTACATTATTTGACTCCACGCGGGCGGAGCCGCGGGCAGCAGCTAGTTGAAATTAAATGTACAAGTATACATACATGATAGGGCGCATTCTATCCTACTAATATTATAAATGCGAAAGTTTGTATGTATGGATGGATGTTTGTTGCTCTTTCACGCTTAAACGGCTGAACGGATTTGAATGAAATTTGGCACGTAGATAGATTATGATCTGGATTAACACATGCTACGTTATTTGACTCCACGCGGGCCGAGCCGCGGGCAGCAGCTAATTGAAAATAAATGTACAAGTATACATACATGAATCTAGCGTCACTCTGTTATAGTTCTTGGATGAATATAAAAATGGTGGCCATCAAACGAAACAGGCCAATTTATTCCGTAGCAAAGTTTAATAGGTTACACCACGAAAGTTTTATGTGAAGGTACTAAAACAGTAGTTTTTGGCACATTCACTTAAAACTTTGCCAGTGTAAAACATTTTAATGATGCCAGTAAAATTGTTTTAATGTTTTTATGACAAATTCCCTGTTTCATTTTTTATGTTGTCCGCAATCATGTTTGTTCTCAAATTGTCAAATTCTTTATTTTAAGACTAGGCCTTTATAGACCAGCATCTAACGAGCTCGGTGGCTCAGTCGTGAATGACGCGACTTTGACACCGACACTCGTGGGTTCGATTACCACACAAGGCAAAACATTTGTGTGCATGAACATGTCTGTTTGTCTTGGTCTGGATGTTTTAAGAGAGGTAGGGCGCATCAAAGCAGCCGTGTGGGGAAGTACCTCCACCTCACAGAAAACCGCAGCCAAATAACAACTCTCTAGAGGGTTGTTGTGTTCCTGCGTGTGAGTGAGGTAACCAGTAAGCTTCTAAGGAGTTGCTGTGTAAGCAGCAGAGGAGGCATCGCGCGATACTTAATAGGCGTAATAGGCTACGGTACCCGCTTTACATCAGGTGGGCCGTATGCTTGAATGCCTCCCGACGTAATATAAAAAAAACTTTTTTTTATACGATTTATTAAGTCAAT
Source organism: Pyralis farinalis (assembly GCA_947507595.1). NCBI lineage: Eukaryota > Metazoa > Arthropoda > Insecta > Lepidoptera > Pyralidae > Pyralis > Pyralis farinalis. The sequence goes on along the minus strand of OX382268.1, from coordinate 1,398,633 downwards.
ATATAAATACATTATCTTTGTCAGTAGGTTATTATTTATTACATTATCTTAGACTTGTTAAAATATGAAGAGACATGCGCCATTGCACCGCCGCCGGTCCTAGCGTCCTAGGGCCCTAGGGTCCTAGGACGCTAGGGCTCCTGACAGCACCTTCCGACGACCAATTTGGTCATGGTAGTCTAGTGGTTAGTTTTGGTATTCCTCGGCTCCTACATCCTTCCACTTTCGCATTATATCTGTTTCGTAATTATTTCATCCTGCAATCTTTCTACATGGCCGAATCAACGGAGCATGATGTTTCTTATCTTGACCGACACCGACACTCTCTTTCAGATCAAACTACATCAGTAGGCATACAAGCATACGACCCACCTGATGTAAAACGGGTACCGTAGCCTATTAACGCTTGCGATATATTAAGTATCACTCGCGCGATGCCTCCTCTGCTGCTTACACAGCAACTCCTTGGGAGCTTACTGGTAACCTCACTCACGCGCAGGAACACAACAATCATCTAGGGAGTTGTTATTTGGCTGCGGTTGTCTGTGAGGTGGAGGTGCTTCCCCAGACGGGCTGCTTTGATGCGCCCAACCTCTCTTAAAACATCCAGACCAAGACAAACAGAAATGTTCATGCACACAAATGTTTACCTTGTGTGGGAATCGAACCCACGAGCGTTGGTGTCAAAATCGCGTCATTCACGACTGAGCCACCGAGCTCACCAGAGCTGTTCAAAACATGAAATTATCGACTGTGATCCAAGGTACTTCGATACCTCAGTCGCTGTCAAACACATAAAAATGTCAGTTTGACCCACCAAGTCTCTCCAATAACAATCCCGCCCGAGTACAATGTGATGTAGGGGGTGCGCTGATGGATGGGCACGCGGGCGACGTTGACTAATGTACCTTCACGGGTTTTTGCCGACTGTACTCTGTGAATGAAGTCCAGTCGACTGTACTTAAGAATACCAGCACACACACAGCGTCACAAAGGGTCAATAGTCAACTTTCTAATGCGCTCTCGAATAGTGAGGCACTGTTGGTAAAATAAATTGCTGACGATATAAATTTTACCGATCAACTGATACACTATCTTTTTTTTTATGCCCCGAGACATACAAGCATACGATCCACCTGATGAGCGGTTCACATATCTTTTGAACGCTTGCAACCAATTAAGTATCACTTGCTCGATGCCATCTCTGCTGTTGACACAACTAGGAGCTTACCGATGGCCTCACTCGCGGGAACACAGCAACTATCAAGAGAGTTGTTATTTGACTGCAGTTTTCTGTGAGCCGGACGTACAGCTCCAGAGAAATTGCTTTGATTAGCCTTACCTCTCTTAAAAACATCCACACCGAGACAAACAGCTGACGACTCGAGCTGATGCTGGCGAGTTCGGTGGCGCAGTCGTGAATGACGCGACTTTAACACTCACGCTCGTGGGTTCGATTCTCACATAGGGCAAACATTTGTGTGCATGAACACTTTACATGACGAATTTCGTGAAGGGCGGCCTTCAACTGCCGTCAACGTAAATAATGTGGCTACTGTTAAGCGGCTAATTGAAGAAAACCCGCGGATTACCTATGAGACAATTCGAGAACTATTGGGGATTGGTATGAGCCAAATTCAGAAAATTTTACACGAAGAATTGAAAGTTCGGAAACTTTGTTGTCGTTGGATCCCTCATGAACTGACAGCGGAGCAGAAGCGGACTCGCGTGGAATGGTGCTCACAGATGCTACTGAAGTACGACCACGGACATTCTAATGCTGTTTATTACATTGTCACAGGAGACGAAACGTGGATTTATTGTTTTGAACCCGAAAAAAAAACAGCAATCTTGTGAATGGGTGTTTGAAAATGAGAACAGGCCAACAAAAGTGAGGCAGGCGAGAAACGTTGGTAAAAAAATGATGTTCTTATGCTCTTTCAATATAACCGATTTTGTTTGTCTATTCTAATATTTAAGAAACATAATTTTTGTCAAGATCTATGTCCTCAAAGCCCAGAATATAAATGTACCAATTTACCTATTTATGTTCTAGTCTGCAAGGACATAGATCTTGACAAAATTGTTTTGTGTTTTTAAACATCACAAGATCTCAATGAACAGTCATTCCGTTATATTTATCGCTTATTTAAATATAGCTTTACAAAAGTAACAGACCGACAAAGATCCTATTAATAATATTAGTGCCGATGTGTTACTTAAAATAGCAGATACACAAAATGAAAACTGAAGATTTAAATTAGATTGTTATGTTCAGTTTTACTACGGGCAATGGATAGTGTAGTAACGCTTCGTTCTCATTACATTATATCGATTTTGTCGGATAGACAAAGAATCGGATACCGCAATCATACTCGAAACAGATCGACGATTTCAGTATTTTGCTAAAATGAGAGAAAGAAAGAAGATAAAGGGGGTTAGGACGTCATGTGCCAGAAGCGTACTCGTACGCGACCCTTGCCAATCAATCAGATTGCAATTCTGGACTAAAAGCGCACCAATGTCCCTCGGAGGCGACGCGCACTGATCCGACCTCGTCGGTCCAGATGTAGCTACATGCGGTGGTGGGGGCCGGCACCCACCACACAGCGCCAATTCCGGTGGGTCCAGGAGAATAGAGTGCTGCATAGGCACGTGGAATGTGAGAGGTGGATTGAATGATAAGATGAACGAACTGATAGATGAAATGAGAGACGTTTAGATGCTTTGTGTGTGACAGAGACTAAGCGCAAGGGGAGCGACACCAATGATCAGCCCGCTGGTGATGGCCCTATGGTCTGGGGTAGACCGGGACGATCATGCCAGTGATGGTGTAGGTGTCGTACAGCTCTCCTCTCGCTTAGCCACGGGTGTAAGAGATAACTGTTTGATAGGGCCTAGACTTCTCTGGGTTCGTATAAAACTGGGCATCACTCGAGAATTTCTGGTTGCAGCATCAGGGTGTGCTCAAGGACTAGAGAAATTTTTGGAGACTATGAGGGATGTTCTGGATTTAGCTGAAGAGTGATTATGTGTGGAGATTTGAATGGATAGGTTGGGACCAAGTGAGACAGCTGTGAAGCTGTTCTTGGTCCGTTTGAAGATAAGAAAGTGAACGAAGCAGGTAAGTCAATTCTAGATTTATGTATTGAACGAAAACTCCTCGTGTCGAATACTTTATTTCATCACAATGATAAGCGAGAGCTGGGTGTGGCAGAGAGAGCATGAAAGTAGGATAAACGCGGTTGAAACGCGAGCGTTGCACAAAATTTGTGGCGTAACGCTTGTAAACTTATTCGCAATGATGATGTTCGAAACAGAGCTGGTCTGAAAGAGAGCATCAGTGTTAAAATAAGAAGAGGCATGCTGCGATGGTTCGGACATGTAGAAATAATGCAGAATGAAAGAATGACGAAGCAGATATACAACGCAAAAGTGGAGGGACGTAGGAGCCGAGGAATGCCAAGACTTACCTACCATGACCAAATTGGTGGTGTTCTATCAGAAGGTGAAGTCAGGAGCCTTAGAAACCGGCGAGCGTGCATGAGATGAGCAATGAATGTTAAAGAAGCGAGTGAGGTGTGTAGGATTGAGCCACATGACGTTCGGTTCTCTCTGCCTACCCCGCAAGGGATTTAGCGTGAAGTTATAGAACGAAGAAAGAAAAACATTTATTAGCTTAAAACAATAAATAATGAAGGATATATGCACGATCGTACTATTCTAACTAGTAAGTACAGCTAAGTGCGCGTCAAACAGTACAATGACCTTTGTACCGAATGCTATGGTTGTCCGAAAATATCCAGGGTCAAGTTGGTATGCACCTAATTTATGTTTATGATATGCTGTTGCCCACCATCTGTAACCTCAAGCACCTGTTGCCCTGATTTGGTCGTGTCTGCGACATATGCTTCATCTCTCCACGGGGCATCCTCAGACGCTGTAGATGCACATGTGGCCCGATCAGTGGATTAGCAGTAATCACTTAACAAATAATTTGATTTTGATTACGTGTACTCATAATCATCAATCTATTAGTAATTAGTATATGCTTGAGATGGTACCTTAATCGTCTATATATATCTTTTAATTATCATCATTTCCGGTGTACAATATACAGCATTTCATCGCTGATCGCATTCTCCGTCTGAACCATGCCCGTTTCGTACGACTACGACGCTAATCAACGTACGATTTGTCGTCCGACAATGGACATACGCAATCAGTAAGCAATCGTCCATCATCTCGGCACACCGTGCTGTTGGCAAGCTGCCCGTGTTTAGTGTAATGATTCCATCAAATGCCCGTAAACACACGCATTACAACTCTGCTATGATTACACGGCATTTCTTTTCGATTGTTCACTTCTATTTGCGTCCTAATGTAGGTAGATGCTATTAAATGAATTGTTAACCCCAAAAAGCTTAAACAAACAGATTATGTACACTTTGTTAAAAGCGTACAGAATCTGTTACGACGAGTTCGATTCCCACACAGGACAAACATTTATTGCATGTACATCCTGTTTGTCTTGGTCTGGGTGTTTTAAAGAGAATTAGGGCGCATCAAAGAAGCCTGTCTGAGGAAGTACCTCCACCTTACAGAAAATCGCAGCCAAATAAGAATTCCCTAGAGTGTTGTTGTTCCTGCCGTGTGAGTGAAGTCACCGGTAAGCTCCTAAGGAGTTGATGTGTTAGCAGCAGAGGTGGCATGACGCTTGTACTGCAAGCGCTCATAGGTTATGGTAACCCCTTTAAACCAGGTAGGCCGTATGCTTGTATGCCTCCCGAAGTTGTATATAAAAAGAACTTCACTTCATTTACACTACTCACATTTAAAAAGTGATAGGGGGCAGCAGAGTTATACAGATAACAAAATAAAAAAGTCGAAAATTATTTATTTGTCGTTACACCCTCGCTGATCCTTGGAAGGCAAACAACCGAGAGTGAGAAAACCCGCAAGTCCAAGAAATTATATTTCTAAACACATTCTCCTAAGAAAGGTTTGGTCTTCCCTCTGAATTGTGGAGGTATGGCGGCAGTCACTCCATGTATAGATCAATATCCTCGCCAAATCCTTAGGATTGGGTAGCGGACCCCGCCTCCTATTGAATTAGGAAACGGAATAACACTAAGAAGAAGAAGTGTCATTTTTTGTAAATAATTAAATAAATATGTAAATTTCGGCGAGTATTTATGAGAAGAGTAATGAATGTTAAAGAAGCGAGTGAGGTGTGTATGGATAGGGTCACGTGTTGCTCGCTTCTCTGTGCCTACCCCGCAAGTGATTTGGCGTGAAGTTATAGATAGATAGATAAATTTTATTAATCACATTGACAAGGTTTGCAACAAAATCAATATAGTTATTTGTTTAAGTTCTTTGAAGTCTAACTGGAATTACTTCTTGGAATGTAACTGTAAGTGCACATTGTGGCTTCGTGTCTTCTATGACTCATGCTGTGGGCTGACAGAACTGACATAAGGAGGGTAATCACAGCTATATGTATAGAGTTGGATATTAGGTATATAGTGTACCAGAAACGGTCATTTGCGATTATCAATGTTTACTTTATGTTATCATCATCATATCAGCCGAAGGTCGTCCACTGCTGAACACAGGCCTCCCCCTTAGACTTCCACAGCGATCGGTCTTGTACTGCTTGTGACCAACGGCTCCCTGCGATCTTCACGAGATCGTCTGTCCATCGTGTGGGGGGCTGTCCTACGCTTCGTTTTCCGGTTCGTGGTCGCCATTCGAGAACCTTTCTGCCCCAACTACCATCGGTTCTCCATCGCACGCTGTGCAACCTTGAGTTTCCGTATGAGGCCCATAGTAAGGGACCATGTTTGTGCCGTAACTCATCACTGGCAACACACACTGCTCGAAGACTTTCGTCTTGAGACATTGAGTTATTTTAGACGAGAACATATTTTTCAATTTCCCAAATGCTGGCCATTCTTCGGATTCGATGAGAGACCTCTTTCTCGAAGTTGGATCTACTTACCTGGACTGTCCTAGGTAGACATACTCGTCTACAACTTCGAGAACCGAGCTTCCAACTGAAATTGGTTTTCTCCTAACTGAACTTGGATTACTTTAGGTAAATGAACCGATAGTCAATACTATTATAGAATTGACAGCAAATGACAAAAAATCTGTTTGACTGCAATTGACGCATTGACAGGAAATTGATATGTCAAAGGTTTTTTTTTTTCAATATTCGTCCTTCAACACCAATAATGTCTTAAATCCTTAGGTCCTTCTGCAGAAGTTTTTTTATACCACTAAGGTGGAAAACAAGCATACGGCCTGCCTGATGGCAAAACAGTCACCGTAGCCTACGAATATTTGCAACAACAGGGGCGTCACTCATGAGTTGTCGACCTTCCAATGAGTGAGGTCGCCAGTAAGCTCCCAAGGAGTTGCTGTGTAAGCAGCAGAGTAGGCATCGCACGAGTGATAATTAATATATCTCAAGCGTTAATAGGCAACGGCACCCGCTTTACATTAGGTGGCCTGTAAGATTGTATGCCTCCCGACGAGTAAAAAAAAAAATTGTTGTATAGAATAAAAATATATTTTTAGTCTCGCATGTTTCCTCATTATGTTTTCCTTCACCGCCTACCGAGTGATTATTACGAAAACGATTACTATGTTTAGTAACTTAGGCATAGTTACCAAATATTACGATATTATATAAAACCACGGCTAAAATTACAATTCTGAGTACGCATAACATTCTTAATTTAATAAAATAAATATACCGCAGACGTTACGAAATCGACATGTTTGTTTATTCAGAGTGTCTGTCTGTATGTGTGCAATCTTTCATGTGTTGTTGTTTGAAGAGTTACACCATTTGTTATCTGATCAAAGCGGATTTACACAAATCCTTTGCGATTATATCATTTAGCTATTTTTATAGCGATTAGATCGGTGTTGAGAGACGAGTGAACGCAGGGCATGGAGCGAGAGGAATGTTAGAAAATCTCGGACTTTGACGAGCTCGGTGGCGCAGTGGCGGAACGCGCTGTTACATTACTTTGACACCAACGCTCGTGAGTTAGATTCCCACACAGGACAAACATTTGTGTGAATGAACATGTCTGTTCGTCTTGGTCTGGGTGTTTTAAGTTAGAGTAGTCTGCGGAAGTATCTCACAGAGGATTGTTGCGTTCCTGCGTGTGAGTGAGGTCACCAGTAACTCCTATGGAGTTGCTGTGTTAGCAGCATTGGTGGCATTTCGGTACGTTGTAAATTCGGTATTTTGATTTTCGATGATTTTAACGTCGGTAGTTAAGTTGTAGGTATTATGAATTTTCGGCTTTACGATACGTACCCATATATCCATGCTTAACAAGGCAAGTTAAGGAAATATGTAGATCATTTCTTTTTGTATGAAGTATATTATTCATAACACGCTATTATACCATTATCCTCTCTTTATGATGCCATAAAATATTCCGCGGGGAAATCTCCGAAGTAAATACATGTAACTTGTTTTTTCACGACATTGCTGAATGTGGCATGGTCATGATTCCACAGAACTAACTATCCCACAGAGAATGGTCATTGACTATAAAAATAGGTACCAATTCTTTATTTGCCATTAGGCCTTTGAGGTCACTAAGATAGATCTTATATTTTTTAGATATAGTCACATTGACTGTTGAATCGGTGGCGCTGTGGTGGATGACGCGACTTTGACACCAACGCTTGTGGGTTCGATTCCCACACAGGACACACATTTGTGTGCATAAACATGTCTGCTTGTCTTGGTCTGAATGTTTTTAGGAAAGGTAGGGTGCATCGGTAAAGTCTATCTAGGAAAGTACCTCCACCTAAAAGAAAACCGCAACCAAATAACAATTATCTAGAGGGTTGTTGTGTACGTGCGTGTGTGTGAGGCCACCAGAAAGCTCCTGAGGAGTTGCTGTGTTAGCAGCAGAGGTGGCATCGCGCGAGTGATACTTAATGTATTGCAAGCGTTTATAGACTAAAGTAACCGGTTTACATTTACGCCATAAAATTACCTTTAGTAAAACCGCTCTAGGTTGTGGACGTTCCAAGTAAAAATCGGTATCTTCGCCAAATCCTCAGGGCTTGGGTAGCCTACGCATACTTTATGTACAAGTTGTATATATACAGTTACTTATACATTGATTCGTATTATTATGCATATATGCTAAATATAGTTTATGTATGTAAAGCTTTACGCCAGGTCCGTTGCGGGGTAGGCAGAGAGAATCGAGCGCCATAAGACGCGGTCCTTACACACTTCACTCGCTTCTTTAACATTCATAGCTCTTTTCATTCACGCTCGCCGGTTCCTAAGGCTCCTGACATCATCTTCTGATAAAACACCACCAATTTGGACATGGTAGGTTAGTCTTCGTCTTCCTCGGCTCCTACATCCTTCCACTTTCGTTTTTTTTTTTTTTTTTTTTACATTAATGTTAGACTATGTGAGAGACTGGTTTCTGTACTAGGAAAACCTGTATGACAGATTACCAGCCTCTCCAACGCCGGACCAAGTACATAATTAGTAGGTAAATACCTCTTAAGGAGTTACAAAGTGAAAATAACATTTCAAAAGGATTTAAGCTTTAAGTATCAGAATACTCATCACCATCAGCAGTTAGGTAGGTAGAGAGGGAATGGTATGTTTAATTTTATATATATTTTTTATATTGCATTGTATATCTGTTTCGTCATTCTTCCAGTCTGCATTCTTTCTACATGTAATAACCAACGTAGCAATTTATATAACTTTCGCAGTTTCATTGTCTCCATAATTTTCAGGAGTTGGTAAAAATCAGTGGTTTCTTCATCGAGCAATGCACCGAGCTGCTGACTGTATCACTGTGATACGCGATTCTACAGTTACTATTATATGTTTTGTCAATATTTACTGTTATGTATCCTGGAGATACAAATAAGTGGCTTATCTATCTATCTAATATATAACCAACACGTACAGATGTAGCTGTATTCTCTCGCATGTCAACTGAAGTCCCGGACTTTGGCCAGTTACATGTTTAAAGCACACAGCCAGGAAATGAGTCTCATCACGAGACATAATCAAGGCGTATGTTCGTGTCCAGCATTGGCTGAAGTCCAAAACGCTACCATTCCATCCGGTAACTTTTCAGCGCCGTGCCAGGAACATTCGCCATGCTTACTTGACTTCGTTTGCTCGTATGAAAGCGAGCCAACGTGTAAACACAATTTTTGTCAGTTGGCAACACTGCCTGATTGTTATGTTGGTACAGCGAATGACAATAAGTTTTAATGGATACCGTTAGTTTCATAGCATGTTGTTACATTGTTAACATGAGACTACGTTTATGTGATTTTAGGACTCCTTAGCAAAATAAACCTACTTACAATACAATATATACGTCATAACAAAACCTTGTACACAAAAGAAATAAAAAATAATTTGAAATATTTCTTAAATAATACAGGATAAGTGGAAAGTCATTAATAAATAATACAGGATAAATGGAATGTTATTAATAAATAATACAGGATAAATGGAATGTTATTAATAAATAATAGGGAATAAATGGAATGTCATTTTTAATTAGCACAGGTTTTAAGAAGTCAGTTATTAAATCTGTTACGCTTTGGGTTGTTCCACTATTAGTCGGCAGTGGATAACATTAAATAATGTGATCTACTGCCGACCGGCCGCTTATTACTGGCAGTAGGCCTGCCATGAGTGCTGCTTATTTAAAGAATTGATCCAAAATTATTATTCATTTATCGAAAATAACTGAAGAAATGACATTCATGTCTACATTTACGAAAATTACAAAGAAAAACATCGATATAATATAAGACAAGGTAGCTCGAGCTAGCTGTTCCTTCCTTACCTTCTGAAACTGCGCAGTACCTTCTCGTTATCTCGTTTCATAATCCATTATAGTTGGCGAAGTTATTATTTTTTACATACAACCTTTGTCATCAGACCTCCACAAGTCAGAGGGAAACCAGTAATTTTTTAGTTTAGATAGATTAACTATCTAAACTAAAAAAATTCGCAAAACAACGCCTGATTCTATTAAGATTCAGGCGTTATTTTGCGAAAGTCAAATTTACATGCAAGTTGATCTAACCTGCTTTGTGTGCTTCCGCCACTAATTAGTTCATGCGGCCTAGCGCCGGTCGGCATCCACCCACTACCGTGAGTTGATGTAACATGCCGACGCTGCCATGGCTGCTCCGGTAGTCTCTGCTTCGGCTGCTGCGGTTGCGCATGCTCCCACCATCGTCGCTGCCACGACCGGCCTGGTCGTCGCTGCGACACGTGTTTCGCCTCTCCACGAGGCATCATCAGGCGCTGTAGAAGTTAATCGTATGAATAACATGCTACAAGTGAGCGAAATTTTCGCTCACACCATCCACCCCCACCCTCAATTCAATATAAAGGACGGCACTGCGATGGATTTGTCACATCGGCATGTTGCATCTACTAACGGTAATGGGTGTGTGCCGACCGGCGCTAGGCCGCATGAACTAATTGGTGGCGGAAGCACACAAGCATGTTAGATCAAATTGCATTATTTTAGGTTAGATTACACGTGTTTCGAAAATGAATTTCTTGGACGTACGAGTTTCCTCACGATGTCTTCCTTCACCGCCGAGTAAGTGAAAATTACAAATAAGTGCCTACAAAAATAAAATGTTCTTGAATGGCGTCCCTGTCCTACGATCTCAAGAGGTTTGTAAGCAGTCGATGGATGCAGGTGGCACAAGATCGGGCCAAATGGCTCTCTAGAAGGGAGATCTATGTTCAGCAATGGACCAACACGAGATGAAATGGTGAATAAGTACATTCGAAAACGCGAACTTCGTGATAATTGCCAACATCAGTATTCGAAGCTAGGTCCAGTTGGCTAAAATATTAATCCTTTATCCACTAGTCTATCTCTGCTCCGTACTTATATAATCATTTCAGCTATTGGTTTCAATATGTGAGGAAGACCTCCATAAGTACGAGTAATACAAGAATGCTTTTAGAAAGGAAAGGTTTTCTTGATCTCCGTATATATTTATCATATAACTTGTTACCATAAATAAAATTTAAATAAACATCTACAGCATTAAATCAAATAAATTCAAACTCTAGAATGAACATGGAGATTGGAACCGATGCCTCTATCGCAGCATTCACTGGAAAATCGCATTTGTGCCTTCCAAGATATTTTCGTAACAAAATGTGCGCGGTAAATATATTCTAACAGCATGTTAACATTATACATTTACGAGAATTCGTTGAATTTTTCACGCTCACTCTAACTGATATTGATGTTTATTTCCATCTTTACCGGGATAGATGGAGAGTCAAGTGTAACTATTTATTCAATCTACCTGAAAAGAGGATATGGAGATGATAATCCATTGAACAAGTTTGGATATATCACGAAAAATATAGACTCGCCAAACTGTGAAACATGAGATGTTGTTGTTGAAGATACTTCAGCGGAGTATGCCAGTATGGAGACTTATGAGACTAGAGGTTGAAATGTTCATTGTTTTTTGTTACACTGACAGTAAAAGGTAGAAAACTATGTGAGTTTGTGCGTCGTCAGCGCCTATCTCGCTCATTGTAGCTAAGGATCAATTTTAACACAATACAGGATATAGGATTCACATGTCTAATATACCCCCATAACTAGGAGGGAAAACCAGACATTTCCTCAGGGCAGGTCATACGTCTTTCGAAATATAATTACTTTAACGTGCGGGTTTCGTGTTTACCTTCACTATCGAGCATGTGACAAATACAAATATCCGAATACATTCGAAAATAAGAATTTAGTGGTACCAGGGGGATCAGTTGGTAATTAGACCAGTTTTTTATCCACTACGCTATCACCGTATACTTGTTTGTTTCCGGAATAAATTGAATAAAATGTAACAATTTTTTTCCGGAACAAAATCAATTCATGTTTATGTACACAAATGTTTTGTGCGGCAATCGAAGCCACGCCTTGTTGCCAATTAAGTAGACTTTGGATCAGACTTCTATATAAAGTTGCACTATTGTTAGCTACACGGCATGCCGTTGGAGTGTGTGGAAGTGTGCTCGTTTCAAGCCTGGCAGCTGTCCCCGATAGCTCCTCAGTAAAAACGAGCTGTAAGTGAAGCGAGCGATATTGAGAACGTTATTAACTTCCGACGTATCTACTTTCAACACATTCGCCTCTAAAGTAGATACGTTTGAAGACAGTCTTTTGATATTTAAACTAACGGTACTTATGCACGTTTCACGAAAATAAGCGTTTTCCGTATGTCATAGACCATGCCCTGTGACATTTAACTCTTCCCTTTTCTCGAAGTTTCGATATGTAGATAAGATAAAGATTTCTCTGTCAATCTATAACTTTAAGCAAAGTCCCTTGCGGGATACGCAGAACTGAGCGATACATGACTCGATCCTTACATACCTCACTCGCTTCTTTAACATTCATTTTTTTTTATACAACGTCGGAAGGCATTTAAGCATACGGTCCACCTGATGTAAAGCGGTTACCGTAGCATATAAACGCTTGTAATACATTAAGTATCGCTCGCGCGATGCCTCCTCTGCTGCTAACACAGCAACTCCTCAGGAGCTTATTGGTGATCTCACTCACACGCAGGAACACAACAACCCTCTAGGGAGTTTTTATTACTACCTCTCTTAGAACATGAACATTTACCACCTCCCTCCATCTGGAGGATGCCATCCTCAGAAGAATGACTGCACGCCTTCAGTGACTTCCTCCTATTTTTGTAAGTCGTCGATCACGTTGGCTGCTAAAATTGTAGCTTACGACAAACACTTGTAGCGCCTTACTTACAGGAGAGCGTAGTGTCACAAAGAGAGTATGAAAGTAGGATAAACATGGTCGAAATGCGAGCGATTGATGTTAAAAACAGAGTAGGTTCGAAATAGAGTGCCGGTGATAAGATAAGAAGAGGCTCCGTTGGTTCGGACATGTAGAAAGAATGCAGGAGGAAAGAAATTGAGAGGAAGAAAGTTTTTAAAACTTTCTTCCTCTCGAGACTAAATTATTGCTTGTGCAAGACCTCATTCTTCCCATAATCGACTATGGTGATGTGTGCTGTACCGATTTGAATGCAGACCTTTTAAGCAAACTTGAACGGCTTTTCAACAACTGCATTCGTTTCACCTTTGACATGACCACATTGTACCTTTTACGACCACTTGGGCGGCTTCTTTAGAACTGTGTGCGTACACTTTGTCGTTTTGCTTGTTGTAGTGCTCTTCAATCGTGAATTTTTTTTTTCATCAGTAAAGAGGATATTTCTGTGCCTTTCACCTGCGTATCGGGACAGAAGGCGTTTTGATCGATCCACTCTCTTCAAATGTAGGGATTGATTTAGGGAATGTCCTGTCGACTATAAGCACCGAGCTTCAGGTCTTGTTTTATTAGACGAGTCCTAGTGGGAATCTTCATTTCTCGCGATAAGATTTTTTGTTTCTTAATAGGGTTTTGGCGAATTCTGAGTTTAACAGCCTTTGTAGTTCTAATAGCACGCGGTCGCCCTGATCTTTTATGGTCTTCAACAGAGGAAATGTTGGTTCATCTGTCAATAATACGATATACGAACATACGGCTGATACCAAGTTTTTGAAGTGTCTAGAAATGACCGACGACTGCATACCCACTTTGTGCAAGGCAATCACTGCAATTCTATTTTCATTAACACCTCATTCCATATTGTAATTTGATAATAAACACGAAAAAAATCTAATACAGAGGGAAATCGAATGAAATTTTTAACATACGAGTAATAAACGCGTTAAATACAAAATAATTAAAGAGTTGAAAAGAAGAAAAGTTTCTATTTAAGAGTATTTATGGCCATAGTAGTTATATTCTACCAATAGTAGTTCCGTTTATTTTGTTGAGTCAAATATATCGCAGTTCATTTAATGATACCACCTAAGCCAAGGTGAGAAACACTATAGTATACTAGTCTTAGATTTTTGCGATTGTTACATATCGAATTAAACAATTTTTATCGGAAGTATCGCGTGTTTTATCTATTTTGTTGAACCTGACGTTTGTAATGGTTTCGTCCGTGGTCGCAGGAAGACTCTTGGAGACGCAGGAATGAATGAGCAATATAAATAAAACACGCGATACTTCCATTAAAAATTGTTTAATTCAAAGCTACAGTATACTTTTTGTATATACCTTTTACATATTATCTAACTTTAGTATCAACGTATAATGTATACAAGCGACTGAAATTCATGCCTGAATCAAATCATTCAGTGATGAATTATAGCGCGAGGCATGCTCCTCATTCAAAGGTCAATTTCAATGCGAGGCATGCGCTCTGACAATTAGCAATCGAGGTCAGAACAAAACACTAATGGGAGGCTGATTGCTCAGCCCTAGTCTTGTTGGTCACATTGGAGTCGCATTGCGAGGTCTTTTGAATGACGAGCTGGTAGAAAAGTGGTCTTGATCTGTTCACTTATTATTTACATGAATTATTGCATGTATTTTTGGGCAAGTAACTCGCTACGATTTGTAGAGCTGAGGAATATCTCAATGCACGTGGTGTGCCCTATTAGTTAAGATTAAGAGAGGTAGGGCGCATCAAAGCAGCTCGTCTGAAGCAAAGGTGGCATCGTGCGAATAATACTTAAATATATTATTATATTAAGCGTTCTTTAATTTACGTAAGGTGGTTGTATCGTAGGCAATATATTAAAAAAATAAACGAGGCTCTTGCGAATGGTAGGAGAGGTTCCGGTTCGGGAAGTACCTCCACATAACAGACATATAACCGCAGCCAAATAACAACCGATTGGGATACTTTTGTGATTCTGGCAGTGAGTGAAGATACCAGTTATCTGAGGAGTTATTGTGCTACGAGCAACCTTTGGGTGAAACCTCTGGTGTTGCAAATATCCATAGACAATAGAAACTGCTTACACCAGCAGGTCCTACGCTTGTTTGCCACCTTAGTGTGGTGAGCCGAGTTTTATTTTATTTAATTTCATATTTTCGTAACACATATTTTTGATCTTTCTGCGTCCCTTCTGCATATGAACTTAAATTATGACAAATAACATACTCTTCCGTGCACATGTGTGCTAAGGGGTACAAAGAGTTTTCCTCCCTTGCGGTGTTACCGCCCCTATAAAAACCGTCTTTAAGAACCCCATTCTGTAGTCTTTAGGGAAAACCTCGGCAGGGAGCTCATTTCGCAACTAGTTCGATAGAAAACTTCTATGAAACCGCACAGTACGCGACCATTGCGGCTCCAGTGTATGATCCTAGCCGTCGGCGAACCGTGTGATTGTAAAATGAGGCTGTTGGCATCACGCTGGTATGAATACGGATGACTTCCATCAGTCACTGGCAAAGATCAAATCGCTAAAAAATGTATACATTTTGTTGAAATAAATATGCCATTATATTTACGAGCTAAAATAAAAGTAGCCTAAGTTACTCCTTATTACATCAGCTATCTGCCAGTGAAAGTCGCGTCAAAATCGGTCTGGCCGTTTCAGAGATTAGCTGAACAAACAGACAGATAGACAAAAATTTAAAAAAAAAATATTTTGGTATATGTACCGTGTATACATCCATATGCATTTAGTAAAAAACGGTTATTTTAATATTACAACCAGACACTCCATTTTTATTTAACTGTATAGATAAAATAACAATGTAAAACATTAAAATGTAACCCATTAATAAATGTACGAGTACAAAGGCAGACTTTCCCTGCAACGATATATATAATATATCCTTCATTATTGGTAGCTTCAAAGAGGCGAAAATCTTTGTAGCCTTTTCGAAACCTGTTGCCCAGCAATAAAAAACCCATCAACATGTCAAACAACCCGTTAATGTTTTTTTAAACATGGTTTCCCAAGCTTTTCCGATGACGTATTTTACATACATGCTTGCAGCTTTTGGAATAGAATGAAATTTAGAAAAATATATATTATGATTACAGAAGTATGATAGCCCAGTGGAGGCGCATATTTGTCATTATCACTTGCTTGACGGTGAAGGAAAACATTACTATACTATAAAAGACGTGTGACTTTACGTAAAAATTATCTAGTTTTCCCTTTGGGCATTCGCTCCATGGAAAAAGCAGTGTCTTTGTCAAATCGTAAGGCTTAGGTTGCATACCGAGCCAATCCTGCCGGCTTAGGAAACGGGATAAAGCAAGAAAGAAGAATTCTTCGTTACCTTAGTAAGAAATAAATGAATTGGAGTCGAATTTCGATCACTGGGCGACCGGATATGGCACAAGTATATATAGTATACGGCCTACCTGAAATAAAGTGATTCCTGTAGCCTGTGAATACTAGCAATTCAGGAGGTATTGCGCGCGCGTTGCCACCGTTGTATCTCCATAGGAGCTTATTAATACCCTTACTTGGTTTTCCTGTGAGGTGAATGTAATTCATTAAGGCCGTCTTTATTCCCTTCCTCTCATTTATTAACTAAATAATATTTTTGTTTATGATTTCAATGGCTCTATATTTAAAATAGTTAAATGAAATTGAATATTTGCTATAAGCATTGGCACAGTGACGTAATTTTCAAGATCTGTCCAAACCAAAAGAGCTTGGATGATCAAAGTTTATTTTTAACTCAGTGAAACGTCGTAGGAGTTGACCAGGGTGCCCGGCGGACACTGAGCGCCCGTCCGGCCCGGACAAATATTTGCAGCGTTCGAAATCTCTTCCAAACTCGGATCCCGGACGATATTGTGAAACTTAGTGCTTGCCTCGGATCGTTAAGATTATCTTCCGGATTGTCTGCTTATTTGGAATTGTTAAGATGTAGATAAAAGATACTGGAATTAACAGTTAGATTTATCTTTTAACAGTGCTGTTACAGTAGGTATCGTTGTATATATTTAGACGGTTTAACACCTTTGCAGTTATGCAACTATAGACCCATATCTATACTACCCTTCCTTTCAAAAATTCTTGAGGCCGTCGCACACAAACAAGTGTCCGCATTTATTTACTCAAATTGCTTACTTCCTAAATTTCAATCTGGCTTTCGCCCCGGACACAGTACTACTACTGCGCTTCTTAAAGTCACTGAGGAAATACGCAAGGGCATGGAGGATAAGTTGGTTACTATTGTCGTTCTCATAGATTTCTCTAATCCTTTTAATATGGTAGACCACGATATCTTACTTGCTATACTAAAACACCTGCAATTCTCATCCTCGACGTTGGATTGGTTCTCTTCGTATCTTCGGGGACGACAGCAAGCGGTCCGTGTAGGTCGAGACGTTTCGGATTGGAATGATCTATTGGCTGGCGTCCCCCAGGGTTGTATTTTGTCTCCTCTGATGTTCTCTTCTTTCATAAATTTGCTATCATTCTCGCTTAATTGCTCTTACCACTTTTACGCTGACGATTTGCAAATTTATACTCAGACCTTTTTTTTTTTTTTTTTTTTTTTTTTGTGACGCGGGGAAAAATGCGTTACGCACACCACCGGTGCCTGGGTGGCCTCCGGTGGTAGTGTGGGACTCCCCGTCGGCTGGCCGACGGTATACCCACTAAACAACCCCGCGAAATGCCATCGGCCGCGTTGGTGTGGTGCCCCGGATCTGTCAGCAACAGGGCACCACTGCGACTGGCCAGCCCCTCAAAAGGGGCCGGACTTCTTCTCTCTAGGGGCCATCCCGGCAAATTGGGACAGCCCCTCCGGCGGCGGGACCATTATGGGGCCAGGTTCCCAGCCTGACCCCTAGTCCCACAGGTTAGGGAGGCGGCAGTAGGTGCGCGTAGCGCCTACGCCGCACTCCCGTCCGCCGTCTCCGGAGCGGGGCAGCCTGAGGATCGTCCTCCCTGTCCCGCTCCGCGGCCTCCTTCTGGGACATGACGGTCTCACAGAAGGAGGCCATCGCCTGCCAGGCACTGTCACTCCCGAGCATGGAGCGGACCACGCTCGGGAGCGAGAGGTCCGCGCTACCTAGCGCGGACACCAGATCGTGGCGCTGCCGAGACCATCTGGGACACTGCTCTAGAGTATGCTGAGCAGTGTCCTCGGCCGCGCCACAATCGTGGCAGCCTGGCCGCTCCTCCCGCCTCGCGACCCGGTGCAGGTACTCACCGAAGCATCCATGTCCGGTGAGCACCTGCACCATGCGGAAAGTGAGGGGTTTGCGCCTACGACGCATCCACGCCTCCAGGACCGGGCGCAGCGCCTCCGCAACGCGGACTCCGTACCGCGGCTGCGCCAGGTCCTCCCCCCACCTCCGCATCATCTCCACATGCCCTCGCTGGCGATACCGCCCCACCTCCACCGACGTGGGGCGCTCGCCGAGAATCCTCCTATCCGAGACAAACCCGTATACCTCGGCGAGCACCTCCGCCTCCAACTCCCAGGGCGGGTCGCCAGCAAGGGCGGTCGCGGCCGTCCACGCCACCGTCCGGTACCCCCTTATCGCCCTCTGCGCTATGACCCGCTGCGCTCTGCGCAGCTGAGCCCTATTCCGAGCGCAGAGGGCTTCCGCCCATATGGGGGCACCGTACGTGGCCATACTCCGGCAGATGCCGGAGTACAGCCGCCTGCACGCGGCGCTAGGCCCGCCCACATTGGGCAGGAGGCGACCCAGCGCCGCCGCAGCTCTGATGACCCTCGGCCCCAACCGCTCGAAGTGGGGGCCGAAGGTCCATCTCCCGTCCAGGGTGAGGCCCAGATAGCTAATCTGGGCACTCACCCTAATCCTTTCTCCTCCTATTTGGAGGTGCGCTCCCGAGGGGGGGCCCCGCCTACCGGTCCCGCGGAAGAGGAGGGCCTCGGTTTTATCCAAGCGGACCCGAAGCCCAAGCCTCTCTATGCGGCTGACCACCAGTCCTACACCGACTTCGGCCAGCCGCGCCGCCTCCACGAAGGTCTTACCCCGGGATGTGACGAGGGTGTCATCTGCATAGCAGATGACGCCCATCCCGGGGAGGAGACGGCCCCGCAGGACCCAGTCGTATGCGAGGTCCCACAGAATGGGGCCCAGAACGGACCCCTGTGGGACACCGCACACGACGTGTCTTCTCACCATCTGGCCCCTCGCGTCCTCGTAGCGCACCTCCCTGTCCTCCAAGTACGCCTTCAACAGTCTCCCCAAGTACGGAGGCACCCCAAAGTATTTGAGGGCCTCCAGTATGGTACTGTGGGGGAGGCTGTTGAAGGCGTTGGCGATGTCTAACGACACCGCCACCACCACATCTCCGCTGCGCTCCGCATCCTCCGTCACCGACCTTAGGCGCCTAATGGCGTCGACGGTCGACCGTCTGGCCCGGAACCCGAACTGGGCATCCGATAGGCCCGGTCCCGGGCCATCCTCCAAGTGCTGAGCGAGGCGGGAAGCGACAACCCTTTCTAGGGCTTTCCCCGCCTCGTTCAGCAGAACGACTGGTCGAACCGCCGACCCCGAGTCCGGGGGCCGGTCTCCCTTCAACAGAAGGCAGAGCCGGCCCACCCTGAAGGGTCCCGGGCAGCACCCCGACCGCAAGCAGCAGTCGAGGAGCTCCCGGAACCTGTCTCCGAGGTGCACGAGAGCCAACGCTAGCACCTTCCCGTGCACCCCGTCCGGACCCGGCGCCCTCTTTTTGCCTCGGAGGCGGTCAACGACCGCCTCCATCTCCTGGTCGGTGACGGGCGGCGGAGCGCCCTCCTCCTCTCCTCTGGAGTCCGACTGTAGGGCCATCCTCGGGGGAGCGTAGCCCCGTGGGTTGTCGGGGAAGAGTTCCCCGACAATCCTCTCCAACACGGCCGGCTGGAGGGTCTCTGTCAGTGGGGCCGACTGAGCGCGGATTTTGTTCCGCGCTCCCCTATACGGTCGGCCCCACGGGTCCCTGTCTAGGCCCTCCAGCAGCTCCTTCCACGCTCCCTCCTTGGCCCTACTTATGGCCATCTGCAAGGCTCTCTTCTGCTCCACGTATATGCCGTGCAGATGGCCATCTCTCCCTTCGTCCCGGGGGCGGCGACGCCTGCTCCGAGTATACGCCCTACGCGCCCCGTTGCAGGCGTCCCGGAGGCCGGCTATCTCAGCCGACCACCAGTAGACCGCCCGCCTCGGAGGCGGACGCCCAACGCTGGGCATGGCCGCTCTGCACACCGCCGTGAAGGCGTCACAGAGACGACCAGCCCCCTCCTCGGCGTCCAGATCCTCCATTGGCGGGAGGCCCCAGCGGCCGACAATGGCCGCCTCCTCTGCCAGTTCCCGGTCGAGTCTGGTGAGCGCCCAACGCGGGAACCGGCTCCGCCACCGGGACGAAGTCGTCGGACTCCCGGGGGCTGGAGACACCTCGAACCTGATATAACGATGGTCCGAGAGTGTCTCCACCCCCGTCTCCACCCTCCAGCCCTCCACTCGGCGTGCGGTGGACGCGGTGGCGAAGGACAGATCCACCACCGACCCTCCGTTCCACCGCACGCACGTGTGGACTGTCCCCCTATTTAAGAGGGACAGTCCCGCGGCCAGCGCCCACTCCTCCACCATCCGCCCTTTGGCTTCCGTGGCCGGGTTCCCCCACGCCGTGGACTTGGCGTTGAAGTCACCGGCCACGACAACCTGGGCGGGCGCTAGCCGCCTCACAGCCGACCCCAGAGCGTCGAGCAGCCGCTCCAGGGCCGGCAGGTCGCGGTTCGGGGAGAAGTACACACCGATGATTGCGTACTCTCCCCGAACCGCCGCCACGTAACCCGCTCCCCTCCCCCACACCACGAGTGGGGGGCTGGCGCCAGGCCTCGCGACGATGGCCACGGAACCGTCCAGATCCCCGGCCCAGTTAGGCCGGGAGGGCACGAAATATGGTTCCGCAACCACCGCCACGTCCACGTCCCACTCCGCCATGGTCTGCAGGAAAAGGTCCTGAGCCCCGGCGGAGTGGTTGACGTTGGCCTGCAGGAAGCGAGGATGTCCGGCCATTACTCGGACATCCTAGCCTCCGGCGCCGTCTGCCGCCCACTCCCGCGAGAGATGGGGGGCGTTCTCCCGCGGACGGATGGGGGGTTGCAAAGACGGCCCCCCATCACGTGCGTCGCCTTCCGCCCAGCGTCTGCGCATACGGCACAGCGGGCCTGGGCCGAGCAGCCCGAGGCGATGTGCCCCGGCTGCCCGCACCGGTAACAAAGCCGGCTGCGGTTCTCCTTGGAGGGGCACATCTCGGCTGTGTGCCCCTTCCCCATGCACTTATAACAATGCATGGGGCGCGCCTCCAGCAGGTGGAGCTGCACCCGGCTCCAGCCCACCCCGATACTGCCCAGCTCGAGCAGCTTCTTCGCTGCCGTCACCGGGCAGCGCATCAGGGCGGAGCTGGAACTCCGCCAGTCCGGGCGGATTTCGCCCACCCGGACCTGCTCGGGGGTGCAGCCCCCCTCGCGCGCGACCGCAGCCTTGACCCGCTCCGCCGTAGCGGCGTCGTCCAGACCCGTGAGGCGGAACTCCGCACACTTCACGGGCCTGGACACCTCAGCAACGCTGGACAGGGCAGCCGACAACCTGGCCGCCAAGGCGTCAGCCTTCTCGTGACTGGACGAGCCGGGGACTTCGATAAGCCTCGCTCCGGTCGCAGACTTGCGAATCCGGAGCGAGCCGATTCCCAGCTCGCCCAGGTTTACCTCCCGCTCGGCCTTAAGCAGGGCCGAGGCATACGATGCCCCCCCTTGGGCTGCCTCCGGCCGTAATTTGAGAATTACGGCCGTGGAGCCGGGGAGCACCACCTTGGGCTTTCGGCCCTCCTCCCTGCCTGCGGGAGCATTGGCTGACGCCTTGGCGGGCGCCGGCGCCGCAGGAGTCGCGGGGGCCGCGGT
The DNA here is from genome assembly GCA_947507595.1 of Pyralis farinalis. Classification (NCBI taxonomy): domain Eukaryota; kingdom Metazoa; phylum Arthropoda; class Insecta; order Lepidoptera; family Pyralidae; genus Pyralis; species Pyralis farinalis. Next base: position 1,376,797 of record OX382268.1, on the reverse strand, counting down.
CTTTCGCGGCCTGCGGCGGACCACGTCGGTCCACGCCTCCTTAGGGACCTCGGTGGCCCCCGCCGCTGGCGACGGCGTCACCGCGGCCGGCTTCGTCCTTGATGTGGACGGGCCGAAGCTCGTCCACGTCTCCTGCGGGGCCCCACTGCGGGCGGGACCCGTTCCGGTGGCCTGTCTTGCCCGAGGACGTACCTCGAGCTCGGCCGGCGCAATTACCTTCTTCGGCTTAGTCGCCGGCCGACCTGCATTCTCGATGGCCGCCCTCGCGGCCCTCGCCACCGGTGAGCTGTCGCCCGCCAATGGGGGACGGGCGACACTCGGAGGAGGCAGGCGCGACTCAATCGCGGCGAGCCGGCCGTCCACTAGGTTGCCGACGAGCCGGGCGATGTTTGACTCCAGGGTCTGGAGATCCACCGGGCCCGTCGACCCCTGCGCCTTCCTCTCGCTCCGGAGCTCCTGGAACTCCCGGCGGTGCGCCTTGACCTCCTCCCTCAAGGAGGCCACCTCCCGTTGGAGACGGGCGTTGTCAGCTCGGAGGCGGTGGGTCTCCTCCACCTCCGTGCGCACCACCAGGGCCCCCAGGATCTCCCGGATCCCGCTCGCAGCCCTTGCAATTTTTGCGGAGTAGCCCCCCTTGAGGCTCGCCGATTTCCCCGTGAGGTCGAGGATGACTTCCAACATCCCCTCGCCCCTCACCATGAGGTCCTCGGCGCCCCTCTCGAGTGGGCTCGCCGCATCCCCCTCAGGGCTTCTCCCTTCGGGGCTTTCCTTCTGCGCCTCGGGGCTCACCCCCTCGGCGCTTCCTGCCGCTACATTTGGGCTCATCCTCGTCCTAAGGGCCCGCTTCTCAAGGAGCGCATTAAATGCCGCCTCCTTGGCCTCCTCCTTTCGCTCCCTTATTTGTTGGCGGGCCCTAGCCAAACTGGGGGCGATACCGCCCCTCTTGCCGCGCCTGGCGGTGGGCACCTTCGCCCGCTCGTCGGGGGTCTCCGTCTCCGACCCCGAGAACAGGCGCTTGCGACACAGCTCAGATTCGGAGAGGGTGGTGACCATAGAGTCGGTCTCCACCCACCCCTCGCCCTCGCTATCCACCTCTTCCCTTCGTGGGCCCTCCGGGACGTCACCCCCCCCGGAACCTTTAGGCCCCAACGTAACCCCCCCACGCGGCATCACCGGAACTCGGCTGTCCAGGCTCGTGACCGAGAACTAGACAGCCCACACAACACGAAAACGAACGACAAACACAAAAACCAAACAAGTGACAAAACCAAACACCAACAAAAACCGCCTATGTTCGTCACCGAACCCAACTACAAACACAAAAAACAAAAACCAACGCAACAAAAACACACGACACCACCAACCACACGGACACGCTCCACACCACCAAGACAATCAACGAAAACGTCAATCGCTCCAACTCCACTCAACCTCCTCGCCCACAAGTATAGTTTTCTAGTTTTAGTCACCACTCACCGGCCACTGCGTTACCGCGCACCAGGTGAGTGGGTCCAGGGCAGACTACGTGGAAGCACTAGAAAACACTTGGGGCCTGCCCCATTTATACTCAGACCTCTGTCGATACATTGAATACCGCTATAAGACAAATAAATAAAGATCTCAGCAGAATTAATACCTGGTCCAAAAGTTATGGAATTCCCGTGAATCCCACTAAGTGTCAAGCAATTATTATAGGCAGCTCACGTCAAATTGCAAGATTGAACGCTAACTCGTTATCTGCTGTCATGCTTAACGACTCGATTATCCCCTTCAGCACCAGCGTTAAAAATCTTGGTTTCCATATCGACTGTACGTTTAGCTGGACTAATCAAATGGTTGAAATTAGTCGTAAAGTCATATCAGCATTACGATTTTTAAACCAATATAGAAATTTTCTCCCTATTGCTACTAAAGTTACCCTTGTGCAATCCCTCATTCTGCCCGTAATCGATTATGGTGATGTGTGTTATCCTGATCTCAATGCAGAACTGCTTGATAAGCTGGACCGGTTAATTAATAATGCCATCCGATTTATCTTTTGTCTTCGTAAATTTGATAAATAAGATTACAAATAAGACGAAGAAATAAAATCATGAAAAGAATTTCCATTCGTACTTTATCCCTTTATACAGTACTACCGTATGCACTTAAATCGTGATACCAATCAAAAAGAATTTAAAGCACTAGTCGTGCATCTTTAAACAGTCTCGGAACTAAGCCGAGTTGGAAATCAGTTCCGAGACGGCGGCGGCGGCGCCTCGATTGCAGTAAACAGGCTCGAGTTCCAGCGGGCGGACTGCCGCTGCCGGCTCTGTCAATATTGACTACGCCATATCGCTGCTCTATGATCTAGGTGTAGGTATCAAGTTTCGGTATACTCGAGTACAGTTCAAATACAACTCTACTCTCTATTTTATTAGTATCACATTTTCAGTGTCGAATCAGAAAAAATCTTAATCTCAAGTCAACAAGATTATTCTGCTTGGTATATCGGGTTTCGGTACACTCGAGTACAGATCAAATATTATTTTAGTGTTTTAGTCTTTCTCTCTAATTTGGTATTATTTTTTAGAAATTAATATGTTATAATATGTACAAGTCAGCAAGTTAAGACAAGTCCGAGATATGTCTAATAACCTTGTGAACTTATCAATAATTGACGACTTGTCTTCATATCATTGCGGTAAGTTAGTAGTACAGCTAAGTGCAGAGTTCAGAGAGCAAAGATAGCCTAATGGTTAAAACTGGTCTAGTAACCGATTGGTCTCCGGCTTGAGTGCTGATGGGGACAGATCACCACTAAACTCGTGTTTTCGGATGTATGTGCATACTTCTAGTTATCAATTGCTCTGCGGTGAAAGAAAACATCGTACGTACCGAAAATTATATTTCAAAAGACGTGTGATCTGATCTGAAATAATCGGATTTCACTCTGGGTTCCTGGAGGTTTGACGGCAATCGCTTTATATAAAAATCAGTATCTTCGCCAATTTTTCAGGATTAAGTAGCGGATCCCGTCAATCCTAACCGGGATAATGGTAGAAAGAAGCAAAAGTAGCACAGCTAGGTGCACTTCAAGCTTTAACATTTGTTGTTCTTATTCCACACGTAATAACAGCTACAATCGCTCTTCGAATGTCAAGCGTGATCTATTACGCAATACGTCAATGTTTATATAATACAGTCTCAAAATATGATCTCTTGAACAGATCACTGGCCGCTAACAAATTAAACGAGAACGTCTTGGAAGACGTCGTTGCAATTGTTGGAATATTCTGTACACGATCCTGACTTGCTCTACATCAAACTGTTTCATCTCATATCCAGTGAGTAAACATATACAAAAGTAAAAGAATTATATAATACCACAAATAAATTTAAGTCTAAATAATATACCGTATTTGAGCGTTGAAGAAATGTGACCATGATAAGATAGTAGTGCTGATTCATAGCCAATATTCCTCAAATTATACAATGCATAAAAAACCGGTTTAATCTGGAATATATATGTTGAATTTCGTCGTCTATGTTTACCTAAAATTTTGTGCATTCCGCAGCACTGAATAATCAAACTGAAATATGGAAAGTTTTTTAATAAGTTGCAAATTTATTTCGAGACAACTATATCAATATCATTTATACTATTACCGCTGACTCGCTTAACTCAACTCCACATGTTGCTGTCGAGCAATAATTGAAAGTATTCTACCGAGTGTGGATTTTTTCATATTACATATAAATGAAATAATTAGATATTTTGAACAGTTGAACATTAAAACTCAGAGCGTTATTGAAGAATATCAATTGAAGCATTTTATTGCGTTAATTGTGTCATTAACTTCACACTAGGCTCATCATTAATGAATGTATACATGTGGTTCCCCGATTTAATGAAGTCTAGTAAACTCATTATTCAAGTCGGTTAAAAAGAGTAAACTAAAGAAGTTACTGACCCGTATCTATTTTGCCGGTTTTGAGTAAAATTCGACATACTTAACGTTTCATCAAATGCAACTCTAATTTATCATTACAGTTTTGTAATAAATTATAACTTGTAAATGATACTGCATCTCTTGGAATTCAATACTTGATCTTAAATTGTAGGGGGCCCCAAAAAAATAAACTTGCCAGTAAGCTCAGTTCGGTCATATATACACTCAGGAGAATGAGACAATTGAAAATCGAGGCCACGGCTTACCAAGTTTATTTCAGCTACTTTCACGGCATTACGTAGTATGATACACTAATTTTGGGGCTGAAAACTGAATTTGAGACATAATATGCTCTGTAGTAAATTAAGGAACTGTTCAAAGATATAAACCTCCTTACGACAGTATTATATATATTTATATATGTAATATGCTTTAAAATTCTATAAAAAAATTATAAGCATCATGGGCTTGCTAAAACTGGTGCAAAAGGCAAAACAAAGGAGAAAGTGCAAAGTGCGAAATCATTTGCAGATATTTTTGTCTGTCAGATATTCATCAATTCTATAATACGTCTTTTTACAGACAAATTTAATGAGACTTTGAGGATATTATAGGGAATATTCAGAACTGTTTCAGGTAATTTATTATAGAGTTGAATACAGTTTACAACAAAGGATCTACTCGTCTTATCAAGCCGTATGCATACGCAATCTATTCCAGCTTCTAAGATTTTCACTACATTTTGAAAACGACTTTATATTTTTACGAGTATACATGTGTTCTCATATATGTATTGAGAAGTAATGGTATATATAGAACCAATTGGATGAACAGACGGAAATAACTCGAACTTTGTTTAGGACTCCGTCAAATATTTGATAGCGGCACTAATGACATCCTTGATACAAAGAGCGGCGTCATGGCCTTGTTTATTAGTAGCTACTCTATTCCATTCGTCGACATATTACCCCCCTTCCTGTCACAAAATATGTACAAATAAATATAAATAAATTAATAAATGTATTAATTAATGTATAAATTCTTAAGCTTCTAACGATTACATACATACATAATGAATGAAAGAAAAGTTTATTTTTAGGGTTCCGTACCTGAAAAGGAAAAACGGAATCCTTTTAGGATCACTTTGTTGCCCGTCTGCCTGTCTGTCTGCAAAGACCATTTTTCTCTGGGACGGGTAGAGCTATCAAGAAATGCGTGAAGAGGTTTTTAGAGGGTCGGCAACGCATGAGTGACGCCCCTGGTGTTGCAAATGACCATAGGCTACGGTGACTGTTTAACATCAGGCAGGCCGTATGCTTGATTGCCACCTTAGTAGTATAAAAAAAAAAAAAATCAAGCTGAAATGAATAAATATCAAATGCTTAGGGCTGTAATCCCTTCGAGCAGTGAAAAAATAACACTTCTAAGTCATCGCAATCAAAAGATACGGTTGTTTAGGCCTCCTTTATGTACATATTTTGACACTCGCAAAGGAATCAAAACCTAAACGGTACTTCATGATTCTAAATCAACGCTAGAATCATGAAATTTGGTAAAGCAAGGTCATGTAGCACTAGTAGACGAAAAAATTTTAAAACGAAAATTTGTAGTTGCATCACAAAAAAAAAAATGCAAAAATAACCTGCGGAAATATTTTTTTACGAAACCCTCGGCGCGCGAGTCGGACTCGCACTTGACGGCTTTTTTCTGTACACAACCTAAACAACTTTTTGCTTTTTTTTATAGTTTACCATTTTTTTAATTAATTATCGATTCATATTCCGACAAACTATCGTTTACGATAGACATGGCTAGCCGATAGTTGTTTGTGGGCGCAGCCCTCTCCATGTGATCTCTATATTCAACACGGTGTTTTGGATCTGTTTCAGGTGGGTCCTGGTGACGTCGCTGCATTCATCTGCCGGATTAATAGGTACGGCTCATTTATTTTATTGTATACTAGATCAAGCCCGCGGCTTCGCACGCATGAGATTTGGGTTTTTAGTAGCATTTATTTCTCTGTAGACCTGAAATTATTTCTGTTTAAACAAAAAAACAAAGTTCAGGGTCGTAGATGCAACCATAGTGAGATTCAATTGTCATAAAGCGCCATCTATTGACCTTTACGGGAGGCAACGTATAGTTATTTTATTTTTATTACACAAAAAATGCGTAGTTATTTTATGTCACAAAAATACGTATTCTATGAAAATAATAAAAATAAAATTGTAAAGTCCCCCGAAGGAAAATATATTTCCCCCTAAAATAAAAAAAAAAAATTTACGCATATTTACGGGATAAAAAGTACCCTATATTCTGCTCTGAACAGTCCTCTGCCTACCAGTGAAAGTGCTGTCAAAATCGGTTCAGCCATTTCGAAGATTAGCCCGGACAAACTAACAGACAGACAGACAGACAAAAAGTTAAAAATGCGTATTAAGGCTTTGGTAACGTGAAAATAACAATATGAGCTTGAGATAAAGGGTTTATTTTGAAATTACAGACAGACACTTCAATTTTATTTATATGTATAGATGTATAATGCCCTCGTATTTTCGTGTATTGTGACGGATCTACTTGCATGGATATAAATATCCTCATGTTTACCTCTCAGTATAATTATGAAAATATTATGCTCGCAATGGCAGCCTATTGAACAACTGGTCTCCCGTTCGAATCTTGGCGTGTACTAATAAATTCGTATTTTCGAATTTTTGTACATATTTGTAATATTCACTTACTAGGCGGTGATGAAAAACATGGAAAGGCGCGTGATCTAACCTAAGAAAGGTTTACTTTTCCCTCTGGATTGCGGAGATCAGACAGCAGTCGCTCCATGTTTGAAGTTCGTAACTTCACCAAATCCTTCTGGCTTTGGACCCCGGCAATCCTAATCAGTGGCGGCTGGTGGGTTATCGAACTGGTGGTGCACTTTACTTGCTCACCAAGTATTAATATTAGAAATTGCAACAAATCAACAATTTACATAAAAGATGTAAATTAAAAAAAAAAACAATTACTTAATATAAACAAACAATAATTAACGCGTCACAGATACAGCGAAACTATACTGATAATGAGAGGTCCATCATGGCCGCCGTCGAACTCAAATTTCAAATTTCGTCAAACATCGGGTGCTCTCGGTAATCTTCGATTCGCACGTGCGGCGCACGAGAACCGCCTCATTTCTCGGTACATTTCTATGAACTATCTTTTGTTTGACGCGTCAGACACATTCGCTAGTAACTCATACAAGTTCTATTAGCAGTCCTCGTGCACTCGCCGAAGCGCACGAGAATTTTTCTTTACAGGGAAAATAAGTCTTAATAGTTTAGCAAAGCGCTTAAATTGGTTTTGTCTTTTATTTATTATAATTTTAAATTTTATTAGTTATATTATGTTTATGTATGTTTCAAAAATAAATATTAATATGGTAATTTAAAGATGAAGTAATATTTTGTAATTTTTAAATCTTTTGAATTGGTGGTTCAGCGCACGAGCGCACTTAAGCTACAGCCGCCACTGATCCTAATACACTGGCAAATAGGATAAGCCTAAGAAGAAAAAACAGCTGCTCGCATTTTAATATAAAGTCGTTTTTCAATTCCATTGAAAATCTTAGAAGCAGGAATAAATTGCTTATGCCGGTTGGCTTGCTAAGACTAATAGATCTTTTGTTATAAACTGTATTCGATTCTATAATAAATTACCTGAAACATTTCTGTCCTTGCCTGACAATATGTTCAAAAGGCCCATCAAAAATACTATATGTAGAAATACTTATTACAGTCAATGAGTTACCTAGAATTTTTAAGCCCATGAATTAATATTTATTTAATTTTACCACCGGATATTATTGTATGTTATGATTTGAAAAATCTACATTGGCAAATTAGTTTTCTACATTCTTCGCCAATAGTCATTTCCTGGTACTATACTCGTATGTTAAAAAATAAAACTGAAAACCATGAGAAATGAATAAAATACAATAGATTTTATAAGACTTACTTGCCATGACCAAATCGATCGTGTTCTATAGAAGGTGATGTCAGGAGCCCTAGAAACCGGCGAGCGTGCATGAGAAGAGTATGCATGTTAAGCGAGTGAGGTGTGTAAGGATTGAGTGATATCGTGGTCGGCGCTCTCTGCCTACCCCGCAAGGGATTCAGCGTGAATTTATAGATAGTTAGATTTAAAAAAGTAGGGTTTTGTCGAGAGTTCGCGAGAGACAAATGCCAAATAAAGAATTTTTATCTTCATGTAATTCGAAATACGCTATTTTTGTTCTCGCTCTACTAGTTAGTTCGTGCGAAGTAGCGCTGGTTGGCACACAATTAATACCGTATTATGTATTTGATAAAAACTATAAAGGTCTGTACTCGTAAGTGGGTCACGCTCATATCGAAAGTAAACGCCATAGTCACCGGCACGTGGTACATCCTGCGCAATAACGACTTTATGGAGTGTTCTTGTGTACTTGAGAGCGAGTCAGGTTACGAGTAAGCTCTTGAAGTATGTTATCAGCGGTAGTGGTAATTTGTGAGTTATTACTTGTATTGCAAGCGTTGATATGCTACGGTAACCGCTTTATATCAGGTAGACGGTGTATTGGTATGAACTCCTAGACCATGGCAAGTAGATATTGTTTGTCTTAGTCTGGGTGTTTTAAGAGAGGTAGGGCGCATCTAAGCAGTCCGTCAGGGGAAGTACCTACATCTTACAGTCAACTGACAACTGCCTGGATGGTTGTTGTTTCCCTATAAGTGAAGGAGGTCACCAGTAAGCTCCTAAGGAGTTGTGTTAGCGGCAGAGGTAGCATCGCGTGAGTGACACTTAATGTGTTGCAAAAGTTTATAAGCTGTAGTAATCATTAGGTGGACCGTATGCTTGTATGCCTCCCGTATATATACGTATATATCCCGCAGGGATACGTGTCTCCCTTCAACCGAAGGGGCTTAGAACATACTCCACCACGCTGCTCAAATGCGGATTGCCAGTGTTTTCAAGCGGCCGAGGGCCACTGACTTAGCTTAACGACTGTCATCTATTGACAACAGCCGAGACCGACGGCTTAACGTGACCTCCGATGCACAGAGAAACTCGAGATAGAAAAAACCCATCCATTGACAGGCTGCGGTCGACGGTGCTTAACCTGCAAAGAAACACCTTAAGAAGCACCTTGCGGGCCAGCATGGTAGCGTCAACTGACAGACACCGTAGTCCTTTGTCAGTTGCCGCTGCAATTTGGGCTCCCCTTTTCGCTTACCAACAGGCGAAGAGGAGCCACTATGCTGAGCCAATAAAAAAAAAAAAAAAAAAAAAACCTGCGTGGTTGGTTAGAATGACACGCATAACGATGCCACCGAGCTCTAAACAATATACATTGTATATAATGTGGAAATACGTGATTTTACGCACTAAATATAAAAATAGCGCCGAAGCTTGGTCGTCTAAGTACTAAATAATAATCTTGTTATATATAAAAGCCAATGTATGTATATGCTACATGAACTCCAAAACAACTAGACCGATTTTGATATAATTTTTAGGCAATGTTTAGATTAGTCGATCTAGGGAAAACTTGGTAGCGATTAGACCCTTGCGAAGACCGGACCCGGTCGCTAGTTCATGATAAACAAAGTCTGGCGACGGATCAGTGACCCTTTGGTGATGTCGATGTCTATGGGCGGTGGTGACCATCAGGCGATCCACATGGTCGTTTGCTCCCCTCTAATAAAAAACGCTGTCAAGTGCGAGCCCGACTCGTGCTCTGTGGGTTCCGTAATAAAATATTTTTGCAAATTATTGTCGAAAAATAAAGTTTATTTTTTTGTGATGGAACTACAAATTTACAGTTTTCGGATTTTTTCCTTTACTTGTGCTACATAACATTGCTTTTTACCAAATTTCATGATTCTAGGTCAACGGAAAGTACCCAATAGGTTTTGATTCCCTTGCGAGTGGCAAAATATACGCATAAACGTGGCATAAACAGACGTATCTTTTGATTCCGTTTACTTAGAATTTTCAATTATTCACTGCTCGAAGGGATTACAGTCCTGAGTATTTGATAAGGCGACACCTCGATCGTGAAGCTTTAAAATGGCTCCGCCCAATCACCCCGCGCCCCTCAAGTGACACTCTACGCTCGATTTGTAAAATTTGAAATTAGCGCCTAATAGGTAACCTGGGGTCAACGTATAGTCAATGCAAACGAACAGAAAAGCTACGGAGTCGCGTCACACCTAAAAAAAATTATAATATCAATATTTAATAAAAAATATTGATTTAATTATTATTTAGCTTTATACATACTGAACCAAACATATTTATTTAAGCTAGACGGAAAACAATAGTAATAATAGTAATAAAAAACTACAGAAACGTTGAATACGTTTCTGTAGTTTTTTATTTATTTACTTACTTAATACTTACTACTTTTAAAAGTTTATTGAAAGAGAAATCAATGACATCGGTTTATGTTTATATCTCTACAAGTTAACATGTCTCGGTATCTATGTTGTTCTTACTTAGGTCTCGTTCAATGGCGCCCTCATTGAATAAAAAATCATATCATAGCATAGAAGATAAACATTATGAAATCCTATGTTGCATTTATTACGAAGATAGTAAAGTATTTTTACGTCATTAAACCAACACTCAAAATATTCCACTATCGTTGTTATAAGCAAAAGTGCTAAAAGAGGCCGTTTTTGGCAATTATGCCTATAACAACGAAAGCAAAACATTTCAATTGTTGGTTTAATGACGTAAAAGTACGTTATTGTATTTGTAACACACGCAACACAGGACTTTATAATGTTTATCTTCCACGCTATGATACGATATTTTATTCCTTGAGGCGCCACTGGATGGCATGTATCCCCCTTAAGAAGAATGAAACACCAGCTACATAATACAACATTGTTTATCGAGAGGCTAAAGCGGACCATTTGTTGATTCGGGCACATATGTTCGAGTGTCATAATGGCTGATAGCGCCGAGTAAACACAGGATTTTTTTATTTCGAATAAATAAGAGAAATAAAATTATCAGATTGAATTAGAGAAAGTATTCCCGCTATTACTACTAGTTTTTATATAATTTTCGCAACACATTAACATAATGTGACCTCCAGGATTTTTTTTCTTTACAAAGAAGTTAAGGGCTATAACTTATAACACACACTTTAGCCCCTCTACGTTATACCTTTAATGCTATTTTTTTAGAGCACGAAGAGTAAACATTTTATTACAAGCTTTTAGCAACTTTTAGTGCATAAAATGGTATACGGCATCTACACAACTTTCACGCGTCATACCTAACATCGACGAATATATCATTCAGGTATCTACTGAAAGATTGCGTACCTAAATGATAAAGAAATTGTATATTTTGATCATTAAATGTAAATTTAACCTTTACCAAAAATTTATCAAGCACTTGGAATCCAATCAGCGAAATGTGAAAAAAACACAACCAATATTTTAGGGTATCCTTCGAAAGAATAAATTATAATGATTAATTTCATCTAATGATATAGATTTATAAATTTATGGAAAATATTTAGATATAACATTCAATTATCACTAAGATTTTAAAAATTGCTGTTTTTGACCCTAACCGTTATGTAGCTAAATAAATTGATAAAATTATAATTTATAAAATTTATTTTTATTCCTTGAGCCTCTTTAATAAGCACAAATCTTGATTTGGTGCCTTCACCACCAGACTACATTCAAGCTATTTCACGTAATATATATAACCGCTATGAATAAACAAACGTCTTGAAGTACTCGTTTATCCTTGGCGCTAATTTTGGATTGGGATTGCAACAAACATATTTTTAAAGAGTAAATAGCTCTAGCCATCCACCTTGCTTGATGCATCGCCAGGATCCAGGAGGTCTGATTTTAATTTTTTTCTCATTATCTCCTCCTAGGAATATAATGGATAGTTCAATTACTTCCCGAAGTTCCCGATAATCGTCACGTACAATGTTTTTTTGTAATTCTTGATTATAAAATATCAACAATTCTTTTATTATTGTATTACCAAAATGTTGTGTGACAATATCGGTGTACGATTGAATAGCAGCAGGATTAATAGTTTTCCAGTCGTCTCTAAATTTTTTGAACATTGGGATATCAGGGCTGCTTGTGACTTGGTGGATTTTTGATTAGATTTGACACAGCTTTACCTTGATCCTGGCCGGAAGAGCTCTCTAGTTTGGGTACAGCCAGAAGTTGTTCATTTTCTCTAAATGAAATTAAAATTGGCAGGCGTTCTTCTTTAGGGCTTCTCACGTCCAGACCAGGTAACAATTTCCCATTCCAGTAAACGGTCACCATTTTAGACATATTATTTTGAAAATCTGATTTTATAGATTCCGCTCTATCTTTTCTACTCTGAGTGCTAATGCGTTGATAGACGATTTGTTTATCGGTAAATCATCACAGCTAAAATCTAGTGCTTCTACTACAGCCCGGTGTATATAGACAGAATCCCTTATGCTTAATTAAGATCTATCTAAATCTGCAACTAACATAGGCGTGATAAAGTCTTCCTTCCTCGTAACACATTTGGTCATGTCTTTTTTTCTCTTCTTTTAATTTTCTCTGTTTGGTCCTTTCTTCTTTTTCGGCTAACTTTTTTTTGTGCGCCTGCTAAACATCCTGAATAATTTATATAAATATTTTGTCTTCTTCTATTGTAATCCGTTCTAAAGTATCAGCGTGTGCTATATCGAATAAACTATCTAAATTATTTTGAAAGTCCTCACGGCGCTTGTAAACATCTTGTATTTTTTTGGAAATATTTTGCAACTCCCTCCTGGTGAAGATTCACAAGTTATTTTACACAGTTAGGTATATCTCTGGTAGGGATCCTAGCTTTTTCCCTAAATATAATACACTCTCGAATGACTAGGTATGCGCTTTCACTAACAGTCAATTTAACTTCGCCAATTTTTTAAAAAAGTACAGGAAGAACATGACGGTTAGACTGTAATTTTGCGCCTATTATTTGATTTAATTTACGTCTCCAACTAAGAAAATACTTGATTTATTGCTTCTCAATTCCAGTGCCATCTTATAAAAGTTAAAACATTACGTATTAATCACGAGAATAACTGACATTCAAAATTAATAGACGGTTAGGTAATTATGACGAAGTTAACGATGCTCTCACTAAAGTTATTCTTTGGTTTAGTGTTAATAATCTGCTTTTAAATGATAAAAAGACTAAAGTAATTAAGTTCTCAACACGTAATGTAAGACAGGTGGCTACCAATGTACATGTTAATGGAACTAATTTAGCCTCTGTGGAGACAACTGTGTTCTTGGGTATAACAATTGACTCCAGACTACAAAGGGGCCCACAAATTGAAAAATTATCAGGAAAACTAAGTTCTGCAGCTTATGCAGTGAAAACTATTAGACGGCTCACTGATATTGATACGGCTAGAATAGTTTATTTCAGCTACTTTCATAGTATTATGTCATATGGAATTCTTCTTTGGGGTAACTCCGCGGATATTAACACCATCTTTTTATTGCAAAAGAGAGCCATAAGAGCTATCTACAAACTTGGTCCCCGGGAGAGCCTTAGAGAAAAATTCAAAGAAATAAATATTTTAACAGTCGCATCGCAATATATCTATGAAAATCTTTTGTATGTCCATAAAAACATAGACTCATTTTGTAAAAAGAGTGATACTCATAGCATAAATACTAGATATAAGCATAATGCAAGCCGTCTCCACAAAACAAGTAATTATTTTATGGGGCAATGTATACGGTTCTATAACAAACTTCCCAGCAATTAAGAGATTTGTCAATAAACAAATTTAAAACTACTATTAAAGCCAAATTGTGTAGCAGGGCATATTATAAAGTATCTGACTATATTAATGATAAAAATGCCTGGGAGTGAGTCGATCCAATTATAATGTAATTAACAAAATATGTAAATTTGTTTGGATACCAAAATCGGGATGCCTGAGTTTTTTGGCAGTATTTTTATCAGTGCTCACCTAGTCATAAACTGCACGGTAGGGAAAAAAATTGTGACGATTCCAAACAAATGTAGCCATTTTTACGGAATAAAAAGATTTTGACTTTGAATTTGAACAAATGAATACCGCGAGTACGTGCGGCACTGCCGCGCAACTTGTATGAACATGTTTCGATGTAATTCGGCACGGATTATCGTAATCCAAATAAGTTAAAAATTAATTTCCGAGTGTTTTAAAAGCAAATGAACAAAACTAAGACCTATGCGTTAGAAAATAAAAACTTTGAAAAATAAGGGACACCCTAATATACATATATACATATATACAAATAGATTTTATAATCTATTCATATTTAAAAAAAACATGTGACAAATGATTTTCTTGCTGTTTCATAACTTTAACTTCAGTATAATGACATTTATTGTATTTTACTTATGTATACTCTGTGTTTTGTATTGTTGTACGTTTCCTTGTTATTTATTAAACTCTCAAGAAGAAAGAACCAGGACCATCTCTGATGTTGCAAAATAAATATAATCCGTACAATAGTTCAATACTAACCACAATGTATAGAATAGATGATTTTTTTGTGTTTTCAGTGTTGGTTCATAGTAAATATTATTTGTTTTCACGACTACCATGGGTATAAGTATACTATCTATCTATATCTTCACGCTAAATCCCTCGTGAGCGCCACATGACTCGGTACTTACACACCTCGCTCGCTTCTTTAACATGAAACATACCGAGTTTTTTTAAAAACTATCAAAATATACTATTTTACTAGTAATTATTTTAATACAAAAAAAAAAAAACCTCCACTGGTTTTCTATCTTCTGATTGGATAAATTTCCAACGTAAACTAACCTTCACCTACGTACAATGTCTAAGTCGGAGTTCGGTGAGCTTATAATGGTTACTATGAGTTTGTCGTCCCGTATGACACTTACGTTAAAGTAGCATATAAATCGAGTAGTGATTCTTCTAGTGGAATATGTTTATTTAGTAAGTTTCTCCTAAAAAACAAAACAGCAAAAATATTCTATTTTATAAGTTTTTATTTTAATACAAAGAAATAAAGAGTCTCCACTGGTTGCTATGTGCTGAGAACGCGAACCTTATTGGTATAAATTTCCAACGTAACCTGACCTCCACCGACGTACAACTTCTAAATCGGAGTTCGGTCAGATTATAATGGACATAATAGGAGTTTGACGTCCTATATAGGTACGCGGTCAGCCTGTGGATAATGTATACCAATTATCAAATGTTACTGTTTATTCCTGCAAAAAAATAACTCTTATTTAATGCAGTTTTATATAGAGTTATTAAGTAAGCAAAATTAAAAAAAAGTTTGAAGAGGAATTAAATAGCTTGGGCCAACCATACCTAGGAACTGTTCTAAAAACTAGAAATATGTCTACACAATGTTATTATAATATGTTTAATGAATATAATAATTAAAAAAAAAAAAACCTTGTCTTGTTCGCCTCCGCCATTCTACGAACATTTTCTTTGTATTTTTATTCTATATATTTTCTTTTTAGTGTTCCCCATTATTACAACAGTATAATAAATATATATAAACCTATAATATTATTTACTACTTATATCTAATAATAATACACTTACGCTAAATACTATAATATTGAATATTTACAACTATTAATTATAAAAACTTCGGTGTCGCGATGTAAATGGAGCGAGCTCGAGCAGACAGTCGACATAGGTCTCACCTCGAAGCGGGCTGCAGCCGGACTGGCCCATGTAGTTAGTCAACGCGTTTATAATCCTCATTACCGCACAATAAGGTCGAAAACACGTAGCACCCAAGACGAATGTGATCGCTTAGAAATTGTCAGAAAATTAAAATATTTTTAAAAAATTTCATGTTTCACTTATCAAAATATGCAGCAACCATATTATAAACATAGATATTACTAATAGATTTAAGTAATTTTGAAGCGTATAAACAGAACAACTTCGTCGTAATTTCAAAAATAATGAATTTCAGGAGGTGTTTTCGAAAGTAATTATTATCGAATCAATTTTACACAATCGCGTATTTGAGCAAGCAAATTCAAGATAAAGAAATGAAGTTATTTATATTAAAATCTTAGATCCATCAGTTTAGTCATTAGCCTATACTATTCGATGAAAGTTGGTCTAATTTTTCGATGTGTCGCCTTAATTTCAGTTTGATAGCTCCACCCGTTCCTGAGAAAAAGGACTCTTGACAGACAGACAGACGGACAACAAAGTGATCGCTATAAGGTACCGTTTTCCTTTTAAGGTAAAAACAAAAACAGTTGTTGTTAGTTCGCACATAGGTATCGAATCACAGATTTCAGATCTTCTTTCATCCAAATAAATCGCAAATATCCAAACTTCAAAAAAGAAGAAGAAAGCTTTGATAATAGTTTTAATGAGACAGTTGGAATACAATTCTAATATTATATTGTACAGCGAGAGGGGAGCTCGTTACATAACATAATCGTCGAACCATAATTAAAACGAGAGTGTAGTGTTAGTTTAAATAATTCAATTAGTGTGACAAACGGGTGGGTCGACGGCACTTATAACAAATTAGGTTAATTCATAACCGACAGTTAACTAGGACGTGATTACTGAACTCACTTTAGTGCTG
Organism: Pyralis farinalis; assembly: GCA_947507595.1. Classification (NCBI taxonomy): domain Eukaryota; kingdom Metazoa; phylum Arthropoda; class Insecta; order Lepidoptera; family Pyralidae; genus Pyralis; species Pyralis farinalis. The sequence continues at coordinate 1,360,203 of OX382268.1, read as the reverse complement.
ACGGATTTCTTGCACCGATTATATATCAGAACGACTCATTACATACAGGGCTTTATAACACTGAATAATAAAAGTTCATATAAGGATTGGACGAGCTGCATTTGACTGCAAAGTTGCAGTTGGAACGACTGTATGTAAACTGCTAACATGGTACCGTGCAGTCAGCATGCTGTACCAACTACTGCACTATGACTGCAAATAGCTGCATTGTAATGCAGTTGGACCAACTGAAACAAATATTTGTGTGCATGAACATGTATGTCTGTTTATCTTGGTCAGGATGTTTTAAGAGAGGTAGGGCGCATCAAAGCAGCCCCTCTGGGGAAGTATCTCCACCTCACAGAAAACCGCAGCCAAATCCCAAGGTTGCTGTGTGAGCAGCAGAGGAGGCATCGCTCGAGTGATACTTAATATATCGCAAGCGTTAATAGGTTACGGTACCCGCTATATATCAGGTGGGCCATTTGCTTGTATGCCTCCCGACGTAGTATAAAAAAAAGACGCACAGCGTTCGCCCAGTGAGTGACTGAGTGCAGTGCGGCGCTCGTGCCGCAATCAATAAAGACCACAGCAGCATGAGCGGCCTTCGCTCTAGAACATATATAGTACACAATAGCTCAACGTTTCCTCCCCATTTATTTGATAAAATAATAATAGACATACTAGAAAACAAAAATCTAGCAAAATATCATAACTAGCGTTAATATTGACAACTTTGAAGTTTGGAGAAATTTGGAGAATTGCAATCAACTGCCTTCTTCCAAGATTTAACCTCGTTTCCTATTGGGATTGGTACACTATCTAAGAGCTAAGGATTTGGCTGGACTGCCGTCAGATCTCTACAACCCAGAGCGAAAACCAGACCCTTATTAAGTAAGTTAGGTTACACATATAATTTCTAGGTTTCTTCAAGATGTTTTCTTTCACGCCGAGTGATAATTACAAATACGTAACATAATACTGAAAACACGAACATAATGGTTAATGCCATTCGAAACAAAACCAAATGGTTACTAATCCCCAAGATCCTAACTACTACCACGAGACACGTTGCCTTGGGAAAAATTAAAACCAATTATCAGGAATTGTTTGTACATTCAAGTTTTAACCCATTTCGATTTAAATTGCAGTGAACATTGGAAATGATGTACAAATTCATTTATTGTATGTACATGGTACGAAACGTTCCCACAACATTCATGTGCATTCACAGAACATTATTTGATTGTATTCATTGAACTCTACGTAATTGCACTCATTATGCACTTGCACGCGCGTGCATGACTACCGTTCGGTAAAATAATTTGTGTTTGTAGCTTTTTTTAATTATCGACCATTCCATACCATATATATATGGAATGTGTGAAAATGTGGAATGGTCGATAATTAAAAAAAGCTACAAACACAAATTATTTTACCGAACGGTAGTCATGCACGCGCGTGCAAGTGCATAATGAGTGCAATTACGTAGAGTTCATATATATATATATATATATATATATATATGGAATGTGTGGAATGGTCGATAATTAAAAAAAGCTATCGACCATTCCACACATTCCATATATATATATATATATATATATATATATATATATATATGGAATGTGTGGAATGGTCGATAATTAAAAAAAGCTACAAACACAAATTATTTTACCGAACGGTAGTCATGCACGCGCGTGCAAGTGCATAATGAGTGCAGATATATATCATATATGAGCACATAGGTACACCTACGTATATATATATATATATATATATATACGTAGGTATGTGCTCATCTATCTCATATATATCTGTAGTCGCGAACGACGCGACATTGACACGCACGTGGGTTCGATTCACAAGACAAACATTTGTGACAACATCCCAGAGCAGCCCGTCTGGGGAAGTACCTCCACCTCACAGAAACCTGCAGCCAAATAACAACTCCCAAGAGAGTTGTGTTCCGTGTGAATGAGGTCACCAGTATGCTCCTATCGAGTTGCTGTGTTAACACGAATACTAAATATACTGCAAGCGTTTATAAGCTACGGTAATTGTATTACATCAGGTGGGCCGTATGCTTGTATGCCTTCTGTCGTAGAATAAAGAAGTGAAAGGGTGTAACTGAGGAATGCTAAGAAAAAAGAAGCTTAACGACTGTCATCTATCAATAACAGCCAGGACCGACGGCATAATGTGCCCTCTATGGAAATGCCCTCTATAGGTAGATAAACCCATCGATAGATATGCTACGTTAGTCGTTTCTTAATCTGCGTGTTTGATTAGAGTAACACACGTTACGACGCGATACGAGGTCCTCATCGTATTTGGTGCTTTATTTTTGTGTCGCTGATAGATATAACTGATAGATATACTACATGAAACGGGCTGCTAGGTAACAAGCATATTTTCGGTCTCGTCCAATGTTAATGTTACAGTTTACATCAGGTGGTTTGCAATATATTAAGTATCACTCGCGCGATGCCTCCTCTGCTGCTTACATAGCAACTCCTTAGGAGCTTACTGGTGACCTCACTCACACGCAGGAACACAACAACCCTCTAGGGAGTTGTTATATGGCTGCGGTTTCCGGTGAGGTGGAGGCTGACCCCAGACGGGCTGCTTTGATGCGCCCTACCTCTCTTAAAGAAATGTATGCTCTTAAAGAAATGTGTGCCGTATGCTTGTATGCCTTCCGAAGTTATATAAAAATAAATATACAACACGGACATTGAAGGACGCAGGAGCCGAGGAAGGTCGAGATTAACGTACCGTGACCGAATGGATCGTGTTTTATCAGAAGGTGATGTCAGGAACCTTAGAAACTGGCGAGTGGCGTATGTAATGACCGAGTCACGTGGCGCTCGGTTCTCTCTGCCTACCCCGCAAGGGACTTGGCATGAAGTTATAGATAGATCTATCTTATACAAGATGTTCTATCTGATAACTAACCGTGTGCCTAGCTAGCAGTCTGAATAACGGAATTACAATTTTCCATACGAACTTTCAACGACGAATCCCATTACTTTAAACTAGCTATTCTTTACAAATAAGTCTCGTATCTCGGAAGCGGTTCTAACGATTTGGAAATAATAAATAAATATTGCCGGGCAAATTACACAGCGCCATCTAGCCCCAGAGTAAGCGAAGCTTGCGGTATGGGTAATAGAAAATACATACTTATAATACATAGAAAACACTCAGATCAAGACGAATAAACATGTTCGTGTACACAAATATTTGTCCTGTGTCGGAATCGAACTCACGAGCGTTGGTGGCAAAGTAGCGTCACTAACTACTACGCCATCGAGTTCGATTTGAAAATAATGTTTCCTGTAAAGATGCGATTTTACTACGAAAAAAAAAAGCAGTGAGTGAGGGTATGGCGACCAACATATTATATAGCCTTTGAACGGTTGCAATACATTAAGTGTCACTCCCGCGATGCCACCTCTGCTACTAAACACAGCAACTCCATAGGAGTTTACCGGTGACCTCATTCCGCTCACATGCAGGAGTACAACAACCATCCAGGGAGATGTTATTTGACTGCGGTTTTCTGTGAGGTGGAGATACTTCCCCAGACGGGTTGCGATGATGCGCCCTACCTCTCTTAAAAATACTCAGATCAAGATAAACAGACATGTTCATCCACACAAATAGTTGTTCTGTGTGGTGCGTGGGAATCGAAACCAAGAGTGTTGGAGCCAAAGTAGCATACTGCGCCACGTATCTTGTCGAAAAGCCAGCAGCCTGCCGATAGGCTCCGGTGACTGTTTACCATCAGGCAGGCCGTATGCTTGTTTGCCACCTTTCAGTTCCATAAAAAAAAGCCTTCGGGCTTGAAAACACTACCCCCGTCAATTCGCAGTTGAGTAGCGGGACTGACTATGCATTCAACCCCTACGATTGAAGGGGGGCCTGTATCCCTGCAGTGGGATTGGTGAAGGTTGCTATGGGGTACACAAAACTTTATAACGACTTTGTGAAGCTGAAATCTCAGTACCTTATGCCTCAGCACAATAAATATTCTTGTACTGTCAATCTCACATAATAGCTATTGTGGAAAAAAGTTCGCAATTGCATTCTCAAAGAAACAAGAGTGAATATGGCATAAACATTATAATGATTAAATTTATACGGAGATTTTATAGTACATTGTACTTTGCCAAGGCGATGCTGCAGTGCAATGACACATTATCGATTGTTCGTAGGTGTCAATATCATTTTAAGGTACAGTAGAGGGCACATCAGATGTAACAGTCGTACCAATTGCAAATATTAGCAGATACAAATACATATCCTTACGCCTGTTCACCATTAGGCATTAGGGGTAGGCAGAGACGATGGAATGTCAGGTGTATAAGATCATACCCTCTCGCTTCTTCCACACTCATCAACCTTTTTATGCATGCTCTTCGGGTTTGGATGCTTTTAATTTAGCCCTTTCAACACATCATGTGTCTAGGGCAGCCTATGACTATATCTCCATTCACTCTTGCCCGATACACTGAAAGAAGTTTCGTAACTCTTTTGTTATTCATTCTTTATAAATGACCTTTCTAAATGTTTATCCTTCTTGCATGCTTCTTCTGCCGTACCCATGTTTCACCGCCGTACATCAATGTTGGTGTTAATACACCCTAAATGATAGTAAGGCAAGCTTTGCTCGATACTTAGAGTACTACGCACCATTGATACGGTTTCCTGCTTTCACTCTTCTTTCAATATAATGCTGATATCAGTATTCTATCAGAGGGAGACTTTGTACTTTGGTCTCCGTGGGTACCTCTGTCTCACCTATTTCTACCGCCAAGCAGCTGTATTTATATAGCTGTGTTCCGGTTTGAAGGGTGAGATATGGCAGAGAAATCACGGGGTACTGTGACGAAACAGCCTTAGGTGTTAAGATTGGCAGCGCGCGAGTAACATGGTGGTCCCCGTGGTGATGCGAAAGTCAATAGGCCGCGGTGACCGCTTACCATCTGATGCGGGACACATGCTTGTTTACAATCTAGTTGCGCCAAAGAAACGTAGTTAATTTAATAAAACGAAACCAGTATTGAAAACTAGCTAACTAATAAAATAATAAATATAATACAGGATGAAAGAATGACGGATATGCCATGCGAAAGAGAAAGGGTGTAGCCGAGAAAACCAAGTTAAAAGATGCTTAACGCCTGACATCAGTAGGAGCCGGGATCGACGGCTTAACGGCACCGAAACGCTCGAGGTAAATAAACCCATCTGTGGACATGCTGCATTAGCCGTTGCTTAACATGCGTGTTCGATTAGAGTAAAAACTGCAACAACGCCATCCAGGTCCTCATCTTCTATTTGTATTTGGTGCTTCATTTTTTGTGTCAATGATATATATATATATATAACCACTGTAGGGCAGCGAACCGGCTGCTAAGTAACAAGCATAATTTCCGTTTCGTCTAATGTAAAGCTGTCACCATAGCCTATAAATGCTTGCGTCAGACGAAGTAACGCTGTAACTTCAGAAGCTTATGATAACCTTTTTTTATACAATATCGGGAGGCTTACAAGGAAACGGCCCACCTGATGTAAAATGACTCGCTAGTCACCACCCCAGCTGAAAAAGAATAGAGAAATCCTTAAGTTCACTCAGTCGCAGGAACACAACAAACGTCTATGGAGTTATTATGGAGTTACTTTGAAATGGAATGTACTTTCCATAGACGGGGCTGCTTTGATGCGCCCAGTGGGCCGATTCTACTAAAAACTGCAACTGCACTGCAGCGCGGCGTGTGTCAAAATGCGTACATTTTGGCGTTTCGGTATTCTGTTAAACGATCTGACAGCAGCGACGTTGCAGGAATGTTGCAGTAAATGAATCGCTATTCTGTTAAAAAACCTGCACTGCAACTGCACGTTTCCTGCAATATAATAGTATTCTGATAAATTGTTTTGACATTTGTATACCGGTGACAGACGTTTTGAAGGAGTTTACTTGCAGTTTTGTTAACGTTACTCTTGAGCAACTTTTGCAAAGTGAAATTAATATTCTGAGGCGGTGAATTATATTTGCTTTGTTTTGGGAGATGTTTGTGGATAAAAATAATTAAGTAAAGCTTCTTTTCGGTTAGAAATACCTCCACTCCGGCAACCAAGGTCAATAGTGAAACTATAGGACTCAACATTAAATAAAAATTCAGTTTTATTAGATAGAAATATGGCAACATTTCAGGTTTTAAGTAGTTTACTTGCAGGATACGCACAGTTGCAGCGTAGTTGCAGTGCCGTTGCAGTGCAGCATACGCGCAGTTCCAGCGCAGTTGCAGTGCAGGATATTTTAGTAGAATACACCTATCGGCACTGCACTATTCCTGCACGACTCAAGTGACAGGCGTAAACGTGCAGTTGCAGTTATTTAGCAGAATTGGCCCACTGCCCTCTTTCGAATACATCCAGACTAAGGCAGACAGGCAGGTTCATGTACACAAATGTTTGTCCTGTGTGGGAATCGAATCCACGAACGTCGGTGTCAATGTCGCGTCTTTCACGACTGAGCCACCGAGCTCGTCGACTATTCTTTATGAGTTATTTATTTATTAATACAGTCAGTGGCAATGGCGGGGTGTGCTGTGGAGGCGTATTTACAAAGTATCGTTTCAGCAGACAATTGTAAAGTACGCCACAAGCAGTTCACTGTATTATAGAAGACAATGGTTTTCCGTTGAAAACTTATTTAATAAAGCCAGGGCGTGAGAATAATATGCTGACTGCACTCAGAGACTAAATACTCGTACTTACTAGACCTCAGCGTATAATTGAAAACGCATTCGGTATTGTTGTCAGCCGTTTTAGAATATTCCAGAAACTTTTACCATGCTACATGTAATTTGATCTATATTGTATTCTTCCGTCACTAATTATAAATTGTATTCCATTCTATAATAAATCGCCAGAAACAGTTCTGTCCTTTTCTGACAAGGTATTCAAAAAACACATCAAAAATTACTCTCTGTAAAAAGGTTTATTATAGAATTTATGAATATGTAACTTACGAAGATATCTGGAAATAATTCAGCACAGACAACCTTTTCTATAGGGGTAGGCACATAAGCATACGGCATACCTGATGGTAAGTGATTACCGTAGTCTATGAACGCTTCTAATATAAGTATTACTCGTGCAATATCACCCCTGTTGCTAACATAGCAGCTTCTTATGAGTAATACTCCTTGTACTGCAAGTGTTCATTGACTGTGGTAAAGATTCATATTTGGCGGGCCATATGCTCCTTTGCCCCCAACGTTGTATATAAAAAAAAAATTGCAAAAAACGGGATTCTTTATTTTATGCCACGGACAGACATGCCAATTTTAATTATACATAGGTAGGTTGAAAATTATGTCAATAGCATGTTCTATAGCTATAACTGACCTCGGGTGATTGCTGCACAAAAGGAAATGCCAGTCCATGAATAGGTAGTCAATGCAACGATTGCGTAGCGCTCGAAAGGACAATGATGTGTTAATTGTTGCAATTATAGACTGCAATTTGCGGATCACAGATATTTTAATGTACCTACTTGTCTATAACTTCACGCCAACCCTTGCTAGGCAGAGAGAACCGAGCGCCACTTGGCTCGATTCTCATGCACGCTCGTCGGTTTCTAAGGCTCCTAACATCACCTTGTGATAGAGCACGACCAGTTTGGTCATGGTAGGTAAGTCTTGGCCTTCCACGGCTCCTACATCTTTCCTATTTTGCGTTGTATACGAGTACATGCTTCGTCATTCTCTCTTTCATACCAACTATTTCTCTCAACTCTCTCATTGCGAATACGGTCTACAAGCGTTACGCCACAAATATTGCGCAATACTCGCATTTCGACCGCGTTTATCCTATTTTAATGCTCTTTCTGCCATATCCGGCACTCGCTTCCATAAGCAAGCGTTGGTACCAGCACTGCATTGTGTACAGTGAGCTGTGCCTTCTGGCTCAAGTTTTTACTGTCAAGAAGTTTTACCAGTGCCCCATTCACACTATTCCCAGCACTCCTTCGTCTTTCCACATCTGCGGTGTACCTTTCATCCCTGCTGAAAGCGCATCCAATCTCATCTACTTGTTCCAACACTTCATCATCAGTCGTAATCCGTATATTGGTTCCAGTTTCTTCTCTTTCACATACTGTTGTATTTATTTTCGTCGTATTCAATTGAAAGCCTTTCTCCATAAATCCTCTTTCCTTATTGTCACCAGTGTTTGCAGTTCAGATGGTGTTCCTGCTAATAACGCGGCATCGTCTGTATACAGAAAACAGTGCAAACAGTTCACCACTGCAGACAACTATCGAAATAAAGAATAAACAGCCCAGCAGATAGCATGCAACCCTATTTGAGACCAATTTTGACATCATACCAGGGTGACATGTTGCCATCTATCCGCACACATGATAAGCTATACTTGTAAGTGCACTGCACAGCACAGAGCAGTGAACTGTCAATCCCATATCTCGGCAATATATCCTGAATATATCCCACAGTTTCTTTCATACAACTCTATCATATGCACATACACTATCAAGATCCACAAAACCGCAGAAAACCTTCTGGTCTATGGTCAGATGTTTCTCCATGATATTGCCGAGGGAGAAAAAATTATCTGTACATCCCTTTCTATTGCGGTATCCCTGTGCCTCCCACAGCATTCCATTGGATTTCTTATACTTTTGCTGCTAAGCTGATCAAACTGTTGGCCCTATAGTTGGCGCAGTCCATGCGAAACCCCTTGCCTTTATACAAGGGCACGATAACTGCGCGCCTCCAGTTCATTGGGACCCTACCACTTCTCCAGCATAGATTGCTTATGTACCAGAAGGCGTCCCGAACGTATGTGCCATTTCAGCTGTGATCAGATCAATTCCCGCAGATTTTTCATTTTCAACGTGGAGTAAGCACCAGACTCACTCTTATTGCCATTTTCAATCGCACAGCTCGCCAACGGCTGGGAGTTTATCCTCATACACTGGAACCGCAATAGTTGCGCACTGTGCGTTTCACGAGAAGTTTTCTACTGAGAACTATTAAGTTGTGGAATGAGCTCCCTGCCGAGGTTTTCCCAAGGGACTGCAGTATGGAGTTAATCAAGAAAGGCCTGAAGAGGTTCATACAGGGTCCGAGCTTACTGGTGACCTCACTCACAATAACCCACCAGAGAGTTGTTATTTGGCTGCGGTTTTCTGTGACGCGGAGGTAATGCCCACATTGCCTACTTTTATGCGCCCTTTTTCTCTTAATAACACCCCGACTAAGACAAACAGACATGTTCAAGCGCATGTTCAACCCGCGAGTGTTGGTGACAAAGTAGCGTTACCAACCACTGCGTCACTGAGCTCGTCCAAAATGCCTTCTCATTCAATGCCAATAACCTCCACAAGCCGCAAAATACGCAGCCATTTTGTTTCTAAAGGAGGAGTACTGTGTTTTTCAAATAATATTTACCAATGGGACGACAGCCTAAATAGATTATGATATTCATTATTCGGCCATTTGTTGTAACAAACGTTCGTTATCGCAAACATCGCCGGCTACAAACAAGCCAGGGGGCGCCACTGATTCATCTTCATTTGATACTGTTTGTTCGCAGCATTCAATTTCAATTCATACAAAAGTACAATGGAATCTTCTAGACAATGGGCCTACTGAATGGCCGCTACTATGAGAACTCGATTGGAGAGTTAATATTAGTGTTCTTTCGTTCGAGAACCTATTCGTAGTAGTTAGACATAAACTTTTTTTTATACTACGACGGATAGCAAACAAGCTGATCCGCCCGACGTAAAGCGGTTACCGTAGCCTATGAGCGCCAGCAGTAAAAAGAATGTCGCTAGCGCGTTGCCACCCCCGCTGTCAATACAATAACTCTTCATCTTCTGGTGACCTCACTCACTTGCAGGAACACAACAACCCTCCACGGAGTTGTTATTTGGCTGCCGTCTTCTGTGAGATGGAGGTACTTCCCCAGTCGGGTTAACGTGCCCTACCTTTCTTTCACCAGAGCCTCGTCTGTTGATAAGTAGGATGTACCACGTGCAGGTGAGGTTGGTTTTGGCTCTAAAGGTTACATCGAGCCACTTACACCCCAAAACAGGAAGATAACTTTAAAGAAGAGTTTAAAGTCGTAGCTCTCTCAAATTAACTTATATTTATACCTAAATAGAATAGAGTTTGCGTTAGAAACTAGAGTTGGTCTGATAAAGAGCGTCGGTGTTAAAATAAGAGGCATGCTTCGTTGGTTCGGACATGTGGAAAGAATGCAGGAAGAAAGGATTACGATACAGATATACAACGTAAAATGGAAGGATGCGGGAACCAAGGCAAGACTTACCTACCATGGCCAAATTGATTGTGTTCTATAAGGAGGTGATGTCGGGAGCCTTAGAAACCGGCGAGCGTGCATAGGAAGAGTACTGAATGCTAAAGAAGCAGGTGTGATGGGTAAGGATCGAGTCATGTGGTGGCCGGTCCACTCTGCCTACCCCGCAAGGGATTTAGCGTGAAGTTATATATAGATAAATAGATAGTCTCTCACGCGTTGCCATCCCCGTATCTCTTTACGAGTTCACTGGTAACCTCACTCACTGACAGGAACACGACAACTCTCGAAGTAGATAATATTCTGGTGGTGGAGATACCAGTGGGGCTGCTTCCATACGTTCTCTCTTTGATCAGAGTCTCGTTGGTTAAGACCAGGATACAGCAGGTGCAGGAGAGGTTGGCTTGATACCGAGCTATTTACACCCCAATTGATGATATTTAACGAATACTATTATAATGTATTAACCCCCTTACGTGAAATGTTAAGACATTGTATTTTGACCTTTATTTACTCGCTCTGCCTACCCGCAAGGGGCTTGACATGTAGTTATAGACAGATGTATGTTACTGTGTATATCTTCACGCCAGTTCCTTTGCGGGGTAGGCAGAGAGAACCGAACGCCATAAGGTGTGCACGCTCGCCGGTTCCTGGGGCTCCTGATGTCACCTTCTGATAAACCACGACCAATTTGGTCATGGTGGATTAGTCTTGGCCTTCCTCCGCTCCCATATCCTTAAACTTTTACATTATATATCTGTTTTGTTATTCTTTAGTCCTGTAATTATTCTACATGTATAGATAGATAGATTATTATTTATAGAAAATTACTGTTCACAAACAAGTCAAGAATTAGTCTTAACTTTAAATATTTATCATTCTGTGAGCATAATTAATTAGACTCCATTATCATTACTATGATAATGAAATATATTCAAGCTCTAATTAGATCTTTCTAGAATTTCCATATTCACTATAGACTCGCTCAAAGTACAGGTATCTAAGGCGCAATAAAAAAGATATGAATAATGCGCGCGATTTCTATTCATTTATTCTTTTACCAAGTGACAATGTGTTATCTTAAATCATTCGGAATATATCTAAAGGTACAGTCTAATAAATAAAATTGTATTATTTATTAGATTTCTCGAATGGATAGACACAAGACCGAAATTTAAGCAGCATTAATCTTTATCAAACAGACTTAATGTAGATCTCCAGCCATTCGATTTCAATTTGTATTTGATTATAATAGGGATTAAAGTATGAAATTGCCGTCTTATAGTAATACATACTTTGAATTGACATTAAACCTTCATGGTGTGAGATTTTCGAGTGAAACTATTTTTCACATGACCGATGAGGGGTTTATTTTAAAAAATGTGCAATATTTGATTTTCGTATTTCGAATGGTTTATTTTATTCAGCTTAGACGGGTAAGATGGATACTTCGAAAATCCGAATAATTTTTGAATACGAGTTCCGAGGCGGAACTACCACGGCAGAAACGGCTCGCAATACCAATGCTGCGTTTGGAGAGGAGACTGCTAATGAACGCACCGTGCGTTTTTGGTTTAAACGCTTTCGTAATGAAAACTTCGACTTAAAGAACGAACACCGTGGAAGACCGATGAATGAAGGAGACACCACAATATTGACTCATTTGCATCAAATCTATAAGATAAAAAATATGAAAATAATAATTTGACTGATCTGCTGAAAGAAACGCGTGTTGAAATGTGTTAAAAAATGCTGATTTGAAGGAGACGGTGGAAGCCGTTCCGAGTCAAACTACCCAGGAATTAGCGGGATGGTTTATCGTTACCTACAATATTGCCTCTTTTGCATCAAATCAATAAGATAAAAAAATATGAAAAATGGGTGTCTCATGATTTGACTGACCTGCAGAAAGAAACTTGTGTTGGCTTGTTGAATCGGTACAGAAATGAAGGAATATTGGATCGAATTGTAACGTGTGACGAAAGTGGATTCTTTACGATAACCGTATGCGAAAAATACAATGGCTAACCCCAGGTCAAACGCCGTAACAGTGCCCTAAAGCAAAGCTTACCAAAAAATAGGTAATGGTAACTGTTTGGTGGTCTCTTCATGGCGTTATTCACTATAGCTTTCTCAGGTCTGGTCAAGCAATAACAGCAGATGTTTATTGTGCCGAACTTCCGACGCCCCGACTCGTGAATCGATCTTCACCATTATTGCTCCATGATAACGCAAGACCTCACACTGCACGAGACACCGTTGTGACTCTACAGGAGCTGCAGTTAGAAACCGTACGTCATCCTCCGTACTCGCCATACCTTGCTCCTACTGACTACCATTTTTATCGCGGTTTGGACAATTTTCTACGTGGTGAAAAATTTTCACGAGGCAGTACAAAATGCTTTCACACAGTTTATTGAATCTAGATCCTCAGAGTTCTATCGCAAGTGGATAAATAAACTTCCGATTAGATGGCAGCAATGTATAAATAATGAAGGTAAATATTTTGATTAAATAAATATGTTACATCTTAGAAAAAAACGAGTTTTAATGTTTCAGTACAAATCGGTAATTTCATACTTTAAACCCTAATATTTGGCGGTAAGTTTTTTAATTAGGACAATGGAGACTTGAGTAGATATTGAACTGTGTGAATGTTATATGAAATACGTCAGAGAGGTAACATTTGATCATTTTGTTTAGAATGATGAATGTTATATGAAATACGTCAGAGAGGTAACATTTGATCATTTTGTTTAGAATGATGAATGTTATATGAAATACGTCAGAGAGGTAACATTTGATCGTTTTGTTTAGAATGATGAATGTTATATGAAATACGTCAGAGAGGTAACATTTGATCATTTTGTTTAGAATGATGAATGTTATATGAAATACGTCAGAGAGGTAACATTTGATCGTTTTGTTTAGAATGATGAATGTTATATGAAATACGTCAGAGAGGTAACATTTGATCGTTTTGTTTAGAATGATGAATGTTATATGAAATACGTCAGAGAGGTAACATTTGATCATTTTGTTTACAATGATGAATGTTATATGAAATACGTCAGAGAGGTAACATTTGATCATTTTGTTTAGAATGATGAATGTTATATGAAATACGTCAGAGAGGTAACATTTGATCATTTTGTTTAGAATGATGAATGTTATATGAAATACGTCAGAGAGGTAACATTTGATCATTTTGTTTAGAATGATAAAAAAGACGTCCATTTTATCGAGACCTTTGATTGAGCCGTTAGCATTGGCTACTTTATCATCAAGGCCCCATAAGGTTTGATTCTCATACGAGATAAAAATGTGTGTGCATGAAATTGGTTTGGGTGTTTTTACAAGAGGTACTGCTTCAAAGCGAGCCTGAGGAAGTCCATTTTAAAGAAAATTGCAGCCATGTCAGGAGCTCCCGAGGATTTACTGTTTTAGCAGCAGGAGAGGTGCGTACGATACATCATGTTCTACAATCCTGCTAATATTATAAATGCGAAAGTTTGTATGTATGGATGGATGTTTGTTGCTCTTTCACGCTTAAACGGCTGAACGGATTTGAATGAAATTTGGCACGCAAATAGATTATGATCTGGATTAACACATAGGCTACGTTATTTGACTCCACGCGTGCGGAGCCGCGGGCAGCAGCTAGTTAGAAATAAACGTGTCACACGTGTCATAGGTCAACGACCATAACTCAGCTGACGTTGGCCATTGACCTTTCGTGATACTTTTGTTTGTAAAAAATGTAGGTTTTCGTAATCGGCTAGGGTTAATTTTATTACAACTTATATACATACATAAATTTCAAAACTTCTTACTAGTTTGATTTTTTAGATATAAACCGCAACAAAATGTCTTCCATTTCTTAAAATATCCAAAAATGACAAAGATTTAACCATGACATAACTTCACCAAACTTACGAGTATATAGTACCAATTGCCGCCTGTTACAAATAACGATAAAATAGAATTAAAAATACCCTCAAAAGAGTTTTAGTGAAGTTATAATAACACATATATATGAGACCAAATTCAAATATAATTCCACATAAACTTTTATAATTTTGTAAATTCATTAAGCCATTTTTTAGGTTAAATCACATTTATACACACATAACAGACACACATACACACACACCGACAGATAGCAGTTTATTAGAAGTATGAATCCGAGAGGGGAGGCCCATGTTGAGCAGTGGACGAATACAGCCTGAAATGATGATGATGATGATTTCCATTTGCCAGACCCTATGAACTATACTTAAGAGAGGTAGGGTGCATCAAAGCAGCCCGTCTGGGGAAGTACCTCCACCTCACAGAAAACCGCAGCCAAATAACAACTCCCTAGAAGGTTGTTGTGTTCCTGCGTGTGAGTAAGGTCACCGGTAAGCTCCGAAGGAGTTGCTGTGTAAGCAGCAGAGGAGGCATCGTGCGAGTGATACTTAATATATCGCAAGTTAATAGGCTGCGGTACCCGCTTTACATCAGGTGGGCCGTATGCTTGTTTACCTCCCGACGTAGAATAAAACAAAAAAAAATCTACTACATTAAATAAGCTTACCAAAACATATTTGCGCGCATATTCGCCGGGCAATCGGCAAATATCCTACAAGGGCAGCAATAACCACACGTGATCAGAGCTAAGTACATGTCACTTAATACTCTCCTATGTTATCCAACTCAGAATACAGAACGAACGTTCGATGTGTATTCTGAGTTATCCAATTAAAATGGTATCGTTTAGAAACACGATCCAGAGAAATGGCGCCGACGAGCCATAGTCGTACATCATGAACCAATTTCATGGATCCGTGTACGTCACGGAAATGGGACTCTCAAAGCCCGAACGGGTCCGCTCTGTGTCCGCACAGACACAGTAACATCTACAGGGCCGTCTTCAGGGGTGAGTTACGGTAGTGGAGAGCATTTAAATTATAGCTCGTTGTTATAATCTCGGCGAGCGGGGAGCGAGTCACGAGCGACTAGCGATTCATGGCGAAGGAAGTTGCACTACAAAAGAAATGCATACTATTATTGAATCAAATTACAAATACACAAAATACTGGTGTATATTAATTGTCATATCCGCGGCGTGAATAATCTTTTATATATAAGAAATAGGTTTTTTTTTCTCATTTTGGGAATAATTCAATTCGTGCCAGGAACAGATTTATTTTCGTTTATTTTTTCTTCGTAAAACAAATAGCGTTTTCTAACAAAAATTGTAGTGTACAAAATAGTCAAGAACTAACATAGTTTGATTTCGTATTTATATATATGTTCTTTTTATAATACGTCGGGAGGCATACAACCATACGGCCCATCTAATGTAAAGCGGTTACTGTAGCCTGTACGTTCGCAGTACATTAAGTATCACTCGCGCAAGGCCATCACTGCTGCTTACACAGCAACTTCATTTTTAGAAGCTTACTGGTGACCTCACTCACGCAGGAGCACAACAACCCACCAGTGAATTTTATGGCTTACAAATGTTAGAGTAATAAAACACTCGACATTGAGCTTATGCTAATATTAATTGTTACGTTTAGAGAACTTCGACGTGTATACATACATGTAGGTAGGAATAGCGTTCACATAGGCGTAGATGGCTCTATTGAAAAACGGAACATCGTACTATGACGTGATACAAAGAGTTTGTTTGTACATATTTATCACTTGAAGAATAACATCGTGAGGAAACCCACACGTCCAAGATATTATATTTAGAAAGACATGTGACCTAACCTAAGAAGGTTCTGGTGTTCCCTCTGGGTTGTGGAGGTCTGACCGCTGTCGCTCTATGTAAAAATCAGTGTCTTCGCCAAAGGTAGCGGACCAGCCGATCCTAATGGATTAGGAAACGAGACAATATGAAAAAGAGGAAGATATAGGGTTAGTATGTATACAATTTATATGAGTTTGTTACTGCAATACAGTTTTGAAACTATATAGATTGTCCGATTTTTGTTATAAAAACAATAAACCATTTGACTGCGTATGAAGGCACCCCGCGCTCACTCAAACGTTGTGTTCTAGCGCATAAATATCTCAACAATTCGAGTACTACTGACCAATTGGAGAATATTTTAACCAATAAGCCGGTATGTGTCGCGATGTTGACAAGCGAACTATCTGGTAGCGGTGAATTGAGTTACAACGTAATATCGGCTCTGCATAGGTTATTTTCTTCATGTATATACATACTGTTCGTCACCCATAATACATAATGTATTATCGTAATCATTTATATATCGCGGTTAACGATTACAAATGATTCCACATCAACCTTTACTCATCTCACTGCAGGGATATAATAAGGGGGACCGCCTTCAATCGAAGGGTTTTAGAATTGTTACGGGCCAATTTTTTATATACAACGTTGGGAAGCATACGGCGCACCTATTGTAAAGCGGTTACCGTACCCTATGAACGCTTGCAATACATTAAGTATCACTCGCGCGATGCCACCTCTGCTGCTAACATAACTACTCCTTAGGAGCTTTCTTGTGACCTCACTCACCAGCAGGAACACACCAACCCTCTAGGGCGTTATTAAATAACTAATTCCAAATGGCAGCGGTTTTCTGTGGGATGAAGGTACTTCCCAAAACAGACTACCAGGCTACTTCGATTCGTCCTATCTTTCTTAAAAACACTCAGACCAAGACTGTTGTCCTGTGTGGGAATCGAACCCACGAGCGTTGGTGTCAAAGTAACGTGACAGTACGTTTCACCACCGCACCACCGAGCTCGTCACTATGTTTTCGTCTAACGACTGTTATCCACAACAGCCGGGACCAATCGCTTCACGGAGAAGATCGAGATAGATAAACCCATCTGACTGATTGTCATAAGAAACATAGTAAACTTATTTTCTATATAAGAAACAGAAATGATTAGATTCTCGACCCGACCATTCTCTTGTCGTTTGGGGGCGCCCGCAGCGTCCGCGCGGAACCGCTCGCTTGTCGCGAGTGAATTAAATTGTGTGGCGAATTACGAACCCTCGTAAGCAATAAATAAAGGCTTCTCTCGTGATAACATTTGTTTTGTAAGATAATCTCGCATCAGTGTGAAACTGCTAGCAAAAATATCTTGGCTCCCGCCCAAGTTTTCTACCGCCATTACTTAACCAGATAGATTATTTTCAACTGACATTATTCTATGTCCCCATGAAAGAGGTATATATTTGATTGATGAAGGGGTACACCAGGAAATTCAAGGTCGTATAACATGGATTTGATTGATGAAGGGATATACCCGGAACTTCACAGTCATAACTCCGCTGGTTCGGACATGTAGAAAGAATGCAGGATGAAAGAATGACGAAGCAAGCAGATACACAAAGCAAAAGCGGAAGGATGTAGGAGCCGAGGAAGGCCAAGACTTACTACCATGATCAAATTGATCGTGTTCTATAGAAGGTGATGTCAGGAGCCCTAGAAACCGGCGAGCGTGCATGAAAAGAGCAATGAATGTAAAGAAGCGAGTGAGGTATGTATCGAGGATCGAGTCACGTGGCACTCGGTTCTCTCTGCCTACCCCGTAAGGGATTTGGCGTGAAGTTATAGATACATAGATAGATTCATGGTCATATAGAAGAGGGAGTGTACGTCTGCAGAGTATTCCTAACGAGCTGATGGAAGAGGTAAACTACTAGACTTATATTCGTATTCATAATAATCTTTATTTATATATGAACTTATAAAGAGGTTGGGCGCATTAAATCAAGCTGTCTGGAGAAGTAACTCCACCTTACCCTACCTCGTTTATTCTTCCGTTTGACATCATTATTATACCATTATGCTGACATTAACTTATTGTAATATTTAATGGACAATTTGAAAAGAGGCCTAGTTTCGTTCGCTATTTCTTTTCCGCCAATGCTCATTTCCGAAATACTATCAAAGGGAGACTTTGTACAAAAGTCGGCTGCGTACCTCTGTCTCACCTATTTCTACCGCCAAGCAGCTGTATTTATATAGCCGTGTTCCGGTTTGAAGGGTGAGATATGGCACAGAAATTACTGGGTACTGTGACGAAACAGCCTTAGGTCACAAGATTGGCAGCGCGTGAGTAACATCCTCGTGGTGTCGCGAGCATCAATAGGCAGCGGTGATCGCTTACCATCTAATGCGGGTCGCATGCTTGTTTGCCAATCTTGTTGTATAAAAAAATACTAGTAAATTAAAAACGAAATCTAGTAACATAAAAGAAATGAAGAAATATACAATAATTTATTATTTAAAAATGTGAGATGCGTATAAGTAGCTGCGCGGGCACAATGGGAATTATAGAATTATTATCTTATTAAAGAAAACATCAGCTAAATAACAACTCCTTGGAGGGTTGTTGCGTTCTTGCATGTGAGCGAGGTTACCAGTAATCCCCTAAGGTTCCTGTGATAGCAGCAGAGTGATACTTAATGTACTACAAGTGTTCATAGGCACCGGTAACCGCTTTAAATTGAGCAGGCTGTATACTTGAATGCGTCGGAGTTTTCAGCCACTAGTTAGTAGTAGTAGTTAGTGGCTGCCGTAGCACATGAATGATTGCAATGCAACTCGTTAGCAGCTTACTGGTAACCTTCTTTCAGGTTCCACTGTTATTGCCTACGATTTTCTGTGAGGTGGAGGTACTTCCGCAGTGGGAGCTGCTTTGATGCACCCTACCTCTTATAAAAATACCTAGACAAGGAATGAACAATATGAACAATATTGTTCATTCCCACAAATGTTTTTCCTGTGTAGAAATCGAACAATCCTTGGTGACTAAGTAGCGATATTAATCACTACACCATCGAAATCGTATCATGTTTCTGTTAATTTGTAATAATAGTGTACGATTCAGGCAATC
The DNA here is from genome assembly GCA_947507595.1 of Pyralis farinalis. Taxonomy (NCBI): domain Eukaryota; kingdom Metazoa; phylum Arthropoda; class Insecta; order Lepidoptera; family Pyralidae; genus Pyralis; species Pyralis farinalis. Next base: position 1,340,997 of record OX382268.1, on the reverse strand, counting down.
AAATAAAGTTTTTATCTATGTTTTCATATCTATACTTGTCTGTATGTATGTATATCTTCACGCCAAGTCCCTTGCGGGGTAGGCAGAGAGAACCGAGCGCCAGAAGACGCGGTCTTTACACTCTTCACTCGCTTCTTTCACATTCATAGCTCATATATCTATACTTCTTCTTCTTGTTAGCATTATCCCATTTCTTAATTCATTACGATTGTATTGTCTTAGGTTTTCGTGATTGTTACACATTGAATTAAACAATTTTATTGTTAACGGAAGTATCGCGTGTTTTATTTATTTTGTTGAACCTGACGTTTCGAATGCTTTGCAGCATCCGTCGTCGCAGAAAGACTAAGGTGACATTTGTCTTACATTGGTTATTCAATTATTACATCTACCGACATGGATGGATTAATTATTTATATATGTTCCGATTCACACAAAAATCGCTCACAGTGTCCGAACGTTTTTGAGTAGATCTCTGGGTTTGTGACTTGATTATTTTTAGAACTGGATCCCAAGCAGGTGGTACTTGCCAACCATCTTCTCTATTGAAATTGGGGTGTTTTCTTATTTCAATAGCCTCGCGTAGCATTCTAGGCATGTAGCGATTCTCCTTGGCGAGAATTTGTGGTTTATCGAACCGCATGTAATGGTTTGGCTGGTCCAGTGTATGTTCACATACTGCAGATTTTCATTACGATTGGCCACTACCTAAACCTAAGGATTTGGCGAAGATATTGATTTTTACATGCGACAGTGGACCTCCGCAACCCAGAGGAAAACCAGATTATTCTTAGGTTAGGTGCACACGTCTTCCGAAATACAATTTCTCGGTCGTGCTGGTTCCTTCACGGTGTTTGCCTTCACCGCCGAACAAGTGATAATTATAAATACTACTACTACTATAACTTCACGCCAAATCTCTTGCGGGGTAGGCAGAGAGAACCGAGCGCCACGTGACTCGATCCTTACATACTTCGGCGACACCTCGATCGTGAAGCTTTAAAATGGCTCCGCCCAATCACCCCGCGCCCCTCAATTGACACTCGACGCTCGATTTGTAAAATTTGAAATTAGCGCCTAATAGGTAACCTGGGGTCAACGTATAGTCAATGCAAACGAACAGAAAAGCTACAGAGTCGCGTCACACTTAAATAAAATTTATAATATCAATATTTAATAAAAATTATTGATTTAATTATTATTTAGCTTTATACATACTAAACCAAACATATTTATTTAAGCTAGACGGAAAACAATAGTAATAATAGTAATAAAAAACTACAGAAACGTATTCACTTTTAAAAGTTTATTGAAAGAGAAATCAATGACATCGTTTTATGTTTATATCTCTATAAGTTAACATGTCTTGGTATCTATGTTGTTCTTACTTAGGTCTCGTCCAGTGGCGCCCTCATTGAATAAAAAAACATATTATAGCATAGAAGATAAACATTATGAAATCTTATGTTGCATTTATTACGAAGATAGTAAAGTATTTTTACGTCATTAAACCAACACTCAAAATATTCCACTATCGTTGTTATAAGCAAAAGTGCTAAAAGAGGCCGTTTTTTGGCAATTATGCCTATAACAACGAAAGCAAAACATTTCAATTGTTGGTTTAATGACGTAAAAGTACGTTATTGTATTTGTAACACACGCAACACATGACTTTATAATGTTTATCTTCCACGCTAAGATACGATATTTTATTCCTTGAGGCGCCACTGGACGGCATGTATCCCCCTTAAGAAGAATGAAACACCAGCTACATCATACAACATTGTTTATCGAGAGGCTAAAGCGGGCCATTTGTTGATTCGGACACATATGTTTAGTTAGCAGATACACCATCTAAACTGCAAACACTGGTCACAGCGATGAAAGACGACTGTATGGAGAAAGGCTTACTACTGAATGCGAAGAAAACAAAGATAATGGTATTTGAAAGAGAAGAATCCAGAACTAATGTAAGGATTACGATTGATGATGAAGTGTTGGAACAAGTGGATGAGTTTGTATATCTTGGATGCGCTTTCAGCAGGGATGGAAGGTACACCGCAGATGTGGAAAGACGAGTGAGTGCTGGGAATAGTGTGAATGGAGCGTTGGGAAAACTTCTTGGCAGTAAAATCCTGAGCCAGAAGGCACAACTCGCTATACACAATGCAGTGTTGGTCCCAACGCTAACTTATGGAAGCGAGAGTTGGGTATGGCAGAAAGAGCATGAAAGTAGAATAAACGCGGTTGAAATGCGAGCGCTGCGCAAAATTTGTGGCGTAAGGCTTGTAGACCGTATTCGTAATGATGATGTTAGAAATAGAGTTGGTCTGAAAGAGAGCGTCGGTGTTAAAATAAGAAGAGACATGCTCCGATGGTTCGGGCATGTAGAAAGAATGCAAGATGAAAGAATGACGAAGCAGATATACAATGCAAAAGTGGAAGGATGTAGGAGCCGGGGAAGGCCAAGACTTACCTACCATGACCAAATTGGTCATGTTCTATCAGAAGGTGATGTCAGGAGCCCTAGAAACCGGCGTGCGTGCATGAGAAGAGCAATGAATGTTAAAGAAGTGAGTGAGATATGTAAGGATCGAGTCATGTGGCGCTCGGCTCTCTCTGCCTACCCCGCAAGGGATTTGGCTTGAAGTTATAGATGTTCGAGTGTCATAATGGCTGATAGCGCCGAGTAAACACAAGATTTTTTTATTTCGAATAAATAAGAGAAATAAAATTATCAGATTGAATTAGATTGAAATTGAAATAGAAAATTGGAATTTTTTTGCAACTCCCTCCTGGTGAAGATTCACAAGTTATTTTACACAGTTAGGTATAGCTCTGGTAGGGATCCTAGCTTTTTCCCTAAATATAATACACTCTCGAATGACTAGGTATGCGCTTTCACTAACAGTCAATTTAACTTCGCGAATTTTATAAAAAAGTACAGGAAGAACTTGACGGTTAGACGGTAATTTTGCGCCTATTATTTGATAATTTACGTCTCCAACTAAGAAAATACTTGATTTATTGCTTCTCAATTCCACTGCCATCTTATAAAAGTTAAAACATTACGTATTAATCACGAGAATAACTGACATTCAAAATTAATAGACGGTTAGGTAATTATGACGAAGTTAACGATGCTCTCTCTAAAGTTATTCATTGGTTTAGTGTTAATAATCTGCTTTTAAATGATAAAAAGACTAAAGTAATTAAGTTCTCAACACCTAATGTAAGGCAGGTGGCTACCAATGTACATGTTAATGGAACTAATTTAGCCTCTGTGGAGACAACTGTGTTCTTGGGTATAACAATTGACTCCAGACTACAAAGGGGCCCACAAATTGAAAAATTATCAGGAAAACTAAGTTCTGCAGCTTATGCAGTGAAAACTATTAGACGGCTCACTGATATTGATACGGCTAGAATAGTTTATTTCAGCTACTTTCATAGTATTATGTCATATGGAATTCTTCTTTGGGGTAACTCCGCGGATATTAACACCATCTTTTTATTGCAAAAGAGAGCCATAAGAGCTATCTACAAACTTGGTCCCCGTGAGAGCCTTAGAGAAAAATTCAAAGAAATAAATATTTTAACAGTCGCATCGCAATATATCTATGAAAATCTTTTGTATGTCCATAAAAACATAGACTCATTTTGTAAAAAGAGTGATATTCATAGCATAAATACTAGATATAAGCATAATCTTGTGTTATATGCAAGCCGTCTCCACAAAACAAGTAATTATTTTATGGGGCAATTATACGGTTCTATAACAAACTTCCCAGCAATATAAGAGATTTGTCAATAAACAAATTTAAAACTACTATTAAAGCCAAATTGTGTAGCAGGGCATATTATAAAGTATCTGACTATATTAATGATAAAAATGCCTGGGAGTGAGTCGATCCAATTATAATGTAATTAACAAAATATGTAAATTTGTTTGGATACCAAAAGAGAGATGCCTGAGTTTTTTGGCAGTATTTTTATCAGTGCTCACCTAGTCATAAACTGCACGGTAGGGAAAAAAAATGTGACGATTCCAAACAAATGTAGCCATTTTTACGGAATAAAAAGATTTTGACTTTGAATTTGAACAAATGAATACCGCGAGTACGTGCGGCACTGCCGCGCAACTTGTATGAACATGTTTCGATGTAATTCGGCACGGATTATCGTAATCCAAATAAGTTAAAAATTAATTTCCGAGTGTTTTAAAAGCAAATGAACAAAACTAAGACATATGCGTTAGAAAATATAAACTTTGAAAAATAAGGGACACCCTAATATACATATATACTAAAAAGATTTTATAATCTATTCATATTTAAAAAAAACATGTGACAAATGATTTTCTTGCTGTTTCATAACTTTAACTTCAGTATAATGACATTTATTGTATTTTACTTATGTATACTCTGTGTTTTGTATTGTTGTACGTTTCCTTGTTATTTATTAAACTCTCAAGAAGAAAGAACCAGGACCATCTCTGATGTTGCAAAATAAATCTAATCCGTACAATAGTTCAATACTAACCACAATGTATAGAATAGATGATTTTTTTGTGTTTTCAGTGTTGGTTCATAGTAAATATTATTTGTTTTCACGAGTACCATGGGTATAAGTATACTATCTATCTATATCTTCACGCTAAATCCCTCGTGAGCGCCACATGACTCGGTACTTACACACCTCGCTCGCTTCTTTAACATGAAACATACCGAGTTTTTTTAAAAACTATCAAAATATACTATTTTACCAGTAATTATTTTAATACAAAAAAAAAAAAAACCTCCACTGGTTTTCTATCTTCTGATTGGATAAATTTCCAACGTAAACTAACCTTCACCTACGTACAATGTCTAAGTCGGAGTTCGGTGAGCTTATAATGGTTACTATGAGTTGGTCGTCCCGTATGACACTTACGTTAAAGTAGCATATAAATCGAGTAGTGATTCTTCTAGTGGAATATGTTTATTTAGTAAGTTTCTCCTAAAAAACAAAACAGCAAAAATATTCTATTTTATAAGTTTTTATTTTAATACAAAGAAATAAAGAGTCTCCACTGGTTGCTATGTGCTGAGAACGCGAACCTTATTGGTATAAATTTCCAACGTAACCTGACCTCCACCGACGTACAACTTCTAAGTCGGAGTTCGGTCAGATTATAATGGACAGAATAGGAGTTTGACGTCCTATATAGGTACGCGGTCAGCCTGTGGATAATGTATACCAATTATCAAATGTTACTGTTTATTCCTGCAAAAAATAACTCTTATTTAATTAATGCAGTTTTATATAGAGTTATTAAGTAATCAAAATTAAAAAAAAGTTTGAAGAGGAACTATATAGCTTGGGCCAACCATACCTAGGAACTGTTCTAAAAACTAGAAATATGTCTACACAATGTTATTATAATATGTTTAATGAATATAATAATTAAAAAAAATAAATACCTTGTCTTGTTCGCCTCCCCCATTCTACGAACATTTTCTTTGTATTTTTATTCTATATATTTTCTTTTTAGTGTTCCCCATTATTATAACAGTATAATAAATATATATAAACCTATAATATTATTTACTACTTATATCTAATAATAATACACTTACGCTAAATACTATAATGTTGAATATTTACAACTATTAATTATAAAAACTTCGGTGTCGCGATGTAAATGGAGCGAGCTCGAGCAGACAGTCGACATAGGTCTCACCTCGAAGCGGGCTGCAGCCGGACTGGCTGGATGTAGTTAGTCAACGCGTTTATAATCCTCATTACCGCACAATAAGGTCGAAAACACGTAGCACCCAAGACGAATGTGATCGCTTAGAAATTGTCAGAAATTTAAAATATTTTAAAAAAATTTCATGTTTCACTTATCAAAATATGCAGCAAGCATATTATAAACATAGATATTACTAATAGATTTAAGTAATTTTGAAGCGTATAAACAGAACAACTTCGTTGTAATTTCAAAAATAATGAATTTCAGGAGGTGTTTTCGAAAGTAATTATTATCGAATCAATTTTACACAATCGCGTATTTGAGCAAGCAAATTCAAGATAAAGAAATGAAGTTATTTATATTAAAATCTTAGATCCGTCAGTTTAGTCATTAGCCTATACTATTCGATGAAAGTTGGTCTAATTTTTCGATGTGTCGCCTTAACATTCATTGCTCTTCTCATGCACGCTCGCCGCTTTCTAAGGCATACAGCAACTTCTGATACCAATTTTGTCATGGTAGGTAAGTCTTGGTAAGTAAGTAAGTCTTCATAATAACATATATGTACACAAATCCGAAAATACTTTGTTTTTCTTTTTTTTTTATACTACGTCGGGAGGCATGCAAGCATACGGGTCACCTGGTGTAAAGCGGGCACCGTAACCTATTAAGTAGCACTAGCGCGATGCCTCCTCTGCTGCTTACACAGCAACTCCTTGGGAGCTTACAGGTGACCTCACTCACTCGCATGAACACAACAACCCTCAACGGAGTTATTATTTGACTGCGGTGTTCTGCGAGGTGGAGGTACTTCCCCAGACGGGCTGCCTTGATGCGCCCTACTTCTCTTAAAACATCCAGACCAAGACAGACAGACATGTTCATGCACACAAATGTTTGCCTTATGTGGGAATCGAACCCACAAGCGTTGTTGCCAAAGTCGCGTCATTCACGACTGAGCCACCGATCTGGAAGTTAGTGTAACATGCCAGGATGCGAACCGGAGACCTGTTAGTCACTAGGTCGATTCTTAACCACTAGGCTATCACTGCTTTAAATCTGCACTGCTTTCCATGTCTATACAAGTTATATAATTTCCGTTTCCAACGTGATCTGTACATATAAGTTAAGTACATATATAAACACGTCGTTCAGTGAGAGGTCGACTAGTACGGCCCTCCTCGCCCTCCCTGGCCGCTCGTTGTACGGGCTCAATTAGTGGGTGGTAAACAGAAAAACTGTGTCTTTGTTTGTACCTTGTCTAGACTAAACTTTATGTCTAGAAATAGTCAAATAAACGACTGTTCTTCCTTCACGTCATTTGATATAATGTAATTTACAATTTTACATTAATATAAATGATGAGGTTAGAAGCAGAGTTGGTCTGAAAGAGAGCGTCGGTGTTAAAATAAGAAGAGGCATGCTCCGTTGGTTCGGACATGTAGAAAGAATGCAGGATGAAAGAATGACAAAGCAAATATACAATGCAAAAGTGGAAGGATGTAGGAGCCGAGGAAGGCCAAGACTTACCTACCATGATCAGATTGGTTGTGTTCTATCAGAAGGTGATGTCAGGAGCCCTAGAAACCGGCGAGCGTGCATGAAAAGAGCAATGAATGTGAAAGAAGCGAGTGAGGTATGTAAGGATCGAGTCGCGTGGCGCTCCGTTCACTCTGCCTACCCCGTAAGGGATTTGGCGTGAAGTTATTAATATAAAGATATACTAAATATGAACTGTGCGGTTCACGAGAAGTTTTCTACCGAGAACTATTAAGTTGTGGAATGAGCTCCCTGCCGAGGTTTTCCCAAGGGACTACAGTATGGGGTTCTTCAAGAAAGGCGTGAAGAGGATCTTACAGGGTCGGCAACGCAAGAGTGACACCCCTGGTGTTGCAAATGCCCATAGGCTACGGTAACTGCTTACCATCAGGCAGACCGTACGCTTGTTTGCCACCTTAGTGGTATAAAAAAAATGAATATATAATTTATGTAATCTAGTTAACTATTTTAAAACGGCATACTGGATTTTATTATCAATATTTTTTTATCATATTTCTCGTCAAGTCCCTTTCGTGGTAGGCAGAGAGAATCGAGCTCCACATGACACAGTCCTTACACACCTCACTCGCTTCTTTAACAATCCTATCTCTTGTGATAATCGTGGTAGGCTTGAGACAAAGTGTAAACAAATAATACACAAGTATCCAAACTTACGTATCTTTACTCGGAGGTCAAGTTTTTCTGCATGATTTATGTATGTATAACGTCACGCGGCGTGAGCAGATAGACTAAGCGCCATGCGCGTCTCATGGCGCCTAGTGTCTCTCTCCTTACACATCTCACTCGCTTATTTAACATTCATAGCTTCTTCCTAGGGCTCTTGACATCAAGTCTTAATATGTTAATAACAGTCGCCTCGTTTGTAGGACACATTGAAATATGCTTGAAATACTTTTTCTTCGGCCAATTCAAGCACAATAACTCCTCCGTTCAAGTTCACTCAATTTCACCCAGAACAACGTTCTGACAACAGAAACTCAACAATTACAGAATACGGAAACGTAACTCTACTGTAAAACCTAATAAAAACAACAACTTTAACAAAAATAATTAATATATAGTGACCCGTGTGGCATAAGTAAAAAAAAAAGCGAATATAAACCGTATAAATGCAAAAGTTACAAATTATTCATACTTAGTATATATTAACTCTTCACCTTTATTGGGAACTATAATAAAGCGTCAAAGCTTTGAAATTCACTACGATAATAGGTCTTTTATAATGCCCACATTTATTAAACCTTCATAGAAAAATATTAGACGTACAGAGTATTCAAATTAACGACATGTATATATCTGCATTAGTAAAAAAAAACTACGGGAATTACCTTCGCAATTCTAGGACTAACTTTATAATATTTATTTATTTGCAAGTAACACTAAACATTTTACTGAACGTATTGCGTTTGATAAAAGTTTATTTTGTGATAAATGCGACACTTATATACAATACATATTTATGTACGTACGTCACTACCGCATAAAAAATGTACTATGTGCAGTGATACAATAGTCACGTGCAAAAATTCGTGCATAAACCGCGAAATGTCAAGAACATCATTTACATTGCATAATGTCCGTGCAAGTCACCTGATGTTTTGCTTTAGTTGACCTCTGTTTATGTATATCATATAATAAAAGAAAATGTATGCCAAACATGTTAAAAACAATATATAAAGGTAGACATACAACCATCCAGAACCTCATTTTAATTTAAAACTCCTAGTCCGGTCATAAATAACTGTTACAAATGAATATGCATTTTTATTTTAAAGAAGTAATGTAATCTTAATAAAATATATGTATATTATTATGGTAGTCGCAGATAAAAATACGAAAAATATTCTATTCGAAATGGCCAGCTTCAGTTTGATACAGGCCTTCAACCTGTGTGGCCACGAATCTATGAATTCACGCACTGTTTCGATGGGAAATTTATCCACTGCTTGCTCCAGAGATTTCTTAAGAGACACAATGTCGGCGTGTCGTTTCGAGCAGGCCGTGCCCTCTAAAACTGACCAGAATTTACAGTCTGCTGGAAAGTTACATTTTTAAAACGTGTATTGCTGAGACGTTCCACAACACGATCCAAGACAATCTCTTGGTACACTTTGTCTGAAGTCTTCACTCCTCTTTCACAAAAAGTCAAAATAATTTATGGCCAGACTAGTTATTTTCTACGTATTTAACATCTGGTTCAAAAAAGGAATCAAGATAGTGAATAATGTTTCTGTTATAGAATTTTAAGATCGTAGGAGGTGTTTAGATGTAAAACATAACTTACAAACGACAAGAAGGATACAGAATGTTTTTTGTGACACCCACTGTCCTGAACCTTTTATAGCAATAGTTTCCAACTCCTACAGCCGTAAAATTCCATTCGTGTAACTAGACAAAATGGTAATCGAAAACAAAACATATCATAAACGAAAATGGATACACAATCTATTTGTATTACAATTGGGAACACTGACGTAACGATAAACAGCGATGAGAAAAGCCAGTGTTTGTCAAAATTGAGGCAATATCAACGGCGCGGCAGCCGCGTCTGTCTTGTATCTGCTCTGAATATTTTTCGCGCCATCGCGACTCGTAAATGTTTACTGAAAAAATACAATCTAATATGTTTATTGTTTATGTTTCTGTAAAATCACGGGTAATAATCCCAGCTATTCGGCGGTGTGTGTGGTAGTCAGGCGTGCGATGGATCTAACGCTAAGAGGTTCCTTACAAATGATAGTATAGTACAAGGGCCATGTCTCGCTCCAGGAAATATCAATGTAATAGACACATGAGGAGGTGTGATTTTATTGCGGAAAGTGTCTGAAAAAAAAAGTGTGTGATTTTGCTGCGGGATGTCGAGAAGAAGAGGGGGTGAAAAGGGATGGACGCATGATATCATCTCATATGTACGTCGGACAAGCGACAGCTCGCCAATCAATGTTTGGACCCCCGATAAGTCAGAAAGAAAATCTTGCGCGTCTACATCCCTTTGAGTGACTCAGGTTTCGAGACGTGTTTTGCGCTTTCTTCGAATTCTCGTGGCGTTATTTATTTGACATTACCACCTCTATATACGGCTCTGACAACTCTTTTCTGGAAGAGCTTTGCTGGCCTTCTTGGGTTTCCGGTCTCTGGATCGTAGGATAAATTATTAGAAATTAACTTGCCTATGTGCTTAGTTCGTTTAATAACGCAGTCAGCAGAATTTTACACGTGACTACTGCGTGCTTAATCTATTTAGCTACTTTCACAGCTTTATATTCTACAATATTATATGAACGTATAACGCCTGTAGATCGTATTCGCAATGATGATATTAGAAACAGACTTGGTCTGAAAGAGAGCGACGGTGTTAAAATAAGAAGAAGTAAGTGCTCCGTTGGTTCGGACATGTAGAAATAATGCAGAATGAAAGAATGACGAAGCATCTATACAACGCAAAAGGAGAAGAATGTAGGAGCCGAGGAAGGCCAATACTTACCTACTATGACCAAATTGATCAGAAGGTAATGTCAGGAGCCTTAGAAACCGGCGACCATGCATAAGAAGAGCAATGAATGTTTAAGAAGCGAGTGAGGTGTGTAAGGATCGGGCCACGTGGCGCTGGGTTCTCTCTGCCTACCCCGCAAGGAATTTGGCGTGAAGTTGTAGACAGATAGATATAGATATAATATCATAGAAAACTATTCTAGTTTAACAGCTGCTCATATAGAACCAATTTATACGAACGTATTTTTTGAATGTATTTTGCAAAAGATAACTATTTGTGCCTATTCTCGAAAACGAGATAAAAATTCTTACAGTTATTGTTCCGCATATTTAGGATGAAAAATTGAATGATAAATAAAAATCTAACAATCCTTTTCAAAATTGAGCGATAGTACAGCTGTAAAACTGAAATGCATAGATAAGTTCCGTATGCGCCGCAGTATGCCGGATTGCGAAATCGTTTGTTGTAAATTGCATTCGATTCTACTTTAAATTGCTCTAAACAGTCCTTGCCTTGCTTGAATAGAGATTCGAGAACTTTTAACTTTTAAACTTCTTCTTGGACCTCTTTTCTCTACCAAGCCATTTCTGTTTCTATTATCTAAGGAAGTCACAGAACACATAGCATCATTAATACTTTGTATTGGTATTCAATTTAATATAACTTATGATAAATAATGGCCTAAGTTAGGTATAAAGGGTAATTGCAATTTTTATTGTACAAACTGATAAGAGATTATATAGAAGAAAGAAAGGAATATGCAACACGTAGGTGTACTTATCTCTCTAAAGGATATCTTTTATGTAATGTGTTTGACTAAATAATTTTTGGCTTTCCAATGATTGAAGCATGATAAAGGTATTGCGATCGGAATTTATTTCGATATTAGGAGATTTATGGAAGTGTATTTAAAAAAATATGTCAATCTGATTTGAGTTACTTTGACTTTATGTCAATTTGAATGGATCAGATTTGAAATTAAATTCTTAAACCGCGACAGTAGCTCCAGATTGATTTATCCTTGTTGCGAATTGAAGAACTGGATGCTACTGTGGATGTTCGATCTAATTATGACAAAATTGTCGTCGAAACTACAAAAAATCCCTCTTTACTTACGATATTGCAATCTAATTTCCGTCGGAATTAGCTTTAAGAGGCATTGAGGGGCAATCTATATCATTGTAGGGGGGGTTTTGTGTTTTTGTCCTTAATTTCTTTTGTAGATACAGTCACTTGTAATCAATCAATCTTCTTACCGCTATCCCGTTACCTAATCCATTAGAATTTGCGGGACTCGCTACCTAAGCCTAAGGATTTGGCAAAGATAGAGATTTTTACATGGGGCGACTGCCATCAGGCAGCCACAACCCCGACCTTTTTTTACGTAATGTCCCACGCCTTTAGAAATATAATATCTTGGAGGTACGTCACATAAAGATGTGTTCCGGTACGTCACAAAAGATGATACGAACCGGGAATCGGTAAGTTAACAGGCCTTGACTGACTGGCACTGTCTGTCCAACTGACGAGCTCGGTGGCTCAGTCGTGAATGACGACACTTTGACACGCTCGTGGGTTTGATTCCCACACAAGGCAAACATTTGTGTGTATGAACATATCTGTTTGTCTTGGTCTGGATGCTTTAAGAGCGCTTTGATGCGCCCTACCAGCCATGCAATTCTGTAATAGCAAACGTCCTTACATCCTCGGAAACATCGGCTGTTACAGCCTTGAACACAAAATTGCAATTCTTTGGTGTCGCTTTTCATGGTTGTGCGACACTAGCGCCGCAAGGCTGCGTTTGGAATTGGAATTCTACAAGGCAAACAGCCGTACGCGTACGCTTACAGCCTTATAGAATACCAAATAATTTAGCCGTGATCGCAGTAGACAATGTCAAACCTGTGACATCTGTGATCACAGCGACGCACACAGCCATTACGAGTCGCTTAGAGAATTGCATGGCTGGGCGCGTCTGTCAATAGCGCAATGTCTGGGGAACTTCCTCCACCTCACAGAAAACCGCAGCCAAATAATAATTCCCTGGAGGGTTGTTGTGTTCCTGCGTGTGAGTGAAGTCACCAGTAAGGTCCCAAGGAGTTGCTGTGTAAGCGGCAGAGGAGCCATCGCGCGAGTGATACTTAATATATCGCAAGCGTTAATAGGCTACGGTACCCGCTTTACATCAGGTATGCTTGTACCCGATGTAGTATAAAAAAAATGCTCGTCCTTTATCTTTTAAGCGTTCGTCTATAATCACATCTGTCTTTAAGTACAAGTTGCATGTTTAAATTTGTATTCAAGTTATCTGGCGGTGCTTATCGCCGGTGCTGACCTCCTCGTGTTATTTACATACGTTTGTTTGTATGGCACACATTTGTTCTGTGAGTTTCATTGCCAAGAGCATTTTTTATTACATATCTAGCAAATAATCAGAGTAGTTGCCTTGACTATCCGTGGAGGTCGCGTGTATGTTTGGTGCTAGCTAGATCTAGTGACGAATAGTTTTAACGAAATTTTATGTTTATCTGCAGTCTATTGAGATGAGACTTATTTATTAAATAAATAAACATTGTCGGACAAATTACACAGCGCCATCTAGCCCCAAAGTGAACGAAGCTTGTGTTAGGGGTACTAGACAACTGATGAACATACGTAAATACATTTTTTTTTTGTAAATACATACTTATTATACATAGAAAATACCCAGACCAAGACAAACAGACATGTTCATGCACACAAATGTTTGTATTGTGTGGGAATCGAACCAACAAGTGTTGGTGTCAAAGTAGCGTAACAGCGCGTTTCACCACTGCGCCACCGAGCTCGTTATTATAATTATTTACTTACCAAGACTTACCTATCAGGACCAAATTGGTCGGTTCTATCAGAAGGTAATGTCAGGAGCCCTAGAAACCGGCGAGCGGACATGAGTAGAGCAATGAATGTTAAAGAAGCGAGTGAGGTATGTAAGGATCGAGTCACGTGGCGCTCGGTTCTCTCTGCCTACCCCGCAAGGGATTTGGCGTGAAGTTATAGATTATACATTATTGATTCAATGTTGAAGGAATAAGAAACAAGGTTTAGTGCCAAAAATAATTTACTTTTACAGAAAAGAAAGACCAATTTCAAGAAACACATAATTATATGTTCAAATATCACAATAGTACTTCCAACCAGGTAGATCTCAAGATAAACATGGGCAATACTAAGATCAATGAAAAAATGGTACATTTCAATGAATCGTTCAACTAGCCGTCGTTTTCTCATTGGTTCAGCTTTGTTAATAGGTAACAATAGTATAATAATTAACTTTTACAAAAAATGAAAATGGACCTCAAGAAACACAAAAGTAACACAAGTTGACAAAAAGCAAAAATTATTGTTTTATACAACAACTAGTTACTCGACCCAGCTTCGCATGGGTGATCCATTCGTTACTAAACTTCACAGGATCACCTGCTGGGCTAACTTGAAGATTCACTAAAAATTTCATCAAAATCTGCCCAAACATTCATTTTTATATATATATGTGTATATATATATATATATATATATATATAGATATAGAGATATATATATATATATATATATACACACATCAAAAGTGTCTAGGGATCAAGCATTTTTATGCGGATTTCTTGAGATTGAGATGTGGCTTTGTAATAAAAAAATATATAAAATATATAAACGTATACGACACTGGAGAACCCCTGGACGCCAACAGCGATTAAAATCCTGCCAGGAAGTCCATCCTTATAGTGGTGGAACCATCATGGTATGGGCGGGTATTTGGATCGGCGGAAGAACTGAGTTGATTTGGATCAGAGGCAACCTCAACGCTCAAATTTATGCTGAGACGATTGTATCAGACGTCATCGTTCCTCTACAAGTGCAAATCGGTCCCTTATTTCAGTTAATGCATGATAATGCACGACCGCACACCGCAAGAGTTGTAAGACAGACTCTCGCCGCAGCTAACATCAATGTCATGCCCTGGCCTGCTCAGTCGCCAGACTTGAACCCGATTGAGCATGCATGGGATATGCTACAGAGAAGAGCTCTGCCGAATATGGAGGGTATCCAGTCGCAAGAAGACGCAGGGATTCATTTGCTTAAAAGTATATTCGCGGCATGGGAAGGTTCGCAAGATGCCTTGGGAATTTTCTGTGATCTGTCTAAAGCGTTTGACTGCGTGCACCATGACACTCTTGTCAGAAAATTACACCACTACGGTATCAGGAACAAGGCTCTCGAACTTCTGTCTTCTTATCTGGGCAATAGGATACAGAAGGTCGATGATAATGGTAAAAGATCTTCGGGGTCCCCTGTAGTCATGGGAGTCCCACAGGGGTCAATTCTAGGTCCATTCTTATTTTTAGTATATATAAATGACTTACCTTATTATGTAAAGGATAAACATGAGATTGTATTGTTTGCGGATGATACCTCTTTGACATTCAAAATTAATAGACAGTTAGGTAATTATGACGAAGTTAACGATGCTCTCTCTAAAGTTATGCATTGGTTTAATGTTAATAATCTGCTTTTAAATGATAAAAAGACTAAAGTAATTAAGTTCTCAACACCTAATGTAAGACAGGTGACTACCAATGTACATGTTAATGGAACTAATTTAGCCCCTGTGGAGACAACTGTGTTCTTGGGTATAACAATTGATTCCAAACTACAATGGGGCCCACAAATTGAAAAATTATCAGGAAAACTAAGTTCTGCAGCCTATGCAGTGAAAACTATTAGACGGCTCACTGATGTTGATACGGCTAGAATAGTTTATTTCAGCTACTTTCATAGTATTATGTCATACGGAATTCTTCTTTGGGGTAACTCCGCGGACATTAACACCATCTTTTTATTGCAAAAGAGAGCCATAAGAGCTATCTACAAACTTGGTCCCCGTGAGAGCCTTAGAGAAAAATTCAAAGAAATAAATATTCTAACAGTCGCATCGCAATATATCTATGAAAATCTTTTGTATGTCCATAAAAACATAGACTCATTTTGTAAAAAGAGTGATACTCATAACATAAATACTAGATATAAGCATAATCTTGTGTTACATGCAAGCCGTCTCCACAAAATAAGTAATTCTTTTATGGGGCAATGTATACGGTTCTATAACAAACTTCCCAGCAATATAAGAGAATTGTCAATAAACAAGTTTAAAACTACTATTAAAGCCAAATTGTGTAGCAGGGCATATTATAAAGTATCTGACTATATTAATGATAAAAATGCCTGGGATTGAGTCGATCCAATTATAATGTAATTAATAAATTATGTAAATTTGTTTGGATACCAAAAGAGGGATGCCTGAGTTTTTTGGCAGTATTTTTATCAGTGCTCACCTAGTCATGAACTGCACGGTAGGGAAAAAAATTGTGACGATTCCAAACAAATGTAGCCATTTTTACGGAATAAAAAGATTTTGACTTTGACTTTGACTTTGACCTTTTTTTGTTGTTGCAACGAACATGGGCGGCCATTCCACAGCGTGATGTGGATGAACTCATTTTGAGTATGCCAAACCGATGTTCTTGTGTTGTTAGTGTTCGCGGTAGAAACACGGATTATTAATTGTTTAAGTTACCCAATAAAATTTTAAAGAAAACTGTTATTTCAGTCTTTTTTTCGAACTTTAATGTTAGTGGTTCAAATGTCAAAAATCCCTTTATTATGAAAATGGCAAATTTCTTTATTAATGCAAAGGTGACTTGGTTTATCGTTACTGTAGACAAACGAAAACACTTTATTTGATGAATCCTTAAAGAAAATTTTAATTAATATCAATCAGGAGAAAAGTTATTGCAAAAATATATGTTGATCCCTAGACACTTTTGATGATATATATAGATATAGATTTAAAACGTACCTGTTGTCTGTACCTTTCAAACATCACCTGACACTGTATAAAAATAGCCGTCAAGTGCGAGTCCGACTCGCGCTCTGAGGGTTCCGTAAAAAAAATATTTTCGCAAATTATTGTTGAAAAAAAGTTTCTTTTGTGATGGAGCTACAAATTTATGGTTTTCGGATTTTTTCCTATACTTGTGCTTCTACCTAATTTTCATGATTCTAGGTCAACGGGAAGTACCCTATAGGTTTTGATACCCTTGCGAGTGTCCAAAATATGCGCATAAACGAGGCATAAACAGCCGTATCTTTTGATTGCGTTGACTTAGAAGTTTATTTTTTTCACTGCTCGAAAGGATTACAGACCTGAGTATTTGATATTAATTGCAGCTTGATAGCTCCTCCCGTTCCTAGAAAAAGGTTTTGATAGACAGACAGACACACAGAGAACAAAGTAATCCTATAAGGGTTCCGTTTTTCCTTTTAAGGTGCGAAACTCTACAACGTTGGAAGACATACAATCATACGGCCCACCTGATGTAAAGCGAATATCGCAGCCTATGAACGCTTGTAATATATTAAGTGTCACTCGCGCCTACCAACTTTGCTGTTAACACAGCAACTCCATAGGAGCTTACTGGTGACCTCGCTCATACGCAGGAACACAACAACCCTCGAGAGAGTTGTTATTTGTCTGTGGTTTTCTGTGAGGTGGAGGTACTTACCTATACTGGCTGCTTTGATACGCCTTACCTCTCTTAAAACATCTAGACCAAGACAAACAGACATGTTCATGCACACAAATGTTTGTCCTGTTTGGGAATCGAACCCACGAGCGTTGTTGTCAACGCCGCGTCATTCACGACCGCGCCACCGAGCTCGGTGTCGATAGATGACAGTCGTTAAGTCAAGTCAGTGATCTTCGGGCGGCTTGAGACCACTGGCCTCCGCCAATCCGCAGTCCAGCAGCGTAGTTTAGGTCTAAATCCCTTCGGTTGAAGGAAGACCCGTGTCCCTGCAGAGAGATGAATTAGGGTGGGTGTAGTAAGTAGTAGTAGGTATACTGGCTGCGCTCGGCATTGCCCAACTAGTCATACATACAAGAGAGGTAGGGCGCATCAAAGCTAACCCGTCTGAGGAAGTACCTCCACCTCACGGAAAACCGCAGCCAAATAACAACTGACTGGAGGGTCGTTGTGTTCCTGCGTGTGAGTGAAGTCACCAGTAAGGTCCCAAGGAGTTGGTGTGTAAGCAGCAGGGGCGGCATCGCGCGAGCAATACTTACTATATTACAAGCGTTAATAGGCTACG
Organism: Pyralis farinalis; assembly: GCA_947507595.1. Lineage (NCBI taxonomy): Eukaryota > Metazoa > Arthropoda > Insecta > Lepidoptera > Pyralidae > Pyralis > Pyralis farinalis. Next base: position 1,323,025 of record OX382268.1, on the reverse strand, counting down.
GTAAACTACTTTACATCAGGTAGGCCGTACGCTTGCATGACTCCGACGTTAAAAAAAAAATATCGGCATTAAATAAACTATCAGTGTATAATGGAAATCCAACGTTGTTAATTATCAAACAATTGTAAGTTCATACGTGCATATAATTGCATGTTGGTACTCGTAATTAAATTTCATTGGTTTGTTTGCGGACACATGTTTGTTGATTGGTCGTTTGTTCTGATGTTACATCAATTACTTCCAATGGCTGATAACGAAACGAGAGAGTATATTAATTGTAGTATCGTAGCAATTATTTTAAATCAATGTTTTTTAGGGTTCCGTACCACAAAAAACGGAACCCTTATGGGATCACTTTGTTGTCCGTCTGTCTGTCTGTCGTCTGTCAAGACCCCTTTTCTCAGGCATGGGCTCAAAGCTCGTCAAAAACGTCAAAACCGAGCCCGTCCGGGTCTAGGTGATTTAAGAGTGGCAGGGTGCATCAAAGCAGCCCTTCCGGGGAAGTATCTCCACCTTACAGAAAAACTGTAGCCAAATAACAACTATCTATTCTTGTGTTCATGCGTGTGAGTGAGGTCACCCGCGAGCTCTTAAGGGGTAGCTGTGTTAAAACAGCACATCACACGAGCACGGCACATCGCGCGCGTTATTCTTATTATATTGCAAGCGCTCATAGGCTACGATTATCGCTTTTCTTTGTATGCTTGGATACCACCAGACATACGAAAAAAAATATTTTAGTTTTTATGTTTTGGCCTTTTACGTCATAAAGATTTACCTTTCAATTACTTTATACGAGACTAGCGGACCCGCCAGACGTTGCCTTGGCTGTCCGAAAATAAAAACAATAAATCCTGTAACCCGATTACAGCGCCACCTACCTGGTCCAATTGTGAATCTAAACCATTCTCGAATCCCCTTGAACACACACAAAAAAATTCATCAAAATCGGTCCAATCGCTTAGGAGCTGTTCAGTCACATACACACGTACAGTAGAATTATATATATATGAAGATTAGCACACTACAGTTCGTAGTTGTAGATTGGACAAGTATTTGGCCGATCTATTCCGGCCACACTCTTAAATATTAAATACAGTGAAGCAAACGGCTGGACGGACCACATTCAGTGCTTTTAGGTCAATTACTGCACTCATTTGCTAGCTGTACTGTTTGGGAAAATTACATTTTAATTTAGTTAAATTTCAAGTTTTAGATTTGTTTTAGGTAAAGTATTATTATTTTAGATTTAGTTATTAAATTTTAGATGCAATTTAGTTTTAGTTTTATTGCGTATTTATTTAATTTTATTTAACATTGATGTCCGAAAAGTAATATTTAGTTAAACTAGCTAGGAGATAATGAAACATCATTTTTTATACAATATTGGGGCGCATTATAACCAATCCTAAGATGTAAAGTATCGTAGTCTATAAACGCTTGCAACACAGGGAGAAGCTCACGCGTTACGTTTTCTGCTAACACAGCTACTACTAAGCTTACATATAACCTTATTTACTCGCAGGAAAGGAAGGAGCTCGATGGCGTCGTTGCGCGCGTCATTCTAACCAAACACGCAGGTTAAGCAACGTCGACCGCAGCCAATCTATGGATGGGTTTATCTATCTCGAGTTTCTCCGTGCTCTCCCTCCGAGGGCACGTTAAGCTGTTGTCTATAGATGACAGTCGTTAAGCGAAGTCAGTGGCCCTCGGGCGGCACACACTCACAACACTGGCCTCCGCCAATCCGCATGTGAGCAGCGTGGTGGAGTATGATCTAAAACTCTTCGGTTGAAGGGAGACCCGTGTCTCTGCAGTGGGATGAGTAAGGGTTGATGTAATGTGACTCGCAGGAATACAATAACCCTACAGGAGTTGTTGTATTCTGAGTGTTATGAGTTCTTGATGAGCTCAGCGCAGCGGTTAGTAATGCTACTTTGACACCAACGCTCGTGGGTTCGATTACCACACACGACAAACTTTTGAGCTGCGCATGAACATGTCTGTTTTTGGTATGGGTCTTTTTAAGAGAGGTAGGGTGCTTCAAACCTGCTCGTCTAGGGAAGTAGCTCACAGAAAACTGCAGCGAAATGACAACTTCTTGTGACTGAGGTCACCAGTAAGCTGCACACAGTAACTCTTTAGGAATTTACTGGTGACCTGTAGCAGTAAAAGCGGCATTACGTGAGTGATACTTAATATTTTGCAAACATTCATAGGCTATGGTAACCGCTTTACATCAGGGTCCCGTGTGCTTGTGTGCCTTCTGACGTATGGAAAATAAGCTTAACGGCATCGGAACGTTATGTAAAAAAATACATACATATTATCACGCCTGTCTTTCTTATGGGGATAGGCCTGCGTAGAGACTATGGAACACCGAGGCACTGGATCCAAACACAACTCTCTCTCGCTTCTTCCACACTTATCAACTTCTTCATGCATGCTCTTCGGTTTCAGGTGCTTTTGATTTGGCCCTTTTTCAACATATCACCAATTTGATAACAATACAATACACTTTATTGCACCAAATAAGACAAATGTACATGAAGTAAACATTAAAACACAAAAGGCGGTCTTATCGCAAAGCGATCTTCCAGACAACACTGAGGTAGACGAAACGATAATGACACGGAACAGAGGCGCATAAACTACTTACATATTCACTACATATATAAATGTATACATACACCCACACACACACATAAATGTACACACATACATAAACATAATATAAAAGTATATTCGCAAGCATAATCTAATAAAAGTTATTACGTAATCAGGCGTCATAACAGAAATGAATAGAGAAAGATTATAGACAGGTAAAGATAAACAGAGTCAAGATAGTGATAGTGAGCTTTTACAAGGTTTTTGAATGTCGATAAGGTTTGAGCACGTCGAATATATAATGGCAGAGCCAATTTGATCCAATTTGATCTACATTTGTTTGTCTAGGGCGGTCCCTGTTGATATCTTCGTTCTTTCTTGCCCGATACCTTTCTTTCGTAACTCCTTTATCATACATTCATTTCTTGGCGGAAAAGCGGCCTACGGGTAATGAGAGATTAATACTCAGATCATAGGCATGCTCATGGACACAACCTTTCGCGGTAATCGACTCACGAGCATTGCTCCTAAAGTAACCACACCCCCATTGGGCTCGTCGTATTTAATAGTATTGTACTATGTGTAGATAAAACCAAATCCTCAGCAGTGGGAAAAGTTGGTAATATTATTGTAATATAGAAGTTAAAACCAGCAGGGGCGGGGAAAGCGGCAGTTTTAAGAGAGGTTGAGCGCATCAAAGCAGGCCGTCTGGGGAAGTACCTCGACCTTCCTTTCCTTTCTGCGTATGAGTGAAGTCATAACTAAGCTCCTAAGAAGTTCCTGTGTTACCAGCAGAGGTGGTATCGCGGGAGTGATACTTAATGTATGCATCAGGTGGGCCGTACGCTTGTATCCCTACCGATATTGTATAAAAAACATAAAGTGGTGATAGGATTTTTTGCAACATTCTTGCTTGTATGCAACGTGTTCACACAAAAAGCAATCGTACCACGCCGGATCATACCCGCTTTTTGTGTGTCAGATTCCATACAAACAAGAATGTTGCAAAAAATGCTATCTCAGATCACTTTTTTTCTACAAGGTCGGGAGGCATTAATAAAAATCCCCCTACCCGATCGTGGCCGGTATTCTGCCTTTCCCGCCCCTGTGTGTTTTGCCCTCTGTATTATAATTCTCATGATATATGAATGAATGAATGAATGAATGAATGAATGAAAATCTTTATTTACTGAATAAGGGTACAGATAAGATGTTCATATATGTATAATACAGTGAAAACCATACATATTCTGCCGAATATATCAGCATGTAAATTGTAATTTGATTTAAAATATTAGTTTAACAGAACATATTTTCTTGGAATAAGTGCAAATAATTTAACAATATGTCATGAATAATTAAAATAATTCTTACATTGATAATAAGTTTCGTGATATTATGTCAGTTTTAAAATTTTACGTCCATTTATCGATCAAATAATCATTTACTGTATAATAACATTTTGTCATTAATGTATTGAAAATTTCTTTTTTAAATATACGTGTGCGTAATGTACTAAATCTTTCAGGCAATCGATTGAAAATTTTTATGGCCATATTGTAAGCATTATTTTGAAAGATTCTTAATTTTTGAGTAGGAACTTGGAGTTTATTCCCATGTCTTGTTCTACTGCCGGGCATGTCACGTTTTTTAGGGAATAGGTCAGGATATTTTGCCACGAAGATGCAGGTTTCATAAATATATAAACATGGGAGTGGTAATATATTTAGTTTTTTAAACAGGGGTTTGCATGTATCCGTATAATAAGCGCCACAGATTGCTCTAACACAACGTTTTTGTAGTTTAAATACCTTATCGAAATCTACCCCGTTTCCCCAAATCACTATACAGTATCTTAAAACAGATGAGATATATCCATGATAAGCCGTCAGAGCTGCTTTTAAGCCTACGGTATCTTTTATTCTTTTTAGAGCGTAGACAAACCTGTCGAGTTTTAAAATAATTTGATCAATGTGAGTGTCCCATTTTAAATTTTTGTCAAGGTGCAAGCCTAAGAATAATGATTTGTCGACTTGATTTATCACGAAATTTTTATGTAATATATGTAATGTTGGTGGATTGCTATTATAAGTATGAAATTCTATTACTTTGGTCTTGTCTATGTTCATTTTTAAATTATTTTCATCGAGCCAATTTGTAATCTTAATTAAAGTATTATTAATCATTGTGTTGTAGCTACCTGCATCCTTAGTCGCCTTACATAATATAGAAGTATCGTCTGCGAATAGGATACATTTTTGATCTGTGACTTTAGGTAGATCATTAACATAAAGCAAAAACAAAAATGGAGCCAAAATGCTACCTTGGGGGACAGAATATTTGTTTTGCGTTTTGAATTCCGATCTTGTGCATATTTTATGGTTGTCAGTTAGTGAAATGATCTCTACACATTGATTGCGATTATTGAGGAAGCTCTTTATCCAGTCCAATGGTTTACCCCTGATTCCGTATCGTGAGAGTTTATCCAATAATTTGTCATGGGAAACAAAGTCAAATGCTTTGCTTAAATCTAGTAACAAAGCGGTAATTGGAATCCCCTCGTTAAGACTCTCTGTGACGTATTTAATAAAGTTAAAGCAAGCTAGAGCCGTTGAGCTATGTTTTATGAAACCATACTGTTCTTCAATGAGTATATTTGAATTCATTATGAAACTATTCAGTTTTTCAAGCATAACTTTTTCTAAAATTTTTGCCAGGACAGGACCTAGTGTAATTGGTCTATAATTATTCATCTCACAGCGTTGACCTTTTTTGTATAAAGGTTTAACGACATAATATTTTAGTCTATTAGGAAATATTCCTTCTGATAGTGAAGAATTGGTTATGTGAGCCAAGGGCCGAGCTATATATACGGCACACTTTTTTAATATCTTTACGTTGATCTCGTCATATCCTGTTGAATTCGAATTTTTAAGTGATAATATAATTTTTAAAATGTCGTGCTCATTAACAGGTGTTAGATACATACTACTGGGATTTTGTGGGATATCAGATTGAGGGAATTTATTTGATTGATAGATGTCATTTGTCAAATTTATAAAATATGAATTAAAAATGTCACAAATAGTTTTTGGGTCTGAATATGTTTTATTATTATGCTTTATAGATTTTATCTCGCTTTCTTTAATAGTGTTTGCTGTTTTACTTCTTATTAGTTTCCAAGCTGCTTTACAAGTATTTTTTGATGTGGAAAGGAATCGCGTATTTGCTATTTGTTGTGCCTTATGTAGACATTTTTTTAATATTTTTGCATATTTTGTGTATTTATATTTATTACTTTGTTTATTAGAAGAAGATAGGTGATAATGTAGGTAGAGACGTCTCTTTTGTACACAGCATTTTTTTAGATTTTTCGTAAGATAACGCGTTTCAAACGAATTGCTTTTGATTCTTACGCGTATTTTAGGGAAACATAAATTATATAACAATAAGAATAGGTCATGAAATACATCAAATGCCTTATTCGTTGATTTCTCTGCATATACTTCTTGAAATGAAAGTCGTGATATGCAATCAATAAACTTTCGAACGTTATCTTCATTACAGTCTCTTTTTGTTTCCAACCAGTAAGTGGATTGCGGTTTAGAATAATTCTCTATTTTGAAAGATAGGCTTTGCGCAGTTTCATGGTCAGATAATCCGAGATAATGTAACCTTCCATGTGCATCAACTATATTGCTTACCAAAAGATCTATGCATGACTTTTTTCTGGTTGCAGAAGTAATATGGCTAGTAAAGTTATTGTTAGAGAGTATTGAGTTTAATTCACTAGTATATTTATTGTCAACAAGTGTATTTAAGTTCCAGTCACCACATAAGATAATTTTCTTTTTTCTTTGTTTTGATACATAGTTGGCTAATGACTGAAGTTCCTTTAAAAAGACATTTGGTTTAGTGACTGGGCTACGGTATATGCATATAATTATAAGATTTATACCAATAATTTCGGTTCCACAACATTCAAAATGTGTGTGTATAGGATTTAATGCACAGTCGAGGTTTTTAAAATGCAAATTATTTTTGATTAGAATGGTGCTACCTCCCCGAGATATTTCCGGGCGTGAAAAGAAAGAAGCTATTTTATAACCTGGGATGACTAAGTTAAATTCTCTACCACTTTTTAGAAATGTTTCAGTTAAACATATTACATCAACCTCCCCTATGTCTTTAGTAAGATTGTCTATAGCAATTTTTAATATAATCTTGCTTACTTAAGGCTCCGGCTATATTTTGATGGACTAATGTAAAAGTTCTCGTGTTAATTTCCTTAATTACGAAAAAATGTATTTGTTGATGGTGCTATTGGCGTTTTATTTTTATTCGATAATGTAGCAAACATGTACGGAATAGTGCCCTTCTTTAACTGTTGTTTATTATTAAAGTTATTTAGGTTTTCGATTACTTGGGCAGCATTTTTTTTCTTTATTTTGTCAAACATATATGGAATAGTCCCTTTTTGTAAAAGTATGTTAGAAAAACCGTGGGTTTTTGTTTTTAGGTTCAGTGTTTTGCTTTCATCACATTTATTTTGTCGTCTCAAGAAGTAAGTAATCTTCCGATCTAAAAACTCGGCCTTATATTTCAAAAAATCTATTTGAATATTAATTTTTTTACATAATTGTTCACTCAACATGTTCATGTATTTATAGTGATTAGTACGTAGCCAAATTTTTGGTGTTTCAATAAACATGCAGTTAGAGAAATTAGTAGTGAGTAATTTAATATTGTAATTTAAAAAATTTACGTTAAGATTGCCATTGTATATTACATTTGTAAACAAGACTCTATAATTTCTCAGTTTGTGTAGGCTTTTGCACACTTCAGAAAACAAAATATAAGGATTTTTGTCATTTGCACCAAGTCCAATAATTACAATATCATTAGATTTCAGGTTTGGCAAAATAGTGTCACAGCTATTGAGAATATCCAAAGACGTAGCAAAAGGCTTAATCATGCTTGTTATATTATAAGTATCATTCCACTTATACATATAATGTTGATCACACACGTGCACGCCGGTCGGGTTGTCTGTATATTGCCTTCATTTCTCAAGAGGGCTGCACCAATAAATCGCAGGTCACGATCCCTCGGCCCTCAGTACACGCTTGCAGTACTCCCCCCTCCCAGAGCCGCGGCCGAGGTGCAGCGTGTAATTAAAAATTAATAAACGTATGCTATCGAATCCGAAGAATACATATATTATTAAGAATACAAATATTATAATGAATTTTGCGTTACATTTACGTAATAAAATCACAGACTTTTTATAAGAGGTAGGGCGCATCGAAGCAATGTAACGTCAATGTCACGTTTTTCTGGGGAAATACCTCCACCTCACAGCAAACCGCAGCCAAATAACAACTCCCTAGAGGGTTGTTGTGTTCCTGCGTGTGAGTGAGAGCACCAGTAAGTTCTTAAGGAGTTGCCGTGTAAACAGCAGAGGTGGCATCGCGCGGGTGATACCTAATGTATTACAAGTATTCATAGGCTACGGCAACAGCTTTCTATCAGCTGGACCGTATGCTTGTATGCCTTCCGACGTTGCATTAAAAAAAATATACAATTTGCGTGCTTATTCCTGTGTTATTTATTATTATTAGTTCACTATTCATATTGAGTAGCCAATCAAGTCTTATAAGCAGTTAAGACACTTTCTAATGCGTCCTGTGGGACACTATTTATGAAAAGCTCGCTTTGAAAACTTGGTTTCTAACAAGCAGAATGAGCGTTACTTCATTTGTATCAACAGTATTTGCTTACTATAAATGCAATTATTTATAATTATTTAGTGCAATAATCGAGTATTAAAAGCAGTTCAGATACTTTCTAATACTTGTGCTGTGAGGGTGTTTTGAAAGGCTCCCTTTGAAAACTTGATTTATAACAAGCACAATGGGCGTTAATTTATCATTTTGAGTAATAGTCCGTATTTTTCTAGAATAATATCAAATGACGTGCCTAATTGATGGCTCTGTACTGTAAGTATGTTTTGAAGCTAAGGTATTTTATTTATTGACTAAATTAGAAGTTTTTGGCACGATTTTATTACGGTTTAAGTTTCTTTTTATACGCAATTTTATCTAACCTGCTTTGTGTGCTTCCGCCACCAATTAGTTCATGCGGCCTAGCGCCGGCCGGCCCCCACCCACTACTGTTAGTACGTGCAACATGCCGACGCTGCCATGGCTGCTCCGGTAGTCTCTGCCTCGGCTGCTGCGGTCGTCCGCCATCTGGAACAGAATCTGCATGCCCCCACCACCACCGTCGCTGCCACGACTGGCCTGGTCGTCGCTGCGACACATGTTTTGCCTCTCCACGAGGCATCTTCAGGCGTTGTAAACGTTAATCGTAAGAATAACATGCTACAAGTGACAAATCTATCACAGTGCCGTCCCTTATATTGAATTGAGGGTGGGGGTGGATGGTGTGAGCGAAAAGATATTTAATAGTGGGGAATGGTTTACGTCAGTCTGTTTGTTCATGAGAGTAATTTTAGAATTTTTATATTTGTTAATTGCTAATTGTTCCCTAATATTTAGTTTTAAACCTTTGACTATGATGTGTAAAATTTGATATGTATTAGTGGGGGATAAATTATGTCCTTTGTCTATGAGATGCTCGGCGAAGTGTGTTAGTTATATATATATACATATATGTAACAGACTAATGTACGCGGTTCCATACATATATATATATTTCGACAAATAAATACACTGCGAGTTTGTCATACCTGGGAAAAATCACTGACAAAATGGTTCACATATTTAGAAAAAATAACATACATGTTGCTCTCAAATCCCGTAATTCACTCAAATCGCTTTGTAACACTAAAGATAAAAACCCGCCCAATAAAAAATCCGACGTCTATAAGCTGTTCTGCGATGAATGTGAACACGTTTATATCGGTCAAACTGGTCGTAATTTTCAAACACGATTTCATGAACACGTATCGGCGTATAAAAACAATCGCCCAGAAAGGTCACACTTCGCCGAGCATCTCATAGACAAAGGACATAATTTATCCCCCACTAACACATATCAAATTTTACACACCATAGACAAAGGTTTAAAACTAAATATTAGGGAACAATTAGAAATTATCAAACATAAAAATTCTAAAATTACTCTCATGAACAAACAGAGTGACGTAAACAACTCCCCACTATTAAATATCTTTTCGCTCACACCATCCACATCCACCCCCACCCTCAATTCAATATAAGGGACGGCACAGCGATGGATCTGTCACTTGTAGCATGTTATTCTTACGATTAACGTCTACAACGCCTGAGGATGCCTCGTGGAGAGGCGAAACACGTGTCGCAGCGACGACCAGGCCAGTTGTGGCAGCGACGGTGGTGGTGGGGACATGCAGATTCTGTTCCAGATGGCGGACGACCGCAGCAGCCGAGGCAGAGACTACCAGAGTAGGTTAGATCAAATTACATGTAAATTTGACTTTCGTAAAATAACGCCCAAATCTATTAACTATTCTTTTTACAACGTCGGGACGTATACAGGCATATGCCCAATTGATGTAAGGCGGTTTCCATAGCCTATAAACACTTGCAATATGCGATACCACCTCTGCTGCTAACATAGCAACTCCTTAGGAGCGTACTCAGTTTATAAAATAATCGTAAATACAGTCCATACCGGCAAAACCTTAACCTTGTTCTGACCTGAACACCAAAACTGGAATTAAAAAACAGTACACAAACGTACCAACAAAATTATGTGAATGAACCTTTTACAGTACAAAACTTAAATCTCTAAGCAGTTTGCCTTTACTTAACAACAAATTGCATTTCACGAGCCACTGGTCTCAGCTTTGACTTTATATTTATTATACTATTTATACTCCCTAATTCTCTCCTAAACACTCTTTCCAAGTTTTGGGTTTAATCCAAGCGAGAGTGGAACAAACAGAAATAAATATAAAAATAGTTGTTGGACGGGAACCAAGTGGAATAAAACAAATAAAGGTGTTTCCAAAGCTTGTATTTGACGCATTTTATTTAGGAAGTTCTATTTTTCGATTGTTGCACACGGGTGAAATTTCTGTGAAAGATGACCAATATTATTTAAAAGGAGAAAAGGTATTTTTGTGGTTTAATATCTGTAAAATAATACGTTGAACGTTTAGATAAATTAAAGCTTTAGTGATATTATATTTCACGATACGTCCCTTGCGAGGTAGCCAGAGAGAAACGAGCTTCTTAAGAGAATTGAATTGAATTGCAGGTGCCTCTTCTTATTTTAATACCGACGCTCTCTTTCAGACCAATTATGTTTCTAACAGCATTACTGCGAATTCGGTCTACAAGCGTTACGCCACAAATTTTGCTGGTATAATAGAAAACACCTTTTGTATCGTTCTTACATATCACTTTCCTTCATGGTAAAAATATAAACATAATTTGTACGAACGCCTTATAAATAAATTTATTACAAGAGGCACAGCAGTACTTGCGCCAAGTCGATAGTCTAAATACTGAAGTGGTACAGCAGTAGCGTTACAAGTCTAAACCCCGGCCGCCCGCCGCCCCTGCGCACGCCCATCGTTTCGACCCCCGACACGTGAGATTTCGATAGACTAAATACTAAAGTAGTAGCGACACAAGTCTAATGGAATTTGATTGCGCAGGCTCTCTGGGGGAATAATAAAAAGAATATGAATTGAAATTAAAAGGATAGCATACTATGCAGTTACAAAGAGGCTTATTGCCTGAATCCTCAGGTTGTGGCGTAAACTCCCTGCCGAGGTTATCACTAAAGCAGTGTATTTCAATGTGGGTCACGACCCTCTGAGGGGTCGCGAAATCTCTTTAAGGGAGTCGCTGTTTGAGGTATTGCCGCTATTGCCTTTCCGTAGAGACGTTTGGCAACGTAGACGAAATTAAGAGCCGAGTGGTACATGACTCAGACTTTACACACCTCTCTAACTTCTTTAACATTAAGAGGTATTTTCATGCACCCTTGCCAGTTACTTTCACCGCAGTCAAATAACAACTCTCTGGAGGGTTGAAGTATTCCTGCGTGTGAGTGAGGTCACTAGTAAGCTCCTAAGGAGTTGTGTTGTTAGCAGCAGAGGTGGTATCGCGCGTGTTATATACTTAATGTATTACAAGCATTCATAGTCAACTAAAATCACTTCACAATCAGGTGGTCCGTATGCTTGTGTGCGTCCTGATATCACATAAAAAAAAACTAAGGCTCCTGACATCATACAATCATATGGACCACCTAATGTAAAGTGATTACCGTAGCCTATGAACTGTGAACAGAACACATTCTATACAAGAAGTATTGCACGCGCGTTGCGTGCTGATTATATCAGCACGCAAGTAAGTCAGTAATTTTAAGAGAGGTATAGGAAATATTATGTCCTATACCTCTCTTAAAATTACCTGGACTAAGGCAAACCTATATGTTGACACACACAAATGATTATCTTTTGTAGGAATCGATTCCACGAGCTTCATTTCGTTTTCGAAACAGCCATTTTTCATTTGATCACGATGTAAAACCATTCAAATTCATAACTTCGAGAAAAAATGTCCCGCAGACTTGGCCAACATTACATGAAATATTTTTGATTTGCGTGTCATGGTGCCGCTAAGCATTAACATTCGTTCTTTTGTTATCGTCGCGTTGTTCCGGGACACGTGTACAGATCACTCTTGCGTATGATACTTGTGCGGTTTCTTTGTCATCCTACGTTTAACTGACTGAAGCTTCGACGCGTTGAATTTTAAATAGGATTCGTGGCGTCCTACATCTTGTTCTTAAAATCACGATTCTTTGTTCCATTTTGTCATAACAGAGAACAAACGTACCATCTTTTTTATTCATAAAGTTAGTTGGGTTTGTTTTTGAGCCCTGATAGAACAGTATAAAAGAACTGAAATCGTATGTACATGCAATTTGATCAAACCTGCTTTGTGTGCTTCCGCCACCAATTAGTTAATGCGGCCTAGCGCCGGCCGGCACCAACCCACTACCGTTGGTAGATGCAACATGCCGATGCTGCCATGCCTGCTCCGGTAGTCTCTGGCTCGGCTGCTGCGGTCGTCCGCTATCTGGAACAGAAACCGCATGCCGTCCTTATGCTATTCTTATGTGTTGATGAAGTCTGACGGCAGTTGCTCTATATAAAAATCAGTATCTACGCCCAATATTTAGGCTCAGGCTGCAGACTGCGCCAATACTAATGGATTCTATATAAACGGATAACGCTAGAAAGAAGAAGACGAAAGGTAAACAGGTTTGCGCTAGTGACGCAAGTCGTTATTTCAGATAACAGTTTCGACACGCCAGTAATTCAATAGCCCACGTCTGTTACTGATAAAACAATCACGTGGTATTATATTCCTTGTGTGGTGCGGATTAGGTGACAAAAAATCACAGCGGAACGAGATATTATCTATCACGTACTCACATGGTACTTGTTATTGGTACAAATATGTATATGTTGTTTTTTATGCAACGTTGGGTAGCATATGAGCATATGGCCCATCTGATATAACGTGGTTATCACTTGCACTACATGAAGTGTCGGTCGTACAAGGTCACCTCTGCTGCTAACACAGCAACTCCTCAGAAGCTTACCGGTAACCTCCCTCACTCGCAGAAACTCAACAACTCTCCAGGAAGTTGTTATTCGGCTGTCCCAGTCGGGCTGTTTTAGGGCAAACATATTGACAGACAGAAAGACAAACATTTGTGTGCATATATTATATCTACTTGTCTTGGTCTAGATGTTTTCAAGAGAGGTAGGGCTCACCGAAGCTGCCCGATGGGAGAAGTACCTCCAACTAAAAAAAAGTGCACCCAAAAACATGCCACGTTGCATCTGTATCTGTTTGTTTAGTAGTCACATTTTCGAAGAAATACAAGAAGAAAATGAGAAATAGCTATTATAGAATATAATAGGTAATGATAATGTTGTGTCTTTTAAATGCAAAAACTGTTCGGAAAAAGTAGTTCCTTTTTTTATACAGACCATGCGTTAATTTCACAATTTGTATCTATCTATAACTTCACGCCAAATCCCTTGCGGGGTAGGCAGAGAGAACCAAGCGCCACGTGACTCGATCCTTACATATCTCACTCGCTTCTTTAACATTCATTGCTCTTCTCATGCACGCACGCCGGTTTCTAGGGCTCCTGACATCACCTTCTGATAGAACATGACTAATTTGGTCATGGTAGGTAAGTCTTGGCCTTCCCCGGCTCCTACATCCTTCCACTTTTGCATTGTATATCTGCTTCGTCATTCTTTCATCTTGCATTCTTTCTACATGCCCGAACCATCGGAGCATGCCTCTTCTTATTTTAACACCGACGCTCTCTTTCAGACCAACTCTATTTCTAACATCATCATTGCGAATACGGTCTACGAGCCTTACGCCACAAATTTTGCGCAGCGCTCGCATTTCAACCGCGTTTATCCTACTTTCATGCTCTTTCTGCCATACCCAACTCTCGCTTCCATAAGTTAGCGTTGGGACCAACACTGCATTGTGTATAGCGAGTTGTAACTAGATAATATCCCCGAGGAACATACGTCCTTCCCATATATTGGTACTCAGCTCCTCACTCGGAACCCTCGGGATGCACGTCTTCGACCTTCCTATCTTTTAAATTTTATTCATTGAATTCCCTCAATTATTCTCCGCAAGCTCCCCGAAGGCGCAACCTGGAATTTATCTGCGCGCCTGACGCAACCACCGGTTAAGATTTGCACAGACTGTCGACAACAGAGCCGCGAACTGTCTGATTGTCTTCGACATCTGTCGACATTTTACCACAGTACCACAATTTAAGATTGTCGCCGTTGCAATCAAAGAACAGTTTATTTAACTTTTTTCTTCCATAAACATGTAAATTTAAGCGCTCCGTTGCACAATTAAGCTCTTTTATGTCCATCCCAAGCGCACTTCTATTCATCCAAGTGCTCTTCGTTGAAGGAAGCACTGTATCAACTTAGGACTCTTCTGTGGAACTAAACTCATTTGCATATGTTTCTAAAAAAAACGGGTTGCACTCCGGGAGTGCCGGCAGAAGTGAAAACTGAAACATGCGGACCAAACAGCGATGTTGATAAACTACGTTGAACAAAACGCGAAAGCGCCTAGATTTTCATGGCGCTTACAACGTTTTGGTCGTGAGAAAATAATGCCCTATGAACGATCTAGCGCTTCAATTTTTAATTGTTTAATTAGAGGTAAACAATGTTTTAGCGCTGCAGCGAACTTAAGTCCTAATTCTCACCAAAATCTTAGAGTCAGGGTCACGTATCCTAACGCCAGTTTAGCATTTTTTACTCATCCCAAAAAGTGCACAACGCCGCTAAAGAAGTTTTGAACTTTATAAATATTCCTGAGAGAACTCAGTGACTCCAGATATATTCATGACAATTTTGGTAGTGATAGATCGGTTGTGAGGAAAGCATAAGAGTAGCAACTCTATGTACAATCATTTGCTAGTTAATAAGGATTGTGTACACCTCCACATCAAGTCAAGGCAGAAAGAACCGATCGTCATGACTCATGAGACACGGGTGTGGATTACGTTTGGATAAAATCATGTACATGAATTTTGGAGTGTTCGTATTATAAATAAACAAATAAAATAATTAAATATTGTCGGACAAATTACACAGCGCCATCTAGCCCCAAAGTAAGCGAAGCTTGTGTTATGGGTACTAGAAAACTGATAAACATACGTAATTTTTTTTTTTTTTTTTTTTTTTTTTTTTTTTTTTTTTTTTATGTCAAATTAATCTGGAAACCATGCATTTCTATTTGGATTTAGCGTGTGTGTTGGTGGGCATCCCTAACGTGCATAGGTTATAAGACATATCCCACAACAAAGGGTGATCCTGTACCCTTTAAATTGCGCGTTTTGTATCGTTGATTTACATAGTCACTAGTGTTCGTTTGTGTGCGTCAGACTGAACCTGTTAACCCGCATAATGAAGCGTAGAGTACTGATTTATGTAAATTAAAATCTAAGCGAGACGTACGCGCTGTCTGACCGCACTGCATGCTCCCGAGCAGGCGGTACGAAGTTGTACGCTGTCGGTACTCTAGTATTTTGCTAAATCATCCGCACGCTCGTTACTACGGATCGTGGTCACGCTTAAGGTGGCGTACGCCCTGAAAATTATTCAATACCGTTGAATTATTTGTTTTCAAAAAGTTAGTGGCGTGGCATAATTATTGCCTACTTAAAGGGCACCCTAGACGGCAATGCGGAATGAAAGACCGTTTTGCCATAGCAACATTCATTTTATTACACTTCAAAGTCAACTCCGAAACAGTAAAAAGTTCTTTGAGCTCTTGCGGAATTGTATTTTATTGTTTCTTAAAATCCAGTGACATGACAGAAGCGGATTTACTCGAAATTCAATTTTTGTTTACCCTTTTTGGGTCACTTGGGTCATTCTATATTTTGTAGAGTTTTAAATGTGTTTGTATGGAGTGTTATGTGTGAGTGTACATCCTTGACTACGCTAATAAAATATGGTTCTTAACTTTCTGCACGACTAATGATGCAAATGAGCTGATGATGATACAGGTTGGTGTGTCTAGTGATGTTATTTATTAGTTTTTCGTATATAGTTCTATTTAGATCGATGATTTTTATAACCGCACCACTCGCCGACGGCGGGGAGTTCACCCTCACACGCTGGAACCACAATGGTCGCGCACTGTGCGGTTCCAGAGAAGTTTTCTTCCGAGAACTGTCAAGCTGTGGAATAAGCTCCCAGCCGAGGCGGGACTACAGCATGGAATTCTTCAAGAAATGCGTGAAGAGGTTTTAAGAGGGTTGGCAACGCATGAGTGACTGGTGTTGCAAAGCCCATAAAACAGAAGGTGATGTCAGGAGCCCTAGAAACCGGCGAGCGTGCATGAGAAGAGCAATGAATGTTAAAGAAGCGAGTGAGGTATGTAAGGATCGAGTCACGTGGCGCTCAGTTGACTCTTCTTACCCCGCAAGGGATTTGGCGTGAGGTTATAGATAGATAGATTAAATAAACTAGCTGTTTTTTAATAGTTTAATTAAATGGAAATTATATAATTGTAAATAGTTGCGTCATTTAGTCTTACTTTTTCAATTTTTCTGATTAACATGAGTTGATAAAGATAATAATGAAGGTCCGTGAAAATCAACTTCACTGCAGTCGTAACTTCACCAAATTTTAAGGGGTGAATCGGACACTAGAACATTCTTAATAAAAGGTCCAAAATAACTTAGGAAGTAAGTTGCATTGAAAATAAAATTAGTGATTATGTTTTTAGTGTTTTTTTTTTTTTTTAGTGGAATTAGAATCCTACGAACCTTTCTACTACGTACAGTGAAATTGTGGAATCAACTACTCTCAGTAGTATTCCCGAACAAATGCGATATGGGTGCCTTCAAGAAAAGAGACTATGTTTACCTAAAAAGGCTGGCAACGGATCAGTGACCCTTTGGTGTTGCTGATGTCTGTGGGCGGCGATGACCATCTTACCATCAAGTGACCCACATGCTTTGTTTGCCCTCCTCTGGTAAAAAAAACATAGTATCTTAGTGGGTGGCGGCAATTTGTTCGTTCTGATGTTCCTGTTCAGTACAGATGGACACTACAGTACTCTCCGGTGTACCGCAGGGTAGCGTACTGTCACCGTGATTATACACTCTGTATTAGCACGCATTTTGTCTTACGTGTTAACTTTTTATTTTTATTTTATTTTATTTTATATTATTTGGGAGTCTTACAGCAAAATAATTTAATATATGTTAACAATAAATAACAATATGCCAATAACAAGACTTTATGCCAACGACTTGCAGCTTTACACCCAGGCTGATGTTACTTGATGTAAGTGAGGCCCACATTAAATGTGTAATGATGATTATTAAAATTATAATGTATTTATTTAACTTGACATGAATCTCTTGACATTAACTTTTCTTTTAATATGTGACTTAGTAAATTAGCATTTACTTTATATTAGATTCACGGATGTATATAGATTTTAATATTTCTAACTATTCATCAGGATATATATTGTTATGAATAAAATTTTATTAATTGATTAATTGAACAATTATCGCATTGAGCTATATCCCAATATATGTAAAGATGACGTTGTTGACATTTAGCCCCAAAGCAAGCGAAGCTTGTGTTATGGGTACTAGACAACTGATAAACATACGTTTTTTTTGTAAATACATACTTACTATACATAGAAAATACTCAGACCAAGACAAACAGACATGTTCATGCACACAAATGTCATGTGTGGGTATCGAACCCACGAGCGTTGGTGTCAAAGTATCGTAACAGCGCGTTTCACCACTGCGCCACCGAGCTCGTCGTATTAATCATAGAAAACAGCTCATTATCTCATTTAGAATATAATGAAGACACATTTAACCATGATATTCTCATAGTAAACTCAATTGAGACTCGCACATGACTACGTCAGTTTCGAAGTGTAATATTCAGATTTTCTGCATTATTTGAAGCAAATGAAAACATTCAAGTGATAAATTGCTTGCCTAAACTTGTATACATCTCAACATAGATTACGCTGATGTCCGTTATTAGGACTTAAGTGAAGCTATTTGCACAAAAATATATACAAATTTAATTTTATGAATGATGAAATGTAATAAGAGGGAAAACCAAACCAGAGGGAGACTTTGTACAAAAGTGGTCTGCGTAGGTACCTCTGTCTCACCTATTTCTACCGCCAAGCAGCTATATTTATAAAGCTGTGTTCCAGTTTGAAGGGTGAGATATGGCAGGGAAATTACTGGGTACTGTGACGAAACAGCCTTAGGTCACAAGATTGGCAGCACGCGAGTAACATCCCCGTGGTGTTGCGAGAGTCAATACTGTTGCGGCTGCGGTGACCGCTTACCATCTAATGCAGGCCGCATGCTTGTTTGCTAATCTAGTATCATAAAAAAAACATAAATTAATATATTCTACAACGTTCTCGTATATATATTTTGATATCCTTATGAAAGTCTGTTTTAATGGACGAGATTTTTAAATAATATTCAGTAATATTATAAAGGGATACTTTTCTTCGTTTATGAGAGAGGTATATACTTCACTTCTATTCTTCTATGTAAAGCGAAAGAGTTTATTAAATTATATACATACATATCATCACGCCTTTGAGGCAGGCAGAGACTATAGAACTCCAGGTGCACTGATCCAAACATATCCCTCTCGCTTCTTCCACACTCATCAACCTCTTCATGCATGCTCTTCGGTTTTGGGTACTTTTGATTTGGTGCTACAAAAAACAGTTTGAAAAAATCTTTTTATATTTGATAGTCCAATTCAGGAAGGTTCAGCGTCACTTTACGACCCTTAGTAGCTGAGGAAAAAAGAAAGTAGATGAAGCGGTTCTTGCAGGATAGCGGGATGCGCGCTGACGAAGCCGCGAGCTTCAGTATATGACTAAAATGATGAAATCCTTCATTGATAAAAGCATACTGTAGGCGATGGGATCGGAAATATAACCAAAGAATCAGGAGTGAAGTCAGATTTAATCCTCGATACCAAAACTGTTAAAAATATTACCTAGCAACGAATTTACAGAGAGTTAAATTTTATCACGTTCAACCCGCCATTACACACCAGCGACTGCTCACAATACGTTTTAGTTTTCATCAGCATCCGCTAGATGGCGTAAGTAGTCGGTAAGTTAAAATTAATTTTAAAATGTTTTCCTATTGATTTCCTTATGTAAATGTGTACATATAATTATTTGTGCAGCATTATATTTATTAATTAATTAACTTTATTTTACAGCATTGCGGCGCGTCGTCTACACATACTATCCCTGAATGCTATATGAAAAATTAAAAAATTATTATTTTACAATAAACACACACACGTATACGTATATATAACTTCGTCTTAGCCTTATTCCGTTTCCTAATTGATGAGAATTGGCGGGGCCCGCTACCTGAGCCTAAGAATTTGGCGAAGATACAAATTTTTACATGGAGCGACTCTCGTCAGACCTGAACAACCCAGAGCGAAAACCAAATCACACGACCTTTCCCACCGAACAAGGGACAATTACAAATGTGTACACGCCAGGATTCGAACCGCGTTCCAGTCGGTCACTAGACCGGTTCTTTATCCACTGGGCTGTCATGCTCTATGTAGGTATATATGTCTTTATTTAGACTTCCCGTGTAAATCTTAAAAACCCGAAATCCAGGCGGATTCTGCACCACAATTCTAAAATATTTACGTAAGAAATACCCTGAACGAACGCCTGAACTACCGCAAGAGAAGTTTCATCATAGAGCGATTTAATTACACAAAGACACAACAATAGCTCGCTTTCGTTCATTGGAAATGTTATTTACTGTGTCACTACGGGATTTTTAATTAAAACATGAACAAGTTCGCTCTAAGAAGGCTTTTAATCTCGAGACACAGTTTAGTTCAGGGATTTATGACAGTAAATGAATACACCGCTGTTGTTAAATATGTTCATGTAATGTTCAATTTAAGAGAGGTAGGGCGCATCAAAGCAGCCCGTCTGGGGAAGTACCTCCACCTCACAGGAAACCGCAGCCAAATAACAACTCCCTAGAGGATTGTTGTGTTCCTGCGTGTGAGCGAGGTCACCAGTAAGCTCCCAAGGAGTTACTGTGTAAGCAGCAGAGGAGGCATCGCGCGAGTGATACTTAATATATCGCAAGCGTTAACAGGCTACAGTGACTGCTGTACATCATGTTGGCCGTATGTTTGTATGCCTCCCAACGTTGTATAAAAAAAAAGTACCTCCACCTCACAGGAAACCGCAGCAAAATAACAACTCCCTAGAGGCTTGTTGTGTTCCTGCGTGTGAGTGAGGTCACCAGTGAGCTCCCAAGGAGTTGCTGTGTAAGTATATACGTATGTACATATAGTATATATACTTATATAGTATGTTGCTGTACCTTTTGACGACCCCGGTGTCGAAGTGATTAACAACGCTACTTTAATGTAAAGACTCACCGGTTCGAATTCCACACAACATTTGTATGTATAATATGTATATTTGTCTTGTTCTGGTTGTGTTTTTAAATGAGGTAGGACGGATCAAAGTAGGCTCGATTGGGAAAATAGTTCCACCTCACAAAAAACAACAGCTAAATAACAAACTCTTGGAGGGTTGTTGTGTTCCTGGGAGTGAGTGAGGTTACTAGTATACTCCTAAGGAGTTGCTGTGTCATTAACAGCTGTATCTTTTGATTGCGTTAATTTAGAAGTTTGATTTCTTCAATGCTCGAAGGGATTGCAGACCTGAGTATTTGATATTAATTTCAGTTTGATAGCTCCACCCGTCCCTGAGAAAGAGGGTCTTGACAGACGTACCGACATACATACAAACAGACAGCAAACTGATTCTTTAAGGATTCCTCTTTCCTTTTGAGGTACGGAACCCTAAAAAAATCATCTTAAGTTATTTTTGCCAACTTATGATTCCCCACTGGTATATATGGTATCGGAGAACATAACCACATCTTCAACCCTCGTCGAAGTATCCGTACCAATTTACAGCATCAAGGGTATATGTACCTTCATTAAAAAATATCGATATATATTTACTAGACACGGCGATTGTATATCCACCAGAAGTAGACACAGAGACATTGGTTGTACCTGAGCAGAGAGTTGAATTATATGTGCATTGCATGGCAATAAAAATGTTTAATCATTTGCCTGACAATTTTAAAAGCTTAAGGATGACATTGCTCAACTAGAAAATGTTTGGCTTTTGACAGTTGAGCAGTCAGAACCCGTTATATACGTTTTCCCATACATTTCGCGGTCGTATTCGACCACCCGGGTCTCGAAGGGTTAAGGGATATTTCAGTGAATTTGTTGAATTGTTATTTAACATAAATACCTTTCACATTATTTAAAACTGTGTTACTAATAACTATCGAAATATTTGCACGCTCTTGCGAGGTCAGAATAAGTTGGATTATCTCATTATATCGTGTTCTATCTGAAGGTGATGTCAGGAGCCCTAGAAACCAGCGAGCGTGCGTGAAAAGAGCAATGAATGTTAAAGAAGCGAGTGAGGTATGTAAGGATCGAGTCACGTGGCGCTCGGTTTTCTCTGCCTGGGGTAGGCAGAGATTTGACGTGAAGTTATAGATAGATAGATAGATATAATTATATATCGGAGCAGGGGAACCGCTAATGTTTTTAAAAAGGGCAGAGCCGTTGACCCTGGCTGAGTCATCGGCTCTGTTATCAAGTTTATCCATATGGGATCAGTCATTTTGGAACAACTATAAAGAACACTATTAGAATGGGATACCAAAGGTTTATTGCCACTCGATTTAAAACTAATTTTTAACAAGTAAACTAATTACTTTATTCTAAATTAAATTTTAAATGGACATAGTCCATGCGCGACAAGTGTACCACACCGATCTTACCTTAAAAGTGTTCCTTCAACGTTTGCCCGCGCGCAATATCCCTCCAATGTCCCTGCATTGGGATTGGTCAGAACACGGACCAATGACATTTGCGCCCGCGCAACATTAAAGTTACTAAATAACTAAATGTAATTACTTTCAATGCCTACCTGTTATACATCAAGCTCATTTAATGTTACAATATTTTTAGGTAGCCAAGAAGCCTTTATAATGCAATAACAATGTAAAGAGTAACTTACTTGTTCAAAACGTCATCCATCTAAGGAATCGATAGTCAACACAAACACTTACAAATAATCGATTAATTAATTAAAGCAACAGTCTTAGACTTATCTTACAAATTCAACGTTATTATCTTAATTATAAAGTACTGGCTATTTTGTTTCGTTTGAAGAACCTTAACGTCCTCACGGCGACATATATAACTTTTTCGTACCTTATTTTAGATTAAATAAATTATCATATCTACAATACCAGAGTTAGAGTAATGTGGTTTACTTCGAGCAAATTCATAATAACGAACGAAACCTCAATATGGCTATGGTGTGGTATATCTTCAGGGACAAAGGCGTCTTCGTAGGGATTAATCTTATTGGAGCATGTCAACATAAGGATATTTGTATGAGTTAATAGTATATGCACACAAGTGCCTGTGTGATACTGTAAGATACTAATATGTATACAATTAGATACATAATGCGCATTGATCGAGCTCGGTGGCGCAGTGGTGAAACGCGCTGTTACGCTACTTTGACACCAACGCTCGTGGGTTCGATTCCCACACAGTACAAACATTTGTGTGCATGAACATGTCTGTTTGTATTGGTCTGGGTATTTTCTATGTATAATAAGTATGTATTACGTATGTTTATCAGTTGTCTAGTACCCATAACACAAGCTTCGCTTAGTTTGGGGCTAGGTGGCGCTGTGTAATTTGTCAACACAATATTATATTAATATATTATTGATACTATATTTTCATGAATCTATTGACATATACTTGTTATTTTTAGGAAAGACTCCTTTTTTCACCATTTCGTTCATTAGTGCCTACAACCTTTAGGGTTGTTGTATACAAACGGGGTTTTAAGAGAGTTGGGTCACATCAAAGCAGCCCGTCTGGGTAAGTACCTCCACCTCACAGAAAATCGCAGCCAAATGTGAGTGAGGTCACCAGTAAGCTCCTAAGGAGTTGCTGTGTTAGCAGAGAGGCGTCGCGTGACTGATAATTAATATATTATAAGCGTTCATAGACTACGTTTTACATCAAGTGGGCCGTATGCTTGTATGCCTTCTGACGTTGGATTAAAAAAAAAGAATCTTTTCACATATACTCGTTATCTCGTCTCTTTTTTCACCTAGACATCTTTTCTGGACATCTTTTTCTAGTGCCTACAACTTTTAGAGTTGTTGTGTACAAATGAGGTAAGTAAACTTCTGCCAAGTAGCTGAGATATTCTTTCCGAATCTTCATGTGGTTGTTTATTACACAACCATATGGCTTATATATTGCTTTTGGTTATATATAGTTCAAACCCTAAATGGTAAATATTGAAAATGGTATAATAATTCGAATCCGAGGAAGTCCGAGACTAACGTTGTTTTTATAACCGCACCGCCGACGGCGGGGAGTTCATCCTCACACGCTGGAACCGCAATGGTCGCGTACTGTACGGTTCCAGCGAAGTTTTCTTCCGAGAACTCTCAAGCTGTGGAATGAGCTCCCAGCCGAGGTTTTTCCAAGGGACTACAGCATGGAGTTCTTCAAGAAATAACGTATAGAGGTTTTTAGAGGGTCGGCAACGCATGAGTGACACCCCTGGTGTTGCAAATGTCCATAGGCTACGGTGACTAGTGGTATAAAAAAAAACGTACCATGACCAAATTGGTCGTGTTTTATCAGAAGGTGATGTCAGGAACCCTAGGAACCGGCGAGCGTGCATGAAAATAACTATAAATGTTAAAGAAGCGAGTGAAGTGTGTAAGGATCGCGTCTTATGGCGCCCGGTTCTCTCTGCCTACCCCGCAAGGGACCTGGTGTGAAGATACACACGCATACATTGATAATGGTATTGTGTGGTGATAGTGTAGTGGATGACAAACCTGCCAATTAACTTGGTTCGAGTTCTGGCACGGTAAATTCTTATTTTATGATTTATGTGCATATTTGTATTATCACTTGCTCGGCGTTGAAGGAAAATATTGTTAGGAAACCCGCATGTCCAAGAAATTATATTTCGAAAGTCGTCTGACCTAACCTAAGAAAGGTCTGGTTCCACTCTGGGTTGTGGGTTTCTGACGGCAGTCGCTTTACGTCAGAATCAGTATCTTCAGCAAATTCTTACCTACTAAAAGATGATGATGATAAGATGAAGATTGAAATTGGTATTGAATGAATGAATGAATGTATTCTGTTCGCATTTAACTACTAAAAGTCACTCGCTCGGTACCTCATGTCCGTCAATGCGGCGTTGTCCAACCGTTCCTGAGTCGATTTGGCCCAACGTTATTGACACATGCCGGGATTAATGAATCCGGGATTGTGGATTAAGATATATTTAAACTCATTTCTTTTGTTACAGTTGGCATATTAACGCGTGAAGATATTTTCGGTGTCGGACGCAGTAAGTGCTGACAAGCCGAAGAACTTCATATGGTAAGTTACGAACGCTTATATCCCTATTATTTATAGAAATTAATCTTAAATGATACGTATGAAAAATAAAGAAAATATTCATTATCATTATATCTGTAAGTATTAAGTAAAACAACATACTGCTTTTATTTTCGTATCTTACAACCCAAAAGTCATAACTTAAAACTTCTATCTCAAGAAGTCACGTTCCGTGAGATAAGGTAACTGCACTCAAGTGCAAAATAAACGGCGCAGCGCGGCGATCACTCGCCCGGGATTTATACACCGCTTATGCGGATTCCGGGATCCCGGGATAAATATGGGCCTAGGTGCGCACTAGGCTGTTTTATGTAGCAGCCCAAATAAATTGAACTGCACTGCTATAAAATTGGATACGTCTTTTAGTGGTTGTAAGGTGAGTTTTATTGAAACATAAAAAAGGAACCATTTAAAATTTTATTTGGTTTTAAATATATATTATCTTGTTTAAGAATACACGTAAATTCTTGTTACCTTTTTTTGATTTGTTGTGAGTTTCGAAGTGGATATAATTCAGTGCCTTTATATACTAATTTTGCCGTTATGATGTAGCGGGTAATTACACCAATCATATCAATTATTTTAGTATTCTAATTAATTGACTCGAGCATAAGCTGGACTGTCAAAATGATCACGTACTGTGTACGGTTCCAGAGAGGTTTTCTACTGAGAACACTAAAGTTGCAGAGTCCCTGCAAAGGTTTTTCTTAGGGATAGAGAAGTTTTTATAAGGTCAACAACGCAAGAGTGACTTTTCGTGTCGCAAGTGTCCATAGGCTACGGTAACTGCTTACCATCAGGCAGGCAGTACACTTGTTTGCTAACCTTAATGGTACAAAAAAAGGTTCTTATATCGGAGTTTTGTATATATTTTTGTTGATAGTTATATTATGTAGATACATATCTTAACTTCAAGGTCCCAAGCGGGGTAGACGGAGAGGATATAGAGCCATTATCCAATGTAATGATCACGGTTCTAAAAATACCTAGCAATCGATGTAGCTAGCGAAACGGTGGTACGATTAAACTAATAAACAAACAAATACATAATTCTCGTGAAAATCAATGTAATAACGAATGTAATCATTTGAAATGCTCTGGGCTAACAGTGTTAAATGTTCGTAGCGGAAATTTATTTTGTGGTTTGATATTAAAATTGTTGATAACTCAAAACTCTCCAAACATAATTATTTCAGAATTTGTGCATAATTAAATGCCAAGATGTTTTCGATATTGGTCATGTTGAATGGCCGGTAATTAAATAACTTGTGGAGTCGATTTATGTGTCGGTTGGTCGAAGGGCTCGATGACGTCATTTTAATCTAACTTGGAAGGTAATTAACACTGGCCGTAGCCAGTCCATGGATGGGTTATTTACCGTGAACTCATTTGAAAGTCTTTTCATAGCTGACAAACCTTTTTAGAAATATGTGACCTTTTATCGTATATGTATGTGTAAGTTTCTGTCAATAACTTTACCTATTAATTCTTATAGTCAAAATTGGATTGATCAGGTTTCGTTGTGGTTACCCTAAACTCAAAACTGACAGTCTCGATACGAAAGTGCTCATTTGTTCTTTTAACATGCAAATAAGTGAAGTGCTGAAACATGTCAAAATACTATTTCTTTTAAAAACATGCATTATAATGAATATCACAAAACAATAAACTACAATTGAAAAAAATGCTACGAAAGAATGATGAAACAGATATACTTACAAGGTGAAAGGGAAAGGATATAGGAGCTACTAAGGCTGATCCAATACTCACCTACCACGATATTGGGCAAAGTCGCAATGGCAGCGGCCGGCGCTAGTTCGCATGAGTTAACAACACGACATACTGATCGAAACAGACAAAATAACACATTTTTACAACAACGACATAGGATGCATGAGTGTTTTTATTATACCAACTCAGCATAGTTCTCCACTTCGCCATAAGCGAAAGGAGGATCCTAAATCACAGCGGCAACTGACAAAAGACTACAGTGTCCCGTCAGTTGACGCTGCTGAAGGAGGAAACACCGGCAAGGCGTAACACTTTTTAATTGTAAGATAGAGATCGGAGTTGCTAAACTTTTTAGTACGCGAAGAATTGTTATCAACAGCGGAATAACGATATCCCAAGCTTGCATGTGTGGTTCTATGACTGAAGGGAGAGGGTGGGATAAGGGAAAACAGTTCTTCAGAGCACTCATAAAGTCAATGTCCCTGCGAAGTTTCAGGATTTTGGTAACATCTTCGTCGTCGATTGTACGGACATCCCATCGCTACAACCTATAGAGAGCCTAGAGAAGATATGCGGAACGGTCCCAGAGATGCGAGCAGTATTCTACGTAGGCCCGAACTTGATATAAAACAGACAAAGCTAGTCCGGCGCGAAGAACCGGCGCACCCTGTTCAGGACTCCGAGTTTTTTTGAAGCTGTTAAGTTCCATTGGTTACCATTGCAGCGAATATCCATGCCTAGCATATTCAGGCCATCTCGCATACTGAGGGAAGCGCCCTGAAGACTGGGAGATGAAAGAGATGAAGACGTTTTTGTGGTAAAGGCGCATACGTGAGTTTTCTTGGTATAAAACTCAACCTGGCTTAAGTGGGAGTGCAGTCAAAACGGGTTATTGGAATCCCATTTACTAGTGAGAATCAAAACCCGATTCAGCTCAACGTCAAGGGTCTCACGCTTGTCATCGATTTCTGTCCGATCATCATAATGCCGACAGAAATATCGCCCATGGACTGTACTGTAATCTGTATAGCAATGAATATTACCAAGTGGCAGAATGTCATTGATCTGAAGAAGAGAGATGGTGGGCGATAGAACGGAGCCCTGTGGGACACCGGCATTTACTGACATGAACCGCGAAGCGCATCCATCTGCAAGGACGCAGATCATACGCTCACGCAGGAAATCAGCAATCCAATTACAAAGCTGGAGGGGCAGACCGTATGCCGGAAGTTTGGAGAGAAGTGCTTTGTGCCAGACCCGATCAAACGCCTTGGCGATATCTAAGCTGACTACCATGGATTCGCTATATTTATCGATTGCCTCCCCCATGAGGTACGTCACATATGCTAGAAGATCACCCGTTGATCGTTTCGGTTTAAAACTACACTGACGATCATTAATTAGGGAGTGATCTTCTAGGTAACGGATCAATTGATTGTTAAGGATCCGTTCCATGACTTTGCACAACACAAAAGTTACGGCAATGGGGCTGTAATTTGCTGGATCAGAACGGTCTTCCTTTTTGGCCTCTCTACAAGCCTCCGGAATACAGTCAGTCGAGTATGAGAGACGACAGAGCACCGCAACACTCCGCTGCACATTTTTTCAGAACAATCGCTGGGATACAAATCAGGACCACTGGCTTTTCGGACATCGAGTGACTGTAATTCAAAACGCAAATCGCGCTGCCTGATGTGGATGTCAGGCATAACGGAACCACTGGTGGGTATCGTTGGTGGTTCCGTGCTACAGTTATCGATCCCGGAGTTAGCCGCGAAGAGGCTGGTCATAAGATCGGCTTTCTCCTGCGGCTGATGTGCCAGTGAGCCATCGGGGCATCTCAGTGGAGGCAGCGAGGGTTGGCAGAAGTTGGCCTACACGACTTTGACTAGTCCCCAGTAGTTACGCGACCCAATAAGGTGCGAAACTAGTTCCGTGCCGACTCGTGTAACGCGTTAGGCGTCCACTCTTATGTATGCCCTTTTGCAGACCTTGGTGGCAGTGTTGCAGGCTGATTTCAGCAAGTTAATATTCGGATCTTTGAGGGCGCGTCCACTCGTCCAAGCGCTATACGCCGCCTGTTTATTACTAACAGCTTCAGGGCACTCGCGATTAAACCAAAGGCGTCTTCGGCTTTTGATGACGACATCGGAGTGAGAAATGTAATATTCCATGCCAACTCCGATCTCGTCAACAATAGCCGCAATACTCGCCGTGACATCCTTTTTACTGAAACAGTGCTACTCCCATGGGACGGAAGCAAAGTAGTCGCGCATGCCGATGACGCTTAACCACTGTGGGTTGTGGTAGAGCTATGCCCGACACTGTGCTGGACACTAAGCAGATGTGTCCAGGGGCGCCCTGATCTCAACCCGGCAGTGTGGGCGGTCAGCAGCAGGTCTGGTAGAGGGCGACTGACAAGTAATGTCTGGTATTCTGACAGGTTGGTCTAATATTTGCGTCAGGCTGTGCGAAAGAGCGAACGCGTGGGCGGTTCTTCCTGCATATTTAGTTATGAAGTATCCCAACCAGAAGTCGTGGTGAGAGTTAAAAGTCTCCAAAATATACCATCTTTGCATTAGGGTACCGCTTCTGCGCTTTGTCTGCCGCCCGACTCATGTACTGAAAGAGCCTCGGTGCATAGGACGGGAAAGGAGGAATCCTCTAGTCAGCGCAGACGGTGACAATGAATATCCGAACGGACAAATAAGGGACCATCCATAAATTACGTCACACGTTAAGGGGGAGGGAGGGGGTCGACGAAGTGTGACATTGTGTGACAGGAGGGTGGGAGGGGTTCTAAATTTCGTGACGTCACATTTTCAAATCTACGTGTTAAAACACGAACTTTGCACTATTAACGATAAATGCCGCCAAACACACAGTCGTGACTCGAAAAAACAAAATTTTTTAGAGCTTTGTAAAAGTAATACCGACTTTGCAGCAGCTCTAAAAATTCGCGACTCTGTTGGTTGGCCTAGAGTAGAAGAAAACCAGTCCGGTATACTTAAAGTTATAAAGGAGATTGCAATTTTCGGTGGTGCAGCTGATGATCGACGTCGCACTGAAACTATAAGGTGCTGCAAAACATTGGACGATTTACAAGCCAAACTTTGTAAACAAGGATATACTATCAGTCGATCAGAGTTATACTTGAGACTTCTTCCCAGACGAGCCAATACAGAGAAAGGAAAAAGACACGTCGTAACTGTTCCTGTTAAACTATACAATCCTGATTCTACGTTACATTCGAAAAATATAGATGGCACATTCTGTACAGCTACGATAAGAAACCTGGAATCTTTAGCTTAAATTTTGGGTCCTGATCATGTTTTCTTTTTATCAATGGATGACAAAGCACGCGTGCCGTCGGGCATTACAGCAGCGAACGCTCAAGCTCCAATATTAATGCACCTCGATTATCGTTTAAAATTACCAGATCATGATTTCGTGATCGCGGAAAAACATAAACTAATTCCTTCTGTTTATGCAGGTATTGTAATAAAGAAAGATGGTGAAGGGAAACCTAAAGCTGTGACACACTCTGGACCTACATACGTAGCAATTCGTAGTGGAAAGCATGGTTCTTCTAATGCAGATACTAGTGCTACAGACATTCATAGACTTTCTGAAATGCCTGCTCTCGAAAAGTTTATGAGAACTCGTGAAGGTGTAAAACCCGTATTTGTTATTACTTGCGATGGTGATCCTGACGAAAATCCACAATACGAGCGAGTTATAATTTCAGCTATACGCCATTTTAAAGATTTTGACTTGGATGCTATTTACATTGCAACAAATGCTCCAGGAAGAAGTGCTTTCAACAGAGTGAAACGACGAATGGCGCCTGTTAGTCGCGAACTTACTGATGTTGTATTGAAACATGACAGTTTCGGTTCACAACTTAACTCCAGTAATCGAACAAAGGATTTGGAATTAGAAAAACGAAACTTTGAGAGTGCAGGCATTGTGCTGGCTAATATTTGGAGCCAATTGGTCATTGATGGTTTTCCTGTGGTTGCCGAATATATTGTGTCAACAGATACTAGACTGAATATTGAACAGGCTAAGGAATTGAAAAATGATGCCACTTGGTACGGAAATCATGTGCGTGAATCGCAATATTTATTACAAATAGTGAATTGCGAGGTTGTCGCATGTTGTATTAATGTACGACGATCTAGCCTTTGACGACTATTACGAGAGGTGTTTAACATGCAATTTGATCTAACCTGCTTTGTGTGCTTCCGCCACCAATTAGTTCATGCGGCCTAGCGCCGGCCGGCACCCACCCACTACTGTTAGTACGTGCTACATGCCGACGCTGCCATGGCTCCTCCGGTAGTCTCTGCCTCGGCTGCGGTCGTCCGCCATCTGGAACAGAATCCGCATGCCCCCACCACCACCGTCACTGCCACGACTGGCCTGGTCGTCGCTGCGACACGTGTTTCGCCTCTCCGCGAGGCATCATCAGGCGTTGTAGACGTTAATCGTAAGAATACCATGCTACAAGTGACAAATCCATCGCAGTGCCGTCCCTTATATTGAATTGAGGGTGGGGGTGGATGGTATGAGCGAAAAGATATTTAATTGTGGGGAATGGTTTACGTCAGTCTGTTTGTTCATGAGAGTAATTTTAGAATTTTTATTTTGAGAGGGGTTTTTACCACCACCTGTTTTAATTAGTCAGACGTCAAGCGGGTATCTAACACTAAAAAAGATGACGCTGAAGGTAAGTTCGCTCCACTGTTACTTCAGCTAGCTTTGGATCTCCAAGCTTCCTCACATTTGAAGCAAGTTCCATATGGTAGCTATGGCCCCAGTGTCGAGGCATACTTATTTAAGCGATCATGTGGCATCTGTGGTCTATATTTTGTATCATACAAGGCCACTAATCAACACAAGCAATCACATAAGAGTCAACAAGAAGTTTTGTCCATCGCGAAGATACATCCTCAAAGAATTGCTGCTAGACGTGCCAAAGAAATTCTTTGTTTGGGTGATGACGGTGATGCTGTATGGTTGGATGAAATAGATGTTGACACAACGAATGTTCCCGATATCAACAATCCAAACGAGAACGAAATGATTGCTATGCCATGGAGTGGGTTCAAAGTCCCACTCAACTCTCTGACTCAAGATGATTAGGTTTTCTTTATTTAATAAAGTAATCGTTTTTTGTTTTGTTAATTTCTTGAAATGTTTGACTTGATGTTTATTAAAAAATAAGTTAAATGGATATAAAACTAATTTCGGAACTGCTGTTTGAATTCAATAATTTCTAAATATAAAATTGCAAAATATGTGACGTCACACTAGGGAGGGGGGGAGTCTCACAAATGTGACCAGCTGTGACAAGGACGGGGGAGGGGTCAAAAAATCACGAAATTCGTGTGACGTAATTTATGGATGGCCCCTAAGCAGACACCGGCTTTCACGAGGAAATTCTCCTCAAGCACGTAACCGGGGTACGGCGAACTCTACCTTGAACAGGGTGGCGCGGTAGTGCACCGCTGAAAAACCATGTATTCCTAATTCCGCTGTCATGAGAAGAATAGAGAAGGGAAGCATGAAGCGGGAGAGAATTGCCACGACATTGGAGAAGAAGCACGGCGGACTGTTTCTCTGTTAGTTTGTCGACATAGGAGCTGTACTGATCCGTCGGACGGAATGGCCCCTGAAAGATCAAGACTCGTCGACTAATACCAAATTAGTCCTGTATTATTAGAAAGTGATGTTGATAGCCCTAGTAACCAGCGAGTATGCATGAAAAGAGCAACGAATGTTAAAGAAGTGTGCGAGGTACGTAAGGACCGCGTCATGTGGCGCTCCCTCTCCCTGTCTACTCTGCAAGGGATCTGGGTGTAACATTACAACAAATGTAAATTAGCAAAAGTGAGTCTTCGAGTTTGACGTCCCAAATGTCAAACTTAAACAATTCTTCGAAGTTAGAAAAATTGGCATAAAAACATGTTGTTTTCCTCGTTAGTTATGCCTAAATATGAAGCATGTACCTGCCCTGCATGGTGCATAAAATGGCGGATATAGTACTGTTTGTTGATGATACCTCTTTAATTTTTAATATTCCTCGGCGGTACAAAAATATTGACGTGATAAAGAGTGTTCTGTCTGCCATCCTAAATTGGTTCCCATGTAATAATCTTTTATTCAACTCAATTGAAACCAAATATATAAAGTCTCGTTTTCCAAATATGACTTCTATGTCATTTACGAAAGTTCTCATTTACAATGTATTTCTTGGAATTACAATAGATTCCAAATTGCAGTGGGGCCCCCACATAAATAAACTGGCCGGCAAGCTCAGCTCCATCGCATATGTATTTAGGAGAATCAGACAAATAACGGATATGACCAATATTATGTAATATGCTTTCACAATATTATGTAATATTGTATTGTTGTGGGGAATAGCGACTAATATTAAAATTATTTTTATATTACAAATGAGAACCATCCGAGTACTTATAACATGGGCTCCAGGGAATGACTAAGAGAATTGTCGAAAGAAATAAATATCGGTTTACTTTTCATAAACATACAGATATTTTCGTATTTTTCGTTTTCTAAATCCAGTGAACATCTAAGAAGGGATAGATCGCCCCCGGCGTATCGGCTTGCTAAGATCGGTTTAAGTACAATTTACCACCAAAGATCTTGGTGGTAAATTGTATTCGATTGTATAATAAATTGCCTGCAAATGTTCTGTTCAGTTCTGACAATATGTTCAAAAGGCACAACAAACACTCTTTATAACGATGCATATTACAGAATTGATGAATACACGTTTATTCATATAACTGTAAGTTTACCACTTGACATCATTATATATGTACATATATATATATATATATTAGGTATAGATACTGACATAAATTTGTAGTAATAGAAACAGACCTGTATTGGGAAGATTCTTAGTTTGATCATTTTCGAAATGCTGGTGATTTAAAAAAAAACAAAAAATAGAGACTATGAGAAATTTATAATATACACATTATTTTATTTTGAATTGAATATCTATGATAGCCCAGTGGATAATGATCCGACGGTCCTTGGTTCGAATCCTGGTGTGCCCACACCAGGATTCACCACCGACCTCGCGGTCATTTGAGCCGAATCGCGGGAGATGGGCACGGCACATGCTGCTCTAAGGCTCTCTTCGTACCGCGGGCAATTATTCCCTCCCTGCAACCAAGAACCGTCCGAACCGTTTGAACCAAGGACCGTCGGACGTACCACTTAATTTTTTATTTATTTATTAACTTAGACCACAAACTATATATAATAATATATTTATTATTATTATTTATTAAACAGGTACACAATATCGACTTAAATATAACAAAATTTCAAAAAGAAAGATGTTTGTGAACCCGACACAGTAGGTGACACTATTATTACAATACTTACATTTTGTGGAGAGTTACACAAGCAAACCACACGAATATTGCATTTAACCTTTATCATTACTATTCCTATGATATTTTTATGCTGACAGATGTAAAAAAAAATGAAATGTAAATCGATGAGAAAAGGAAACAATCATACCATAATTACTCAATAAATACCCGCACGAGCTTGTCATTTCCAACATCGAGAAAAGTGTCAAACGCCAGAATACATCACCACTACATTATTATATTCAACTACCCACTGAGCAATATACTCGTATCTTTAATTTTTTTTTAAAGTAAGTATTTGAAGCAAAAATGTCCAGCTGGTTGAATGTGTTGTTATATGTTGACATCATACGATTAATCGGACAACGAAATCCAGCATTAGTACGGCATAACTTAACTGAAAAAAGTTTATGAGGACGTGCCGTGCGCATGTGCTTTCGAATTTATGTACATATTTGTAATATCACTTGCTCAGCGGCGAGGGAAAACGTCGTGGCCAAACTCGCACGTCCAAGAAATTTCATTTCGAAAGATTTGTGACCTGAGCTAAGAAAGGTCTGGTTTTCCCTCTGGCTTGTGGAGGTATGACAGCCGTCACTCGATGTAAAAATCAGTATCTGCGCCAAACCCTCAGTCTTAGCGGACCCCGCCAATCCTAACAGACCGCTAGGAACAAGAAGCTTTTACTTAAGAATGTGAAACGTGCCTACATTTCTACATAGAATGTTGTGACTCCAGTTTTTATCCTTATTTCTGTACTCCCAAATATCCGGGTTATCTTCCTAGTTCAGCTTGAACACTGCGGTCGAATTTATCAACAGGGAAATAGTTATGTTCGTATATTGCCGCGATAATAGCTAATACAAGCCTGGAGAATTACGACAATATGACCATTAACTAGAATAGAGCGTGTAATAAACATACGCTCGTGTAATTATGAATAACTCTACGAAAATGTTATTATTACCGCACATTACCAACTCTATGCTTAATTAGCTATATTAAAATGTTTAATTAGTTACTGACTATTAAAAGTATGAGCAGTGAGGGCATTGTTTATATTGGACTGTACTAGACTGTTAACCGATTAGTTCTTGGTTCGAATCTTTATGTTGATGACCAATGAATTCTTGTTTTTGGACTTATATACTTATATGTAATTTTCAGTTTTTCCGCGGTGAAGGAAATAGTCGTGATGGATATCCAGATATGTTCGTCAGTCCTGATTTTTACAAGAGTATTTTTGATGAGCCTTTTGAAGATATTGTGAAGGTAGGACAAAACTGTTGCAGGTAATTTCCTGAAGTAACTAAAGACTTTGTTAAATCAATTGTGTTTGTTTCCTGCGAGTTGGTGGGGTTATCAGTAAGCTTCTGAGGAGTTACTGTGTTAGCAGCAGCCTCGAATGCGGGAGTGATACTTCCTGTATTGCAAGCGTTCCCGTAACGCTTATTTATCAACCTAATTTAAAGTGGTTACCGCTGTGGATCGTATGTTTGTATGAGCCTCGACATTGTATAAAAAAAAATCATCATTTTCATCATCATTTCAGCATGTATTCGTCCACTGCTGAACACAGACCTCGCTCGAGACTCGTCTCGATCCTGTGCCACCTCCATCCATCGACTCCCTGCAAACCTCTTGAGGTCGTCGCTTCATCTAGTGGGTGTCGTCCCACACTGCGTCTACCAGTACGGGGACGTCATTCGAGAACCTTTTTTCCCCAGTGGTTATCGGTTATACTAACTATGTGGCTGTCCACTGCCACTTCAGCTTGCTTATCCTGTGGGACCTGTGGGCTATGTCAGTTACCTTAGTTCTACTGCGGATATCCTCATTTCTGACCCTATCACGCAGGGTAACCCCGAGCATAGCTCTTTACATAGCACGCTGAGCGACCTTGAGCTTCCCCATGCGGCTATACGGTAGTTGTGTTCCTGCGATTGAGAATATCAATAAGCTCGAGTTGCTGTATTATTCGCGAGGGTGACAACTAGGATACTTAGAACTAACCTACTGCTTATAGCTTACGTAAAAAGAGATATTGGTACTTCGAGTGTCTAGCATGATCTGCTCCTAGCTGTGCAATTGATAGAATCTGCAGACATGTCCCAACCACCGTCCCAAGGCTTCACCCACCTCTCAGTCATATGAGCCGAATCGCGGAAGATGCGCACGTGCTGCTCTAAGGCTAGAGAGGCATACAAGCATACGGCCCACCTGATGTAAAGCAGTTACCGTAGCCTATAAACTCTTGTAATATATTAATTATCACTCGCGCGATGTCCCCTCTGCTGCTTACACAGGAACTCCTTAAGAGCTTATTCGTGAGCTCACTCGCACGCAGGAATACACAACTCTCTAGGAAATTGTTATTGGGCTGCGGTTTTCTATGAGGTGGAGGTACTTCCCCAGACGGGCTGCTTTGATGCACTACCTACCTCTCTTGAAACATCCAGACCAAGACAAACAGACATGTTCATGCACACAAATGTTTGTTTTGTGTGGGAATCGAACCTCGTGGGTTGGTGTCAAAGTCGCGTCAAGCACGACGATGACGAGCTCGGTGGCTTAGACTACACCTACCTTGTACCTATTCGTTGGGTTAAATAATTATCTACTTATCTATCTATCTATTATATCTGAGACGCACACATGCTCAATACATAACCGGCCATTAATCTCTTTCGATTCATCTTTTCTTAAAAATACGACTCCGTGCGGTCAAACTTGGAATATATGAAAATTCTTGACCTTCCTTCAAAACTAGCAGAAATAATCGATAAAGTTAATCTTTACGAATAGGACGCAAGGTGACATTTAACGACGCGATAACGACCCCATTTGCCATCTCTGGCCATTCATGGCGGTAATAATGGCCTCGCCATCGACACTTCCGAATGTAGCCCTAACTTTTTTATCATTGTCATTTCCTTCGGCCATATTTCAATTCTATTGAACACGGAGATTGTACAGCCGAGGATATATTTTAATTTTTTATACATATCTATATAGCCAATTAGCATTTAAAAGCTTGCAGAAATAGGACACTCATAAGCTTGCAGAACTTCTGGAATACGGGTCTACCTTCAATCGAAGGGGTAGGGACGAAATCTTGGTAGTTTAAAGTAAAGTTTTAAGAGAGGTAGGGCGCATCAAAGCATCCCGCCTGGGGAAGTGCCTCACAGTAAACCGCAGGCAAATAACAACTCCCTAGAGAGTTATTGCGTGTGAGTGAAGTCACCAGTAAGCTTCTAAGGATTTGCTTCGTAAGCAGCAGAGGAGTCATCGCGCGAGTGATAGTTAATATATTACAAGCGTTAATAGGCTACGGTGATCACTTTCATTAGGTGGGCTGTATGCTTGTACGCCTCTCGATGTTGTATAAAAAAACTGTTATGTAACATGCGAGAATTGCGCAAAATCTGTGACGTAACGCTCGTTGATCGCGTTCGCAATGATGATGTAAGAAATACAGTTGATCTGCAAGAGGGTGTCGGTGTTACGATAAGAGAATACGTACGTTTGTTGGTTCTGGCATGAAGAAAGAATGCAGGACGAAAGAATGACGGAATAGATGTACGATGCGAAAGTGGAAGGATGTAGGAGCCGAGGAAGACCGAGGCTAACCTACCATGACCAAATTAGTCGTGTTTTATCAGAAGGTGATGTCAGGAGGATAAAAAGAGCTATGAATGTTATAGAAGCGAGTGAGGTATGTAAGTACCACGTTTTATGGCGCTGGTTCTCTCTGCGTACCCCACAAGGAATCTAGCATGTAGATATGGTAGTAACAGTAGTAGTTTAACACCAACCTGGTGGACGGTCTTAAGGTGAACATGGACAAAATGAAGATGTCAAATGAACGTGTTGTACCCACTCAAATTTCAGTTGGAAGCTCGATTATAAGTTGTTCACGAGTACAAATTATCCAGTTAGGTTTGGATTCAACTTTGAGAAGATTTCTCGTCGAATTCAATTCCAAAGGGCAGCGACCGGGAAATTATAAAAAATCTGCTCGTCCAAAGTACTACAATGTTGCAAGTCGAAAGTCGTCGATTAGTATATGTTGCTAGTGATACTAACGGCACAGAAACGTGGTCTCCAACTATGCGCCTCATATGACAGAGACTGAGGAAGACTTTGTACAAAAGTCGTTTGCGCGGGTACCTCTGTCTCACCTATTTCTACCGCCAAACAGCTATATTTATATAGCTGTGTTCCGGTTTGAAGTGAGATATGGCAGAGAAATTACTGGGTACTGTGACGAAACATCCTTAAGTCGCAAAATTGGTAGCGCGCGAGTAACACCCCCGTGGTGTTGCGAACGTCAATAGGCTGCGGTGACCGCTAATGTAGGTCGCATGCTTGTTTGCCAATCTAGTTGCATAAAAAAAATTAAAACTCGGGGTTGCCCAGCGTGCAACGGAAAGAGTATGCTCGGAGTCTCATGATAGATTCAGGAATTAATACATCCGTAGTAGAATTAGAGTTACTGACATGCCTCTCTGGATCAGTAAGTTGAAGCGGTAGTGGACAAGCAAGCGGTAGTGGACAAGCCACATAGCTCGTAGAACCGGTGGAATTAACTAACGTATTCAATAAATAATAAAAGTATTATGACATCTCTAATATCATTATTCGATTCGATTTTCTGTAAAGAAAATCTTTTGAATCATATAAGTTTTTAAATTTTGTCTTGTACGTTACAAAGTACGTAGACTGTACCAGCTCCGGGTCATCTCCGGCCGTTCGATGGGCACACATCTAGAGGAGCTTTACAATATCACATTTTTATGGACTGTTAGAATACTGGAATTGCGCTCCAAAATTGGCTCCTTTGACACATAAAATATTTCAGCTTTTATGACGTACCGCGATAGGCGCCGATCCTTTTCAATATTATTCTCTTTCCATCCGTATTTACGACTTTTCACGTTATTACCAGTAGAGTAACTGAAAAAAAAACTTAAGTTATTTTCCTACATAGTGTGTGTGTCGTCGGTGGGGATTAACCTACGTCGTGGACCAAAAGAACAAAGATCCTTTTTATATAATTTATTCATTACATCGGCGCAAAAGAAGTTGATCTGCGGAAGGCAATCTAGATGGTCTATAGATTTAATAAGTTACGCAAATAATTTCAGGCTGAAGACTACATTTTTTTATGAGATATTAGCTTCAAGTCATTGGTTATTCGTCAGTGACATTTCAACATTTAATGTAAGTAGTGCCTAGTACAATACAATAAATAATAATTGATTTATTTTAATAGGATATGTAAAAACGTGTTTATTGTCTTCTCATATAGGGTAATCGACCCAATTATTGGCACTTTAAACTTTCAATCTCGAAATAATTAGAAATATTTAATGTGAAATAGAATCTAATACTATTAAAATTACTTATAATGAATGTGGATAAGTCTCTCAAACTTTTTATCAATACATTACTTTCAGTCTTAATACTTAGTTATTATAAAAAAATCATTTAAAGTATCCACACGCAAAGACCCCATTACTGGCACATTCTATCCACAGTACTGAAATTTTGTTATTTATCTATAAATGTAAAAATACCAATAATTGGGTGGGTGACAAAGTTAGGGTGGATTACGGTAGTTTGACACAATGGATAATGAATATAAAATACAATGGCGGGTAACTATGCGACCTAACAATTGTGTAAACATTTTAGTGTGAGAAGTTGGTGCCTGAAGTGAGCTTTGATAAGCCTGTATTCCAGTACGCCAGGTTCTCATCTCTCGACTAAGGAAAATATTGCATTTTTTACCAATTTGTTGCAGTAATCTGTCCAATCAAAGTTGGAGTAAGATCAAATTAAACTAATAAAATACAATTAATAACATAAAAAACAAGTTTCCATAGTTTTAGTCTTTTTTTTAGTCTTTCATATGTGGTACTGGATCTCGATGGCGTCATTGCGCGTGCCATTCTAACCGAACACGTAGGTTAAGCAACGTTGACCGCAGCCTGTCCATGGATGGGTTTATCTATCTCGAGTTTCTCCGTGCGCGGAGGGCACTTAAACTGACGGTCCCGACTGTTGTCGATAGATGACAGTCGTTAGGTAAGCTAAGTCAGTGGCCCTCGGGCGGCTTGAAAACACCGGCCTCCGCCAATCCGCATTTGAGCAGCGTGGTGCTCTAAACCCCTTCGGTTGAAGGGAGACCGTATCCCTGCAGTGGGATGAGTAAGGGGTGATGTGGTGGTGGTGTGGTACTTATTTTAGGCTTTTACGAGTTACGTTCATTATAATATATACATTTATATATTTGTGTGTAATATTTAATTAATTCTGGAGCTTCACCTTACACTCCTGTTTGTTAAAACAATGAATGAACAAGATCATGTTGATTTTATTGTACAAGTATGTACCAAAATATCAGAAATATTTCTTGTAAAAGTTGCCTTTGTTGTGAAAGGTACACAAACATGTTTTACGCGCCTATCTTCAACATTATGTTTTTGGTGTTATACGAGTAAGTTGTTACTGTATGCTGTTTTAATATAGTGCAGAGAATAAATATTTGTCGTACCGATAACACCTTCCAGTGTTGGTAGAGCAGCTCAGCTGAGTAACGAAAAGGAGAGATTACGGCTGACCTTTAAAATAGCTCTTTGTGAGATAAAATTTTTTTTAGCACCACCCCTGGAAGTGATGCAGTAAGAAATAAAATAAGACTTTGTCCAAGTGCGAGATAAATGAGTCTGAGTAATTTTTGTCTGTGATACAGGCAAGTCCTATCAGGGGGCACGGCAGTGCCCCCGCCAAGTCGAGCGCGAAGCAAACACTGCCGTACCATCCTTTACTGGAACCATTTCGCCGCATTTTCAGGCCCCTATTTGAGAACCTCTGGATAAGACCAGGACGCAGAAATTTTCGTCATCCAGTAAGCTATAATCACATAC
Source organism: Pyralis farinalis (assembly GCA_947507595.1). Taxonomy (NCBI): domain Eukaryota; kingdom Metazoa; phylum Arthropoda; class Insecta; order Lepidoptera; family Pyralidae; genus Pyralis; species Pyralis farinalis. Next base: position 1,282,175 of record OX382268.1, on the reverse strand, counting down.
TTAAAATCCAAAATTTCAAGTCTGTAGGTCATTTAGTTCCGAAGTTAAGCGAAAGCAAAGTTTCGCATTTATGACACTCACTCATGATCATCAAAATAGAACTAGTACTTCCCATAAACTCCGAGAACTGAAATTTGGTACAGAGTTAGGGTTTAATGGCCACATAAAGGGAAAACTATAAAAACTAGGATAATCGAAGATCTGGAGTACCTGGTGACCCTGATTAGAAAACACAAAAGCCCAACCAAACTATTAGAGATCGACATACCGCCTTTACAAAAAATGTTCAACTTGGTGGGCCGCTTCATTTGATGTCAAAAATCGAAGGTCTGAAGTATCTGATGAAGAACCCTCAGCTGGTCTCAGCTGTATTAGAGATATGGTAAAGCCCCCTTCTACTATGAGAAAAAAACTGTGTCAAATAAGAAAATCTAATAAAATAAATCAATATGTCCACGTTCCTACAAAAAGAAGTGAAATCCCACCAAAAACATTCTGTAAAAACTAGCCAAGTCTCGACGGAGCTGCTTGTTTATCTCTAAAAAGTAATGAAATCTAGACAAAATCGTGCCAAGTCTAAGGTTCCTTACTGCGATTTCTTTATTATTATAGTTAATGTTGTGTGACTTGGCCGTTGAAGGGTACACAAGGGTACAAAACCAGGTACTCCATGACACCATTGCACCAATCTGTCGCCAGAACCGCTACCCATTGACGATGGAAAATTGCCACTTGGAAAACGTTGATTCAATAACCAGTCAGTCAAAAAACCAGTCAGCTTGATAAAGCTGCGGATTTCCATAATACTTACGTATAGGCGAGCCTGAAACAAACAATATAAAAAAATATTTCCAGTACAGACGGACTTCTAATCATTGATAGAAGTCCGTCTGTACGTCTATTTTATGTTGGATCGGTGGTCGATTTGACGCTCCAAAAAGAAGAGAGCAGAAGTCAGCATTGTCAATGCTGAATGCATGTGTTGCACAATCAACAACAGCCTAAAATGAGACACTAGCGTCCAATTACCAATACCAGTATGGGCTATTATCTCGCTTAATAAACATAGGTAGTTACAACAGATATAACATTACGTGTAAACAAAATTGACTTGTACCCACTAACGTATAAAGAATTTTCAACGGCCAAGTCACACAACATTAACTATAATAATAAAGAAATCGCAGTAAGGAACCTTAGACTTGGCACGACTTTGTCTAGATTTCATTACTTTTTAGAGATACACAAGCAGCTCCGTCGAGACTTGGCTAGTTTTTTACAGAATGTTTTTGGTGGGATTAAAATTATCCGTAATGCTCGTTCATGTGGTGGAATTCTAAATTAAAAATATTTATATTTCTTTATTCATTCACCTTCCTTGGATACATGTGTGAACACGGGAACCCACCTATATGCTCGAGTCCTAAATCAGCTTCACCTGCAAGTTCATTCACCTGACGTTCAAAATAGCAGGTTTTCCCTTTAGCGTAGGGAGGTCGAATGGCAGTATTTCCTGTAAAACTATATCCAATCCAAATAAAAGATGAAAAGAAGCAACAAAACGTCGCAAGAACGGTTAAAGACGCAAATCAAAATCGAAAGGAAAATTCGCTGCGCGACCTGAAACTTTAGCTCGCAGACTGGAAGAGTTAGGGAGCTGGCCGTCGCCTTCTCCAGACAAAAAGTGGCCGTGGCGTCCCTGCAGGAGACACAGTGGACAGATAGTAAATTCCAGCTCATTGAGAATGTCCATAAGCGGGTCCATATGGGTGCACCTAGTGGGGAAGACAGAGTACCGCTCCGAGATGTTTCAAAACAACATGGATTTTAACGCTTTTAAAATACCGGTTGAGCTAAATAGACAGGTTTATAAATCTATCTTTAGACTTGTCCTTTATATGACAGCGAAGTGCGGCCGGTAATGCTACAAGCAGAAGGTGCGTATCACGAAGATGGAGGTAGCTTCTGCTTCCTGTCTTAAGCTTAATGATTATCTTACTCTCTCGCAATATTTTTTTTTAATGTGGCCTGCCAAAATGTCTTCTTTACGCCTGATGGAATCAATGAGAACCAGATGAGAGAACAGCCATCAAAGTGATTACTGCTGTGCTGTCTGTCCCCCACTTGACGGCCTGCTAAGGTGCCTCTTCACACCTCGTCTGAACGACCCAGGATTATAGGAGGTGGGGAACACATGCGCCGGAAGCGAATTCCACATTTTGATAGTCCGACAAAGAAATGAGTCGCTGAACTTCTTAGTACGGAAGGTCAGCAACCCAATTCTATGTGAATGTGATCTCAGTCCAGCACAAGTGATCTGGAGGAGGAATGGAGAAGGAGGGACGAGGTCAAAAAGCTCCTCAGAACATTCCCCATGGTAAATACGGGAGAGAACAGTCAAGCTACAAATATCCGTACGCAGCTGAAGAGGTCAAGGGAGTTAGTTACATTCAGCGCTATCTATGATACGTATAGCGCGGCGCTGCATTCTATCGAGAGCGTCAAGTAGATATTTGGCGGATCCGTCCCAGAGGTGAGAACAGTACTCCACGCATGGGCGAACTTGCGCCTTGTGTAAATGCAGCGCTGCTCTGGCGTGAAGAACCGTCTCACCCTGTTCTGGATTCCGAGTCAAAATAATCGTAAACTTTATATTTGGCTGCACGCTACCTCTTGTAACTTAAGTTATTATTTATCAATTCAAGACGCAGACAAAGGTAGATCGTGGTGGAGGAAAATTAATTACTTTGATGAAAAATAAACGGCACTTTGAACATACAACGGAGCTTTGATAAAATTGTAACGAAAATGCTTGTGTATTGAAATACTTATTATCTTCAAATTATGCCTTTTGAATATTCGAAACATAAAGACATTCCGAGAATATCTCGATATTTCAATTTGCAGTTCATCAATAAACAAATTCTCCGACATTCCATATTTGTGTGAGTATTGCTTTTTTTATACCATGTTGGGAGGCATACACGCATACGGCCCACCTGAACCTGGCCTAGCCTATAAACGCTTACAATACTCACTCGCGTGATACCACCTCCGCTACTGTCACAGCAATTCTTACCGGTGACCTCATTCGCACACACACACACAGAGAGAGACAGGAACACAACCTTTAAGGAAGTTGTTATTTGGCTGCGATTTTCTGTGAGGTGGAGGTACTTCCCCAGACGGGCTGCTTTGATGCGCCCTACCTCTCTTAAAAACACCCAGACCGAGACAAACAGACATGTTCATGCACACAAATGTTTGTCCTGTGTCGGAATCGAACTCACGAGCGTTGGTGTCGTATTAACGTAACAACGTATTTCGCCACTGCGCCACCGAGCTCGTCTAAACGTGGTACCACACATAAACCGCAGTCAAATAACAACTTCCTAGAGGATTGTTGTATTCCTGCGTGTGAGTGAGGTCACCAGTGAGCTCCTAAGAACTTGCTGTGTTAGCAACAGAGGTGGTATCCTGCGAGTGACACTCATTGTATTACACATGTTCATAAGCTACGGTAACCGCTTCATATCAGGTGGGCCGTATGCTTGCATGCCTGCCGACGTTGCATAAAAACTAATTTCACAATTCAATTGTTATGCTCTTATATTGTCACAATTCAATTGTCAATAGACCCCATTTAAAGAGTAACTTATTTTTATACCACTAAGGTAGCAATCAACCATACGGCTGAGAGCTCATTCCACAGCTTGAGAGCTCTTGGAAGAAAACTTGTCTACAACTGCACAGTACGCGACCATTGCGGTTCCAGCGTGTGAGGGTGAACTCTCCGCCATCGGCGATAACTCTACCGATCTCACTTTTTTTTTATACAGCTATATTGGCGAACAAGCATGTGGACCGCATCAGATGATAAGTGGCCACCGCAGGCTATTGACGCTCGCAACACCACGGGGATGTTACTCGCGCGTTGCCAATCTTGTGACGTAAGGCTGTTTCACAGTACCCAGTGATTTCTCTACCATATCTCACCCTTCAAACCGGAACACAGCTATATAAATATATCAGCTCGGCGGTGGAAATAGGTGAGACAGAGGTACCCACGCAGACTACTTTTGTACAAAGTCTCCCTCTAGTCTGGTAAAGTCTCACTATAGTCCGTACATATATAGGTTCGGTCAAAATTAAGCCCATCTGAATACTGCAGAGTGATATCTGCGCTGAAACTATTATCAAGACAAATACGATACTGAATTTGCTGACGGTACTGAAATTGAAACACTTTCAGTTAGTGCTGGCTATGTTATCTGTGCGAGATATTTATGATTATTCCACAAGTCCATACGAAATGAATGATATTGCAACGTATATCAATACTGCTTTATGATTAAATCATTCGAGATTTGTGTATTTTAAATTTGAATATCTTCCCCGTCTGTTAGATTTGTGAATACACAAAATTCTGTATTCGCCCTCTTGTATACACAAGTTGTATAGAACATCTCATTTTCTAAATGGTACATTTTGTTTATCTTGCCAGGAGTGTTTGTTAGTAGTATAGAAGGATACGGGTTCTTCGTTGTTGAAGAAAAACTTCTTTACGCACGCTTGACTTGGGGAGTAAGCTGGTGAATGCGTGACGAGAGCGTTACGAAAAGTGTGATCGGGCGAGGCGAACGGAAGTTGAGAGGGAGATATAAGTTAGTGAACATAGAAAGAGAGAGAGTAACATTTCGTATATTACTGTAGGGGCAAGAGAGAGAGAGAGGTGCGAGCACCCATTTTCTTTCTCTCATAGCGAGTTAAGTTTCGTATATGTAAGACACAGTGCAGGCCTATTGTCTGTATCACACTATGGAGCTAAAGAAGTTTTACTTTAGTCGTGTGGTCTAAAGCACACTCGTTTGTTTATAAAACTGCCTCGAATGCATTGACATGAAACCTCAGTGCTTGCATGTCAGATACTATATAAATTTTAAAGGCCTTCCTGAAAATGGAGGTTGTATATTTTTAAGTGTATCATTTTTAGTGCTCTATACAAAAAGGCAAAAACAACTTCATTTATAATATTTTTTAATACACCAACCCTCATTCCTCTGCCGGGATACGGCATTACGTTTTTCAGAGACGCAGAATGTATCAAAATAGCCTGACCGAACCGACGGAGCATGCCTTTTCTTATCTTAACACCGACACACTTTTCAATTCCCTTTCATACATCATTACTACGAACGCGGTCAGCAGGCTAGCAAGCATACCTACATTCGATTCTACAAGTTAACGTTGGGATTAGCACCACGAGCTGAGCAATCTGGCTTAAATTTCGGCTGCCTAAAAGTTTAATTAATTAAACCAACGCCATTCACCCTCCCTCGTCTCTCCACATCCGCGGTACACCTTCCATCCCTGCTAAAAATGCTTCCAAGATTTACAATTTTATGTACACTCATCATCATCATCACCCAAGCCATGGTAACAAAATTTCTCCATAGTGTAGACGCCACGGTGAAGCATATTTTGGTCAATTTCTATATATCAGCCAATCACGTTAATTCTATTTATAATCTCATGATGTCTTCCTACGTGCGGTTGGTTTGCTACTGTATGGATTGATCCATCTTATTACGTAGAAACTAAGTCAAACACAATAGCCCAAGGGATCTATTGACGTACTCAAACTAAACGAATTTGAATCGACTCCGGTTTATCTATGAATAGATGTTTATTTTTGTACTAGCAGACTTCCATCAGCTTCGGCAACAGAAATACCCTTTCTAAACGGATTCCTTTGTTTGTAGAAGCTTACGGATTTTTTTCTTTAAAGTCTTATACTTCACTCCCAATTTGATGACATAGTTGTATTAATGTTGTTGTAATAATGTAGAAAATATTATTAGAAATTGTTAATGTAGAAAGAATGCACGAGGAAAGAATGACGAAACAGATATACAATGCGAAAGTGGAAGGATGTTATGAATGTTAAAGAAGCGAGTGAAGTGTGTAAGGACCGCGTCTTATGGCGCTCGGTTCTCTCTGCCTACCCCACAAGGGACCTGGCGTGAAGATATATGTACATACATACATAGTTAATAAATTCAGGCGTTATTTTACGAAAGACTAATTTACAGGCAATTTGAGCTAAACTACTTTGTGGGCTTACGCTATTGATTAGTTCATGCGAACTATTGCTGGCCGGCACCTACCCATTAGTGGATACCCACGCCGCCGCTGCCATGGCTGCTGCGGTTGTCTCTACGAGAGTCCGCCATCTGAAATGTGAACCGCATACACCCGCCACCGTTGCTGCCCTGGCTGCTCCGGTCGTGTTTCTCTCCACGAGGCATCCTGAGGCGCTGTAGATGTTAGTCGTTAGAATAATATGCTACGATACCATCGTAGTGCCGTCCTTTATGGTGGAGGGGGTTGAAGGCGTGACTGATGCTGGTTAATAGAGAGGAGTTGCTTACGTCAGTCATTTGTTCATACGAGAGATATTAGAATTTTTATGATTAATAATTTGTAATTGTTCCCTAATATTCAATTTTAGCCTTTATCTATTTTTAATATGTAAACAAAAACTCATTCCGCAATTCAATGGTTATTCTCTCCTACAGCGCCTCCTACCTTTTCCATTCATAAGTCTTCAATTTAGCATCGATTACTTTTCAACTTGATTTCATGGTCTTAGTAATTGATTGTCTAGTAGTAATAAAATTGTTTTTATTGCATATCTTAACAATCTATCTATAACTTGACGCCAAACCAATAGCGGGCTAAACAGAGTGAACCGAAGATATTTACAAGTCCTATACTGAGTTAGATATATTTGCATATTGAGTATCCACAATCAACAGTCCAGTATACTGGTCATCGCATATCACCAGAGGAAATCTAATTACGTGTACGGATATTTGGAAATCGGTGCTTATCTTTGTTATCACGGCGGTAAGCCCCCACTCGAGCCCGCAGCTCTAATTAAAAAGTCATATCTTATCGACGCCAGCAAACACTATCCGAGGTCAAGAGCGCATGCCTCAGAATAATTAAGAGAAGCTGTCTGAACAGAAGGTTCAGGAAGGAGTCGTGCTGGAATGGGATAATTAACAAATTGCTAAAGGAGCAGAACAAAATGATGATGTTACACACAGAGTTGGTCTGAAAGAGAGAGTCGGTGTTAAAATAAGAAGAGACATGCTCCGTTGGTTCGGACATGTAGAAAGTACTCAAGAAGAAACCTGGATAACACTCGGATGATGATGATGGGTCTTAGAGACATGCCGCAAATGTAAGAAAGTTTTGCAGCAGAGACTGGGGTTACACAAGACCTGGAACGAGATCTTAATGAGGTGGAAAATTGATAGTGTGATACCAAGCAGCAGTTGAGTCCTTACCGCCCCCGCGTTCTCCATAATATGGTGTTTTAGCGCCTAAATATCGTTTCGAGTCTACTGACCGATGGGAGTATATAAGTCGACATGACGCGATGTTGGTTCGTAAACTAGCCATAAGAACTGCGCTTTCTACTTATCCCCCGATCCGCAGCGGTGAATGGAGTAATTAAGTAAATCAATGAGTAAATCTTCTTCTTCTTAGTCGTTTCTTCATAAGATATTTTCTTCTTGGTTTTTTTTTATACTACGTCGGGAGGCATACAAGCATACAGCCCACCTGATGTAAAGTGGGTACTGTAGCCTATTAACGCGTGTAATATATTAAGTATCACTCGCGCGATGCCTCCTCTGCTGCTTACACAGCAACTTCTTGGGAGCATACTGGTGACCTCACTCACACGCAGGAACACAACAACTCTCTAGGGAGGTTATATTTCGCTGCGGTTTTCTGTGACGTGGTACTTCCCCAGACGGGCTGCTTTGATGCGCCCTGTCTCTCTTAAGCCTACCTTCTCACTGATTTATTAAATTTAACTGTACCTAAACTTTTTACCGGCTTCTCATTTACTATTACACTGCAGTCTTGGTGTCTAAAGATTTGGTAAGTTATTTATGCAGCAATGAATGTCAAAGCAGCGAGTGAGGTGTGTAAGGATCGAGTCACGTGCCGCTCGGAACTGCCTACCCCGCAAGGGATTTAGCGTGAAATTATAGAAATATAAATAGATTTATGTCTCTTTATAGTTATCTTGTATATTAGAAGTAGAGATAAGTTGTGTGTGCCGGTACATCGGCTTGCTAGGACTGGTAGATCTTTGCTTGTAAATTGTATTCCATTTTATAATAAGTTGCCTGAAACAGTTCTGTCCTTTCCTGACAATGTATTCAAAAAACACATTAAATCTTTATAGTTATCTTGTATATTAGAAGTAGAGATAAGTTGTGTGTGCCGGTACACCGGCTTGCTAGGACTGGTAGATCTTTGCTTGTAAATTGTATTCCATTTTATAATAAGTTGCCTGAAACAGTTCTGTCCTTTCCTGACAATGTATTCAAAAAACACATTAAATCTTTATAGTTATCTTGTATATTAGAAGTAGAGATAAGTTGTGTGTGCCGGTACACCGGCTTGCTAGGACTGGTAGATCTTTTCTTGTAAATTGTATTCCATTTTATAATAAGTTGCCTGAAACAGTTCTGTCCTTTCCTGACAATGTATTCAAAAAACACATTAAAAATACTTTCTGTAGAAGGGCTTATTATAGAATTGATGAATATTTAACTGACAACGATGTCTGGAAATAATTCAGCACAGACTATCCTTAATAATCTTTAATTTTACGATTTGATATCATTATTGTAACAATATGCTTATGTGTAGTATTACCACTTATAGTAGTTGCCGTGCCCAACGCTAGATGGCGCTGTTCCATATCACGCTGTATCTAAATCGCGTTATGGTTACGCTTCAAGCAAAACATGGGTAGGACAACATGTAATGTCATCGGTTGTTGGAGAAATTAAGCCCTCGCACACGGCGTACTGGCGAGTTGCTAAATCTCTCCGTTCCGACCAAATAACCCAATGCCCTCCCCTGACCCGACCAGACGGTACGATAGCGTTCGATGATGACGAAAAGGCTGAATGCTTTGCAGACAGCCTGGAGAGCCAATGCTCTCCTAGTCTAGAACCAACCGACGACGAACACGTTCAGATGGTTGACTCCGAGGTGGAACGAATCCTCGCGACACCTCCCACGATCCCCCTCGAGCCTACAACGGTTGAGGAGGTCCAAACGATCATCAGGGACCTTCGGAGCCGGAAAGCTCCCGGAGCTGACGGCATCACGAACTCGGTCCTCAAACTCCTCCCAGGCCCCCTGTTAGTCCTTCTCGTGGCAATATTCAACGCCGCTCTCGCGAACTGCAGATTTCCAGACTCCTGGAAAGATGCAGACGTAGTTGGCATCCCCAAACCAGGCAAATGCCTGAAGAACCCCGCCTCTTACAGGCCCATTAGTCTCCTCAAATGCCTGGGGAAAGTCTATGAGCGCATCATAGCCATTCGCCTCAAAAAGTTCGTTGAACTTAGAGGCCTTCTCATAGACGAGCAGTTTGGGTTCCGTCCCAAACACTCGGCAGTCCACCAAGTGCACCGCATCACGGAGCACGTCCTCTCCAACTTTCAAACAGGGCGCCATACCGGTGCCCTGTTTTTCGACGTCGCGAAAGCGTTCGACAAAGTCTGGCACAATGGCTTAATATATAAGCTACACCAAATGGAAGTGCCAGACAGTCTCGTGCACATCTTACGAGACTACTTGTCGAATCGCTCCCTCCGCGTCAGAGTCCACGGCACTCTCTCGAGGCCGCACCCTATCCGAGCCGGGGTCCCTCAGGGCTCCGTGCTCGGCCCTATCCTATACACGTTGTACACCAACGATGTTCCCAAGACTCCCTTCGTGGAACTAGCCCTCTTTGCCGATGATACGGCACTTTACACTTCCGAACGAGCCAAATCCAACATATCGGATAGGCTCCAGAGAGCGGCTAACGCTCTAGGCGAATGGTTCCGACGTTGGCGAATCGAAGTGAATCCGGAGAAAAGTGCCGCTGTGTTCTTTTCTCGGGATCCACGAGGTCTTACGAGACCAGATTCCCAACATAGGACCGTGAGCCCCATCTCATTGTTCGGCCGACCCATCCCATGGGTCGAGAAGGCCAAATACCTAGGTGTCATCCTAGACTCCAGAATGACGTTTGGACCTCACATCACCGCTGTTAGGAACAAAGCCGCGTTCTATCTAGGCCGGCTCGGTCCGATATTCAGGAATCGTAGAATGTCACTTAGAAATAAGTGTACACTCTACAAAGCCTGCATCCGCCCCGTTCTCACATACGCCAGCGTAGTGTTCGCACACGCTGCGCGCTCCCATCTGGCTAAGCTCCAGATTATCCAAAACCGGTTTGCCCGCAATGCAACCGCTGCCCCTCACTATCTCAGGGTCGCAGATCTCCATCTCGACCTTGAACTCCCTTCCATCATTAGTTTCATGAAGAAAGCGTCTAGACGCTACTTCGAAACTGCCTCTCAACATCCCAACCCATTGATAGCCCGGGCTGTCAATTACACCCCGCGGATCGACGCCCGGGGGTTCCGGCGCAGACCGCGGAATTCACTCTTTGATCCCGATGATCGCATTACTGTTGCGAACGCCCCCTACCTCTCCCCCTCCAACCCCAACACTCCAGACACACACCGCGCTCGGCGGCTCCGGGCGCGAAGAGTAAGGACTTCTGCGCGATACACCAGGTACCGGTAGCCCACGGCACCTGGGCGCCTCTCTCTCCGACAGGCCCTTAAGGCACGAACCCGCGTGTTCGATTTGTTTCTCCAGCGACGTCCTGAGCCGAGGTCCGACCCCTCTCGGGGGCCCTTAGGCTGTCGCTTAACTTTGTTTTTCAGGCTGTGGCGCCTCACGCCCGCCCTCTAGTCCGGTGACGTAGTGACAGCCCAACCGGGGCTAACTACATAGTCAGGTCAAAAAAAAAAAAAAAATGTCATCGGTACTCAGAATTAGGGCCCTCGACTATATCGTAGGTGGTGCTTTCAAGCTCATTGGACACCCCCTACCGATATTAGTGGAGTAAGCATTGTGGTAGTACTTGCGGTCCGGCGTCTCCGTCGAAACGCCAATCGGAGCTTCTATCACTACTTCGCTAGTAGCTCTGTAATTGCATAGTTTGTATTAAAATTATAGTATCTCAACTTGACGTTTGTTCTTACACTATCCGACACGACAACGACACGACCCAAGACTACATATGTAATTTTATTTTGCAATATCTAAGTGACAATTTTAAAAGAGACCTATATTTGTATGTTTCTTTCGGCATTTCTTCTTCGCCAATGGTCATTTCCGAAATGCTAGTAGGTAGATTAAAAAAAAGGAAAAAAGTAAAATAAGAGAATTAGAAAAGTTACAATAAGATTATATTTTAAAAAAAATGTAAGACTTGTCTAAGTGCCCGCGAGATGGCATAATAAGTAATAATGTAAGTATAATGGCAAATAAATAATTTTTATCTTTTATCTTATCTTTTATATATATTTATCAGATTGTACATTCGTTTGTGTCTCGGTTTAAAACAGTTTAAGTAACTGTTTATAAATTCCAAATGTAAAACTGCAGCGAGGTTTAGTCTCGAAGGGGCTCATCACGCGATCTATCAACAAGGACTAAAGCAACAACATGCAATGATATCTTTAGGTTGTAGTAGGATAATAAAGTTTGAAATAACCTCAAACTTTTTATTGTTCTTCTACAACCACAAAGAAATAATATTGAGGATCTCAGGGACTTTGTGGCGAAACGCACCGTTACGTCACTTTAACACCGTCGCTCGTGGGTTCGATTCTCAAAGAGGACAAACATTTTCCATGAACATGTCTGTTTGGGTCGGTCTGAGTGTTTAAAAAGAGGTAGGGCGCATCAAAGCAGCCCGTCTGGGGAAGCACCTAACAGAAAATCGCATCCAAGTAACAATTCCCTGGAGGGTCGTTGTATTCCTGCGTGTGAGTAAGGACACCAGTAAGCTGCTAAGGAGTTGCTGTGCTAGCGGCATAGGTGGCATCGCGCCAGTGATACTTAATGTATAGCAGGCGTTCATATGACGACCATATGATCGTCCAAATAAGTATACCGTATGCTGTTACATCGATTTGCTACGGCTGATAGATCCTTTCCTGTAATTTGTATTCGTTTCTACAACCAATTGCCTGAAACAGTTCTGTCGTTTCCTGATAATGTGTTCAAGAAGCACATCAAAAGTACTCTCTGTAAAATGATTTTTTAAAGAAATTTTGAATTACGTAACTTGCAAAAATGTCTGGAAATAATTGAGCACAGACAACCTTTTGTTAACAATATTTAATTCTACCATTTAACATCATTATTAATAAAATTATGCTGACGTAAATTCATTGCAATATCTAATTGACAATTTGTAATGAGACCTATATTGGCAAATTTCTTTCGGCATTTCTTCTTCGCCAATGGCCATTTCCGAAATGATAGTAGATTAGAAAAGAAAAATAGTAACGTAAGAGAACTGAATAAGGTACAATAAGATTATATTATGTATGATTATATATATATATTTACATAAATGTAAGACGTGTCGAAGTGCCCGCAAGGGCCCAATGTCAAATAAAGATTTTTTATATTTTTGTAATCAAATCTCTATCGAAATCGAGAAATATTAAATCGACTTGTATTAAAAGAGTCTATCTATGGAAATCGGAGTGTGAGACATCAATCATATTCGATGGAAATCATCACGTGGTGCACCCTGCTGATTAGTAACAATGCACTAGCAAAAGTATAGACATATTCAATTGATCCGGTCTGTAGGCCAATTCTACTGAAAACCTGCAGCTGCACGTTTATGATTGTCATTTGAGTCGTGCAGGAATAGTGCAGTGCCAATACGTGTATTCTATTAAAATTTCCTGCACTGCAACGGCACTGCAATTATGCGTATCCTGCAAGTACTTAAAATATGTCATGTTCCCATATTTCAATATTTTTTACTTAATGTTGACTCCTATAGTTTTAAACCCCATTGCCCTTGGTTGCCGGCGTGGAGGTATTTCTAACTGAAAATAAGCTTTACTTAATCATATATTCCCACAAACATTTCTCAAAATAAAGCAAATATTTTGTAATATAAATCACCGCTTCAGAATATTAATGTCACTTTGCAAAAGTTTATTGAGACTAACGTTAGCAAAACTGCAGATAAACTCCTTCAAAACTTCTGTCACCGGTATACAAATGTCAAAACAATTTATCAAAATACGATTATACTCGTATTGCAGGAAACGTGCAGGTGCAGTGCAGGTTTGTTAACAGAACAGCGAGTCATTTACTGCAGCGGTGCTGCAACGTCGCTGCTGTCAGATCGCTTAACAGAATAGTGAAACGTCAAAATGTGCGCATTTTGACACACGCCGCGTATCTAGCAGTGCAGTTACAGTTTTATAGTAGAATTGGCCTACTGATTAAGGAAGTACTTCCAACTTACTGATCATTGCCATCTAGCAATGATTCTATGGAGAGTTAGTGCAGTACAAAAGTTAGTAAGATTACCATGATGCTTCTAGGAAATGCTGCGATGACGAAGAGTATTGCAGCCAAATCACATCTCGCTAGAGGGTTATTGTTATTGTTCCTATGAGTAAGTGAGCTTACCAGTGTTCGCAGTAGGGGTAGCAATGGCATGAATAATACTTCGTTATCGACGTTGTGTATAAAAACAATGTATCCTTCGCAACTGTAGTCTATGGTAATTGCCTGACATCAGGTGAGACGTATACTTGTTTGCCACTTTACACGGAAAATAATTGGGTTTTTGACTCAATCCAGAATAGTCTGAAAAAGTAGCTTCATTTCAAAAAGACAACGATCGAATAAAACCTCCGATGTTTGTCCAAGAAAAGGTTACCTTGCGTGCTAAACATATCTACTCCATTTTCCCCACGGCGACAACAAAAACACCAAACAAGGAATAAACCAACAAGTTTACACTCGGCTCGGTCATTACCAGCCCACTACCCGAACCGAGTCGCTAAGTGCACCATAAACTCGAAACTCGACTGCAACCTACTTAACGAAAATTATACATTCTCACATTGCTAAGTGGGAAAAATCCGACTCAACGATAAACAACGGGACAATTACTTTTTGCGCGATTTATTGTAGAAATACTATGGTAAAAATATTTCAACAGTAAGTGTAAATTGAATAAACAGGCGATCACACGCAGCTTAATCTCGGATTATTTAAAGGCACGTTATCTCGAGCGACGACAAACGAGAATTAAAATTTGCAATGATAAAGGATACTTTTGGGTCCAAGAGTTAACTGATAGAAATAGGCCTCCCCCTTAGACTTCCACAACGATCGGTACTATGCTGTTTGCATCCATCGGCTATCTGCGATTCTCACAAGATCGTCATTTAATCGTGGATTTAGCGTCGCTATTCGAGCACCTTTCTGACCCAACGGCCATCGGCTGCCAACCTTGCCAACCTTGAGCTTTTGTATGACGCCCATAAGTAATCATGTATCTGATGACTGATCGAGGTACACGGAACACATGATTATACTCTTCTAATGTGAAATCTATACATATAAATAAAATTGAAGTGTCTGTCTGTAATTTCGAAATAAAGCCTTTATCTTAAGCTCATATTATTATTTTCACGTTACCAAAGCCTAAATACGCATTTTTAACATTTTTGTCTGTCTATCTGTCTGTTTGTTTGTGCGGGCTAATCTTCGAAATGGCTGAACCGATTTTAACGTGACTTTTACTGGTAGGTAGAGGACTGTTCAGAGCAGAATATAGGGTACTTTTTATCCCGTAAATATTTAGGGTTCCTGCGTAAAAAATGAAAAACTGTTAGAATTAGGGGGAAATATCTTCCCCTTCGGGCTTCTTTGCAATTTTATTTTTATTATATTTTCATAGAATACGTATTTTTTGTAACATAAAATAACTACGCAGTTTTTATGTAATATAAATAAAATACATATACGTTGCCTCCCGTAAAGGTCAATAGATGGCGCTGTACGAAAATTGAATCGCTCTATGGTTGCATCTACGACCCTGAACTTTGTTTTTTTTTTAAACAGAAACAATTTCATGTCTACAGATAAATAAAGGCTACTAAAAGCCCAAATCTCATGCGTGCGAAGCCGCGGGCTTCTGCTAGTCTTAAATATTGTATTATAATTCCAGTATTGACGAAGCGAGAAATATTGAAATAGAGTTGAGTAGTGGTTGTCATTATCGATCGGTTTGTTCCATCTGTTTTCGATGGATGACAGTATTAAAGCTGTCTTTTTCGGGCGGTTTAAAAACAACTGCCTCTGTTAAACTGCAGTTGAACAGTGTGGTTGAGTATGTTTTAAATCTATTCAGTTAACAGAAGACCTGTATACCAGCAGTGGAATGAGTGTACGTTGGTCTGTAGAATTGAATTATTCATACAAAATTTGCAATTCTATAGCGTTGTGTGTCGTAATATCGATGGTTTGTGCATTTAGAAAAAACTATATGATAAAAGAATGGCGGAACTAATATACAATGCGAAAGTGGAAGGATGTAGTAGCCGAGGAAGACTAAGGCAACTCTACCACGACCAAATTAGCTGTATTTTGTCAGGAGCACTAGGAACTAGCGAGTGTGTATCAAAAAACCTATTAATGTTAAAAAAACGAACTTCGTGTATGGTTACTTTGGCTCGTTGTTAACCTATCTTGAGGCGTTTAGTTCTCTCTGCCTACCCTGTAACGGACCTGTCATGAAGATATAGATAGACAGATTACATAGAAAAAAAGAACTCCAGAGAATTGAGGACAATCACATATTTCGTTCCATTTTAAACCGTTCCGTATTAAGTTACTGCTTGATTACCATCAACAAATTAGAGAGTCCGCCATTTTATAAATGGCTGAGAGTTGGCACCCGGCCCGTGTAGACGGCATTTTAAAGCCGCATTCATATCTATATATCTCGAAACGGGTGCTGATGAAAGGCAGGATTTTTACACCACGTTGAGAGGCAAATAATCATACGGCTTATTTTATTCGTATTTTTTGGGATTCGTTTGTTAGTGATTAGGATGCATCAAGTGCAGATGAGGTTGGCTTTGACTTTGCAGAAGATATAGCCATGTACCCGTAATATGTAATAACTATTTGATGAAGTCGGTGATGCAGTGGTGGTTCGATTCCTACACAGGACAAACATTTGTGTGCGTGAACATGTCTCTTTGTCTTGGTCTGAGTGATTTAAGAGAGGTAGGGCAAACGCAGCCCGTCTGGAGAAGTACCTCCACCTCACAGAAACCCGCAGCCAAATAACTACTATCTGGAGGGTTGTTGTATTTTTTGTGTTCTATCAGAAGGAGACGTCAGGAGCCTTAGAAACCGACGAGCGTGCATGAGAAGAGCAATGAATGTTAAAGAAGCGAGCGTGGTGTGTAAGGATCGAGGCGTGTGTCGCTCGGTTGTCTCTCTCTACCCCGCAATGGATTTGGCGTGAAGCTATAGACAGAAAACACCCAAACCAAGAGAGACATATTTAAGCACACCAATGTTTGCTTGGTGCGTAGATCAAACTCTCCAGCTTTGGTGCGAAATTTTTAATTAATAACAGTATTGTATTATTAATATGCTATACTACTATTAGAATATAATATATATATGTACTATTATAATAAACTATTATTAATACAATTAAATTCAGGTATCGAATTGTAATAAACATTCTGAGATTTTAATATTTAAGTATACTTTGTTTGATTAAAAATGACGTAATAAAACAAATGCACATTTTGCCTAGGTTCCCGTACAATCGTACGGTATGCTGGTCAGCAGTTACCGTAACCTATGGACATTTGCAACAACGGCGGAGTCTCTCGTGCGTTGTCGACCCAGTAAAACATGTTAATCCTATTTTGAAGAATATCATTCTGTAGCCCGTTGGGTATTGGGCAAACCCGAGGTTAGCCTTTTAGTCAATGACGAATACTCTCTTGTAACCCCAATTGATGCCAACTGTACTCCAGTTTTATACAATCCCGGTCGACTGTACGTCAACCGCTGTAATGACTCGAATGGGTCGCGAACAACGAACTTTGTCGTATGAAACATTCGTTGTATCGAGTTCTGGGAAGTTGTGACAAATGATCAAAACGTTTATATTGCCCAAGTCAGAGCATGGTGAACCAGCGTGATGGTGAATTTGAATGTGTACTTGAAGTCCCTTGCGGAGTAGGCAGAGAGAACCGAGCGCCATTCGATCCTTACCCCTCTTTAAGATCTATAGATACTAGACCAATTTGGTCGTTGTAGGTCAGTCTTGGTCTTTTAGGTTCTTACTTCCTTATACTTTCGCGTTGTATATTTGTTTCGATATACTTTCTTCATGGCCGAACCAACGAGCATGCCTCTTCTTATCTACAAGTTCTCAACTTCAGACCAATTCTCCTGCGCCTTGTATCTTCATTTCGAACTCAGTCGACAAGGAGGTTTTAAAGGAGGCATTTTTAGGCGCTGTAATTTCTTTTTATATAACTACGAGAGGCGTACTAGAATACTTCCCACGTGATGTAAAGCGATTACCGTAGCCTGTGCATACTTGTAATATATTGAGTATCACTCGCGCGATGCCACTCCTGCTGCTAACACAGCAACTCTTTAGGAGCTTACTGGTGAGCTCACTCACACGCGGAAGTTGTTATTTGGCTGCGTTTCTCTGTAAGGTACCACATATGGGCTGCTGTAATGCGCCCTACCTCTTTCAAACACCCAGATCAAGTCAAACAGACATATTCTTGCATACAATTGTTTGCCTTGTTCTCGAAATCAAACCCACGAGCATCGGTGCTAAAATAGGTATCACTAGGCATTCCACCACCGGCTCATCTTTTATATTGATTTTAAATTTCTTCTACGATAAATATAAAAACCAATTTCCGTGCGTCAGTCTCGCAAAATCTCGAAAACTGTTCGACCGATTTGAATATTTTTTTAAGGTATAATCAACACATTAACGGGAAAGTTTAGGAAAAAAACATAATGCTGTGGAAGTCGCAGTTATTCGCTGGCAAAAAAATAATACAAAATAAACAGTCGATTTTCCTATAGCGTACCTCCTACATGTTGATTTTGTAGGTGTACCCTGAACATAAAAATTTTGGGGAGGACTGACCTGTACTGCTACGGAACCTACTTTGTCTCTACTTGCATTTGATTGGTTTGTTATTTACTACCTACACCACCCATTCCTCGATAGGCTGCGACCAACGTTACTTAACCTACGTGTTAGATTACAGTGACACTCGCAAAATACCAAAACGCTATTGTTTGTTATCCATACAACCTCCAAAAAATAATATTATATTCTTAAATGTATATGAGTAACTAACTGCATCCCCCCTCCGCCAAATTCATACGAGATAAGATAAAATAAATTAATACGTACATATAAAACACGATGAGCGACGAGCTCGGTGGCTTAGTCGTGAATGACGCGACTTTGACACCAACGCTCGTGGATTTGATTCCCACACAAAGCAAACATTTGTGTGCATGAACATGTCTGTTCGACTTGGTCTGGATGTTTTAAGAGAGGTAGGGCGCATCAAAGCAGCGCGTCTGGGGAAGTACCTCTGCCTTATAGAAAACCGCAGCCAAATAACAACTCCCTAGAGGGTTGTTGTGTTCCTGCGTGTGAGTGAGGTCACCAGCAAGCTAATAAGGAGTTGCTGTGTAAGCAGCAGAGGAGGCATCGCGCTAGTGATACTTAATATATTACAAGCGTTAATAGGCTACGGTAACTGCTTTACATCAGGTGGACCGTATGCTTGTATGACTCCTGACGTTGTATATATAAAAAAAAAGAATAGGATATAAATTTCCTCAAGAATTAGCTTCTTAAATACAAAAATATATTTTCAAATCCGACTGGTTCTGGCGCGTACAAACAAACAAACTTCCGCTTTATATATTAGTATGGATTCGCCCAAATTGGTAGTCTATAGCTTATTTCATTTACAAACTTGATATCAGCGACATAGCGGCAGATAGACCCCCTCTATCAACGCATCGGATCCTTATCTGAAACGAATCTCCTGATTACACAATTCCCAAATGCTGGGAGGCGAATGTGGTTGCAGAGAAAACAGAATAAAAACCCCGACCGTTCCGCAGACGCGCTTTGTCTATGTTTTGCTGTGCTCTAATTACATAATGAGCAATTTATTTTCTTTTATTTTTAAAATTATTCACTGAAAATTATCCTTTAGGAGCGTAATGATTTCATTATTTACCTTATATATTGCGTATTTGTGCTGCCTTAGTAAAACTTACAATCTAAGTCGAATTTCTATACTGGAATATGCAAGTCAATGATCTTTTTGACTTGATTTAGTTCTTTTGTATGTCGTTAAAAATATTTCATTAAAGGAATATAATAATTCAAACCAAACAACTAAGATGGATTGCCTAATGTAAAGCGGTTACCGTAGCCTACGATTGCCTGTACTGCGAATACCACGCAGTTTACTAGTCGGTTCACTTCCTTGCAGGAATACAATAATCCCCTGGAAATGAAAAAGTGATATTTAATGTACTTCCACCGTATATGTTTATGTACGGTGGAAGTACATTAAATATCACTCGCGCGATGCCACCTCCGCTATCTCAGCTATTCCTTAAGAACTTACTGCCATGCAATTCTCTAAGCGAAGCGGCTGTGTGCGTCGCTATGATCACAGATGTCACACCTTTGACATCGTCTACTGCGATCACGGCTAAATTATTTGGTATTCTATAAGGCTGTAAGCGTACGCGAGGCTGTTTGCCTTGTAGAATTCCAATTCCAAACGCAGCCTTGCGGCGCTAGTGTCGCACAACCATGAAAAGCGACACTAAGGAATTGCAATTTTGTGTTCAAGGCTATAACAGCCGATGTTTCCGAGGATGTAAGGATGTTTGCTCTTTCAGAATTGCATGGCTGGTGACCTCACTTACACGCAGGAACACAACTACCCTTCAAGGAGTTATTTGATCGGGTTTTTTTGGGGTGGAGGTACTTCCCCAGACAGGGCTACTTTCTACTACTTCTATCTGGTCTTCTACGATTCTTCCACAATCGAACTGCTTGGATATGCCTAAATTCTCTTTTGAAATTACTTTGTTACCCAAGCCAGATATAGGAGGACGGGACTGTTGCTTGTCCTATACTGCCAGGACCCTTGTGCGTTAGACAGAGACAAGACTCATTTCCTACATTCCTCACTCGATTCTTTAACATTCATAGTTCTTTTCATGGAACTCGCCGTAGCCCAATACTCCTAATATCATCAAATAAAACGGGTTTCATCCAAGCATACTGCCCAGCAGATTTAGATTACCGTAGCCAATGAACGCTTGCAGAATCACTACGCATAAAGTATCACTGCGTGATGTACGTTATTTGGCTGCGGTTATCTGTTAGGTGACGGTGCTTCCCCAAACTAGCTGCTTTGAAACGCCCTACATCTCTTAAAAACACTCAAATCAAGAAAAAGAGACTCGTTCGTGCACAGAAACGTTTGTTCTTTGTGGGAATCGAATGTACGGCTCTTGGTTTCGAAGTAGCGTTACTAACCATTGCCTCAATGAGCTGATCATATTCTTCATTATATCATATATACTGAAACATGTAACAACACTTCATCAGATAAGAAACATCAGTAATATCAAATCAAAATACCAAATACATACCAAAATTTCACCGATCCTTTGCCAGCATTTTAAAGGATATTCATTCTTATCTTGAAGATAGCCCCCCTCCATCGTTTTTGTTCGGAAACACCGTCGAGGGACATTGCACGACATTACCGTTCGTGAAGGAAATGTTCATAATGAGCCGAGGTAGAAAGCGATCGAGGAAATTAATAAACTAATGCCGAGGAAAACATACAAAAGTATTTGTTCTGCTCTAAAAGACCAATTACGTTTGATATAATGCACGGCGAGAGATTCCATTGTAATCATGGACTTGTTTAACAATTAAATAAATCGACGAGATATTTCATTATACGCTTCTAAGAAATTGTGTACTATAGAGACAAAAAATATAAATATCTCACATATTTAAATGAACAATTCTTGAATGAGACGGCTGTAACGAATCGGATAAAATTTTGTAGTTAGATAAGGTTTTGCAATTTAAGTTTAATTAGGTATACGATTTATGTAGGTAGGTATAAATCACCTACCAGAATCAAATTAGTCGTGTTTTATCAGAAGGTGATGTCAGGAGCACTAGGAACCGACGAGTATGAGAAGATCCATAAATGTTAAAAAAGCGAGGAAGGCGTGTAAGAACCGCGTCGTATGGTGTTCGGTTCTCTTTGCCTACCCTGCTAGAGACCTGGCCAAAGATATACCATCAGAGTGCGACTTTGTACAAAAGTCGTCTGCGTGGGTACCTCTGTCTTACCTATTTCTACCGCCAAGTAGCTATATTTATATAGCTGTGTTCCGGTTTGAAGGGTGAGATATGGTAGAGAAATTACTGGGTACTGTGACGAAACAGCCTTAGGTCACAAGATTGGCAGCGCGCGAGTAACATCCCCGTGGTGTTGCGAGCTGGGCTGCGATGACCTCTTACTATCTAATGCTGGCCGCATGTTAGTTTGCCAATCTAGTTGTATAAAAAAATATACACACATAAGTATATCTCCTGGAAAAAACAGATTATACACAATCAGTCATTCGCCATTGTTGATCACGTATTTGGTTGGTCGCACCGTTTGTATGATCTATCTTATATAGTCACAAAGGTCCCCGGTTTGAAGCCCACTAAAAGCAGTTTGTACATTTTTTCTACTAAGTACTTTAAGAAAGAAAATATTGTAATAAGTAGTATATATCGGAAATAGCTCTAAAGATTTGCGTTAAATTTTGTATTTAGACAGATTATGCATTTTAAGTTTATGTATGATGTAAGAGAAATCCCGACTTTATACAAAAAAACATGAAAAACGCCGGTTACCCAGCTTCTTACTGTAGTAAACTATAGTAAGAAAACCTCATAAGAAAAGAAAATCTCCTCTTATATAATATAGCTTAGTTGTTCGAGATCTGGATCCTGTCTCACTGGAGTTGGGAAGTCACCTGAAGCAGAGGTATCATAGCGTCTGAGAAACTTTGTTGCTCAACAGAGCAAGTAGTATATCACCTCGGGGCAAAGACCATCGCCAAGAAATTTGGTGTTCTGAATAGAGCGAATCAGTACTTCGGCTAGAGACGAAGACAATACAAGTCTCAAGTCAGACCGCACGTGGAGTGCTGTAGTCATCTTTAAGTGGGTGCACCTGGAATCTAGGACCTTATGATTTGGTTCAATTTGGTTCAGTAACGAGCTGTGAGATCTTCGTTAATCTTAAGGTATTGAGCCCTTAAGTTTCAGGAGAGATTGTCTCTGTCTCAATGTTTTTCTCAATCAATGTCTCCATTTCCGTGTACTACCAATTGTACATTGCGATGGTTTTCCAAGAAGTTATTGGACGTGTTGCCAGCAGCTTTCTTCTATAACCGCACCGTGCGGTTCCAGGGAAGAATTCTTCCGAGAACTCTTTAAGTTGTGTAATGAGCTCCCTGTCGAGATTTCCCCAAGGGACTACGCCATTAGGTTCATCTAAGGGTCTTCTATACAAGTAAGCATAGCCTGCTATCGTACAGACCGCTCGCTAGTTTATCATTTCAGTTATAAAAATGAAAAAAAATACTGACTTGGATTGCAATGAAGTCCGCCTTTTTATTTACAACTAGCTGCTGCCCGCGGCTCCGCCCGCGTGGAGTCAAATAACGTAGCCTATGTGTTAATCCAGATCATAATCTATCTACGTGCCAAATTTCATTCAAATCCGTTCAGCCGTTTAAGCGTGAAAGAGCAACAAACATCCATCCATACATACAAACTTTCGCATTTATAATATTATATAGTAGGATAGTTTAGCGCTAACTTTTTATTTAATTATCCCATCATTATCATGATATGAATAGCAGTTTTTGATATTTTGTTTGTAAAATCTTTATTGTATCTTTATATCAGAAAAACACCAATATGTATATAATTTATTGTACAACGGTAGTAGAACGGTATGGTATTTGAAAGAGAAGAATCCAGAACTAATGTAAGGATTACGATTGATGATGAAGTGTTGGAACAAGTGGATGAGTTTGTATATCTTGGATGCGCTTTCAGCAGGGATGGAAGGTACACCGCAGATGTGGAAAGACGAGTGAGTGCTGGGAATAGTGTGAATGGAGCGTTGGGAAAACTTCTTGGCAGTAAAATCCTGAGCCAGAAGGCACAACTCGCTATACACAATGCAGTGTTGGTCCCAACGCTAACTTATGGAAGCGAGAGTTGGGTATGGCAGAAAGAGCATGAAAGTAGAATAAACGCGGTTGAAATGCGAGCGCTGCGCAAAATTTGTGGCGTAAGGCTCGTAGACCGTATTCGCAATGATGATGTTAGAAATAGAGTTGGTCTGAAAGAGAGCGTCGGTGTTAAAATAAGAAGAGGCATGCTCCGATGGTTCGGGCATGTAGAAAGAATGCAAGATGAAAGAATGACGAAGCAGATATACAATGCAAAAGTGGAAGGATGTAGGAGCTGAGGAAGGCCAAGACTTACCTACCATGACCAAATTGGTCATGTTCTATCAGAAGGTGATGTCAGGAGCCCTAGAAACCGGCGTGCGTGCATGAGAAGAGCAATGAATGTTAAAGAAGCGAGTGAGATATGTAAGGATCGAGTCACGTGGCGCTCGGTTCTCTCTGCCTACCCCGCAAGGGATTTGGCGTGAAGTTATAGATAGATACAACGGTAGACTTATCCATTCTGGGATCTTTTTCTGTTAACCATAGAATACCTTGGAAATGACAATTTAATGAAGTAGGTATGAGTACAAAGTCATCAATACAAACAATTTTTTTTTTTATTTTTTTTATACCACTAAGGTGGAAATCAAGCATACGGCCTGCCTGATGTTAAACAGTCACCGTAGCCTATGGACATTTGCAACACCAGGGGCGTCACTCATGCGTTGCCGACCCTCTAAAAACCTCTTCACGCATTTCTTGAAGAACTCCATGCTGTAGTTCCTTGGAAAAACCTCGGCTGGGAGCTCATTCCACAGCTTGAGTGTTCTCGGAAGAAAACTTCTCTGGAACCGCACCGTACGCGACCATAGCGGTTCAAGCGTGTGAGGGTGAACTCCCCGCCGTCAGCGAGCGGTGTGGTTATAAAAAGTAGCCGTCGGCATCATTTCGAACAACTCTTCAGAACACAACCCGTTGTACAATCGGTAGAACACACAAAGGGAGGCAAAGTCTCTCCTTAAACTTAAGGGTTCAATACCGTGTGTAAGATTAGGATTGTCGACAATTCTCACAGCTCGTCTCTGAATCGAATCACCCGGTCCAAGCTGGTATCCAGGTGCTCCCGCCCAAAGGTGACTGCAGTACTCCAAGTGCGGTCTGACTTGAGACTTATATAATATAAGTCTTTGCCCCGCACTGAAGTACTGCTTAGCCCTGTTGAGCACACCAAGTTTTTTCGACGCCAGCTTGACCTTCTCCTCCAGGTGATTTCGATATTGCACATCACTGGAGATCTCGACGCCAAGCATCCTAATACTTTTAGTGACGGTAAGAGGTGTGTTCTGGAATTTAGGAACCATAGCAAATGGAGTTTTCTTAGCGGTGAACGCGCAAACTTGTGTCTTCTTGGGGTTGAATTCGACCAAGTTAAGCCGCCCCCAGTCGGATATTTTAGACAGAGTACCATCCATTTCAGACACAAGTTTGTCGCGGCTTTCCTCCACAAGGGAACGAGGGATGTTTGCACGGCCTGTATAATAAGTATCCCCGGTGCTGTCGTCCACATACCAGTGAATGCCATCAATTGACAACATATCATTGATATGCAGCAGAAACAGCGTCGGAGACAGTACAGAACCCTGAGGGACGCCAGTATTGATATCCATACTATCGGAGCATCCACCGTCAACCACGGCTTTTATGCATCTGTTGGATAAAAAGTTGGCGACCCATTTGCACAAACCCTCGGGCAGCCCGTATGATGGTAACTTCGATAGAAGACTCCGGTACCAGACCCGATCGAACGCCTTCGCCATATCTAGGCTGACAGCCAATGCCTCACCTTGACTCTCTATCGCCAAAGCCCAGTGGTGTGTAAGATACACTAGAAGATCACCAGTTGAGCGACAATTGCGAAAGTAAATAAAATAATACCAGGTATACACATACATAAACTCAAACATAAACACAATCATACATATAATTACTAACATATCCATCTATGTACATATACATGCACGAATACATGCAATATATACATACATATGTGTACATATCAGATACTTGTAGACAATTAGCTTCAGTTTTCAGATACATCAAACCAGAGCTTAAAAATTTTAACTTAAAAGAATGAAGAGTGTGGGCCGTTTTGAGTAAAAGATTTCGCATAGGAATGACAATTGTATATAGCAAAGCTTTTGTACACAGAGGATGAAAATACTGGAGGCGCTTAATGATTGGAGATTTTGTTATCTTCTTGAGCGTTCTTCTTGACCTTTTTATTGATATAAATAAAATAGAAGAGCATGTTTTTGGAAAACAAAAAATCCAATAATTGTCATTTTCTTCTTTCGATTTTTTTTCGGTTGCAATATTTCGTAAGACGCATAAAGTATTAATAAATATAGAAGTTTCTATAGATTGAAGACACACTAAGGAGATAATGTTAATAGCATTAAAAACTTGTCAACTTTACGCATAATATGAATATAAACTCTTACATTTTAGAAATGTAATTAGGTATTATATACAGCTTCTATGTCGGGCTCAGTACGGCGCCTTGAGCGTTATTAGATTTCCAGATAATTAGATTTTGAGCGATTGAATTTAGATTTAGGATGAGTTTATGTAACGGTACTCCGCAAATCTTATTTATTTACATACATAGTTTAGTTAAGAGGGGAAGGAAGATTTATTTAGAGTAGATTGATATACTTATAGACACTATGATAATCTTTCAAACAGTTTAAGCACGGGAGCACGTATTCTCAACTTTGTTCAATTAGCTATAAATAAATAATAAATAAATATTGCCGGACAAATTACACAGCGCCACCTAGCCCCAAAGTAAGCGAAGCTTGTGTTATGGGCACTAGACAACTGATAAACAAACATACATTTTTTTTGTAAATACATATTATACATAGAAAATACCCAGACCAATACAAACAGACATGAGCTATCACTGCAAACGTTGCATTTTTTTTTATACTACGTCGGGAGGTATACAAGCATACGGCCCACATGATGTAAAGCGGGTACCGTAGCCTATTAACGCTTGTAATATAATAAGTATCACTCGCGCGAAGCCTCCTCTGCTGCTTACACAATAACTCCTTGGGAGCTTACTGGTGACCTCACTCACATGCAGGAACACAACAACCCTGTAGGGAGTTGTTATTTGGCTGCGGTTTTCTGTGATGTGAAGGCACTTCCCCAGACGGGCTGCCTTGATGCGCCTAACCTCTCTTAAAACATCCAAACCAAGCCAAACAGACATATGCATGCACACAAATGTTTGCCTTGTGTGGGAATCGAACACGAGCGTTGGTGTTAAAGTCGCGTCATTCACGACTGAGCCACCGAGCTCGTCAAAATTGCATTCCGTCTTCTTGGAAATTTACTAACGGATTTTATGAGACGTGCTTGTTTAATAAAATCAACATTTTTGTTAAAATAAAGAACACTAAATGCCATATTCGCAGCAACGATAGCCCAGTGGATATGAACTAGCGTATTAGCGAATGGTTCCTGGTTGGAATCCTGGTATTTGTAATTATCACTTGCTAAGCGGTGAAGGAAATCATCGGCTTGTCGAGGTGTGACGGCAGCCGCTGCATCTCAAAGGCACTATCTATGCCAAATCCTTTGAATTAGGCAGTCGACCCCGACAGTCCTAATGGATTAGGGAGCGGGATATCGCAATGAAGACGAAGAAGAAGAAACTAAATGCCACATAATATTATTTAAAAATGATAGCGAAATATAGTTACCGTTATAAAATAATGTCATGTGACTCAGCCTTTACATACCTCCGTCGCTTCTTTAAAATTCACAGCTCTTCATTTATGACAGTATTAATGTGCAACGATGATATAAGAAAGAAAGTTGGTCTGAAAATAGAAGAAAAGGTATGCTCTGTTGGTTCGGGTATGTAAAAATCAAACGGGAGGAAAGAATGACGAAACAGATTTACAATATGAATATGGAAGCCGAGAAAGGCCAAAACTCATCGATCGATCATAAGGCCCTAGAAACCGACCGGCAAAGAGCTATGTCTATTAAAGAAGCGAGCGAGGTATGTAAGGATTGAAACTTGAGACCCTCGGTTCTCACTGCCTGCACCGCAACGGACGTGACGTGAGGATGTAGATAGATAGAAATAATTATTTTCCTGAATTGACTTATTCATCTGACAACAAGAGTATCTTCCATCAGGCATTTATTATTTACATTTAACGTTGAAAACCTGCGAAATACGTTTTCAAAGTGAATTTAGATAAGTTTCGGGGCGTGATCAAGTGAGTAGTGAGTAATATAAAAGCAATTTTCGTATTTTCGGCGAACACTGTATTATCTGAACGAAATTACAGCGATAAAGTAAGAACCGAAATATAAATTACAACAAATCATCGTTATGAAGTGCCCATTGTAAACCAGTGTTGCCAGTATTTGCACGTTATAAAATACTGCTGTTTAAATATCTACATTTTAGAAGTGATAACTTCTTATGGGAGTGTAAACCGTTTCGTTACGTAACGCGTTACGGCGCCAGTCTGTCTGGCTTCCCTTTCTCTCACGCATACGGCAGCGGTAAGCAGACTCAATTGTAACTAAGAAATCAATAAAAGATTTTATTAATAAATAACCTTTCCTTACATTATCATGTTAATATACATAAAATTTAAGTAATAACCTAAGCTTTTCTCAAGTTATACAATTTCAACATTAAATAGTTCAACATAGATTAGTTATCACTTCTGTCGGGCGTCCCGAGACGCACACGTTTTTTTTTAATACAACGTCGGGAGGCATACAAGCATACAGCCCACCTGATGTAAAGCAGTAACCGTAGCTTTTTAACACTTGTAATATATTAAGTATCGCTCGCGTGATGCCTCCTCTGCTGCTTACACAGCAACTCCTTAGGAGTTCACTGGTGACCTCACTCACACAACAACCCTCAAGTGAGTTGTTATTTCGATGCGGTTTTCTGTAAAGTGGAGGTAACTTCCCCAGACGGGTTGCTTTGATGCGCCCTACCTCTCTTAAAATATCCACATCAAGACAAATAGACATGTTCATTTAAAACAATATTTATATATTTACAGTTTCACCAGTAAGTACCATTGCCACTACTAACCATAGAACACTATTCAATATGGTACTTTTGATTCTAAATAAGTGTCACCAATATACAAGTATCAGTTGTGCCATCAATGGTACTAGTGACATCAATGGATTATTACTAAAAATCTGTTTACCGAAATGAACTACACAGACTACCAGACGACTAGACCTGACATCCCATACTCATCCTACTGCCGGGTTACGGATCTTCCTTCAACCAAAAAGTGGTATTAAAGCATATTTCGCACGCTGCTCAACGGCGGCCAACAGCGATCAGGGTTTTCAATCCTGACCTTTGACCATTGCATTAGCTCAACCACTGTCATCAATCAACATCAGTCGCGACTGACGGTACAATGAACCTCCAACCCGCAGACGCTCGACATAGATAAATTTATACATAGACAGGATACAGTAGTTGTTTGACGTGCGTGTTCGATTAAATTAGACACTCGCAATGATTGCATCGAGCATCTTAAGGCGTAATGTATATATATTTCATAGATAGATAGATAGAATAAGCTTTATTTACATAGTAATTATTACAGGAAATTTCTTAAAAAATAGTAAAACATGTATACTTATTATGCAACAAGGCGGCCTTATTGCTAAAATCAATCTTTTCAAGGCAACCTTAAGGTAACGAATCGGCGTACAGAGAAGGTAGGGTTAGCAAGGAAGGAAAATTTTCATACCACTAAGGTGGCAAACAATCGTACGGCCTGCCTGGTAAGCAGTTACAGCACTCTTGTATTGTACCTAGTGCGAAAACGTACATTTTTTTATAAACATATGCATCACAGAAGTGCAATGACAGCAGTGCAAATGAAATATGTACAACTTATACATCACCCCTGCAAATTATGGTGAGTTAATTTTTGAAGTGCAAACTTCTTTAGCGGCGTTGTGCACTTTTTGGGATGAGTAAAAAATGCTAAACTCGCGTCAGGACACGTGACCCTGACCGTAAGATTTTGGTGAGAATTAGAACTTAAGTTCGCTGCAGCGCTAAAACATTAGTTACCTCTAATGAAACAATTAAAACATGAAGCGCTAGATCGTTCATAGAGCATTATTTTCTCGCGACCAAAACGTTGTAAGCGCCATGAAATTGTTAGCGTTTACGCGTTTCGTTCAACGTAGTTTATCAACATCGCTGTTTGGTCCGTATGTTTAAGTTTTCACATCTGCCTGCACTCCCGGAGTGCAACCCGTTTTTTTAGTTAATTACGGTGAGTTAACTGATCTCTGGTTCGAATCCTACTAGGTCATGTATATGTACATATTTGTAATTGTCACTTACTCAGTGGTGAAGGAAAAAAATCGTGAGGAAACTCACGCGTTCCTGAAATTACTTTTCTATACACGTGTGAACTAACATAAGAAAGGTGTGGCTTTCCCTCCGGCTCGTGGAGGTCTATCGGCAGTTGCTCCATCTAAAAATCAGTATCTTGTCTAAATGCTTAGTCTTAGGTAACGAATTTCGCCAATCCTATTAGAATAGGCAATGGGATAACTCTAGAAAAAAAATATGTACCAATGTTAGAGAATTTTATCTAAGAAATGGTTGATTTTTACTGTCACTAAATTTAGAAATCCAAATTCAAATGCATTTCATAATGTATCTTTTAAATTTCTTTTAATAAATCAATCGTTCGTTTGTTTTCCCGTCGTTCGATTTTTCTTTGATCTCATCCCGCTGGTACGAGAACATGGAAAAATCGAGATTGCGTATATTTCCTTATCAATTAAGTCGAGAATAGTCATACGAGTTGAAATACGCGACTGACTTACTTAATACAGACAATTGTTTTTAAGTATTTATAATTACTTACAATACAATAATAAATTTAAATCATACGATAAAATAGAAACAATTTATTACTGAATATGAAGTATAATTTAATTTTAGTTGATAATAAAACAAGGTTAGTTCTTATAATTAGGCACAACAAACAATGATCTCGTTTTTTTGCTATTGGTCTTAAACTGACGAATGAAAGTTTATGTCAGTCATCATCATCACCATATCAGTCGAAAAACGTCCACTGCTGAACATAGGCCTCCCCCTTAGACTTCCACAGCGGTTCTGTGCCTCTTGCATTCATCGGCTCCCTGCGATCTTCACAAGATCGTCGGTCCATCGTGTGGGGGGTCGTCCTACGTTTTCCGGTTCGTGGTCGCCATTCGAGAACCTTTCTGCCCCAACGGCCATCGGTACTCCGAGCTATGTGGCCTGCCCACTGCTACTTCAACTTGCTGATCCTTAGAGCCACGTCGGTAACTCCAGTTCTGCTACGGATGTGTTCATTTCTGAGCCTATCCCGCAGAGAAACTCCGAGCATGGTTCTCTCCATCGCACGCTGTGCAACCTTGAGCTTTCGTATGAGGTTCTATGGGCCTCATTATGTCAGTAAAGCATTATAATATATAAGTGATATCAAGCGATGATAAATACAAATTGATGCACGTACCATCTTTGTCAGTCAGACATTAATCAATCCAATAATCCTTATATAAAGAGTATTTTTGATGTGCCTTTTCAAAATATTTTCAAAAAATAACTGAACCGCTTCAAGCAATTTATTATAGCAGTCTTAACAAGCCAATACAACTACATAAGTGACTTATTTCGGCTTCTAAGTTCTTGTACTTCTAATATTTTTATGAACATACATTTTCATAAATATACTCGTACTGAGAGGCAACCGCGAGGATATTTATTTCGTTGAACAGTGCCTTAAGTGATTCCCTAGAGGCCATGTTATAATTAAAGCGGACGGCTCTATAAGGACGATAAAAATTGTTTCAATATCAACCGCTCTTTCACGCAACAGTATACAACACACATACGACGTTATGCTGTGAAAGTAACTGAAATAAACTAAGCACGTAGTAATAATTAAATAAACAACTGATAAACGTATGTAAATACTTTTTTGTACATTGTAATGTATAGAAACGATACTTAAACTATGATAAAAAGACACGTTAATGCTTAGTAACGTTTGTCACGCGTGGGACTCGAACCCACAACGCTCGGTGTTAAGGTCGCCATTACCAGCCGCTCTGTCATCTGGTTCGCCAATTCGTAGATAATTTGTTTATCTATAACTTCACGCCAAGTACATTGCTAGTAGGCAGAGAGATCCGAACGTTAGTTTAATATTCATAGCTCTTTTCATGCACCAGTGATAGTCCAGTGGATAAGGAGCCTGTTGAACAACAGGTCCCCGGTTCGAATCTTTACCACTAAATTCGTGTTCCCGGATTTATGTACATATTTGTAAGTATCATTTGATGATAGAAAACATCGCGGGAAACCGTCACGTCCAAGAAATTATATTTCGATAGACGTATGACCTAACGTAATAAAGATCTGGTTTTCCCTCAGAATTATGGAGGTCTGACGCCAGTGCACCGGAGACAGACTCCACATCAAAATCAATATCTTTAATAAATCTATATAACATATATCACTCGCGCGATACCTCTTCTGCTGCTTACACAGCAACTCCTTGGTATCTTACTGGTGACCTCACTCACACGCAGGCATACAGGCATACAAGCATACGGCCCACCTGATGTAAAGCGGGTACCGTAGCCTATTAACGCTTGCGATGTATTAAGTATCACTCGCGTGATGCCTCCTCTGGTGCTTACAGCAACCCTTGGGAGCTTACTGGTGACCTCACTCACACGCAGGATCACAACAACAACCCTCTAGGGAGTTGTTATTTGGCTACGGTTTTCTGTGAGGTGGAGGTACTTCCCCAGACGGGCTGCTTTGATGCGCCCTACCTCTCTTAAAAATTCTCTACAATTCATGTGTGTACACAAATATATTTTGGGTGTCTCAGAAACGGCTTTAACGATTTGAAACTAATTTTGTATTTAAATAAAATTTAGTTTTTGACGGTTATCTATATAGAAGTATTTAAGAGAGGTAGGGCGCATCAAAGCAGCCCGTTTGGCGAAGTACCTCCACCTCACAGAAAACCGCAGCCAAATAACAACTCCCTAGAGGGTTGTTGTGATCCTGCGTGTGAGTGAGGTCACCAGTAAGCTCCCAAGGAGTTGCTGTGTAAGCAGCAGAGGAGGCATCGCGCGAGTGATACTTAATACATCGCAAGCGTTAATAGGCTACGGTACCCGTTTTACACCAGGTGGGCCGTATGCTTGTATGCCTCCTGACGTAGTATAAAAAAAAGTTTTTCCTAAAAAAATGCGACTTTACACAAACATAAAAACGCCGAGCAAAACTCAACCTGCTTCACTTCCAACTGAGCTGGTAATGTAATTCAGCACACGTACTCTGACCCTTTCAGCCGTGAAATTAATTATTAATATTAATGATTGCCCCAACGATGACACACGGACTGACATACCGACACGAGCGTGTCCAGGGACGGCCTACTGGACCGTAAACCCATTATATCACAGAATCCAAGCCTCATTAATATAGGTTATGCGAAGATTGAAGATCTAGATGGTGTCATTGCAGGTGTCACTCTAATTGAATAGCAGGTTAAGCAACATCAACCGCAGCCTGTCTATGAATGGGTTTATCTATCTCTCGAGCTTCTCCTGAACTAATTAATGAAAGAATGACGAAACAGATATACAATGCGAAAGTAGAAGGATGTAGGAGCCGAGGAAGACCAAGACTAACTTACCATGACCAAATTGGTCATGTTTTATCAGAAGGTGATGTCAGGAGCCTTAGGAACCGGCGAGCGTGCATGAAAAGAGCTGTGAATGTGAAAGAAGCGAGGGAAGTGTGTAAGGACCGAGTCTTATGGCGCTCGGTTCTCTCTGCCTACCCCGCAAGGGACCCGGCGTGAAGATATACATACATATACATACGAGCTTCTCCGTATTTCGGAGCACGTTAAGCCATCTGTTTTCGATAGATGACAGTCGTCAAGCTGAGTCAGTGGAATTCGATCGGCTTGAAAACACTGGCTTCTGCCAATCTATAGTTGAGCAGCGTGACACAAAATGTACTAAACCCCTTCGGTTGAAGGGAGATTCGTCTCCCAGCAGTGGGATGATTAAGGGTTGGGGTGGTGGTGGATACGTGGATTGATGGATATGTAAAGATAATACAAAATTAGGTTTTTCAAGGAAAGTTTCTGCAGGGTCGGCAAGGAAGAAGTGTCGCCTCTGGTGTTGCAAGTGTTAGATGCAAGATAGGCAACGGTAGCTGCTTACCATCGGGCAGGCCGTACGGCCTGTGTTTAATACTTTAGTGACATAAAAAGTCATAAGTTGGTCGTCCAGGATCTCTTTTTCACTGATGTTCTTAAACAGATCTATCTATCTTTTACCACAATAATCTTGCCGTTTATATAGTCTTGATGGTAGAACTAACAGTTGCATACACATAAAGTATATACGTATAGGGTCGGCAACGCATGAGTGACACCCCTGGTGTTGCAAATGTCCATAGGCTAAGGTGACTTTTTACCATCAGGCGGGCCGTATGCTTTTTTGCCACATTGGTGGTATAAAAAAATATATTTATACGATACGAATACGATACGAAACCAGTCGCATCATAATAACAAATAACCGATGCAGATCTTTGGCAGCAGGCATCTCCACCACGGAAGGCAGTAGTAAAATAACAACATGCTGCACGGATGTCGATCTTGCTAGCTTACATGTGCTACGGTAACTATTTTACATCTGGGCTATTGGACTATCGGTGTTATAAGTATATATATATATATATAGTATATATATATATAATCGTCAAGTGCGAATCCTCCTCTGAGGGTTCCATAAAACAATATTTTCGCAAAAAACATATTTTTTACCAAATTTCATGATTCTAGGTCAACGGGAAGTTTTGATTCCCTCGCGAGTGTCAAAATATGCGCATAAACGAGGCATAAGCAGCCGTATCTTTTGATTGCGTTGACTTCGAAGTTGGATTTTTTTACTGATCGAAGGGACTGCAGAGCTGACTATGTGATATTAATTTCAGCTTGATAGCTCCACCAGTCCCAAAGAAAAAGGTCTTGACAGACAGACAGACAGACAGACGGACATCAAAGTGATCCTAAGGGTTACGGTTAGAATTCCGTACCTCGAAAGGCAAAACGTAACCCACGTTTTGCTTTTCGAGGTACGGAATTCTAAAAAACAGACTGAAGAGTGTGAGTATAAAGTGGCGGCAAGGTGCGTGCAGCTGTTGATGTGCCGTCGAAAGCTAATTTGGGAATCCAGGAGATTGCACATCGTCCGAAGTTCATTGTTATTGTTGTTCTGGTTTGTTCACAACCAACGGATTCTGACAACTTTTTTGGAATGGAAACAGCTCACCATCGTTTCTACACTAGAGTGGTACAATACTTTCCGCGCGAAATAAGTGGTCTTACCAAAATAGATCCACCATCAATACTGACATATTAAAACATAATCATGTGCTGTTTTAAGAGAGGTAGGGCGCATCAAAGCAGCCCGTCTGGTTAAGTACCTCCACCTCACAGAAAACCGCAGCCAAATAACAACTTTCTGGAGGGTTGTTGTGTTCCTGCGTATGAGTGAGGTCACCAGTAATTGTTTTTTTTATATATATTACTATGGTGGAGAAAATAGAAATGTATATTTTTTTTATATACTAAGGTGGTAAACACGGCCTACCTGGTGGAATACAGTCACCGTTGTAAATAGACATTTGCAAGACCAGGGGTGTCACTCATGCGTTGCCGAGCCTCTCGAAACCTCTTCACACGTTTCTTGTTGAACCACATGCAGCAGGGCCGGATATGCTCAAAACTCCTTCGGATGAAGGAAGACCCGTATCCTTGCAGTGGAATGAAGTAGAGGCTGCTGTGGTCTGATGGTGCACATTTGACAACAGAAATACGTAATCGTGGAAATTTTGTTTTTATAATTATTTGTAGAGTACATATTAATTGATTGATAGCAGTAATTCTACAGAGGAGAGGAGCAATAAGAATCACTAGATTACGCTCCCAGATTACGGTCCCAGGTTCAAATCTTGCTATGGCCGTGTACCGCTAAATTCGTGTTTTCGGATTTATGTTCATATTTGTAATTATCACTCGCTCGGCGGTGAAGGAAAACATCATATTACCAGAGGGAGACTTTGTACAAAAGTCGTCAGCGTGAGTA
Source organism: Pyralis farinalis (assembly GCA_947507595.1). Taxonomy (NCBI): domain Eukaryota; kingdom Metazoa; phylum Arthropoda; class Insecta; order Lepidoptera; family Pyralidae; genus Pyralis; species Pyralis farinalis. The sequence continues at coordinate 1,246,589 of OX382268.1, read as the reverse complement.
CCTCTGTCTCACCTGTTTCTACCACTAAGCAGCTATATTTACATAGCTGTATTCCGGTTTGATGGATGACATATCGCAGAGAAATTACTGGGTACTGTGACGAAACAGCCTTAGGTTACAAGTAGAGTAACGTCCCCGTGGTGTTACGAGCGTATTAGATTTTGTTTGAATAGTTTGTATTTTAGCCTATAAATAGTTTGTATACAGAAATTAAGGAATTTATAGAAAAGAGAAAGAAAAGTCCAAAGCTTGTAATATAAATCGATATTTAATCAATACAGCTATAGCAACTAGCAGGGCCAAAATTAGGTATATATAATAAGTAATTCACTTTACGTATAGTAACTTATAAATTATATTTATAAATTATCAGTTACATAATTTATTATGGTAACCAAACATAATGAAGATAATTACTATTGATAATAAACGAACATAATGTTTTTTTACAATTTTAGAAATACATGACTAATAAGTACCTAAATTACCACTATAACACATGATTATTTACTTAACTTTGAGAGTGATCCGTCGCTGTCCACGTCTCGAACCGAAGTGCCCGTACTGATTTTTTTTTTTTTTTTTTTTTTTTTTGATTTTCGCCCAAGAAAGTTGAAGACCCACAAAGGAAGGACCAACCCACACCCGGGTGTGCATTGGTCATTCCTCCGTGAGGGGCACCCTCCGGAAAAAGGGAGGGAGGAGGTGAAATCTTTCAAAGATACCATTTCGTACGAACGAACTGATTATGTCGGATTTCCACCGACTAAAACACCCCCTGGGACTGCCTCTAGCCGGGAAGGCTACAAAGGCTTCATCTGAAGCGATCACCCCAGGGGAACGGGGTGACGCAACCCCGTACTGAACGGCCGGGCAGTATTTATAAGGCGTCCTCCCTACTTCGAACCGGCAAACAACAAGCACGTGCACAAGCAGGTGGTGTTGCTCGTCAGCCAGAAGCCACGCGGGGCGCACCGATTAGTCACTCCACATTCCAGTGCAATACAACTGACACAATCACCCGTATATTATTCTAACAAGCGCAATAGTCTGCGGTGAGCACTTACCATCTAATGCCGGCGGCATGCTTGTTTTCCAATCTATTTGTATAAGAATAAAACATCGTGAGGAAACCTACGTGTCCAAGAAATTATATTTCGAAAGACTTGTCATTTGACCTAAGAAAGGTCTGATTTTCCCTCTGGGTTTTGATGGTCTGACGACAGCCGATCCATGAAAATATCACTATCTTCGCCAAATCCTTGGTCTTTGGTAGCGGACCCCACTAGTCCTAATGGATTAGGAAACGGAATAACGCTAGGAAGAAGAGAGCACATATTAAGTTGGTACTAACGAGCTGGATGGTGCTCAGGTGAAAAGAATAAGATGGATAATGTCAACCGAGGGTTGTCTCCCTTCGCTTCCTCGTTGTTCGGCCGCGAGACTCACGTAATTGGAAGCACTCTCCTGAAATAGTGTGTATTTGAAGACGGCCAGGTGCGCGCATCTCGTGTTTATGGTTTGTTTATCCTCGCCGGCGTGAAGTGGCTGTTGAAATTTGCTCATTTACAATAAGTTTTGAGCGTTTTAACCGATTTGCTAAAGAAGGTTTACATATGACGTGTATTTGTTTTGTATATTTTCTTCCTGTTTCTAAATCCATTAGAATTGGTGGAGACCGCTATCTAAGACTAAGAATTTGGCAAAGAGACTGATTTTTACATTGCGCGACTGCCGTCAGGCGGCAAGAAATCAGATGTTTATGAGCTCTTTAAAACAACGTCGGTAGGTGTAAAAGTGCGTAGGGGCCCACCAGATGTAAAGCAATTATCGTAGCCTATGAACGTTTAATATTTAATAAGCATTGCTTGCGCAATGCCATGTCTTCTGCAAGCACATCAAGCCCTTAGTAGCTTACTGGCATACAACAATTCTCCGAGGAGATGTTATTTGGCTGCGAGTTTCTGTATGGTGGAGGTACTTTCCCACACGGGTTGTTTTAATGCACCCTACTACCTTGGTTAGGGCACGTGACTTTCGAAATATATTTCTTGGAGATGCGGGTTTTCTCACGATGTTTTCCTTCATCGTCGAGCTAGTGATAATTAAATCCGAAAACACAAATTTAGTGACACACGGCCATTTTTTTGTGTGTGTATTACGGTAATTGTGAATCGATTTTATTTCGAAGTGAAACATCTTTTATTTCGGCTAGTGGTCATTTGCAAAAACCGATCGTAATGAAATGTGTCTGACAAGATCGCTTATAACTTTGAATCAACAACTAGTAACTGCTTTATTTTGTTACCATTATTTAGACGAAAGAAGTAATTGCTAGGTCGTGTATACGTTCCTGACATCAATGGCGTTCTAATTGCTTGTAGGACGACGCCTTTGGGAGTTAAATTGTCTGTCGCACTTTGTATATATAGTAATTATTCACAAGTACATTGAGCATTTGAGAAATAGACTTGATTTGAAAGACAGTACCTGGGTTGAGAAAAGGCATGATCCTTTAGTTCGGACATGTACAAGAATGCAAGAGGAAATAATGACGGAATGGTTAACAATGTAAAAGTAGAAGGATACAGGTGTTGAGAAAGGCCTAGACTCACCTACGGCGACTAAGGACGGAAGGAAGGATATATATATATATGTACATATATGATCTTAGTCAGGAGCTCTAGAAATCTGCGAACGTGCTTGAAAAGAGCTATATCTTCTCTGACTATCCCACAGGGGAGTTGTCATGAGGTTATGGATAAACAAAATTATAAACTTCTTATTTTGTTGTTAGGTTTGATGACCTTACGACAATATAGGTTTGAAGACGTTTATAAATTGGATTCCATTTTCAATTTAATAACAAAAACTTTATCAACTATAATGTAACTGAAAAGGTTTACTTATTTGACACTGAACTTTTTTATAGAATAAATTTACAAAAAAAAAATGGTTGTCTGTAAAGTCGGTTTACGGACGATAATTTTACGTGATAACATCATAAGAAAACATTCAACAGTTGACAAAACACGTGTAGGTTGTGTGCTGCCGCTGTCTCTCTTCTACTCGGAGCTCGGACGCATCGGCCGATGGAGTGGAAGAGAGATAGATGCGTCACAAGCCGAACGCTTAGGCCGATCGTGCCTCTCTATCGCTTGTTCCTCGCTCTCGCTTGCACGCTCGGCTCACGCGGACCGTGACACTTTTTCGTGCGTGCAGCCCGCGTTCATCGATTTATAAGACGTTATCACGCCAAAAAAACATTGTAAGTGTTATATAGTGAATTTGATCATCCGTAGTATGTGATTTTGGTCTCTAATTTAGATGATAGAAATACCCGGTTGTAAAAAAACGGCCTGGTATTAACAGATACTGTCTGAAAAAATGCTAATGGATTCAATGCTGCTGTTAATTTATCTATAACTTCACGCCAAATCCCTTGCGGGGTAGGCAGAGAGAACCGAGCGCCACGTGACTCGATCCTTACATATCTCACTCGCTTCTTTAACATTCATTGCTCTTCTCATGCACGCTCGCCGGTTTCTAGGGCTCCTGACATCACCTTCTGATAGAACACGACCAATTTGGTCATGGTAGGTAAGTCTTGGCCTTCCCCGCCTCCTACATCCTTCCACTTTTGCATTGTATATCTGCTTCGTCATTCTTTCATCTTGCATTCTTTCTACATGTCCGAACCAACGGAGCATACCTCTTCTTATTTTAACACCGACGCTCTCTTTTAGACCAACTCTGTTTCTAACGTCATCATTGCGAATACGATCTACAAGCTACTGTTAATTTATAAAGTCGCATAATACGTTTTCCGTCTCTTCGTTAGACATTACAAGTTATTAAATATTCATAATCAAAATTCTCATTTTATGAATGAGTATAAAACATTTTCGTTTCTGGCTACACACTGTATAAATCTAAGAAATATAAAATGATATAACTTTCAAGTTTATATCAACTTAAAATATACAAGAATATCTTAATGACGCTTTGCAGTCATGAAATAAGGATGACATAAATATAAATACCTATAAATATTAAGAATAAAATTATATTGAAATTGTTTATAATAAATAATAATAACTATTGATGTATCTGTACAATTGCATAACAAATTAATGACAATTCTGTAATAATGATTGATGTTATAACTAATGTGAACTGTAATTAACAGGTAATATAAAAATTAATTCCTACGCCATTTCTGGCGGAAAATGTTTGCACGAATTTTTTTTTGTTCGTACCAACATTTATAGTGTACCATTTTCTAAGGAATAAACGATTCTGATTCTGTCTTTCTTTCAAGTCTGTGACTTTATCTCTGAAGAATAATAAAGTTACTTATTGTTTTCTTTTGAAAAAAGACTCACGTCTTCTTCGTCTTTAGACATCTCGTCTCCTGGCGGGGCCCTATCTAAAACCAAAGGATTTGGCGACAATATTGATTTTTACACCCCAGGTTTCACAACCCAGAGGGAGAACTAGACCTTTCTTGGTTTACGTCACACATCTTCCGAAGTTTAATTTCTTGGACTTGCGGGTTTCCTTACGATATTTTCCCTCGTCGCCAGGCAAGTGATAATTATGACTATGTACCTACATAATTTCGAAAACACAAATTCAGCGGTACGTACCACCGGGGACCAGTTGGTCAAAAGGTCAGTTCATATACTCTCGACTATGACAGCTCTTTTGTGCAAGTGATTGTACGGTATGATATGGCATAAAGGTCTTTATTACTCTTACAAACCGCGCCATCAGTTGCCCCAGAACTTAATTCACTTGACCTATATAAATGTTGGCATCATCCTCCATACTTATTCAAAAGTTCAAGGTATGAGGCCTGTCGACCAAACCTTTAACGATGGGTTGACGAGACATTATGGCTGTCATGTACATCGAAATTATACCAGGTATAGCCTGTAACCTGTTAAGTGTACCTACGTTCACACGTTAGCAAATTCTTTTCGGTGATGATCTGACCTTGACGAGTACATCGTAGTTACACGGTATATCTCTCGTTATGGCTCATGACTGAATTGACGGTAAAAGGGCTAAGGATTATGACTCAATTCAACAACTTTCTATTGTTTTAACGGTATCCACAGACGCTTTACCGACTAATTGTGAAGTGGTGTGCATGCCGGGTCTGCATAATGCTGCAAATTGTCACATGATGAACTGATAGGTTTCCATGTTAACGTTAGCGATGCTGATGATTTTATAATCCTGTACACGTAATTATGTATAGTACTGTATCAGTTCACTATATGTATCACTATAACACTGAAAAGTCGTTGTTGGGACTGTTACAAGTTTATATCGTATAATATATTTATATTGATAAGTTTTGTTGGTGTTATCTAGGTGTAATTACTTATTAAAATGAGTGTATGAATGAATGGTATAATGAACGACAGACTAGAGGAGTGAATGTATATTATAGTTTTATTTTATTTTTGAGTTTCTGGATACGAGGTTTAGCCAAAAGTAATTAATTGTGTTTGTGGATTTATTGTTTGCTTAGTGCTTGCTTGTTATGTCCGTGGGGTCACAGACAGGTCTTGTCTGAAAATCAGCGCCGGGTCATGAATTGTCACGGCAATATGCTGAGATAGGACCTATTTGTGACGTTACACAGCACTATTATTGCTTCACTACTTATTGTATATTGTTTAATGTGTGTATAGTGTTGTGTTACGTCCAAATAAATATTTTCTTTCTTTCTTCTTTCTTTAACCCAAGTGCCAAAATGTATAGGCCTCGAAATGAAACCATGCAGCGTTTCTTCTAAGCTTTATCCAGTTTCCTAATTCTTTAGGATTGGCGGGGTCCGCTACCTAAGACTAAGGATTTGGCGCTGATATGGATTTGGAGTGGAGTATAATGCAGTGACTATCAGAACTTTCTTACGTTAGGTCACGTCTTTCGAAATATAATTTTGGTGTTTTACTTGATACTGATGGTTTTACTTTACCACCGAGCAAGTGGTACATGCTGACGCCAGGATTCGAACCGGCGACCAGTTGGTCAATAGCACGGTTCTTTGTCCACAGGGTACTTTATCCTGGGCACGTGGGTTCGATTCGTTTGTTTGGGTGTTTTTAGTTGAGGTAGTAAGTAACAACTCCCTGGAATAAGTATAAAAAAAGATGAGTTTCGATTGTACGTTGACTCTAAGAGATTATAAGGTGATGTCAGGAGCCCTCGCAAACGGTGAGCATTCAAATAGCTATAAATAGTAAAGCAGCGAGTGAGGTGTGTAGGGACCGCGTCTCGTGGCGCACGGTTCTCTCTGCCCACCCCGCATGCGACCTCGACGAGCTCGGTGGCTCAGTCGTCGTGAATGACGCGACTTTGACACCAACGCTCGTGGGTTCGATTCCCACACAAGGTAAATATTTGTGTGCATGAACATGTCTGTTTGTCTTTGTCTGAATGTTTTAAGAGAGGTAGGACGCATCAAAGCAGCCCGTCTGGGGAAGTACGTCCACCTCACAGAAAACCGCAGCCAAATAACAACACCCTACTAGAGGGTTGTTGTGTTCCTGCGTGTGAGTGAGGTCACCAGTAAGCTCCCAAGGAGTTTCTGTGTAAGCGGCAGAGTAGGCATCGCGCGTGGGATAATTAATATATCGCAAGCGTTAATAGGCTACGGTACCCGATTTACATCAGGTGGGCCGTATGCTTGTACTCCTCGCGACACGCGCTAGTATAAAAAAAACCTGGCGTAAAAATTTACCATACATGCATACATAATTGTATTTGATGATTATTTGAGGAGGTCGGTGGCGTAGTGTGTAGTAACCCCACTTTGACACCACCGCGAACCGTGAGTTCGATTCTCACACAGGACAAACATTTGTGAGCATGAACATGTCTGTGTGTCTAGGTCTGGGTGTAGGTATCCTATGTTTCATAATTACATATTTATAAAAAAATGTATTTACGTATGTTTATCAATTGTCTAGTACCCATAACACAAGCTTCGCTTACTTTGGAGCTAGATGGCGCTGTGAAATTTGCCAGAGACTAGTACATTTATATTTAGTATTCAGCGACTAAACAGTGATGCCATGGTTTGATCCCGAACTAGAGTAATTATTCTAAGTATGTCTTTTGTCTAATAATTACCATCCTAAATTTTCCTTTCCTATCCACCAAGCTCTGGCAGGCTAATAGACCAATTTAACTAGAATAGTTCGATAAAACCCTATCGGACCCAAATCTCAGTTCGTTTCCGTATAGAATTGGCCTGATAAATGATACTACATTGTTTGAGCTAATTCTGTCGGATTCAGCACTAGAGCAACCATTCTGTGGAATAATGAAGGTTATATGAAAACATGGCGGAAGGTCAGGCGCCAGTAAACAAACATACTTTTAGCCGCAATGTTCTTCGTCGCTGAAAAAATATCATAATTTCGAAGCGAGTCACCACATTTTCACGTTATCACGACTAACTTCGAAGTCTAAACCAACGCCCCTGCATGTGGAGCACCCTGATAATTTACAAATGAAGCTCTCCCGACATAAGTACCTCAACTTCGCAGAAAAACGCAACCAAATAAAAGCTTCCTGGAGAATTTGTGTCTTTTTGGAGAGTAAGGTGGTCATTTAGCTCTTTACAACTCTTAAGGAGCTAAGAAAGCAGTGTTAGCAGCGAGATAAATAACACGCCAGTGATTCACGTTGTATTGCAAGCGACGAAACACCCCTTTCCCCCAACTTTCAAAAGCATTTGATAGTGCTAGAAAGCATATTACTAATTCGAACACATTCGGATCGAAATGCTTGCATACTGATAGGTTTCTGAGAATTGTACCGCTAGGTTCTACTGGTTCTCGTACTGGTGACACCTCGGTTATAGATAACTCCTCGCCAAAGTTTCCCCCAAAGATAATGCATAGGTGGAATACCGCAGTCTCTCTCGGTCGAGCCCCTCGCGGGTTGTTCCTTCTTGCTATGGTAATCTAGTGTCTGGACCTCACGGGATGCAGCCTTGTTGTCCGACTCTGTTGTTCACTGGAAGCAAAGAAATCGCCCATCACTATTCTGTTCAATTTTGTCTTGTAATTCAATCTTCTACTTGTCATGTACTCGCTACATGACTTCTAAATGCCAAGCGCAGCGAGTCCAAACTTCCTCGCTTGCACACAAATAGTGTGAACCGTCATCCATCACGCAAAATACACAATGCGGGTGCGGCTCCGCCCCCGGAGCGCTATCCGAGCGATGAGCTTCAGCTCGAGATTCGCAGTCGCAGCGAAAGCTGTACGTCCCGTGATGATGATCCACCAAAGACTACAATAAGTCCTTCAAATAGATGATGATATAATCAACACAACATTTCGTGTCATAACATCACAAAAAAATCGGCCAAGTGCGAGTGGGACTCGCGCATGAAGGGTTCCGTACCATTCTCTATCTATAAAAAAGGCAAAGAAAACACGTTTGTTGTATGGGAGCCCCCTTAAATATTTATTTTAATCTATTTTTTAGTATTTGTTGTTATAGCGGCAACAGAAATACATCATCTGTGAAAATTTCAACTGTCTAACTATCACGGTTCATGAGATACAGCCTGGTGACAGACGGACGGACGGACGGACGGACGGACGGACGGACAGCGGAGCCTCAGTAATAGGGTTCCGTTTTACCCTTTGGGTACGGAACCCTAAAAATGTGTACATTGTCTTTGAATTGTCCGTCAGAGGTAAAGTAAAATATTTCTGAACAACAAACATTCGAACCAAAGTTATATTATAGTTAAGGCAACGGTAACTGCTTTACATCAGGTGGGCCGTATGTTGTGTGCATCCCGACGTTGTATAGAAAAAAAACACGGAACGAACAAAAATAGGTGTCGTTCCACATATGTGAACAATTGCCTGAAAGTTATTTAATTAAAATTAATTAACTTTTGCTTCGCAAAGCGTATTCAATAAATTTGTTCCGCTATAAATAGCCTATTAACAAATTTGCAATAAATAAAATTAATTATCAAATTGATTTCAGTTCTCATAACTAGGACACGAAGTTATGTATAATTAATAAAACTGGCAAGTGTGAGTAGTTTCGCTTCCAGGGTTCCGCACAACGTTCCCAAATTCTAAATGGATAATGGTATGGATAACTGTATCCACAACTATTTTCAAATAACTTTGTTTATGTAACTTATTTTTGGTATTATTGAAGTAAAACTTCTTTACGCACGCTTGACTTGGGGAGTAAGTTAGTGAATGCGTGACGAGAGCGTTACGAAAACTGTGATCGGGCGAGGTGAACGGAAGTTGAGAGCGAGATATAAGTTAGTGAAGATAGAAAGAGAGAAAGTTACTTTTCGTATGTTACTGTAGGAGCAAGAGAGAGAGGTGCGAGCACACATTTTCTTTCTCTCTTTCTCTCATAGCGAGTTAAGTTTCGTATATGTAAGACACAGTGCAGGCCTATTGTCTGTATCACACTATGGAGCTAAAGAAGTTTTACTTCAGCCGTGTGGTCTAAAGCACACTCGTTTTTTTTATCCTACGTCGGGAGGTATATAAGCATACGGCCCACCTGATGTAAAGCGGGTACCGTAGCCTATTAACGCTTGAGATATATTAAGTATCACTCGCGCGATGCCTCCTCTGCTGCTTACACAGCAACTCCTTGCGAGCTTACGGTATGTAAGTGAATCACTATTATGTTTCTAAAGATGCACTTACTTGGTCGTGTGTTATCACAAGAGAGAGAGAGAGAGCATGAAAAGATCGATAAATGTTAAAGAAGCGAGTGAGGTGTGTAAGGACCAAGTCTTGTTGCGCTCGGTTTCCATTGTCTATCCCGCAAGAGACATGCTGATATTCTTAAACTTGAGATCTCTTCTTCTTTTTCTGTTTTGCGCCATCCCGCGCGTACCCCACCAATCATAATGGATTAGGCATTAGGATTTACAGGGTCGGCTACCAAAGCTTAAGGATTTGGCGAAGATTGATTTTTATCAGATATACAACGTCGGAAGGCATACAAGCATACGGCCCACCTGATGTAAAGCGGTTATCGTAGCCTATGAACGCTTGTAAAACATTAAGTATCACTCGCGCGATGCCTCATCTGCTGCTAACACAGCAACTCCTTAGGAGCTTACTGGTGACCTCACTCACACGCAGGAACACAACAACCCTCTAGGGAGTTGTTATTTAGCTGCGGTTTTCTGGGAGGTGGAGGTACTTCCTCAGACGGGCTGCGTCGATGCGTCCTACCTCTCTTAAAATCATCCAGACCAAGACAAACAGACAGGTTTGTCCTTTGTGGTAATCGAACCCACGAGAGTTGGTGACAAAGTCGCGTCATTCACGACTGCGCCACCGAACTTGTCTAAAAGTATTTCGTAATATTACTTATTAAAAAGAAAAAGGGGCTACTAAAAAAGGGAATTACAAATTGATTAAAGACTAATATGTACAATATAATATATATAAAAAGAAACGGATTCTAGATTTCGGCTAATTTCGTCTTTGAGGACTCGCTTTGGATCGATCTAACCAAAGTTCACCCAAAGTGCCGGCAGCACCCGGTCACGGTCCGGATTGAAACGTAGGCCGGCCGCCAGCTGTAGTAGGCCACCGGGTATAGAGGAGCTCGCCAGCGAACCTCAGCCAGCGAGCAGGGCCGTGAGGGGCTCACAGACGTCGAAGATCACAAGGCGCAGTAGAGTAGGAGTCGGTTGGGATCGCCTTGCGGTCCAACACCGCAGCGGTCACAAGGTGCCGCCGCCGAAGTACACCGCGTAGCCAGCACAGCAGGGGCTGGAGGTGACAGGCGCGGTAGTCGGTGCACCGTGCGTTGCTGATCTCAGCGTAGACTCTTGTTTCTTGATCGGTCTTCTACAGAACATTTGTATTTTGAATATTAAAAATTTCTAAATTAATTTTATTACAAATTTTGACAATGACATTTTATCGATATGTACAAAGACAAAAAAAAAAGGTTGTATATATATTTAATACTAGCTGAAGCCCGCGGCTTCGCACGCATGAGATTTGGGCTTTTAGTAGACTTTATTTATCTATAGACCTCAAGTTCTTTCTGTTTAAAAAAAAAAACAAAGTTCAGGGTCGTAGATGCAACCATAGAGCGATTCAATTTTCATACAGCGCCATCTATTGACCTTTACGGGAGGCAACGTATATTTATTTTATTTTTATTATATAAAAAATGCGTAGTTATTTTGTGTCCCAAAAATACGTATTCTGTGAAAATAATAAAAACAAAATCGCGAAGTTACCGATATTTCCCCCTAATTTTAACAGTTTTTCATGTTTTACGCAGGAACCCTAAACATTTACGGGATAAAAAGTAGCCTATATTCTGCTCTGAACAGTCCTCTACCTACCAGTGAAAGTCGCGTCAAAATCGGCTCAGCCATTTCGAAGATTAGTCCAGACAAACAAACAAAGAGACAGACAGACAGACAAAAAAGTTAAAAATGCATGTTTAAGCTTTGGTAACGTGAAAATAACAATATGAGCTTAAGATAAAGGCTTTATTTTGTAATCACAGACAGACACTTCAATTTTATTTATATGTATAGATTATAATTTCTTGTATTTATATGAATAAACCATGTTTTAACTTGTAAATAATTATTGGTCCAAGTAACACATAAAGAAAACTGTAGCGTAATTCTGTATATGATTTACGAAGAGATGAATTTATGCGAAGCGTGCTCTGCTGGTCTATGTATGAAGTCATATCGGTAGGGAATCCCGAGCCGAGACCACTCGTCCGGCGGATGCCTTTTGTCCTGAAATGTCGTCCAACTTGTGAGTGAACACGTAACTTGAATAATGCTCGAATTAAGACTTCAAAATGTATAGTTTTATTTCTGAAACCAGTGATAATGACTTCTGTACAGTAGAGATATTCAATTATCGTAACTGTTATGCAATTACTACCATTAATATTGTGTACTTTAGTGATGTCAGGAGCCCTAGGAACAGGTGAACGTGTATGAAAAGGGCTGTGGATATTAAAGAAGCAGGGCGAGGTAAGGACCGCGTCTTTTCTTGTGGCAATCGGCTCTTTGCGTACGCAAGAATATATATATATAAGAATATACCTATCCCTGTCCTTGTATATATATACAAGTAGCTACATAGAAGTTTTGAAGAGTTCGATGGCGTAGTGGTTAATAAGGTTTTTTGAGTCAAACTTTCGTGGGTTCGATTCCCACACAGGGCATGCATTTGTGTGCATTTTCATGTGTGATTATCTTCGTCTGGGTGTTTTTAAGAGAGACACATCAAAGCAATCCCTCTGGGGAAGTACCGCCACCTCACAAAAAGCCGCGATCAGATAACATCTCCCTGCAGCGTTGTTCTGTTCCTGCGCGTGAATGACGTCACCAGCAAATGAAGAAGGAGCAGCTGCGTTAGGCAATAAAGGTGGCATCGCGCGAGTGATGGTTCATGTATTGCAAGCATTAATAGGCTACATTATAGGCTAAGCACTTTACATGAGATGGGCCGTACGCTCGATGAAATATATTCATGTGCCTTCCCTTGTAAGCCTCCACCACATGTTTGTTTGTCACCCTACGCACCACGCGTCACGACTGCATATGTCCCAAGTCAATTGCATACGCAGTGTCTTAAATCTATCTATTTATCTATAACTTCGCGCCAAATCCCTTACGGGATAGGCAGAGAGAACCGAGCGCAACGTGACTCGATCTTTACATACCTCACTCGCTTCTTTAACATTAATTGCTCTTCTCATGCACGCTCGCCGGTTTCTAGGACTCCTGACATCACCTTCTGATAGAACACGACCAATTTGATCATGGTAGGTAAGTCTTGGAGTGTGTCTCAAATGTAGAAGCCATTTGATGTTCTATAATATTTTTTTTTCTTTTTGCAGGTATTTGAAGGAAAATAAACATCAATAATTTTCGACAAGGTATGTATTATCCAAGATAACTTAATACTACATATCTGACTATAGTTAGCGGAAATTGAGACTTAAGACATTGCCCGGATATATTCTCGGTGTATAATGGTCATTCCTCATTAGAATCGACGTCAAAACAACGATCCATGAACCAAACAACCATAGAATGCGTACCTCTTTCTGTGACGCAAACATCTTCTTCTTACAAGCATTATCATGTTTCATAATCCATTGGCGGTGACTGCTATCTATTATTTGGCGGACATACTGATATGAATACTGATTGACTGTCATATGTGTGGGGCGGCAGAGCAGAGGGCGCGGGAAACTCTCGGCAAGGTGATTAGCGGCTAGGTTGTGTGCAAGCCGTGGGATCAAGTAGTTTGACAGGTCAAAAACCAGGAAAATCAATATATTGTCTCCTACAAATTGAATAGATAAAAGAAAGAATGAGCGCCACCTGATTTAAACAAAGCCTATCAGGAAGGTACGATAAATGTGCGACCTTCTATAAAGAGAAACAGACTAGCAAGTTACATGTATTTATTCATTACAGTCGCTTTCAGACACAATTAATAGGAAACATAAATTAACTTTCACATGTCTATATCCTACATGACATATTTAAATGTACATAATTAAGGAGTAAATAAATATCCTTTTATATGATCAATCATATATTTATACATTCATCTAGTTTAGATTACCATGTTTTAAGCTAGATTACGTGTCCACTTAAATTTACCTACTGCATTAGGCCTATGCATTGCATAAAGTCGCATACTTTATAAAACAGGTGTCCATTTGTACAGATCTAATTTTACTTTTTGAGTGCATTATCAGGTCAAGACGTTCATCTTTTAGAATAATTAACATTTTACAGAAAATTCGTAACCATTTAAAGTATCACCTGATTGTGAGTGGAACTTCGGATATGATGATAAGAAAACCAGTGTTGCACCTCTCATCCAAAACTGGGCGCAGCGACACAAGCCATGGACCTGCAGCGATCACTTGCGCGACGCTTCCTCTGCTGCTTCCACAACAACTCCTTGGGAGCATACTGGTGAACTCGCTCACACGCAGTAACATAACAACCCTCTAGGGAGTTGTTATGTGGCTGCAGTTTTCTGTGAGGTAGAGGTACTTTCCCAGAGAAAGCAGCCCGCTTTGATGCGCCCTACCTCTCTTAAAGATGTTATGTTTGATTGAATCATGGAGAGAATAATAAACCATTTTATAAATATGTACACAAATGCGAAAACACGAATTCAGTGGTACGTGCAGACTATTCGAACCGTTCAGTTCTCTGACCAGTGGGTGAATATGCTAGTTTTTTATCGTCTAGGTTGTCACACTGTTACGCGGTATGTATTTTGTCGTTTGGCTCTATGTACACGTTTGTACGATTTAAAACGTACATCGTAAAAATTTGGCGCACGGTACCTGCCGCCCCGCCCGTATATCTCACAGATAGCGGGAAAATTGACCAAATAAAACCGACAATTTTGCCGTGTGTCGGCTATTGTGAACTGTACTTTATGGCTGTGACATTATTGATAGTTATTTGAAGAGGAAATGGTATGATTTGTAATATCGCTGTTAGTTTCAGGAAAGCCTGTGTCCAGCAGTGGACGAATGTGGTAAAATGATGATGAAAGCTTTGAAACTAAACGTCGATGGAGTTCTGGGCTATACAAGTAGATTATAATGTGCACAATATATATCCTCGTCGTTGACACGCTAGTAAGTGTTTTGGAAACCATAACAGGAATGTTGCGATGATGGTCTGCTGGTGAATGCTGGCTGGGTGTTACCGAGCAGCCGGTGTAATCCAGACGATTGATTTTCTTTGATCATTCTACAGATACAAAGCACATTTCCATGTGTTTTGTTTATTTTTTTCTAGAATAAAACATTTTTTTATGCGCGTAAACAGATCCCTCTCCGCAACTAAATAAACAATGTTCTAGAGCCGTGTACTTCGCAAATTTTTTGTATTCAAAGTGCCTACATCAACCAAATCAAGAAATTTTATGTGTGTCCTACAGAAAAACTCAATATTTGTTCCATATTTTGTTTATTACTTAAATCAGTAATGTGCAAAGGTGTATTTTTAACAGTTCAAACAACCTGCATCAGATGGTAAGCCGTCACCGCAGCCTATTGACGCTCGCAACACCACGGGGATGTTACTCGCGCGCTGCCGATCTTGTGACCTAAGGCTGTTTCGTCACAGTAGCCAATAATTTCTCTACTTTATCTCACCTTCAAATCGGAAGACAGCTATATAAATACAGCTGCTTGGCGGTAGAAATAGGTGAGACAGAGGTACTCAAGCAGACGACTTTTGTACAAAGTCTCCCTCTGGAATATTACCAAGTAACCTCTATTATGATTGTATATATTCTTTATTGCACATAAGTGTTAACATATCAATATTTGAGCAATAGTTTGCAAAGGCGAGCTTATCTCTATAAGTGATCTCTGTAGATAGCCAAACTGTGCTGTGGGACATTTTGTAAACAGGGGATAGAAAAAGTGCATGAATGATAAAAACACTAAAAGAAACAAAATACACATTTAAATAAACACTTATTAATATTAAGATTTTAACCTTATACTTTTATAGATTTCTTGGCAAATCTGATAATATATTGTACGTGAAATGGCTAGTACAGAAATTGAAAATTAGTATCATTAAAGCCTTCGACCGCACGCTTCTAAATGACCTGTCGCTTGTAATTCCCACTCTACCGCCCTTAATACATAATGCATAATTAATTGAACAGTAATTAACCAGCCAACGGCTCCGCACGCGTGGGCTATTCATTTGTCGTTAGGGGTTCATTGTATCAATTCTCGATTCAGTTACGTGACGATGGAAATTTGACATCTTTTTAAGAGACGTAGGCACATCAAGGCAGCGTGTCTGTGGAAGCACCTCCACCTCACAGATAACTGCAGCCAAATAATAACTTCCAGGAGGTCATCCCGTGACCATGGCGTCTGTAAAGTCGCCGAAATATCGGGGAAATATAAAAACAAATTGCAGGCCTACTATAGTGTAAACAACCGTGAAAGTTTAAAATCATTCCTGGTCCGTTGTTGTTCCTATGAGTGAATGAAGTCAACAGTGAGCTCCTAAGGTGTTGCTGTTTTAGCAGAAGAGGTGGTATCGCGTAAGTGACACTTAGTATATTGCAAGCGTTCGTAGGCCACGGTAACCGCTGTTCGTCAGGTGGGCAGTGTACTTGTATGCCTCCGGACATTGTATAATAAAAAACTTCATTTGGTAGGTCTTCACTTCAAAACTCATATCATCAGACTACCTTCTGATGATATGAGTTTTGAATTAGACTACTGACAGACAAACATACAGAAGAATTATATATATAACGTAATGCTTTTGTATATATAATTCTTAACGCAGCGTAGGACGGTCCCCCACACGATGGGCAGACGATCTTCTGAAGATCGCAGGGAGCCGTTGGATGCAAGCAGCACAAGACCGGTTGCAGTGGAAGGCTAAGGGGTAGGCCTATGTTCAGCAGTGGACGTCTTTCGACTGATATGATGATGGTGATATAATTCTTCTGTATGTTTGTCTGTCACCGTGTGTTTGAGTGAGTTCTTGGATAGTTTACACTCATAATAAGCGGTGTATTAAAAGAAATCCAAGAACCCAATTTCTAGGTTTTCATTTATTGTCAGATAGAACGACGACTGTGAAGTGCGCTAATCTTTATATATATATATATATATATATATATATATATAATTCTTCTATCCGTGTGTATGTCCTTGAGTGCTTAAACCACCATCACTACCACATCAACCCTTATCCCACTGCAGGGATACAGGTTTCCCTACAACCGAAGGGGTTTAGAGTATACTCCGCCACGCTGCTCAAATGCGGATTGGCGGAGGCCAGTGTTTTCAAGCCGCCCGAGGGCCACTTAACGGCTGTCTTGTATCGACAACAGCCGGGACCGATGGCTTAATGTGCCTTCCGATATCTTGGATCGGTTCAATGTTACATTATTTTGTTTAAATTGACGAGCGAAGGCGCGAAGGTGCGTGGTTCGATTCTCACATTGGACAAACATTCCGTGTGCATGAGCATGTCTGTTTGTTTTGATCCGGATATTTTCTATGTATCATAACTATGTATTTAAACGTATTTACGTATGTTTATCAGTTGCCTTGCACCCATAACGCAAGCTTCGCTTACTTTGGGGCTGAATGGCGCTGTGTACTTTGTCCGACAATATTCAAATTAATTAAAAAATAGGTCAATGTGATATTATGCAAAATGTACCTATCATAGGTGTATTTCGTTAATGCATTATATATATAAACCAACCCTAAGTCATCCCACTACTCTCTTCAACCGGGGTTTACTGCTCAACTACGGATTGGCAAAGGCCAGTGTTTTCAAGCCGCCCGAAGGCCACTGACTTAGTTAAGTGACTGTCATCTTTTTTATGATACATCGGGAGGCATACAAGCATACGGCCCACCTGTTGTAAACAGTTACCTTAGCCTAGGAACCCTTGCAATAAATTAAGTATTTATTTATTTATTTAATACTTTATTGACCACAATACAGTTGGTTCAAAAGGCGGACTTAATGCTAATTGCACTCTCTACCAGTCAACCATCGGGGGTGGAGTAAAAACGCGATTGCGGTTTTAATTAAAATAAAATAATAATCGACCCTATAAAAGAAAGAATTTGTTCTTTATATGGTCACCTAACATAAATATAAAAATACATAAATAACTACGATAATACATACACAATCACAATAATACATACAAGACCCTAGTAATACATACATAAGTATCTCTCTCTGCTACTAACACGGGTACTCTTTAGAAGTTTACTGATGATCTACTGAACTATTGATGATCATCTACTCAACTATTAATGAACTACTGATGATCACGGGAACGCAACTACCCTACAGGTAGTTGTTATTTATACTGTGGTTTTCTGTGAGGTGGAGGTACTTCCCCAGATGGGCTATCTCTCTTAAAAACTCCCAGACCAACACAAACAGGTGTGTTCGTGCACACAATTGTTTGTCCTGTGTGGGAATCGAACCCATGAGCATTGGTGTCGAAGTAACGTAACAGTGCGCTTCACCACTGCTCCACTGAGCTCGTCAAAACCGTCTATCGACAACAACCGGGACCGACAGCTTAACGTGCTCTCCGTAGCACGGAGAAACTCGAGATAGATAAAGCCATTGATATCAAGTGATATAAAGACTGAATAGCTCCCATCAGCACGATATTACGCTCATTATGAATTTTCATTTTTCCTGTATGTTTAATATTTACATATATTTAACAGGCGTTACGTCCCTTTAACATCAGGTCAAGGAGAGGTAGGGCGCGTCGAAGTAGCCTGTCTCGGGAAGCACCTCCACCTCACAGAAAACCCCTGCCAAATAACAACTCCATACAGGGTTGTCGTGTCCCTGCGAGTGAGGTCACCAATAAGCTCCTAAGGAGTAGCATAGGAGGAGTAACACTAAATATATTGCAAGTGTTTATAGGCTCCGTTAATCACTTTATATCAGTTGTATGCTTGTAAACCTCTCAATTTTGTATATAAAAAGAAAACACTTCACGGTCACACTCACTCCACACATATACTGGTATATGTGTGGAGTACACGAGAGTCATTGTGGTCCATCACATCAGCAACAAGGCGACAAAGCAACCAGTTTATGTCATTATCCATAGACTACTTATAAATTGGACTCAATAGACTCTGAATTGAATAAACGTAATCACTCACGTGTGCGGACATACTATCGTAATGTAACAAAATAACTCTACCAACTTTACATGGGTAATGGTCGTAGCTCAGCTGAGCATCAGCTGGCCATTGGACACCTACTTTAATGTCATTCAAAATACATAATTTGGACCCTGCTTTTACGTAATTGTAATAATACCCATGCCAGGAAGACTCGCTCTTCGATTAAATGCTTTTAATATGAAAATAAACTGTAGACAAGTTAAATAATATATATAAACCTTCATGGTGTGAGATTTCGAGTGAAATTTTTTTCACGTGATATCTATGAGGTTTTTCTTTTAAAAAATTTGCAACATTTGATTTTTGCATTTCTTTTTTTTTTATTCAGCTTAAACGGCAAAGATAGAATACGAGTTCCGACGCGGAACTAACGCGGTAGAAACGGCTCGCAATATCAATGCTGTTTGGAGAGGAGAATGCTAATGAACGCACCGTGCGTTTTTGGTTTATACGCTTTCGTAATGGAAACTTCGACTTGAAGAACGAACCACGTGGAATACCGCCCACACAGGTGAATAACCCTGAATTGAAGGAGATGGTGGAAGCCGATCCGAGTCAAACTACCCAGGAATTAGCAGCATGGTTTAACGTTACCTTACCTACAATATTGACTCATTTCATAACATCAAAATATTAACATAAGTAATATGAAAAATGGGTGCCTCATGATTTAACTGATCTGCAGAAAGAAACGCGTGTTGAAACTTGAGTTGCCTTGGTTTTTATTGTCTTAGGTTTTCGCGATTGTTACACATTGATTTAAACAATTTTTAACGGAAGTATCGCGTGTTTTATTTATTTTGTTGAACCTGACGTTTCGAACGCTTTGCAGCGTCCGTGGTCGCAGGAAGACTAAGGTGACATTCGTCTTACATTGGTTATTCAATTATTACATCTACCGACATGGATGGATTAATTATATATGTTCTGATTCACACAAAAATCGCTCACGGTGTCCGAACGTTTTTGAGTAGATCTCTGGGTTTATGACTTGATTATGAGAAAGCAGGTGGTACTTGCCAACCATCTTCTCTATTGAAATTGGGAAATTGAAATAAGAAAACACCCCAATTTCAATAGAGAAGATGGTTGGCAAGTACCACCTGCTTGGGATCCAGTTCTGAAAATAATGTAAACAAATCATAAAAAGAATATTATTAGTACCTATCCCTAATAATATTTTTTTTATGATTTGTTTACATTTTTTTCTCAATCACATGTGAATAGAAAACTAATAGTAACTATTAATAACCCTTTTTTGGGGGTCATGTGCCAGAAGCGTGCTCGTTCGCGACCCCTGCCAATCGATTAGATTGCAATTCTGGACCGAAAACGCACCGATGTGCGGATTAGGGCGTCCCCCGGAGGCGACGCGCACCGATCCGCCCCCGTCGGTGCGAACATAGGTGCATGCGGCGGTGGGGGCCGCCACCCACCACGCAGTGCCAATTCCGGCGGGTCAAAGAGAGCCGAGTGCTGCATAGGCACGTGGAATGTGAGAGGTGGACTGAGTGATAAGATGAATGAGCTGATGGACCTAATGAATGAGAGACGCTTAGATGCTTTGTGTGTGACAGAGACTAAGCGCAAGGGGAGCGACACCGATGATCTGCCCGATGGGATGATGGCCCTATAGTCTGGTGTAGACCGGGACGATCATGCCAGTGCTGGTGTAGGTGTCATACTCTCCTCTCGCTTAGCACCTGGTGTGAAAGATTACTGTTTGGTAGGGCCTAGACTTCTCTGGGTTCGTATAAAACTGGGCATCACGCGAGTATTTCTGGTTGCAGCATACGCTCCCGTAAGCTCAGCGTGTGCCCAAGAACTAGAGAAGTTTTGGGAGTCTGTGAGGGATGTTCTGGATTTAGCTGAAGGGAATGAAAGAGTGATTATGTGTGGAGATTTCAATGGATGGGTTGGGACCAAACGAGACAGCTATGAAGCTGCTCTTGGTCCTTACGGAGATAAGAGAGTGAACGAAGCAGGTAAGTCGATTCTAGATTTATGTATGGAACGAAACCTCCTCGTGTCGAATACTTTATTTCGTCACAAGGATATTCACACGTATACATGGAGACGGAATGACCAAAAAAGTGTGATTGATTTGATTATAATTGATAGACGTCTCCGAAATACTATAATGGATACAAGAGCCTTTAGAGGTCCCACTCTTGAAAGGGACCACTACCTGGTGGTAAGCCGGTTTGTGGGACTTTTCAAGAAGTGGAGGCATTGGCGAGTGCGTATCCCTTTCGGAGATCATGAAAGGATAAGGAGTGAAAAATTGCAAGATGAAAGTGTAAGGAGAATGTATGTACATCTGGTAAGCGAAAGACTTGCAAATGCAAGTCTTTCAGATGTGGATGATTGTTGGAAAGTTCTGAAAGAAAGTATGGTGGATAGTGCAAAAGAAGCATGTGGATGCGCAAAGAGGCATAAAACATTGAAAGGGGATGCCTGGTGGGATGCGGAGGTTGAATCCTCCGTAGCAAGAAAGAGGAAAGCGTGGCTGGATTATGTATCATCTTTGCCCTTAAATGAAAGTATGAGAGAGAAGAAGAAAGAAATGTACCGTCAATGCAAGAATGAAACCAAGGCTTTAGTGAAAGAGAAGCGTGAAAGACTAATTATGAATGAGGAAGAGAGGCTGACGAGAAACTTCGAGGCAAATACCAAACTCTTTTGGAGAGAGGTAAAGAAGTCTCGGGGTAGTTCGTCGGCATCCAGTATGAACAAGATTAAGTCTAAAGCTGGTATCATTCTTGCAAACACTCAGGAAGTGTTAGAACGGTGGAGTGAATATTTTGAAGAAATGTACGAATATGCCTCGGACGCTGACAATGAGAGTGAGTCTGATGCTCACTCCACGTTGACGGCGTCCGATGAAGGTATAACTATGGATGAGATAAAATGGTCGATACGAAGTTTGAAAAATGGAAAGTCTGCGGGAATTGATATGATTACAGCTGAGATGATCAAACTAGGTGGCACTTACGTCCGGGACGCCTTCTGGTACTTATGCAACCTATGCTGGAGAACTGGAAGGGTCCCAATGGACTGGGGACGCGCAGTCATCGTACCCTTGTATAAAGGCAAGGGATCACGCATGGACTGCGCCAACTATAGGGCCATCAGTTTGATCAGCTTAGCAGCAAAAGTATATGGAAAGATAATTGAAAGGAGAATGAGGGTGAAATCTGACGAACTGCTGTGGGAGGCACAAGGAGGATTCCGAAATGGAAGGGGATGTACGGATCAAGTTTTCTCGCTCCGCAATATCGTAGAGAAGCATCTGGCCACAGACCAGAAGGTTTTCTGCGGTTTTGTGGATCTTGAGAAGGCATTTGATAGGGTTGTACAAAAGGAACTGTGGTGCATATTGCCGAGATATGGGATTGACGGCTCACTGCTGCGTGCTGTGCAGTCCACCTACAAGGATTGCTCAGCATGTGTGCGAATAGATGGCAACATGTCACCCTGGTTTGATGTCAAAATTGGTGTCAAACAGGGTTGCATGTTGTCTGCTAGGCTGTTTATTCTGTATCTCGATAGTTGTCTACAGAGAATAAGATCGACGAATGTAGGATTACGCATGGGTGACCTAGTAGTGAACTGTCTGCTGTATGCAGACGATGCCGTCCTGTTAGCAGAAACACCATCTGAGCTGCAAACACTAGTCACAATGATGAAAG
The DNA here is from genome assembly GCA_947507595.1 of Pyralis farinalis. Classification (NCBI taxonomy): domain Eukaryota; kingdom Metazoa; phylum Arthropoda; class Insecta; order Lepidoptera; family Pyralidae; genus Pyralis; species Pyralis farinalis. The sequence goes on along the minus strand of OX382268.1, from coordinate 1,224,111 downwards.
ACGAATGTATGAAGGAAGGCTTACTATTGAATGCGAAGAAAACAAAGATTATGGTATTTGAAAGAGAAGAAACCAGAACCAATGTAAGAATTACGGTAGATGATGAAGTGTTGGAACAAGTGAATGAGTTTGTATATCTTGGATGCGCTTTCAGCAGGGATGGAAGGTACACCGCAGATGTGGAAAGGCGAGTGAGTGCTGGGAATAGTGTGAATGGAGCGTTGGGAAAACTTCTTGGCAGTAAAAACCTGAGCCAGAAGGCGCAGCTGGCTATACACAATGCAGTGCTGGTCCCAACGCTTACTTATGGAAGCGAGAGCTGGGTATGGCAGAGAGAGCATGAAAGTAGGATAAACGCGGTTGAAATGCGAGCGTTGCGCAAAATCTGTGGTGTAACGCTTACAGACCGTATCCGCAATGATGAGGTTAGAAGCAGAGTTGGTCTGAACTGAAAGAGAGCGTCGGTGTTAAAATAAAAAGAGGCATGCTCCGTTGGTTCGGACATGTAGAAAGAATGCAGGATAAAAGAATGACGAAGCAGATATACAATGCAAAAGTGGAAGGATGTAGGAGCCGAGGAAGGCCAAGACTTACCTATCATGATCAGATTGGTCGTGTTCTATCAGAAGGTGATGTCAGGAGCCCTAGAAACCGGCGAGCGTGCATGAAAAGAGCAATGAATGTGAAAGAAGCGAGTGAGGTATGTAAGGATCGAGTCGCGTGGCGCTCGGTTCTCTCTGCCTACCCCGTAAGGGATTTGGCGTGAAGTTATAGATATTAATAACCCTGTGCCTATCCAACGAGGCACCTGGTGAGAATACCAAGATATGTGTGTCACAAAATAAGATTCTTAATCTTGAACTGTTTTAATGGTAATTATCAATATTATCTCTACAATATCTAATAGTTTGCAGTACGAGTATTATTTGTCACCTACGTGGTGTATATGTTACTTCCTTGTTTAGATAGTGCTCTGAGTATTGTTACAAAAGAAATAGCTGATAAGCTAGGAAAGTTTCGCAGTGCTTGTGATTCAATGGGAGTATAATATATTGACAACAGTAACTAAACCGCGACAGATCAACTGATTGTAGTTATGTTAATACAAGTAATTTAAGTACAAAAAAATGTTTATCAATTAACAAGAACAACACCATGTATGTAATAAATATTTACATAAATTGGCACACTTGTCGCGTGTTGTAGATTGATGCAAAAGGAGCAATGTCTCACTTGGACATTTTTTTTGTAACTCACATAGAGAAATTCCGATGATGGAGTGGTTAGCAATGCACTACTATACTCAGGCTCGTGGATCCGATTCTCACGTAGGGCAAACATTTGTGTGTTTGAAAGTATATGTTTCTCTTGGCTTGCGTGTTTGGGAGAAAGATATGGCGTATCAAAATAGTCCGACTATTAAAGTACCCACTATTAAGATGGACTGACAGGCCCACCACTCATACTGTGTCTCCTGTGTAGCCAGAACTAACAGCGACCAACAAAAAGGCAATGAACAGTGAAATTCACTGCTGTCCCGGGGGTTAAACTACGGCTGCCTTGGAACTCACAACGAATTTAATCAGAAGAAATTTGTAGGAGTAGGAAGTTTTGGAATTGACTTCCCCTCTTGGCAAAGTGAGAGACAGCAATATGATAAATAAGGCATTTATTAAGGTGGACTATTAAAGTAGTTCTTCACATAAGGTGAACATAGGCAGGGAGGTCCGCCACGTAGCTCGGCGTTTACACACTTAACTCGCTTCCTTCACTGTTATAGTTTATTCATATAAGCTCGCCAGTGCCTTAGTTTCCTGACAGCACTTTCTGATAAAACACACTCAATTTCATCGTAAAAGGTGAATCTTACTAAGGATGTAAATATGTAGAAACCATGCACCTACAACCTTACCGTATTAAAACATTGTACTATACTATAGTAAATCTATTCGAGGTATCAGAGAAACCCGTTTGAGTAAGTACCTCCACCTCAAAAAAATCAAAGAAAGCAAAATACCCATTGAAGCATTGTTCATCTTCTTTCTGAGCGACGTTACTGTTAAGCTCCTGAGGAATAACAATGTTACCAACGCGTGAGCAACACTTCCTATCTTGTAAGTATTATTGGCAAAATTAACCTCTTTACATCAGGTGATTTGTAGTCTTGTATGCCTTTCAACGTTCTATATAAAAAAGAAGCTAAATCAATTTTAATACATTTTGTTTCTACTAATAATAAAAAAATATAATCAAACGAAAAACAAAACCATCTTTATGTGATCATGGTATAATATGTTGCACAAAGTCTATTTTAACTACTTTCACAGCATTATGTCGTACGGTATATTGGAAAAATCGACAATTTATTATTTAAACCCTTATTACATACCCCGGCGCAAGATTGCTGGCCTTAGAATATTTACCGTGTAAAGCCACACAACCCTGTTACGCTGTTTTTTTTTTATAACGGCTACTAATATAAACATATAGGAACACGTTTGAGAACAGTTTAGTTACTGTAGATCATTTATAGTAGGAGTGATTAACTCGAGTCGCGACACGACGCCGCGCCGCGCCACACTGTCGACGTCTGTCTGTGGTTGCATGTAAATAATATATTGTGCTGTTAGTTTTAAGGTCAGCGACTCGAAGTACTACCAACGTTGTCTCTGAAGATAATTACTCCACAATGTGTGTATGGAAATCGTGTGCAAACAACCTACAGAAATGATAGCAATGGCTAAGGTAAAAGCGATTCTACTCATTAATGTGAACAACTATTGGAGAGGTAGGGCACATCGATATTTCATAAGCAGCCTGGCTGTGGAGAACAGCCACCTTACCGATCGAATAACAATGCTCTAAATAATTATAGTGTTTCTGAGAGTGGGTATGGTTACATTAAGCTTCTGAGGACAGGAGCAAAAGGAAGTTCATGTAGACCCTTGCCTCGTATCTGTGTTCGCAGCTCTCGCGAGGTTAGCGGAACATTTCAGGCCCTATTCAGACTATCGCGGTGCATTCAGTAGTATTTGATCTAGACACAACCGTACAGTCTGCCTGATGGTAAGAAATTACAGTAGACTATGGATACTCTCCACGTTATTCCTGAAGAACTTCATGCTGTCCTTTCGGAAAACCCCGGCAATGAGTTAATTCGACAACTTAAGAGTTCTCAGAAATTACTTCAACAAACGAGTGTGCTTTAGACCACACGACTGAAGTAAAACTTCTCTAGCTCCATAGTGTGATACAGACAATAAGCCTGCGATGTGTCTTACATATACGAAACTTACGCTAAGAGAGAAAGAAAATGTGTGCTCGCCCTCTCTCTTGCCGCTACAGTAATATACGAAACGTAACTCTCTTTCTATCTTCACTAACTTATATCTCCCTTTCAACTCCCGTTCGCCTCGCCCGATCACACTTTTCGTAACGCTCTCGTCACGCATTCACCAGCTTACTCCCCAGTCAAGCGTGCGTAGAGAAGTTTTACTTCAAAAAAAAACATTCTTAGCTCGGCGCTGTACAGACTAATCCGCGATAGTGATAACAGCTGCGCGACGAATAAATCTCTGTACATCCACTTAGAAGCCAGTCAAGAAGTCCTAGTCCTAGTCCTAGTGATGGATTAATAGTGGGATTTGTGAGTTGTTACACTAGTTGTGTGACAAGATTCTCGGGGACACGGGCGCCTTGATACACTACAACACAATACATGGAGCATTGGGAAAACTTCTTGGCAGTGAAAACCTGACCCAGAAAGCACAGCTGGCTATGCACAATGCAGGGCTAGTCTGGCAACGCTTACTTATGGAAGCGACAGCTGGGTATGGCAGAGGGAGCATGAAAGTAGGATAAACGAGGTCGAAATACGAGCGTTGCGCAAAATTTGTGGCGTAACGCTTGTAGACCGTATTCGCAATGATGATGTTAGAAGCAGAGTTGGATTGAAAGAGTGCGTCGGTGTTAAAATAAGAAGAGGCATGCTCCGTTGGTTCGGACATGTAGAAAGAATGCAGGATGAAAGAATGACGAAGCAGATATACAATGCAAAAGTGGAAGGATGTAGGAGCCGAAGATGGCCAAGACTTACCTACCATGATCAATATAATCGTGTACTATCAGAAGGTGATGTCAGGAGCCCTAGAAACCGGCGAGCGTGCATGAGAAGAGCAATGAATCTTAAAGAAGCGAGTGAGGTATGTCAAGATCGAGTCACGTAGCGCTCGGTTCTCTCTGCCTACCTCGTACGGGATTTGGCGTGAAGTTATAGATAGATAGATCAAATTGATCGTGGTCTATCAGGTTGTGATGTCAGGTGCCTTAGAAACCGGCGAACGTGCATGAGAAGAGCAATGAATGTTAAAGAAGCGTGGGAGATATGTAAGGATCGAGTCACGTGGCGCTCGGTTCTCTCTGTCTACCCCACAAGGAATTGGCGTGAAGTTATATATAGATAGTTAGAACATAAAACAGACACTGCGTCGTTATCACGTATCGGCGGTTAATAATGACTTTGACAACTGCGGTAGAAATAGGAGAGACAGAGGTACCCACGCAGACGACTTTTATACAAAGTCTCCCTCTGGTAAAAATTCCCAATGTTATATTATCTTTAAGAATGTGGTTTATAAAGTGTTACATTCGCATTTCGACCGAGTTTAATCTACGTCCATGCTCTTTCCGCCATACCGAGCTCACTCTTCCATGAGTTAGCGTAGGAACCAGCGCCGCTTTGTGTGAAGCGAGCTGCGGATTCTGCGTCAATATTTTTAGAAGTTTACTACCTAGAAGTTTTTCCAGCGTTTCATTCAGACTGTTCCCGGCACTCACTACCAGTTTTTCAACGTCCATCCTTGGTGAAACTTCTGTTCACGTAACTTCAAGATTTTTTGGAGAAATCTTCTTCGTGCAAACGTCTTTCATCACGATGACCACTAGGCATACGTTCAGATGATATTTCCGGAAATAACATGACATCATCTGCATAAACTGGACAATTCATCACTAGGTCACCCAATATTCTATATAGCTCATTTTCTGTGTGTAATTATGGGTACTATTCATTACAATTCAAGGTCGCTCAGCGTACTATGGAAAGAATTATGCTCGGAGTTTTACTGCCTGATAGAGAAGCAGACATGAGGATATCCGCAGTAAAACTAAGGCAACAGACATAGCAAACAGAATAAGCAAGCTGAAGTGCCGGTGGGCCGGCCATATAGTTCGCAGAACCGACAACCGCTGGGTAAGAAAGGTTCTCGAATGGCGTCCCCGTACTGGTGCGCGCATGTGGGACGAACCCCACTAGATGAAGCGACGACCTCAAGAGGTTTGCAGGGAGTCGATGGATGCAGGCGGCACAGGATCGAGATGAGTGTCACTCTAGAGGGGAGGCCTATGTTCAGCAGTGGACGAATACAGGCTAAAATGATGATGATTCATTACAGAATGAACAGCAGAGCAGATGCAACTCTGCTGGATACTTTTTGTGTCGTCAAACCAGTGACAAATATCTGTACACAAACTGTACAACCCTCGTACGTACGAGTATATTGCACAGCGCAAAACAGGGAAATGTCAATAAGTCCAAGAATTGATTTTGCACAACCTTGTCAAATGCCTTCTTAAGATTCATAAAATCACAAAATACCTTCAAATCTATAGCTAGATGTTTTTCCAATACCTTTCATGTCGGAACCCTCCCTGTTCCTTCTACGGTGTTCCATCTAATTTCACCCATGCATCTTTTTCCATCCGACATAGTAAAAATACAATGTTTAAAACCACATCAACACCTCGGGCGTTTTAAAGCTTTCAATGAATTTCACAACAATAGCGCATTACAGATTAGTTTTCAAATTCTTGACAGCTACAAATGAGGTACTATTTGTAGTCTAAACAGCGGGGCACGCGTTGCTTATTCTCCAGTCAAAATACATGATAAATATACATACAACGGGAATCCATCAATATCTTAAACGTGTGCCGAAAAAAATTCCCGTGCTTTATTTTTTTAAGTGATTTACTACCTTTACGTGTTATTTGTTATTCAGAGAATGATAAGATATGTTTGGGGGCGTTTAAAGACTTGTAGACGTAGAACAAAGTCAGTTTGGTATTTAAATAACAGATCTATCTATCTATGTATATAATCGCACCTCTCGCCGACGGCCGGGAGTTCATCTTCATACACTGAAGCCGCAATGGTCGCGTGCTGTGCGGTTCCAGATAAGTTTTCTACCGAGAACTTTAAAGTTTTGGAATGAGGATGCCTGCCGAGGATTTTCCTAGGGACTACAGCATGGGGTTCTTCAAGAAAGGCGTGAGGAGATTTTTACAGGGTCCGCAACGCAAGAACGACATCCCTGGCGTTGCAAATGCCCATAGGCTATGGTGACCGCCTACCATCAGGCGAGCCGTACGCTTGTTTGCTACCTTAGTGGTGTAAAAAAATTGCCTTGCGGGCTATGCAGAGGGGACCGAGCGTTGCATGAATCGGTCGTTACACACCTCACTCGCTTCTTTAACATTCATTGCTCTTCTCGTGCACGCTCGCCGGTTTCTGAGGCCCCGACATCACCTTCCATTAAATTATAGATGTTAAAATAAATGCAAAAGTAACTAGGCAATGTCACAATTGTGAAATTTTATTACGGTCTTTGGAACATAGGAGTTTTGTGACTCATTGAAACTTTAATGCATATTGATGACGTTTCAAGAAAGAACAGCTTAAGAAGAAGAAGAAAGAAGCATTAAAGCAGCTCACCTGGTGTGGGGCCGTCTCACAGAAATCGCACACAAATAACAACACCTTGCAGTTGTGTTCCTGCGATTGAGTGAGGTCACCGGTAAGCTTCTGAGGAGACGAGTGCTATCACGACAATGATACAGTCTGTGTTACATACGTACACGGGCTACGGTACCACTATACATCAGGCGGACCTGTGTATGCTTCTCGATGTCATATAAGCAAAAAAAGGGAATTTATATTTTTTATGTGGAAAGACGAGTGAGTGCTGGGAATAGTGTGAATGGAGCGTTGGGAAAACTTCTTGGCAGTAAAATCCTGAGCCAGAAGGCACAACTCGCTATACACAATGCAGTGTTGGTCCCAACGCTAACTTATGGAAGCGAGAGCTGGGTTGGCAGAAAGAGCATGAAAGTAGAATAAACGCGGTCGAAATGCAAGCGCTGCGCAAAATTTGTGGCGTAAGGCTTGTAGACCGTATTCGCAATGATGATGTTAGAAACAGAGTTGGTCTGAAAGAGAGCGTCGGTGTTAAAATAAGAAGGGGCATGCTCCGTTGGTTCGGACATGTAGAAAGAATGCAAGATGAAAGAATGACGAAGCAGATATACAATGCAAAAGTGGAAGGATGTAGGAGCCGGGGAAGGTCAAGACTTACCTACCATGACCAAATTAGTCGTGTTCTATCAGAAGGTGATGTCAGGAGCCCTAGAAACCGGCGAGCGTGCATGAGAAGAGCAATGAATGTTAAAGAAGCGAGTGAGATATGTAAGGATCGAGTCACGTGGCGCTCGGTTCTCTCTGCCTACCCCGCAAGGGATTTGGCGTGAAGTTATAGATATATAGATAGGGAATTTATAAGAAAAATATACAATAGAATAAGTACACAGAATACGTCTTGACTATCGGAAATCGTTAGGGTTTTTGCATAAAACATGAAAATCCGAACTATTGAGAGACAGCAGATCTATTGATAACTTCACGCCCTTGCGATTTAGGTGGTGAGAACAGATTGCCACATGACTTGTTCCTTGCGCACCACACTCACCTCTCTAACATTCATAGCTGCTGTGTTATGCATATCAGTTTGGTCTCTCTTTCAAATTAACTTTTCTTCTCATATTGCGAACAGAATAAGAACAGAGATACCAATATATATATATATATTTATACAACGTCGTAAGGCATTTTTAACCTACAATCCCTCGAAAACCGTCGGATGATCTTAGATTTGATGTTCTTACACAAACTTACCCATGGTGTAGTAGACTGTCAGGATGCTCATAATGACATAAGACTATCCGTACCTAGGCCTAACTGCCGGAGAAGGCTATCGAATACATATATAATACCGCAGTCTAGAACTAATCTTGGTAGGCATGCACCTCTCCTCAGAATGCTAGACACTTATAATATCGTAAATAGCAAGTGTGACATCGATGTCAACCATGACTCTTTTCCGGCATTTAGAAAAAAAATATTGTCTTTTTGTCAACAAAATTAATGTGTCAAAATGTCAAAAACAATACAAAATCTCATACAAAATGATTACGCTATAATTTATATTTAGGTCTATTATATATTGATTTAGTTATTATATAGTCTTAAGTGAATGATGTGTTCACCTTTAATTGGGCTACATGATAGTAATAAGACCTAGAATTAATTAGTTATAAATGTATACATGTAACCTGTTGGTGTACCAAAAAAATAAATAAATAAATAAAAAAGGCATGCAACACCTGATGTTATCGGTTATCATAACCTATGAACGCTTGTAATACATTATCACTCGCGCGATGCCTTCTCTGCTGCTAACACAGCAACTCCTTTTGAGCTTACTGGTGACCTCACTCATACGCAGGAACACAACAACCCTCTACGGAGTTGCTATTTGGCCGTGGTTTTCTGTGAGGTAGTTCCTCAGACGGGCTACCTCTCTTAAAATATTGAGACCAAGACAAACAGACATATTCATTCACACAAACGTCGGTCTTGTGTGGGAATCGAACCCAAGCGAGTTGGTGTCAAAGTCGCGCCATTCACAGCTGCGCCACCGAGCTCGTCAAAATATAATGCAGTAACTAAGGTTGGGATGAGTTTGTGACTTAATCACACATAGGTATGCGGTTCGTACGAGTAGGTTCGGTAGACGTTTGATTGATTTGGATACATTTGATACAAGAATATGTTGTGGATGACCTATATTATTATTATATTATATAACATTTGTGTGCATGAACATGTCTGTTTGTCTTGGTCTTGGTGTTTTCTATGTATAATAAGTATGTATTTAAAAAAAGAAATGTATTTACGTATGTTTATCAGTTGTCTAGTACCCATAACACAAGCTTCGCTTACTTTGGGGCTAGATGGCGCTGTGTAATTTGTCCGACAATATTTATTTATTTATTTATATGTTCTTTATATACATCATCATCATCCGAGCGTTAGTCCTGGTCCTCACGCGTCGGAGCCCGGGTTCTGCTCTCCGGCTTCTACTTCAGGCAGTCTTCGGCATCCCTTCGTAAGACTATTGACATGCAGCCATGCCTTACGACGTCAAGCCACTACTTCTCGAGACTTGGGAACCGTTTCACCGGGACCCGGCGGAGGTGGCACATCAAGACATTAAAATTTGTTCGTTATATAGTTATTAAGCAATTTCGCTAGCCACATACTACCACCGCATACCATCAACCCTTATTCATCCCACTGCAGGGATACGGGTCTCCCTTCAAACGAAGGGGTTTATATAAATCGTCTAGATAAAACGATTTCGTCGAATTATTTCTTTTATTATTTAAGTGGCAAGTAAATGTACGCAAACTAATAGTAAACAAGGTAAGGAAGTACAATTCTTTTTAATCCCCATTCTCCTGAATACTTGAAATGCAAGTTCCAGTACCTTCGTGATCCTCATAACCGTCATCTTCGATCAAAAGACTCCCATTTACTCTTAATACCACTTTTCCGTTCGGGCTTCATGTCTAATTCCTTCACTCTACAAGCTTCACGACTCTGGAGTGCGTTGCCTGAACCCATTAGAGACTCCCCAAACAAGTTTACTTTTAAAAAGAAGTTACGTACCTATCTTTTAGAGAGTCTGTCCGGGCAGTAATCATGCAATGTGTGTTGTATAATTAGTATATATTATATTATTTATAGATAAAATATGTATGTATTACTAGGGTCTTGTATGTATTGTTGTGTTTGTGTATGTATTATCGCAGTTATTTATTTATGTATTCTTATATTTATGTTAGGTTTCAATATAAACAACAAATTCTTTATGGGGTCGATTAATATTTTATTCTAATTTTAATAAAAACCGCAATCGCGTTTTTTCTCCACTCCCGATGGTTGACTGGTAGAGAATGCAATTAACATTAAGTCCGCCTTTTGAACCAACTGTATTGTGGTCAATGAAGTAATAAATAAATAAATAACTAAATAAGGAAGTAGGGTTCCTCCGAAAAGCTCAGAAATCCAATTCACCCGATAAATTACCGGCGGAGCTGTCTCCAGTAGTAGTAGAAATAGAAAACTACTGAAATGGCAAACAAGCGTGCTGTATGAAAGTAGTTAGTTACCTTAGCCTATGGATGCTTACAAAACCATAGACATTACTAGCGTATTGTCAACCTGTAAAGACATTTTTATAAGAACCCTGTAGTTCCTTGCCAGAATCTTGGTTCCTACTAATAGCAAGAGATTGCAGCTTTATTTTTGAAGTTGGGACTTAGCGTAAGAAGTAATCCCACCAAAAACATTCTGTAAAAAACTAGCCAAGTCTCGACGGAGCTGCTTGTTTATCTCTAAAAAGTAATGAAATCTAGACAAAGTCGTGCCAAGTCTAAGGTTCCTTACTGCGATTTCTTTATTATTATAGTTAATGTTGTGTGACTTGGCCGTTGAAAATTCTTTATACGTTAGTGGGTACAAGTCAATTTTGTTTACACGTAATGTTATATCTGTACCTATGTTTATTAAGCGAGATAATAGTCCATACTGGTATTGGTAATTGGACGCTAGTGTCTCATTTTAGGCTGTTGTTGATTGTGCAACACATGCATTCAGCATTGACAATGCTGACTTCTGCTCTCTTCTTTTTGGAGCGTCAAATCGACCACCGATCCAACATAAAATAGACGTACAGACGGACTTCTATCAATGATTAGAAGTCCGTCTGTACTGGAAATATTTTTTTATATTGTTTGTTTCAGGCTCGCCTATACGTAAGTATTATTGAAATTCGCAGCTTTATCAAGCCTACAATTGACTGGTTATTGAATCAACGTTTTCCAAGTGGCAATTTTCCATCGTCAATGGGTAGCGGTTCTGGCGACAGATTGGTGCAATGGTGTCATGGAGCACCTGGTTTCGTACCCTTGTGTAACCTTCAACGGCCAAGTCACACAACATTAACTATAATAATAAAGAAATCGCAGTAAGGAACCTTAGACTTGGCACGACTTTATCTAGATTTCATTACTTTTTAGAGATAAACAAGCAGCAAAGATAGTGAAAATTAATTTAGAGTTAGATAATGCTTTGGAAGAAAATAATACATTGCAGTCTTTAGTAGGTAATTTTGATCAATGTGGGGTTGAGTTTGAAACCACTCTAGAACGCAATATTCAGCTAGAAACCAAATTGAAACAGGCACTAAGCACAATTGATCAGCTGGAATGTCCCCATCAGGAGTCAACAGTTGTTCATTCCCAGTCGTTATTCGATGAATTGCTAGATAGCGCTCCAAACTTAGTTACTGCTTCTGCCATCTCAAATACGAATGATCCACCGTCACTGACAATTGACTTAACCTGTGATGAGTCTGTAGTATCGAACACACAGGATAAACATGCTAGTGTATGTAGTGTATGTACAATAAAATTTAATAGTAATAATAGGGAATATACAAACATCATTCAAGACCTACAATCTGAGATCCTAACACTTAATAATTCTTTAGATTTAATGACTAAAAAATATGAGGATGCTCAAAGAGATATTGAAGAATACAGTGTAGGCATGGATAGATTAGTAGCTGACTTGAGAGAAAATGAACAAAAATTATTGTCTCTTAGTAACTTCTACAATAGGAATGAGTTAACCCGAACTCCGATGAAATGTTCACAGGTAACTCAATCCTCGAAACTATCTCAAGTACATAGCCACAGTGTGAATGAGACCATTAATAGTAGTGCTTTTAATCAGATGTCATCATCATTAAATAATAATAGCAAAAATAATAACTCCAAAATAATAATGTATAGTGATCAAATAGGTAAAAACATGGGTCAATTATTATTACAAAAATCAGGAAAACTGGTTACCAATTATTGTTTGCCTGGAGCCAGTTTCACTCAAATAGTTGATAAAATAGTTAAGAGGGATTACCACCCCAACACAACTTTAATTGTTTTTATTGGGAGGAGAGGAAATTTAAACAAACATATAATGATTAAATATTTTAATATGTTAAAACAGTTAAATGTGGGAAAAGTGTTTTTATTTACTTTCCCATACAGTCATTTGTTGCCCGAGGCGGAAAATGCATCTAGGTATAGATTAAATGATAAAATGCATACATTGACATTATATGATGACAAATTTCATATACTTGACATAAATATATTTAATAGTAAACATTATAATTTGACAGAAGATAAATTTTATCTTAGCAATTTTTATAAAAGACAAATAGCAGATTCGCTATCATATTGTTTTATGAAACCAGCCAAAAGTTTGGCTAACAACCCTGCTTCTTTTGAGCAGTTAGATAATTTGACATTATGTAATAGTACCTTGGAAGGTATTCCAAATTCTTTAAATTAGGTTACAAGACAATAGAGTTTTACTCTGGCAATGTAAATAGTAATAATAACAATATTCAAAATGAAACTAAAAGTAATAATAATACAATATCCCCATCAATTGTAAGTTGTCAAGAATATAGAAATAATAATAATTGTATCAACCTGGTGCACCAAAACATTCAGGGGATGATAGGAAAGGAGTTAGAATTGGAGTTGTTTATGAATTGTAGCAATATTGATATTTTATGTCTAACTGAGCACTGGCTAAAACCCGATCAATTCATTTTCAGCTTCAATAACCACCAGGTTGCAAGCTCATTCATCAGAGAGAAGTATATACATGGTGGCTCTTTAATATTATTAAATAAGTTGCTTAAATTTAAAGAAAGGTGTGACATTGTGAGCCTCTCTGTTGAGCGAGTTGTAGAGATTTCATGCATTGAATTGGAACGATTCATTGTTATGAACCTGTATAAACCTCCTAGCACGCCCTTTGAAACATTTTCAAATATCATGGAGGATGCCTTAAATAAATTATCTAATAGCCATAAAACTGTTATAATTTGTGGAGACTTTAATATAAATATCTTGGAGAAAAATACTGTTACCTACAACTTTTTAAATTTATTTAAATCAAACAATTTGCATCATATTTTTACAGAGCCAACAAGAGTAACTGCTACAAGTGCTACATGTATTGATAATATATTTAGCAATTTAAAACCTTCATATCAATCTATAATTAATAAAGTTCAGTCAGACCATTCAGGTCAGTTGGTTTCATTTCCAAATTCTTCAAATATACAAAGAAAGCAAATAAATTATATACCATTTAGTAAAAGCCGCTTAGAAAGATTTAAGTCTAATATAACAGAAAAAATTGTATTGTTGCCCTATCACGGTACTCCGGACCACTTGTACAGTTCGTTATTTAACTTAATCACTAGTGAATTTAATGCAATCTTTACTCCAAAACAACTGTCTGTAAGTGACCGTATGACATTCAGTGATTGGGCAACTCCTGGTATTTACAAAAGTCGGAATAAATTGTATGAACTTTATGAAGAAAGGACCTGTAATCACAATCCGACTTTTCAAGAACTTGTAAAAAATTATGCTAAAATATTTAAACGAGCCTGTTCCAATGCTAAGTCTATATATTTAAGAAATAAAATTAAAGGTTCAACAAATATTATTAAATCTGTTTGGAATATGATAAATAATGAGACGGGTAGAGCGAAAGTACATAGTCGAGACTTTCAGTTAAAGATAAATGATATAGATATCAAAAATGATGTAGAAATTGCGACTGAGTTTGAAAAATATTTTTCTAACATTCCTCTTATTACTACGAGAAATCTTAGGTCTTCTTCTATAGCTGCTGAACTGGTTCTCAAACAGAGCGTGGTAGAATGCGACACAATATTTGAATTTTCAGCTGTAAGCCCAAAAGATGTTTTGAACGCTTTTAAATCAATAAATATGAAAAACACTAAAGATCTGTGGGGTCTATCTGTCAAAACCATATCTTCTATTATTATTTCAATCGCTCCACATTTAGCTACAATTTTCAATTGTTGTGTGGCATCTGGTGTATTTCCTGACTTGATGAAACATAGTAAAATCATTCCATTATTTAAATCTGGTGATAGTTCGGACCCTTCGAATTTTCGACCTGTTTCCATATTGCCCATTCTTAGTAAAATTTTTGAAAAACTAATGCTTAGCCAGTTGCTCAGACATTTCAATATACATAATTTGCTTCATAGGAGACAGTTCGGATTTACGAGAGGTTGTTCAACTATAGACGCAGGGATTCATTTGCTTAAAAGTATATTCGCGGCATGGGAAGGTTCGCAAGATGCCTTGGGAATTTTCTGTGATCTGTCTAAAGCGTTTGACTGTGTGCACCATGACACTCTTGTCAGAAAATTACACCACTACGGTATCAGGAACAAGGCTCTCGAACTTCTGTCTTCTTATCTGGGCAATAGGATACAGAAGGTCGATATTAATGGTAAAAGATCTTCGGGGTCCCCTGTAGTTATGGGAGTCCCACAGGGGTCCATTCTAGGTCCATTCTTATTTTTAGTATATATAAATGACTTACCTTATTATGTAAAGGATAAACATGAGATTGTATTGTTTGCGGATGATACCTCTTTGACATTCAAAATTAATAGACAGTTAGGTAATTATGACGAAGTTAACGATGCTCTCTCTAAAGTTATGCATTGGTTTAATGTTAATAATCTGCTTTTAAATGATAAAAAGACTAAAGTAATTAAGTTCTCAACACCTAATGTAAGACAGGTGACTACCAATGTACATGTTAATGGAACTAATTTAGCCCCTGTGGAGACAACTGTGTTCTTGGGTATAACAATCGACTCCAAACTACAATGGGGCCCACAAATTGAAAAATTATCAGGAAAACTAAGTTCTGCAGCCTATGCAGTGAAAACTATTAGACGGCTCACTGATGTTGATACGGCTAGAATAGTTTATTTCAGCTACTTTCACAGTATTATGTCATACGGAATTCTTCTTTGGGGTAACTCCGCGGACATTAACACCATCTTTTTATTGCAAAAAAGAGCCATAAGAGCTATCTACAAACTTGGTCCCCGGGAGAGCCTTAGAGAAAAATTCAAAGAAATAAATATTCTAACGGTCGCATCGCAATATATCTATGATAATCTTTTGTATGTCCATAAAAACATAGACTCATTTTGTAAAAAGAGTGATGCGCATAACATAAATACTAGATATAAGCATAATCTTGTGTTACATCCAAGCCGTCTCCACAAAATAAGTAATTCTTTTATGGGGCAATGTATACGGTTCTATAACAAACTTCCCTGCAATATAAGAGAATTGTCAATAAACAAATTTAAAACTACCATTAAAGCCAAATTGTGTAGCAGGGCATATTATAAAGTATCTGACTATATTAATGATAAAAATGCCTGGGATGGAGTCGATCCAATTATAATGTAATTAATAAATTATGTAAATTTGTTTGGATACCAAAAGAGGGATGCCTGAGTTTTTTTGGCAGTATTTTTATCAGTGCTCACCTAGTCATGAACTGCACGGTAGGGAAAAAAATTGTGACGATTCCAAACAAATGTAGCCATTTTTACGGAATAAAAATATTTTGACTTTGACTTTGACAGCTCCGTCGAGACTTGGCTAGTTTTTTACAGAATGTTTTTGGTGGGATTTCACTTCTTTTTGTAGAAACGTAGACATATTGATTTATTTTATTTATTACATTTTCTTATTTGACACAGTTTTTTTCTCATAGTAGAAGGGGGCATTACCATATCTCTAATACAGCTGAGACCAGCTGAGGGTTCTTCATCAGATACTTCAGACCTTCGATTTTTGACATCAAATGAAGCGGCCCACCAAGTTGAACATTTTTTGTAAAGGCGGTATGTCGATCTCTAATAGTTTAGTTGGGCTCTTGTGTTTTCTAATCAGGGTCACCAGGTACTCCAGATCTTCGATTATCCTAGTTTTTATAGTTTTCCCTTTATGTGGCCATTAAACCCTAACTCTGTACCAAATTTCAGCTCTCGGAGTTTATGGGAAGTACTAGTTCTATTTTGATGATCATGAGTGAGTGTCATAAATGCGAAACTTTGCTTTCGCTTAACTTCGGAACTAAATGACCTACAGACTTGAAATTTTGGATTTTAAGTATGTGATTATAGCTTACTGGATGACGAAAATTTCTGCGTTCTGGTCTTATCCAGAGGTTCTCAAATAGGGGCCTGAAAATGCGGCGAAATGGTTCCAGTAAAGGATGGTACGGCAGTGTTTGCTTCGCGCTCGACTTGGCGGGGGCACTGCCGTGCCCCCTGATATGAGGTGAATTTCTTCTATAAAGTTCTGTTCTAATCTCTCTCACACTCTACGAAGAAAGGAAGAGTTTGAAATTAAACTTCCGTTAAAAATAGCTTAATTCCAATGTGTAACAATCGCGAAAACCTTAGACAATACTAAAGGAAGAGTTTCTCTTTATTTTGCACTTAAATAAATATCGGTACAGTATTATCTTTCAATTTGTTGAAAAGTGCGCGAAGGTACATTCGCAGGCAATTTAAAATGCCCATTATCACTTTAATAACAGTCCATCGTCGGGGGAAATGCCGCCTAATTGCTCCAGTCTGGAGTTAATGTTGACGATGATAACCCGGCCGAGTGAAATGGACGCCGGCTAGGTTTAACAGTGGGAGACGAGCGTACCGATTTCTTTTATATCATTTGACAGACAAAATACTGCGTTTCTGATTCGCAGTAGTTAGTAGTGGTATAAAAGCGTCTGTTGATCGAAAGCTCACCGTACACGTTTTGGTTGTAAGTATTTTATTAAACCATAACTTCTAAAGGTCAGGATCGATTCAGATGTATGAGGTATCGTTGAAATTATTACGTTGCTCCGGGGAACACAGGCTATTTGAACATAGACATGATGACAACAACAATATTTATGAACCTCTACATTGTACGAACGTCATTCGTGTTGTTTTGATTCATCATAAACCTTGTCCACTAGGATTAGGAGCCAATTTACCGTGAATCTATTACGTAACACGGTAATTCGCAATGTGTACATGACACGCGCGAGTCCAGATACTATTATAGTGACTCTTATACGCGAAATTCAGAGAGTGTATGTACAAAATGAAATGAAAAGATTGTTTATAGATGAAATAGAAAAAAGTTCGGAAATATGGAATACAGGATCTTCTGTTTTTTTCAATAGAGTTTAAAATCGTAACTATAGAAGCGTTGACGTTTATGTGTGGATATATGAGTCTGAGTTTATAATATGAGTCTTTCTATCGCGAAGAATTGGGTGCATTAAGTTTATTTTTCGTTTTATAATTTAACTACGGTTCGATCACTTCATCCCAATTCATGTTTAATACTGAATCCGTTCTCAAACGTTTGCACGCATATACACTCTTTTCTGGACGCAATGTACGCGCGTATAAGAGCAAAATGGTTCGCGTTGAATTCGCTCGTTCTGGACACTGTCTTACCTCTCTGCCGCCAGGATCTCGTTTACATTCTCTTTTATCACTGCCCTCTTGTTTCCTCTTGTCATTACACTTTCTACAAAAAATAAGCGTAATATTTACGTAATATTTTCATTTATTCTAAGAGTAAGCAACACAATAGGATGGAGTATTGTGTGTACAAGAATCCATATCAAGTTGTAAAGAAATGCTAGTACATTTTTATTTAACGCACGAAGGAAAAAAATAACAAACAAATGCGACAAGAAACCGCGCTCCATTATTTTCGTACTCCGCGGCGTGAAGTGAACACAAACATTCACTTGAAAATAAAACAGCAGACACCACCGGGGTTCGAACGAACGCCTTTGTGGCGTTTGCATTTTTTATTCCAGACCTTTTTTTGTCGTGTTTTTTCCGTTAGCCATCGTTGATTGTGGTATGTATTGTAAAAAGGCTGATATGTAAAACAAACTCTACATCCTGGGTCTTTCAAATGCACCCTTTAAGAGTATATAGCTTTGAGAGGCATGCAAGCATACAGTCCAAGTGATGTAAGATGGTGCATCATCATCATCAATTTAGCCAAAGGACGTTCACAGGTGCTTATAGGCAAAGATCGGATCGGTCCTGTACCGCTGGCATCCATCGGCTTTCTTCACAAGATCGTCAGTCCATCATGTAGATGGTAGTCCTACGCTGTCCTACTACTACGTTTTCCGGATAGTAGTCACCGTTCGAATTCGGCCCATGGGCCATCAGTTCTTCGCTTTAGGCACCCGTTTGGACTTCAGTGCCCATCAGATCACCGCACGAGAAATACAGTCGAAGGCCTTTTCCATGTCTAAAAATAATAGATGCAGAGGCCTGTCCTTCATCCCATATTTCTCCATGATAATCCTTAGAGCAGAAGCGGGATCCATGGACCATGACCAGCCCGGACGCCATACTGACACTATGACACTGACACACATCTTTACCAATCTAGTTGTATAAAAAAAATCTCACTTATTAGTTCATTCCGTCTCCATGTGTGAATATCCGTGTCATCGAAAAACTTGTTCGACATAAGGAGTTTTAGTTCCGTACGTACGTAGATAACCTGCATTGTTCACTCTCTTATCTCTGTATAAACCAATCGTTGTTTTGCTTGGTCCCAAAAAATTCATGCAGATCTCCACGTATAACTATTAGTCCATTCCCTTCGGCCAACTCCAAAATATCCCTTATTAAAATTTCTCGAGCTCGTCGGGATTAATTGAAGTCACGGTAGCCATGTTATGTGGTAATATAAGTTTCTACATTACCACAAAAATCGTTAGAAGTCTTTTGACACATCTATTAATTTGTCCCATCCATGAATGAACTCATATAATTCGTGATTGGCATAAATTAATGTGTAGTGGAATTATCAAACTAAATGTAAATATATTCCATTTATATATTATACTGGAGCATATGCCGCTTTATTCTAATCAAGAGAAGTCTTGGACCTACTAAACTGTAATCTTTCACACCAGCGGCCAAGCGAGATGAGAGCACGACACCGACGGGGGCGGTGCTCATCTCCTGCGAGGGATGCCCTGACCCGCACACCGGTGCGGTTTAAGCCCAGATTTGCAATCCACTAGTTTGCTACGTCGGCAGGGTCGCGACGTTTTATGCTTCTTGTACCGGCTCCAATTAATGAGTTCCCAACTTACAAGAAATTATTTACAATACAACAATTAGAAATATGTGAGACGTATAAATAATAAATATAAATAAATAAATATTGTCGGACAAATTACACAGCGCCGTCTAGCCCAAAGTAAGCGAAGCTTGTGTTATGGGTACTAGACAACTGATAAACATACGTAAATACATTTTTTTTTTTGTAAATACGTACTTATTATACATAGAAAATACCCAGACCAAGACAAACAGACATGTTCAGGCACACAAATGTTTGTCTTGTGTGGGAATCGAACCCACTAACGTTGGTGTCAAAGTCGCGTCATTCACGACTGAGCCACCGAGCTCGTCAAACAAAAAAAATGTAAACGGAATTAATGGAATTCTTCAAGAAATGCGTGAAGAGGTTTTCAGAGGGTCGGCAACGCATGAGTGATATCCCTGGTGTTGCAAAGGCAGGCCGTATGCTTGATTGTCACCTTTAGAGGTATAAAAAAAAATAAAAAAAAAAATGAAAAATATAAAATAAAATAAACATGGTCTGAAAAATAAAGAAATTGAATTATATTAGTATTCGCTGGCGTGGGTGGTGGCTGGATGGATGGACAGCTCGATGGCGTCATTGCGTGTTATTCTAATCGAACACGCAGGTTAACAACGTCGACCGCAGCCTGTCTATGGATGGGTTAATCTATCTTGAGTTTCTCCGAGCTTCGGAGGGCACGTTAAGTCGTCGTTTAACGTGTCCTCGTTGATCTAAGTCAGTGGCTCTCGGGCGGCTTGAAAACACTGGCCAATCCGCATTTGACCAGCGTGGTGGAGTATGCTCTAAACCCCTTCGGTTGAAGGGAGACCCATGTGAGTAACGGTTGATGTGGATGGATGGATGGAACATTCGCTGTACGTGTGTGTTTAGTATGCGGAGCGCCTAATATTTCCATAAGTGTATGCGCAGCGCGATCCATCAAAGGCTGACAGCGCCGCCCTGCCCCGCGGTTCAATTTGCATTTTGATTGGATTGACTTAGCGCATTGACCAAACAGTGATAAACACCACACACTCTGTTTCTACTTCGCACTATAAAATCTACTGACTGGGTAGCGCGTTTAGTAACGCTACTGTGACACCGACGTTCGTCAGTTCGATTCCCACACAAGACAAATATTTTGTGCATGAACATGTCCCTTTGTGTTAGTCTGGGTGTTGCCTATCTATCATAAGTATGTATTTACAAAAGAAATGTATTCACGTATGTTTATTATTTGTCTAGTACACATAACACAGTCACCAAAAACCTAGAACCTCTTCAACTCCGTAGGAACATTGGCTCGCTAAGCGTATTTTACCTTTACCATGGCGAGTGCTCTGAAGAATTGTTTACCCTTATCCCACCCTCTCCCTTCCATCATAGAACCACACGTGCGGGCTTGCGATGTTACTGTTCCACTGTTGAGAATATTTCTTCGCGTACCAAAAAGTTAGGCCATTTCTATCTTTGTCGTACCATTAAAAAGTGGAATGCCTTACCTGCACATGTGTTCCCTCCTTCCTACAAAATAGGATCCTTCAATCGAAGCGTGAAGAAGCATCTTGCAGGGGTCAGCGTGACAGCGTCAACTGACAGGACACTGTGTCTTTTGTCAGTTGCAGTTGCGATTTGGGCTCCTCTTTCGCTTACCATCAGGCAAAGCGGAGCCACTATGCTGAATTTATATGTATAAAAAAAACACAAGAGTCGTTTTCTTTGGGGCTAGATGGTGCTGTGTAATTTGCCCGAAAATATTTATTAATATTTATTACTTTGGGTTTTAATTAATAATTTTATTATAATTTATTATTTCAAAATGGTGTTAGATGGTAGAAAAAAGAAGAATTCTTTCTATGAATGGCATCAAAACTTTTTATTCTTATGTCGGGAGGTATGTAAGCATATGGCTCACCTGATGTAATACACCATTAGATATGAACGCTTGTAATATTCTATTTAGTATCACTCGCGTGACGCCATTTCTGCTGCTAACACAGTAACTCCTTAGGAGTTCACTGATAACCCCAAATACTACCAGGAGCGTATCAATCCTCCAGGGAGTTGTTATGTGGCTGCAGGTTTCTGTCAAGATACTTCGCCTGCTGCTTGATACGGTCTCTTAAAAACACCCAGGGCAAGACAAACACACATTCATGCACACAAATGTGTGTCTTGTGTGGGAATTGAACCCACGAGGGTTGGTGTCAAAATAGCGTTACTAATTACTGCGGTACCAATCTCCTCGAGATTATTTAATTGTTAAGAGAGTACCGTAAATGCCAGCTTAGGTACTGTGCTCTCCCAAGGAGGTTTTCTTTCATGACCCATTAGGCAGTGGGCTGAACTCCAAGCCAGGGTATTTCCGAGATATTACGGCATGGAATTCTTCAAAGAGTAAATGTAGAGGTTTTTTTTTCAGGATCCACTGGGGAATGTTATGAACGAACTTTTTAATATCGCCCGGCGCAGGTATTAAAATATAGTTATTATCACCTAATGCGGCTGCCTTAAATTTAAATTACAAAAGTAAATCCAGTTGTGGATAATATCTTAAAAAATACATCGACGCTGTTCATAGAAAGGGCGCCATTAGACGCGGCTCGTAAACAACTCGCTCGCTTCTTTAACATTCATAGCTATTTTCATGCACAGTCGCCAGTTCCTAGGACTCCTTACATCACGTAGGTAAGTCTTGGACTTCCTTGGCTCCTACATCCTTCTACTTTTGCGTTGTATATCTGTTTCGTAACTCTTTCCTCCTGCATTCTTTCTACATGTCCGAACCAACGGAGCATGCATCTGCTTATTTAACACTGATACTTTCTTTCAGACCAACTCTGTTTCTAACATCATCATTGCGAATACGGTCTACAAGCGTTATGCCACAAATTTTGCAACGCTCGCATTTCGACCTCGTTTATTCTACTGTTATGTTCTTTCTGCCATACCCAGCTCTCACTTCCATAAGTAAGGGTTGGGACCAGCACTTGTGTATAGTGAGCTGTGTCTTTTAGCTCAAGCTTTTACTGCCAAGAATTTTTTCCACCGCTAGTTTTTCCACGTCAGTGGTATACCTTCCGTCCCAGCTGAAAGCATATCCAAGATATACAATCGCATTGACTTGTTCCAACACTTCATCATCAACCCTAATCCCGACATTGGTTCTGGTTTCTTCTCTTTCAAATAACAATGTAACAACCCCGCATGAGACTTGGCGCGAAGATATGGAGAGACATTCCAATTCTGAGTCACCTTGTTAATTTGAATTCATATATGTGTTGCAAACACTGCACTATAACCATATACAATATGTATATATATGTGGTTAAGCAATCAAAATGCTAATGCATCAATACACCGGACGCTGATGGGACGGCGTGAAATCAATCCGAATGCTTTACAATATATCATTCATTCGATAACATGAGTAACTCTGTCCTCACTCGTTCATTTGATACACTAAAATGATCGAATCTGAATAACTGAACTTCAACGCTGTGTACATTGAAGTTCTACACTTTTCGTTACGATTTTCGTTTTATACAGCGTACAAAGCATACAAGCATGCAGCCGACCTGATGTAAAACTTGTGCAGTTACGCTTCAATGGAGTATCAGTTGCAAATAAACACTCGGTTTGTTACTTGGGTTTACTGTTAGACAAAGCTTTTAATTACATTGAACACATGAAGCATGTTGGAGAAAAAGCCAAATAGAACTTGTATGCGTTAACTCGAATTTCCACCTCGACGTGGGGCTTAACTTTTAAAACGTTCTAAATTATCTTCGCAGCCACATATTTAGGATTATATTATCGGATATGGATTCGAAACTGGTATTCGAGAATGACGAGCATTGTCGTATTTTCTAAAGTTATAGAAATAGTCACATGAAAGGAAAATTGAATTGTTAATTCTAATCGAATTGAAATCGACAATAATCTATTCTCATAGTATGGTCTAACTAGTATAGTATTGTTTTGAACACATTGCTGACATGAAGAATAGGCGCGAAAAAAACTCTGCAGTATGCGAACATACACTGGACCAGCCAAACCATTACATCCGGTTCGATAAACCACAAATCCTCGCCAAGGAGAATCGCTACATGCCGAAAATGTTGCGCGAGGCTATTGAAATAAGAAAACACCCCAATTTCAATAGAGAAGATGGTTGGCAAGTACCACCTGCTTGGGATCCAGTCATAAAAATAATCAAGTCACAAACCCAAAGAGCTACTAAAAAATGTTCGGACACTGTGAGCGATTTTTGTGTGAATCGGAACATATATAATTAATCCATCCATGTCGCTAGATGTAATAATTGAATAACTAATGTAAGACAAATACCACCTTAGTCTTCCTGCGACCACGGACGCTGCAAAGCGTTCGAAACGTCAGGTTCAACAAAATAAATAAAACACGCGATACTTCCGTTAAAAATTCTTTAATTCAATCTATTCTCAGTAGAATAAAAGACATCTATCTACATAATAGCCAGTATTAAAACTCTACAACTTCGTTAGTTGGAGATATGAAAATATAACTGATAAAATTAAACGAAACATGGGAATAAACTGTACCGCATTGTGCAACATACGAAATTTAGTAACTCACTTCGATAACCGGATTTTTATTAAAATCCGAAAGTACAATAATCGAGAGATGCTTTTAAAATTGCCAAGGTTATCGTTTAAGAATAAAATAATGTGCTTAACATTCATTAATACTTTATATTTCGTACAAATGCAATTGCACTTTAGATAACGCAATGAATGCATACGCCATAAAACTTTCCAGTATTAGTTCGTTTTATTTAACTGGATCTTACATATATAAGAGATATATATTGAGAGCTAGATGTCGTCGTTGCGCGTGTCATTCTAACCGAACACGCGGGTTAAGCAACGTCGACCGCAGCCTGCCTGTGGATGGTTTTATCTATTTCGAGTTTCCGAGCTTCGGAGAGCACATTAAGCCGTCCCGGCTGTTGTCGATAGATGACAGTCGTTAATCTAATTCAGTGGCCTTCGGGCGGCTTGAAAACACTGACCTCCGCCAATCCACATTTGAGCAGCGTGGTGGAGTATGTTCTAAATCCATTCGGTTGAAGGGAGACCCGTATCCCTGCAGTGGGATGAGTAAGGGTTGATTTGATGATGAACATATATAAAAGATGAATGGAAAGTCAAAATTATGAAAGATGGAGAAACAATTAGAGGACACCATCTTGGATTTAAAGTTACTATGTTGTTATGTTCCGTGATCTTCAAGTTATTTATAAACTCGAGTTCATTAATGTTACTTATTTATATATATAATCAAGTTGTCTGTTTACATACATGTACACAGGTTATCACGAATCTGTAAATAGCTGATTATTTGAAATACTTATTAAGAAAGTGCTTTGAAGCTTGAAGACGGCGTCTAATTTGACTTTAAAGTTCAAAGTGAAATTTGACATGTTTAATGCCACAGGTAACATAAGTTACTATAAATCTATAAATGATAGATTAGTTTACCACAGTAAGCCTAATCTAAAATGCAGCCTAGTCTAACACTTAGCTTCTGTATGCGTATTATTTATATATATTTGACTATGGAAGAATAATCAAAATCAAATGGAAATCAGAATTGAAATAAAATTAAATTCTGATTTCCATTTGATTTTGATTATAGTCAAATATACTCGTATCATAAAGTTGTTGTGTTACTAGTAAGCTTCTAAAGAGTTGTTGTGTCGTCAGCAGAGATGGCACCGCGCGAGCCGTATTGAATGTATTGCAAGCGTTTAGAGGCTACGGTGACTGCTTTACATCAGCAGGAGCCGTATGATATGACTCCCGATGTTGTATAAAAAAAAAGCCGCCAAGTGCGAGTCCACTCGTCGAGGGTTCCGTGAAGAAATATTTTCGCAAAAAACTACCTACATATTTACAGTTTTCGGATTTTTTACATGTGCTACATGACCTTGCTTATTACCAAATTTCATGATTCTAAGTCAACGGGAAGTACCTATAGGTTTTGATTCACTTGCGAGTGTCAATATGAACGTGTAAACGGGACAAACAGCCGTATCTTTTGATTGCGTTGACTTTGAAGTTTGATTTTTTCACTGCTCGAAGGGACTGCAGACCTGAGTATGTGATATTAATTTCTGCTTTACAGTTAAACAGACGGCCAACAAAGTGATACTATAAGGGTTCCGTTTTTCCTTGTGAGCTAAAATATAAAAAAAAAATAAGGTCTTTCAAAAGGTTTTCATTTGTGATTTTTTACTAATATATAAACAGAGAAATATGATTGAAAAGTCCTGGTTTTTGGGTTATTTCTTTGATTGGTGTCGTGAGGCCTAGCTTCTTGCCAAGTTCGTGTAGGTCAACAGTATGTATCAAAAGAATTTGACGTGTGATTTTAATAAAATGGCGGTTTTTAGATGTTTTCCTTTCTTACACTGATGCCGTCATTTTGGCATTTGTATATATGTTACAGATTTTTCTTCTTCTTTTTAACATTATCATTTCTTTGTCCATTAGAATTAGCGGGGTCCGCTACTTAAGCCTAAGGATTACGTTAATATACAGATTTACATGAAACGACTGCCGTCAAACCTCCATAAACCAGAGCGGAAACCAGGCTTATTTTAAGTTAGGTTGCACGTGTTTCGTTTTTGGAATGTATATTCACTGATATCTAGAAGTATTATAGAAGAAGAAGAATATTTGAAGTGGAAACTTCCTTAGCACACAGCGCTAAAACATTAGTTACCTCTAATGAAACAATTAAAACATGAAGCGCTAGATAGTTCATAGGGCATTATTTTCTCGCGACCAGAACGTTGTAAGCGCCATGAAATTCTTGGCGCTTACGCGTTTCGTTCAACGTAGTTTATCAACATCGCTGTTTGGTCCGTATGTTCAAGTTTTCACTTCTGCCGGAACTCCCGGAGTGCAACCCGCTTTCTTTTATATACAAAATCTTAATTATTCCGATGGTTGTTGGCGATGGCTTTAACACCAAGACCGCTGGTTTCTTTTGGTCTGGTTCTGAATTTTAATAGAAGGAGTACATATCAATGCAGCCCGAATGAGGAAGTACCTCTACCTCCCAGGAAACTATAGCCAAATAACAATTCCCTACAAAGATGTTTTGTTCCTGCGAGTATGTAAGTTTGCCAGTAAGCGCTTCAGTTTATTGTCTTAGCCATTAGGGTGGTAACGCCTGAGCATATTCTGTTCCTCCTGTAGTGCTGTTATAGGCCACGGTATCCATTTTCCATCAAGCGGTAAGCGTGTATACTTCCCGATGTGGTATAAAGCAAGTGTTATTTAGAAAGGTTTCTTTTCATCAAACCCGGTCCAATATTTCAAAGTGTCAGAATAGTTAACCTCCAATCCCTTTGTCCACACATTCGAATATAAAACATTCAAAGGAATATTTCCTTCGTCTTTCATCAAAACCTGCCCTGATTGCGGCCTGGGGTCAGCTTGTATTACCTACGTAATAGCCTCATTCGTCCCCCGGCACGGTTTCCATTGAAGCTGAAATGAGTTGGTCAGGTTCCTATTCAGACGTAAAAGCCGTTTTTTGGTGTGTATTTTATTTGCAAACCGCATTAGTAATTCGAAAGGTACCGACGCCAACCACAGGTGGAAATGAGACTTGGCTGTTAAGGTCACATATATATATCACATTTACCGATTTAAACTTTTTTTTTATACTACGTCGGAAGGTATACAAGCATACGGCCCACCTGATGTAAAGCGGGTACCGTAGCCTATTGGCGCTTGCGATATATTAAATATCACTCGCGCGATGCCTCCTCCGCTGCTTACACAGCAACTCCTTGGTGGCTTACTGCTGACCTCGCTCACACGCAGGAACACAACAACCCTCTAGGGAGTTGTTATTTGGCTGCGGATTTCTGGGAGATGCAGGTACTTCCCCAGACGGGCTGTTTTGATGCGCTCTACCTCTCTTAAAATAATGTTTTAGCGCTGCAGCGAACTTAAGTTGTAATTCTCACCAAAATCTTACGGTCAGGGTCACGTGTCCTGACGCGAGATTAACATTTTTTACTTATCCCAAAAAGTGCACAACGCCTCTAAAGAAGTTTTCACATCAAAAAGTATGTTGAGGCTCAAGTTTGTACTGCTGCGGTGGAGAGAGCCATGCGCTGAGTTTCTTTGTAATAAATCCACCTGTGCAGATAATTAAAGTATTGCAAGCGTTCAAACTACGGTAACCCCTTTAGGTACTCATCAGGTGGACCGTATGCTTGTATACCTCCTGACGTTGTATAAAAAAACAAACATAGTAGACGAAAAAGTGTTAATTTTCTCAAATTTACACATTATATAACCTTAATATACTTGTTCCCTCACAGAAATACACGATTTTTTTTATTTATTCGTCTATTTTCCTTGTTAATTTTGACTAAAACACACGTAGGTTTCATTGTAAATATGTTATTCAAGATCTTACCACTTAACTCCAAAGTAAACGTCACTAAACTGTAAAAATACTTTGAAATGTTAACCATCCAACCTTGTTATAATACAAAAGAGCGTTTGAGAATCACAAGTAAAATACTGCCAAAACGACGCTAAGGACTGTGTAATACGAATTTGTCTCAGACTAATCCTTTTTATTATAATATTATTCATAATATTCAGAATGTTAAGGTCTTTGAATATGTAGTAGAGAAAAAGGCTAAAATTCTACGCTCGAGAGCAATGCTCTAACAAAATACACAAACCTTTATTAATTGAATAAATATCTGTATACAGTGCTCTTTTTATTGAATAATTTAATGGAGATACGCAGCAATAAACGGCTTAATAAAAACGATGGTTTATTAAAATATTTTCGTTGTTTTTTATCTTTCTGCGTTATGATTAATATCTATCGGCCGATTGAAATATACTAACCTCTGCCAGGCAGTGGTTACTGTCGGATATATCATCCGATTGAAAGCTATAAATTATCGGAATAAATTGCTTTGATTCTAATCCTCAGGAACACAGTAAGTCAATTTAGTAAAAAATATCTTTTAATTCTCTTTCCTCTGTTCCTACTGTCTCATTTTCTATGCTTCCAATACATCATGACTAAGACGAATCAAATCCTATGACCATTACCGTCAAAACCCAACATCTGACTCTTTGGTTGATCTTATTATGTCGGTCAGTTACATCGTCGAGGTGATTCTGTATTTTGCTGGTGCACCATCCAAGTTTACTACTGCTGATAACAATCAAACAGTGATATCACAGCTTATTTCAGTTGGCAACTTATTTACATAGTGTTTAAATTAGAAGTGCTTTGTTAGGGCCAACGACGTAGGTAAGTTGCTTATATCTGGAAAGTCCTAGATTTAAATTTAGTTTCTTAAAAATCATCATAATTTCTGAATGAAATCTTATTATATAAATTAATACCATCATTAGATACAGAGATTCATTCAGTCGTTCTGTCAGTTCGATACCAGTCTGACGTGTCTACGAAAAAAATAACGTGCACCGCGAGTGAGTTATTACTACCCACGCAATTATGGTCAAATGTTTTAAATGCACGAAAATCGTGACCAAAAAAAACCCTGGAATACAGTGCAGCAAATGCAGTAAATGGATACACGGTGCCTGTGCTTCCATTACTACTGAACAGCTGAATGCACTGCATATCACCGATTCTGTGGACTGGAAGTGCAAAACTTGCACGGGAAACACCAAACGGCGAGTCTCATGTATACTGCCTGATGCGGAAGAGGAGGACATCACTGACACGGAAACAGTATCCAATTCCAACGCCAACTGCATCTCTGAACAGATACTTAGAGAAATACGACATCAAGTACGTGAGGTCATCCGTGACGAGTTGCAAAGGTCACTGCAGTTTTATACCGACAAAATAGACGACTTTGAGCATAAGATTATCACTTACGAGAACAACATAAAATGCCTTGAAAATAAAAGCCAAGACTTGAGGAACACTAACAAGAACCTAGAACTAAAACTGGAAGTACTGGAACAAAAAGTTAATTGTTTGGAGCAATCGCAGCTAGTCAACTGTGTTGAGGTGTGTGGAGTCGAGGAACAAGAAAACGAAGATATAAAAAGCGTTGTCAGTGTCGTATGTAAGAAAATATCCCAAAACCCGGCTGACATACTAAAAGTGTACCGACATCACAAAAAAGTAAACCGACCGAGTGCACACCAAACCCATGCACCAATCGTGGTGACCTTGAGCGAGGGCTCCAGGGATAAGTGGCTGGACGCAGCCAAAAAAGCCATCATAACCAGCAAGGATTTGGGTAACGCAGGAGATAACAAAATCTATCTACGCGAGCGCCTCTCTCCGTCAACCGCCTTTCTCCTTTGGAAGTGTAAAAAAGAGTTGAAGGACACTGAATTGTATAAATTTGTGTGGTGTAAAAGCGGTACTATTCTAGCACGCAAAACCGAAAAAGACAAAATTGTAACAATACGGTCTATCAAGGATCTAGAAAAAATCGCAGGTTACAAATCAAAAGCTAAGTAACTAAGTGAGGTAGGTGTATGTCTGTATTTACTTACTATAATCGTAACATATATGTACATTTATGTTAGACACAAATGGTGAAGTAGTTGAATTGAATAGTAATTCATGGAATGATTTCATCGAAAAAATTCCTACTCTCGATAGTTCATTGTTATTGTTTCACGTAAATATTCGTTCAATCGTTAAAAACTTTCATCAGATAGAACACATAGTAAGTACATCAACTAACGTTATACATTTGGTGTTATTAACTGAGGTTAATTTAAAAGATGAATGCGCTAGCTTGTATAACTTACCTGACTACACATTATACACTGAACTGCGATCTAACAAAAGAGGTGGAGGCGTAGCACTATATGTACATAAAACTATTAATTTCATTAGACACAATACACGCCTACAAGAATGCGAAAGTATAACTGGTGAAATCAATTTACACAATAAAAACAATATAGGATTATGTGCACTGTACAGACCTCCGAACACTAATAAAAATAGATTCATTGATGAGTTATCGCGACTAATTGTATCATATCCGCACACCAATAGCTATATACTTCTGGGAGACGTAAACATCAACATTAAACAACCTAATCCCATTGTATCTCGCTATGTTAATTCACTTAGTCAATTAGGGTTCGAGTGTGGATTAAGCCAGTATACACGAATCGAAAAATACGCGGATTCTATTACAAAATCATGCATAGACCACATATTTATTCGCAACACGAGCGAGCACTGTGTTTATACCGGCTTGGTCAACATAGCTCCCGCCGATCATTGCATAACAGGATGCGCACTGACAAGCGCCTTGCATACAGACAACGCACACACCTGCAACGATGGGCCGAGATTACGTATTGATAACATAAAAATACGGACGGAGTTGGACAATATGGATTTATTGACACCACTGCAATATACAAATCCGAACGATATTGTAAATTATTTACACACACAATTCACTGCGGCTTACGATAAAAGTAAATACACATGTACACTTACCAGTAAGAGACAAAAATGTAAATGGGCTAACCAACAGTTGGAAAAAATGTGTAATAAGCGAGATGAACTCTATAGTATATGGCGGAAAGATATAACTAATCCTCAGAAGAAACTATTGTACAATAAATATAGGAACAAAACAAACAAGTACATAAACTTTTTAAAAAACAGACAAATTAAGACAGATATATGTAATAATTTCAAAAATACGAAAAAAATTTGGTCTTTAATTAACAAAATAACTGGTAAAGTAATTAAGTGTATAGATAACGTTCTCTTAAAAACTTTTCATGTACACCCTACTATGTTAGCAAATAATTTTGCTTACGAGTTTGATAGAACTGTTAAAAAACTTGATAATTCATGTACTGTACCCACTTTGGACAAGTCGACGTATGAGATCGTACCTGATAGATCAATGAAACTGGGGCGCGCACGTGCAGATATAATATTAAAAATTATAAAATCGCTTAACGACAACAAAAGCCCGGGTTATGACGAGATACGCGTAAGCGATGTAAAATATCTATCTACTAGATTAGCACCAGTGATTGCTCATTTAATAAACTGCTGTTTGGATACAGCTATTTATCCGGATTTACTTAAAATAGGTATTATTAGACCGATTTATAAAAAGGGAGCCCATACTGATTACAATAACTACCGTCCGATTACTATATTGTCGTGTCTAGACAAGATTATAGAAAGATATTTAGGAACAGAAATCAATAAATACCTACAATCTAATAAGATAATTAATTGTAATCAGTATGGTTTTCAAAAAAACAAAAGCTCGACATTACTTCTTTCTAAATTTACGGATGAAATAAATAATTATCTAAACGAAAAAATGCATGTGGTCGCCTTGTTCATTGATTTTTCCAGGGCGTTTGATATGCTTGATTATTCCATCTTGTATGACAAATTATCGCGAAGTGGTATACAGGGACCCTTACTTAGACTCTTGCAAAACTATCACGAGAATCGTCATACAACTGTCAAAATATCAAACAAATACAGTGATAAGATATTAACCACCAAAGGTACCGCACAAGGTTCCTTAATAGGCCCGAGTGAATATTTGCTTTACGTGAATGACATGTGCAACGTCACAAAGGGTTCTGTATACCAGTTCGCCGATGACACATGCCTGTTGGTGGCTCATAAAGACGTCTCTGAGGCTCAAATAACCTTGCAAGAAAACTACAATCGTATATGCAAATGGTCACACGATATAAAATTGGTCATCAATCCGTCAAAAACAAAATTAATCCATATCCACTCATCCCATAACAAAACTCATGCACATCCTGCTATAATTGCTCATAGCCACGAGTGCCTACACACGTCTGCTGTGGACTGTTTGTGTCCGAGCCTGGAATTGGTCGATCAACACATGTACGTGGGACTCAGGATCGACAGTAGACTCAACTGGGGACCACACAAAGACTATGTGTGTAATAAACTCAGATCGATACTAAGCAAACTAGTAATATTAAAACACAAACTTCCTTATCATACACTCCGACTACTGTACATGGCGCTAGCGGACTCCGTGATTAGCTATGGCTTGAGCAGTTATGGCAGGACGTATAAAACTTATATAGAGGTTATATATAACCTACAGTTGAGAATCTTAAAAACAATTATTCCAAATTATATTAAAAATAAATTAAAAAATAATGATGCCGAAATTTTTAAATTCTGCAAGGTTATTAATATTTTTGATAAAATCAAGTTTTTATTGTTAAAAGAATATAATGAAAAAGAATTATTTCATTTAAAAACAAGGCCAAGTCACTTGAGGTCTTTAGATCAGATGAAAACATACAATTTACCCAATTATGTTAATGTATATGGATCTAGAAAAACGGATTACGTCATACCGTACTATTTAAATGAATTACCAACTGAATTAATCGATGTATACATAAATGGCAAAAAACATATATTTATACATAAATTAAAAAAACTGTATGTGAACGACCAACCGTCACTCAGATAAGCCCTACGCGGCTTTTGTGGTGCGGATCAATCATCATGTAATGTTATAGTAAGTTTTATGAAGAAATAAAAAAAAAAAAAAAAAGTTAAATTACAAATTATTTATTTTTGAATTGATGAATTATGATTGACTTTTTGAATGAAATTATAAAAACAACGATATGTACGTCCGTATGTATAGTTGTAAATAGCAGTACACAATTGTTAATCTGTCTGTCTACCTATATTTTAACGCCAGGTCTCTTTTGGGGTAGGTAGTAACTTCTACAGGGTAACGTTTACAGCATGCTATTACTTTATGCTTCAATGAAATTTTAATGTGGCTATAACTAGCTATAAAGAATAAAAAGAAAGGTATATATACATACATACATAGATGCGATCCTTGTGGAATACCAGATAAAACAATCAGAGTGGAATTTTAGAACAACAATTTGACTTCAATTAAATAAGATTGTACAGACATCAGTATAATACAATGAATGTACATCATTAGTTTAAAACACTACAGGCCATTATTCAGATCGAAAGCTTTAAACAAGTCGGTATCCGTAGAATTAATTTCGCAATAGTGGGTAGACGAGTAACTAATGATAGAAGTTGAAGCTTATACCTACGTAACAGACTGTAAAGAACCGAAGTTCAACCAGTTCTAATTGTGGTATTGCCGTATAACTTTCTAATTGGCAGTGGTGCTGATTAAATTGTAATATATGGTATCGTCTAGCTTGTATGGTACGGAGGTGGTCTTGTGAACTTCTCAATGGCTAACAGCAAGTCTATCTGTTTCGAACTCATTGCACTCATGTTACTTATCTTTTTGCAATGCAGTGTACATTTTACTGTTTTACAACTACAACTATTTTCCGCGTAACCATTCTCGACGCCCGCATGTTAATAGGGATTTCTTGAACCTTTTTTATACAACGTCGGGAGGCACACAAGCCGTGTCCTTGACTACCTGATGTAAAGCGGTTCCTTAGGAGCTTA
This sequence comes from Pyralis farinalis, assembly GCA_947507595.1. Classification (NCBI taxonomy): domain Eukaryota; kingdom Metazoa; phylum Arthropoda; class Insecta; order Lepidoptera; family Pyralidae; genus Pyralis; species Pyralis farinalis. The sequence continues at coordinate 1,190,265 of OX382268.1, read as the reverse complement.
CTGGTTACTCACATGCATGAACACAACAACCCACTAGGAAGTTGTTATTCAGTTGCGGTTTTTGTGTGAGATGGAGATACTTCCCCTGATGTGCTTCTTTTATGCGCACTATCGTTCTTAAAACCCCCAGACCACGACAAACAGATATGTTCATTCACACAAATGGTTGTCCAGTATGGGAATCAAACATACGAGCGTTGGTGTCAAAGTAACGTAAGATCGCTTTTCACCAATGTGGCAACGAGTTCGTCTACATTAGCGATGGACGATTCTTGCAAAAAAAAAAAAACAATCGACTGAATCGAAAATTGTGCAATTGCTCGATTGTCGATTTAGTAGTTCCTCGCAACAACAAACTGAACTACTAATTTGTACGTACTACTTTGCGCAATCTGCTATGCATGCGAGTGTGCGGTGAACTGCAGTGTGCTTGTATTGTATTGGATTGCACAATACCATCTTAATTAAGGTCCTACTACATCGGTAAGGTTTGATTAGAATTAGATATAATTTAAATGTTTACATTGTGAAAAAATACAATTCAGATAATTATAACTTTTTTACTTAATTCTTTTTCTAGACTTAGTTAGAAACTCCTAACTTCCCTTATGTGTTCGTAATGAAGGTAGTACCAGCATACACTACGAATGGACGTTCCCTCAATCGTATAATCTATGAGCACCAATCGTATAATATCTGCAGTCGTAAGTGGAGGCGTGCGGACATTTTTAACTGTTGATTTGTAGCGTAGCGCGCGCTCCATCTTTTGTAATTACTTATTGAAGTAAAACTTCTTTACGCACGCTTGACTTGGGGAGTAAGCTGGTGAATGCGTGACGAGAGCGTTACGAAAAGTGTGATCCGGCGAGGCGAAAGGAGAGCGTTACGAAAAGTGTGATCAGGTGAGGCGAACACGCACGCTTGACTCGGGGAGTAAGATGGTGAATGCGTGATGAGAGCGTTACGAAAAGTGTGGTCCGGCGAGGCGAACGTAGAGCGTTACGAAAAGTGTCATCGGGCGAGACGAACGGAAGTTGAGAGGGAGATATAAGTTAGTCTAGAGAAAGAGAGAGAGAGAGTTACGTTTCTTGTATTACTGTAGGGGGGGAGGTAGGCGAACGGAAGTTGAGAGGGAGATATCAGTTAATGACTTTTGGCAACCGTTATAATAATGTGAATGCGAAAAAAGTGCTACTAAGCGCTAACGTTCAATAAAGTTTATGAAGAAGAAGAAGAAAGAAGGAGGAAGAAGAAGAACCAAGTGAAATTCCCAGTGAACACTGTCCGTACGTGCGTCGGTCCGTCCGTCGCGAGCGCGAAGGAAATTAAATTGCCTATTGCCTATAAGTTTTACTTCAGTCACGTGGTCTAAAGCACACTCATTTTCATTTTAGTAGTAGGTACGAGTGCGCTGCGCTACAAATTATTGCCTACTTAAAGTTGAGACGCACGCAGTGACAATGACTGCATGCCGCGCGCTCCGTGAGACGATAACAATCGACTGACATCGATTATTATCGACTAAACTGAACAATCGACTGATTCGATTAATTTTAGTAAAAATCGCCCATCGCATCGCAGACTCTGCATGGGATTTGTTGGGCGTGCACGTTTGTTTTAATCAATGACTTTTATATGCATTCAGTCACCTTGTTTAAATCCCCACGGGAATATATTATCGTGTTTGCCTCGATGCCAATTTGCATAACGCACTTTTGATGGGCCCGGAGATAACTTGAAGAAATGGACGAGGTGTTTTTCTGAACTGAAACGTTTCCTTTGCGTGTAAAGAAACATAACGAAGCCGGCTAAAAAGGAAACAGTAAATTAATATTAACTCCTATCTATAATCTATATGTAATGTAAATTCTCTAATAGTCGTTCAAAACTGTAGATAAACATCAATGATAGTAATCTATCTGTGTAGGCAGAGAGAACCGAGCGCCACATAACTAGGACCTTACACACTTCACTCGCTTCAAGCCTTCAGAACCCGTTATATACCTTTTCCCATACATTTCGCGGTCATATATGACCACACGGGTTTCGAAGGGACATGGACATTAACCGATTCTAGGGCTCCTGACATTAAATGATAAAAAGCGATCAATTTGGTCACGGTTCAACCATCTTTGACCAATATTATCATACCGGTCATGATACCCTATTACTGTATTGTCCTCAGAACTACACTCAATTACCAGGTTTCGTGAGCCGTCTTTCCACAAAACTACGTTCAAAGTCGAGTTCTTAAGAAATTATTTATAACATGATTCCTTTTTGCCGTTGAAGTCTATGGTTTCTGCATTAAGTAACTTCAGAGAGGCACCGTGTCCACTATTAATGCTCTATGGATAATCATTATTATTCTGGAAGAAAGAATTACTAAACAGATATAATAGGGGTTTAAGTATGAAAATGTTTTATAGTAATAGATACTTGGATTGACATTAAACCTTCATAAACAAATATAAAATCGTAAATATGTTACATCTTAGAAAAAAAACGTGATTTAATTTTTCAGTACAAATCGGCAATTTCATACTTTAACCCCTCATACAATTATAAATTACGATAGTAGAAGGATGTAAGAGCCAAGGAAGACCAAGACTTGCCTACCACGATCAAATTGGTGAGCGAGCATGAAAATAGCTATAAATATTGAAGAAATGAGCGAGCTGTATTAGGACCACGAATTCTGGTGCTCGGTTCCCTCTGCCTGTCCTGAAATGACCCTGGCGTATAAATATATTGTATAAAAAAATGTATATCTAATTCTCATTTATTAAGGAAGCCGGGCTAACGGTAAGGGTTACTTGATTCAGTTGAACAAACTGTACCTTCATTTATATGGTTGGCCAGAGGTATCGGTCCCTCAGTGGAGTGCCGTGTCGCGGCTAATTACGTCCGTTTGTAATTCAGACAACGGTTCGCCGTGACTTTTGCATAGTCTGACCATAAATACTATTACATTAAACTTTTTATTTTTTTCTTCATTTTTTGTGAAAAAGCAGTGAAGACTTCAACCAAAGTGAATCAAGAAACTGTCTTGGATCGTGTTGTGAAACCTCTCAGCAATACACTTTTTAAAAATGCACCGTGGACTTTCCAGCAGGACTCTGCACCTGGCACTAACTATCCAAGACTGGCTCGAAACCAACGTCCCGGACTTTATAAGAGCTGAAGACTGGCCTTCGTCTAGCCCAGATCTGAACCCCTTAAACTACAAATTATGGTCAGTTTTAGAGGACATGGCCTGCTCGAAACGACACGCCGACATTGTGTCTTTTAGAAATCTCTGGTGCAAGCAGTGTCTAAATTTCTCATGGAAACAGTTCTTAAATCCATAGATTCGTAGCCAGTCAAATTAAAAGCCTATAATAAAAGACAAACGTGACCATTTTGAATAGAATATTTTTTATTTATGTATATATAATTATATATATTTTGCTGAGACTTCCATAAATATGTACATATAAGTTTTATTAAGATTACATTACTTTATAAAAAAATAAATGCATATTAATTTGTAACAGAACAGGCCGGACTGGGTATATAGGGGTATACTTGGCACAGAAATTAAAAAGGATACGTGTTTGGTTTGTAAATATACAGGAGTTAATTAGCAAGGGATTACTATCTATCTATAACTTCACGCCAGATCCCTTGCGGGGTAGGCAGAGAGGACCGAGCGCCACGTGACTCTGACCGTACACATCTCACTCGCTTCTTAAATATTCATTGCTCTTCTCATGCACGCTCGTCGGTTTCTAAGACTCTGATATCAGGAGCCTTTGAACCTGAAACACGATCAATCGGCTCCTACATCCTTCTATAGAGCGTTCAATGAGACGAGATAAAAATGGTAACACTCCGGCCTTTACTGAGTTTCGTTACTGTTTAGTAATGACGTGTGACTACAGCTGCATATGGCGGCAATTTATAATAAGAAAAATGCCTACTTTGAAGTATTATCAATATCTTTTCAGTAGGCAGGCTTTGTACCAATTGGGTTTTAGTTTCAAACTTTAATTTTATTAAAGTAAATACATAATAAGTTACACTAAATAACAGAGTAAAGATAGCCTATAAAGCGGCACGCTATGATGGCCGTTTTGACATATACAATAGTGATATGAAATGTCAATTTATTCTCGAAAAAAATATAATCAAATCTATAAGTTTTTGTTGCAAGTAGTACCAGATTAAAAAGGTTTAATAAAATAAAAATATAAATGTTTACTTAATATATTTGAATGAACTGAATATTGGAATGAAAATGAATATACATACTTTATATGCACACAAGAAACAAATTAATACAAAAAGAGACCAAAAAAGGTGCCACAAAAAGTTCATAGGCGGGTTCTCTATCCATTATGCTATTCCTGCTCTGGTGTCCATGGCACAGCAAAAGTATCATTGTAGAAGATTATCATTGGTATGCAGCAGAAGCAACGTCGGAGAGAGAACTGAGGTCCATAATTGCTTTCAGCTTCCATCAACAACCGCTTTTTACATCTGCTGTACAAGAATGTAGCAACTCACGGGAACAAACATTTGCAAAGGTTAAGGGAAAATTTATCAGTCAACTAATCTATCTAGCATGTGAGATGCTGATGAATAAATATCATTTTGCAGTATAACAGCAAACAAGCGATAATTTCACCTGTATTTGTTCACTTATTTCACAATTAATTATTCAAACACGGTAGCCTGAAGACAAACACGGTGATCTGTTTATATTGGCACTGCGATGTTATCAGCAATGCGGAATATTTAGTATATACATCTATATATATTTATGACGCAGAGTGTAAACTTCATAAAACTGTGAGTTTCGTGAAATTATTTACGAATGATTTCTGCTCTAAGAATCGTCTTGGAGAAATACAGTACGAAGATATTCTTCACCTCTGCATCTTCTGTTTCTAGACATGGAGAAGGCCTTCGACTGTGTTTCTCGTGCGATGATCTGGTGGGCACTGAGGACCAAACGGGTGCCTGAAGAGTATACTGATATCTGCCGGGATATGTATCTCGATTCCTATTCCATAGTTAGGACTGCTGTTGGCAATACATAGCCCTTTCCAATCATCGTGGTGGTCCACCAGAGATTCGTCTTTAGTCCGCGTTCAGCGTAATTAGACGTAGTGTCGAACAGCATCAGAGATACACATGAGCAGCCTCCGTGGCTGCTCTTGTATGCTGACGATATTGCGCTGACGGAGTCGGGCAGGGGGCGCCTGGTGCGACGAGTGAATGCTTGGAGAGAGTCGCTTGAGAACGGCGGTCTGAAACTAAATGAAACTAATACAGAGTACGTGGGCCGCAATGTCACAGATCTTACACCCGTTCGCGTTGGTGAAGACACGGTCGAGCGCACGGACCGGCGTATCATATCAGCGGCTTGAGCCAAGTGGCGTGAGATGGCAGGTGTCATTTGTGACCCTTGAATGCCGGTTAAGCTCTTTAGCTAAACTGGCGGTTTATAAATCCATCATTAGACCTGTCCTTTAATATGGCAGCGAAGTGTTGCCGGTATTTGAGCGGCACAAGCAGGAGCTGCATATCACGGAGATGAATATGCTGGATGGAGGATGTGCGGAGTGACGCGAAAGGATGGCGTAAGGAACTCGCATTCGTGGTAACCATCGTGTTCGTGACACAGCAGACAAACTACAAGAGTGTCGTCTAGGTGGTACGGCTACGTTTTAGGCAAACCTGCAAGTTACTTGAGGAACAAATGTCTAACCATGCCACCGCCCCCGGTGGCGGTGGAAGGGGAAGATCGAAGAAATGCTGGCTTAACGTCGTGAGGGATGATATGCGTGCCAATGTTCTCACTATGAGGGATAGTAAAAGCCAGAAAGCGGACCCTGGGCTCCGAAGCGAAAGCGTAGGATGCGACCGGGATGGACGCTCGGATGATGATGATGATTATAAGGTATTTGTACTTTGCCAAAAATATTGTTGATCTATTTAACGCTCAGTGCATTCACATGGACCTGCGTTGACTATTGACAAGGCAGCTAGTTTGTCTGGCTCAAACATCGCTTATGTACATTATGTGAAATCGTGACGCTCTTGGAATTTTACCTAGTTGCATTAATAGCATAGTCAGACGTTTTGTGTTTGACTATAGTGACTATGCTATTCATAGAAGTAGACAAATTTCGATGGCACTTTTGTTACTGGCGCTACAAGGATTTTTTTATGTAAAGCCGCGAGACAAACAAGTATAAGGATCACCTGATTTAACCGTATTTCTATAACTTATGAGTGTATCCAATACAAGCAGTATCGTTAGCCCTTTGCCACTTCCGCTACTAATATAGCAAGCAGGAGCATATTGGTAACCCTACTCATTGCCAAGAATACAACAACACTCTAGGGTACTATTTGGCTGTGGTCTTTTATGAGGTGGTACGTTCTTAGTCGGGCGTGCGTTTGCGTTGCGTTTTACCTCTCTTTAACCAGATCCTCGTTTGTTAATTAGCAGGTTGCACCACGTGCAGGTAAGATTGGCGCGCATGTCGAACAGTGCTCATGTTCACACGCTGTACAAAGCCCAACTCCCTAGAGGATTGTTGTGTTCCTGCGTGTGAGTGAGGTCACCAGTAAACTACTAAGGAGTTGCTGTATTAGCAGCAGAGGAGGCATCGCGCGAGTGATACTCAATGTATTGCAATCGTTTATGGGCAACGGTAATCGCTTTACATGGGCCGTATGCTTATAACAGCCTTTTTGGAAAACTTTTAGGAATGTCTATCTTGAAGTATCGATAGCCTAGAAATTTTATCGCGCATAGAACGTCACTATAACAGCTCTATACCATAGATACATATCTATAAAAAATGACTTACGATCGAAGACAACAAAGGAGAAATACGCGCTCTTTAGGTTATGACGTTACGGAAAATATATAAAAATAAATATGACGGTGTAAGTGGCGAGTGTGACAGCAGCAGAGTCGGCCTGCAGCCCTGGAGCCCTGGTTCGAATCCCGGCATGTACCACTAATTCATGTTTTCGGATTTATGTGCATATTTGTAATTATCACTTGCTCGGTGGTGAAGGTAAACATCAAGAGGAAACCAACACGTCCAAGAATTATTATATTTCGAAAGACGAAAGGCTGTGGGGTTCTAACGGCAGTATGTAAAAATCAGTATCTTCGCCAAATCCTTAGGCTTAGGTAGCGGACCCCGCCAATCCTGGTGGATATGAAACGGGATAAAGCTAACAAGAAGTGGCAAGTGTGACGGCTGTCATTCTGACGGTACTTCGTGTCGATGGAGTATGGCGGCGCGTAATTGTAGATAGGGAAATACGAGATATAGATAAGTCATCAGCGTATAGGTATGAGCTAGAGATACTATACATAACTTCGTAATCTATATGCTATACGCAAAAAGTGTTGCAAGTGTCTATACGCTACGGTAACCGCTTCCCTTGAGGCGGGCCTTATTGTTGTTGGCAACTGACGTAACGACGTTCACTTTTGATTCTTTTAGCTTCCAATTCATGTCAGTATATTTAAAAATATTTTCTCGTAGTAATTAAAAATATTGTAATTATATATATATTTAAAAACTTCATTATCAGGAACACCGTTCGTATAAGAAATCTATATGTTTATCTGTATGTGTGTCTGTCGCTGTTTTTCGAATATTCGAATTTTGACTTCAGATTTGTATTCAGCATAAAAAAGTAAAATAGGAATGTTCGGGAACACCGTTCCTATCTCTTAAGAAACACGGCCAAAATGGCCGACAAATTAAAAAAAAAATTGTTAAATAATTGACGAGCCACGTGTTGGTATTGCAATTCATTTAAGAATATTTTGCTTTTCTTCACTTGAATGCAAGCAACATTCAAAATGTTTTGATCAGATTCCTTGTGCCTTTTGAACATATTGTTATAATAGGACAGAACTATTTCAGGCAACATATTATAGACTCGAATCTAATTTACAGCAAAAAATCAACCTGTACTAAGCAGCGACGTATCAAAGGTAGACACGTTATACACGAACATTTTTGTATTTTAAAATGGCGCAAGTACTACTTTATCTACGTACAGTTATTTATTATCACACTTTGCTCTAAAAAGAGACAAATGATAGGGAATACCTGTCGTTAGAAAGAGATGAATATACATCTTTAGTTACGTATTGATTGCTGCTGAGCGCTCATAGGCGCGAGCACTGATTTACCGACATGGAGGAGACTGGGGAAAAAGCTCTGGATTTAATTAGTGTTTAAAATAATAAAACCAATTATGTACAAAACATCTATTTTCGTAATATGAATTGTGAACAATGAAATTATAAAATAATATCGAGTTAGTTTGTGAGTGAATAAAAAAAATACGTATTTGATAAAATATTATTCCCTCAAATAAACTTAACTTATTCCTTTTTGTCTTTTTTAATCAGTTTTCTAATCTAGACTATTTTAATGCGCGAAATATATTTTAACTTCACTATAATAGCGCGTATTAGGTGAAGCCTGTGATTATAAGTCGGATATTGCTCTAGGAAATAACAATTTAAAGAGGAAATTACATCATTGCGATATAGGAAACATTTTAAATGACGACTCGAAATTTGACGAGCTCGGTGGCTCAGTCGTGAATGACGCGACTTTGATACCAACGCTCGTGGGTTCGATTCCCACACAAGGCAAACATTTGTGTGCATGAACATGTCTGTTTGTCTTGGTCTGGATGTTTTAAGAAAGGTAGGGCGCATCAAAGCAGCCCATCTGGGGAAGTACCTCCACCTCACAAAAAACCGCAGCCAAATAACAACTCTCTAGAGGGTTGTTGTGTTCCTACGTGTGAGTTTGGTCAACAGTAAGCTCCCAAGGAGTTGTTGTGTAAGCAGCAGAGGAGGCATCGCGCGAGTGATAATTAATATATCGCAAGCGTTAATACGCTACGGTACCCGCTTCACAGCAGGTGGGCCGTATGCTTATATGCCTCCCGACGTAGAATAAAAAAAAAACATTTTTTTTTCATCAAACCATCTAGATAATCTAAAATGGAAAGAAATAAATGATAAGTAATATTCTATTCGCTTCATTCTTTTCTAGAACGTCGAGTATTACTAGTATCTAATAATTGAAAATAAGGTAGGTAGGCGTATTACTTAATATAAAACAAAGTTAGGAATAAATTTAATTCACAATTCTGTGTTCATAACGTGATAGTTAAATTTTCCTCAACTTCCCCTAGCAACGGCTGCCACTAGGCCCGCTTTAATATTGCTAAAAACTAAATACATTTACTATGTTTTTAATAAAAAAAAACTGTACTTACAAATGAAATGACACGTTTTCCTTGTCTTTAACAGTTGCCGTGTAATTTGTGGACCATCTAAAAACACAGGAAGGCATTTTTGCCAGAAATAACTTATTTACGCTTTGTGGCGAAGTACGTATAGACGTGACGCGAGAGCGTGCCCAACTGAATGCGAGGTGGGCAATTACCTTACTTTCGTATTGCCATTCTAGAGCGTGTACAACGTATCTATGACTATAAAAACATCTTAGGTACTAAGTCGATATATCGGCATACGCGATCTGTTCCTGCTTCTAAAACTATCACTGAATTTTGAAAACGACTATATTTTTCGAGCATGCGTTATGTTTTCATACATATACTAAGAGATAACCGTAAACACCTTACATAGCAGGTTCCGTCTATATCTTGTGTATATATATCAAGAATAAGCGTGAACATTTGCTGTAACTGACAGGGAATTCAATAAATTGATTCCGTTCGAGACAGTTATACGTAACGCGTAACGCTTTGTTTTCAAGTCTATTGACGAATTGAATTCGTCTCGAATTTGGCGGGTTTAATTATAACGTGCGACATGTGAGATTCGCGTGTTTGGAAACAAAGGAGAATGTTACCGAATACACTGTTAGGGTTCATTGTAATTGACAGGGGGTGAGTTTTGGTTAATTGGCAAGGGATGAAGATAATCGCTTATCACATATCATATTAAACTGAGGTCCGATATGTGTCAGTTTCTAAACCAAAGTACTGTTTTTAATGTCAATTTCATTTTCATAATGACGTCTTCTTCTTCTTAGCGTTATACCGTTGATAGAGCATTAAAGGATAAACGCGGTCGAAATGCGAACGCTGCGCAAAATTTGTGGCGTAAGGCTTGTAGACCGTATTCGCAATGATGATGTTAGAAACAGAGTTGGTCTGAAAGAGAGCGTCGGTGTTAAAATAAGAAGATGCATGCTCTGTCGGTTCGAACATGTAGAAGGAATGCGGGATGAAAGAATGACGAAGCAGATATACAATGCAAAAGTGGAAGGATGTAGGAGCCGGGGAAAGCCAAGACTTACCTACCATGACCAAATTGGTCGTGTTCTATCAGAAGGTGATGTCAGGAGCCCTAGAAACTGGCAAGCATACATGAGAAGAGCAATAAATGTTAAAGAAGCGAGTGAGGTGTGTATGGATCGGGTCACGTGGCGCTCGGTTCTCTCTGCCTACCCCGCAAGGGACTTGGCAGGAAGTTGTAGTAGTAGTTATACCATTTTCTAATTCATTAGAGTTGGCGGAGTTTCATTCGTCATTCACATTAATCCTACTAATATTATCAATGTGAAAGTCCGTTTGTTTGCTACGCTTTCACGCGAAAACTACTGAACTCATCATTATTAAACTTTGTACACATATTCTTGGAGGTATCAGAAGTATAATAGGATACTTTTTATTAAAAAAAACATTTTTATCAATGCGAGCGAAGCCGCGGGTAAAAGCTAGTAGTAACATAAAAGGAGTCTAAGCGACATTGTGTGACTTAAACAATCTATTCTGTTGCAGGTTAAGAATAACCACTGAAAATCTACCCTGAAACGAAATTTTAAGGTGAGTAAAAGCTTTTTTATATACGTCAGGAGGCAATGGCATGGCGTGCGTAGCGAGTGTAACTCTTTGTACTGCAAACGTCCATGGTTTACGTTTTTCTTTACAACGTCGGGCGGCATACAAGCATACGGTCCACCTGGTGTAAAGTGGTTACCGTAGCCTGTGGACGCTTGCTATAGGTACTTTAAGTGTCACTCGCGCGATACCACCTCTGCTGCTAACACTCCTTAGGAGCTTACTGGTGTTCTCACTGACATGCAGGAACACAACAACGCCCCAGGGAGTTGTCATTTGGCTGCGGTTTTCTGTGAGGGTAGAGCTACTTCACCAGACGGGCTGTTCTGTTGCGCCCTACTATTCTCAAAAACACCCAGTCGAAGACAAACCATACATGTTCATACAAACAAATATTGGTCCTGTATGGGAATCGAACTGAAGTGCTTTGATATCAAAGTAATCTAACAGCGCGTTTCACCGCTACGCTACCGCGCTCGTCAAAACGTTATGGTAATTGCTTCCCATCAGATGGACCTCAAACTTAATTCCTACGCAATATAAAAAACCCGCCAAGTTGAAATCAGATTCGTCCTCCAAAGGTTCTGTATTCTTTTTTTATACCTCGTCTGGAGGCATACAACCATACGGCCCACCTGATGAAAAGTAATCACCGTAACATATGACCGCTTGCTATATATTAAGTATCACTCACGCAATGCCACCTCGGTTGCTAACACAGGAACTCCTTAAGAGCTTCTTCAACTCTATTATACACAACCGTGTACAAAAGACGCTGAAATCCCCTTTAACATACAACTTCTATTTCAAGCTGTAGCGGACATAGACATACTCTGTGAAAATTTTAAGTTTCTACCTTGCAGTTTAAAGTTACAATTCTATGGCAGTTAGACAGCGGAGTCTTAGTAATAGGGTTCCGTTGGTACACTTTGGGTACGGAACCAAACACAAACGGACAACAAACCGCGAAGTCTTAAAATATTCCTACTATATAGGTACACATTAACGATTCTATGTTTATAGCATCAACAAATTAAATACTAGATATTTTATAACATTTTTTTTGCAAGTATCACCCTATATCTAACTTTCTCACGTAAAATAGTCAATTGTGTATAACTTTTCAAAGTGCACCAAGTCAATGCCACCAAGCGGATAGAGGCTGGGGTGCAGTGTGTCGCTTAGTAACAAAACGACCATCAGTCCGTTGACACGCGTTTCAATTTATAGACATATTGGCTAATTATTAAAAAAATTAAAAAAATAAGACCAAAGTGCGAGTCCGTCTCGATCACCGAGGGTAAACAGCCGTATTTTTTGATTGCTTTGACTTAGACGTTAGATTTTTTTAATGCTCGAAGGGATTACAGACCTGAGTATTTGATATTAATTTCAGCTTGATAGCTCCACCCGTCCCTGAGACAAAGGATCTAACAGACTGACAGACGGAAAACAAATTTATTCTATAAGGATTTCGTTTTTCCTTACGAGGGACGGAAACCTAAAAATAACACATAATTAAATAATAAATAAATATTGTCGGACAAATTACACAGCTCCATCTAGCCCCAAAGTAAGCGAAGCTTGTGTTATGGGTACTAGACAACTGATAAACATACGTAAATACATTTTTTTTTGTAAATATATACTTATTATACATAGAAAATACCCAGACCAAGACAAACAGACATGTTCATGCACACAAATGTTTGTACTGTGTGGGAATCGAACCCACGAGCGTTGGTGTCAAAGTAGCGTAACAACGCGTTTCTAAATGGTATTTCTAAATGGTCTCCTAAAATATTACTATTTTGGAGATAGCTCTTTTTACCTTGCACCCGTTGATATGTTCGAGTATCAAGTACAGTGATGCCCACTTTACATATCATATTTAATAAGTTATTACTTAGGAATACAAATTGTTACCCGACTATACTTCTGCAAAAGGAAATGAACTGTGATTTCTTTTGTGAAGGTAGCGGGGACATCAAGATATCTCGGTACACTGGACGCGTTTCCAACTCGTTAGCTGTCTCCCCGCCCATCGATCCTGGATGTCGCCTGGAGACTCTCACAATTTATAGCTATACATCATTACTATCTCCGAGGCATAAAACCCTCTTTACAGATAGCCTGATGGCTTGTTCTGTAATGACTGGTCACATCGCGGCATCAATCATAAGGAGAGAAAGTGTGATGTTCACCAATTCTATAAATGAGAAAGACTATTTGACGAGCTCGGTGGCTCAGCCGTGAATGACGCGACTTTGACACCAACGCTCGTGGGTTCCATTCCTACACGAGGTAAACATTTGTGTGCACGAACATGTCTGTTTATCTTGGACTGGGTGTTTTATGAGAGGTAGGGCGTATCAAAGCAGCCCTTCTCAAATAACAACTCTCTAGAGGGTTGTTGTGTTCCTGCGTGTGAGTGAGGTCACCAGTAAGCTCCCGAGGAGTTGCTGGGTAAGCAATAGAGGAGGCATCGCGCGAGTGATACTTAGTATATTACAAGCGTTAATAGGCTACGGTGCCCGTTTTACATCAGGTAGGTCATATACTAGTAACGTAGTATATAAAAAAAATTGCAGAAGAGGGGCTGACACGTAAAATAATAATGACTTATTATTATTATTTTACCCACAGCTGTATAAATATAGATTTTGTTTATGTCCACGTTAGTTTAGTGGATAAAAGACAGGAACCAGGCGTCCATTATTCGGGTCTTTCCATACACCTGATTATACAGAGTAGCTGACCCGGTGGTACGCATGTGGTCCCTTTATTCTGCCTCCCAAAGTGACTCCAATAGAGTGTCTGATCCTCCAAAAAGTGCCCTGGTTTTTTTTATAAAACGTCAGTGGCATACAAGCATACGCCCTACCTAATGTAAAACAGGTAGCCTAACGACGACACATTACGTATTACTCGCGTGATGCCATCTCTGCAGCTAACACAGCTCCTGAGGACCTTACTGGTGACCTCACTCACTCGCAGGAATACAACAACCTTCAAGGGAGTTGTTATTTGGCTGCGGTTTTCTGTGAGGTGGAGGTACTTACCAGACGGGCTGCTTTGAGGCGCCCTACCTCTCTTGGAAACGTAAGACCAAGACAAACAGACATGTTCATGCACATAAATGTTTGTGCTGTGTGGGAATCGAACCCACGAGCGTCGGTCAAAGTGGCTTTACTAACCACTGCGCCACCAAGTTCGATGTGACAGGGAGGCTATTATTTATATATATATACTAATGAAGGTAGGTATCCATGGCTCGGTACTGAGATGGGTACAATCTTATATCTTGCTAACAGAAGCCAGTTAGTAGCGCTTGAGCAGTCAGAACCCGCTATATACGTTTTCCCATACATTTCGCGGTCGTATTCGACCACCCGGGTCTCGAAGGTTATCAGTCTGCTCCCATTGTGGTCACATCGGGTGTTCCTCAAGGTTCCCATTTAGGTCCTTTATTCTTTTTGATCTTCATCAATGACTTAATTGATAGGCTTTCCTGCCAATGCTTGTTGTACGCTGATGACATGAAGATCTTCCATCAAATTAGTAGTATGCGTGACTGTATGAGCCTTCAGTGTGACCTTGATGAGGTCATGAGATGGTGTCAAGTGAACGAAATGTCTCTAAATTTTAACAAGTGTTGTGTAATATCTTTCACCAATAAACACAATAAAATTATCTTTCATTGCCAACTTGGAGGTCTGCCACTGGAAAGAAGGAGTTTCGTGAAGGATCTTGGTATCGTCTTTGATGATAAATTAACATTTAGAAGACACTATGACCACATGGTAAATAAATGTTATCAAAACTTAGGCTTTATTGGTAGGATGGATTTTACGAAAGTCGGTAGTCTTATTCCCTTGTATAATACCCTCGTCAGAAGCAAACTGGAGTATGGGTCTGTTATGTGGTCTCCCCATTACGCAATCCATATTAAACATATTGAAGACGTCGAGAGGAAATTTGTTCGACTTCTTTGCTATAGAGTCATGCCAGGCCGGAACAGATGTTCTTATCTTGAAAAACTTAGGAAATTTAATATCTTGGACCTGGGTTCCCGTCGCCACCTACATGAACTAGTAACTTTGTTCAAACTGCTTCACTCAGTAATTGACTCCCCCTCGCTACTTTCTCAATTACAGATAAATTTTAAACACAATCCTCGTCGAAGGCCCCCTACTTTTGTTCTCCCTACTTATAGACTTAACGTGTCTTTCTCTAACCCATTAGCAAGAATGTGTCGGAAGTACAATGAAGTCTCAAAAGATGGTGATCTTGACATCTTTAATAACCGATTAAATACGTTTAAAAAGTCCTGCCTAAGCATCATCAGCTCTGCAACTTAATCATGACTCACATAACAATGTATCTAACTTCGTTCATTTAATTGTACTCGTATATCCGAGTTATACATATTGGTTTGTTAGTTCTTGCAGATATTTTTGTAGCATGTTGATTCATAATCCGCTAGTCTCTTTGAGCATTCACGCTCAGGGTGCTGAGTTGGAGAATGAACCTTTGTGACCAGAATCTGTGTAATACTGTATATATTTAGTACCTGTTGTGTTGCCTTATTAAATAAATAAATAAAAAACCAGCAGTATTGGCTTCAGCGAACATACTTGAGGCATTGCAGTTACCAGGCAGCCCTAATAGCATCCTGAAAATGTTGTTATATCAATAATATAGGCTACGGTAACTGCTTACCATCAGGCAGGCCGTATGCTTGTTTACCACTTTAGTAGTATAAAAAAAAATATTGTCGGACAAATTACACAGCGCCATTTAGCCCCAAAGAAAACGAAATTTGTATCATGGGTACTAAACAACCGATAAACACACGGAAATACATTTTTTTTAGTAAATATATACGTATTATACAGAGATAATATCCAGACCAGAACAAACAGACATGTTTTCATGCACACAAATGTTTGTCCTGTGTGAAAATCGAACCCACGAGCGTTGGTGTCAAAGTAGCGTAACAGCGAGTTTCACCACTGCGACACCGAGCGCGTCAAAATATTAGTCCAGTAGTCGATCAAGTTGATCAACAGCCCGGCGCGTATACCTACTTCACTCACAAGCGAACCTGCACGTGGTGCGTTCTGCTAATTGACGGTATAGATACAGATCTTTACAGAATAACATATCCAAATCGGGGTTTGTTGTGTCTGTGTCTGTACCTCTGAGTCAGGTTACCAGTAAGCTTCTGAGGCTCTGTAAGTAGCGGGGGTAGCAACTCGCGAATGATACTTTCTGTGTTGTATGTATACACTACGCTATGGTTAGGTTTATAGATCACATCACAACACGACCCTTAGAAGCCATGGAAAATGAAAGATAGTAATAAAAAACGTTTCCCACAGGATACGCGCAGAGAAGTCGCGGGCTGTGGCTGTTTACTATATGATCTTAGTTTCCATAAAGGAAACTAGAATCAAAACAGACATCAAACACTGTCAGTGAAATAAAAAAAAATATCTCTCTTACGTTTATACCAGGTCACTTGCGGGCTAGACAGAGCTGAGCTTAATGATTCGAACCTTGTACACCTCGTTCGCTTCTAACTTTCATATCTGTATATATATAAATAACTTTAAATGTATTTATGTATGGGACAGTACCCAACGCGAATGATGTTTAGCTTTCTCCCACATTTTCGCCTTTAGCAAAAATGTGGGAATTTGTAAAAGTTTCCTGACAAAGCAGATTTTCCGCCTCCCCGACCGTTTCACCACAAACAGCGCCAATTTGCCTATAAAAAGCAGAAATTTCTCATATCTAGCTGCAAGGAAAATGGCGTATTTTCTATTTCACTGGATTTATAAATCTATTTTGTAGGTTTATATATCATAAATTTATTTTGCAATTAAGGTGGCTTTACGAGCATACAACCTGCATCTTGATAAGCAGTTACTACAGCCTACTGACAGTTGCAACACCGGGGGTGTCACTCTTGCGTAGCTGACTCTGTATAAAACTCATCACGTCTTTGTTGAAGAATCCCAGGGTGTAGTACGTAGGGAAAACTTCGGAAGGGAGTACATTCTGCTAAGAGCCCTCGGCGGAAAATTTCTTTGGGATTACACAGCGCGCGACCATTGCGGTTCCAGTATATGAAAATGAATTCCCAGTCATCAGACTATATACAACTATACCGGGTCGGATGGAATTCCACCCATTGTGTTGACTATGTTGTTTTTAAGAGAGGTAGAGCGCATCAAAGCAGCCCGTCTGGGAAAGTACCTCCATCTCACAGAAAATCGCAGCCAAGTAACAACTCACTAGAGGGTTGTTGTGTTCCTGTGTGCGAGTGAGGTTACCAGTAAGCTCCTAAGAAGTTGCTGTGTTAGCAGCAGAGGAGGCATCGCTCGAGTAAAACTTAATAATTAAAACAAGCGTTAATAGGTTACGGTAGCTGCTTTACATCAGGTGGGCCGTATGCGTGTATGCCTCCCGACGTTGTATAAAAAAAAATATGCTAAGGATCTGACGAAGATACTGATTTTTACAGAGAGCACCTGTCCAGACCACCACAACTGTGTGACCTAACCTAAGGGCTGGTTTCCAGACCTTAGGTTAGGTCACACGTCTTTCCAAATATATATTTTAGGATATGGAGCAAGTGATATTACTAATATAATGCGAGAAAGACTTCTTATTTTTATTAGTGTTATCCTACGTCCTAATCCATTAGGATCGCCGGGGACTGCCGTCAGATCTCCACGACTCAGACGGTGAATCAGACCTTCCTCAGCTCAGGACACACGTCTATCGAAATATAATTCCTTGGACGGGTCTCCTCACGATGTCTCGCCTCGGCGCCGAGCGAGTGATAGTTACGAACACGTATGTATATAAATCAGAAAACACGAATTTAGTGGTACATGCTAAGATTCGAACCGGGGCCCTGTTGGTCACAAGGCCGCTCTGCTAGGCCATCACTGTTCTAGCTACGGGAAAGTGATTTTACATAAATCTGAAAACACGAATTTAGTTGTACATATCCTGGATTCGAAGCAGGGACTGTACAATAAAAAATAATATCTACAAGCATAAATTGCTGTCAATGATTCAATACTGAAACACTCAAGTGCGGAGCGGGCATAAATTTCAATTTCCCGGCCTATCCCGCTCGTGCCTACCGCAAATATCCCGGACGGCCGCCGGACACTCCACTGAAGTGCGCAAATTGGAGGTCGATCCAAATTTCCTACCTCTGATTGTGAACTGCCCATTTGGTAGAACTCAATTTAAATCTATTTGAGAGGCAGGGGAGAAGGGGGCAGCTTAATACAGTTTTCACATTACGTAATATAACTCTGTTGAAAGTTTAAAATACTATTTATAGTTACTATGATTCTTGGTCTACAATAGCCGAATACATTACATTGCCTAACACAAAGGATATATTTTCTATATTATTTTTAGAAAAGTATTGAGCTTGTTCTAAAATGCCCCTCCCCGGGGCACTTTAGGAACACCTTGGGGCAGTTATAAAAGTAGGTAAGATACCATGTAAAATGTGGTTAATAGACTATAGTAGTTAAGTGTAGATAATCTGTTAAGAAATATATAAGAAACAGAACAACCATTATTATTTCTTAGATAAGAAAACATTACTTATAAAAAAAACACTTTCAGTAGGTACTCTTACCGCTCTAACCGCCCGTCTGGTTAAGTATCTCCACCTGACGGAAAACCGAAGCCAAATAACAACTCCCTAGAGGGTTGTTGTGTACGGTAATAGGCTACGGTAACCGCTTTATATCAGATGGGCTGTATGCTTGCATGCCTTCCGTCGTAGTATAAAAAAATACTCTCATAAAGTCTAGCCAGTGTAGTATATTTTTATCGTTGGTAAAGACTTGAGAAACTGTGTATTTGCTTGAACAGTTTTTACTTTTTTGTATACTATTTTCCTTGTAATTTTTAATTCTATAAAGTTATGTGCTTGTTTTAATTTTATATATTTCTGCTGCCCTCGTTAGCTTTAAATTGCTATTTATTACTTGTAAAATCGCATTTTCTGCAATATATTCATTTATATTGGCCCTCATTTTTCGTCTTGTAGGTACCTAGTTTCTAATCATTTTATCTAAAACAAGCAAATACTTTTCAGACCAGGTATTTTTATCCGCTTTTAGGGGCACAACTGTTAATTCAAAAGTGCCCCATTAGTTTTGTTCAAATCTATCCCAAGAGTACTTAACCCAAAAAATAATAATATATATTTCCAAAAAAATTCTGATTAAACTCATGTGTATTTGATTACTCATGTAATATAAAATATATTAGCAATAATTATTTACATATTTAATAAAGCCTTACAACATTTAAAAAAAATGATAATTTTTACATGCAATTAGATCTAACCTGCTTTGTGTGCTTCCGCCACATTTTTATTTTATTTTTATACTACATCTGGAGGCATACAAGCATACGGCCCACCTGATGTAAAGGGGCTACCGTAGCCTATTAACGCTTGTAATATATAAAGTATCACTCGCGCGATGCCTCCTCTGCTGCTTACACAACAACTCCTTGGGAGCATACTGGTGACCTCACTCACACGCAGAAACACAACAACCCTCTAGGGAGTTGTTATTGGCTACGGCTTTCTGTGAGGTGGAGGTACTTCCCCAGACGGGCTGCTTTAATGTGCCCTACCTCTCTTAAAATAATCTAATTAGTTCATGCTTTTTATTACATTAGGCCTAGTCACTCACTACCGTTATTAGATGCAACATGCCGACATTGCCATGGCTGCTGCTGTCGTCCACCATCTGGAACAGCCCCCCCCCCCCCCCCCCCCATTGTGACACGACTGGCCTGGTCGTCACTGCGACACGAGTTTCGCCTCTCCACGAGTCATCCTCAGGCGCTGGAGACGTTAATCGTCAGAATAACATGCTTCAAGAAACTTGTAGCATGTTATTCTTCCAATTTTGTACTGCAATATCTTTCGTCTCTCTCTGGCTAGTTAATAGATTCAGGCGTTATTTTGTGAAAATTAAATTTATAGGCCAATTATTTTAAACTAATGTGTACCGCTACCAATCGGTAGCGGAAGTACACATTAGTTCATGGAAACTAGCGCCGGTTGGTGCCCATCCTCTACTGTTAGTAAATGCATGCCTTCGCTGTCCGGCTGTTCCGGTCTATTCTGCCTGGCTGCTGCTGTAGTCTCTGCGAATGCTCACCATCTGAAACATGAACCGCATACCCTCGCCACCGTTGCTGTCATGACTGCCCTGGTCGTCTCTGCGACGCGTGTTCCGCCTCACCACGAGGTATCCTCAGATGCTGTAGCTGTTAGTCGTTAGAATAACATGCCACGAATAAACTTTCTCTGGCTTTCTATTTGAGCGAATAGATTGAGTAGACCACTTTTTATCGTAACTTATGCATTGAATCTGGGACCTAATAATTATTGTTAGGATTCAAAATGGAAATTGGCTGAGTGGAGCTAGACGCAGGGATGTGACACGTCAAAGGCGAAACTAACAATGTGAGGGACGCAAAGAACTCTGGCAAAGAGCCGCTACTCGCTGGTAAAGCAATTACTCGAACAGGCACGTACTCGTCACTGAAGTGTGCGACAACCTTAACAATTTAACAAGTGTACGGTTCCTATGTCGTACGCAATAAGGGTTGTAATCGAATTTCGAATATTAAGCGTCATCTGCACTTAGCTGTTCGATGTACTTTGATGAAGCCGATTGGATGGACCTCATGCAATCGATTCCTATACTGACCAAACATTTGTATGCATAAACATCTTAGTTTAAATAATCTAGCTCATCTAGCCCCAAAGTGAACGAAGCTTGTGCTATGGGTACTAGACAACTGATAAACATACGTAAATACATTTTTTTTTCAAATTTTCTTTTTATTCTACGTCTGGACGCATACAAGGATATGGCCCACCTGATGTAACGCGGGTACCGTAGCCTATTAACGCTTGCGATATATTAGGTATCACTCGCGCGATGCCTCGTCTGCTGCTTACACAGCAACTCCTTGAAAGCTTACTGGTGACCTCACTCACACTCAGGAACACAACAACCCTCTAGGGAGTTGTTATTTGGCTGCGGTTTTCTGTGAGGTGGAGGTACTTCCCCAGACGGGCTGCTTTAATGCGTCCTGCCTATCTTAGTCTAGTCTTAACTTTATCAGTGACTGTATAGTGTATAATGAATACAGTTATGAACAGATCCCACTGAACACTAAATGTTCTAGTGTAAGTCTTATTATGTAAGATATACGAACGGTACAAAGGTCAAAATGTCAACTTTGAAATGCACTTATTTGTACAATCGCTCCGAATTCTTATCTACTAGACGTAGACAATCTAGACAATTTAAAAATATATATTTTTTATGAAAATCACCCCTAATATCTCATAACCTTTATATACCGAACTATAATAATATTCATTGTATATTCATTCTACTTAAATACGTCAGATATAACCTTACTTTGTCCTAATAAACGTAGGCTTAAAGGTGTTTAATCCAGACTAAGAAATTAAATTACAAATAAAATTGAAGTTTCTGAAAGCTTTAATAAATATGACTTAGTCTTGGCTTGAATCAGTTTCAAGTACATAATTTTATTATTATGCGTGACTTTAGAATTAAAGCTTTATTGTACAATTGTTTATCAATTACTGAATACATAAAGTGAAACATAATAAATATATTTTTTTCGATAATCAAGTGAGCTTTCGACGGGCTCGGTGGCTCAGTCGTGAATGACGCGACTTTGACACCAACGCTCGTGGGTTCGATTCCCACACAAGACAAACATTTGTGCGCATGAACATGTCTGTTTGCCTTGGTCTGGATGTTTTAAGAGAGGTAGGGTGCATCAAAGTGATCCGTCTGGGCAAGTACCTCCACCTCGCAGAAAACCGCAGTAAAGTTCCTGCGTATGAGTGAGGCACCACTAAGCTGTTACTAGGCTACGGCTAACAAGCGTTAATAGGCTACGGTAAGCACTTAATCAGGTTGGCTGTGTGCTTGTATGCCTTTCGACGTTGTATAGAAAAAAAACTTAGCATAAAAACAGCAAACAGTGTTGTGCGATTTAAGAAATTGATCTCGACTCAGCATGTCGTCGAAGTCTGTGTTGCAGACCCGACGCTGATTTTCAATCTAGACCAGTCTTGTGACACCGCGGATGTGACAAACAAGTACCGTGCACCGAACATACATCACAGACAGTTATTCAAAATAAGATAAATACATAAACAAATACATTTCGGAAATAACCATTGGCTTGAAAGTACTTGTACTTACAATAAAGGAATTTCTTCAAATCGTTAATCATTATTGGCAGAGCTGCGATAGCCAGCGGAGCCACATTACCCTCAAAATTGCCGTTTGGGGTAGACTGATGTCATCCAGCTAGCGTTTAGACGGTAATAGTGAGAAACTCCAAAATCGACACACTAATAGCTAACATATTGTAGTTTTGTATCCTTTAATTTGAAATTTAAATGTTCGTTGGTGAGGAAGAACGGTCCAAAATCGTTCCAATTAGAAAAAAAAACATATGGGAAAACGTATGGCCGGCCACTCTGCAGTGCAGAGTCTGCACTGTACTCCCATCAACAGAAAAAGTAACAGCACTCGTCGCTAGATGTCGTACAGGGTTCCATATATTTTTAAAAAATTAAAAATAAAATATTTAAATATTTTTTAAATTTAAAAAATATCAGCTCTGCCTACACAGCTTGCTGTTATTTACTAGTTACGTTGCGTTTGTGATACAATAACGGCGATGACGAACTGGTAAAATTACCTGTGCCGAGTCATTTCTACACACATTTTATCAAGTATATAAGCTTCTTTACAATCCGACCAGGCATCATTGATTGTTTTGTGTGAGTATATTTTTATTTACGTCTATCAAACAGACAAGAAGCCCTTCATAAGTATTACAGTCAACGGGGTAAACCACAGTTAAATTAACTTACACTCACGGTTGATTGCCTATCATGGTTAATCGAGAGACACAATGACACTGCATGTCACGCCAGAGATATCAAGCCCGATGCTCCCGCCCAGGGGAAATTATGCGCCGCCCCAAATTCGAATCGTCATCATTTGTCGCGCAGGGATGACGTACTGACGTATATCACAAAGAATGACATAAAACAACTGTAAATTAAGTACAGATCAAATTAGTAAATTTTAAGTGATTCTATTATATCTTTGTATATCCTTACTAAAGGTCCCTTGCGAGATAAAACTCTTTTATGTTAGAGGGAGGCAAACGAGCATGTGGGTCATCTGATGGTAAGCGATCGCCACCGCGCATAGACATCGGCAACACCAAAGGGTCACTGATCCGTTGGCTGCCTTTTTAGGGAACATAGGCTCTTTTCTTAAAGGCACCCATATCACATTTTGTTCGGAAACATCGCTGAGGGTAGTTGATTCCACAAATTCATCGTACGTGGTAGACAATTCTTCAAAAAGCATACTGTAGTGGATTTGGATTGCCAATCATCAAGATGGTGAGGGTGAAATTTTAGTTTGTGGCGAGTGGTATGATAGTGGAACTCAAAGTCAAAGTCAAAATCTTTTTATTCCGTAAAAATGTCTACATTTGTTTGGAATCGTCACAATTTTTTTCCCTACCGTGCAGTTTATGACTAGGTGAGCACTGATAAAAATACTGCCAAAAAACTCAGGCATCCCTCTTTTGGTATCCAAACAAATTTACATATTTTATTAATTACATTATAATTGGATCGACTCACTCTCAGGCATTTTTATCATTAATATAGTCAGATACTTTATAAGTCAAAGTCAAAATCTTTTTATTCCGTAAAAATGGCTACATTTGTTTGGAATCGTCACAATTTTTTTCCCTACCGTGCAGTTCATGACTAGGTGAGCACTGACTCAGCGGCTGGTATTAAGTTGAACAGCTCCTGCGAACACTTCCCATGATACAATTTGTACAGTACACAAAGAGAAGCGACGTTTCTTCATGTAGAAAGCGAGTCCAGCCGAATGGAGATCTGGGTCTGGGTCGCCGACGATTCGAACTGCTTTACGTTGTATGTGACCAAATGGAGTAAGCAAGTATTGCGGCGCGCCGGCCCAAATTAATGAAAAAAATGAAATATGAATTTCTGGCACGGAGCTCTCACACCGCGGCATAGTCGGCGGTGTTCCTCGTTCGTCGTTCCTCGCCAACGATTCGTCGACGTTGATGAGAAGTTACCCTGAACAGCTTGGTGAGAAGTTACCCTGAACAGCTTGGTGAGAAGGCACGAGTCGCGTGGGGCAAGCGTACGAGTCTCTTGCCAATTTTGCTAACAAATTCTGAATTCGCAATGCAATCCTAAAAAACCTAGATGACAGCTTTATAGCTTTTTTGAGCATTGGACCAGGTTCAATACGAATCCTCCTTACGTCGAGACGTATCCTTGCAGGATCGATCGAACCATGGGCGGGACTTTCCACCTATGGGCATTGCAGAGCTGGGAATAAAAAGTTTCAATGCAGAATCTCATTGACTGACGGTGTCAGCACAGGTACTGGAGTCGTCCAGTGAGAAGCAAACCTCCCCCCATGGGTAGGAGGAGAAGGAAATGCGCAGCCCTTCCTAATCCGCCAACCTAAAGTGCCACAACGGCAGCCTGCTGTACGCAGTCAATGTGACCGCGTTCAGCAGGCTGCCGTTGCATTGGGAATGCAAGTGGCACCTAACTACGTATCAGGCAGTGGTGAGGACCCGAGGGGGGCGCCAACAGATACATGGTAGTTTTCAGGGTGAGAGGTTAACAGAAGTTCTAAAAGTGGGGGGGGGGGGGGGGGGGTAATTTCCTCTACGTCTGGCACCCACCTAGGGTAAGATGGGCTTCGGATCTCATCACTCACCGTACGAAACGCAATAGCATTCTGTATCAACAACATCAGCATGACACTACTTGACGCCGGTTTTTTGTGATAGAGTGGTACTACCCCAGAGGAGCCGGTCCAATTACGAGCTATTGTCATTCAATGGCCACAACCTACCCGCACTCATGCAGTGATCACTAATTGATAATATCTTGGCTCTACCAGTTCCAAAAAAGAAAATAGAAACCGCAGATAAAGAACAACTCTCTCGAGGGTTGTTGTGCTTAAGGACCACGCCTTAAGGACCTTGCTCCATTCTTTAATATTCGTAACTTTTGTATACACGCTCGCCGATTTATAGGGCTCCTGATATCTTCGCCTGATAAAACATAAACAATATATATAATCTTATAATTATTTATGTCGCAACTTGCCGGAAATTCTCTAAATATTTTATTATAGTAAAAATGACCTCCACTGCCTCCGCTCGGTTTGAACTCACGACCTATCAAATGCTGTTGAGCCAGCCAACTGAACTACCAGGCAGGTTTGTGACGTTGGTGAATTTTTCGATTTTTATATTTTGCTGAGATACCGTACTCGGTCCACCTACGCACTAAGTTCTGCTGCCTAGCGTTATTCTGTTTCCTAATACATTAGAATTGGGGTCAGCTAGCTAAGCCTATTGATTTGGCCAAGGTACTTATTTTGACATGGAGCGACTGCCGGCAGATCTCCACAACCCTGAGGGTAAGATTAATGTTAGATTTGTAGATTTTTAGGTAAGGTCACACTTCTTTTAAAATATAATATCTTAGACATGCGGGTTTCCCTGAGATAGTTGCCTTCACCACTGCCGCTGACACCAACGCTCGTGGGTTCGATTCCCACATAAGACAATCATTTGTGTGCATGGACATCTGTTTGTCTTGGTCTGAATGTTTTATGTGAGGTCGGGCACATCAAAGCAGCCTGAAGCAGAAAACCGCAGTCAAATAACAACACCCTAGAGGATTGTTGTGTTCCTGTGTGTGAGTGAGGTCACCAGTAAGCTCCTAAGGAGTTCTTGTGTAACCAGCAGAGGAGGCATGGTGCGAGTGATACTTAATATATTACAAGCATTAATAGGCTACGGTAACTACTTTACATCAGGTGGACCGTATGCGTGTATGCCTCCCGACGTTGTATACAAAAAAATACGTAAATCCGAAAACACGAATGACGTGGTATTTTTTTTATACAATTATATGCCTCTGCTGCGAACAGAGCGACTCCTTAGGAGCTTACTGGTGACCTCACTCACACGCAGGAACACAACAACCCTCGAGAAAGTTGTTATTTGTCTGCGGTTTTCTGTGAGGTGAAAGTACTTCCCCAGACGAGCGTTGATTCACCCCTACCTCTCTTAAAACTATACTGATGTCGATTCGCTAGTATCGAATAAATCAATGCCTGGTGGAATGGATACATACATAATCACAGTATTATATGTCGAATTGCTCAGCGTGTACTCTGACCATACATCAATAATGATAGAACGGCACGAGGTAGCATCCATCACCCAATTTCCATAATTCGTGTTTATCTGGTTGCATTTAATCACGGCATTGTATTCACACGGTGGATGATTTATCATTAACGATGGTATTACTAGAAATTTCAATGTAATCTCGAAATTAATCTGGTTCAATATTTGGTGGTGAAGACAGCGGTAGTCTTCACAATGGCGCAATTGGTATCACCTTTGTGCTTCTGATTACCGAGAATTTAAGAACAATATATTGTGGGCCAACACATAAGCATGAGCTTGTAACCCTTGCAGTATAAGTAATCATAAACAGAATGAGGTTCTTCTAGATCTAACTCGCTTGCTACATTATCAGCGTGTAACACTGTTACACGCTGATAATGTAGCATTATATACATGCAAAAAAAAAATCGAATCAAAAAAGTTACTACGAGTATTTAAAAATTTAAAATACAAGAAAGAAATCTTTTACCTTTATCTAGAGCTAGCCGAATGAGAAATATATGTACGATGTTACGAGAAGTATACGACACAAATAAGTTTCTTTTTCCCTGAACCTACGCCATTTATAAACCGGACCCTTAACTAACTATTAAATTTGATCTAAACCTACGCAGAATGATTGTTTATCAACTTTGTAGTATAAAAAACGTTATGTAACCTTCTTTTTAAAGTACCATTGCCGTTATTTGACTACAATCAAAGTTTGAGCACACATTGAATTAAACAATTTTTAACGGAAGTATCGCGTGTTTTATTTATTTTGTTGAACCTGACGTTTCGAATACTTTGCAGCGTCCGTGGTCGCAGGAAGACTAAGGTGACATTTGTCTTACATTGGTTATTCAATTATTACATGTACCGACATGGATGGATTAATTTGTCGGTAGATGTAATAATTGAATAACCAATGTAAGACAAATGTCACCTTAGTCTTCCTGCGACTACGGACTACCTACTATTACCAACTCACTCACGGGAACACAATAACCCTTTAGCGAGTTGTTACTTGGAGGTTTTCTAGAGGTGGTGGTACTTCCCCAGATAGGCTGCTTTGATGCGCAGAGAGGTAGACTCTGTTAAAAACGCCAAGATCAAGACAGACATATTCATGCACACAATCGTTTGTCCTGTGTGGGAATCGAATCCGCGAGCGTTCGCGTCAAAGTCGCGTCGTTCACGACTGCGCCATGACACTGTGGTTTTATAGCCAAATGGTTTGGCTTTTATTTCTGTTCGAGGTTGCAAAAAGTTCAACAAAAGCATGTTTATTGATAATAAAGCGGTTGACTGCGGCGAGCAACTGAGAATAACTTTGGAAACCAGAGACAGTAAACAACGGAAAATACACGTCTAGTTTACGGGCAGGACAACTTACCGGTAACGTACAATTGTCTACGGTTCCTTGTTAAATAATTTTATGCTCAGTATTAAGCTCAGTTTTTATTAGTTAAAAGAGCGTGCTCTTTCTAGATGTGTTTTATAAATAAAATAAATAAATAAATAATGCATTTATTGGCCTTTTAAATGCAATATTTACTTTATTATCATCATCCACAGCCGGTATGCCTTCCACCATATGCGCTGCTTCCGACCGCTTCTTTTATGTCATCCATCTGTGGCGTCCAACGCCTAGTCGTGCCATGCGCGACCTCCACTCCAGGACTTTCCCACCTCTCTGCCATCGCTGACTCGGCAGATGTGGCCGGCCCACTGCCACTTCAGTTTGCCGATTTTGAGAGCTATATCGACAACTTTGGTTCTCCGTCGAATTACTTCGAACGTCTTCTTCCTGTGAACCAGCCCGATGGTAAGTGCTCAAGTCTCTGCACCGTAGGTAGGCCGGGGAGGACGCGCTGATAGAAGACTTTAGTCTTTAAGCGTTGGGGTATTCGTGCGGTGAGGATGTGCCGAAGCTTTCCGAAAGCCGCGCAGCCTAGTCGAATGCGTCTATCGATCTCTTTTCTTTTTTTTTTCTATTTATTGGGGTAAACAAACAGTGACAAAATGAGAATATACAAAGTAGCTTAGACTAAGAGTAATAACAATTTTGACACCAACACCGTTTACCACACATCAAACTATGTACATATTCGTTGAGAAATATTCTATTATAACTTATAAAAAAGAAGTAAAAGTAATTCAGATAATGGATTTAGAAGGGGGACAAGATATTGATCAACATTTTTTTGTATAAACTGGGTGGTGTGTAACTGCATTGAATGTCGCGTTGTATCTTGTACCAGTCGATACATAGGTGATCGTTTTCCTGCATTAGTTCTACAATGCGAGATTGCAAACAGTCGACATGCAGTTCGACAATGTGTTCTAGTAGGCATTCTATAACATATTAGGGGAATGCAGTCGTATCTATTATGGCACTGGTCGTATAAGTCTCTTTGTTGAAGTTACCCTGGCCGAGCTGAATGGGCTACCCGAGTAACCACTTCAATAGCTGCATTCTCTACGAGAATCGGGCTAGGAATGACTAAGTCGTTATACATGGCTTTCGTCTTATCGAAATTCATCCCTAGCCCCACAGATCGAGAAGCAGCATTGCGGTCGTTTAGCATTCGACTGAGATTCTCCAGCGATGAACCATTATGATCACGTCATCGGCAAATCGGAGATGTGACTCGCCATTCACATTCATGCCCTATGTCCTCCAGTCCAGTATGTGCAAATAAAGATATTCTATTCTAAGATATTCTATGGTAAGCGTACACACGGCGACACCTCAAGCTATATTGATATTTGTACCATTCTTATGGCTCACGCAATAAGAGTAAAAATGGTGCTGCAAGTGCATAACATGACTTGCCGCTGTCTGCACATGAAGGTGTACACTTAATATTATAAAACACATAGAAAGAAAATTTGTATGTTCGTGAGGCAAACTAGCATACCGCCTACCTGATGTGAAGAAATATCTGGAGAGCTGTTCTTGCGAGTGTTACTAGTAAGCTAGTGAGGAGTTGCTGTGTTGGCAGCGGGGGTGGCGACGGGCGAGCAATACTCCTTATTAGCGTTCGCCTGTGATACATATATATACATATACATATACACGGGATGGGGAGGACGCTTGTTTACCGTTGTTTATGTCGGGAGGCATACAAGCATACGATCCACCTGATGGAAAGTGGCTACTGTAGCTCTTGACATATTATCACTCGCGCGATGCCAACTCTACTGCGAACACAGCTACTCCTTAAGAGCTTACTCTCTCGCAGAAATACAAAATTCTCCAGCGAATTGTTATTTGACTGCGATTTTCTGTGAGGTGGAGGTACTTCCCCAGACGGGCTGCTTTGATGTGGTGTATTATTAAGCATTCATAGGCTACGGTAACCGTTTTACATCGGGTACGACGTACGCTTCCCGACGTTGTATAAATATGTATACGTAGGCTCATATCTTACTAGTCCCGGTGTGTCAGATATGGCGAGAGAGCGGTAGGTGGCAACGGGCGCGCCAACGGCGTGCCGGGTTCAGGGTTCATATAAATAAGATGCAACGGTTCATTTAAAATTTAAATTGTGCAACCCTAGCTGCACTCGGGGCGGGGGGTGGCTGTGCTTTGAAATAATGCATTTTGCATAATCACTTTTAATATAATGCACATATTCTATACTTAAACAAAATTAATTTACCTGCAATGTTGAGGATGTCTGAAGGCTTTCGACGAGCTCGGTGGTGCAGTGGGTAGTAGCACTATATTCGCGTCAATGCCCGTAGATTCGATTCGCACACAGGGCATAAATTTGTGTGCGTGAATGTGCCTTGGATGTTTTTAAGAGAGATAGGGCGCATCGAAGCAACCCGACTGGGGAAGTACCTCCACCTCATAGGAAAACGCAGCTAAGCCCTTACAAAAATAACAACCTTATAGCATTTATATGAAGGTTAGTGTAAATTTTTTTAGTTTTCTGAAATTTGGCAGATAGCTCATCATCAGTTCGCTTAAGCCCGCGCACTTTTCTAAGTAGTTTTTGGCCAAAAATACAATGTCTGTTTGCGCCTAAAACACAATGTCTTTTTGTGCCTAAAACACAATCAATTTTTGTGCCTAAAACGCAATGTCTTTTTGTGCTAAAACGCCATGTCTTTTTGTGCCTAAAACGCAATGTCTTTTTGTGCCTAAAACACAATGTCTTTTTCTGTCGAGTTACCCCAAAATATGACTCCACATCTCAGGACAGACGCCACATACGCATGGCGAACCGACATAATTTTGCACGAACGTTTCCAACATGTGGTCTCAGTTCAAATACTTAGGTACCAACATAAAAAAAAAATATGTTATCGTCATCTGCCAATAAAGTTTCCAAGTAGTTAACAACACTAGTTTCATTTAATGGTCTTTTGCCGACTCTAAATGCGATCACGTGTGTTTTAGAAAGATTAATTGACAGGTTGTTACTTTTTAACCATTGTACTATGTCTATCAAAGATGTATTTATATTTTGTTTCACGTCTGCTGTACTTGTATTGGGAAAAAATTACTTCAGTATCGTCTGCAAACGTTATCATCGGCGATGTTACGGAAACTGGAAAGTCATTTATATATATCCCTAATCATATATATAATTGTCCCAGAATAATCCTTGCTCCATCATATCATAAGTACCTGGAGGATAAGGTCAGGCTGACCCTGGACCCTGGAACCCACACGACGCAATCATCCCTCGTTCCCTTGTGGAGGAAAGCCGCGATAAACTAGTGTCTGAAATGGATGGTACAAAGGCTGTTATTGCTGTTAAAGCCAGAATTCGCCGAAACCCCATTAGAAAACCAAAAAATTTATCGCGAGAAATGAAGATTCCGGCCAGGACTCTGTCGCGTATAATAAAACAAGACCAGATGATCGGCGCTTATCGTTGATATACAGGGCATGCCCTAAATCAATCCCTACAGTTGAAGAGAGTGGATCTATCGAAACGTCTTCTGTCCTGATACGCAGGTGAAAGGTACAGAAATATTGTCTTTACTGATGAAAAAAACAGGTAAAATGACCAAGTGTACACACACAATTCTAAAGAAGCCGCCCAAGTGGTCGGAAAGGTTCAGCGTAGTTATCATCAGCGTCTGTAATGGTTTGGTGGGGGGTGTCTTATAAAGAGTCACAAAGCTTCATTTTTGGCTTGGATCGTGTTGTGAAACCTTTCAGCAATACACTTATTAAAAAATCATCGTGGACTTTCCAGCAGGACTCTGCACCTGGTCACAAGGCACAACTACCCAAGCCTGGCTCGCAACCAACGTTCCGGACTTTACAAGATCTGAAGACTGGCCCTCGTCTAGCCCAGATATGAATCCCTTAGATTACAAATTATAGCCAGTTTTAGAGGACATGGGCCGCTCGAAACGACACGCCGATATTGTGTCTCTTACGAAATCTCTGGAGCAAGCAGTAGGTAAATTTCCCATCGAAACAGTGCGTAAATTCATAGATTCGTGGCCAGACTGATTAAAGGCCTATATCTAGCCAAAGGTGGCCATTTCGAATAGATTTTTTATTATTTTTTGCTGAGGCTTCCATAAATATGTTCATATAAGCTTTTATTAACATTACAATACTTCATAAAGAGAACCCGGCGTGTGTGCATGAGAAGAGCAATGAATGTTAAAGAAGCAAATGAGGTATGTAAGGATCAAATCATGTGGCGCTCAGTTCTCTCTGCCTACAATTTGGCGTGAAGTTATATTCTTTTATCGTAGGAAAACATAAATCGTAATACAACAAGAGGTCGTCGTAAAAGCATTTAAATGCAATGCAAGCATTCAACGCAACGCACTCTTTTTTTTTGTGATGTCTTTAACATCACAAAAAAAAAGAAAGCTTATATACTCATAGAACTTTATTATACTTTTCATACTGTAATCACATTTTTCAATGTACCATATACACGTATAGTATTTTGGTGTTTTACTGGTAATAATAATACATACTTATGACACCTATGTTTCTTTTTATTTAATCGAAGTTTTATATAAATCATTACATTCAAATTTATTAAACAAATACACAAACACGTATAAGCGGCGCGTTTTGTGATGGTAGGTTTTCTTTGCCTGCCACGCAAGGGACCTGGCGTGAAGATATACGCTAATTATTTTATTATTTATCCGATATATTTTTTGTATATTGTTATTACTACATTGCCATCCACACTGTTTCGAATTATTCTCTATTTTTTCTAATTTTCGGAAACCCAAACAAACTGTTGCTTCCCAGCCAATCGCGAGGTAGTGGTCCGTGTATATCGACATAAGGGCCGACATATCGTCTATCGCGACCGCCCCGTCGACTAATATCCACAGCTGTTAATTATCCCGCCGCCATTTTGTGTACGCATCGACGTGAAATGGCCGTTAAGTTTCTCTTTATTGTGACGTTAATAGTTATTTATTTTAATAACAGATAAGCTTATATATTTCAGAACTATTTTTATATTTATTGTATATGTAATAACATAAACGCGATTATCTTTTTTATATATTCACGCCAAGGTCCTTGGGGATCAGACATGGCGGAACGTACGCCGCATGACGCGCCGTAGGTCTTTCGTGCTTGATCAATTTTTAGGCCACTTGACGTCACTTTTCGATAAATCTCGATAAATTTGGTCGTGACATGTCAATCTTGGTCTTCCTTGGATCCCACATCCTTCCACTTTTGTGCCGTATGTTTGCTATTTAATTCTCCTACTGTACATGACGACGATATACATACTTTTCTTCTTAGCGTTTTCCCGTTTCTTAATCCATTAGGATTGGCGGGGTCCGCTACCTAAGCCTAAGGATTTGGCGGTAATACTGATTTTTACATGGAGCGACAAACAACAGAACTCCACAACAAAGAGGGAAAACCAGACATCTCGGATAAGGGGACATGTCTTTCGAAATATAATTTATAGAACGGGCGGGTTTCCTCACGATTGGGTTGTTACTTAGTTGCAGTGTTTTAAGTTAATTGGCTTGTTTTAATGTATTACATGTGTTTATAGGCTACGCCACTATGTTAACCGCTTTACATCAGATGAGTAGTTTGTATGACTATGAAGTCGCATAAAAAAAAGCAGGGGCCGAGTTCAAGTGTCATGTTTTTCGAAGTTGGTTCAAAAGTGGGGCACGTCCAGCTAGAGCCGGCCCCCGCATCAACCCTCCACGACTCTTCATTAATGACACCCGCAGCAAACAACTAATGTACAAATACTAAAGAGGTGAATGTTGTGCCAACGTTCCGTGGTGTACAAACTATAGCTGACCTAGATCGGGCGCCGGCGGACCACTTCGTTATCGAGGATCGTCGAATTATTCAGTCATACGTATTGTTTGCTGGAGCACAAATTTATAATGAAGTTATATCCATTCGATAACTACTATGCAGAAACACATTATCTTTTGGGGCGTAAGGAGTGATGAAGCTGGGCTCTCTCTGGTTTTGCACGATGACCGGCGATGACTTCGCTTGAGAGTCCACTGGTTTTGTATAGGACACCACTAGACTTTTTGAGGTGTAAGTAGCTCAATGCCACCTTTAGAGCCAAAGCCCATCACCTGCCTAAGGTGTCCTCTGCTTATCAGCAGACGAGGCTCTGGCAAAAGAGAGGTAGGGCACAACGTTAACCGCAAGAGGTCACAAGAAGATGAGGAGTTGCTGTGTTGACAGCGGGGGTGAAAATGCGCTAGCGATATTCTTTTTGTTGCTAACGTTCATAGGTACCTACGATAACCGCTTTACATCGGGCGGAATGTATACTTGTTTGCTATCCGTCGTAGTATAACGAAAAAGAAACTAGAGGCTACTTAGACTCTCGTACGTCTAGATTATGATTACGTTCCCTGCGGGTGGTGATCATCGCCGGGCTCTGCGGCGCTCCGCAGGCGTCTGTGTTGGAGAACTGATGTCCGGGATAAGAAACCACAACGTCGGAATATTTGTTTATTCACCAATTGAACTATGATAATCTGATTGATTACACGAAATAGGTGTGCCTATATACAATTTGACAATGGCTGACTCGTGATAAGATGGGAACGGATTGAATACAGAATGTGCTCGTACACATTACGCACGTACGCACCGCGCGGAGGTTTCATGTCAAGCTGTCTATGATAGTTAATTTATATAGAGCCGATTAATTCTCTTTGACTACTTTTAATTTTCAATTATCAGGTTTATTACACAGGGTGACCGGAACATTGACGTCCAAAAAAAAAATTTTGTTCGCATCGTGGAATCACCCCATGTTACGCGACTTTCATAGTTCTCGAGTTATGATTTTCTTTTTAATTTTTATGAATTTTCGACTTGAGCAACAAAAAATTCTAAAAAAAATAGTAGAAGACTTTATTGAGTATTTTTAGCAACTGCATCTTCATTATTATTTTAGGCGTATAACATATACATTTGTGCATAAAATAATAAGCTTCGTAACTTTGATGACAGTTATAAAGTCTTGGTCTAAAGTGAAAAAATTATGCTCGGTGAATTATGACTTAAATTTTAAAATTTAAATTAAAAATCTTAGCAGGTGACTTCATGGTTCCCATTTAGGCCAAGAATTAAGAATGTGCCAGACTCTCGGCTTTCATAATCATTTCAAAAAAGTATTACTTAATTATCGTAGCCGGACCATTGCTCCTCCGTTGACATCCTCACTACCTTACTACCAACTTGCAAGAATTTTTATTGAATTTTTTTTTCAATTTACTTTGTCTAAAATCGGCCTTTATGGACAGCGAGGTAGAAAATTCTTAAAAAATCTTTGACCATTTTATCATTCCTAAGGTTAAGTAATGATAAAAATGCTGGAGACTAACCAACAAATAGCTTCAGAGGTTGGGTGAGAAATGTATGTTGTAAGTAAAGAGTGGTTTTAGTAATAAAATACAGACGATAATGGAAAAAAAATATTTTTTAAATTTACAAAGTGGCCACCTCCAGAAGCAATACACATTCTGCACCTACCTACGTAGCAAATTATTTTTCAATCGTCTGAAAGCATGTCTGTTCTCTCTTGCAACATGTTCGGCTTCTGCAATATTCTGCCTCAGCTCTTGTTTACTCGAACATTGTCGGCCGTATGCTATTTCCTTGTAATATCTCCAAAAGAAAAAATCGATGGGGTTGAGATCAGGTGAGCGTGGAGGCCATCTAATTGGTCAGCCGCGACCGATCCAACTGTTACGGTATGTTTCATTTAAGTAATTTCGGACTTACGTTGCGTAGTGACACGGGGTGCCGACGTTTTGAAACACTGTGGTCCGTCTAGGTTCAAGATTCCATATTTCCATTTTTCACGTCATATGGGCCGTATGCTTGTTTGCCTCTTGGCGTAGTATAAAACAAATAGAATGTTTACAAAGCCACTTCAGGAGCAGCCCGACTAGTAAATCATAGCCAAATAAGAACTCCCTGGAGGGTTGTTATTTTCCCGCATGTAAGTGCGCTTACCAGTAAGCTCCCAATGAGTTGCTGTGTTAGCAGCAGAGGTGACATCGTATGAGTGATACTTAATATAATTTAAGCGTTAACAGGCTACAGTAACCACTGTACATTAGGTGGGTCCTGTTTTTGTGTACTTCCCGACGTTGTATAAAAAAGTGAAGCGCTTTCTACTTAGCCCTCCGACCCGTAGCGATGGTCTGAGTTTCAAAGCAAAATCATTCTATCGGTTACTTCATGTGTACATCACTTTTCTTTACCTCTCTTTTGTCCGATAAATACAGGTAAAATTCATTACCCAAGCGATCTGTTATGAGTAAGTGTCTGCCGGAGCGATTAGAAACTTGTGTACCGGAGCTTGCAGGAAACTTATCTCGTTCAACTTACCTCTTTTATATTTCCTCGACTTTCCTCTAACTCATTTTCTTGATACTATTAGTATTCAATAAAATACGTCCCCGATATGTAATGTAATCATAAGCAACATTATTAATGTACCATCTTATTCTTTTTCGCGTTATGCCGTTTTCCTAATCCATTAGGATTGACGTGGTCCGCTACCTAAGCCTGAGGATTTGACAAAGACACTGATTTTTATATGGAGCGAGTGCCCTCAAACCTCCACAACCCAGAGGAAAACCAGATCTTTCTTACGTACGGTCACGCGTCTTTCGAAATATAATTTCTTTGAGGTGTGGGTTTCCTCACGATATTTTTCCTTTTTTCTCTAGTCGCTACACTCTTGACAGAGTGGTCGTGGTCGTCGGTCGAGGATTGGCAGCACGTTTCACCACCACTCTTCTGAAACTGCTGCTTTTCTCGTACACTCATAGAATCCCATTAACGGCAGCTTTTACTTGGTTGGTTCAGCGAATCGGTGATCATCCGCATGGTCTTGTGCCTTCCACCTTTACCTGTACCGTGAGACATAGCTAAAAAAGGTGAGAATTTGAGCCTGTACTGTCGAGAAAAAACGCTGCTTGATTTCGAGGTCTTGGAGGATAGACTCATTTGCTCTAAACTCCGTCCATTCTTCTCCAGCACCACATTTCCAAGGCGTCTATCCTCTTCGTCTTGCTCTCTTTCAATATCCACGGTTCAGCGGCATACAGGAATATGGGAAACACTAGCGCCCTGACTAGTCGGATCTTCGTGGCTTTTGCGATGTTCCAGTTTCTCTATATTCTCTTGAGGTTGTCCACGGCCGTCCTCGCAATAGCCATGCATCGTTTGATTTCATTGATATATCCACTATTATTTGATATCAGTGTTCCCAGATACGACATCGCTGTTCCCAATAACATTTGGTAAGTTGTTATTGACGCGATCGACAATCATCGCCTTGATCTTGCTACGGTTGTTCTTTAGACCGAAGTCGAGACTAACACGTTCCATCTTATTCTAGGGTGATTCCAAGTGTACGGAACTTGTCGCAAATAAGGTAGTGTCATAGGCATGCCGTAGGGTTAAGATTTTGAGACCTTCAATATTACTCCGTCTGACCAGTTGATATAGGTGATCCTCATAAAGAGTTCGGCGTAGATATTAAATAACAATGGCGATATAATGCACCGCTTTTTCTTTCTTCTTAATGTCTCCTTTTAATAATAACTTGTTTAATAGCAACTGTGGTATATATATGAAAAAGGTTATCTTTGGCTCAAGACAAGCCACTTTCACCCCGTTCACTTACAGTTGATACGACCCCGGAAAAGTTACACAAAGCGTATCAAACTTACCCAAACTTGAGGCCCGGGAAGTCCACCGATCGCTAAATATATATACATGATACTTGTGGATCGGCCTGGTAACGCGTTTATGGTAATTCGATCTATTTCACATCTTTCTTATGTAGAGTTAGGTGCGTAGAGCGTTTGGTTTATACGAAAATGTTTTTATTGTTTTACCTTACGAACAGTTTTGGTTTGTTTGCTAGGTGATGAAGTCGCCACGCTTTGTTATCTTGCGAGGTCAGTTTTTATAAGTATATGATCACTGACCTCGACTTCTGATGAGCTGATCAATTGTGGAGTGACACGTAGACCGTATTCGCAATGATAATGTTAGAAACAGAGTTGGTCTGAAAGAGAGCGTCGGTGTTTAGACATTTGGTGGTTCGGATGTTTAGAAAGAATGACGAAGCAGATATACAATGCAAAAATGAAAGGATCTAGGAGCTGAGGAAGGCCAAGAATTACATATCACGACCAAATTGATCATGTTCTTTCAGAAGGTCAAGAGACTTAGAAATCGGCGAGATCTCTCTGCCTACCCCGCAAGGGATTTGGCGTGGAGTTATAATTAGATAGATAGGTGTGATTATCTATTTCAACATATTCCGTGTTCGGAAGGCACGTTATTCGGCGGTCTCGACCGTTAAATAGATAGATAGATAATTGTTTATTCCAAAGAATATGGAATGTTGTCAATGGCGGCTTGAAAACACTGGCCTCCGCCAATCCTCATTGGAGTAGCGTGGTGGAGTATGCTCTGAACTCCTTCGGTTGAAGGGGCACCCGTATCCCTGCAGTGGGACGAGTTAGGGTTGATGTGGTGGTGTGACGAGCTTAAAACCTCTCATGGCCATGCTGTTTCAAGGGCATATACTCGTACATTCCGACGAGCTCGGTGTCGCAGTGGTGATACGCGCTGTTACGCTACTTTGACACCAATGCTCGTGGGTTCGCTTCCCACACAGTACAAACATTTGTGTGCATGAACATGTCTGTTTGTCTTGGTCTGGGTACTTTCTATGTATAATAAGTTGTATTTACAAAAAAAAAATGTATTTACGTATGTTTATCAGTTGTCTAATACCCATAACACAACCTTCGTTACAGGGCTAGATGGCGCTGTGTAATTTGTCCGACAATATTTATTTATTCCTGCGCCCACGTTGCTTCTCGTTCGGTCCAGAAACAGTCCTATGTCCTACATGGTTCACGGTTCACGGTACAGTTCACCCTTCTTTGTAAACATGAATTAATTAGAGTATCCCGCAATCAAATACCACAAGTCTCGTAGAGTAACTTGGTAATCCTGTTACCTGAATACAATGAACTTGGGATAAACAGTCACTTCAGACCCCCAGCACGCACCAATCTAGGGCATTTACACTTATTAAGAACACACACACACACAACTGTTAATTGAGGGTGATATCCGGTGGAATTGTGTGTGGGGGAAGAGGTTGAATTCTAAAATAGAAGAATGATCATCGAGAATCTGACGCTAGACCAGGACTTTGACGAGTTGATGCGAATTTGATACCAACTCATTAATTCCCACACAAGACGAACATTTGTGAGCATGAATTGTCTGTTTGTCTTGGTCTGGATGTTTTTAAGAGAGGTAGCATCAAAGCAGTCCGTATTGGGAGTTTCCTTCACCTCACAGATAACCGCGGCCAAATAACAACTCCGTAGAGTGTTGTTGTGTTCCTGCGTGTGAGTGAGGTCACCAGTAAGCTCCTCAGGAATACTACTGTATTAGCAACAGAGGAGGCATCGCGCGAGTGATATTTAATGTATTATAAGCGTTCATAGGCTAGGGTAAAAAAAAAGTTTTTCTGCGGTTTTGTAAAGTCAAGAGCGCCGTGTTTTACGCCGCTTACGCGTTTCGTTCAACGTAGTACAGCAATGAGTTGTTGCCGAACGAGAACAAAGCACGGCGCAAACATTTGGTTCGCGGTGTCGGTTCTAGCACACTACATAATAACTCAATGAGTATAACAGTTAATTTTAACCGTGAAGGATTTAAGTGTGATGTTAAGTTTACCCTGTTTGTAACAGGTTTGTTTTCACACCACAAATAAACGAATGGCTACATATTTGACAGTAACTAGTGTATTCCTGATACGTAAGCAGCCAGTAAAATGTTCAGCGGAACATCGGAAAACAATAAGCAACAACACGGGAGTACAGAATGGTTACTCGCAGAAAGATCACTCGTATGGTCCGCTGTTTTCACGTCAGGCCACGAATAAGCAGACGCCTGGTGCAAAGAAGTTACTGTAGACTATGTTGCTGAGGAGTATTGCCCGCGTACCATCGAGCTGGTCTGATTAATACCTTTATCTCCTAATAAATCACACAGCGCCATCTAACCTCAGATTAAAGGAAGCCAGTGCTACCGGTAGGTACTAGATAACTTATGTTTAATGTACCCACGTTTAATAATGTATTAATAAATAAGATACATAGATAACATACAGACTAATACAAATAGTTTTTTTTTGTACAATATCGGGAGGTATGTACGAGTACCTTGTACCGTACCGTATGCTTGCAAAACATTAGGGATCGCTAGCACGATGCCTCTTTCACTGCTAACACGGCAACTCCGAAAATAAATGCAATTTATATGAAGTTGCATATATTTTGAGATGACCTCTCAAACTCTTTATTTTGATACCAGCAAAAAATCTTCCAAAGTTATTGAAGTGTCAATCGCTTTGGAAGATTTTTGCTGCCATCTGCACAATATGGAGTAAATGTTTCGCCATGTTGTTCTTAGATGATGATACTTGGTACATATGAGTCTGTTCAGGCTTTTAGTGGCTATGAAATATTATATTAAACTGGAAATCGAATAAGTCGAAGAAACGTCAACGTATTTTTATTCGCTCCAGTCGTTCGGAGGTCATTTCTTAAATTTATTATAGACGAGCTCGGTGGCGCGGTGCTGAAACGCGCTGTTACGCTACTTTGACACCAACGCTCGTGGATTCGATTCCCACACAGTACAAACATTTGTGTGCATGAACATGTCTGGTTATATTGGTCTGGGTATTTTCTATGTATAATAAGTACCTATGTATTTATAAAAAAAAATGTATTACCTATGTTTATAAGTTGTCTAGTACCCATAACACAAGCTTCGCTTACTTTGGGGCTAGATGGCGCTGTGTAATTTGTCCGACAATATTTATTTATTATTATATTTATTTTCTTGAGATAGACAAGCAAGCATAAAGCCTTTCTGACATGAAGCTGATATTACGCTTCTTTCTCTTCTTAGCGTTATCCCGTTTCCTAATCTACTAGGAGGGGTCCGCTATCTAAGCATAACGATTTGGCGAAGCCACTAATTTTTACATGGAGCGACTGCCGTCAGACCCCTGCAACCCACAGGGAAATCCAGATCATTCTTAGGTAAGGTCTTTCGAAGTATATTTTCTTGGACGTGCGGATTTCCTCACGATGTTTTCCTTTCCCGCCGACCAAGCGATACCTACATGAAGCTAATATTAAGCGGGTACCAGTAAACTCTTGGAAAAGTGTGGAGGCAATTCGCGTGAATAATGTCAGATATGGGTAGGTGTTAAAATTGAAACTTAAAAACGAAACCTATGAGGGAGAAGTCAGTAAATGAGTCAACTTGAAAGACAATCGAACAAATTTCAGCCATTTTTCAGCTACCCGTACACTGTAGAGTTGCCCAAGCGGATAATTTTAGAACTGAAATCAGTGGTGATTAAGATAGCATAAATTTGAAAACAAGTGGGTTATCTGTTTGTTAGTGATCTTTGACAGCCGGCAATGGATCGAGATGAAAAGAGGTCACTGTGATAGCATTGTAAACAAGGTATATATAAATACTGGCTGCGTTCGAGTTTTTGTAAGACTAATGCACAGCAATTGATTCGACGAGTGACAACGCGACATTAACGCCGACGCTTGTGGGTTCGATTCCCACACAGGACAAACATTTGTGTACATGAACATGTGTGTTTGTCTTGGTCTGGGTGTTTTTAAGAGAGGTTGGGCCCATCAAAACAGCCCGTCTGGGGAAGTAACTCCACCTCACAGAAAACCGCACCTAAATAACAACTACAAGATAAGGTGTTGCTGTGTTGACAGCGGAGGTGGCAAAGCGCTAGCAACATTTTTTTTGTTGCTAGAGTTCATGGGCTACGGTAACCGGTTTACATCAAGTGGACTATATGCTTGTTTGCTATCCGCCATAGTATAAAAAAAATCATATGGTCCGTACGCTTGTTTACCATCCGATGTTGTACGAAAAAATTAACCCATTCATAAACAAACAGCGGTTGCGTGTTCGACTGCAATGACATGCACAGTGACGATAAGCTTACAATCATTTACCGTTTATGACGAAATATATGTTGAAGTGTGAGTGAGTTACATCAGGTGGGCCGTATGCTTGCTTGCCTCCCGATGTTGTGTAAAAAAATACAAGCTGCCTTCGAATAATTGTGAGATATATACATATATTTCATGTACATAGAAGCAACGTCGACGTGAAATTTAGACCATTGGTACAGTTAAGTGCACGTAAAGCTTGACACTTTAACCTTTGTACCGCTCTTATGTCATACGTATCAGTATAGTGATTGATTACTGATCTCATCAAAATCTTAAAGTCGAAGAAAGTCACGATGCCTTCATTATGATCTTCGATCACTCGAAAGTAGGACCTTGGACCGGTGGCGGCTAACGAAGAGTTAAGAAGACGATCGAAGGCCTTTCATCATTTAACCCCCGACATTTTGTTGTTGTAGTGATCTTAAACGCACAATGGGTATTTACCTTTAAACATATGTGTGACCTAAAATTTGAAACACCCACGTATGCTACATGACTATGCAAGATTATGGATATTTAGGGGGGAAGGAGGTCGACGAGTTTAAAATTTTTAAATTTATTAATGCGGGCCGTATATAGAAGTTCAAGGTCGCTCAGCTTGCTATGGAAAGAGCTATGCTCGGAGGTTCACTGTGCGGTATTTATTGTCTTAGGTTTTCGCGATTGTTACACATTGAATTAAACATTTTTTAACGGAAATATCGCGTGTTTTATTTATTTTGTTGAACCCGTGGTCGCAGGAAGACTAAGGTGACATTTATCTTACATTGGTTATTCAATTATTACATCTACCGACATGGATGGATTTATTATATATGTTCCGATTCACACAAAGTTGCTCACGGTGTCCGAACGTTTTTGAGTAGATCTCTGGGTTCTTGAGTAGATCCTGCGACCACGGATGCTGCAAAGCATTGGAAACGTCAGGTTCAACAAAATAAATATAACACGCGATACTTCCGTTAAAATTGTTTAATTCAATGTTTCACTGTGTGATAGAATCAGAAATGAGGATATCTGCAGTAGAACAAAGGTAACCGACATAGCGCACAGGATAAGCAAGCTGAAGTGGCAGTGAGCCGGCCACATAATTCGTAGAACCGACAACCGTTGGGGAAGAAAGGTTATCGAATGGCGTCCCCGTACTGGTGCACGCAGTGTGGGACGATCCCCACTAGATGGAGCGACGACCTCAAGAGATTTGTAGACAGTCGATGGATGCAGGTGGCACAGGATCGAGACGAATGGCACTCTAGAGGGGCGGTCTATGTTCAGCAGTGGACGAATACAGGTTGAGATGATGATGAATTATTGTAGTATCTTACGTGAAGCCGGTGTCCACGAAAGACGACCTTTTGGTCGTTAATTTAATTCGTTCCCCCGTGAGTAATGTTTATCTGGTGTCACATCTCTCCGCCGAGGCGAGGCCCAGCGACTTGGAAAATAACATTCCTGGAGCTGTCACACGTCTTCTAATATATAGTATTGACTTGACGTCTCTCATAGAAAAACAATTTGTTTTCTATTTTACCGACTACCGAAAAGGAGAACCCCCGTTCTATATTCGTCGTATTTTTTTCTATACATCGTCAGGAGGCATACAAGCTTACAGCCCGCGCTAAACGCTTGCAACACTTTAAAATGCTTATGTAAAAAAAAACCGATGCTCACTTTTGAACCAACTTTGCTTCTCGCGTCATGATTGCGAA
Organism: Pyralis farinalis; assembly: GCA_947507595.1. NCBI lineage: Eukaryota > Metazoa > Arthropoda > Insecta > Lepidoptera > Pyralidae > Pyralis > Pyralis farinalis. The sequence continues at coordinate 1,146,673 of OX382268.1, read as the reverse complement.
AGCGGCGTCTACAAGTATCACACAACGAATTTCGTACAAGTGGGTGTACCGATTACCAAGAGTAGTGAATAAGTTAAGGCGGTTATGTTTTACATACATATAACAAATTTACAAAACTTACCTTTTCTCTCAGTACATTTGCGCATGACCATAAAAAATATGTTTTAATATCATTATGCTTAACTAAATTTATGCTTTAAAACGTCATGCTTAGAGAAATTATTCTTAAAAAAAGCCGTCAAGTGTCAACGGGAAGTACCCTATTGGTTTTGATTCCCTTTCGAGATTCGAGTGTTAAAATATGCGCATAAACGAGACAAACAGCCGTATCTTTTGATGTCGTTAACTTAAAAGTTCGTTTTTTTCACTGCTCGAAGGGACTGCAGACCTGAGTATGAGATATTAATTTCATCTTGATGGCTGAACCAGTCCCTGAGAGAAAGGGTCTTGACAGACAGACGGACAACAAAGTGATCCTATAAGGGTTCCGTTTTGCCTATTGAGGTACGGAACCTTAAAAATTATGCATAAGCTGTTATGCGTAAATATGATTTGGATAAACAAAAATAAGCCATGTTATATAAAATTTTATACAAATGGATAGGGAACCATATATTTGTCTTGTACAGTAATCGAACTCCAAACCCTCGGTGTCATAGCATCCTCTGTGACCAATTTTCGACTGTACTCCACATTAGTCGGCATATTATATACTTTTTGTTAATAAAAAACCTTACTCAGTATCTTCCGTACAGAATTTGTAGGTACCCACATTTACACACATCAAAAGTGTCTAGGGATCAACATATATTTTTGCAATAACTTTTCTCCTGATTGATATTAATTAAAATTTTCTTTAAGGATTCATCAAATAAAGTGTTTTCGTTTGTCTACAGTAACGATAAACCAAGTCACCTTTGCATTAATAAAGAAATTTGCCATTTTCATAATAAAGGGATTTTTGACATTTGAACCACTAACATTAAAGTTCGAAAAAAAGACTGAAATAATAGTTTTCTTTAAAATTTTATTGGGTAACTTAAACAATTAATAATCTGTGTTTCTACCGCGAACACTAACAACACAAGAACATCGGTTTGGCATACTCAAAATGAGTTCATCCAAATCACGCTGTGGAATGGCCGCCCATGTTCGTTGCAACAACAAAAAAAGGTCTTCTTGCGACTGGATACCCTCCATATTCGGCAGAGCTCTTCTCTGTAGCATATCCCATGCATGCTCAATCGGGTTCAAGTCTGGCGACTGAGCAGGCCAGGGCATGACATTGATGTTAGCTGCGGCGAGAGTCTGTCTTACAACTCTTGCGGTGTGCGGTCGTGCATTATCATGCATTAACTGAAATAAGGGACCGATTTGCACTTGTAGAGGAACGATGACGTCTGATACAATCATCTCAGCATAAATTTGAGCGTTGAGGTTGCCTCTGATCCAAATCAACTCAGTTCTTCCGCCGATCCAAAACCCGCCCATACCATGATGGTTCCACCACTATAAGGATGGACTTCCTGGCAGGATTTTAATCGCTGTTGGCGTCCAGGGGTTCTCCAGTGTCGTATACGTCTTGTATCCGGTCTCATACCAAAACGAGACTCATCAGAAAAGCACACGAAACGCCATTGTTCTTCTGCCCAATTTCTGTGTTCAAGAGCCCATTGATATCGAATCCTACGATTGTGCATTGCTATAGGTGGTACCCTTAGCGGTCTTCGGGAATGAAGGTTCACTTCATGCAAGCGGTTTCTGACTGTTTGGTCGTTAATTAAGTTCCCTGAAGAGTGATGAAGCGTCACGGCTAACATCATGGCGGTTATTGTTGGAGCTCTTCGAGTTGTGATTTGAATATATCGGTCTTGTCTCCGTGTCCATGCATGGGATATGCTACAGAGAAGAGCTCTGCCGAATATGGAGGGTATCCAGTCGCAAGAAGACCTTTTTTTGTTGTTGCAACGAACATGGGCGGCCATTCCACAGCGTGATTTGGATGAACTCATTTTGAGTATGCCAAACCGATGTTCTTGTGTTGTTAGTGTTCGCGGTAGAAACACGGATTATTAATTGTTTAAGTTACCCAATAAAATTTTAAAGAAAACTGTTATTTCAGTCTTTTTTTCGAACTTTAATGTTAGTGGTTCAAATGTCAAAAATCCCTTTATTATGAAAATGGCAAATTTCTTTATTAATGCAAAGGTGACTTGGTTTATCGTTACTGTAGACAAACGAAAACACTTTATTTGATGAATCCTTAAAGAAAATTTTAATTAATATCAATCAGGAGAAAAGTTATTGCAAAAATATATGTTGATCCCTAGACACTTTTGATGTGTGTACTTCCAGTGCAGAGTACGGCACCGGGTTTCAGATTTTTAGAATTCTCGAAACGGTATGATCGCACCGTGCGTTATATCCGCAAATAGACGGCGCCGTAAAAGACGTCTTTCCGCGTCGCGTCTCCCGGCGCACGGCCGGGAAGCTGTGCAGCTGCTGAATAAAATATACCGCATGCAACTGTGCACCGCCGCACTGCACCGCTGCACTGCACCGCTGCGCACACTTCCACATATATTTCGTCATAAACGGTAAAGGATTGGGAGCATATCGTCACTGTGCATGTCATTGCAGTCGAACACGCAACCGCTGTTTGTTTAAGGATGGGTTAAATTTTTTTATACAACATCGGGGGGCAAACAAGCGTACGGATCATATGATTTTTTTTTATACAACGACGGATAGCAAACAAGCATATGGTCCGCCTGATGTACAGCGGTTACCGTAGCCTAAGCTACAAAAAGAATGTCGCTAGCGCGTTGCCACCTCCGCCGTAGAACACCTTAAGTTGTTATTTGACTGGCGTCTTCTGTGTGGTGGAAGTACTTCCCCAGTCGGGCTAATGTCGTGACCTACATCTTTTTCGCCAGAGCCTTGTCTGTTGATAAGTAGGGTGCACCACGTGCAGTCTTTTCGAATTCCTCCGTGCTCGGAGGGCACGTTAAGCCATCGATCCTGGTTGCTTTTGTTAAATATCAATAATTATATTAAACCATGAGAAATATAGTGCGCATCAAAATAGCACGGCTGGGGAAATATGTCCACTGCTCAGAAGACCACAGTCATCTGTAAGCGTCTGAGGAGTAGTGTTAGCAACGGGGGTGGCAACTGGCAAGCAACGCCTTGCATTGCAAGCGTTAGAGTACGGTAGTATTTATTTCAAGCAAGCCGTACGCTTGTTAGTCTTGTGACGTAGAATCAACAAAAAGGGCTCTCAAAATGTCCATCTTCATTGTTAAGTCAAAAATATATTTAGAAAAGAAAAAATCTCGGAATGTTCGAAATCCGATCGCCATCTCGGAGTCGAGAACGACATCCATCGTCTCCTCGGCGACACTTCAATATAAATTACGTCTCTATCAAAGCGGCAGTCGACTCAAACGCATCTTTTAAATCGTAGCTTATACAGCTCGCAAATATAAATATAATATAAATAATATACTTATATCTACAACTTCACGGTAAATCCGTTGCGAGGTAGATAGAGAGAACCGAACACCACATTCGAGTAATGTGGTGTTCGGTTCTCTTACAAACCTCACTCGCTTCTTTAGCATTCATGTATTCCCATGCACGTAAGCCGATTTCCAAGGCTCCTGATATTACCTTCTTTTTTTTTATACTACGTCAGGAGGCATACAAGCATACGACCCACCTGATGTAAAGCGGGCACCGTAGCCTATTAACGCTTGCGTTAATATATCGCAAGCGATAATAGGCTACGGTACCCGCTTTACATCAGGCCGTATGCTTGTATACCTCCCGATGTAGTATAAATATATATAGATATATAGAACATGCAGAAATCCTTGTGCATTTTAATAACATGGCCTGACTGTCACATTATTGTTTGCCACATACAAAGGTAAATGTCGCGTTCATACAAAACCCTCAAACGATCGATTAATTATACAAATGTTATATACTGTACAAATAAAACATATTGTACATACTCCCGTCTGTCTCAGTTTTGGGTTCATAAAAAACCAGCTGATACGAGGATATTCAATAACTCTCCAGCCAGCCAGTCTCGAACGGTATTATTATTGCAAGGGATGCAAGACTTTTATTGAAATTGAGGCCCTCCAACCCTCACTCGAAACTGAAACTTAAAACATTGCATTATGACTCACTATCTCAGTTTAACATATATTAAATAGCAAGAATTTAGAAATTGAACTTTACGCTAACAGTGTTAAAGTGTAATTTAAAATAGCTATTAAAATGCGGGGGTTATTGGGTAGCGAAGTGATTTGAAATTAGATAGATAAGCTTAGCATTACGACACGTGGCTAAGTCTGAACAGTCAGTGTCGTGGGGTCGTCGACTGGTGTTCAGAATGTGGCTAAAGGTGTATTTTCACCGGCATTTTTTTTTATACAACTTCGGGTGGCATTTAAGCATACGGCCCACCTAATGTAAAGTAGTTACCGTAGCTTATTAACGCTTGTAATATATTAAGATGCGCCCTACCTCTCTTAAAACATCCAGACCAAGACAAATAAACATGTTCATGCACACAAATATTTGTCTTGTGTGGGAATCGAACCCACGAGCGGCGGTGTCAAAGTCGCGTCATTCACGACTGAGCCACCGAGCTCGTCAAGCATAGCATAGCATAGAAATATCACGCCTATACGTGACATTCCTATGTAACATAATAGGTACATGTTACAATCCAATGCGCGTTCCAATCCGTTCGCCACTGCCAACGATATGGCATGTCACATGTGACGATATTACTGTCACGAGTATCGGTGACAAGTGACGGCTGGCAACAGACGCGGCGTGTTATGTATCCACGGTATTTATCATTGATGTTTTGATGGAACGCTGGAACAGTGATTGGACTTGACGCGTATTGAAATCTCTCGCGTACTGCGAGAGAGAAAATCTATTCTATATTTACGCAAGTAGTTTAGAATGTATAAAAAATATTTACCAATGTGCTACATAGTTTATTATGAATCCGTGCATATAAAGAATCGCTGTAAAACTGGAATTAGTGTTGATCCTTTTTTTTATACTACGTCGGGAGGCATACAAGCATACGGCCCACCTGATGTAAAGCGCATACCGTAGCCAATTAACACTTGTAATATATTAAGTATCACTCGCGTGATGCCTCCTCTGCTGCTTACACAGCAACTTCTTGGGAGCTTACCGGTGACCTCATTCACACGCAGGAACACAACAACCATCTAGGGAGTTGTTATTTTGCTGCGGTTTTCCGTGAGGTGGAGGTACTTTCAGACGGGCTACTTTGATGCGCCCTACCTCTCTTAAAACACCCAGACCAAGACAAAGAGACATGTTCATGCACACAAATGTTTGCCTTGTGTGGGAATCGAACCCACGAGCGTTGGTGTCAAAGTCGCGTCAAAACTGAGCTACCGAGATCGTCAAAAATCCTTGCCTGTGCCTGTCCTTTGGTGACCAGGAGCAGTAGAAGTCTTTCTCTTCCTGGGATTATCCTATTTCCAATCCATTAGGGTTGGCGGGGTTCGCTACCTAAGACTAAGGATTTAGGAAACGTACTGATTTTCATATGGAGCGACAGACCACAACCCAGAGGGTAAACCAGACCTTTCTTAGGTAAGGTCCGTCTTTCGGAATGTTATTTCTTGGACGTGCGGGTTTCCTGACGATGTCTTCGTTCGCGACCGCAGAAGTGGTAATTAAAGTGTGAAGTGTTGGAAGGGGTAGCCCTGGGCGGACGTTTCGAGACCAAATCAGGGACGTCTTGAAAAAAGGCCAGGTCAAGAGTACCCTAAACCGAAGAGCATGTTTGAAGGGAATAATGAAAGTGGACGAAGCGAAACAAGTATGTAAAGATCGTAGCAAGTGGAAAGAAGTGGTCTCTGCCTACCCCTACGGGATAGAGGCGTGATTATATGTAGGTAAATTTATACAAATCTTTACTAATATTATGCAGATGTGGACGAGTGAGTGCTGGGAATAGTGTGAATGGAGCGTTGGGAAAACTTCTTGGCAGTAAAAACCTGAGCCAGAAGGCACAACTCGCTATACACAATGCAGTGTTGGTCCCAACGCTAACTTATGGAAGCGAGAGCTGGGTATGGCAGAAAGAGCATGAAAGTAGAATAAACGCGGTTGAAATGCGAGCGCTGCGCAAAATTTGTGGCGTAAGGCTTGTAGACCGTATTCGCAATGATGATGTTAGAAATAGAGTTGGTCTGAAAGAGAGCGTCGGTGTTAAAATAAGAAGAGGCATGCTCCGATGGTTCGGGCATGTAGAAAGAATGCAAGATGAAAGAATGACGAAGCAGATATACAATGCAAAAGTGGAAGGATATAGGAGCCGGGGAAGGCCAAGACTTACCTACCATGACCAAATTGGTCATGTTCTATCAGAAGGTGATGTCAGGAGCCCTAGAAACCGGCGAGCGTGCATGAGAAGAGCAATGAATGTTAAAGAAGCGAGTGAGATATGTAAGGATCGAGTCACGTGGCGCTCGGTTCTCTCTGCCTACCCCGCAAGGGATTTGGCGTGAAGTTATAGATAGATACTAATATTATGAATGTGAATGTGTGTTTGTTTGTCCTTCTTTGAAGTCAAAACGGGGTAACGGACGGATCTGATTCTTTGTATGGAGACAGTGAGAGGATCCGAGAAGAGATTGGTGGTGAAGGAAAACATCGTTGGGAAACCCGCACGTCACAGAAACTATATTTCTTCAACCTTACCTAAGAACCTCTCTGGGGTGCGAAGGTCTGACGGCAGTCACTCCATGTAAAAATTTGTATCTTTGCCAAATCCTTATCCGCTAGGAGGTAGCGGATCCCGCCAATCCTCAAGGATTAGGAAAAGGATTAGGAGAAGAAGAAATGCAAGGATCCGAGAGTGACATAGGCTACTGTCTATTACGGTAAAATAGCTCACTCCCACGAAAATACACGTTTTGTTTCCCTCTGACCACACGGAGGACGAAACAGCTAGTATGTAACTAAATACACGAAGTACGAGGTACAAACCTATAGGGCACTTCCCGTTGACCTAGAATCATGAAATCTGGTAAGAAGCAATGTCATGCAGCACAAGTAAAGAAAAAAATTCCGAATACCTTAAATTTGTAGTCACATCATGAAAAAAAACTTGTTTGCGACAATAATTTGCGAATATGTTTTTTTACGGAACCCTCGGAGCACGAGTCGGACTCGCACTTGACGGCTTTTTCTTTTTCATTTCCACGCTTAAGTTCTAAGTCGCTATAAAATAGTCACTAATTATGTGCGCAATTAGCAGTGGGTCCGTCTTTATCAACGAGGCTAAAACCCAAAATGCCTTAAAAGCAAATTCCATTTATTACTTTTTATGTTTCTCTCCGTAAACCTTTTAATAAGGTAATTTGGGCAAACAAATAACCAGCTTTATTAACCATCTCGATTGATTGACACCGCCGTAAAGGTAAATATAGCCACAGGCTGTAAAGTTGTTTTTATTTACCTATAACCTGACCTTATATAACTCCTTAGTGCTACCAATGGTTTGTTTCAATAATCAAATATTTGCTTTACGCATGAATAGAATGGAATAGTTATTTATTCCTTAGAATATGGTGATGACATAGAGTCATGATGAAACAGGTGGGTACAGAGCACACACATTCTGCCATCATTGGTGTAAAAATTTTAAAATGTAGTCAAAGTCAAAATCTTTTTATTCCGTAAAAATGGCTACATTTGTTTGGAATCGTCACAATTTTTTTTTCCTACCGTGCAGTTCATGACTAGGTGAGCACTGATAAAAATACTGCCAAAAAACTCAGGCATCCCTCTTTCGGTATCCAAACAAATTTACATAATTAATTATTTACATTATAATTGGATCGACTCAATCCCAGGCATTTTTATCATTAATATAGTCAGATACTTTATAATATGCCCTGCTACACAATTTGGCTTTAATAGTAGTTTTAAATTTGTTTATTGACAATTCTCTTATATTGCTGGGAAGTTTGTTATAGAACCGTATAATAAATAATATATACTAAAAATAAGAATGGACCTAGAATTGACCCCTGTGGGACTCCCATAACTACAGGAGACCCCGAAGATCGTTTACCATTAACATCGACCTTCTGTATCCTATTGCCCAGATAAGAAGACAGAAGTTCGAGAGCCTTGTTCCTGATACCGTAGTGGTGTAATTTTCTGACAAGAGTGTCATGGTGCACGCAGTCAAACGCTTTAGACAGATCACAGAAAATTCCCAAGGCATCTTGCGAAACTTCCCATGACGCGAATATACTTTTAAGCAAATGAATCCCTGCGTCTATAGTTGAACAACCTCTCGTAAATCCGAACTGTCTCCTATGAAGCAAATTATGTGTATTGAAATGTCTGAGCAACTGGTTAAGCATTAGTTTTTCAAAAATTTTACTGAGAATGGGCAGTATGGAAACAGGTCGAAAATTCGAAGGGTCCGAACTATCACCAGATTTAAATAATGGAATGATTTTACTATGTTTCATCAAGTCAGCAAATACACCAGATGCCACACAACAATTGAAAATTGTAGCTAAATGTGGAGCGATTGAAATAATAATAGAAGATATGGTTTTGACAGATAGACCCCACAGTGTAAGCGCTAAGATCAGTTAACAAGATTTCTTTCGGCATTTCTTCTTCGCCAATGGTCATTTCAGAAATGCTAGTAGATTAAAAAAAAAATCGGCCAAGTGCGAGTCGGACTCGCGCACGAAGGGTTCCGTACCATTCCGTACCATCTATAAAAACGGCAAAAAATCACGTTTGTTGTATGGGAGCCCCCTTAAATATTTGTTTTATTTTGATTTAATTATTTATTCTTAAAGTGAATATACTGTTACTGTACCTACGTACACAACTGTTAAGTGTACCTTGGGTTCCGTTTTACCCTTTGGGTACGGAACCCTAAAAAGGAAAAAAGAGAATTAAATAAGATACAATAAGATTATATTTCAAATAAAACCAGCCAAGTGTGAGTCGGACTCGCGCACTAAGGGTTCCGCACCATTATCTATAAAAACGGAAAAAAATCACGTTTGTTGTATGGGAGCCCCCTTAAATAATTATTTATTCTGTTTTTTAGTATTTGTTGTTATAGCGGCAACAGAAATACATCATCTGTGAAAAGTTCAACTGTCTAACTATCACGGTTCATGTGATACAGCCTGGTGACAGACGGACGGACGGACAGCGGAGTCTTAGTAAACGGACCAAAGGCTAAAACGGACCCTAAAAATGTAAGACGTAAGTGCCCGCGAGGGCCCAATGACAAATAAAGAATTTTTATCTTTTCTTTATCTTTATAACAAATATTGAATTTCTGTAATAGGGAATATGCATGAAATTTTTTTAGAACGTATTTTAAAAGAGGAGATATAGACAGGAAGATATTTAAAAGTATTTTTTTCTACGATAATTAGTTTGCGAGATAATACTGTTTGAAAGTGGCATTTCATCACGTGACTTGAAAACGTTTCATACTAAAAGGCCGCGGAAGATGACGTCGCAAGCCGTGCGGCTATGAAGAAATGTACGGATTTCATCTAAATATTAGCTGTATTTCCTCAATTCAAGTATTCACATTGATGGTGTCGTAGTAAAACATGTTCAAAATATGACAATAATTCAAATTATGAGGTTTTTTTTATTACAGTAATTGTTTGATTTTTAGGGTTCCGTACCCAAAGGGTAAAACGGAACCCTATTACTGAGGCTCCGCTGTCCTTCCGTCCGTCCGTCCATCCATCCGTCCGTCCGTCCGTCTGTCACCAGGCTGTATCTCATGAAACGTGATAGTTAGATAGTTGAAATTTTCACAGATGATGTATTTCTGTTGCCGCTATAACAACAAATACTAAATAATAGAATATAGTAAATATTTAAGGGGGCTCCCATACAACAAACGTGATTTTTTTGCTAGTTTTTGCTCGATATTGATAACGGCAACAGGTAGACGCTTGAAATATTCACAGAATATTTAGTTATATATTCTCTTTAAGAATAAATAATTAAATTAAAATAAAACAAATATTTAAGGGGGGCTCCCATACAACAAACGTGATTTTTTTGCCGTTTTTATAGATAATGGTACGGAACCCTTCGTGCGCGAGTCCGACTCGCACTTGGCCGATTTTTTTACGATTTTTAACACCTAAACTAAACTACAAAAAAATGATTTTTGTTTTACTTTTTATGTGATAATCGTATGATTTAAAGCGAAAAATAAATTTCATCCATATTTCCTATTGAAATGAATCACTTATAGCAGGGCTACCCAGACCAGATACGATCGCGGGCTAATACAAATCACTGTATATATTGGAGGGCCGCAAAAACAAATACCTAGCGTTAATTTATTTATTTGGAGAAAATTAAAAAACGGCGATAGTGTTAAATTTAGTTTCATTAATTCTTCATTGCGTAGTGGGTGTGTAAGTGAATTATCAGTCAGTGAAGACCTAGGTATATTTAAATTTTCGCGAGCCTCATCAATATTAGGCGCGGGCCACATGCGGCCCGCGGGCTGTGCTTTGGGCAGCCCTGACTTATAGTATTGAACATCACCACATGGTTACTTGTCACTTATATTATCCTACAATATTTCGCCGCTGCAGACGAGCTCGGCGGCTCAGTCGCGAATGACGCGACTTTGATACCAACGCTCGTGGGTTCGATTCCCACACAAGGCAAACGTTTGTGTGCATGAACATGTCTGTTTGTCTTGGTCTGGATGTTTTATATACGTACGGTACGGTACGGTAGGGCGCATCAAAGCAGCCCGTCTGGGGAAGTACGTCCACCTCACAGAAAACCGCAGCCAAATAGCAACTCCCTAGAGGGTTGTTGTGTTCCTGCGTGTGAGTGAGGTTACCGGTAAGCTGTTAAGGAGTTGCTGTGTAAGCGCAAGTGATGCTTAATATATTACAAGCGTTAATCGGCTACGGTAGCCGCTTTACTACTAGGTGGGTCGTATGCTTGTATACCTCCCGACACGTAGTATAAAAAAATGTAATAATGTGTTGTAATTTTGATGAGCTCGTTGGCCCAGTAGTTAGAAACGTTCGATATCAATACTAATGTTGTTACCACCACGGTTGTTATGACGCCTTATCCCAAGCTTCGTAATACGCAGGCGCGCTCACACACGTACTAATAGACGTATAACGCTCGGACCCTGCAATAAGCACTGAATAATGTCTTCTATCTCATTCTCTCGCACGTTAAATCCTATAGATGTGTATGGTTGTCTCTTTTTACCATTTACTGTCGCTTTTTAATTTTATCGAGTTTCAAATCACAACATGCTAAAGAAGTTTTCACTTCAAATATAGACTAGCCGGACATATAATTTCTTGTTATATATACAGGATAACTTATGGAAGCTAGAGTTGGGTATGGCAGAGAGAGAGAGCATGAAAGTAGGATAAACGCGGTTGAAAGGCGAGAGTTGCCAAAATTTGTGGCGTAAGGCTTGTAGACCGTATTCGCAATGATGATGTTAGAAACAGACTTGGTCTGAAAGAGACCGTCGGTGTAAAAATAAGTCGAGGCATGCTCCATTGGTTCGGACATGTAGAAAAAATGCAGGATGAAAGAATGACGAAGCAGATATACAATGCAACAGTGGAAAGATGTAGGAGCCGAAGAAGGCCAAGACTTACCTACCATGACCAAATTGGTCGTGTTCTATCAGAAGGTGATGTCAGGAGCCCTAGAAACCGGCGAGCGTGCATGAGAAGAGCAATGAATGTTAAAGAAGCGAGTGAGATATGTAAGGATCGAGTCACGTGGCGCTCGGTTCTCTCTGCCTACCCCACAAGGGATTTGGCGTGAAGTTATAATTAGATATATACAGGATACAAATGGAAGTTTCTTATGAATCTAAATTAATGAGTAAATGAGATATACTCGTAGGTATGTACATACAAAAAACATGGACACATAAAATGTTGCCAAAAATTAGGTTAACGAAATGCACGAAACAAAGCACGGCTATAAAATTGTACAATTTACTGCCGCCGGAATTAATTTAAATCAAGTACCGTATATTAACAATGCATTAAGGCTTTCTTTAATCAACCCATTGTGGTATATAGTCGAATAAATAGTACAAACAACAAAACAACCTGTTTAGTATAAATAAAGGGAGTACTTAAAAACTAATCTTACTAATTCTAAGGCCCTATGTATGACAGTATACGCACACCACATAATAAAAATATTTAAATTAAATAAATAAATAATTTTCTCACACTTTCATTCTCTTCTATTCAAAAACACTTCTGTTTTCAAAAGTATTCGCTCAAGTTTCCTGTCAAAAAACGCTTGTTTTAAAACGGGTGCGTCCCGGCCGGGGGCGTAGCGGAATAACAAAATTTTCACTGTGGGGGCATCCCGGCCGGGGGCGTCGCGGAATGGGTGCGTAACGGCCGGACCCTACACGTGTACAAGAAAAAGAGAATTTAAGATACTATTAACCTAAATGATTATTAGGATTACCTTTTTAAAATAAAGACGTATTCTACATACCTATTTCTACCGTCAAGCACCTATATTTATACAGCTGTGTTCCGGTTTGAAGGGTGAGATATGACAGAGAAATTACTGGGTATTGTGACGAAACAGCCTTAGGTCACAAGATTGGCAGCGCGCGAGTGACATCCCCGTGGTGTTGCGAGCGTCAATAGGCTGCGGTGACCGCGTATCATGTAATGCAGGCCCCATGCTTGTTTGTCAATCTAGTTGTATACAAAAAAAAACCTACCGTATACATGGGGCACACTAAAAGTTTTGCACTTCTAGCTAATCGGAACTCTTTGAATTTCGAATGGTATATTTTTTGAAACGTTGCAACCTTAAGTAGGTTGCAACGTTTCAAAAAATATAAAATTCAGTAATAAAAAAAAACAATTGGCGGGAAATCATTTGTCAATTGTTTTGTATCACACATCAGTTCTACGTACGCAACGAAAATGGAATTGAGTCGAAAAGATTTTAGAGCGATGATTTTTTATGATTTTAAAAGTTCTCTCTCTCCGCAAGACTGTGCTGCTCGTCTTCAAAATGCTTTTGGGAGAGAAGCACCTTCTTTGAGCACCGTGAGGCGATGGTTTGCTGAATTTTAGAGAGGTCGAGTTTCTTTACATGACGAATTTCGTGAAGGGCGGCCTTCAACTGCCGTCAACGTAAATAATGTGGCTACTGTTAAGCGGCTAATTGAAGAAAACCCGCGGATTACCTATGAGACAATTCGAGAACTATTGGGGATTGGTATGGGCCAAATTCAGAAAAATTTACACGAAGAATAGAAAGTTCGGAAACTTTGTTGTCGTTGGATCCCTCATGAACTGACAGCGGAGCAGAAGCGGGCTCGCGTGGAATGGTGCTCACAGATGCTACTGAAGTACGACCACGGACATTCTAATGCTGTTTATGACATTGTCACAGGAGACGAAACGTGGATTTATTGTTTTGAACCCGAAAAAAAACAGCAATCTTGTGAATGGGTGTTTGAAAATGAGAACAGGCCAACAAAAGTGAGGCAGGCGAGAAACGTTGGTAAAAAAATGATCGCGTTTTTTTTCTCAGCTACGGGTCCCATCTGCATAATTCCACTTGAAGATCAAAAAAGTGTTAATGCCGAGTGGTATTCTACCATTTGTTTACCCAGGGTGTTAGAAAAAGTTCGCGAAAGACGACCAAAAAGCCGCGTTCTCCTACATCATGACAACGCTTCTTCACACACGGCCAACAAAACAAAGTCATTTTTAACTTCCGAAAAAGTACAGCTCGTTACCCATCCTGCGCATAGCCCCGACCTAGCACCCTGATTTCTGTATTTTCCCCAAAATCAAAGATTTGATGAGAGGTTTCACTTTTACCAACTCCGAAGAGGCAGTGATAGCGTTCAATCAGCACGTAGAAAACATGCCTTCAGATCTGTGGTTCTCCTGTTTTAAAAAAGGGTTCTGTAACGGAGAAATGAGAACTTGAGAGAATGAGTAGAATAAATATAATAAAATCGAACTAAATTTACAGACAAAACACAAAATACAACAATAAAATATAAAGTCAACTTGACAACCGAAAAAGAACAAAACAATAAATTCTTTTATATAAAAAAGTATAAGCTTTTTCTAAGGAGTTCACAACATCTTCGATCGCATGAAAAAATGTTTAAAATGTAAAGGAGAGTATTTTGAAAAGCAATAAACATAATATTTTGGTTATAACATGTTGTTTTTTTAAGTTACGCAAAACTTATAGTGCGACCTACGTATACGTCTATAGACCGTTTTTTTACACGTCGGGAGGCATACAAGCATACGGCCCACCACGGTAAAGCGCTCATTGTAGCCTATGAACGCTTACAACACATTAAGTATTACTTCGCGCGATGCCACTGCTGCTAAAACAGCAACTCCTTAGGAGCTTACTGGTGACCCCACTCACACGCAGGAACACAACAAACCTCTACGGAATTGTTATTTGGCTGCAGTTTTCTGTTAGAGGTACTTCCAGATGGGCTTTGATGCGCCCTACCTCTCTTTATCTCCATTTAAAGTGTTATAGTAACTGGCGCGTACAACGATCAAAACATCGTCTCATGATCACTCTCAAAGTAAATTCCTCATATAAAACAAAAACTTGCATCATAGTACAATACCCCAGCTAGACCAGCTATGTTTCGGGAGCCATATAATAATTCGCCGGTGGCCCAACTGGGATTTGTACGCCATGACATGGTGTGCGGCAGTGATGCGAAAAATTGCCGGGAAATACTATTTCACGGTATTTTGCTGCGGAATACCCTGGGTTTATACTTCCTGTCGTAGTCTTCCATAAAATAAAAAGAAAGGAATGCCAAAAGAAACTTGCCAATATTGTTTTTTTTTTCATCGTCAATATATATTACATAAATATATGTATATAGTGATATCAATTAAACATATACTTAATACATGTGCTGAATCATTTCCAAATATCTCTGTCAGTTAGATATTCATCGATTCTGTATTAATTCTTCTTACGCAGAGTATTTTTGATGTACCTTTTGAGCATATTGTCAGGGAAGGGCAGAACTGTTTCAGGTAATTTATTATAGAATCGAATATAATTGACAACAAAAGATCTACTAGTCTTAGCAAGCCAATGTACCGGCATATGCAATCTATTCCTGCTTCTAAGATGTTCACTATATTTTGAAAATGACTATATTTTTACGAGCATACATTATGTTCTCATAAATGTACTGAGAGGTAACCGTGAGGATATTTATTTCTTTGAATAGTTTTCTAAGTGATTCCCTGGCGCCCATGTTATAAATAGAGCGGATGGCTCTCTTTTGTAATATAAGGAATTGGCACAGAGTATATTAGACCATCTTCTTGATTCTTCGGTTAACTACGTCTCTTAGAGATTGAACATAAAAAATAGTAATACATGTTATTTGACGTTGTCGGTTCCAGAAAGACACTATTTCAAAAAATAAAACAAAAAGGCTTTACCCTTGACATTAGGTGGAAATAACAATTACTATAAGCCAATAGATGGCGCTGTATCAGAAATAAACCACGCTGTGGTAACCGACCACAGGCGACAACCAAATAGTCAGTGTAAAAAAAAAAATGCACTCCGGAAGTGCCGGCAGAAGTGAAAACTTGAACATTAACGTTGTGCATTTTTGAATATTTTGGAATGGTTAGGGAATAATTTCGCACGAATTACTTTATTTATCAGTATAAAAGTACTATCATGTATGTGGTAAAATACAATATTCATTTATTGCGCTATCGTACACAAACATGACAATTTATAGTACATTAAAAATTTAACACTTCAGAACTATTACAATTATTTTACATTAAAAAGTTTGTCTCTCAGAAATATCAACTTTCATCCATATTTTCAACGACTCTTTCACCATCATCATTACCAGCATCATCATCGCCAATCTCTAAAACTCAAACACACACGCACACTCGCGCAAGCGCCCTGCGCCGCTTAAACCAAACAGCGATGTTGATAAACTACGTTGAACGAAACGCGTAAGCGCTAAATATTTCATGGCGCTTACAACGTTTTGGTCGCGAGAAAATAATGCCCTATGAACGATCTAGCGCTTCATGTTTTAATTGTTTAATTAGAGGTAACTAATGTTTTAGCACTGCAGCGAACTTAAGTTCTAATTCTCACCAAAATCTTATGGTCAGATTCACGTGTCCTGACGCAAGTTTAACATTTTTTACTCAATCCAAAAAGTGCACAACGCCGCTAAAGAATTTGTCACTTCAAAAATGCCGCAGACTGGCCGCCATTGTTATATTCTTTCTACATTTCCGAACTCTTAAAACCGATATTCTCTTTCAGACCAACTTTCTTCCTTACGTCATCATAAAGTTTTATAAGACTCTAATTATAGTTTTGTTATTTATGGATGATTTTTTGTTTCATTGTTCCAGATCCAGCCACTGATGATGAAAGAGTCAGAGCCTCGAAATTTTACACGTAAGTATTAACGCTTGCGATATATTAAGTATCACTCCCGCGATGCCTCCTCTACTGCTTACACAGCAACTCCTTGAGAGCTTACATGTGACCTCACTCATACACAGGAACGCAACTACCCTCTAGGGAGTTGTTATTTGGCTGCGGTTTTCTGTGAGGTGGAGGTACTACCCCAAATGTGCTGCTTTGATGCGCCCTACCTTTCTTGAAACATCCAGACCAAGACAAACAGCCATGTTCCTGCACACAAATAATTGCTTTGTGTGGGAATCGAACCCACGAGCGTTGGTGTCAAAGTCGCGTCATTCACGACTGAGACACCGAGCTCGTCATAACTAATAAATATTGGTATTACATATTCTTTTCTCTGACGAGGACCTCGATACCGTCGTTGCGTCATGTCACTGTAATGGAATACGCAGGTTAAGCATCGTCGACCGCAGCCTATCTATAGATGGGTTTTTTTATATGACGCTTCTCCGTGCTTAAGGGGATACATTTAAGTCGTCGCACTACAGCCAAATAACAACTTCCTGGAGTATTGTGATGTTTCAGGTTACCAATAAATTCCCGAGGAGTTGCTGTAATAGTATGGGGTATCAAGGCGTGAATAATACTACTTGGATTGCAAGCGTTTTTCTTGTATCTTACATCAGGCCAGTAACATACAAGCTATGCTTACTGAATTTGTTCATATTTCTCAAGTAATTTGGCTGTGGTCTTCTTTCTCACAGGTTTAGTTAATTTGCAGGGTGCATCACCTCGTTTTTGTTTAATAAACCGGTATGCCGTAACTAATATAATAGATCAGGGACAGCCTGGCTCGGTTCTCGCTGCCTACCCCGCAAGAATTTGGTCTGAAGTTATAGATAGATTGACAGACAGATTGCCTGATGGATATAGAATTATGGTTCGAAATCGCGCTCCAAGATTCGAACCATGTACCACTAAATTCGTGTTTTAGAATTTATGAACATATTTGTAACGAGCTGTGCCCGCGACTTCGTCCGCCCGGGATTTAACAAAAATGTTATTGATTATAAGTACCTAAATAAGCAGAGTAAAATAACGAACAGCAAAATAATAATATATATGTAGGTATTATGTACTTCGTCCGCGCGGAATAGTTATTTTTTTTGTTATTTATTTATATTAATAAAAATTTCTAAAATTAAAGTAGCCTAAGTTACTCCTTATTACATCAGCTATCTGCCAGTGAAAGTCCCGTCAAAATCGGTCCAGCCGTTTCAGAGATTATCCGAACAAACAGACAGACAGACAAAAATTGTACAAATAATCATTTTGGTATATGTACCATGTATACATTCATATGCATTTAGTAAAAAGCGGTTATTTTAATATTACAAGCAGACACTCCAATTTTATTTATCTGTATGTATAAATTGTCACGGTGATAAAGACGCACGTTCAAGAAATTATATTTCGAAAAGCGTGTGTGTAACCTTACATAAGAATGGTCTGATTTTCGTTCCGGGTGACGGAGGTCAAAATTCGAATCTTCGCCGAATCCTTCGGCTTAGGTAGCGGACCCCGCCAAACCTATGGGATTAGCAAACGGGATAAAGCTAGGAAGAAAACAATGTAACTAATATATTGTAACCTAGCCAACACATTGTGCGAATATTAATCAACATGAAAAACAAACCCGACACCCTCTATACGGCATTAATTATCCTTTTTGTTTGCCTCTAACAAATAGTAAGGTAGTTAGGAAAGTTCTGGGAATAACCTAATACTGGTATACAAGTTGATATATATTTATTTATGTCTTCACGCCATACAGCGTCATTAGACTCGCTCCTTAATAACCGGCAGCATTTTTTGACGAGCTCGGTGGCACAATGGCTACTAACGCTACTTTGACTCGAACGCTCGTGGGTTCGATTCCCCCACAGGACAGACATTTGTGTATATGAACATGTCTGTTTCTCTTGGTATGCATCGGAGCAGCCCGTCTGGTCAGAAGGACGTTAACCTCACAGAAAACCACAGCCAAATAACAACTCCCTGCAGGGTTGTTGTGTTCTTGCCGAGTAATTGTGGTCACCAGTCGGCTGCCAAGATTGGAGTTTTTTATGTTAGTAGCTGAGATTACATCACGCGAGAGATATTTAATTTATTGCAAACGTTCATAGACAGTCACTACACTAACAGGCAGGCCGTATGCCTCCCGACGTATGCTGTATAAAAAATATAAGTCTTTTTCCGCATTTAAATATTTTATCGTTTTCTATGAGTCTCAAATCATGAAATATCGCTTAAGTGCAAGGATCAGTAAACCGAAGGCACACCCCACTGGCTTCTATCACTTTCATTCTTCTCACACAAGCCCTCTGGTTTCTAAGGAGACTTGACACCACCGTCTGATTAAATAGGACCAATTTGGTCGTAATAGATGAGTCTTTTTTTAAGAGAGGTATGGCGCATCAAAGCAGCTCGTATAGGAAAGCATCACTCCCTCACAGAAAACTGCAGCCAAATAACAAACTCCGTGGAGTGTTGTTGTGTTCCTGCATGTGAGTGAGGTCACCATGTCTGTTTGTCTTGGTCCCGTATGGAGAATACCTCCACCTCAAAGAAAACCGTAGCCAGATAACAACTCCATAGAGGTTTTCGCGATTGTTACACATTGAATTAAACAATTTTTAACGGAAGTATCGCGTTTTATTCATTTTGTTGAACCTGACGTGATTCTTAATGTATTACCAGCGTAACCACTACATCAGGTGGACCGTATGTTTGTATGCCTCTCGACGTAGGGAGCCAAAACATTTTTTTTGTCCACTCCCTATTCTGTTTATGCTCTGTTACTATTATGTTTATGGTCCATCTTCATCTAAGTAAATATATGAAACATCAGGAGCCGTGTGAGTTGTCTGGTGTAAAGTGGTCACAGCAACAATACAGGCAGTGTCACTCATGCGTTGCCTCTCCTGCTGCTAACACGGCAACTCCATAGGAGCTTACTGGAGACCTCACACTCTAGCAGGAACACAACAACCCTCTATGGAGTTGTTATCTGGCTACGGTTTTCTGTGAGGTGGAGGTATTCCCCAGACGGGACCAAGACAAACAGACATGTTCATGCACACAAATGTTCGTCCTGTGTGGGAATAGAACCGACGAGCGTAGGTGTCAAAGTTGCATCATTCAAGACTGCGCCACCGAGCTCGTCTTATTAGAAGAAAATATAAATAGTATCCTAATGAGAAAATCAGAACCATTGTTAAGATTACGATTAATGATGGAGTGTTGGAGTAAGTGAATGAGATTGTATATCTTGGAAGCGTTTTCAGAAGAACTGGAAGGTGCATCACTGATGTGGAAAGGCGAGTGAGTGCTGGGAATAGTGTGAATGGAGCGTTGGGAAAAGTTCTCGGCAGTAGAAGCTTGAGCCAGAAAGCACAGCTCGCTGTACATAATGCAGTGCTGGTCTCAAGGTTAATTTATGGAAGGAAGACCTGGGTGTGGCGCAATGCTTGTAGACCGCATCCGCAATGATGATGTCAGAGATAGAGTTGGTCACAAAGAGAGTGTCTATCTTAAAATAAGAAGAGGCATGCTCCGTTGGTTTGCACATGTAGAAATAATGCTGGAAGAAATAATTACTAACATATATACAAAATTAGAAGGATGTAGGAGCCGAGGAAGGCCGTTACTTACCTACCGTGACCTTAACTGATCGTGTTCACAGAAGGTGATATTAGGAGCCCTCGAAATCTGTGAGCGAGCATGACAACAGCTATGAACGTTAAAGATGCGAGTAAGGTATATAAGGAATGAGTCATGTAGATATTAGAAGAAATATGAAAATGTATGTTTCCTCAACCTTTCAATAATGATTTTGATAAAATTTCGACGGTCGGTACGAACATTTGTTTCATGAAAATATCGTCAGGAAGAAATTGGCCATTCTCAGCTTGCGCTGCTGAATCGGCAGACACAAACGGGAAATATTTCAAGACCAATATATTTCAAGAAAATGCATGACATCAAATGCGCTTACTTCATTGATCGTCGTTTCCCGTCGTGAAATCTTTGCAGAAACAAGATTTTGTCTACAGTTTTGTGCCAAAGCAATACTTTTGACGAGCTCGATGGCGCAGTGGCGAAACGCGCTGTTACACTACTTAGACACCAATGCTCGTGGGTTCGGTTCCCGTATAGGACAAATATTTGTGTGCATGAACATGTCTGGGTGCTTTTAAGAGAGGTAGGGCGCATCAAAGCAGCCTGTCTGGGGAAGTACCTCCACCTCACAGAAAACCGAAAAATAACAACTCACTAGAGGTTTGCTGTGTTGTGGTGTGCGTGAGGTCACCAGTATGCTCCTAAAGAGTTGCTGTGTTACCAGCAAGTGTGACATCGCGCGAGTGATACTTAATGTATTGCAAGCGTTTATAGTAACCGCTTTTCATCATGCAAGCATACGGTCCACCTGATGTAAAGCAGTTACCGTAGCCTATTAACGCGTGTAATATATTGAATATCACTCGCGCGATGCCTCCTCTGCTGCTTACACAGCAACTCCTTAGGAGCTTACTGGTGACCTCACTCACACACAGGAACACAACAAGCCTCTAGGGAGTTGTTATCTGGATGCGGTTTTCTGTGAGAGGTGGAGGTACTTCCCCAGACCGGCTACTTTGATGCGCCCTACCTCTCCTAAAACCTCCAGACCAAGACAAACAGACATGTTCATGCACACAAATGTTAGCCTTGTGTGGGAATCGAACCCACGAGCGTTGGTGTCAAAATCGCGTCATTCACGACTGAGCCACCAAGCTCGCCGAATTCATCAATCGCCAAGTTTAGTCACTAAAATGTATAAATTCAACTTCATATTGAGGATGTCTTAATTTTTGTGTTTATCTACCTAGCATCCTTGTACCTTCTCTCGAGCACTGACGACTTCGGGGCGTAGAGACAAAATATTAAACCTGTAAGTGCGCCGCGAACTGAAAAGGTTTGGGAACCACTGCTTTAAGCAATAAGAGGCAGGCTCCAGTCCGGCTGGTAAGTCATTCCACCTCGCTGAAAACCGTAAATGAAGAACAACTGTCTGGATGGTAGTAGAGTTGCTACGAGTGAGTGAAGATGCGAGATAAAAAATATTTGTTTGCCATTACGCGCTCACGGGCACTTAGACGCATCTTGTATTCTTTAAAACTTATTACATTATCATTATTTATGTCTTTATAGTTTCGATTTCTCTTTTCTTAATCTTTAAGCATCATCAGATATTTGACAATATAGGTATTTTATCAAATATATAACATATATGCCAGAAGGCACAGCTCGCTGTACACAACGCGGTGCTAATTCCAACGCTAACTTATGGAAGTGAGAGCTGGGTATGGCAGAGAGAGCATGAAAGTAGAATAAATGCGGTCGAGATGCGAGCATTGCGCAAAATTTGTGGCATAACGCTTGCTGACCGCGTTCGTAATGAAGACGTGAGAGAAAGAGTTGGTCTAAAAGAGAGTGTCGGTGTTAAGATAAGAAAGGGCATGCTCCGTTGGTTCGGACATGTAGAAAGAATGCGGGACGAAAGAATGGCGAAACAGATATACAATGCAAAAGTGGAAGGATGTAGGAGCCGAGGAAGGCCGAGACTAACCTACCATGACCAAATTGGTCGTGTTTTATCAGAAGGTGATGTCAGAAGCCCCAGGAACCGGCGAGCGTGCATGAAAAGAGCTATGAATGTCACAGAAGCGAGTGAAGTATGCAAGGACCGCGTCTTATGGCGCTCGGTTCTCTCTGCCTACCCCGCAAGGGACTTGGCGTGAAGATATACATACATACATATAACATATATGTATAATATATATATATATAGAGATAAATGAAGATTCCCGCTAGGACTAGCCTGGCTCGAAAGCAATGTTCCAGATTTTCTAAGGAAAGTCCGGAATGATGGATTCTAGCCAGGCTTGGGTAGTTCGTGGCTTGTGACCAGGTGCAGAGTCCTGCTGGAAAGTCCACTCTATATTTTCGAAAAGTGTGTTGTTGAGAGGTTTCACGATACGATTCAAGATAGTCTCTTGATACCCTTTGGCTGAAGTCTTCACTCGTTTTTCACAAAAAATAACCTTTGTGTCTCCTTGATAAGACAGCCCCCGCTAAACCATTACGCAGGATGATGACCACGTTGTACCTTTCCAACCACTTAGGCGCCTACTTTAGAACTGTTTGCGTACACTTTGTCATTTTGTTTGTTGTAGTGCTCTTCAATTGTGAAAAATGATTCATCAATAAAGAGGATTTTTCTGTGCATTTCACCTGCGTATCGGGACAGAAGGCGGATTGATGGATCCACTCCCATTAACTGTACGCGATAGAGTCCTAGACTTTTTCGTGATAGTATTTTTTGTTTCCAAATGGGGTTTCGGCGAATTCTGGCTTTAACAGCTTTAGCAGCCTTTTAGTTCTAACAGCAAGCTATCGCCCCGATCTTTTATGGTCTTCAACAGAGGAAGTGTTGGTACATCTGTCGATAGTACGATATACGAACATACGACTGATACCAAGCTTTTGAAGTGTCTTGAATATGACCGAGACGGCTCCTTTGTGCAAGGCAATCCCTGCAATCTTATTTTCTTTAATAACACCCCATTTCATATTGTAATTTGATAATAGACACGAAAAAAATATGTAAAACGGCGAGAAATCGAAAGAAGTTTTTAACATAATAAACGGGTTCCAAATTCAAAATAATTAAAGACTTCAAAAAAAGGAAAGTTTCTAAGTAACAATATTTATGGCCAGACTAGTTATAATGATGACAATGGGTAAAATATATTAACACATGAGGTGAATCATTTTCAGACATTCATAAATTCTGAAATAAGCGTTCCTACATATAGTATTTTTGATATGTCTTTTGAACATATTGTCAGGCAAGGACAGAACTGTTTCAGGTAATTTATTATAGAATCGTATACAATTTACCACAAAAGATCTACTAGTCTTAGCAAGCCGATATACTGGCATGCGCAATCTATTCCTGCTTCTAAGACTTTCACTAAACTTTGAAAGCTACTTTATATTTTTATGAGCATACATTATGTTCTCATAAATGCACTGAGAGGTGACCGTGAGGATACTTACTTCTTTGAACAGTAAGTGTGTCCGACGTCTCTCCCTGGAGTCCATGTTACAAAAGGAACAAGTCACCAATAAGGTCAGTGGATGTGTTGATTTGGCAGGCGACACACAAGCGATCCTCTTTTTTATATATATAACGACATACAAGCATACGGCTCGCCTGATGTAAAGCGGGTACCGTAGCCTACGAACGCTTGTAATATATTAAGTATCGCGCGATGCTACCTCTGCTGCTAGTACAGCAACTCCATAGAAGCTTATTAGAGAGACTCACACGTAGGGACACAACTACTTTACCGTTGTTATTTGGCTGAGATTGTCTGTGAAGTGGAGGTACTTCCCCAGAAGTTTGATGCGCCCTACCTCTATTAAAAATCTCATGCGTATTGCTGGCAATCCAAGGCTACGTTAATAACTCAATCAGTCAGATAAGCCTTACGTCGCCGTGCTTCCCGATGTAGTACAAAAAAAATATTTCCGCCACCGCGAAGATTATTTTAATCCAAAGTATGAAAGTGATTAATGCTTGAGAAATTTCATCTGATCCGCGGCGGCTTTGAAGTGTTCTAATTACCACTCTAATTGGCTTGTCAGATCCACGAGAGAACAAGGCTAGGGTTTTTTCATCAGTTTCCAGTTCGACGATCCTGTCTGACATTTTAATCGAGAATTAATATTCGCCGTAAATGATTAGAAAAGCTGCTTGAGTTCACGTCGGCGGCTTTCCGAAGGGGTTAAGGGCATATTCCGCCATGATGCTTGACAGCGGATTCGCGGAGGACAGTGTTACCAAGCCACCCGAGATAGCTTAATGACTGTCATTTATCGACACAGTCTAGATCGATCGATGGAAACAAATGTAGCTATTTTTACGGAATAAAAAGATTTTGACTTTGATCGCAAAAGGTTCTTTTATTTTTAAACTATACACATCAAAAGTGTCTAGGGATCAACATATATTTTTGCAATAACTTTTCTCCTGATTGATATTAATTAAAATTTTCTTTAAGGATTCATCAAATAAAGCGTTTTCGTTTGTCTACAGTAACGATAAACCAAGTCACCTTTGCATTAATAAAGAAATTTGCCATTTTCATAATAAAGGGATTTTTGACATTTGAACCACTAACATTAAAGTTCGAAAAAAAGACTGAAATAACAGTTTTCTTTAAAATTTTATTGGGTAACTTAAACAATTAATAATCCGTGTTTCTACCGCGAACACTAACAACACAAGAACATCGGTTTGGCATACTCAAAATGAGTTCATCCAAATCACGCTGTGGAATGGCCGCCCATGTTCGTTGCAACAACAAAAAAAGGTCTTCTTGCGACTGGATACCCTCCATATTCGGCAGAGCTCTTCTCTGTAGCATATCCCATGCATTATAATAATATAATAATAACTTTATTGAGCAAAAAATTTTTGATACAAGCTTATAATGTATTGCATCTGTGCCTGAACTAGGTAAGATACCTGTATCTCGGGCAACAGTGCTCCTCGTCCAAAGTGTTCTAAATACATAATACTCATAAAGTATTATTATACATTTATGTGACTAAGGATCCTTTGATAACCTAATAGTAAAATCAACAATACGGTAGGTGTACCTCTCGGTGTGTGAAAATGTGCTTATGATTGTGTGTGTGTGAGAGGATGTGTTAATTGTTTGCATGTTTCTCCTGTAAAACATACGTTAGTCAGTAGAGAACACAGCATCGATTACAATATCGGTTTCATGATTTCCTCTGTTTGATCGTAATTCTGTTTAAGAAGCCAGTCAAATATAATTTTCTTACAGTGGTGTTTGTTGATATGATAGATCTGTAATTTTTTATTGATTTTGTTATATAGGAATGGACCAAGAAAACAAAAAAAGTTATTAGTGAAAAAGAGTTTAAGTTTCATAGTTTTACATACTTTTTTGTTACGCTTTTTATTGTTGCTAGGGTCATATTTTAGAAGAGAATGTTGTTTTAAAACCGTGTTAAGAATAAAAAGTTGTCGTACAGTTAGTACGCTACAATCTTTGTATAGCTGTTCCGTGGAATACAGTCTAGGGCGGAAAGTGCAAACTTTAAGAACTGCCCTTTGTGCTCTTTCAAGAGGAAGAAGATATGTCTTACAAGTGCCACCCCAGGACGTAATACCGTAAGTTATAACAGATTCACATAATGAAGTATAAATTCTCTTTAACAGTATCGGATTAGCAACATGTCTGAGATTCCTAAATAGATATATGAGCTTCCGTACTCTAGCAACAGTGAGTTCAACATGGTCTTTGAAAGTCAATTTATAATCAATAAGGATTCCCAGATATCTGACAGTAGTGGTATTCGACAATAAGGGACAAGAGCATAAACTTGTAGCAATTCGGGGGCATATGTGCGCGACTATTTTATTATTGTCAGAAGGTTGTGTTGAGTTTTGCCGAGAGAACGTCATATATTTGGTTTTTTCTAAATTTAATGTCAAAGAATTTCTTTGTAACCAATTGGAAATGAGATTAAAACCATTTTGAGCCAAGTCAAATGCCTCCCGCCATGTATTTGCTGAAAAAAGCAGCGCTGTGTCATCAGCATAAGAAATGATCTTTCCAGAGAAGGGATTGAGTTTAAGAAGATCGTTGATATACACGAGAAATAGAACAGGCCCCAATATACTGCCTTGTGGTACACCATAACTTATAGTCATATCAGAACTGACATGATTATTAATTTGGACACATTGCCTTCGCCCGTTAAGGTAACTTTGAAAAAGTTTTAACTGCGTACCTCTGATCCCTACGCTTTCAAGTTTGTCCAATAGTAAGGGAATTGAGACCGTATCGAAGGCCTTTGTCAAATCTAAAAAGACTCCTATTACTTTTTTACTTTTGTCCAAGTTTTTGACAATATAATCCGACAACTCATGCACTGCCTCCCCAGTAGATCTGCCAGATCTAAAACCGTATTGATTGTTAGACAGAATGCTGTTCTTTTCCAAGTGGTTTATGAGTCTAGTATTTATCAATCGTTCCAGGACTTTCGAGAGAGATGGCAAGACCGAAATTGGCCTATAATTGCTGACAAGGTTTTTTTCGCCAGACTTGTATATCGGGTGAACAATTGATTTTTTCAGGCTCGCAGGGAATACTCCATCCGCGAGACACATTCGAAAAATGTAAGTTAGGGGAGGTACAAATATGTGCCTAAATTCCTTAAGGATATTAATCGGAATGTTGTCCCAACCCCTCGAACATGTTGATTTCATACACATAAGTACACGCTCCACCTCCTCTTCGTCTGTGTTTAGCAGCACAAATGAATTTACCGGGGACTTTCTCCGATTCTGGGTACGCGGTGCGTAATCGTCTGTACCTGTCAACGTTATATTATTGGCCAATTGGTGTCCTACATTAACAAAATACTCATTTATATTGTCTAGCGAAGTTTGAGAAGTTGAACCTAATAATTGTTGAGCTGTAGAGTTAATTTTAGTGGTATGCGTAATTTTCTTTATTGTATCCCAGAGCTTTTTGTTATTTTTTGATGATTTCTCTAATTCATTTTTTTCGTACTCTCTTTTTACTTTTTTTATTAGATTGTTACAGAAATTTCTATATCTTTTATAGGATTGTTCCAAAATTACATTTTCAGGTGAACGCAGTAGTATTTTATGCATTCGATCTCTATTCCGTATACACCTTAATAAGCCTGGTGTAATCCAAGGACGGATAATCTTTTGACGACGGGGTAGTGTTACAGTTGTGGAATTTTGTTTTATAGCTTTTTGTATTGAATCTATTAAATAATCAGTCGCAAAATTAGCGTCGGTGCTTTCATAAATAGGCCTTAGGTTAATTTCATTCAATGCAATTTTTAGTCCGTCGTTATTAATCTTTATTTTGCTAGTAGCGATATATTGTCTCTGTTCTTTATGTCTTAGGCTTAAAATTACAGCTTGATGATCAGTTAGGGTTGAGCCGATAACTAGAGTTACAGCGGGTTTTTTGGTTTTTAGCATGATATGATCGAGACACGTTTTATTTAGTCTAGTGGGATATGAGTGAGCGGGTAGCATACCATGTCTAGCACATAAGTCTAGATATTCCGGAGCTCTCATATCAGTAGTATTTATTCCAATGTCAATATTGAGATCACCGATTACAGACACATCGCTAAAACTTGATAAACTGTCTAGAATTTTATTTAAAGAGGTAAGAAAAGTACTTATGTTTCTATATGACGGGGATCGATAAATCGATACTATTGCAGTGGTCGTACCGAGTTTTATAATTAAGCAATTTCCCTCCTCTAGTGTAGGTTCCTCTATAATAACTTCTATATGAGACTTAGTGTAAATCACGATTCCATCATTTTGTAATGCATGTTTTTTAGTAGTGTGATTTTTGTACCCTTCCATGATAGGCACCATGGGGTTGCAAAGTAACCAACTTTCAGTGAGTATAATGATATCGTTATTGATTCCAAGTCCTTCAATCAAAGTTAGAAGTCCATCAAAGTTTTTATTAACACTCCGTATATTTTGGTGTAATATTATGAGACTATTAAATTTATTTTGAATGAGATTTTTGGCATCTTCTACGTCACAAGAAATCGACTCAGATACGGATAATTTGTCCAGTTCGTTATGAATGTAGTCATCCACTATTATTATATTGGGGTAATAGATATGATTCTATAGATATATTCAATAGATAATCTCTTACATTCATCAAACACCAAGAAGAGTATTTTGGAGTTAGTTTAGATCTAGAGTGACAGAGGTGGCTATGTCCACTACTAAAAGGGATATTGTGTGGATAGTTATGTGTATATATTGTCTGAGTAGTTACAACATAAACGTTGAGACTAGTTGCATCGTGTGAAAAATCAAGAGGCAAATGTTTTTTCTTTAACGTTAACCGATTGCAAAATTTCCTCAAGCATATAACAGAAACGTCGTAAAGAGGGGAATTTAAGATTGTTCCGAAGTCCTTGTTTTCATTAGATATTTTCGCGCTTAAAACAGATAGTCACTTCGTATCATTCACATTTTTCCTTATTAGAGCCAAGTCAGATTCGTCGATTATTCGGATGGGACTGTCGCCTTCCTTTTTCTTTAAAAATATTTTACCATATGACGTCCAACAGAAGGCGTATTCGTGACTTTTGGCGAACTCACGGGCAAGATAATACAGTCTTTTACCTTTAGCAGTTAGGAGCTCGGAGATGAAGACGGGTTTCGGTGGGCCTTCTAATTTTAGCACAGAAGTATTAAGTTTAGCTATCTTATTAGTTTTATTGTAGGCTCTCACTGATTTGATGACGTTCTCCTTAATAGGTACTGTGGTGAACTCCACTATCAGGGGCTTGATGGATTCCGGTTTTGCGAAACCACGGTAAATATCCTTTATATCCGATGTCTGTATATGCACTCCCAGAGTCCTGCCCAGATTTCCCACCATTTCCGTCAGCTTATCTTTCGTCTCGTTTTTAGGTGTAGGAATATTTCTTATCTCAATTTTTGCCTTGTGTGTACTTTTTTCTAGGTTTTCTACTTTATCTTCCAAATTTTTTATATATGAAGATTGTTCTTTTCTTGTCTGTTTTAAATCATCCAACTCCCTCTGTATGTCGTCGTATTTGTCGGATAACATTTGCATTGAGATTGTAATAGTATCGTTTTGTTTTTTTATTTCATCTATGGAGTATTGGAGGTTGGATAATTTCTGATTTTGCTGTGTTTTGAATTCGGAAAAAAGTGTTTTCATTTCTTCCATTAGTTCGTCGGCATCGAAATTTCGTTTTCTTTTTTGGCGCACAATATCTGTTTTTTTCTCAAAACCTCGGTGATCTGTATCATTTGTTCCAACGTCTGCTATATTCGAGTCTGACACGGCTTTCTTTGGGGGTGTATGCTTTAAAGACATCATTAAATATGTTAATCTGTAACCGGAGCAAATAAATAACACCGTGTGCTGTGTCCGTGAAGCTCCTTTAAGCAAATGCCAGTTGAATGTGAAGATGCGCCGCCGCCGCAGCACTGAACCCACATTCACTCAAATCCTATAATTACTACGTACAACGTAGCTTCGTAGACTTACTTCGTAGTCGTAGGCGCACGTCAATCGCGGGCGACGACGACGTCACGGCGGAGCCAGCGGAGGGATAAGCAGGATAGCAATTATCACAGTCTTCTCTTTTACTCGCGCGCGGCATGAGGTGGAGGGTGCCACAGCTAACAGGTGGTTTTGCAAATTTGTCACTTTAAAATTCGAGCTTGAGCAATGTAATTAAACACTTAACTTCTCTTCAATAAGTTTACTTTGCAGTGGAATAATTTTGCAAAATTAATATTATAACCAAGTACACGACTGCTTTCAAACTAACCTCGGACGGAAGAGGATTTCTCAATCAGGTTCAAGTCTGGCGACTGAGCAGGCCAGGGCATGACATTGATGTTAGCTGCGGCGAGAGTCTGTCTTACAACTCTTGCGGTGTGCGGTCGTGCATTATCATGCATTAACTGAAATAAGGGACCGATTTGCACTTGTAGAGGAACGATGACGTCTGATACAATCGTCTCAGCATAAATTTGAGCGTTGAGGTTGCCTCTGATCCAAATCAACTCAGTTCTTCCGCCGATCCAAATACCCGCCCATACCATGATGGTTCCACCACTATAAGGATGGACTTCCTGGCAGGATTTTAATCGCTGTTGGCGTCCAGGGGTTCTCCAGTGTCGTATACGTTTATATATTTTATATATTTTTTTATTACAAAGCCACATCTCAATCTCAAGAAATCCGCATAAAAATGCTTGATCCCTAGACACTTTGATGTGTGTACATCAGGGGGTATTCGAGCATATGACCCACCTTATGTAAAGCGATTATTGTGGCCTATGAACGCTAGTAATATATGAAGTTTCACTCGTGTGTTGCCACCCCTGCTGATAACACAGCAACCCCTTAGAAGCTTACTGGTAAACTCACTCTCTAGTAGGAACACAAGATCCCTCCAGGATGTTGTTATTTGGCTGCTAAGGTATGCGAGGTGGAGGTCCCCCACTCTGCCATCGAGTACGTCAAGAACATTATTACCGAAACGTAGAGATGCTTGAGATAAATAAATCCATCCATAGACAGACTGCGGTCGACATTGCAGTACCTTCGTATTCTATTAGATTTATACGCGGTATTAAGCTTGTCAATGTATGCCACTAAAAACCAAATTATTTCCACATCACGGTTTTGCTATTGAGCTGTAGCCTATAAACGTTTGCAATGCAGGAGGTATCGCTCGTGTGTCGCCACCACTGCTACTGACACAACAACTTGTAGGAACTTGTTGGTGATCTCAGTCAATTGCGAGAACATTAACTCTCCAGGGACTTGTTATTTGACTGTGTTTTTTGTGAGGTGGAGGTATTCACCCAGTCGGACTGATTTGATTGATGCACTCTACCGCTGCCTCTGACTTTATTAATAATCATGTACAGGGGAAGAGAAAACTATTTTTTTTAAATAAATATGAAGCAGACCGCTTTGAAATCAACGTCAGTAAATATAAAGCAAGGTTCTATTTTATAGTTTATAACTTTTTTAGTTTATTATTAAATCTTTATGGTGTCTACATCGAATCTTCACGATAATACCAGGACCATCAAGGGCATAACTCGGGTAAATATCGCATCATAAACAATATAAACACTTCAAGAACAGCGGTTTTCAAAAATGATTTTATATCATCGAGCCAGCTGCATTCAATGATGACTACGAGATGCAAACTGATGGATAATTTGAAAAAGTTCCACGAACACACTGCACGTGCCTATAATATTTGAAGATTTCCGTCGATTTCCAAGGGCTTCCTTCGTCAGATTCTGACTTGATTACAATGGGATCACAGCAAGCTTTTAAACCAAAAAAATATATTCAAAATTGGTCCAGAATTGATGGAGAAATAGGCGGACATGAATAAAAGAAAAAAAAGTATACACGAATTCAAATATGTAACCTCCTCTTGTTTTGAAGTTGGTTAATAAGAGTCAAAGCCATAACTTTAACCCTTATTAACCAAGTTAAAAAATAAATTAAAATTTAAAATTCAAAAATTGAAAATTTGTATCCCCATTTTCCATCAGAGGTCAAGTAAATAAAAAAAACGCCGTCGAAATACCAACGTTGTGCAAAATTTGTGGCATAAAGCGAGTACACCTCGTTCACAATGATAATGTAAACAAAAAAGTTGGTCTGAAAGT
This sequence comes from Pyralis farinalis, assembly GCA_947507595.1. Lineage (NCBI taxonomy): Eukaryota > Metazoa > Arthropoda > Insecta > Lepidoptera > Pyralidae > Pyralis > Pyralis farinalis. The sequence continues at coordinate 1,114,710 of OX382268.1, read as the reverse complement.
GTGAAAGTGAAAGTGTGAAGTCTGAAAGTGTGTCGGTGTTAAGATAAGAAGATGATACGTCCGTTGGTTCGGACATGTGCAAAGAATGCAAAAGGAAAGAAATATATGCGGAATGCTAGGCTTCACTGTCATGAACTATTGGGTTATGTTTTAACAGAAGATGAAATCAGGAGACCTAGGTACCGTCTGTAGAAAAAAGCAATGAAATTTAGAGAAGCAAGTGTGATGTATATGAACCGAGGCATGTATCTCTCTGCCGACCCCGCGTGAAGATATACCATTATATTTAACTATTTTTATAGATTGCTTACGTTTACATTTACTCACTGCTTAAGCGTTAAAGTTGGCATTCGTAAAAGTGTCAAGAAAATAGTCTACATTAATACATGGTTCGGTGAGTAATGTATCTATTTCAAAATCCGCCTGTGGGCAGTTCGCGGAGGTGTCAAACATCGTCCTATTTCCCGCCGACCACGCTCATGTAAACAGGCGGCCCACACTCACCATTAATGGCCTCGTTCGTAAACACATACGCCAATTTAGTCTAAACACATACATACCAGCTACACTGTTCAACATGTCGTGTTTATTGAAGTTATACTACTTTCGGCACATTAGGGTAAAATCATGGAAGTTTGGTTAGTATGAATGTATGTATTTTTGTATATATATCTTTACGCCAAGTCCATTGTGGGTTAGCCCGAGAGAACCGAGCGCCATAAGACGCGGTCTTTACATACTTCACTCGCTTCTGTGACATTCATAGCTCTTTTCATCATTCACGTTCGCCGGTTTCTGGGGCTCCTGACAAAACCTTCTAATAAAAACGATCAATTTGGTCATGTTAGGTTAGTGTCGGTCTTCCTCGGCTCCTACATCCTTCCACTTTTGCATTGTATATCTGTTTCGTCATTCTTTCGTCCCGCATTCTTTCTACATGTCCGAACTAATGGAGCATGCCCTTTCTTAACACCGACATCCTCTTTCAGACCAACTCTTAAACGCGGTCAGCAAACGTTATACCAAAAATTCCTGCAATGCATAAAGCAGGCATTTGACCACTGAGTCACCCATTCACATTCCCACATTCATATTTCTTATTCTCTGAAGACAACTGTCCAGATACAGGATAAATAGCCGAGCCGACAGCGCGCATCCCTGTCTGACACCAATGTTGACATCAAACCAGGGCGACAAGCTGCCGTCCACCCGTATACATGCTGTACAATCATCATAAGTGGATTGCACAGCACGGAGCAGGTCATCGTCAACCCCATATCTGGAAAAAATGTTCCAGAGATTTTTTCGCACGACTCTATCAAATGCTTTCTCAAAGTCCACAAAACCGCAGAAAACCTTCTGGTCCAAAGCCAGATGCTTCTCTACGATGTTGCGGAGTGAAAAAACTTGATCCGTACATCCTCTGCCGCTTCGAAATCCACCCTGTGCTTCCCAAAGCATTCCATCGGATTTCACCCTCATTCTCCTTTCAATAATTTTTTCATACACTTCAGCCGCCAAGCTGATCAAAGTGATCGCCCTATAGTTAGCGTAGTCCATACGTGAGCCCTTGCCTTTATACAAGGGCATGACGACTGTGCGTCTCCAATCGCTCGAGACCATTCCGGTTCTCTAGCATAGTTTTGTTGGTAAAATGTCTATTATCTATCACGTTTTATTCGTGAGTACATTTTAGATAACATTCTAGATAGTTATTCAAATAATTGTCTATGAATCTACAACACGTGTTTTATATCAGTACACATTTATCACATACCACATCAACCCTTACTCATCCCACTGCAGGGATACGGGTCTCCCTTCAACCGAAGGCGTTTAGAGCATACGCCACCACGCTGCTCATATGCGGATTGGGGGATCAAAGTGTTTTTAAGCAGCCCGAGGGCCACTGACTTTGCTTAATGACTGTCGTCTATCGACGACAGCCGGGACCGGCGGCTTAACATGCCCTCCGGAGCACGGAGAAATTCAAGATATATAACCCATCCATAGACAGGCTGCGGTTGACGTTGCTTAACCTGCGTGTTCGGTAACAATGACACGAGCAACGACGCCATCGAGGTCTCCTAATGATATTTTTTGATAATTTATTATATTAAAAGAGAAGTAACCAGAACCAGTGTAAGGATTACGGTCGATGATGAAGTGTTAGAACAAGTGGATGAGTTTGTATATCTTGGATGCGCTTTCAGCAGGGATGGAAGGTACACCGCAGATGTGGAAAGACGAGTGAGTGCTGGGAATAGTGTGAATGGAGCGTTGAGATAACGTGGGCCAGTAATGAGATTTTTAGACCCCCTCCTCCCCGATGCAGGATAAAAAGTAGTCTTTTTAGGGTTCCGTACCCGAAGGGTAAAACGAAACCCTATTACTGAGACTTCACTGTCCGTCCGTCCGTCCGTCCGTCCGTCCGTCTGTCACCAGGCTGTATCTTACGAACCGTGATAGTTAGACAGTTGAAATTTTCACAAATGATGTATTTCTATTGCCGCTATAACAACAAATACTAAAAAATAAAATAACATAAATATTTAAGGGGGCTCCCATACAACAAACGTGATTTTTTTGCTCGTTTTTGCTCTATATTGATAACGGCAACAGGTAGACGCTTGAAATATTCACAGAATATTTAGTTATATAGTCACTTTAAGAATAAATAAATAAATTAAAATAAAGCAAATATTAAGGCTCTCATAGAACAAACGTGATTTTTTTTGCCGTTTTTATAGATAGTGGTACGGAACCCTTCGTGCGCGAGTCCGACTCGCACTTGGCCGATTTTATTATACAACGTAGGGAGGTCATACAAACATACGGCTCACCTGATGTAATGCGGTTACCGTAGCCTATGAACGCTTGCAGTACTTAAGTATCACTCGCGCGATGTCACCTTTGCTAACACGGCAATTTCTAGGGAGCTTACTGGTGATCTCATGCAACAGTGGGTCATCGTAGGACAATCCACCAGCTACAGAAGTAGGTAGGTTGTGCGTGGTCAATGAAAAACACAATTGAATGTAACAGAATATATATTAAACGTCTGTTCCGAATAATACGAGCCTTATAACGAAGAGCACTGTATAGTTAGGTAACGTTCACTGGCCTGGCAGGGAGGGATGCGGTCCTGGGCATGCTCCACGGGTCTCCGGGTATATATATAGGTAGGCGGGGACGTAGCAATCTCTTTCGTCAAGCATGAAATACCAGCAGTTTCAAGCAAGCTTGCGTCCTCAGGCGGTAAGTAGGTCCTGGAAGCCCAGAACCTGGCGCCATCTAGCCCCAAAGTAAGCGAAGCTTGTGTTATGGGTACTAGACAACTGATAAACATACGTAATTTTTTTTTTGTAAACACATACTTATTATACATAGAAAATACCCAGACCAAGACAAACAGACATGTTCATGCACACAAAATGTTTGCCTTGTGTGGGAATCGAACCCACTAGCGTTGGTGTCAAAGTCGCGTCATTCTCGACTGAGCCACCGAGCTCGTCAAATTGCATGTAAATTTGACTTTAACGAAAATAACGTCTGAATCTATTAATAAAGAAAACAGAACGGCGATGGCCCAAGAAGACATAAATGTTAGACAAACAACTATTACGAGTCTCGGAACAGTTTGTAACAAGTATCAAGACACGAACGATGGATCCCAAAGTACGATTGATGAAAATATAACATAACTTATCTGCTCCACGATCTATTTGCGAATATCTCGGTAAACTAATAACGCAGGATTCACACACGACTTGTTGAGGTTTCATCACGGTTACTGGATATGTATTATTGGTTCTTGAGTCTATTTTTATCATTGTCCATTGTTTTATATGTTATTTGGAGATGATATAAGTTATTTGGACATCATATTGGACTACTAACTAATATAGTGTTCAGATTATGTTATCATACTTTGACAAGCCCTTTTGAATAGTTATAATCCAGTGGATAAAGGGCCGGGCTATTGATTAACTGGAATAACTCACTTGAATCTTGATATGTATTACTGAATTTGTGTTTTCAGATTTATGTACACATTTGTAATTATCACTTGTTTGGCGGTTAAGGAAAACATTATGGAATCCCGCTCGTACAAGAAATTATATTTCAAAAGACGAGTTATCTAACTTAAGAAAGATCCGATTTTTCCTCTAGGTTGTGGATGTCTGAAGTCGCTTCATGTAGAAATCATTATCTCCGCCAAATCTGTATACAACTTTTTTTTTACTTCATCGGTAGGCATACATGCATACGGCCCACCTGAAGTAAAGCTGGTACCGTAGCTTATTAACGCTTGCGATATATCAATTATCACTCGCGCGATACCTCCTCTGCTGCTTACACAGCAACTCTTTGGGAGCTTACTGGTGACCTCACTCACACGCAGGAACACAACAACCCTCTAGGGAGTTGTTATTCTGCTGCAGTTTTCTGTGAGGTGAAAGTACTTCCCCAGACGGGCTGCTTTGATACGCCCTATCTCTCTTAAAACATCCAGACCAAGACAAACAGACATGTTCATGCACACAAATGTTTGCCTTGTGTGGGAATCCAACCTACGTGCGTTGGTATTAAAGTCGCGTCATTCACGACTGAGCCACCGAGCTCGTTAAAAACAACGCAACAGTAGAAGGATGTAGGAGCCGAGGAGGCTCAAACTTACCTACCATGACCAAATAGGTCGTGTTTTATCAGAAGGCGGTGTCAGGTGCCCTTGGAACTGGCGAGCGTGCATAAAAATAGCTATTAATGTTAAAGAAGCGAGCGAGGCGTGTAACAACCGAATCGTATGACGGAGTGTTCGCTCTGCCCACCCGGCACGGGACGTGAAGTTATAGATAGACAACGTGGAAACATACATTCTTTCGTAACAGCGGTAGTCGAACTTTCACGTAACAAACTATCGTCAGATTCGAATAGTTAATACCAACGATACTAACAATGGTAGATAATGGTCGGGCTCACCCGGCGCTGAGCTAGACGTATCTATACGTATTTGCTGGTCAGTGTTCGTTTTGCCTGTGACGTCATCCTACTAGTACAGGATCGCGAACAATCCCCAGGCTCAGTAAAGTTTTAAAAACGGGCACCGTGGAAATGTGTTGACTATCTCATTGCGTTCTGATGTTGTTGTGAAAAGCACATATGAAAGGAAAGGAATTTAATAAAAATATTAAGCGGAATATAAAGGGCTCGTTGGAGAAGTGATTAGCAATGCTACTTAAACGCACAGGAGGTGAATTCCCGCACAGGACAAACATTTGAGTTTATCATGTCTGTTTGTCTTGGTCTGGATGTTTCTGAGAGATGTAGGGTGTATCAAAACATCTTCACCTCGCAGAAAAACGCAGCCAAATAACAATTTCCTGCAAGGTTGTTGTTTTCCCGCGCGTGAGAGGAGTTACCAGAAATATAAGTCGGTTTGTTAGCAGCAGGGGTGGAAACGCGCTAGAAATACTCTCTGTATAGAATCGTTTATACGGTAAGCACTTTACATCAGGTGAGGCGTACATTGTAAAAAAAGTGAAATTCTATACTTTACACCAAACCTGTTGCGGGGTAGGCAGAGAGAATCGAGTGCCTTACAGATCTCATTCGCTTCTTTAACATTCAATGCTCTTCTTCTTCACTCACGCCTGTTTCTAAGGCTTCTAATAAAACTTTGTGATAAAACACGATCAATGTGGTCATGGTAGGTAAGTCTTTGCCTTCCTTGGCTCCTACGTCCTTCTACTTTCGCGATGTATATCTGTTTCGTATCGTTCTTCCTGATTTCTTTCTACATATTCAAACCAACGGAGCACGCCTCTTCTTAATTTAACACTGACATTCTCTTTTAATTAAAATATTAGCCGGAATATAAGTGGCCCATTGGCAAAGTGGTAAGCAGTGCTACTTCAACACAATGCTCGTGAGTTGAATTCCCGCACAGGGCAAACATTTGAGTTTATGAACATGTCTCTTTGCCTTGATCTGGATATTTCTAAGAGATGTAGGGTGCATCAAAGCAGCCCGATTGGTAAAGCACCTTCACCTCGCAGAGAATCGCAGCCAAATAGCAACTTCGTGCAGTGTTGTTGTTTTCCTGCATAAATATAGTTGCTTTGATAGCAGCGGGGGTGGAAACGCGTTGGCACGTAAGCACTTTTCATCCGTTGATGCGTGTGTTGTATACAAAAAGTGAAATTATGTTCAAAATAAAGGTATCGTTTTACATGAGTCGTGAATGGAGAAGGTATTATATCAAAAACCCAAGTCATGGCAGAGCTTGGAATGAACCTAAAGAGATCCGTGTAGAGTCAGTTCTAGAGCTAAAAAACATCGCAAAGCGATTAAGTAGGTGATCCGACGGTGACGTTTCGCGAAAAACTTTTTGTCATTTCTCTAATGATATGTCCTTACACGCTAATGTTTGTTCGGAAATCTAACCTATAACCATTGATATAAAAGTAGCTATCGCTCGATTCGATGACTGTTAAATGTGTCTTGACGAGCACGGTGGCGCATTCGTAAATGACGCGACTTTGACACCAACGCCCGTGGGTTCGATTCCCACGCGAGACAAACATTTGTGCGCATGGACATGTCTGTTTGTCTTTGTTTGGATGTTTTTAAGAGAGGTAGGGCGCATCAAGGGAAGTACCTTCACCTCACCGAAAACCGCACGCAAATAACAACTCTGTAGAGTTGTTGTGTTCCTCAGTGTGAGTGAAGTCACCAGTAAACTCCTAAGGCGTTGCTGTGTTTGCAGCAGAGGAGGCATCGCGCGAGTGATACTTAGTGTATTACAAGCGTTCTTAGTCAACAGTAACTGCCTTCCATGAGGTGGGTCGTATGGTCCTCCCGACGTAATCTATAAAAGAACTCTATATTTTTTATTAATACGTACATTAACGGAGATCAATGTAAAAGCTAGAAATACGAAACCCTTTTATGGTCCACTAAGCTGCACCTTCTTTATATTATTCAGTGTTCCGAGATCGCGGGCTCGACCAATGACAAATGGATTGTGTCTTTGTATACATCATTTTTTACCAACGAAAAATTCTATACAATGGGTAAAAGGGGATTTTGAACGAACGAACGACTGAAAGGAAATATACCCTTTGGAAGTATTTGACATGTTGTAAATCCATTCAATTCGACGTGATGAGGAGTGAATACACACTATTGAACATTTGTGATTGAAAGAAACATCTGTACTTCAGGCTCAGTGTATCACACTTTGAATTATATTTGATTGGTCTATAATTAGCGCCGTGGTAAATGATCATCATAATAAATTGAGAAATGTCTCACATTTGATGAAATGACTAACAGAAATAGGCAGAGGGATGCAAGTGCCACATGACTCGGCGTTTACACACCTCACTCGCTTTTTTAACATTCGTAGCTCTTCTCACCGGCTTTCAATAGTCCTGATATCACCAAGATCAGTTTGGTAACTGTTGGCCTACCTCGGCTCCTACATCCTGCTGCTTTCGCGATGTGTATCCGTTTCGTGGTTGTTTCTTATTACATTTGTTTTTCTTTATTGTATTTTTTTTTTATAAAATATCATCATAATGAAAAATTTCTTACATTTCATGAAATGAGCTGGGTATGGCAGAGAGAGCATGAAAGTAGAATAAATGCGGTCGTGATGCGAGCATTGCGCAAAATTTGTGGCATAACGCTTGCTGACCGCGTTCGTAATGAAGACGTGAGAGAAAGAGTTGGTCTAAAAGAGAGTGTCGGTGTTAAGATAACAAAGGGCATGCTCCGTTGGTTCGGACATGTAGAAAGAATGCGGGACGAAAGAATGACGAAACAGATATACAATGCAAAAGTGGAAGGATGTAGGAGCCGAGGAAGGCCGAGACTACCATGACCAAATTGGTCGTGTTTTATCAGAAGGTGATGTCAGAAGCCCCAGGAACCGGCGAGCGTGCATGAAAAGAGCTATGAATGTCACAGAAGCGAGTGAAGTATGCAAGGACCGCGTCTTATGGCGCTCGGTTCTCTCTGCCTACCCCGCAAGGGACTTGGCGTGAAGATATACGTACATACATACATACATACATACATTTCATGAAACGGTTAATACATATTATGGAACATCAAGATGTTACGGAACAACAATACAAATGGTATGGCAAACAATTATTATTAGAATAATCAATCAATCAACTTCTTGGCAGTAAAAACTTGAGCCAGAAGGCGCAGCTCGCTATACACAATGCAGTGCTGGTTCCAACGTTTACTTTGTTGTTGACGAGCTCAGTGGCTCAGTCGTAAAAGACGCGACTTTGACTCCAACGCTCGTGGGTTCGATTCTCACTCAAGACAAACATTTGTGTACATGAACATGTCTGTTTGTCTTGGTCTGGAGGTTTTAAGAGAGGTAGGGCGCATCAAAGTAGCCCGCCTGGGGAAGTACCTCCACCTCACAGGAAAACGCAGCCAAAGAACAACTCCCTAGAGGGTTGTTGTGTTCCTGCGTGTGAGTGAGATCACCAGAAAGCTCCTAAGGAGTTGCTGTATAAGCAGCAGAGGAGGCATCACGCGAGTGATATATGTCACAAGCGTTTATAGGCTACGGTAACTGCTTCGCATCAGGTGGACCGTATGCTTGTATGCCTCCCGACGTTGTATAAAAAAAAAACTTTTGGATGCGAGAGCTGGTTATGACAGAGGGAGCATGAAAGTAGGATAAATGCGGTTGAAATGCGAGCGTTGCGCAAAATTTGTGGCGTAACGCTTGTAGACCGTATTCGCAAAGATGATGTTAGAAACAGAGTTGGTCTGAAAGAGAGGAACGGTGTTAAAATAAGAAGAGACATGCTCCGTTGGTTCGGACATGTAGAAAGAATTCAGGAAGAAAGATTGACGAAGCAGATATACAACGCAAAAGTGGAAGGATAAGAGTCGAGGAAGGCCAACACTTACCTACCATTATCAAATTGGTCGTATTCTATCAGAAGGTGATGTCAGGAGTCCTGAAAATCGGCGAGCGTGCATGAGAAGTGCAATGAATGTTAAAGAAGTCAAAGTCAAAGTCAAAATCTTTTTATTCCGTAAAAATGGCTACATTTGTTTGGAATCGTCACAATTTTTTTCCCTACCGTGCAGTTCGTGACTAGGTGAGCACTGATAAAAATACTGCCAAAAAACTCAGGCATCCCTCTTTTGGTATCCAAACAAATTTACATAATTTATTATTTACATTATAATTGGATCGACTCACTCCCAGGCATTTTTATCATTAATATAGTCAGATACTTTATAATATGCCCCGCTACACAATTTGGCTTTAATTGTAGTTTTAAATTTGTTTATTGACAATTCTCTTATATTGCTGGGAAGTTTATTATAGAACCGTATACATTGCCCCATAAAAGAATTACTTATTTTGTGGAGACGGCTTGGATGTAACACAAGATTATGCTTATATCTAGTATTTATGTTATGAAGTAAGTGAGATATGTAAGATAAAGTCACGCGGCGCTCGGTACTCTCTGCCTACCCAGCAAGGGATTTGGCGTGAAGTTATAGATAGATATAGATCAATCTGGTTTTGTGGAATGTCGAGGATCGAGTCCCGGTAACCTTGTGACGTACTTTGATAATGTTTATAAAATTGAATGACTTTATTATGTTGACACTGGCGATTGCTGGCGGTTGGTGGAATTTTGAAGACACCTTGTTAATGTAAACACTTGTACAGATTCCACTTCCACCACATCAGCCCTTACCTTTCCCACTGCAGGGATACGGGTCTCCCATCAACCGAAGGGGTTTTAGAGCATACTCCATCACGCTGCTCAAATGCGGATTGGCAGAGGCCAGTGTTTTCAAACCGCCCGATGGCCACTGAATTAGCTTAACGACTGCCGTCTATCGACAACAGCCGGGACCGACGGCTTAACGCGCCCTCCAAAGCACGGAGAAACTCGAGGCAACCCATCCATAGACAGGCTGCGGTCGACGTTGCTTAACTTCCGTGTTCAGTTAGAATGACACGCGCATCGAGCTCTCAATTGGACTTCACAATATTATTATTACTTATTTTTACCTTGGGGTTTCCCCTTTACGGGATTATCAAGGTATTCATTACAACGAAACCATCAGGCGGTATCGTGCAAACAGTGACTATCTAGTCCAGTCTCTCTGAGTCTGTTTAAGTGAACAAGTTTCAATGACATATTTCCGAGATATTTCGATATAGTCCCAATAGAGTCGTCGTACCCGTCGAGATAGATAGATATACTCTTCTATTATCAGCAGCACATGGATTACGTCAGTCTTCTAAGAGGGGTTTTACGTATTACATCCCCCCGCACGCCTATCAAATGACCGAATTTGTCCGTGATTTTAGAGAATTGTGATAGAAAAAAACATAGTAATATTTTTTTTCCTATCTTTACAGATTCGTTGGAAGTCACCCGCAGGAACTGAAGAAATAATTGTTTACTGATATAAAATGTGAGTTTTGCTTAAAAATTGATACTGTCATACGATTATATTAGAATTTTTAAGAAAGGTAGGGCGCATCAAAGCAGCCCGTCTGGGGAAGTACCTTACAGAAAACCGCAGCTAAATAACAATTCCCTAGAGGGTTGTTGTGTTCCTGCGTGTGAGTGAGGTCTCCAGTAGGCTCCCAAGGAGTTGCTGTGTAAGCAGCAGAGGAGGTATCGCGCGAGTCATAATTAATATATCGCAAGCGTTAATAGGCTACGCCACCCGCTTTACCTCAGGTGGGCCGTATACTTGTATGCCTCCCGACATAGTATAAAAAAAAACATTTATTATCAATGACGTGCCCGGCCGAGTGGTTACTATTGGATACTTTATCACTTGGGGATTCGATTCCCACACAAGAACAATAATATGTGTGCATCAACATATCTGGTGGTCCTGGTCTGGATGTTTTTAAGTGAGGTAGTACGTATTAAAGCAGCCCGACTGGGGAAGTACCTCACAGAAATCTGCAGCACAAATAACAACTCTCTGGAATGTTGCTGTGTTCCCGCGAGTTAGTGAGGTTACCAGTAATACCCTAAGGAGTTGTGTTGTCTGCAGGAGTGGTAATGCGCGAGCGAAATTGAACGGCAATTTTTTTTTATACAACGTGGAAGGCACATAAGCATACTGCCCACCTGCTGTAAAGCGGTTACTGTATGTACGGCCCATGAACTCTTGTAATATATTAAGTATCACTCGCGCGATGCCACATCTGCTGCTAACACAGCAACTACTTCGATGCATACTGGTGACGTCACTCACAAACAGGAACACAACAACCCTCTAGGGAGGGAGTAATTTGGCTGCGGTTTTCTGTGAGGTGCGGTTTACTTGCTTTGATGTGCCCTACCTCTCTTAAAACATCCAAATTAAGACAAACATATACGAGTATGTTCCTGCAGACAAATGTTTGACCTGTGTGGGAATCGAACCCACGAGCGTTGGTAAAGTAACAGCGCGTTTCACCACTGCACCACCGAGCTCGTCGAATGTAAAGTTGTTTAAAAAAAAGACTTCGGTCATGTGACGTTCGTATTTCTCTGTCATCCCGGCGAGGTAGTAGAGACTAGCTGCTGCCCGCGGCTCCGCCCGCGTGGAGTCAAATAACGTAGCCTATGTGTTAATCCAGGTCCTAATCTATCTACGTGCCAAATTTCATTCAAATCCGTTCAGCCGTTTAAGCGTGAAAGAGCAACAAACATCCATACATACAAACTTTCGCATTTATAATATTAGTAGGATTTGACCAGCTCGGTGGCGCAGTGGTTACCTTGATACCAACGCCCGTGGGTTCGTTTACCACACAGGACAAACATTTGTGTGCATGATCGTGTCCGTTTGTCTTCGTCTGGGTGTTGTATGTATCATAAGTATGTATTTACAAAAAAATGTATTTACGTACGTTTATCAGTCGTCTACGAGTATTACCCATAAAATAAGCTTCTCTTGCTTTGGGGTTAGATGGCGCTGTGTAATTTGCCGACAATAATAAATTTGAAATGGATGTCAAAGTTCCGCGTATTATGAACTGAATTACTGAAGACATCTATCGATTGATCGGCTGACATTTCACCGCTCGCATAACCTACAAATTACTAATACATGACATGTACCATGAAAAGACATTATTTTAGTTTCTTAGTAAATTGTAAGTCCATTAGTTTTGACGTGTCTGGCACTACTCGTCAGCAGATTCGAACGGCATGCGCGACTACTTTGCTTCCGTCCCATGGGGGCAGCGCTGTTTTAGCGAGAAAAATTTACGGCGCATGCATTCCTCACTCTGATGTCGTTATTTAAAACCGGAGACGCCCTTGGTTTAAAATAGCGAGTGCGCTGAAGCAAACAGGCGGGGTATCGCGCTTGGACCAGCGGTCGCGCTCTCAAAGGTTCGAATGTTAAATCAACTTACAATACTGCCACCAAAGTCTGCAAAAGGGCATACGTCAGAGCAGACGCCCAGCGCGTTACACGAGTCGGCACGGAACTAATGTCACACCCTGGGTCGCGTAACTACTGGCGACTAGTCAAAGCCGTTCAGGCTAACTTCTGCCAACCCTCGCAGCCTCCGCTGAGATGCTCCGAGGGCTCACTGGCGCATCAGCCATACGAGAAAGTCGATCTTATGGCCAGCCGCTTTGCGGCTAACTACCGGATTGACGACTGTAGCACGCAACCACCAACGATACCCTCCAGTGGGGTTCCGTTATGCCTGATATGACGGCTCCGCACCATATGTACTCGAGGCTCGCGACAGCTTGCAGCGACGGGATATACGCCGAAGAAGTCACCAATAACCTAGAACCTCTCTAAGGTAGTAGTCCGTTTCGAGAGAGCGATATTTACAAGTTCTTGTATTCTTAATACATCTTAATTCGGAGTCGATTATCTATCAAATCAAATCACACTTTTTTGATTATTCCGTCTCCACGTATACGTATCCTTATGACGGAATAAAGTACACACGTCGAAAATTAACTTAACTGCTTCGTTCACCATATCTCCATAGGAACCAAGCACTGCATCATAGATATCATCATTATTATTTTTTTTTATTCACGGGTATTATCCCGGTCATTTAATAGGCGTACGCGGGGATATGAATCCAACGCGTAGAGGCTCTTTTGAGATGATTCATGTTATGTAGTACCCCCCACCGAGACCCGCTCCTAAAAATATCGATAGAATTAAGAGATATCTTCCAGCTAACCCTAACGTGTGTGCAGTAAATTTTATTTTGGCCGGTAGTTAAAAGTTATGCAGAATTTAATCTTCATATTTTCCATATTATAGATATAGGAAGCCCTAACCTGCAGTACGCTTTCGGGCCAGAATTGCAATTCGTTAGATTGGCAGAAGTTGTGACAATTACGCTTCTGCCACATGACCCCCTAATGAAAACTGTATGGGGTCAAAACGTTATTTAACGAATCTCGAGAACAATTGATGTTTTTTTTTACCGAACCCTTGGAGTGCTTTCGGCTGGCAATAGATTAGTGTTTTCAAACATATACTCATATCTTCAAGAACATTTGCTTCTTCTCTATATATTTTTAAAATATATTTCTCTTTTCAGGTAAACATCGCTCCGGACTAGAATTTTTATTTCTTCAGAAGAGCAAACTATAAGACCACCATGGAGCTAGAAGACGTCGAAATGTTCAATAATGGCAACGTCTCTTACGACATTAATGACACGTTTTACAACCACACCTACGAGAACTGCCCTAACAACAACCTTCCTATTGTGTACGTGGTCACTCAGGTGCTGTACGCCCTCGTGTGCGTGGTTGGACTCCTCGGCAACACTCTCGTTATCTACGTAGTGCTCCGGTACTCCAAAATGCAAACCGTCACCAACATGTACATCGTGAACCTCGCTATCGCCGACGAATGCTTCCTGATTGGCATACCTTTCCTCATAATAACGATGTCGCTCCGTTCCTGGCCTTTTGGACGTTTCATGTGCAAAGCTTATATGATCTCCACCGGTATCAACCAGTTCACGAGCAGCATCTTCCTCTGCATTATGAGCGCGGACAGATACATAGCTGTGTGTCATCCGATAGCAGCTCCACGGCTGCGAACTCCATTTGTCTCCAGAGTCGTGTCGGCTTCCGCCTGGACAGCTTCAGCCCTAGTCATGACGCCGATTTTTATGTACACAACTTTAATACCGACTGAAAATGGCCTCTCTTGCAATATTATGTGGCCCGAACAAGAATCCAATAAAGCTCAGACATCTTTCACTCTTTACTCTTTCGCTTTGGGATTTGCTGCACCACTTACATTGATATTCGTCTTCTACTGTCTCGTTATTCGTAAGCTAAAGACTGTGGGTCCAAAGAATAAGTCCAAAGAAAAGAAACGTTCACACAGAAAAGTGACCAAGCTTGTGCTGACTGTGATTGCAGTGTACGTACTTTGTTGGTTGCCGTACTGGGCCTTCCAAGTGGCACTGATCTACTCGCCGCCGACGGAGTGCGCCAGCAGGATCACGATCACAGTGTTCCTCGTCGCCGCCTGCTTCAGCTACAGCAACTCTGCCATGAATCCGATTCTTTATGCTTTTCTATCTGACAATTTTAAGAAAAGTTTTCTGAAAGCATGCACATGCGCAGCAGGAAAAGACGTAAATGCTGCTCTGCACGTTGAAAACAGTGTTATACCACGAAAGCGAGGAGGGGGTGCCGCCCGAGCTCAGGCCAGAGCTGCTGCCGAGTCGAGGGGCGGATTGTCAGCTGCGACTTGTGGTTTGGCTGGAGGATCGCGGTCAGAAGCGTCGACGGCTCTCACATCGAGGTCCATTATAGCAAGCGAGGCCCTTCCCCTAGAATCGAGGCCTGCCACCCTCGCGCCCCTAATAGCGCCAAACGGGCTGTCTCATACGCGCCTCTGAGTGCGGGCCTCGCGCACTGGTCGCAAGCTGTCCAGCGCCCTGATCGAGGAAGACACCCTCATCGTGTCCATCGACTAGACTCGTAAGACTGTGTCCAGACTGTGTGTTGTCGTAGCTGACAGCTGCGGGGGACGAGAGCCCTGTCCCGCGAAGCTGTCGGAACTTTGTGCCGAATTAGATCTGCTCCGGCGATGAGCAGGTCCACGTATCTGGTGTGAATTTATGTGAATCTATTTATTAATTCTACGTGTCCTGTACAAAACTGTCAAATAAATGGGGTTAATTCGGCCTAGGGTTGTAACGATGAATTTATTAAAATGTAATTTTTTTATCGCCTAGCGAATGTGAGATGTACTGTTTGTATACCATTATTATGCTGTAAAAATGTACATATCGTGTAAATATTCATACAAATTGTCATAATGTCAGTTGTAATAAAATTACGTTCGTGAAATGTGATGTCATTTTAGACATACAAACGTCACTCACACAGAGTGTGTGAGTGACATGCCTTAGAAAACATTTACAGAAATACTTGTTATAAAAAGAAGATTAAAGACCTCGGTGGCTCAGTCGTGAATGACGCGACTTTGACACCAACGCTCGTTGGTTCGATTCCCACACAAGACAAATATTTGTGTGCATGAATATGTCTGTTTATCTTGGTCTGGATGTTTAAAGAGAGGTAGGTCTGGGGAAGTGCCTCCACCTCACAGAAAACCGCAGCCAAATAACAACTCCCTAGAGTATGGTTGTGTTCCTGCCAGTAAGTGATATTACCAGTAAACCTGTATGCTGTAGCTCGGACAACGCAAACGTATCGCAAGCGTACATTGGCAGCAGTAATCACCTTCCCAGGGCCGTGTGCTTGCATCCCCCCGGACTTTACTCAAAAAAGAAGTTTATAAAATGACTAATCGTTACGTCAACACACTGATATAAGAAGGGCATGACCAGGAGCAATAAAACGGGGAGTGTCTGCGTGGACTCGTCCTTCAAGGAGACATCAATCATCGCAGACAACTCGCCGGCCGTGAACATGCAGAATGTGTTTTGGTCGACGTGTCTCCGTGGAGAAGGTACAGCTCGGGCTTTGAGTAGGGCCTCGTAAGTTAACTTATTTGTAACTTATATAATGTGACCTATATAAATGTTGTAATTTATACAGGGTGAACATTTATTATTTTATGTATACGAGTACATTGTATGTATGAATGTATATCTTCACGCCAGGTGTGTGCAAAGAGAACCGAGAGACATATGACGTGGTTCTTACACACCTCACTCGCTTCTTTAACATTCGTAGCTCTTTTCATGCACGCTCGCAGGTTCCTAAGGCTCCTGACATCACCTTCTGATAAAACACGATCAATTTGGACATGGTAGGTTAGTCTTCGTCTTCCACGGCTCCTGCATCCTTCCACTTTCGCATTGTATATCTGTTTCGTCATTCTTCCAGCCTGCATTCTTTCTACATGTCCGAACCA
This sequence comes from Pyralis farinalis, assembly GCA_947507595.1. Taxonomy (NCBI): domain Eukaryota; kingdom Metazoa; phylum Arthropoda; class Insecta; order Lepidoptera; family Pyralidae; genus Pyralis; species Pyralis farinalis. The sequence continues at coordinate 1,098,303 of OX382268.1, read as the reverse complement.
ACGGAACATGCCTTTTCTAAATATAGTTTACAAAACATTTATATAACATTCGCGGTTTCATTGTCTCCATAATTTTCAGGAGTTGGTAATGTATACATTGATTCATAATTGAAGAAGAATTATCTTATTATACTATGTATTGAATATACGCACCGTTGGGGAAGTTCAAGGTCGCGCAGCGTGCTATAGTAAGAGCAATGTTCAGGGTTTCCCTGCGTGATAGAATCAGGAATGAGGATATCCGCAGTAGTACTAAGGTAAACGACATAGCCCACAGGATAAGTAAGCTAGAGTGGGGGTGGGCTTGCCACATAGTTCGTAGAACCGACAACCGCTGAGGAACAAAGGTTCTCGAATGGCGTCCCCGTTCTTGGTACACGCATTGTGGGACGACTCAAGGGGTTTGTAGGGAGTCGATGGATGCAGGAGACACAGGATCGAGACGAATCACTCTTGAGGGGAAATGATGATGATGACTGAATATATCTATCTATCTATAACTTCACGCCAAATCCCTTGCGGGGTAGGCTGAGAGAACCGAGCGCCACGTGACTCGATCCTTACATATCTCACTCGCTTCTTTAACATTCATTGCTCTTCTCATACACGCTCGCCGGTTTCTAGGGCTCCTGAGATCAACCTTCTGATAGAACACGACCAATTTGGTCATGGTAGGTAAGTCTTGGCCTTCCCCGGCTCCTACATCCTTCCACTTTTGCATTGTATATCTGCTTCGTCATTCTTTCATCTTGCATTCTTTCTACATGTCCGAACAATCGGAGCATGCCTCTTCTTATTTTAACATGACTGAATATACACCTCGGTAACTAGTTCTAGTACGGATATGTCCATTTTTTATTCGCTTATTTCGTGTATCTACTATTGTGAGTCTCTCCATCGCACGTGGTGCACCCTTAAGGTTTCGGATGAACTCATTTATTGAATATCCGAATCATAATATCAAAACTTGTTAGTATAGAAATGCATATATAATGAAAATGTTTCATTTTGTGACCCAAGATTTTTGTATTATCTACACACATCAAAAGTGTCTAGGGATCAAGCATTTTTATGCGGATTTCTTGAGATTGAGATGTGGCTGTGTAATAAAAAATATATAAAATATATAAACGTATACGACACTGGAGAACCCCTGGACGCCAACAGCGATTAAAATCCTGCCAGGAAGTCCATCCTTATAGTGGTGGAACCATCATGGTATGGGCGGGTATTTGGATCGGCGGAAGAACTGAGTTGATTTGGATCAGAGGCAACCTCAACGCTCAAATTTATGCTGAGACGATTGTATCAGACGTCATCGTTCCTCTATAAGTGCAAATCGGTCCCTTATTTCAGTTAATGCATGATAATGCACGACCGCACACCGCAAGAGTTGTAAGACAGACTCTCGCCGCAGCTAACATCAATGTCATGCCCTGGCCTGCTCAGTCGCCAGACTTGAACCCGATTGAGCATGCATGGGATATGCTACAGAGAAGAGCTCTGCCGAATATGGAGGGTATCCAGTCGCAAGAAGACCTTTTTTTGTTGTTGCAACGAACATGGGCGGCCATTCCACAGCGTGATTTGGATGAACTCATTTTGAGTATGCCAAACCGATGTTCTTGTGTTGTTAGTGTTCGCGGTAGAAACACGGATTATTAATTGTTTAAGTTACCCAATAAAATTTTAAAGAAAACTGTTATTTCAGTCTTTTTTTCGAACTTTAATGTTAGTGGTTCAAATGTCAAAAATCCCTTTATTATGAAAATGGCAAATTTCTTTATTAATGCAAAGGTGACTTGGTTTATCGTTACTGTAGACAAACGAAAACACTTTATTTGATGAATCCTTAAAGAAAATTTTAATTAATATCAATCAGGAGAAAAGTTATTGCAAAAATATATGTTGATCCCTAGACACTTTTGATGTGTGTATTTTAAATAACGAATGATTGTAAAATACTGTATTTTACAATTAACTAATAATATCGCTCTGTACTCCTACACAAATATGTATTTTTATAGATCCTCGGAAGGCAATCTGGGGAAGTACCTCCACCTCGCAGAAAACCGCAGCTAAATAACAACTCCCTGGAGGGCTGTTGTGTTTCTGCGTGTGAGTGAGGTCATCGGTAAGGTCCCGAGGAGTTGCTCTGTTAGCAACAGAGATGGCATCGCGCGAGTGATACTTAAAGTACTACAAGCGTCTTTTTTTGTTCAACGATGGGATGCATATAAGCATAAGACCCACCTGATGTATAGTGGTGACCGTAGAATATTTAATTGAATAAGATACAATAAGATTGTATTTAAAGGATGTTAGACATCTGAGGAATATGAGAGTCTGTGGCTGCGCGCCAGGCAGGGCCTGATGAAATGAATGTCTTCTTAACTGCTTACAACTCTTACTCGTAACTGCTTTAGAATGAGCCGTATGTTTGTATGCCTCCGGACGCAGTACAAAGAAAAACATAATTTTGGAATTCATCAGCAATCTAAATTGCCTTCATGGCGACAAGGCGGAGTCAGGTGGAAGCCTCGGCCCGCGCGCGTCACCCGGCCGGCCCACTCGCCTGTCCGACCCACACGTATCTAATCGACACGAGTCGATTCGGAGAATGATTATCTTTAGATGTACAGTCACGTTGAATTAAACAATTTTTAACGGAAATATCGCGTGTTTTATTTATTATGTTGAACCTGACGTTTCGAACGCTTTGCAGCGTAATAAGAAACCACCCCAATTTCAATAGAGAAGATGGTTGGCAAGTACCACCTGCTTGGGATCCAGTCCTAAAAATAATCAAGCCACAAACCCAGAGATCTACTGTGTGCATCGGAACATATATAATTAATCCATCCATGTCGGTGGATGTAATAATTGAATAACCAATGTAAGACAAATGTCACCTTAGTCTTCCTGCGACCACGGACGCTGCAAAGCGTTCGAAACGTCAGGTTCAACAAAATAAATAAAACGCGATATTTCCGTTAAAAATTGTTTAATTCAATGTAATAACAATCGCGAAAATCTAAGACAATAGTATGTACAGTCACGACTGGATTTACTTGCTGCCGCAAGTAGGTTAGATTTTTCGAGATTTTGCATCGAAAGGCACGCGGTGTTACCGTATGTTTTGTTTTCGTTTTATTTTATAATACGTCGGGAGGCATACAAGCATACGACCCACTCCTCCTCCTCCCGTTCCCTCCCAACATTGTATATAAAAAAAAAAAAGTGGCGATATTAACAATTGTGCCACCGTGCTCGTCAAAAGGCTACCCATCTATATACAGATTGCAATCAATGTTGCTTAACTCGCGTGTTCGATTGAACCGACACGCGTAACGACGACGTCACTGCGTTTCAAGATGATTTCAATGAGTGCTAATTAACAATTGAGGGTAAATAAAAGCTTGCAAAGTGAGTTCGAGTGATGAATAGCAAATAAACGAGATTCGTCTCAGCATCCCAAGTTTTAATTGGTCCGATTTGTGCCGGAGGGGCGCCGGCGCCGGCTTTCTTCGCCCCTCATCACCGTCTCAATTTGGGAGATTAAAACGCCTAACTTCCACCCAATTATTTTGTGACTTGACCCTGCCGTTACACTTTGACGTTTGTGTTCTTAGGGTTCCGCACCTCAAGGGGAAAATGGAACACTTGAAGGATCACTTTGTTGTCCGTCAGTGTGTCAGTCTGCCTGTCCGTCTGTCAAAACCCTATTTCTCAGCGACGGGTGGAGTTATCAAGCTGAAATTAATATCAAATACTCAGATCTGTAATCCTTTCGAGCAGTGATAAAATCAAACTTCTAGTTCAACGTAATCAAAAGTTACAGCTGTATATGCCGCGTTTCTGCGCTTATTTTGATACTCGCAAGGGAATCAAAACTTAGGACGCTTCCCGTTGACCTAGAATAATGAAATTTGGTAAGAAGCAATGTCATGTTGCGCAAGTAAATGAAAAAATCCGAAAACTGTAAATTTGTAGTTACGCCACAAAAAAAAAATTGAGAAAATAATTTGCGTAAATATTTTTTAGGGAACCCTCAGTGTACGAGACGGACTCGCACTTGACGGCTTATTTTTATACACCTTTTTATTTTTTCATCGCGAATCCTTTTAATATGCTTAACTACGAATAGATGTTTAGGTTGTGACTCATTATCGTGTGTTCCGTAGAGCACTAATCAGAATAAAGCAGCAGTCAGACTGGTCACTGGATCGCATCCTGGTGTGCAAGACATGTGTTGACGAGCTCGGTAGCATAGCGGTTAATACTGTGACTTTGACACCGACGCTCGTGGGTACGATTCTCACGCAGGATAAACATTTGTATGCGGGAACATGTCTGTTTGTCTTGATTTGCGTGTTTCAAGAGAGGTGTTAGGTTTAGGCATGTATCCCCACCTTACAGAAAAGTGCAGCCAAATAATAACTCTATGGAGGGTTGTTGTCTTCCTGCGTGTGAGTGAGGTAAGCAGTTGCTGTGTTAGCAGCAGAGGTGGCACGCTACAGTAACCGATTAACATGTGGGTCGACAGACAGACATGTTCATGCACACAAATGTTTGTCCTGTGTGGGAATCGCAACCACGAGCGTTGGTATCAAAGCCGCGTCATTCACCACTGCGCCACCGAGCTAGTTAAAATGTAACAATAAAGTACTTCGAGAAAGATTAAAAAATCACGATGACAGTGCTTAAATGAAATCACAAATGGTGAGCTTATCGCTGGGCTACTGCTTCAGACGCGTCAGGACAACGACCTCGCTGAAAAGATGGAAATTTTGGGACATTTCAGAATTACACGTACATCTAATATAATTTTATAGCTTATAGTAAACGAGAGGTAGGGTACATGACCTCCTTACCTCACAGAATTACATCTCCCCGGTTGTGATCCAGCGAGTGAGTGAGCATAACTCGATACTACGAATTCCATTAATTTGTTAACCATCTATATATGCGGCGATACTTCGAATTTCTACGCAAAGAAAACCACATTGCCGTGTACTGTTAGAAACATTCGTCAATATCAGGTGGGCCGCTTTTTATTTTCCAACTTAGTCACATACAATGACCAACACGTAGCCCATTATAAGAGAGGAAAGTACCTTGACGTTACAAAAAATCATAGCCAAATAACAACTCCCTGCAGGGTTGAATAGTTAATAGATTCGGGCGTTATTTTAAAAGTAAAATTTACGGGCAATTTGGTTTAAGGTTTTTATTTTGGTTTGGTTTAATATTAGAGTATAATATTATTCACTAGAATGACGTTAATCGGCAAAATAACATGACAGAAAATTCGCAGCATGCTAATCAGCTTAGATTAGATTAACTTTATTTGCATGAATAAGGTACAATTAAATTGATGTCATTAACATTCGTACGTAGTCCGTTCTTATTCTGCCACTGGCAATTTGATCCAAACAACTTTGTGTGCTTCCGCTCCCGATTAGTTCATGCGAACTACTGCCGGCCGGCACCTACCCACTACCGTTAGTAGATGCATGCGGCTGCTGCCATGGCTGCTGCGGTCGTCTCTGCGAGTGTTCGCCATCTGAAATGTGAACCGCATGCACCCGCCACCGTTGCTGCCCTGGCTGCTGCGGTCGTCTCTGCGGCACGTGTCTCTCCACGAGACATCCTCAGGCGCTGTAGATGTTAGTCTTTAGAATAACATGCTACGAATCTATTAACTATTCTGCCACTATCAGCAGCGTGCAAATATTACATTGATTTTAAAATAAGAAACAATGACAGTTATTTTGCATATCGCATATGCCAAAGCTAAACATAATAAAATTGCCTAAATCATGCAATGTTTGTTAGAATATAAATGAGTGTAACTTGTGTTATATATATAAAACAAAGCAAAAACGCATCAAACTAAATTCTAACGACTAACATCTACAGCGACTGAGGATGCCTCGTGGAGAGAAACACGTGTCGCAGAGACGACCGCAGCAGCCAGGGCAGCAACGGTGGCGAATACATGTTTCAAATGGCGGACAGTATACACTACCTTCACATCAGTGGGCCGTGTGCTTGTATGCATGAGTTTTTTGTCAGTATTTTTATCAGTGCTCACCTAGTCATAAACTGCACGGTAGGAAAAAAAATTGTGACGATTCCAAACAAATGTAGCCATTTTTACGGAATAAAAAGATTTTGACTTTGACATCCTGACGTTGTATAAAAAAACAATTTAGTCGAGAATTGTTATGTCTGTGTGAAATTATATAGAGGTTCTAATGTTTTTTTTATACTATGATGAATAGTAAACAAGTATATACTCCGCCTGATGTAAAGCGGTTACTGTAGCCTATGAACAATATCAACAAAAAGAACGTGGCTAGCGCGTTGCCACCCCCGCTTTCAATACAGCAACTCCTCTTCTTCTGGTGATCTCAATCACTCGCAGGAACACAACAACCCTCCAGGGAGTTATTATTTGGCTGCCGTCTTCTGTGACGTGGAGGTACTGGGGAAGTACTAACGTCGTGCCTCGTCTGTTGATAAGCAGGGTGCACCACGTACAGGTGAGATTGGCTTTGGCTCTAAAAGTGACATTGAACCACTTACACCCTAAACGAGGTGTTGCATTACCAATGTGCAAGAAATACTTCTTCTTCGTGTTCACCCGTTTCCTAATCCATTAGGATTGGCGGGGTCCGCTACATAAACCTAAGGATTTGGGCGAAAACACAGATGTTTACATGGAGCGACTGCCTTCAGACCTCCACAACCCTGAGGAAAACCAGATCATTCTTAAGTAACGTCTTCTGAGCTATAATTTCTTGGACGTGCGGATTCTCTCACGGTGTTTTCCTTCACCGCGGAGCTAATGATTTGTAATTAAATCAAAAATATGTACTATAAATACGAATTCAGTGGTACACGCCACGATTCCAACCGGAGAACAGTTGGTCACTAGGGCGGTTTCATACCCTAGTCCTGCTCGTAGCATGTCACAGCAATGTGCGAGAGATACTATTTGTAGTTAAGATAGGGTATAAAGCTAAGTCTAAGTGGCACGCTCATTTTGTTTTTATTAATAACTCTGAATTTAACACCAATTCCTAAAAACGCTCAATACAGCCACTGAAAAACCATATTTATGGTTTTTGAAACGTATCTTGTATCTATTATCTATGTACAAGTAACCATAATTTTAATTATTGCTTATTGTGGCCACTTATAGCAGTAAAAAGAAAATTACAACTAATTGTACATCTATATATATAAATAAAATTGAAGTGTCTGTCTGTGATTTCAAAATAAAGCCTTTATCTTAAGCTCATATTATTATTTTCACGTTACCAAAGCCTAAATACGCATTTTTAACTTTTTTGTCTGTCTGTCTGTCTGTCAGTTTGTCCGGGCTAATCTTCGAAATGGCTGAACCGATGACGGGACTTTCACTGGTAGGTAGAGGACTGTTCAGAGAAGAATATAGGGTACTTTTTATCCCGTAAATATTTAGGATTCCTGCGTAAAAAATGAAAAACTGTTAAAATTCGGGGGAAATCTTCCCCTTCGGGGGACTTTGCAGTTTTATTTTATTACTAGCAGAAGCCCGCGGCTTCGCACGCATGAGATTTGGGCTTTTAGTAGCCTTTATTTCTCTGTAGACATGAAATTGTTTCTGTTTTTTAAAAAAAAACAATGTTCAGGGTCGTAGATGCAACCATAGAGCGATTCAATTTTCGTACAGCGCCATCTATTGACCTTTACAGGAGGCAACGTTTATGTATTTTATTTATATTACAAACAAATGCGTAGTTATTTTATGTTACAAAAAATACGTATTCTATGAAAATAATAAAAATAAAATTGCCCCGAAAGGGAAGATATTTCCCGCTAATTTTAACAGTTTTTCATTTTTTACGCAGGAACCCTAAATATTTACGCGATAAAAAGTACCCTATATTCTGCTCTGAACAGTCCTCTACCTACCAGTGAAAGTCCCGTTAAGATCGGTTCAGCCATTTCGAAGATTAGCCCGGACAAACAGACAGACAGACAGACAAAAAAGTTAAAAATGCGTATTTAGGCTTTGGTAACGTGAAAATAATAATATGAGCTTGAAGATAAAGGCTTTATTTTGAAATCACAGACAGACACTTAAATTTTATTTATATGTATAGATATTCACAGAATACGTATTTTTTGTGACATAAAATAACTACGCATTTTTTATGTAATAATATAAAAAAAATATACGTTGTATCCCGTAAAGGTCAATAGATGGCGCTGTATGAAAATTGAATCGCTCTATGGTTGCATCTACGACCCTGAACTTTGTTTTTTTTTAAACAGAAAGAATTTGAGGTCTATGGAGAAATAAAGGCTACTAAAAGCCCAAATGTTTTGCGTGTGAAGCCGCGGGCTTCAGCTAGTAAATAATAAATACAGAATATGTCTCAAAACATAAATATGGTTCTTCGGTGCCCGTATTGAGCGTTTTTGGAATTGGTCTTAAATTCAGAGTTATTAACCCGACGAGTTGAATAATAAAATGAGGGTGGAAAAAAAAACAAAATGAAAAACAAAACAAATGTTATTTCCTAGCTTTATGCCCCCTCTTAAAATCTTCTTGTATTAGGTCGTTTCACATCAAGCTAACATAGTTATCTGCAATTAGAATGGCATAAAAGATTCTTACCTGCCGCGACAATTCGCGCCGAGGTCATCGCACCGAATGAATTCAAAATATATTCATAAATTTCCCTGAAGAAAAGTTACGCTCCGAAAAATATTATCGAAGCTTTTACAGCCGTTTCAAACGAGTAGAGACAATTATCATGTTTTGAAATTATATCTCAGGTTGCGACGGCCTTTTCCAATGGTTATACCATTTGTACTAGAATCGACATCCGTTTTTTATCCTATGCCGCAAAACAAGACTAAAGTCATACAATACTACGGTCCTTCTGAAGAAATTACCAGAGGGAGACTTTATACAAAAGTGGCCTGCGTGGGTACCTCTGTGTCACCTATGTCTACCGCCAAGCAGCTATATTTATATAGCTGTGTTCCGGTTTGAAGAGTGAGATATGGCAGAGAAATTACTGGGTACTGTGACGAAACAGCCTTGGGTCATCCCCGTGGTGTTGCGAGCGTCAATAGGCTGCGGTGATCGCCTACCATCTAATGCGGTCCGCATGCTTGCCTTTATCTATATAATCTAGTTATATATATATAAAAAAAAACAGAAATGTAGTTACCATTGCTTGTAAACGCTTTCAATATAGCTGCCAAAATATCTCCTCAGGAGCTTACTGATACTCACTCGCAGGAACACAACAACCTTCAAGGAAGTTAGTATCATTAAATTTTTAATGTAAATTAAATTAGTAAAATTTCGATTTCATTCGGTTGCTATTGAGTTCTCTCATGGTTAGACGCGCTTCGCTAAGTTATTATAAGTAGTCCAGTCAATGTACTTAGTAAATTGGTATTTGTGTCATACATTGTGCATTGTGGACGAAAATTCCATAACTACGCTAATAAATTGCAATTGCACGAGTCGTGCCGTCTTTCTTTTCTTTCGTTTCGTCTTTCTTTCGTTCTTTTGAAATTTGCTCGATGAAGTTTTGATTTTCTAATATGCAACCGAAACACTACAGCATATTACTACGAGTATTATTCTCATTTGTTATTATTATTAAATATTTAAATAATGAGTGTTCAGAAAAGCCTCCAAAAATATAACACCGCCTCATTTAGTCATTTATCTAAAGTACGCGACGAGAATGTTTCTCTACCTTACAAAGAAAACGAAAATCTCCGGAATGCGATTGCCAGAAAATGTTGCTCGACTTTTATAATAGCCGCTTCTGAAAATTACCTCATTCACATGAAATTATTAACTCTGTTAACTTGCTATATGTAATAAGTATCGGCCATTTTCACCATTGAGCATATTACTTGCGTGAGTTATACGTCTTTCAGTAGTTTCTATTAGTTTATTTCGTTTAGGAATTCCTATTAGGTCCTTCTAATATGTTACAAGTTTGTGGCAGCGCGTCATATCATACAACTCGAAATACTTCCTTTATTTTTATATACCGAATATTTTCGACTTCGTAGGTCTTTTGTTAACATGTACTTTTGATGTGTATAATTTATTGTAAATTACTGTTTATTGACAAATTATTAAAAATATGCTTTATTTTATTAAAAAGATATCTACGGAACGCACATAGTGACATTGTCAATAGACTATGCATCACATACTTTCTCAAAAACACGTATTTGTCTGTGGTAATTACAGTGTAGCATAAACGTAGAAAGAGAAATTTAAGACATAACTTATTTTTTTTCATATAAACAAAGTAAAATTTTATACACCAATAAGAATTGCCCGCGTGACGTAATATGGTTTTTGTTGCCTATGTACATCTGCTGCTAACACAGCAACTCCTTAAAGGCTTACTTGTAACGTCACTTCCTAGCAGAAATGAATGCAAGAAAGTTCAAGAGAGTTTTAATTTGTCTTCGGCCTTCTGTAAGGTGTAAGCACTTCCTTAATACTGTCCCGTGCCTCTTTCTCAACAGAGCGACGCTTGTTACAATATTATATAATTTGCTTTGATTTAAAGGAAAGTTGGTCAACCACTTGTACCCTAAATGGATTGTGTCGAGTTCGGTGGCGCAGTGGCGAAACGCGCTGTTATGTTACGTTTCCCACACGGGGCAAACATTTGTGTGTATGAACATGTCTGTTTGTCTTGGACCAGGTGTTTCTAAGAGAGGTAGGGCGCATCAAAGCAGTCCGTCTGGAGAAATACCTCTACCTCACAGAAACTGCAGCCTAATAACAAGTCCCTAGAGGATTGTTGTGTTCCTGCGTGTAAATGTGGTCTCCAGTAAGCTCCACAGGAGTTACTGTGCTAGCAGCAGCAGTGGCATCATGCGGGTAGTACTTAATGTATTACGAGTGTTCTATGCTACGGTAACCGCTTTACATCAGGTGGTTTCATGCTTGTATACCTGACGTTGTATAAATAAAAAATAAACACGTTTAAAAAATTAATTAGGATATTAAATGTTTACGAGATCAAATTCTATTTTCTTGCCGAAACTGATGTCTGGTTTTCACATTTGTTCACCTTACTACACTACCACTACACCAAACCTCACCCATCCCACTGCAGGGATACGGATCTCCTTTCAATCGAAGCGATTTAGAATATACTCCACCACGCTGCTCAAATGCGTATAGGCAGAGGTCATTGTTTTCAAGCCGCCCGAAGGCCTTAGCTTAACAACTGTCATCTATCGACAACAGCAGGGGTCGATGATTTAGAGTGACACCCCTGGTATTGCAAATGTCCATAGGCTACGGTGACTGTTGAGTAAGGTAGGCCTTATGCTTGTATGCCTTCAACGTTGTATAAATAAAAATGATACCTTCACCTCATAGAAATCCGTAGCCAAATAGCAACTTCATTGAAGATTGAATTAAACAATTTTTAACGGAAGTATCGCGTGTTTTATTTATTTTGTCGAACCTGACGTTTTGAACGATTTCCGATTCACACAAAAATCGCTAAATCGCTGAATCGGAACATATATAATAAATCCATCCATGTCGGTAGATGTAATAATTGAATAACTAATGTAAGACAAATGTCACCTTAGTCTTCCTGCGACCACGGACGCTGCAAAGCGTTCGAAACGTCAGGTTCAACGAAATAAATAAAACACGCGATACTTACGTTAAAAATTGTTAAATTCAATGTGTAACAATCGCGAAAACCTAAGACAATACTAGGTTAATACTTATTTGTTGTTCCGTTTAATGTAATTAAGAATTTATTAGACGCATCGCGCGCGGCAGTGGGGAAGCGCCGCCATTTCGAGATCATTTCGATGCATCATATAATTTCCTTTTAGTATAACTTACTTCCATTTACCCGTTAAGAAGACTTATTCACGTTAAACCCGCGGCCGTGTCGCCATATTCCGTTTTTCCGGTGCAAATTGTATTATTTTGTCGCAAAAATTTTTTGAAAGTTTTAGCGCAATTCGTTTGTGCACTTTGAGACCGGACACATTGTATAATAGAATCATAGCGGGGACGAGATCGCCCCTGAAATATTTTTGAAATAACGACGCACCTTTATTGTAAATCCGAATGACATATAAAAAATATATATGCCTGTCTGTCCGCACGCATTGGTGAAATTTCACACGGTATCTAAAATATATGTCTAACCACTCCGCCATTGGACTCGTCAAGATTCCTGATTACTTTTTCTCATGCTGAAACCCAACTAGCGCTCCAGTGAACGAATTGGCTGCATTTTGTAAGGTTAAGGTTAGTTTTAATTATATTATATCTGTATATTCTAATTATACACCTTTTTTCTGGAAGAGTCTTGTTTGCCAATCGACAGGACGCACCACGTGTAGTTAATACTAGTACCACAACCACTATTCTCTGATTCTAAAAAGGCACCTAATGGAAATCTTACTAAACACACAAATTCAATAATTGTAATTTGAACCCCTATTATTGCCTTTTTATATATACTTATTAATTAGAAATAAATTAAACCGGGATTGGTTTGGTGGACCCACTGGACCCTCTCGCTGGCAGCCAGTGCCGGTTCTCCAAACACGTGTGACCGCTTGATTTATGTGCGCGTAATTCCAGTGGACTTAATGTATTTAGAAATAGGTATCATTGGTAAATTGGACTGGCCCCTTTTTATGTGCCTCCTTTCTTTCCCCGTTTATTGTCGCAATGAAATTAGAGTACCATAATGACTGTGTATAAGTTTTTTTACATTTCTGTGTGGTGTGTGTGTGCCGTGTGGATTCAAAGTCAAAGATTTGTTAAGAGGTAGGGCGCATCAAAGCAGCCCGTCTGGGGAAGTACCTCCACCTCACAGAAAACCGCAGCCAAATAACAACTCCCTAGAGGGTTGTTGTGTTCCTGCGTGTGAGTGAGGTCACCAGTAAGCTCCCAAGGAGTTGCTGTGAAAGCAGCAGAGGGGGCATCGCGCGAGTGATACTTGATATATCACAGGCGTTAATAGGCTACGGTAGCCGCTTTACATCAGGTGGGTTGTATGCTTGTATGCGTATGACGTAGTATAAAAAAAAGTCGTTTTCTTACGGGAACTGTTAGTGTGGAATGATCTCCCTTCCCTGGTTTTTTTTCAAAATACTACAGCATGACGTACTTAAAATACTTTTTTAGTTCTTAGCATAAAAATACACTATAAATATATAAAAGTGTAACATAGGAAACAGTCTGCATGAGGCGGTAATTTATTATACTAAATGTAACTATTGAAAAAACTAATAATAACACTATAATAAAAATGTACTAAATAACCTCTCCAAAATAACAATCCGATATGAAAGTTATGGCAGACGTCCGTCCCTTTCCTGTAATAGCCCAGTACCAATAATCCCTCCAGATCTCATTATAATAGCACTATTATTTCAAACACATTCGCTACAGTTTAAGAGAGGTAGGGTGGATCATAGCAGCCCGTCTGGGGAAGTACCTCCGCCTCACAAAAAACCGCGGCCAAATAACAATTAGAGAGTCGCTGTGTTGCTGCGTGTAAGTGAGGCCACCAGTAAGCTCCCAAGGAGTCGCCGTGTAAGCAGTAGAGGAGGCATCGAGTGATACTTAATATATTGCAAGCGTTAATAGGCCACGATAAATGCTTTACATCAGGTGGGCCGTATGCTTGCATGCCTTGCGACATTGTATAAAAAAGAAAATAGATCCAATACCTGCCGAGACCTGCTCATGAATATGTGGTTTCATCGATAGTTCCAAGGGTAAATATATATAGTGGCAGGTGTAAGACATTACATTAATCTACTTAAAGGGGCCTCTACGCGTTAGATTTACATCCCCGCGCACGCCTTTCAAATGACCGGTATAATACCCGTGAACAAAGAGAACACAATAATAATAATTCTGTTATTTTATAGTATTATTATGTGTTTTTCAAGAATTTCATTAATGATAAGGCCTTACATTATTTGAGATAGATAATGTACATAGTACAACGCTCCACAAGTATTCTCTGAACGTTGGGGTTTTGCGGCTTCGAGAATATATGGTGACATCAAACTATTCTAACTTGTTGAATTCTTGGGAGTCAGTCACTCACTCAATAATTTCTTGTACATGCCGGTTTTCCTTCACTGCCGAGCACTTGGTGATAATTACAAATATGTACATAAATTCGAAAACAGGAATTTGGTTGCACATGCCTACACCACAATTCTAGCCAGGAACTTTTTTTTTATAACGTTCTTTCACACAATTAATCTGATACTGATATTAACAAGTTCGTGTTTTAATAATGTTTGTTCCATTGGTCGAAATTTGTCCATAATATTTGAAAATTTCAGGAAAATTATGTTTTTAACGTTTTTCTTAAGATTTCATATTTTCACGACTTTAAAAAAGAAGAAGATTATCAATTCATCATTCAATTCTGTATTTACTTCTTTTTATAAACCGAATCTAATGTTTTTTTTTTGCGTTGAGATTCAGAATAGCTCTCAAGGGCATTTCAATTGTCGTTAGTATAGGACTTTCCACTTGACAACGCCAGAGTGATACCCCTGGTGTTGCGAATGTTCATAGAGTACGGTAACTGCTTACCATCATCTGGTAGGTAGTACGCTTGTTTACTAATTTAGTGATAAAAAAAACACAAAAGCTCAAGTCACACACAGAATCTCTATAGCTCAGGCGCGAAATGTGGTTGCAGTCTTCAACTAATTACTTAAAACTAATTGACAAGTTTAAAAGAGACCTATATTGGCAAGTTTCTTTCGGGATTTCTTCTTCACTATTTCCGATATTTCCGAGATATTTCCGAAATGCTAGTAGATTAAAAAAATGAAAAAGTAAAATAAGGGAATTGAATTATCTTTTTAACTTAAAAGTGGCTTGTTTCGTTTTAATTGTCATTATTGTTTATTATTTATATATTTCATAATTTTGAAGTCGTTGTTATCGTTTTTAATGCGACATATAAATTAATTCGGACGACGTCCTGGAGCACACCGTCCGCCCCGCCTCGTCGCCTCTGCCTCACGGACCAAATGAGAAAACTTTGTGGATTTACTCCCATGAATATTAATCAATTACAAAAATGGAATCATTGGTGGCATTTCAATTAAATCAATTATTTATTGCCAAATTGCTCGCAGCGCAAGTGGACTGGAAGTGAAAACTGAAAGCGAATAGCAGATGGTAAAGTCTACGCTGCGTCCATCTGTACTAGATGATCCAAATCCCCATGAACTTTCAACTTCAACTTCATAATCGTATTCAGTGCCTGAATGATTGCATATTACCAGACGATATCAACAGTAAACTCGAAAAAACTGGTGATGAGGTGGAAGCCAAAAAGACTTAAATGCTCTCGAGTCACAAGCAGAATCTCATGCAGGTCAGACGTAAAATGTGGCTGCAGTCTTCAACCCACACTCCAGAGTACATTCAGGTCTCCAAGCGCATGTGACGAGACATTCGCCAGTTTAGTACAATTTGTGTTTAAGAGGCAGTAGAGCGAGACCAAGGCTTCGAAGCTTTCACCAAACATCTTTCTTTTGGCCCTCCCCGTCCACTCAAAGTCAGTTAAAGAAGCTGAAGACTCATACTGCGCTTTCTACGAAGACTAAGATTCTGAGTGACATGGAGAAGATATATAGATAGTTGTTTGTATATCGTGACGAGCTCAGTGGCTCAGTCGTGAATGACGCGAGTTTGACACCAACGCTCGTGGATTCGATTCCCACACAAGGCAAACATTTATGTGCATGAACATGTCTGTTTATCTTGATCTAGATGTTTTAAGAGAGGAAGGGTGTATCAAAGCACCCCGTCTGAGGAAGTACCTTCACTTCACAGGAAACCGTAGCCAAAATAACAACTCCCTAGAGGGTTGTTGTGTTCGTGCGTACGAGTGAGGTAACCAGTAAGTTCCCAAGGAGTTGCTGTGTAAGCAACAGAGGAGGCATCGCGCGAGTGATAAGTAATATAACGCAAGCGTTAATAGTCTACGGTGCCCGCTTTACATCAGGTGGGCCGTATGCTTGTATGCCTCCCGATGTAGTATAAAAAAAATCGTAGTTACAGCCAGGTAACAGGACTAGTAACAATCTAAGAGTGATATTAACCCGACACTGTACCGAAAATATCCCGGACATCAGTCTTTACGAGATCCGTATGCATCGTCCACATAAAGCATTTCATATTTCACATAAACAATTCACCAATAACATAGAATATGTCTCATAAATATGATCATGTTTTTATAATGGGAGACCTCAATACTTGTCTTTTAAAAGATGACTACAGAGCTCAGTCTGTCAATAATGAAACCATTTTCCAAATTGCCGATCTTGCTTTTGACGTAATAGTCACCTCTAAGCTTCCCGCTCCCTTTTCATACCACGATCTTATTTTTCTTTCGTATAAAAAATGCTCTCCCAAACATAAGAGAAAAACCATTCCTAAGCGTGACTTTAGGTTCATGGATATGGAGCGTCTGAGAGAGGATGTTGGTCGCAGATGTGGTCATCAAATGAAATAGATGTGAAATTTCAAAGTTTAACACAAATACTCATAAACTTATATGATGCTCATGCATCCGTCTGACATGTGAGAGTAAAACATGTTCCTGTGCCCTGGCTAACGCCTTCCATCAAATGTGCAATGAGAAATAGGGATAGAGTTAAGGCTAGGTACAGAGGCGAGCCTACAGATGAGAACCTTGCGGCCTATAAAAAACTTCGTAACGTCTGCAAAAGGATGTGTAGGGATGAGAATATACACTTGTTTTTTTTTATTATTTTGTTGCTAAAACTTCCATAAATATGTACATATAAGTTTTATTAAGATTACATTACTTCATAAAAAAATAAATGCATATTCATTTCTAACAGAACTTATGGCCGGATTAGGTATACTATTATATCTTTGGGTAAAAATGGAAATTCAACAGAATAGTTTACTACAGTGGTTTCAGTGACAGATGCCATCCTGTAGAGGTTAAAAATCGTATACTTCAGTGCAATCCCTACGTACATTAATCTCGGTCGTCTGGCGGCCGGCACCCCGGCCTCAGGTGAGGGCCGACCCTCGTCCCGGGGTAAAGCCGCGCCGTATCTCACCACGTTCACGTAAACAGGCGCCGCATACGTAAATGTAGACAGACATCTGTTACAAAGTAGATATTATCGAAGTTTTAACGGAAGGAGATGTCAGGAGCCCTAGCAAACAGCGAGAAAGCATGAAAATAGCTATGAATAATAAAAAAGCGAGCGACATATGCACTTGTTCAAATAATCAGCCGCATATATTATTGTATAATTAATTGTAAATATCAAAATAATACTAAAGAAACAGTGAATAATTAACTGTTCATAACGTCAAATAGAGCATAAAGATGCGTGGATGTTGTATGAGAGATACACACGCTAGCATTTATAGTGTGATGTGAATGTATAGTGTAGGTTGTGTGAGTGTTGTGTGAGGGATTGTGTGTAGTGTGGTTATACTAGCCCTACGAGTTCACTCGTGGGATCAGTTGGCGACCTAAGTTCACCAACCACTAGTTAAAAAATATTTTTTCCACCGAGTCATAGTCATGACAGTTTAACCAATTACATATAGCTTTCTTTAATTCGTAAATATTGTAGTTCGTTATATTGGAATAGGTGTTTAACTTTCCATACAATTTTGGAGCATTAAAACTGAAATGTCTTTTAGCAAAAGTTGTCCTACAACTAGGTACAGGGAATCTTGCAGTTCTCCTGCTACGTGTTTGGACCTTAAGTTGTCTTGTGCCCATTTGATGGAATCTACACACATGTTATACAATTACTGGAACTGGAATTACTAAATATCACAAACAAATAAACCACTTCACTGCGCACGAAGGCACAATGCACTCACAAAAACTGGCCATTAAGGCGACACATCGAAAAATTAGACCAACTTTCATCGAATAATATAGGCTAATGACTAAACTGACGGATCTAAGATTTTAATATAAATAACTTCATTTCTTTATCTTGAATTTGCTTGCTCAAATACGCGATTGTGTAAAATTGATTCGATAATAATTACTTTCGAAAACACCTCCTGAAATTCATTATTTTTGAAATTACAACGAAGTTGTTCTGTTTATACGCTTCAAAATTACTTAAATCTATTAGTAATATCTATGTTTATAATATGGTTGCTGCATATTTTGATAAGTGAAACATAATTTTTTTTTTAAATATTTTAAGTTTCTGACAATTTCTAAGCGATCACATTCGTCTTGGGTGCTACGTGTTTTCGACCTTATTGTGCGGTAATGAGGATTATAAACGCGTTGACTAACTACAAGGGGCAGTCCGGCTGCAGCCCGCTTCGAGGTGAGACCTATGTCGAATGTCTGCTCGAGCTCGCTCCATTATCATCGCGACACCGAAGTTTTTATAATTAATAGTTGTAAATATTCAATATTATAGTATTTAGCGTAAGTGTATTATTATTAGATATTAGTAGTAAATAATATTATAGGTTTATATATATTTATTATACTGTTGTAATAATGGGGAACACTAAAAAGAAAATATATAGAATAAAAATACAAAGAAAATGTTCGTAAAATGGCGGAGGCGAACAAGACAAGGTATTTTTTTTTTAATTATTATATTCATTAAACATATTATAGTAACATTGTGTAGACATATTTCTAGTTTTTAGAACAGTTCCTAGGTATGGTTGGCCCAGGCTATGTAATTCCTCTTCAAACTATTTTTTAATTCTGCTTACTTAATAACTCTATATAAAACTGCATTAAATAAGAGTTATTTTTTGCAGGAATAAACAGTAAAATTTGATAATTGGTATACATTATCCACAGGCTGACCGTGTACCTATAAAGGACGTCAAACTCCTATTTTATCTATTATAATCTGACCGAACTCCGACTTAGAAGTTGTACGTCGGTGGAGGTCAGGTTACGTTGGAAATTTATACCAATACGGTTCGCGCTCTCAGCACATAGCAACCAGTGGAGACTCTTTATTTCTTTGTATTAAAATAAAAACTTATAAAATAGAATATTTTGCTGTTTTGTTTTTTAGGAGAAACTTACTAAATAAACATATTCCACCAGAAGAATCACTACTCGATTTATATGCTACTTTAACGTAAGTGTCATACGGGACGACAAACTCATAGTAACCATTATAAGCTCACCGAACTCCGACTTAGACATTGTACGTAGGTGAAGGTTAGTTTACGTTGGAAATTTATCCAATGCGATTCGCGCTATCAGAAGATAGAAAACCAGTGGAGGTTTATTTCTTTTTGTATTAAAATAATTACTAGTAAAATAGTGTATTTTGATAGTTTTTAAAGAAAATGAACCAACACTGAAATCACAAAAAACTCATCTATTCTATACATTTTGGTTAGTATTGAACTATTGCACGGATTAGATTTATTTCGCAACATCAAAGATGGTCCTGGTTCTTTCTTCTTGAGAGTTTAATAAATAACAAGGAAACGTACAACAATACAAAACACAGAGTATACATAAGTAAAATACAATAAATGTCAGTATACAAAAGTTAAAGTTATGAAACAGCAAGAAAATCATTTGTCACATGTTTTTTTTTAAATATGAATAGATTATAGAATCTATTTGTATATATGTATATTAGGGTGTCCCTTATTTTTCAAAGTTTTTATTTTCTAACGCATAGGTCTTAGTTTTGTTCATTTGCTTTTAAAACAATCGGAAATTAATTTTTAACTTATTTGGATTACGATAATCCGTGCCGAATTACATCGAAACATGTTTATACAAGTTGCGCGGCAGTGCCGCGCGTACTAGCGGTATTCATTTGTTCAAAGTCAAAGTCAAAATCTTTTTATTCCGTAAAAATGGCTACATTTGTTTGGAATCGTCACAATTTTTTTCCCTACCGTGCAGTTTATGACTAGGTGAGCACTGATAAAAGTACTGCCAAAAAACTCAGGCATCCCTCTTTTGGTATCCAAACAAATTTACATATTTTGTTAATTACATTATAATTGGATCGACTCACTCCCAGGCATTTTTATCATTAATATAGTCAGATACTTTATAATATGCCCTGCTACACAATTTGGCTTTAATAGTAGTTTTAAATTTGTTTATTGACAATTCTCTTATATTGCTGGGAAGTTTGTTATAGAACCGTATACATTGCCCCATAAAAGAATTACTTGTTTTGTGGAGACGGCTTGCATATAACACAAGATTATGCTTATATCTAGTATTTATGCTATGAGTATCACTCTTTTTACAAAATGAATCTATGTTTTTATGGACATACAAAAGATTTTCATAGATATATTGCGATGCGACTGTTAAAATATTTATTTCAGGAAAACTCCTGATAATTTTTCAATTTGTGGGCCCCTTTATAGTCTGGAGTCAATTGTTATACCCAAGAACACAGTTGTCTCCACAGAGGCTAAATTAGTTCCATTAACATGTACATTGGTAGCCACCTGCCTTACATTAGGTGTTGAGAACTTAATTACTTTAGTCTTTTTATCATTTAAAAGCAGATTATTAACACTAAACCAATGAATAACTTTAGAGAGAGCATCGTTAACTTCGTCATAATTACCTAACCGTCTATTAATTTTGAATGTCAGTTATTCTCGTGATTAATACGTAATGTTTTAACTTTTATAAGATGGCAGTGGAATTGAGAAGCAATAAATCAAGTATTTTCTTAGTTGGAGACGTAAATTATCAAATAATAGGCGCAAAATTACCGTCTAACCGTCAAGTTCTTCCTGTGCTTTTTTATAAAATTCGCGAAGTTAAATTGACTGTTAGTGAAAGCGCATGCCTAGTCATTCGAGAGTGTATTATATTTAGGGAAAAAGCTAGGATCCCTACCAGAGCTATACCTAACTGTGTAAAATAACTTGTGAATCTTCACCAGGAGGGAGTTGTAAAAAAAATCCAATTTTCTATTTCAATTTCAATCTAATTCAATCTGATAATTTTATTTCTCTTATTTATTCGAAATAAAAAATCCTGTGTTTACTCGGCGCTATCAGCCATTATGACACTCGAACATCTATAACTTCAAGCCAAATCCCTTGCGGGGTAGGCAGAGAGAACCGAGCGCCACGTGACTCGATCCTTACATATCTCACTCGCTTCTTTAACATTTATTGCTCTTCTCATGCACACACGCCGGTTTCTAGGGCTCCTGACATCACCTTCTGATAGAACATGACCAATTTGGTCATGGTAGGTAAATCTTGGCCTTCCCCGGCTCCTACATCCTTCCACTTTTGCATTGTATATCTGCTTCGTCATTCTTTCATCTTGCATTCTTTCTACATGCCCGAACCATCGGAGCATGCCTCTTCTTATTTTAACACCGACGCTCTCTTTCAGACCAACTCTATTTCTAACATCATCATTGCGAATACGGTCTACAAGCCTTACGCCACAAATTTTGCGCAGCGCTCGCATTTCAACCGCGTTTATTCTACTTTCATGCTCTTTCTGCCATACCCAACTCTCGCTTCCATAAGTTAGCGTTGGGACCAACACTGCATTGTGTATGGCGAGTTGTGCCTTCTGGCTCAGGATTTTACTGCCAAGAAGTTTTCCCAACGCTCCATTCACACTATTCCCAGCACTCACTCGTCTTTCCACATCTGCGGTGTACCTTCCATCCCTGCTGAAAGCGCATCCAAGATATACAAACTCATCCACTTGTTCCAACACTTCATCATCAATCGTAATCCTTACATTAGTTCTGGATTCTTCTCTTTCAAATACCATTATCTTTGTTTTCTTCGCATTCAGTAGTAAGCCTTTCTCCATACAGTCGTCTTTCATCGCTGTGACCAGTGTTTGCAGTTTAGATGGTGTATCTGCTAACTAAACATATGTGTCCGAATCAACAAATGGCCCGCTTTAGCCTCTCGATAAACAATGTTGTATTATGTAGCTGGTGTTTCATTCTTCTTAAGGGGGATACATGCCGTCCAGTGGCGCCTCAAGGAGTAAAGTATCGTATCATAGCGTGGAAGATAAACATTATAAAGTCCTGTGTTGCGTGTGTTACAAATACAATAACGTACTTTTACGTCATTAAACCAACAATTG
This sequence comes from Pyralis farinalis, assembly GCA_947507595.1. Lineage (NCBI taxonomy): Eukaryota > Metazoa > Arthropoda > Insecta > Lepidoptera > Pyralidae > Pyralis > Pyralis farinalis. The sequence goes on along the minus strand of OX382268.1, from coordinate 1,076,110 downwards.
AAATGTTTTGCTTTCGTTGTTATAGGCATAATTGCCAAAAAGCGGCCTCTTTTAGCACTTTTGCTTATAACAACGATAGTGGAATATTTTGAGTGTTGGTTTAATGACGTAAAAATACTTTACTATCTTCGTAATAAACGCAACATAAGATTTCATAATGTTTATCTTCTATGCTATTATATGATTTTTTATTCAATGAGGGCGCCACTGGACGAGACCTAAATAAGAACAACATAGATACCAAGACATGTTAACTTGTAGAGATATAAACATAAAACGATGTCATTGATTTCTCTTTCAATAAACTTTTAAAAGTGAATACGTTTCTGTAGTTTTTTATTACTATTATTACTATTGTTTTCCGTCTAGCTTAAATAAATATGTTTGGTTCAGTATGTATAAAGCTAAATAATAATTAAATCAATAATTTTTATTAAATATTGATATTATAAATTTTATTTAAGTGTGACGCGACTCCGTAGCTTTTCTGTTCGTTTGCATTGACTATACGTTGACCCCAGGTTACCTATTAGGCGCTAATTTCAAATTTTACAAATCGAGCGTCGAGTGTCAATTGAGGGGCGCGGGGTGATTGGGCGGAGCCATTTTAAAGCTTCACGATCGAGGTGTCGCCTTAAGGGGAAATTTTAACCAATAAGTCTATAAGTGTTGATCCGTCAACTAACCAAAAAGAGCTGCGGTCTACTTTACCCCCCGACACGTAGCGGTGAATTGACTTACTGTGCAAAATCGATGTCATTGATTCTCCACATGTTATTTACTTCATGTTAAATACTGATACCTACCTACGTTTTGCGTTATCGTTATCTAGGTTTTTATAAACGACGAGCTCGGTGGCGCAGTGGTGAAACGCGTTGTTACGCTACTTTGACACCAACGCTCGTGGGTTCGATTCCCACACAATACAAACATTTGTGTGCATGAACATGTCTGTTTGTCTTGGTCTGGGTATTTTCTATGTATAATAAGTATGAATTTACAAAAAAAAAAAAATGTATTTACGTATGTTTATCAGTTCTCTAGTACCCATAACACAAGCTTCGCTTACTTTGGGGCTAGATGGCGCTGTGTAATTTGTGAGACAATATTTATTTATTTATAAAAATATGTTATTGAAAAATATATAACAGATTCTCTTAATCCATCAGTATATACCGCCGTAACCAGGCCTACTGAAAATATTCAAAGAAATTTCGTAAGAATATCTAGAAGGCCATATTGCAAACGAAGGCACTAACCCAGAAAACTATATCAAATTATATTCTAATTTAAAACGGAAGACACCACACAAATGTGACGTGGGCACGAAAGGCGATTGTCTTTATGCAGAACACGTTTATGGAATTGCTATTCATACACTTCTAATAGTACCTAAATATGGAAGGAGACGTTGACGTGAATGCGAGTTTAATTTTGCTTTTTTTTTATGCTACGTCGTGAGGTATACAAGCAGACGCTTGCGATTAAGTATCACTCGCGCGATGCCTCCTCTGCTGCTTACACAGTAACTCCTTGGAAGCTTACTGGTGACCTCACTCACACGCAGGTACACAACAACCCTCTAGGCTCTGTTATTTGGCAGCGATTTTATGTGAGGTAGAGGTACTTCCCCAGATGGGAACGACTACCGTTCGTACAGAACTGAAAATACCGCTGAATACTAGCAAAACAGAAGTGTTTTGCTAGTATTTATTACGTATTTGTTGTTTATGATGAGTATTATCAAATACCTTATTATATATTACCACATACCATATCACATCAACCCTTACTCATCCTACTGCAGGAATACGGGTCTCTCTTCAACCGAAGGGGTTTAGAGCATACTCCACCACGCTGGCGGAGGCCAGTGTTTTCAAGCCGCCCAAGGGCCACCGACTCAGCTTAACGACTGTCATCTATCGGCAACAGCCGGAACCGATGGCTTACCGTGCCCTCCGAGCATGGAGAAACTCAAGATAGATAAACTCATCCATAGACTACGGTCGACGTTGCTAACCTGCGTGTTTGGTTAGGTTGGCACGCGCAACGACGCCCTATATATTACTTATGTACGAGAATAAGGTTCGTTGCTTTTTCTGTCAAGTAACTTGCGAGAGTAGGTATACATATCAATAGGCTGCGATGACCGCTTACCATCTAAAGCGGGCCGCATGCTTGTGTGCCAATCAAGTTTCCTAAAAAAAAAATTGAATGTAAATTTCGACCATCTAAGCTGACGTCTTGTTGGCAGCCATTGCACCTACTCCCATTAAGTCGGGTACATACTATATTTTGTGCACATATGTACTTTTTATGTTGAACTCGAAAACAGCTGGAACTATTTTGATGAAATTTTCAGGAAATCTTCAGTTTACTCCGCGGGTGATCCTGGGAAGTTTGATAGTGATCGGATCACTCGTACGAAGGCGCGGTGAATCGCTTGATAATGTATATAAGATAAATAGTAATTAGACAATAAAATAAGGGAAGGTAAATAATTTATAGATACCGTTTGCTGCTTATATACAATAATATACAAGTCGATTTTAAACTCAGATTAGCGCCATGATTTCAAAGAAAATTTCAATCCCCACTTCAAAGTAAGGCGGGCTAGTGCGTCGCCTGCACGTATGCTCCACTTGCCGGCCGTTCACCCGCCGCGCCCATTATTTTCATTCAACTCATTAATTTCCCCACACGCCTGTATTGGCTTCCTGCTGCTACGTTATAAAGCAGTTCAAGATAAAGAGGCTGGAAGTAATGCGTCACACTTTCAAACTATCACCGGAGCCGCGAAGAAAAAAATACTATTCTGTTTTGGTACAATCCCAAACAACGGTGTTGGAGGGTTGAGTCCAAAATAAGGACATACATTTCCGCCGTGAATGATTGACTGGACGTGATTGTGTATTTAGTTTGTGGAGTGGGCGGGGATATTTTTGTTTACACTACGTCGGGAGGCATACAAGCATACGGCCCACCTGATGTAAAGCCGCTACCGTAGCCTATTAACGCTTGTAATATATTAAGTATCACACGTGCGATGCCTCCTCTACACAGCAACTCCTTGGGAGCATACTGGTGACCTCAATCACACGCAGGAACACAACAACCCTCTAGGGAGTCGTCATTTAGGTGCGGTTTTCTGTGAGGTGGAGGTACTTCCCCAGACGGGTTGCTTTGATGCGCCCTACCTCTCTTAAAACATTCAGACTAAGACAAATAGACATGTTCATGCACACAAATGTTTGCCTTGTGTGGGAATCCAACCCACATTTTTACAATTGAGCAACATTTTAACAAACAAAATGACCGTATTATGCTGAAAGCTCTAAGAAAACTTCCCAATTAGTCGACAGAGTGCAACGTGGGCACTATCCGACTTCAGTGATGGTTTGGTGGGGTATTAGCTATGAAGGAGTGACTGAGCCATACTTTTGTGAAAAAGGTATCAAAACATCGGCACAAGTGTATCAAGATACCATTCTTGAGAAGGTAGTGAAGCCCCTTAACAACACCATGTTCAATAACCAAGAATGGTCCTTCCAGCAAGACTCGGCGCCGGGTCATAAAGCTCGGTCTACGCAGTCTTGGTTGGAAACGAACGTTTCGGACTTCATCAGAGCTGAAGACTGGTCGTCGTCTAGTCCCGATCTTAATCCGCTGGATTATGATTTATGGTCGCCATGATAATTTGGAGTCCCTAAAACAATCCGTACGATTGGTAGTGAAGAATTTTCCCATGGAAAGAGTGCGTGCTTCTATTGATAACTGGCCTCAACGTTTAAAGGACTGTATGGCAGCCAATGGAGACCACTTCGTATAAGCTTTTTATATTTTAAATTGTTTTATATTTATGTATTAAACTAACACACTGCGAAACTAATTAATGTTATTTGCAATAGATTTTTTTTACTTTGTTTCAGTATTTATTGCAAGACTAGATATATTATTAATTTGTAAGACATTTTAATTTTCAAGAACACCGTTCCTTTATGAAATCGATATGTTTGTTTCTGTCGCTTTTTTTCGAATATTCGAATTTTGACTTCAGATTCGGATTCAGCATAAAAAAGTAGAATAGGAATGTTCAGGAACACGGTTCCTATCTCTTAAGGAACATGGTCAAAATGGCCGACTATTAAAAAAAAATTAGAATTGTTATATATTTGACGAGCCAGGTGTTATTCTGGCAATGCAAGCTTGCGCATTCTCAACTGGTTTATTATCAATTTTAAAAATAATTATTGTTATATATTTATGTATTTGTTGGATTTTTTAATTATTCATGTTGGTAATTACTTTTGATATATTTTATATTTTTGATATGATTATTATTATTACAGTAATTTTATTTTTACATGAATATTAATGACAGGTGTAAGTGTGGGTGCTGCGTGGGATGCGGCGGCAGCCAAAGAAAGAAATTTCTTGAGTCGATGTCCTTTCAAGTGGTGTAATAAAGTGATTTACAAAAAAAGTGATTGGACGGGCGTAGCTTAAGCCTATCTAGTGGTGTCCCACACAACCACTTCCAAATAGGACGATGGCGGCGGATGCACTGCTAGTTCAAGTCCTGGCCGTAGAAAATAGTGAGGCGTTTCCCAAGAGGCCGTTCCAAGTAGGACGCAACCCTTAGATGAGCGTCGTCACTGAGTTTCTACATAGCCTTACAATTATTCACTGAGGAGGTTATTATTCGTACAAGACAAACCATAACGCGATCTACTTAAGCGACAGCGCCATCTGTTGTTGAATAGTCATAAACTTCTATGTAGTAACTATTGTAATTATGGGCGTTGTTTGTAGATACTTCTTACATACTCCCCCTCAGTCCCCGAAGGCGTCTCGACGAGAGGGACTGGAGTGTTAATGCTTCCGAGGTCGACCCCGTCCACGCTTAACCGTAGGGTTTGAGGTAGCAGCGACTTCTTTCCTGGGTCGTCCTCTTCTTCGTAGAGGCTGAATAGGTTCAGGGACTGGAGTGTCATCGTTGCTCTTATGTGGGGTTAATGCTGAGGCGTGGTACAACCCTATGGGGGTGTTAGGTTTGTTGGGAGAAGCTACTTTATAGGAGGCAGCGCCATGTTTCTTTATTATTACGTAGGGCCCATCTCTACGAGGAGCGAACTTGGCTGTTACTCCTTGTGCTGCTCTACTGATAGGATGTACGGAGACTAAAACCAAATCTCCTGGTTGATAGAGTAGCTCTGGGCGTCTATGTCGATCCACGTATTCTTTGCGACTTTCTTCCTTCATTTCCTGAACTTCTCTCGCTTTCAATAATGTTTCAGCCAGGTTTTTTAGTTTCGGGGTTATCTCTGGTATGATATTTTCGGAAACCATAATATTCTTGAAGTCGACTATATTATCCCGTGGTGCTCTTAGTTCTCTTCCGAATGTCAGGTAGGCTGGGGTGTAGCTAGTTGATGAACAGCTTGTACTATTCATTGCAAATCTGATTGCTGGTAAAAGTTCCGACCATTTATTGTGGTCTTTTCCTCGGATCATTATGGCTAATTGGGTCTTCAAATCTCTGTTCTTGCGTTCGACAGGATTGGATTCGGGATGGTAGAGTGGGGTGTAATGATGCCGTATATTCAAGCTATACATAACTTGTTGCATCACCGCACTAACGAATTGAGTCCCATTATCGCTTATTAGTCGACGCGGCACTCCGTATCTCAGGAATACTTCGTTAATTAGGGTCATTGCGCAGTGTTCAGCTGACGCAGTAGTGAGAGCAAATAATTCAACCCATCGCGTACATACATCTTCTACGATTAGGATCCACATCTCGTTATCTTCCGTAGGAGGAAGAGGTCCAAATAAGTCGAAGGATACCATATCAAATCGTTGGTTCATGGAAGTGGTTTGCAGAAGTCCCGCAGGTTTCTGATTAGAAGGTTTATAACGCTGGCAATCTAAACAGTTTTTGATGTAACTTGCTACATATTTCCGCATTCCTTTCCAAAAGTAGCGACTCGAAATTTTCTTATAGGTTCTCTCAGCACCATAATGACCTGCTAGAGGATCATCATGATAAGCACGTAAAACATTTGCCCATTCGTGTTCTGGTACCACCAGCTGGGCATCATCAACTTCACTGTCAGGATGTAGTCGGTATAACATACCATTATTCATGAGATATCCTTTGTTACTCCAATAAGTTCCATTTTCTGAATCTGTTGACTCCTCTAGTGAGTTGATAATTTTCTTAATATGCTCGTCTTTCAATTGCTCTTCACGCACTTCTTTGATACTCCTTTGGGGCATATCGATCACTATCGTACATATATTACAGTCGGTTTGGTTGTTACAGCACGGTGGTCGAGACAGTGCATCAGCTACTGTGTTTAACCTACCAGGCTGATAGCAGATCTTCAGATCAAAAGCTTGAAGCTGTAGAGCCCATCGAGCCAGCCTTCCCGTTGGTGATTTTAAGTTGATCAGCCATTTCAAGGCTTGGTGGTCGGTTACGACAGTGGTTTCTGAACTTTCTATGTATGCCCGAAACTTATTCAAGGCCCAAATGACGGCTAATGCTTCCCTTTCCGTAGTTGAATAGTTTCGCTCTGCGGCGGTAAGGAGCCTGCTCGCATATTCGACAGGGTGTTCATTCTGTTTCTCCCCCTGCTCTAAAACAGCTCCCAGAGCATAGCTGCTAGCATCAGTTTTTAATATGAATGGCTTCGTTTCATCTGCTTGCCGAAGAATAGGTGTGGTTGTTAGACGATGTTTCAATTCAATATAGGCTTTCTCCTGTTCTGTAGTCCAAACCCAAGTTGCTGTTTTCTTTGTTAGCTTTGTTAGAGGTTGGGCTACTGTCGAAAAGTTCTTTATGAAACGTCTATACCAAGAGCACATTTGTAGAAATGTTATTAGTTGCTGTAAGGTTTTAGGCGCGGCCCTTTCTACTATGGCTTTTACCTTTTCAGGATCCGTGGTTAAACCATCTGGGGTTATAATGTGTCCCAAATACTTGATGGATGAGCAACAGAAACGACATTTCTCTTTATTCACTGTGAGGTTGCAATCTCTCATTTTGTGTAGGACGTCTCCCAAGTTGGAGAGGTGCTCTTCAAATGTTGATGAAAATATAATTAGATCATCCAAGTATGCTAACATCTTGACGTGATCAAGACTTATTCTGAATCTATCTACCAGACGTTGAAATGTGGCCGGCGCGTTTCGGAGTCCGAACGGCATTCTTTTGAATTTATAAATACCAAATGGAGTAATAAATGCGGTTTTATCTTCATCTTCTTCTTTGACTTTAATTTGCCAGTATCCAGCTTTCAAGTCTAATGAGGTCATGTAGGGTGTCGGCTTTGCTGCATGCAACAGATCGTCTATTCGTGGTATAGGGTAAGTATCTGGTATTGTTATGGCGTTTAGTCGACGATAATCAATGCAAAGTCTAATTTCTCCATTAGGTTTTGGTACCATTACCACCGGGGAGGCCCATGGTGAAGAACATGGTACGATAATGTTGTCGTTCAACATTTTGTCTAATTCCTCCTTTAGAATTCCTTTTTGCTTTTGTGATAATCTATACGGAGGTACTGAGATTGGGTTTTCGTTATTAGTTAAGATACAGTGTTCTCCAAGAGAGGAGGGTTTACTATTTCCAATGAAAACGTCATTATAAGCATTGAGAATTTTATTTAAGTTTTCCTGTTCTATAAGACTCATGGTGATACTACATAATTTAATGGTGCCAGTTTCAGGATCAGGGTCCGAAAAGTCTTCTAGGTTGCTTCTGGGAAAGAGATGCTTAGAGTTCGGAGATAGGGTGACTTCCGCTTCCCGAACGTTTATCTCTGCGTCTCTCATCATAAAGTCTGCGAATCGAGGGGAATATCCGTCAAAAAGCACTCTTGGCTTCTTGGGAGACGATAGGGAAATGGGTATCAACTTATAGGGCTGTGTTGAAGAAGTAGAGCCTTGGGGTAGGTTTGCTTCGATTGCCGGTGCTTCTACAGGTAGGTTTGGTTTCGATGTAGTCTTGCCTTTTTCTTTGATGGCGACGGCGTCGACGGAAGTACTACAGAATTGTGGAAAGGTTATGAATTCTTCGTCGTACAGCTCATAGGTTGTTTCGTCATCAAGAAATGCCCAAGTGAACTGCGGGAGATTCAAAATCATTCTTGCATCTTGGATGAAACCGATCCCCAGTAGTGTTCGGTTATCTTTGGACTCAGGCAGTACAATAAATGTTGTCGGTATAACTCGGTCCTCTAGTTTTACGGGTACCGAGGTTCGTAGCACTCTTTGGTGCTTCCCAAACCCATCAGCAAGGGTGACACGAACAGTTTCCTCTTCGAAAGTGTACCCCTTTCGCTGCAACTGTTGGTATAGCTGGTATGAGGCTACGCTTGTTTCCGCACATGTGTCTATGTAGGCAGTCCCTCGTATGTCGTCAATGTCAATAAAGACGACAGGTCTATTCTTGGCCACAGTTTGGACGTTCATGGAGCAGAAGCTAAGGTCCGTAGTCTGTGTGGTTGGACGTTTTTTCGAGCAGTCTGGGCAGCTGCTGCGGACAACCCCTGGTGCGCCACAACCATAGCAGGAGACCTTGGGCCTGGATGGGGATGGTGCCTGGGTTACCTTGGATTGGGTTTGTTGAGTTTCTTCTTTAGGCACACCCAGTTCCCTTTTCTTCTCCTTCAGCTTCCTACATTCCTCAGTAGTGTGACCTATGAAGTGGCAGTATCCACATTTCTTTTTGAAAGAGCTCTTTGGTTTCTTCCTATTGTCGTCCCCTGAGTTGGATCTCGGTATACGGGTATCCATTTTCCTTCCTCTGTCGATCGTCAGTTGTTCGACGGCACGTGCAGCTTCCAACAGTTCATCAAAATTATGAACGCTTTTCGAGCCACCTTCTCTCTAATTGTTACCTCCAACTGGCCGTATATCATGTCCAATTGTTGCGATTCAGTGTGCTCGGGTGTGGGTAGTTGGGCAAACAACATTCTTTTATGTGCCACAAATGTCTCTGTTGGGGTATCAGTGTCCTGTTGTTGACCGATTATCTCCTGATATATGATGTATGCAGGCTTCTTCGGTGCGAAGGTGTAGCGGAGACGTTCCGTAAATGTTTCCCAGGTAGTGATGTTTTTCTTCACCCCTTGCCACCATATTGCAGCTTCCCCCTTCAGCAGTAGTGGTATACCTGCAAGGGCTTCCTCGTCAGAGATGTTTTCTAGCTGTTTAAAAACTGATGCCGCTGCTAAAAATGATTCCACCAGTTCGGGATTTCTTTCTCCTTCAAACACCGCGTTGCAAGTAGTGAATGACCCCTTTCTACTAGGTGACAGCTTGGAAATTAGTTCTTGAAGCTGGGTGTTGGATAGATTAACTGACATCTTTCGCTTTGGTTCTTTCTTCGCTGTAAACGTGGAGATACGGCCGCTTCGCGTGACGTATCGCGGTTTCCCAGGCCCGTCGTTGGTCGCCAGTTTGTAAGTGTGGGTGCTGCGTGGGATGCGGCGGCAGCCAAAGAAAGAAATTTCTTGAGTCGATGTCCTTTCAAGTGGTGTAATAAAGTGATTTACAAAAAAAGTGATTGGACGGGCGTAGCTTAAGCCTATCTAGTGGTGTCCCACACAACCACTTCCAAATAGGACGATGGCGGCGGATGCACTGCTAGTTCAAGTCCTGGCCGTAGAAAATAGTGAGGCGTTTCCCAAGAGGCCGTTCCAAGTAGGACGCAACCCTTAGATGAGCGTCGTCACTGAGTTTCTACATAGCCTTACAATTATTCACTGAGGAGGTTATTATTCGTACAAGACAAACCATAACGCGATCTACTTAAGCGACAGCGCCATCTGTTGTTGAATAGTCATAAACTTCTATGTAGTAACTATTGTAATTATGGGCGTTGTTTGTAGATACTTCTTACACAGGTGTATTTAATATCAATACCATTACTAATGAGGTGTATAATTTATGGATCCATACAGTTATCCTCAATAAATGAATTTTATTTTATTTTGTTTTGTTTATTATAAAGATCTATATTGAATTATCTTAGATTGTTTTCTTATAAAATATTCCCCCTTTATTAGGGTGAACCAATTATTACAATAAGAAAATTCCCGTATGAAAATTTTCAATAAGAATTCTACAGAAATATTTTTCTATATCATAGCAAATATTAATATATGTAGCATTACTTGGATTAAAAATAATGTGAGACAAATACGATAAAGAAGCACGTGAGGTAGGTTTCCTCTACTTACCCCGCAAGGGACACGGTGTGAATATGTAAAGATCGATCTTCTTTAGATAGATAGATAGTTGTCAAAATAATAAGTTATTATTTTAACATTAAATGTATATAAATATATAAGTATATCGGCGTTCTACATAATAATTTAAAAAATACGTAAAATTACTCGTGTGTACAATAAAATGGCCCAAAGAAATACATTTAAACTTATTATCAATATTATACATTCATAGCTCTCTCATGCACGATTTTTATGGCTCCTGACACCACCTTTTGACAAAATACGATCATATTGGTTAGTAAATTATTTTACGATCCTTATATAATATTCATAATTGTGTATTTTTGTCTGATAAGAATCTAAACAGATCTCCAGCAAACTTTCAAAGTAATAATTTTAACATTTCGGGAATCGTAATTAACAACAGATTAATCACGCAACGGCTTTTCTAATTGGCTGCGCGGATTGAACGAACTTGTAAATTTGATCGCACGAAATTAATTTGCGTTTCGATTTAGCCAAGTAGAGCGCCTTGCGTGACCGGCGGGGCGGAAGGCTTTGTGATTCAGCTAAAATGGCGCCGAGATCGAATTGTAAGGCGTGGGAATTGTATAACTTTTGGGAAACGCAGAATGATTATATTTTTATGGTTCCGTGCCTCAAAAGAAAAACGGCATCCTTACCCCTTTTGACGAGCTCGGTGGCTCAGTGGTGGAACGCGCTGTTACGCGACTTTGACACTAACGCTCGTGGGTTCGATTCCCACACAGTACAAACATTTGTGTGCATGAACATGTCTGTTTGTATTGGTCTGGGTATTTTCTATGTATAATAAGTATGTATTTACAAAAAAAAAATGTATTGACGTATGTTTATCAGTTGTCTAGTACCCATAACACAAGCTTCGCTTACTTTGGGGCTAGGTGGCGCTGTGTAATTTGTCCGACAATATTTATTTATTTATTACCCCTTCTTTATCCGTCTGTCCGTCCGCGTAGATCATTTTACTTAATAACACGTGGATTTATCAAGCTGTAACAAATAGTAAATATTCAAGTCTGCAATAGGTACTATGGAGCTGTGAAAACATCAAACAACGCAATCGCCGAAAATGTATAAAAAAAAAACTCGCAAACGAATCAAAACCCATGGGTACTTCTCGTTGACCTAGAATCACGAAAAATGGTAAAAAGTAATGACATATAGCACAAGTGGACCGAAAAATCCCATAACCGTAAATTCGTAGGCACTAATTAAACAATGTTGTTATAAGCTTACTTGCTATTGGTAAACTAACCGCGACCTATGTCGGTGTATGGAGACAACAGTTTTCCAATGGCAATAGTAAGTTTCTCCATCAATGTAGTTCATATTTTCTTTGGATAAAGTCACTAATACTGTGATTACATATTTTGGATTTGACTGATTTAGGGGATAAACTTGCATCATCGAAAAAAAATGGTAGAAATCTTCGAGAATCGATTCCCGACTGTTTACATACCTACAATACTACGTCAGGAGGCACACAAGCATACGGCCCATCTGATGTAAAGCGGGTACCGTAGCCTATTAATTTGCTTGCGATATATTAATTATCACTCTGCTGCTTACACAGCAACTCCTTGGAAGTTTACTGGTGACCTCACACGCAGGAACACAACAACCCTCTAGGGAGTTGTTATTTGGCTGCGGTTTTCTGTGAGGTGGAGGTACTTCCACAGGCGGGCTGCTTTGATGCGCCCTACCTCTCCTAAAATCTCAGAACAAGACAAACAGACATGTTCATGCACAAAACTGTTTGCTTTGCGTGGGAATCGAACCCACGAGCGTTGGTGTCAAAGTCGCGTCATTCACGACTGAGCCACCGAGCTCGTCAAAAATACCTGAAAGTTTGTACGGAACTATCATTGCGCGAGCCTGATTTGCACTTGGCCGGTTTGGTTACAATACATTACTTCCCCAGTTGGGCTGCTTAGATGTGCCCTAAAGTGTAAATGAAAGTTTATTTTTATTTTATTTTATTACAAAATCCACAGCCCTTAGACACATAATGACAATATTTGTATAAGAAACATACAGTCAATAACTGATTTACATTTTATAGTTAGAGCCAAACAAGAAGTAGCAATAGCGTATACACAATTTTTATCTTTTTCATCTCTATGTCTAGCTATCTCTATATACTAAAAAGACGTGCTCGTAGCCGTGGGTTCAATTTCCACAAATGCACACAAATGTTATGTTCATAAACATGTACGTTTGTCTTGATCTGGATGTTTTAAGAGAGATAAGGTGCATCAAAGCAGTCCCACTGGGGAAGTAACTAATAAAACAACCGGTGACTTTTAGAGACTGACGTTTTATTGGGTTCACTCAATTACAGGTGCGTTCCTAATGCACATAATCATACTGTATGTATGCGTTCTTATAATACTAATTTTAACACACTCCCTTATTAAAAGAACATGCATACACCTAAACTTTTCTAACTAGAAAAAAAATATTACTGCAGTAACTAAACCATTTTAATTATGCTACACAATTATACTGCAGTGATACCTATTTGTTCCATAAATTCACAATGTTTCTGACAACTCAGGCTTTTAGTAAGAATATCAGCAGGCATATCATTTGTATTTAAGTAATTTAATATCACAAAATTATTCTCGATAGCAGTTCTAACAAAATGAAATCTAACATCGATATGCTTGCTTCTCTTATGAAAAACATAATTCTTTGCAAGCTTTTGTGCACTCTGGTTGTCATTAAATAAGAGTACAGGCAACTTCTCTCTGCAATTTAGTTCCGCCAATAGATTCATCAAATACATAGCTTCTTTCGTTGCTTCACATATAGCCATATACTCAGCTTCTGTACTTGATAAAGCTACTGTCGTTTGCTTTTTACATTCATATGCAATTACACTATTACACATTTTAAACACATAACCAGTAAAAGATTTTCTATCTAAAGTGTTGGATGCCCAATCAGCATCAACATAGCCTATCAAATCTTGCTCATCTTTTTCATATTTTAAACCGACAGATTTTGTTTTCTTTAAATACTTCAAAATACGTTTAGCATGTTTCCAGTGGGTTTCATTATAATTACTATTAAATTGACTCAAATAACAAACTGGATACAATATATCTGGTCGGGTGAGCATTGACAAATATAGTAAACTACCTATTAATTGCTGGTATGGATACTGATCAGAACAAGAATCTCTCTTCTCTAGCTTTAAATTTACTTCCATTGGTGTATTCACTGGATTACAATTTTTCATATTAAACTTATTTAACAGCTGTTCAATAAATTTTTCCTGATCTAGAGATATTACATTTTTACTAATTTTAACTCTCATTCCCAAACATTGTTTTAACTGACCTAAGTTTTTAATTTTAAATCTTTTACTCAACTGATCAATTAAGAAATCTAAAGCTGATTTATTATTATAAAACACAAAGAAATCATCTACAAATAGAGCTATCATAATCTTAACATCTCCTTCATATTTTGTATACAAACAGGGTTCATGTTCTGATCTTATATAACCTAAATGTTTTAAACATTCATCTACTCTGTCATTCCAGGCTCTGGAAGACTGTTTTAATCCATAAATAGCACGCTTTAACTTTAATACTTTGTTATCAGTGTTATTACAATCATCAGTAACTGGTTTATACATATACACATTTTCTTTAAGAAAACCATTAAGAAAAGCAGTGGTTACATCGAGATGACACACATCTAAGTCTAACTTTACTGCAAGTGCAAATAAAAGTCTCAATGTGGAATATCGTAGCACAGGTGAAAAGGTCTCGTGATAATCTACACCTGCTTTTTGGCAGATTCCTTTTGCGACTAACCTAGCACGATATCTCACATTGTTACAACTGTCATACTTTTTTCTAAAAACCCATTTACACTGAACAACTGTCTTATCATCTGGATGATTAACCTCTTCCCACGCATTATTTTCTTCAAATGATTTTAGCTCTTCCTGCATGGCCGCTTTCCAGAACTTACTTTCAGGTCCATGCATAGCTTCATCATATGTTATCACATCACCACATATGTTATCAGTTTCGATGCACAAATTACTAAAAACATATCTGTCAGGCCTTTTTCTATTTCTTACTACTCTTTCTCCTTCTGATATATCTGTAATATCCTTCGTCTCACTAATAGGTATACTTTCAAAGAACTCATCTGAAGAACTGTTACTTTCCTCTTCTACATAGGTGCTGTCATCATTACCCACTACTGTGCTTACAGACTTAGAAGAGTCAGAGTCGGAGTCATCGTGCTTCTGTACATGATCTGATGTCTCTTGACTTTCGCTTATGACAGCTTGTGTCATATCATCACATCGCTCCATTATAGTAACGTCTCTGCTTGTAATTACCTTATTTGTGGCAGGGTTGTATAGCCGGTAACCCTTGACATTATCAGCATATCCCACAAGGTAGTGCTTTACAGCCTTCTTGTCCCACTTTAATCGTCTCTCCTTTGGTACGTGAGTCATTACTGTGCTACCAAATACACGGATGTGGCTAAGATTTGGCTTTTTACCCGTCCATAGCTCATATGGTGTCTTCTGTAAACCTGATGCTATTGTTCTGTTACGCAAATAATTCGTAGTGTTGACGGCTTCAGCCCAAAACTTTTTATCCATTCTAGCATCAAAGAGAAGGCATCGGGCTCTTTCCACAATGGTTCTATTCATGCGTTCACACATGCCATTCTGCTCTGGCGTATAAGGGTTTGTTTTCTGATGCACAATGCCGGCTTTCTTCAGAAAACTCTCCATTTCTGAGGAACAAAACTCTCCACCATTATCTGTTCTTAGTACCTTGATGCACTTCCTAGTCTGATTTTCCACCATTGCTTTAAATTCTTTAAAGTACATCATCACATCGCTCTTTGCTTTTAAAAAATATACGAATGACATTCTGCTATAGTCGTCGATAAAAAGCAAGAAGTACCTTGATAAACCAATGGACTTAGTTTCCATCGGACCACATACATCTGCATGCACCACTTCAAGAACGAATTTACTTCTATAACTGCTATGCAAAAAGGGTAATCTTGTCTGCTTACCTTCGCAGCAAACTATACAATTGTACTTACTGATATCTGCTTTACTATCATAAGCTATACCCTCTACAGCACCATCCTTCATGACTTTCATATCTTTGCTATTAATATGACCGAGTCTTCTATGCCAAATCACATCTGATATCGCTGAGGCTGCTAACAAACACACTGACCTGGTCTTCAGTCGATAGACCCCGTTTGTTAATTCTGCAACACCAATCAACTCATTCTGTCTGTTTCTGATGTAACAATGCTCCTCTTGGAAACTTACTTTGTTACCATTCTTTATCAACATACTGACAGACAACAGATTTGTCGTAAGGTCGGGAACACACAACACGTTTGTTACAATGATATCATATTGCGCCTTATCAACAACGGTTGTAATCTGTGTATCTCCTGAACATAACACTGGCATGGTCATCTTATTTGCAACTGTGATCTCCTTAGTTGTTAGGTTATGTGATGCGTTTACAATATTTTCCTGGCTTATTGTCATGTGTGCACTGGCTCCTGAATCGATATACCATTCGTGCTTTCCGTAACTTCCATTTAGAAATACTGCACTGAATGCATGTGCTGTTTTTTCCTTTAATTTCGGACAATTATTCTTGTAGTGGCCGATTTGTTTACAATTGTAGCATTTTAACGTATTTGACAGGTCGAGCTAACGTTCCTCCAGTAGTGCCAACTTTATGAAACTTTTTTCTTTGCGGACCTTTAGATGTCAAAAATGCACTCTCTTGTTCACTGCTGGCAACACTATCACTCATGTCCATCAATTTCGTCTTTATGACGTCAGCGGAAATAGCAATGCCCGAATGTTCGATTGCCATTAGCATTGGCGCGAATTTATCAGGGAGACCCGCCAATAACAGTGACCCCACCCATTCTTCATTAATATCGAAGCCGGTTCCTCTCAATTTCTGGGACGTATCTATGATCTGAGTTATGTATGCAGTCATTGAATCACAATTATCCAAACGTATAGATATTAAGCTCTGCAACAAACTAATTCTGCGTGTAAATCCAGAATCGTCAAATAGTGACTTCAACTTTTTCCATACACTATGCACTGTTTGTTCTGTTTTTATGTGCACGTAAAGCGATGAATCTATAGTCATCACCAGCTTTGCTTTCGCCTTTTGTTTGTCCAATGACACCGCGTCGCCGCCATTGCAATCTAATTTCGTGATATCGACGCCTTCCAAAATCAAAAAGTTTTGCACGGCGAACGCCCACTCATCATAATTTTCCCGTCCCTTGAGCTTGGGGATATTGACAATATAACTGCCCGCCATTTCACAAACTATTTATTACTTTTTACACAGAAAAAACGGGTCTGGGCCCATAACCTAATAAAACAACCGGTGACTTTTAGAGACTGACGTTTTATTGGGTTCACTCAATTACAGGTGCGTTCCTAATGCACATAATCATACTGTATGTATGCGTTCTTATAATACTAATTTTAACAGTAACTCCACCTCTCAGAAGTATCAGCCAAATAACTAGTCCCTAGAGGGTTCTCATGTTAACTTTAAGCTTCTAAGGAGTGCGTGAGCCATACTTCCTACATTATTAGCTATCATACGTTTTAGTAAACGCTGTCCATCAGGTGAGTCGTATGCTTGTATACCTGCCAACATTTTATAAAAGAAACTATTCCAACAATGTGGAAGTATCTGTCACTTGAACTGCATACGGCCCAGTCTGTCGCTGAGCCATCGAAACAGTTCATAAATATCGTATGTCAATATCCATGTTGATATTAACATCTTCCAGTTGCCCTGTCTGAGCATCCGGCACGAGCCGGGCCCGACACGGGGAGTCTTCAATGAGTTGAGTGCCGCGTCGTCCCGCGGCAGGAAATAGGATTTGCAGTTAAACTTGTTCACGACAACCTCTTTACTATACGCACTGGCATTATAACTGCTGCAGTTTACAAGTTATTACAAACCATTTGACTACGCATAAAGACACTCTTCACGCACAAAATCATAGTGTTTAAGCGCCTAAATATATCAGCCACTTGAGCCTACTGGCCAATGGGAGGATATTTTAACCAATGAACTGATAAGTCACGCGATATTGTCAAAGTCAAAGTCAAAGTCAAAATCTTTTTATTCCGTAAAAATGGCTACATTTGTTTGGAATCGTCACAATTTTCTTCCCTACCGTGCAGTTTATGACTAGGTGAGCACTGATAAAAATACTGCCAAAAAACTCAGGCATCCCTCTTTTGGTATCCAAACAAATTTACATAATTTATTAATTACATTATAATTGGATCGACTCCATCCCAGGCATTTTTATCATTAATATAGTCAGATACTTTATAATATGCCCTGCTACACAATTTGGCTTTAATAGTAGTTTTAAATTTGTTTATTGACAATTCTCTTATATTGCTGGGAAGTTTGTTATAGAACCGTATACATTGCCCCATAAAAGAATTACTTATTTTGTGGAGACGGCTTGGATGTAACACAAGATTATGCTTATATCTAGTATTTATGTTATGAGCATCACTCTTTTTACAAAATGAGTCTATGTTTTTATGGACATACAAAAGATTATCATAGATATATTGCGATGCGACTGTTAGAATATTTATTTCTTTGAATTTTTCTCTAAGGCTCTCCCGGGGACCAAGTTTGTAGATAGCTCTTATGGCTCTTTTTTGCAATAAAAAGATGGTGTTAATGTCCGCGGAGTTACCCCAAAGAAGAATTCCGTATGACATAATACTGTGAAAGTAGCTGAAATAAACTATTCTAGCCGTATCAACATCAGTGAGCCGTCTAATAGTTTTCACTGCATAGGCTGCAGAACTTAGTTTTCCTGATAATTTTTCAATTTGTGGGCCCCATTGTAGTTTGGAGTCGATTGTTATACCCAAGAACACAGTTGTCTCCACAGGGGCTAAATTAGTTCCATTAACATGTACATTGGTAGTCACCTGTCTACCAATGTACATGTTAATGGAACGATTCGCGAACTCGCCAATCAGAGCTGCGCGTTCTACTATAACCCGACCTGCAGCGGTGAATTGAGTTACTATTGCAAAATTGTTTCAAAATAATGAAATGATAATGAGTTAATTATTTACAATCGTTAATGAGTTCTGACTATTTAGAAACGCTGGTTTTTGCCAATCCACAGTCGAGCGCAAAGTACTCGTATGTGCTAAACCTGTTTGGTTCAAGAGAGCTCAACATTCCTGCAGTAGAATATGTAAGCGTTGATTTAGAGTAATGGATTAACACTACCAAAATTTTTACCTATTTATAATGTTTATTGCAATGATAATTATATATTAGAGATATTTACATTCGGAGTTTAATTCGGTCACTATTATATTTAGACTCGCCTCTCGCCCTCGCCTGCACGGGGTCCACCCTGCTTATTATCAAACTAGTCTCTGGCAAAAGAAAGGTTGCACCACAATAGGGTAAGTAGACCATACCACTAAAAGCGCAGCCAAACAACAAGTCCTGAGGGCATTCTTGTATTCTTGCAAGTGATTACCAGTAAGCTGCCCCAGGAGTTGCTGTGAAAGTAACGGGAGTGACAATCCGCGAGCATTACTTCTTACATTGCAAATGCTCATTGATTTCGCTAATTATTTACAAAATAAGCAGTGTATTTATTTGCCTTAAACAAAAAAAATACACGTTCCATTAAATCATGTCAAGCTGTAAATTAAATCTAATGCATTTCGCACGATTAGCTTCAACACAACGTGTCCACCGATTTGTTTTTCACAAGACGCCCGCGTTTATTATGCTCAGTGCGTCGCACATAATCGGCGGTGTCCAACACCCGCGCAGGGACTATTTATTCCGATCAATGGCGGATTAATTGAAAGCCCCGCACTCCGCGCCCATCGACTCCCCGCAGTTCTCACGCCGGCTTGGGAACAATGGCTGTTCGTTTAGCTTTATTGGATTGCGGTTTCGCTGTACGAAGGAATCTCTGATCTTCAAGATAATATAAAGTTTAAGAAAAGTGGTTATTGCATTGTTGTTAGTCCGTTGCGGGATAGGCAAGGAGAGACGAACACCACGAGCAGTCTCTACATGGCTCACTCACTTCATTAACATTCATTGCTTTTTTCATGTAAGTTTTTAAGGCTTACCCCACCTTCAGATGAGACAGTGGTAGGTTCTATTATATGTTACACCTTTAATTCGACATGTCCGTAACAGTGGAATAATAATTTTTCGTTTTAACATAATAAGTATATCAATATGTTATTAAGTTTAAATTAAGTTTATTGCGTGTGTGTTCGCTTTGTGTATTGTGTGAGTGTGTATGTCACGGTAACTGTTCACTGTAGTTTTTTTTTTACCACAATAACTGGTGTTCACATAGGCAGAAAATTCGTATTGTGAATTTGGAATGTGGGAATTCTATACGTACCGAAATTGAAGAATATAATTTGACAAATGAATCGAACAGTCTTCTAGAAATTTAAAAAGGTGCTTTTAATAACTAATATTTTAGATCAAGAGTTATTGCAATACGCAACTCTTTACTTGATATATTAATTATAAATGAACGAGACGTCACTTTAGCGCGACCGCTTGATATTTGATGAAGCAGTATCGTACTTCTAGATCTGTATATCATTTATTTGGATCGTTAATCACATACATAAAATACTTGTACTAAAAGTGAAGTAATCATAAATTTCGCAGCATAATAATCGTGTGTATGTTACAGTAAATTCAAAAAGAATGCAGCTGGATATTAATATTGCCATGGATCAGTTACAAGATACGTCGTAATAGGTGGGTATGAATTATGTAACTAAGCAACAATATAATTATCATATACTCATATTCTTTAAAGCCGAAAAGTGAATCCTGGGCTCCGAAAGCGTTCCTACGCAACCTGGATTAAAGTTCGGATGATGACTCATATTTTTAGTAAGGTCAAACTGAAAGTTTCTAGATTTAGATAGATAGATAAAATCTAATATTTGACTTATGAAAAATTTATTCTCTTTCAAAGTTATTACCTCATTATTCAAATATTTAAGCAGTTGCTGGAACTGTTGTAAAAAGGTTTGTCTTTAATTTTAAGAAACAAAAGGTAGTCGCAATTTATGAAATCAAGTCTACCTCGACCGGCCATAAGTTCTGTTACAAATGAATGTGGATTTTTATTTTAATGAAGTAATGTAATCTTAATAAAACTTAGAGAATTAAAATATATCAAATCAATAACTGACGTAGACACAGCTAACATCGTAAAAAAATATTATTTACTAGCTGTTTCTCGCGGCTTCGCTCACGTGGTCAAAGGGAAACAAAGCGTGTTTTCCTCTGGGAGTAAGATATTTTGCCGGTTTATAAAGTATCATATGTCATTGCCCCATACAAAATAAATCTCTATACAAAGGAAAAATACATCAATCCATCGCTCCGTTTTGATTTGAAAAAAAAAGACAAACCGACAAATAAGTACACTTTTACATTCATGATGGATTCATAACGAATCTCTCTACGCTTTAGATCTATTCCACAGGAGCCGTGCATTTGCCCGGAATGAAAGTAATACATGTTTAAACTTATCAATTTATGCGTCACATAAACAATGTCTATACAAAAATAGCTATCCTAATCGATGCATCCTAATAATTGTCAACTTTCAGCAGCTCTAGTGCCTCGCATGCAGCCCTAAATGTTTCCTGTTCGATCCCGTTCACTGTTTTCAGGACGCTAAAACTGGTCGGGCCTCGTACTCGATTGAGTAACATACGCAAGCAGTAGTATTCGAAATTATTTACATGCACTGTACATATGCATCCAAGTGCATCGCCAGCCCTTACACCCGGCCAGTTCTCCATAGGAGTCCCCTGTACACGGCGCTTCCACTCCTTTCTTGAAGCATTCCACGTATAATAGCGGGGAATCTCTGGGTAAAACAAATGTCATCCCACAGACAAACATCAACGGGATAAAAAGTAGCATTTATGTTAGCGGGACAAGCCGCTGAGACGTGAAAGCGAAATAAAACTTCCATATTTAGTAAGATTCAAACATAGAAACATCCAAACTATCCCACGGGAACATATTACCGGCATAAAAAGGTAGCCTGTGTGTCAATCCAGTATCTCATCTATCTATCTACCAAACTTCATTCAAATCCATTTAGCCGTTGGGCCGTGAAAACGGAACAAACATCCATTTCACATTTATAATATTAGTAGGATTGCAAAAATTCTCTCAAGTTAAATTCATATTTAATACTGATACACAATTTTTCAATACTCTGAAGACGATGCTACAATATAAACAAAAAACAATATCGCAAGATAGAAAATAACATGTACACAAAGAGTTCCGTTGTCAAATTTTGTGATTGGTTTTTCTATTCCTTATTCTGTGCTGCCAGTTCCAGAAGCGTTCAGTATGCCTCACGTATGAAACTAGTATTGCCGACTAAAAAGTAAAAAAGAAAAATGGTATAAAATCTTTGTTATCGACTCCACCAGATGCATCGCAATGAATGGACAACACAGTTTGAAATGTTTGTTACCAATAGGCCGAGTTGAAATTAGATAAAAAATTGCTGAACACCGAAATAAAACTTAATATTTTAGACCGAAGACGGTAAAATGACGCCTACACGAAAATATCATATTACTTGATATAACAAATCTCATTCAAAACGGCTTCGAAAATAACGACAGATATTCGCTGAATTCAAATCTGTCGACCTATTTTATGTTAAGTTGTCACAGATTAAGGCCAATTAGAAAAAGGTACGTACAATGTAACAACAGAATAAAAATATGTCGTGAAATGAGTTCAAAGAATTTTATCCTTGTAAAAACTAGCAAGTGAGTTGAGTCGGACCATCTTTAGGCCTATATATAAAAAACCAATTGAGAATGCGCAAGCTTGCATTTCCAGAGGAACACCTGGCTCGTCAATTATATAACAATTTAATTATTTTTTTAAAACTTATATAAATATTGGTTTTTAAGACATTCTATTTTTTAATTTACTTTTCGAATCTGAAATAATAATTCATTTTTTTTTAATTTGTCGGCCATTTTGCCATGTTCCTTAAGAGATAGGAGGCTGGTTTTTCAGACATTCCTATTCTACTTTTTTATGCTGAATCTGAATCTGAAGTCAAAGTTCGAATATTCGAAAAAAAGCGACAGACACACACGCAGACAAACATAGATTTCATACAGGAACGGTGTTCCTGAAAAGGTGCGGACCAAGGCAGCAATGGCGGCGCGTGCATGTGCTCCCTGTTCCAGACGGCGTCTAATTACAGATATACCGGAGCAGCTATGGTAACGACATTATGTATCTGCGAATGGTGAGCAGACCGCCATTAGTTCGCATGTACCAATCGATGGCGGAAGTACACAACTTACTATACTATATCCTACTATACTATAACTTCTACTCTTTATTTAAGGTATATAATTTAATATATACTATATATAAACAGTAATTTTAGAATAAAATAGATTTTAATCAGTATCGTTTTGCAAAGTTGCTTTCAGGTGAGGCAAATTTGTAAAATATTAATTAATTGTTTCAATGGCATTGCTATTGTAAGGGCTTTCTTTGTATTTTACTGCAGATAAACCTAAAATAAACATTATATGCTTTAGAAATGTTCAGTTAATTGTTTTGAAGTTCTCTGACAGTATAACGAGTAGGTAACTGTCCGAATGGAAACTGTCTTATTTTAAGTAAGATTTATAACCAGTTATTGTATCTCAGAGAGTCATGTTGAAAGGTTGAAAGGTATTTGGTTCGCTACTAATATCACTTTGTTCTTGACCTGTGGCTTGATATTCGTCGATTTCTGTTTCAGGTTTATTATACCTATATAATATAATATTTTCATAAACTTAGTTTTTTCCTTAAATAAAATGAATAAGTATTACATACCCATTTAGATTTATTTAGATTTATATATATAAAAGTAAATGGTGACTGACTGTATATTAACACATCTCAACCACTCGATAAGCTTCCTCAAGAAATGCGCAAATGACGAAAGATTTTTTTAAATCCAGGGATTAGCGCTTTCAAACACACATATAAACAAAATGTTCATTATATAAAAACTTATTAATATAACATAATGGCCACAATCATACATAAATACCGATTGCAGATTGACACAGCATTTTCAGAATATGGTCTAATAAAAACAAATTGTAGTAATACATTGAAATTAGTTTGAAGTTAATATAATAGATTAGGCATGGCATAGAACACTGTAAAAACATTCATGTACTGTAGATTTAGATATGTGTTGCGAATAGAAAATTGCCTGCGTTCCTGTGATTGAGTTAAATTACCAGCCATCTCACAGAGGTAGATATTACTACGAAATAAAAATACTTCCATGAAAGGATTAACAGCGATCTACACTGCCATGATGTTGAGATGGCAACACGTTACTGGAGGTAGCGAATTCCGATTACGTTTGTGCACGCACCAGTCACTTGATTTACCACAACTTAATAACTCCGCTTTCATGTCCCGCCCCCGGCTCTATGGTTTGATAATTTTCTCTCCGCGTGTCATACACACGTTTATTCATGACGGTTTATAGCTTTTTTATATACCGACGGATTTCTTTTCAATTACGTTTATTTGCGTTTGTATGAAAGTGAAGGTACTTATTTTTTATTTATATGTTTTATGGCTCCAAAATAAGGCTGGAAAAATACGCAACGTTTTGTTACTTACGACTAACATACGAACCATCTGATACAGAATGAATGAAATGGTGGAACCGTGGGCCATGAACGCCAATACAGGGAGTGTCACTTATTGCCACTGCTAATACAGCGACTATTCAGGAGCTGGCTGAATGTTGTTTCAAAACGTTGCTGCTAGAAGGTGGAATACAATAATTCTCTAGGGGGGTCTTATTTATCTGCGGTTTGCTGCGCCATACGTAATTTTTATGATATTTTTCTTTTACTAACCTAACCCGCGACCGGAGCGCATCGTCTAGTGTTTTGCGTACTGCGTTTGCCTTAATATCGATAATTTGTATGAGAAATGTAGCTGAGCCTCTGTAATTACTGAATCTCCGTATACCATACAAATCATCGTTGACTTCAATACTGTAGTGACATAAATATATGTAATACCCGCACTTGACCAGGACCTCGGGTTAGATTGGGAAGAAAGGATTCCGTCTTGCATAACCAAATAATAATAATAATTTATTCATACACACGGTTCATTCAAAATCAATTTTAGGTTCACAGAAAGAGAAGTACACAAATTGTACTATGTACTACGAAGAGAGCGTGATGTCACATTTGTATATGTTACATCTGAACTTAGTATTCTGAAATACTGTATCTCAGATGTCACTCACCTTCTCGATGTGTATATAGTAATGATAGTTGTGAAAGCGTTTACACCTAGTAGGACATACTAATTAATTAACAAAATCACATTAATATAAGTTTGTCAGTTTGTCAGTATTTACACGAATTTAGGGTTGATATGGGCACTTTGCCCATATCAACCCTAAATTCGGGTAAATACTGAGCGTAAACGTTACTGTTTCGTCGTGTGTGCGTTCTTGATGAAATGAAATAGCACCTTCAAAATTGTATAAATAGGCGAAACAATTGCCAGATGACACAATTGTATCCATGCAGATCCCATAACAATCAAAGGGGACGATGAAACTTGAACAACAGTTACTTTTAACCGGAGTAATATTTTATAATTTACTTATGCGCCATGGAAAATATGCTCACATACTGAATGCCAGTTTATGACAGATTGCCTGTGAACGAATAATGAAAGCTGTGCAAATCAAAAACTAATTTGTCAATTTTTTTAGCGATCGAACGATGAGAACCGATCGCACATATGAGATTGCAAGAGTTTCCGTTCTGACAACCGACTGCACAAGCTACAGTTTTCACATCCACAGTTACACACAAATTTCGGCAACGGATTTGTGCAGACAAAACGAGCTTGTAACCGTTTAGAGTTCTTTTCATACAGTCTAGATTTTATCATAAAATATTCTTAGTTGACAGTTAGAGCCATCAGTATGCGGCGCCGTATCTTTTGTTGAAAGAAATGTCAACTTGACTTTGGATATGTTTTATTGAATCCATTTGTTAGGTCCCGGTGAAATCCTGACAAATAAGATTTTCTTTAACATTTTTTTTTTTGCGAAAAATGTGTGTAAGTATACATGATGATAAAACGAAATTCACTTCTCCCTCGTTAAGGTATACCATCGATTCACCATTATACTTCTCTTTTGTAACGCTATCCAGAATATCTCTCTAATCTCCTTATAAATAATAATAATAAATAATAAATATTGTCGGACAAATTACACAGCGCCATCTAGCCCCAAAGTAAGCGAAGCTTGTGTTATGGGTTCTAGACAACTGATAAACATACGTAAATACATTTTTTTTTTTGTAAATACATACTTATTATACATAGAAAATACCCAGACCAAGACAAACAGACATGTTCATGCACACAAATGTTTGTCCTGTGTGGGAATCGAACCCACGAGCGTTGGTGTCAAAGTAACGTAACAACGCGTTTCACCACTGCGCCACCGAGCTCGTCAAATAAAATGTTATAAATATGTAATAATATTATAATAATAACTTCATATTATATATATAATCATATATTCATAATAATTTCATCTAATAATCCATAGTTCAATTCATTCATTCAATATATATAATTTAAAAAAATAAATTACAATGAATTAAAAATATAAATATTTGGTATTGTGTTATTTGTATATTCCATCATCGTTCACAGCGCTCCATGCCGCTTCCACTCATATATACCACTTCCTCACACACTGACGATAAGTTAGTAATTTTTTAATCCTAGGAATAATTTATATGGCAAAACTGTTGCGTTTTGAGCGAAGATACGTGAAGTGCTTTGAGCTTTTACTACCGTTTTTAAATATATTGCGCGCACGGCATATACTGCCGTATACTGGGACCTTCTTCGGGATTCTCTGTGAGAATCCAGCCTGGTCCAGATTCAGATTTGTTAGACACTATTAGTTCATTAGACATTATTAATGATTAAAATAAATGAGGATTATAAATTAAATTAGCGAAGCCCCGTATACAACGACACACAACGCAAAAGTGGAAGGATGTAGGAGCCGAGTAAGGCCAAGACTTACCTACCATGACAAAATTGGTCGTGTTCTATCAGAAGGTGATATCAGGAGCCTTAGAAACCGGCGAGTAGGCATTAAAAGAGCAATGAATGTTAACGAAGCGAGTTAGATGTGTAAGGATCGAGTCATGTAGCGCTCGATTGTCTCTGTCTACTCCGCGAGAGATTTAGCGTGAAGTTATAGATAAATAGAACTGGGCACCGTAAGTAAAGTATCGTAATTGATAACAAGTTAGACAAAAAGAATTAGACATCTGTAATCGACATTTAAGAGCTCGATGGCGTCGTTGCGAGTGTTATTCTAACCGAACACGTAGGTTAGCCAATAGCCACAGCCTGTCTATGGATGAGTTTATCTATCTTGCGTTTTCCGTGCTTCGGATGGCACGTTAAGCCGTGGGTACCGGCTGTTGTCGATAGATCATTGTCGTTAAGTAAGAAAAAATTTTAGTTTAAGAGAACTTGTCAAATGTCACCTTAATACTCGTATTTATCAATATTTCGCTCAAATAAAACATATATACATTGATTGAAAGCTCAGTAATGATTAATTAAGTAAGCACAGTGAATAAAGAACCGCCCTAGTAGTTCGAATCCTGGAATAAACCACTAAATTCGTATTTTCGTATCTATGTACATATTTTTAATTATCAATTGCTCGATGGTGAAGAACCCCGCGCGTCCAAGAAATTATATTTGTAAAGACGTTATTATGTCTAACCCAATCCCAGACTCATCTAAAAGACGTCTAAAGCTCAGAAACAAGTTTTATTTGACACTAATCATCGCAATTCCAAGAGATATAGACTTGACCGCTATATCGCAAATCCACAGTGCTGCGATTCGCATAGAAATGAATGTCTGAAACATAAAACAAGTTGTTAATATGCAGAGAACAGAGTAGGCGATAAAACACAGCCTTGTGGTGCTCCAGTATTATCTAAGCAACGTACCTAGTAGGTATCGCGAAAGTCGTAGAGTGTGATAATCAGCCCGGAAAGAAAGCCAGCGTTCCATAGACAAAATCTCATTTAGAATAATATACAAAGGCAAAGATGGCGCAATATATTACGGCGCCAAAGAAAAATGCGTATGGGTAACTTGTTTGTGTACAATTAAGTGACCTCTATTGAATATTGCAGTATTGTGAAGTAGAGCCGCCGAGTTGTTCAGGGCCCTGCTCATTACGAGCAGTAATTTACAACGGCCCAAGGCATTAAATAAAATAAGATTCTGTAATCTTTATATACATAATTCTATTGTACCTGTGTATATGATTGAACTCCTCCTTGACGGCTGGACCGATTTTAATGATTTATTTTGTATGTATATTTTTTGTAATTTCGGCTATCGTCTTTCGGATCCGCTAGTCTTACCCTCTTCTTCATCACATCAACCGCTACTCATCCCACTGCAGGGATACGGGTCTCCCTTCAACCGAAGGGGTTTAGAGCATACTCCACCGCGCTGCTACGCATTGGCGAAGGCCAGTGTTTTCAAGCCGCCCGAGGACCGCTGAATTAGCTTAACGACTGTCATCTATCGACAACAGCCGGGACCGACGGCTTAACGTGCTCTCCGAAGTTCGGAGAAACTCGAGATTGGTAAACCCATCCATAGACAGGCTGCGGTCGACGTTGCTTAACCTGCGTGTTCGCTTAGAATGACACGCGCAACGACGCCATCGAGCTCTCAAGTCACTGTCTTCTTAGCATTACTCTTTTGCCTAATCCATTTGGATTGGAATCCGCTACCTCAAGCTAAGGATTTGGTGAAGATACAGATTATTGCATGAAGCGCCTGCTCTTAGACCTTCATAATCCAGAGGGAAAATCAGATCTTTCATAGGTCATACGTCTTTCGTAACATATTTTCTTTGGGGCGCCTGCTCCCTTACATGATTTTCTTCACCGCGGAATAAGTGATAATTACATGTACATAAAGCAGGAAACATGCCGACGCCAGGATTCGAACCGGGTACCTTTCGGTTCCTAGGCCGGTTTGTTAACCACAGCTCTAGACGCTTTGCAGGTTTGTAGTTGAACCAAATTTTTCTATATAGACTTAATTTTTGCCAATGAGGAACCGATTATGAAATTTTTTTTTTACAGCGTTGGGAGCCATACAACCACCTGATATAAAATGGCCATCGACTTCAGCCTACGAACACTTGCAATACCGGAAGGATATTTCGTGCATGTCACCTTTACTACTAACACAATCACTCTTTAGAAACTTACTGGTAACGTCACTCACTGTCCAGGAGCACAACAGCCCTCCAAGTAGTTGATTCCGTGGTTTTTCTAAAGTGGATAAACTTCCCCAGAAGGGTTGCCTTGATGCGCTCCATTTCTCTTAAAAACACCAAGAGCAACTTATACAGACATGTTCATCTACACAAAAGTGTATTCTGTTTAAAATCCAACACGCCTTGATCAACCTAATTACCTACTCCACTACCGAGCTTTGAGAAGCTCGATGGCTCAGTGGCGAAAGGCGCCGTTTCATTACTTTGATGACGCTTTCGAATACTTGAAAAATGATTTTATCGAAATAATGAACTATTTTTGTAAACAACACACGTGTACGATACACCACGGTTGTTATAACGCCTTATCCTAAGCTTTGTAATACGCAGGCGCGCACACACACGTACAACGCTCGGATCGTATCCGCTTTCCATCGTGATCCGTATGCTTGTATGCCTCCCGACGTAACATAAAACTCTCGCACGTTAAATCCTATAGATACGTCTATCTCATTCTCTCGCACGTTAAATCCTATAGATACGTCTATCTAATTCTCTCGCACGTTAAATCCTATAGATACGTCTATCTAATTCTCTCGCACGTTAAATCCTATAGATACGTCTATCTAATTCTCTCGCACGTTAAATCCTGTAGATACGTCTATCTAATTCTCTCGCACGTTAAATCCTATAGATACGTCTATCTCATTCTCTCGCACGTTAAATCCTATAGATACGTCTATCTAATTCTCTCGCACATTAAATCCTATAGATACGTCTATCTAATTCTCTCGCACGTTAAATCCTATAGATACGTCTATCTAATTCTCTCGCACGTTAAATCCTATAGATACGTCTATCTAATTCTCTCGCACGTTAAATCCTATAGATACGTCTATCTAATTCTCTCGCACGTTAAATCCTGTAGATACGTTTATCTAATTCTCTCGCACGTTAAATCCTGTAGATACGTCTATCTAATTCTCTCGCACGTGAAATCCTATAGATACGTCTATCTCATTCTCTCGCACGTTAAATCCTATAGATACGTCTATCTAATTCTCTCGCACATTAAATCCTACAGATACGTCTATCTAATTCTCTCGCACGTTAAATCCTGTAGATACGTCTATCTAATTCTCTCGCACGTTAAATCCTATAGATACGTCTATCTAATTCTCTCGCACGTTAAATCCTGTAGATATGTCTATCTAATTCTCTCGCACGTTAAATCCTATAGATACGTCTATCTAATTCTCTCGCACGTTAAATCCTATTGATACGTCTATCTCATTCTCTCGCACGTTAAATCCTATAAATACGTCTATCTAATTCTCTCGCACGTTAATTCTCGCGCACGCGACGCTTTGTCCATATTGATGTATTACGTATTTCACGATGTCGACAAAAATTATTAAGTGCGCGAGTTGCAATGTTGTTATATCCGAAGTTCTGGCATTTATTCAGAACAAAATTCAAGTTATGGATGAAGAAAGTATACAACGAATTTGTACCACATCTTTTTCGGTTGAAGAACTGGCTGAGGCGAAAATATTGCTGTTTGAGTCTATCCCGACTTCAGTGAGAAGGATCACTAGAAAAGGCGAGGGCAAATCGCAGAGAGATATAGAAGATATCATATGCCTTTTTAAGGAAACTGACCCTGACGTCACCCCTATATTTGTGGCAAGAAATTTAAATAAATTACCTCCCATAAGTTTTGATTATGTGGACGCTTCAAAACTTCTCAAGGATATTTTGGTGTTACGAAATGAAGTGAAGACTGTACGGGATACGTATGCAACGGTAGATCAGCTTGTCCAACTTAAAATCGAAATGGATAATCTCAAGACGGCGTCACTAGTAAATAATTTCAGTACACATTCCAATGTAAACCGACGACGAGGCGCATATTTGTTAAACAACTCGGATATTGATAGTGGACCCATGGGAATTCAGTTTCCTATTACAGAGGAATATGTGAATTTGGATAAACAAAACCCTAATAATTCGAAACTGGAGGTGGAATCGAATAACTGCACGGGGAGGCGGTCACCGCCAACCGGCGCTACCGCCGCCGCCGCGGCGAGCGCTTGTGATGAGTCAACGGTACAGCCGTCTCTGCTCTCCGAGCGCTCGCCCACTGCGTATCGTGACGTAATGCTGCGCGCACCTAGCGCGACCATTGCGGAGATTTTAAAGGGTACTCCCAACTCAAACGAACATGTTGACAAGGACGGTGAATAGATTAAGGTCAAAAATAAAAAGAGGAAAACTTCAATTTCTATGCATAATAGATACATATATAATAACAAAATAGGGTCAGCAAGTCAAATGTTGAATTTCAAATCGGCAGACGTGAAAGTACCTATTTTCATCACGAATGTACATAAAGATACAAAGGAAGAGGAAATTAGCGAGTATATATATAAACAGACTGATGTTAAGATATCATTAATTAAAATATCTCAGCGCAAGGATAGGGGATACAATGCATTTAAAATGTTTGTTCCCCGGTACAAGTTACATATGTTTCTTAATGAAAAACTGTGGCCGGAAGGAATATTATTCCGACGTTTTGTAAACTATACGTCCCAGAGAGAACACTCTGCCGCGGCTAATGATCAAGAACCTGATGGGCAAGGACACCACAAATAATACACAATTGTGTAACAACTTTGTTACTTTTAACTGTAAATCAGTAAAGAGGTCCGTGGAAGGAATCCGTGAGCTATGTAAAAAAGCAGATGTAATAGCTCTCCAAGAGACATGGCTCCTGCCGCATGACCTGCAGTATCTCGCGAGTATTGATACCAATTTTGGGAGCACAGGGACATCGGCGGTGGACACAGCGGCCGGCATGCTGGTCGGTAGGCTCCACGGGGGTGTGGCACTGCTCTGGCGAAAAAGTGTGTTTCCGCGCGTGTCAGTGATACCGTGTGCATGTGTTCGAATTTGTGCCGTTAAAATTGAATTGGGCTACCAAAATTTACTGGTGTGTAGTGTATACATGCCCGTTGACTGTGCTGAAAACCTTGCTGATTTTACCGACTATTTGAGCTGTCTAAACGCTATTGTTGAGGAAAGTGGATGTGAATCGGTGTTTTTATTGGGGGATTACAATGCCCACCCAGGTCAACCATTTTATGTTGAGCTCCAAATGTTTTGTGCGGACCAGAACTGGATTTGTGCAGACGTGAGTAAACTAGACACTGATTCGTTTACATATGTTAGTGATGCGCATGGCTCGGGGAGATGGTTAGATCACTGCTAGTCACTGAAGCCTCGTCTAAGTTAGTAAAGAGTGCAGCCATATTATATGATGTGTATTGGTCTGATCATTTCCCACTGCAGATTGAGTGTAATCTAAATTTGGTACCGCCAAAGACGTCTCTCATTAATAAAATTTGTAATAAAACTTTGTGGGGCAATAGAAGTGATGCACAAATAAAACTTTATTGTGAACTGTGCAATCTTAAATTAAAACAAATAGATTTTCCGGCTGAGTTTATACAGTGCGGACATGGTTTTTGTGACATGGTCAGTCATAGGAATGTGATAGACAACTATAATAATAACATAGTGTGTATCTTATCATCTGCCGCAATTGAAAGCTATGATAAAAATAATTTTAATAAGAAAAAACGACCCCTGGCGGGTTGGAACAGACATGTAAATGAAGCACACAGGGAGGCTAGGTCCAAGTTCAAGATGTGGGTATGGTCTGGGCGACCGAAGCATGGTTTTGTTTATGATGAGATGGTTGCTAGCCGAAAGGTGTTCAAAAGTAGATTGAAATGGTGTCAAAACCATCAAAATCAAATAAAGATGGACATTTTAGCTGCTCTGCATACAAATCACAATTTCAAAAAATTCTGGAAGTCCACTAATCAAATCAACGTTGGGCCTAGCCTTCCTGAATCCGTAGGCGGAATGAGCTGTGCGAGCCAGATAGCTAACCTGTTTAGAGATCAGTTCCAAGTGACGTCACCATTGGGGCCGTCAAATTTTGTGTGCGGTACTGAGGCCAAGCGTGAATTAACCATAGTTGTTACTGCTGCAACAGTTAAACATGTCATCCACTCTATGGTCAGTGGAAAGTCGCCGGGACACGATGGTCTCAGTATCGAACACCTAAGGCATGCGGGTGGACATCTCCCTAGAGTTCTGGCGCTCTTATTTAATGTATGTATTGCTCACTCTTACCTGCCGGCAGACCTGATGAGGACCACGGTGGTTCCAATTGTGAAAAACCGTACGGGTGATGTGTCGGATAGGTCGAACTATAGACCAATCTCACTAGCTACCACAATAGCAAAAATACTTGATAGTGTGCTTAATTCGATGTTAGAAAATCATCTTACGCTACACGATGGCCAGCATGGTTTCACGCGTGGTCTATCGACAGAAACTGCGATACTAAGTTTAAAGCATACTGTCAAGTATTACACGGACAGGCGTACACCGGTGTACACCTGTTTCCTAGACCTTTCTAAAGCGTTCGACCTGGTCTCGTATGACATCTTGTGGCGTAAGCTGGATGGTCTCGGTCTGCCAGAGGGCTACATCGATGTGCTTAAATTTTGGTATGGTAACCAAGTGAACTATGTGAGATGGGCGGACGAGTACTCCGAGCCATACAGGATGGAGTGCGGGGTGAGGCAGGGGGGCCTGACCTCGCCTAAACTCTTCAATTTATACGTTGACGCGCTGGTCAGGGAGCTCAGCAGCATGAAGGTCGGTTGCCATATTGGTAACGTATGTGTCAATAGCATCAGCTACGCGGATGACATGGTGCTGCTGGCTCCCTCGATCAGTGCACTTAGACTCTTACTAAGTGCTTGTGAAAACTATGCCGTCTCACATGGTTTGTGTTACAATGTCAAGAAGTCACAATATATGGTTTTTAAGGCTGGTACTAAATGTCCCAAAGTTATACCCCCCGTAATGTTATATAACGAACCACTGGATAGAGTGTTCCAATTTAAATATCTTGGGCACGTAATTACTGATAGTCTGAAAGATGATGACGATATGGAAAGGGAACGTAGGGCACTGTCGGTCAGGGCGAACATGCTGGCCCATAGATTTGGTCGCTGTTCAGACGCAGTTAAAATTACATTGTTTAAAGCTTACTGCACGTCCTTCTACTCCAGTAGTTTATGGGTCAATCACACCAAAAAGTCCTACAGTGTCCTACGTGTTCAATATAATAACGCGTTTAGGGCGCTGATGCGGCTGCCGCGCTGCTGTAGCGCGTCTGCAATGTTTGCGTTGGCGGACGTGGATAGTTTTGAGGCTATCCTACGGAAAAAAACCGGCTCACTGGTACGCAGAGTGCGCGACAGCGGCAACAGCGTGCTGAAGGCGATAGCCGAGAGTGGGGATTGTCCACTAATCGGCAAGATGTTGGCTAAGACAAAATCTCTTCTAGAAATAAGCTACTAACATAGTTTTTTAAGTGTTCACTAACCAAAATGGATTTTTGTTGTCCGAAATAAATACTTTTAATTTAATTTAATTTAAATCCTATTGATACGTCTATCTCATTCTCTCGCACGTTAAATCCTATTGATACGTCATTCTCATTCTCTCGCATGTTAAATCCTATAAATACGTTTATCTAATTCTCTCGCACGTTAAATCCTATAGATACGTCTATCTCATTCTCTCGCACGTCAAATCCTATAGATACGTCTATCTAATTCTCTCGCACGTTAAATCCTATAAATACGTTTATCTCATTCTCTCGCACGTTAAATCCTATAGATACGTCTATCTAATTCTCTCGCACGTTAAATCCTTTAGATACGTCTGTCTCATTCTCTCGCACGTTAAATCCTATAGATGTATGTAGTTGTCTCTTTTTACTGATGCTGTTTAGGGTTCCGTACCTAAAGGGTAAAACGGAACCCTATTACTGAGACTTCGCTGTCCGTCCGTCTGTCTGTCACCAGGCTGTATCTCACGAACCGTGATAGTTAGATAGCTGATAGCTTTCACAGATGATTTATTTCTATTACCGCTATAACAACAAATTCTAAAAAGCAGAATAACATAAATATTTAAGGGGACTCCCATACAACAAACGTGACTTTTTTGATCGTTTTTGCTCGATATTGATAACGGTAACAGGTAGATGATTGATTGAAATATTCACAGAATACTTAGTTATATATCTACTTTAAAAATAAATAATTAAATTGAAATAAAACAAATATTTAAGGGGGCTCCCATACAATAAATATAATTTTTTTGGCGTTTTTATGGATAATGGTACGGAACCCTTGGTGCGCGAGTCCGACTCGCAATTGGCCGGTTTTTTGTTTCATCAACTTCTAAATCACAAAGATGCCAAAGAAGTTTTCACTTCAAAAAATTGTCGTCACCAGTCATTTCTTTCACCAGAAGCTAATTTGCTTACGACCAGTTTCCACTGTCTGTAAAGTTGCTTGCAAGCCACTTGTAACCCGTATTCCGAGACTCGAACATGGCAGTACGAAACTTATGCTTAGCAAGCCAGATAAATTAACTCAGTAACAAGTACTAACCCCGCAATGTACGGAACCGCCAGCATGATCATAGCTTTCAACTTGCGAACACTTAGCTCCAGACGGCTTGCTACAAACTTCTCCAGGTCGACGTGTACGAACGACAAGTTAAACATTCCCAATAACTTCCTCGCTGCGCTTGATGAGAGCTGATATGTAACTAATTAGTCGAATAAAAGTAATTGTGACAGCTATAAAAGAACTTTCATGCTATATTTAATTTGTGCATCACAGAATTTGAATTGGTTTTTTTTATACAACGTCGGGATTCATGCAAGCATACGGCCCAGCTGATGTAAAGCAGTTACCGTAGCCTATTAACGCGTGTAATATATTGAGTATTACCCGCGCGATGCCTCCTCTGCTGCTTACACAGCAACTCCTTAGGGGAGCTTACTGGTGACCTCACTCACACTCAGGAATACAACAACCCTCTAGGTAGTTGTTATTTGCGGTTTTCAACCTTTGTGTTGTCATTTTTGGGTGTTTGTACCGAAATGGTTAATATTAACCATCATCGCACGACTTTGTACGTCTCTCTGTCTGTCTGTTACAGTGGCATATTTCAACAACTTCCTAAGATATCGATTTGATAATTTGGATGGCTTCGACGAGCTCGGTGGCGCAGTGGCGAAACAACACGTATTCATGCAGCTTGGAATTAAACAATTTTTGTTGCTTGCAGAGTCCGTGGACGCTGCAAAACAGAATCCGCATGCCCCCATCACCGTCACTGCCACGACTGGCCTCCACAGGCGCTTTAGACGTTAATTGTTAGAATAACATGCTATGGTAAATCCATCGCAGTGCCGTCCCTTATATTGAATTGAGAGTGGGGGTGGATGATGTGAGTGAAAAGATATTTAATAGAGGGGAGTTGCTAAGGTCACTTTGTTCATGAGAGTAATTTTAAAATTATTATATTTAATAATTTCTAATTGTTCACTAATATTTACTTTTAAATCTTTGTCTATGGTGTGTAAAATTTGGTATGTATTAGTGGGGGATAAATTATGTCCTTTGTCTTTAAGATTAAAGATTTAAAGTCTAATAGATTAAGATTTAAGAAGGCGAAGTGCGCCGATACGTGTTTGTGAAATCGTGTTTGAAAATTACTACCAGTTTGACCGATATAAAGGTGTTCACATTCACAAGAGCTTGACTCAAATCCCATAATTCACTCAAATCACTTTGTAACACTATAGATAAAATCCCTCCTAATAAAAAATCCGGCGTCTATAAGCAGCGTACCTTAGTACTTGCGGAACCAACTTAAAATCCTGAAACATATCTTTAATTATTAAATACGAATTGTTCCATGAGCTGATCGTTTTTGTATAGGGAAGTTTCCTATATTGAATTTCCTTTGTAAAACTTGTTCGTAATGGTGTGTAAAATTAGCTGCCTTTCGTTTCGAATATACATTTTGAGGGGCGCAGTATAATCCATTCGCCACTCGTCCAACTTTAATAAACAGCCGAGATTAGGACGCTATGAATTAACGCCGGTTTTTGGCGAGTACACTCAATTATGTACCTTCAGTATGACTTTGGAAGCAGACGACGGCAGGGCAGACGAACCGACCTTCAACTCACAAATATCACCCCTGCAATTGAATCACAATCTCAGAACAACTTCCAACTTCAATGTGAACGTATTAAGATTGCATTTTCAGTGAGAATTTTCGTACAGTTCGTAAAATTGTATGGCTTAGACTTGGATTAAAATTCAAATTGCAATCCTTATTGTCTCGGTTTAAAGTTCAATTTGGCACGAATTTATTTTTAAACGGAATGGAGTTATCAAGCCGTCTAGTTAGTTTCCGAGTTCAAGTAATATTAGTATTTGAACTTATTTAAAGTTGGCGTATTCTGATGTGTAGGGGTGTGCGGCGGCGATAGTCGTGTTTTGTTTCTAAAAAGAGTTTGTTCACTAACAATATGGATTGCTGTAAGTTGCGAGGAGAGAACGTACTCATATGGGCAAGGTGGCTGGCATATTGGAGCCGAAGTAGTGTGTTTTATTTCAGAAGATAAAATCAGACGCACAGTTTTTCTACTTGTCGTACAGACTTCTAAGCACACCGAATATATATCTTTATTAGTATTGTGTTTATCTTTATGTTTGTCTCTACATTTTGTACATATATCTGCATAAAAAACAGTCAGGCTCGTATCCTGGCATGTACCATTAAATTTGTGTTCCCGAATTTATGACCATATTTATAATTAGTGAAAGAAAGCATCGCGAGGAACCCCACACATCCAAGAAATTATAATTCGAAAGACATGTGATTTAATATAAGAAAGGTTCGTTGTCCCTCTGGGCTATGATGATCTGACGACAGTCGCTTCATGTCCAAATCAGTATTTTCGCCAAAGGTTTAGGTAGCGGACCCCGCCAATCCTAATGGATTTGGACAGCATGCAAGGTCACGTCACTAACGGAAATAAATGTAAAAATATTAAAAGATTACGTTTTTATTTTGTTGGCTTTTAATTTAAATATCTAATGACATAATTGTACAAAAGATAGTCACCGATAAAAAAGTTGAGATCTGAAGTGAGCCGAGTTCCGTAGCAGCTACTCGTATGTTTTTGTACAGCTGTAAGACTGTACAACGCTGTTCGATACGTTTAAAATTGATTACATTGTAATATATTGAATTTCTAACGTGGCAAGATTTAATTACCAGAAAATTTCATTCCTATCTACCATCCGGTACTGCAATAAAACAATGCCGGAAATCTCGATCACCCAGCGAGACGTCCGGCGGGTATTGTTATTTCTCGGGACTCATGAGGACTCACAATATTTTTTGTGCTTTCAGCAATATATCATGATTATTTGTGTGTAACTTCATATATCTCAAACGCATTAGACTTCTATCAATAACAGACTCTGTGGGCGGCAAGGATTGCGAAGAATTTTCCACTCGGAGGTACACACGGAAATAGGTTTCCATTAGCGAGGCCCAAATTGGTGTGATTTATATATTTGCTTCCGTCTTTCAGGGACGAAGGCACTTTGCTACAAAAACGTTGATCTCGAAATTACCTGCGTAATAAATTTTATACTAGGTTCTACTTCAGTTTTGGGAAATAAAAATATAAATTTTCAGGTGCACGTCGCTCAAAATAATTTTTCCTTTTACTTCTCAGATAACCATACCCGAACACAAAAGCATGAACGTTTGTTGTGTTTTTATGAGTGAGTGAGGTTACCAATTTCCTCTTTGGAGTTGCTGCGTATAAGACAATAATATTTTGTATTGCAACCGTATTAGGCGACTATAATAATACTAGCTGCTGCCCGCGGCTCCGCCCACGTGGAGTCAAATAACGTAGCCTGTGTTAATACAGATCATAATCTATCTACTTGGTAAATTTCATTCAAATCCGTTCAGCCGTTTAGGCGTGAAAGAGCAACAAACATCCATCCATACATACAAACTTTCGCATTTATAATATTAGTAGGATACATAAAGCAAACAGCCCAATGAAACCGAGAGGTCAACAGATGGATCCAACTCGGCTGGGCAGCGTTCGGGAAACTTCAACACATCTTCTTGTCCGAAATACCTCAACGCCTGAAGAGCAAAGTCTTCGATCAGTGTGTGTTGCCAGTGATGACATACGGATCTGAGACGTGGTCCTTCACTGCGGGCCGTATGGGGAAGCTCAAGGTCGCTCAGCGTGCTATGGAAACAGCTATGCTCGGGGTTTCTCTGCGTCATATAATCAGAAACGAGGATATTCGCAGTAGAACTAAGGTAACCGACATAGCCCACAGAATAATCGAGCTGAAGTGGCAGTGAGCCGGCCACATAGTTCGTAGAACCGACAACCGGTGGGGAAGAAAGGTTCTCGAATGGCGTTCTTGTACTGGTACACGCAGTGTGGGACGACCTCCACTAGATGGAGCGACTACCTCAAGAAGTTTGCAGGGAGTCGATAGATGCAGGCGACACAGGATCGAGAGGAGTGGCACTCTAGAGTGGCGGCCTATATTCAGCAGTGGACGAAAACTGGAGTTCAGATGATGATGATGAGACAAACCGTCAGCTTGTTTACTATAATACATAGTATAAAAAGTAAGAAAATTTAAAATAGATACATAATTAATACAATATATAGTGCGTGGTTGTTAGATTATGTAATAAATTACCAAAGCACATCTAAGAAACGGCTCTTACGAAAAAAACTCAAATATAAATTGTTTAATTGACTTTCATTAATTTTTTTTACTCTGTCAAGGGATATATCGAGGACAAGTAACTTTATAATTGCAATCGAAGACAATTTTACTATTTCACGTCATTTGTATAGACAAATATAAATACTAGTATTAAACTAACATTGCCTTATTGTATCTAAGTTATTGTATTGACATAGTTATTAAATTATAATTAGAATACTATACACTTTATTGCACCAAAAGGAAAATACAAAAAAACAAAAGCAATAAAGTACACACATCAAAAGTGTCTAGGGATCAACATATATTTTTGCAATAACTTTTCTCCTGATTGATATTAATTAAAATTTTCTTTAAGGATTCATCAAATAAAGTGTTTTCGTTTGTCTACAGTAACGATAAACCAAGTCACCTTTGCATTAATAAAGAAATTTGCCATTTTCATAATAAAGGGATTTTTGACATTTGAACCACTAACATTAAAGTTCGAAAAAAAGACTGAAATAACAGTTTTCTTTAAAATTTTATTGGGTAACTTAAACAATTAATAATCCGTGTTTCTACCGCGAACACTAACAACACAAGAACATCGGTTTGGCATACTCAAAATGAGTTCATCCAAATCACGCTGTGGAATGGCCGCCCATGTTCGTTGCAACAACAAAAAAAGGTCTTCTTGCGACTGGATACCCTCCATATTCGGCAGAGCTCTTCTCTGTAGCATATCCCATGCATGCTCAATCGGGTTCAAGTCTGGCGACTGAGCAGGCCAGGGCATGACATTGATGTTAGCTGCGGCGAGAGTCTGTCTTACAACTCTTGCGGTGTGCGGTCGTGCATTATCATGCATTAACTGAAATAAGGGACCGATTTGCACTTGTAGAGGAACGATGACGTCTGATACAATCGTCTCAGCATAAATTTGAGCGTTGAGGTTGCCTCTGATCCAAATCAACTCAGTTCTTCCGCCGATCCAAATACCCGCCCATACCATGATGGTTCCACCACTATAAGGATGGACTTCCTGGCAGGATTTTAATCGCTGTTGGCATCCAGGGGTTCTCCAGTGTCGTATACGTCTTGTATCCGGTCTCATACCAAAACGAGACTCATCAGAAAAGCACACGAAACGCCATTGTTCTTCTGCCCAATTTCTGTGTTCAAGAGCCCATTGATATCGAATCCTACGATTGTGCATTGCTATAGGTGGTACCCTTAGCGGTCTTCGGGAATGAAGGTTCACTTCATGTAAGCGGTTTCTGACTGTTTGGTCGCTAATTAAGTTCCCTGAAGAGTGATGAAGCGTCACGGCTAACATCATGGCGGTTATTGTTGGAGCTCTTCGAGTTGTGATTTGAATGTATCGGTCTTGTCTCCGTGTCCATGCATGGGATATGCTACAGAGAAGAGCTCTGCCGAATATGGAGGGTATCCAGTCGCAAGAAGACCTTTTTTTGTTGTTGCAACGAACATGGGCGGCCATTCCACAGCGTGATTTGGATGAACTCATTTTGAGTATGCCAAACCGATGTTCTTGTGTTGTTAGTGTTCGCGGTAGAAACACGGATTATTAATTGTTTAAGTTACCCAATAAAATTTTAAAGAAAACTGTTATTTCAGTCTTTTTTTCGAACTTTAATGTTAGTGGTTCAAATGTCAAAAATCCCTTTATTATGAAAATGGCAAATTTCTTTATTAATGCAAAGGTGACTTGGTTTATCGTTACTGTAGACAAACGAAAACACTTTATTTGATGAATCCTTAAAGAAAATTTTAATTAATATCAATCAGGAGAAAAGTTATTGCAAAAATATATGTTGATCCCTAGACACTTTTGATGTGTGTAGTAGTACAACGGCGGTGTTATCGCGATGCGATCTCTTCGAGACAACCTTCGAGTACAGGAGAACTAAGGAAACAAGGGAGGGCGGCGCAGACCAAAACTTAAGGATAATAAAAATAATTATATAAATGTACGTAAATATATACATAAACATACATTACCTACATATAAATTCAATTTAATGATTATAGAGTCACTTGAAATATCTTTTTTAACATTTTCACGCCAATGAGATCTGCAAAACATGTAGGCACTACTTAAATACTATGGCAAATCTTGTTTACCATGTCTTTAGAAATAAATATTCATTCATTCA
The DNA here is from genome assembly GCA_947507595.1 of Pyralis farinalis. Classification (NCBI taxonomy): domain Eukaryota; kingdom Metazoa; phylum Arthropoda; class Insecta; order Lepidoptera; family Pyralidae; genus Pyralis; species Pyralis farinalis. The sequence goes on along the minus strand of OX382268.1, from coordinate 1,034,416 downwards.
CGATCAAAATGGAAGCACGTGAATCTTTCTTAATTTTTGTAACGAACAATGTATAAATTGAGAAGTGTTCCGCACGTAATATTCGTCGTCCATCAAGCTGACTGAACGCGAGTCTCGGTAGCTGGCATACTAAACGACCTCTCCCGGCCCGGCGGCTGCCCGGCTGGTATAAAAAACGGTTTCCTGATCTATTTTCCCGTTTACGTCTCCCATTCAGTCGTAAAGAGCGCGCAATCCGCCCGAAATTAGGTGTGGCAATGAAAACTTTTGTATAGACCTCTAAGGACCTTTTCATGATAAGATTTGCGACCTTCTACTGGAAGTGGGAGTTTTGTTATCAGTCGGTTTTCTCTGAATATTTCTCACGTCTTCGTAGGGATCGGAATGATATTTCATAAAGGGTAGCCAGGTAAGGAATTGTTACTTATAACCAAGGAAAATAATATTTTCTTCTTCAATCTTCACGCCATGCCAAGACTCGTTCATAGGTTCCATTCGTGAGCGGTATAAACAGTCTGTTGGTTTTCTTGTATTGGCTCCCATTTATTCATCCGCTTAAAATTAGCTGAAACATTCTAAGTAGTAAGTAAAATTAAAGTAAATTAGTATCTGCCTACTCCGCAAGAACCCAGGCATGAAGATATACACACATACACACAAAGAAAGGTATTCAAGTATGTATATATCAGTTGTCTAGTATTAGTTATATTTACTTTAGGACTTGAGGGAGCTGTATAATTTGACAAAGAATTTATTGACCATTTTTTTATTTATTTCCTCAATATCATTCAATATTTATATTCCTCTGAATTGTAATACCATTATGATTGACATTTTTCAGGCAATGATTGGACACGGTCCAACATAACAGATATTAGTTTGTCGTGTTTCTGCGAGTGATTGAGTTATTGATCAGTAGGCCAATTCTATTAAAATCCTGCAGCTGCAGCAGCAGCCGTGCAGGAGTAGTGCAGTGCCAATACGTGTATTGTACTAAAATGTCCTGCACTGCAACGGCACAGCAACTACGCTGCAAATGTGCGTATCCTGCAAATGAACTACTCAACACCTAAAGCTTTACTTAATCATATATTTCCACAAACATCTCCCAAAACAAAACAAACATAAATCACCGATTCAGAATAATAATTTCAGTTCGTAAAAGTTACTTGAGTCTAACGTTAGCAAAACCGCAGATAAACTCCTTTAAAACTTCTGTCACCGCTATATAGATGTTAAAACAATTTATCAGAATTATATTGCAGGAAACGTGCAGGTGCAGTGTAGGTTTGTTAACAGAATAGCGAGTCATTTACTGCAGCGGTGCTGCAACGTCGCTGCTGTCAGATCGCTTAACAGAATAATGAAACGTCAAAATGTAAGTATTTTGACACACGCCGCGCTGCAGTGCAGTTGCAGTTTTTAGTAGAATTAACTTACAGCTCTTGGGATTCGCTGCGTTACTAGCGCAGTCGGCATTATGTTGCAACAGTTCATAAACAATAAATAAGGGTTCATTTCACCTTTCGGTTAAGTATCCTTAAATCGTACGACGAACATCGAACATTGTACTTTTTAACCAATGTCAAAAGGGAAGGGACTTTTATTTCTACCAGTATTTGTTTGTAGGTTATGTGATATCTATATATATAAAAATGAATGTTTGTCGGTATGGACTATGGACTCAAAAACGGCTGGGCAGATTTTATGAAATTTTCAGTAAATCTTCAGGTTACCCCAGCAGGTGATCCTGTGAAGTTTGGTAGCGATCATATCACCCGTACGAAGCCGGGACGCATAGCTAGTTTTCAATAAATTGTGAACCGACTTAACGACTTTTGCTATTACTTAACTCCTAGCTACCACCTCATTGGTGTTACATAAATAGTTTTTATACCGCTTTTTACGTCACTGTCGTTATTTTTATAGGGATTTTAAATCGTTTAAACAAACTTGTATTTTCTGTAAAGTCATTTCATTTGGTCCGTAGAAGTGCGGTGAAATTACGACTTAATTGAACACATGACGTCGGCTTCACGGTTTTAAAACATTTCCAATTAAAGTCTTCATTATAAATACAAATTAATTGAATTCCATCAATCGTAGACGCCTTACTCGCATTACAAGCACAGAGCCCAAGTTTCCGCTTGTTAAACAAGGGGCCAATCAGCGAGCTCCGGTCCAAACTTGCGGTGAGCACGTCGGCAGTGTCGCGGCGGTAACCACGTGTCGGACAATTACCCTGACTTGTTGGTGTCCGAATTGACTGAGATCGGACGTCCTAGAATACCGGAATGCTAATAGAACTCCAATCACTTGACGTATTTAAGAGTGTTATAACTACAAAAGTAGAATCAGAATCAAAGTCACCTACACACTGTTCACCCCTGTAATTAACTTAGAGAGATTTCTCTAGATATTCATTCGACAAAAAGACTTACAGACCGTTTTATACATCCAACACGTCTGTGAGTTTATTGCTTTTCATACAACATCAGTAGGCGACAGCGTCAAAAGATTATGCGGTCAGCCAACACCATGACACATCGGCCTGCCCTACTCCGCGTGCCCCGCGCCCCTGCCACTATGGCAAAGCGTTATAAAATTTAAGAGTTATATATATTAATTATAATATTTAAGAGTAAAGTAACCCGTCTGGGGAAATATCACCTCACAGAAAACCGCAGCCCCATAGCAACTCCCTGGATTGTGTTCCTACTACTATTGATACTAATGTATTGCAAGCGTTCATAGACTACGGTAACCGCTTTACATCAGGTGGCCGTATGTTTGTATGCCTCCCGACGTCGTATAAAAAAAGTTATAAAAGGCTACGCACGGCGTGCGTTGATTCTTAGCCTGCTTACAGGTCATCTATTAATTATTGAGTTTAAGTAACATGTAACCTTAGTGCCTTGTCCATATAGAAGAGTTAAGATATAAGTACGAGTAGATTAATGTATATAGTTAACTGTCAATTATAATACTGTATGTGCAAACTTAAATAACACCCGCAGGTTAAGCAACGTCGACTGCAGCCTGCCTATAAAAGTGTTTATCCCAAAGACATATTAAGTCATTGATTCCGGCTGTTGTCGATAGATGACAGTCGCTAAGCTAAGTCAGTGGGCCCTCGGGCGGCTTGAAAACACTGTCCTTCGCTAATCTGCTCTTTAAACGCCTTCGGTTGAAGGGAGACTTACCACTAAGTGTAAACGGGATGGGTAAGGATTGACGTGGAGGTAAGTCTCGGCCTTCCACGACTCCTACAACCTTCTACCTTAACGTTGTATATCCTTTCATCCTACATTATTTTTGTATAAGCATAGATATGAGGCATCATTCAAGCATTCTATGGCTATTCTTGCGGCATGCTCCGTTGGTTCGGACATGTAGAAAGAATGCAGGGTGCGAGAATGATGAAGCAGATATACAATGCAAAAGTGGAAGGATGCAGGAGCCGAGGAAGACCAAGACTTACATATCATGGTCAAATTGGTCGTGTTCTATCAGAAGGTGATGTCAGGAGTCCTAGAAACCGGCGAGCGTGCATGAGAAGAGCAATTAATGTAGAAGAAGCGAGTGAGGTGTGTAAGGATCGAATCACGTGTCGCTCGGCTCTCTCTGCCTACCCCGCAAGGGATTTGGCGTGAAGTTATAAATAGATAGAGATCGTCTTTGTTATGTGGGAGACAGAGGCGATGTTTCCATGACAACGATGAATTGGTGACGTATAATACAAATCTAATGAAAACGGACGACCCACCTTATTACGAGCTGTGCGGCACATCAAGGATACATTTTTTCTGAATAGAGATTAGTATTTCAATATGAAATGTACTCCGCTATTTGTATTTCCAAAATTAGGCGAAGATATCTGTTACCTTTCAAGTATTCTAAGAACAGTCTTTGAATAGGATGTCCGCCCACGATGTTTGTAGAACAAAATCAGTCTTATGAATGTCAGGTACTTTGATCTATTAGATTTGATCTATTTTCACTATGAAATGATGTAAATGACACAATAATAATTATTTATTTTCAGGAACACCGTTCCTATATGAAATCTACGAGTATATCTTTGTCTGTGTGTGTGTCTGTCGCTTTTATCGAATATTCGAATTTTGACTTCAGATTTGGATTCAGTATAAAAAAGTACATGGTCAAAATGGCCGACAAATAAAAATAAAAAATTGTATTGTTATATAATTGACGAGCCAGGTGTTCCTCTGGCAATGCAAGCTTGCACATTTTCAACTGGTTTATTACGAGTATTACTTCACTATGTTTAACTATGTCACTATATTTTTATTGTTATTTGTATGATGATAGAAATGGAAAAAATATCTTATGTAAATGCTTATTTGCTCTAAAAGTTCTCTTAAATGCAAACACTTGCAGTCGTTACTTTTTAACTGTTATTAACTGATGTTCATATGTAGTTATTGCGATATTCGCATCGATGGAGTGGAGGGCGTGTGTGCGTGTGTGTGTATGTGTGTGTGTGTGTGTGTGCGCGCGGCGCACTACACTTACGCACTTTTCTTCTTGCATTGGCGAGATATGGCGAGTTCGTTTATTGTAAGCATGTGTGTCCTGCTACAAATAAATCTTTATCCATCTATTTTTCACGGAACATGTTCTTATTGGACTTTAAGGGCTGGAGTATACATGGAAAGTGCGACGCTGGGCAGTTTTCACTATCACACTGTTTTCTGTTGACTCTTGTTGAAGTAACATCGAAGATTGTTTAACACAACGTCTTCCCTCCAGGATCATCAATGCCACGACAGATGAAAGGTTTTATTCATTTTCCTCATTATTCCAAGGCAAGTGAAGTCGAAAATTGTGTGACAATGGAAAATGCTCAGCGCTGCGCTTCATGTGCGCCGATCCTTACGTAATTTTACACTCGGTGGCGGAGCAGTGCATGAATTGTTACCGGGTTAAGGAAGTACCACGTCTGTCGTGATCTCCCAATCCACACTAATAATATAAATGCGAAATTAACTCTGTTTTTCAGTATCTGATTGTTAAATAATCATATATAAAGCGAGAGCTGGGTATGGCAGAGAGAGAGCATGAAAGTAGTATTAAGAATAAACGCGGTCGAAATGCGAACGCTGCGCAAAATTTGTGGCGTAAGGCTTGAAGACCGTATTCACAATGATGATGTTAGAATCAGAGTGGAAAGAGAGCGTCGGTGTTAATATAAGAAGAGGCATGTTCCATTGGTTCGGGCATGTAGAAAGAATGCAGGATGAAATAATGACGAAGCAGATATACAATGCAAAAGTAGAAGAATCTAGGAGCCGAGGAAGGCCAAGAATTACCTACCATGACCAAATTGGTCATGTTCTATCAGAAGGTGAAGGTGATGATATCAGGAGCCCTAGAAACCGGCGAGCATGCATGAGAAGAGCGTGAATGTTAAAGAAGCGAATGAGATATGTAAGGATCACGTGGAGAGTCACGTGGCGCTCGTTTCTCTCTGCCTACACCGCAAGGGATTTGGCGTGAAGTTATAGATAGATAGATTTTGAAAATGGAAAGTTCAGTTTTCCTAAGTGAGGTTTGAACCAACAATCCTTCGGATGACCGTTGAATGCCCTTCCAACTTAGCTACCAGGGTGGTTTGTTTTCATATAGACAGAAGTGGTCTAGAACCCGGCAAAGGACGGGACACCATGCGGGCTGAGCAGCAGACAGGAACTAACTCCCGATGGTCCGACATTTTCTTCTTCTACATAGTAGAAAAACAAAACAGTACCGCACACCTATGGACGCGCATATAACCTCAAGGAATATCGCTTGTCGCATCCAGATATCCTTAATTAACAATCAGAGAATTTTAAATCGAATACTGCCTTCTGTATGGCGGGGCGCTTCTTCACTCCATTCGTATTAAAGGAAACAGTACTCTACACCTCGGGAGGTTGCACCACTGCAGTTGGCCTTGACTCTTAAGGTAATGGTGAATTAATTACATAACAAAGCTCAGACACTGTTGTGGGGCTACCACAACAGTGACCGAGCTTGCTTGCTTGCTTGGTTGGTTCACAATCTGCTTGGTTCACAAACATAAAGTCTTATGTAGATAGGGATTCGGTAGGACTTTTAAGATGACTCTTAAAAATTTCAAACATCCTTCTGTAGCAGAGCTACAGAAGGATATCAAGATAACTAGTCTGGCCATAAATACTGTTACATAGATTTTTTTCGACTCTTTAATTATTTTGAATTTGGAACGCGTTTATTATGTCAAAAACATGTTTCAATTTCCCGCCGTTTTTCCTATTTTTTCATGTTTATTATCAAATTACAATATGGAATGGGATGTTAAAGAAAATAGAATTGCGGTGATTGCCTTGCACAAAGTGGGTATGGAGCCGTCAGTCGTATTCAAACAAAAAATTCAAAAGCTTGGTATCAGCCGTATGTTCGTATATCGTACTGTCGACAGATATACCAACTCTTCCTCTGTTGAAGGCCATAAAACTACAAAGGCTGCTAATGTCGTTAAAGCCAGGATTCGCCGAATTAGGAAACAAAAAACTTGCGAGAAATGAATATTCCCGCTAGGGCTCAGTCGCGTATAATAAGACAAGACCCGAAGCTCGGCGCTTATCGTCGATACACAGGACATGCATTAAATCAATTCCTACAGTTGAAGTGAGTGAATCGATCGAAACGCCTTCTGTGCCCATACGTAGGTGAAAGGCACAGAAATATCCTCTTTACTGATGAAAAAAATCTAACGATTATAGAGCACTTCAACAAGCAAAATGACTAAGTGTACGCACAGTTCAAAGAAGCCGCCCAAGTGGTCGGAAAGGTACAACGTGGTCATCATCCTGCATCTGTAATGTTCAGTTCAGTTCAATAATTTGTGTCTTATCAAGGAGTCACAAATCTTGATTTTTTTTGAAAAAGAAATGAACAATTCAGCCAAAGTGTATCAAGAGACTGTTTTGGATCGAATTGTGTAACCTCTAAGCAATATACTTTAAAAAAATGTACCGTGGACTTTTTATCAGGACTCTGCACTTGGTCATAAGGCATGAACTGCCCAAGCGTGGTTCAAAACCAACGTTCCGGACTTTAAAAGAGCTGAAGACTGGCCGTCGTCTAACTAAGATCTGAACTTCTTAGATTACAAATTATAGTCAGTTTTAAATAGTTCCCATGGAAATAGGGCATAAATCCATAGGTTTGTGGCCAGAGAGATAGAAGACCTGTATCAAAGCTAAAGGTGACTATTTTGAATATAATATTTTTTTTGCCTGAGACTTCCATGAATATATGTACATGTAAGTTTTATTAAGAATACATTACTTCATAAAAAATAAATGCATATTCATTTGTAACAGTATCTATGGCCGGACTAGGTATATATAATTATATTTGATGTTTTCTAGTGAAGTTAAAACAGCAGGCGATATAGTAACATTATGTAATATTAAGTTTGCAGACGGCAAAAGTTGATTGTTGTGCTCCTGCGAGTAAGTGAGTTTACCAGTAAGCTCATGTGAATTCGATGTATAGGCAGTAGAGAAGGCAACGCATTGGCGATGCTTCCGGTGATAAGTGTTTATAGTTAACGAGAACTGATTTACATCGGGTGGGTAGTATGCTTGTATGCCTCCCAACGTCGTATAAAAGAAACCACAGTCGCTTCATTCAGTTGGCATTTTTATTGGAAAATAATTTTGTTGATTTGTCAGAGAAGTCTCGCGGTGACGATCACGAAACAATAAAAGAAAGGGAATAAAAAGGCGGAAGTAGCGGATTCGGGAATTGTTACTGAGTAAGGCAGCCCTTTGTATGTTTATAAACGGTGTCTTATCGAGGAACATGCGAAGGAAAATATATCAAACAGCATAGCTTTACGTTTCTAACCTAACATTTGTTAAATGTAATGAAAAATAAGTACGAGTATATTTGTTATCCTACTAATATTATAAATGCGAAAGTTTGTATGTATGGATGGATGTTTGTTGCTCATTCAAGCTTAAACGGCTGAACGGATTCGAATGAAATTTGTCACGTAGATAGATTATGATCTGGATTAACACATAGGCTTCGTTATTTGACTCCACGCGGGTAGAGCCGCGGGCAGCAGCTAGTATTCAATATATTTGACTACCATTTCTCACTTGTTCGGTGGTGAAGGAAAACATCGTGATAAAACTCTCACGTCTAGGAAATTATATTTCGAAAGATGTTTGACCTAACCTGTGAAAGATCTGTAGGAGTATCTGTAGGAATAGGAGTTTCTAAAATGTTCGTGCTTACGCACGAACATTTTAGATACTCCTATCGTAATCGTAACGAGTCCTCGATAGTATTACGCAGCATCACGCTAGTACGTAGCACGAAGCACCTTCGTCGTCCTATCGTATCCTCGATAGCATTTCAATACTACGTAAACCGGGAACGAACAAATTGAGTGAACGATTCGTTCTGAAATTAGATGAAGTTGTTCTTGTAATTTTTATCTTAAGTATTCTATGAAATATTCAAGTGGATTATGTACAAAAACTTTGAAATATGAAGATTCGTTTTGTATTAACCTTTTTATTGTATTATTATTTGAAAAAATATAAATTATGTTTTAATGTGAAAAACATAAACAGCTGGATTACTTTTATTTCTGAACGGCTTCTTGATATTCTGTCTCGGAGACTCGACAAATGAGAATCGTCGCAAGCTTTGTTTATTTATATATCGTATAAATAATCAAAGGTCGCAAGGTATGCATTTAATAGTCTCAAGAATTTCAAGTGCTCGTTCTAAGTATGATATATAAAAAGTCATCAATCGATTTCGTTCATGTCGCACATACCTTATCAGTATTTTTTGATTGTTTTTGTGACGGAGTGTGAACTCAGTTTTTGTTTTAATTTATTTCGTTTTATTGGGTCAAGGTTGGAGCTCCTTTAAAAACAACACGATATGCATTAGGCAAATATCTATAGGGCTGCTAGTGGCACTGGTGGAGGGCTGGTTGTTATCATTGAAGGCAAAACTATTTTTAAATTTAGTTTCTATCACATCTAGCAGTTTTGTTGATTTTCTTTGTTCGCCCTGCGACTTACTTCTGTGTAACATAATCAATAAATAAAAATAACGGTAGGTACTTTAGTACTTTTACAAATACATATTTTTTTCAATTATGTATTAGTAGAATGAAATATAAACTATATATTTAATATATAAATTTATTATTTACAAATGTTTATTTCATGCTACTAATAATTGAAAAAATAGGTTTAAATTTCTATATTATTAGTATAGGTTTTCTATATTATTGTCCACTTACTGGGTGTTCAATAAGAATTGTAGTAAGATAATAAAAAACACAATAAACTACGTTAAACTCTAGGTAAATCTTTCATTTTATGTAAAACGTTAGTCTACTAATGTTTTCAAGCGAAATACTACCAAAAACACTGAAAATAATGGTCAAATACTATGTTTTCACAATTACGCAAGTTGTTTCATCTACAATTTTTACGTGAATAAATATTCGTAAGTTTCGATAGCCAGCCTTCGAGATTGTCGATACCGTACGTCAAAACAAAGTTCGTGCTCTCAAATTTCATACAAATATGTCAAGATACGTACACGTTAGAGGCGCTGCTCAAATTTCATACAAATTGTATACGATGACGATACGAATGTTTTTTCGCAAAGGATTCGTGCTTGCCCTACTGGTTTTCCCTCTGTGTTGTGGAGATCTGACAATTAGTCGCTCCATGTAAAAATCAATATCTTCGCTAAAATCTTAGACTTAGGTAGCGGACCCCGCCAATCTTAATGGATTAGGATACGGCCACTACCGGGACTAATGACATGGTGCTGTTGCATTGTGTTCACGACTCCAATATAATCGTGACAATTAGAAATGGATAAAAGCTCATGTTATTTAGTTATAGGATTTACAAGAAACTCTCGAATAATAAAGGTAACTTGTGTGAATGTTTGATTAGTTCACATTCAGAAACACATGAAATAAATAAATAAATATTGTCGGACAAATTACACAGTGCCATCTACAAAATCACTATGTGTTACTATGTCAATCGTTTTGGTTGTTAATCTTAGATTAACTGTGTAATTAGTCTGGCCATTATTACTGTTACATACAAACATTTGTTATTTAACGATTTAATTATTTTGAATTTGAAACGGGTTTATAATGTTAATAACTTCTTTCGATTTTCCGGCTTTTTACTTATAAAAGATCGGGGCGACCGCGTGCTATTAGAACTACAAAGGCTTTTAATGCTGTTAAAGCCAAAATTCGCCGAAACCCCATTAGGAAACAAAAAATCTTATTTGAAGAAATGAAGATTCACGCTAGGACACTCTCGCGTATAATAAAATAAGACCGGAAGCTCGGTGCTTACCATCGATATACAGGACACGGTTACAATCAATCTCTACAGTTGAAGAGAGTGGATCGATCAAAACGCCTTCTGTATCTTCTATACTTATGAAAAAAAATGTACGATTGAAGAGCACTACAACAATAAATTGACGAAGTGTATGTACACAGTGCTAAAGAAGCCGCCCAAGGTCGGAAAGGTACAACGTGGTCATACGAGATAGGAGGGCGCTTATTAATAAACGCGTTCCAAATTCAAAATAATTGAAGGGTTAAAAAATAAAGGTTTCCATGTAACAGTATTTATGGCCAGACTAGTTACACAGCTATACGGAAGGATTTTTACAGATTATCAACACTTATATTTATTTTTATATGTTATATTCTGTGGGGTTGATTTAGGGAGGATTCCGAAATCGAAGGAGATGTACGGATCAATTTTTTTCGTTCTGCAATATCGTGGTGAAGCATCTGGCCATATATCAGAAGCTTTTCTGTGGTTTTGTGGAGCTTTGGGAAAACTTCTGGCATTAAAACCTTGAGCCAGAAGGCACAGCTCACTATACACAATGCAGTGCTGGTCCCAACGCTTACTTATAGAAGCGAGCGCTGGGTATGTCAGAGAGAGAGCATGGAAGTATACACACGGTCGAAATAAGAGAGTCGCGAAAAATTTGTGGCGTACCGTAATGTAGAATGATGATGCATTGCGAATACGGTCTACTGCCATGACCAAATTGGTCGTGTTCTATCAGAAGGTAATGTCAAGAGCCTTAGAGCAGTGAATGTTAAGAAGCGAGTGAGGTATGTAAGGATCGAGTCACGTGGCGCTCGCTTGTCTCCGCCTATCCTGCGAGGAATTTGGCGTGAAGTTATAGATAGATTGAGATATTGTTGATTTACAAATATGTATAAGTATAGTCGGCGACAACTAGTACACGGTAAATGTTGATTATGTGCCACTGTTAATATAATTAAAATTAATACTTCTTAACATTAACCACATAATCTTATAATAAATAAATAAAAAAACTACATACATGTGTTTAATTACAGAACAAATTTTTAATACGACATTTTTTATGCCTCAGTTATTTGATGACGACGTTTAATAATTTTATTTTATTGAATTGAATTAATGAAAATATATTTAGATTGAATGAAATAGCTGTGAATAATGATGATGAATAAATAAATAAATGTTTCAGTTTGACGAGCTCGGTGGCGCAGTGGTGAAACGCGCTGTTACGCTATTTTGACACCAACGCTCGTGGGTTCGATTCCCACACTGTACACACATTTGTGTGCATGAACATGTCTGTTTGTCTTGGTCTGGGTATTTTCTATGTATAATAAGTATGTATTTACAAAAAAAATGTTTTAACGTATGTTTATCCGTTGTCTAGTACCCATAACACAAGCATCGCTTACTTTGGGGCTAGGTGGCGCTGTGTAATTTGTCCGACAATATTTATTATTATTTATTTATAGTTACATTATATCAGACCTTATAATATTGTGTACCATAGAAAAGATACTAAATGTGCATTGTCTCGAGTGTTTGGATCGAGTTTCAATCATGTATGGACTCTGTCTCATAATATTGTAACGGGTAGAATTCGGCTGACATCGGGAAACAAGTTCCGTAGTTGTAGCCGCAAACGAGCCGCGAACTTCAGCCACGGGGATGAAGATATCATCCCTACTGATTATGTTTCTGTGTATGAATGTGTTGTTGTCTTGTTTGCCTGTGTTCTCAATTGCTTGGAAGTTACGAACTTGCGAATGACGATTCTTTGAAGAAATTTGGAAATTTTGATAGATTAGTATGTTAAGTTATTCGTTATTCACCAAACACACCAGATCACCATAAACAATGTGATTATGTAGGAGTGTGTCATAAGATCACTATTTTTTTTATTTTACTTTATTGCTGTGAAAGGTGTTAATAGTTATATATATAATATCTGTAAATATTTTATTGCGATTTTGTTTCTTATAAAATACAATATGTCTTAAATACCAAAATCTAGTTCTGTTTCTTGGTGTTCTAATGCTGTGACAAAATTTTGTCAACTAAGTAGTCGAAGATAATAGGATTATTTTATACAAAGGCGAGGAGGCATGCAAGCAGAGTGCTTACCTTATGTAAAAAAATTGTCAGAGCCCATGTATGCTTACAAGATAATTAGTGTCGCTTGGAATGCTACTTCTATTACTAATATATAAACTACAGCGTAACTGCGGTCACTCACAGGGACTTAACAATTAGCCGGAGATTTGGCTGCAGTTTTATGTGAGATGGAAGTACTTAATCAGACGAGTTGTGCAATGCACCAGTTATCAGCGTGCAAAATCTTAGACAATAAAAAGTAAAACACCTTAAAAAAATATATGAACGGCATTAATGTGCCGGGTACCGGGTGGTTCTAAAACAATAATTTTATTATTCCAAAAATACACATGCTTCTGTTTGATTGACATAAAATATAATATTGTTAGATTAAAATCCTTTCTAAACTAAGATCTAAGTTAGAAATTATACATTTTATGAAAGACTTCCTATGACAAATTACCACGAATTCTATAAATAACAAACTGGAAAAGTAATTCGTTAAATTCTCTTGACTTTCAACAACAATTCTGCAAACTTCAGACTTGTTTGCGAACGTAGTCATTAACACGTGATACAGAATACAGAGTTTAGAAAATGAACAACTTTGCAACACCATAAACGGGAAATTCAAAACTATACACAAACAAAGATGCTGTAGTAAAAGTTTACTGTTGTTTCGCAGAGCAGCATTCTGGGCCCGATTTATTCTCTCGTATTCCTCGTATTTCTCAGCGCGACCCTTGTTCAAAATGTTAATAACGTTAACCCTAATTGGCAGTTGGCTGCCAAGTAGTTTGCTCAAAAGGTGTGGCGACCCGCAAATGTACATAATGCAGCCTTATTTACAGGAGCAGGGACAAGAGGCTCTACTTAAATCCTGGTTACTGTCCAGATTTAAAACAAAACACTTTCTATTGAATAAATTCTGTTTAAATGTATTAAGTATCATTATTTTCAAACTTTTGTAATGGGGTTTGAGAGCAACAACAGTAGAATGGAAAACAATGCTCGCCAGTTCATTAAGGATTAAATTTAATATACTTTGGTGCTCGTAGATTATACAGAATACCGTATTTATACTCTTGCAGGGGCTCTGAAGTATGACAAGTTACCAGGCTCTTTATTAACTCGTAACCTCCATAGATGAGATTAGTAGTTATAGTCTATTGGACAAAGAAACGGTCTGTTAACCGACCGGTCCCAGGTTGAATCTTGGCGTGGTCGAATTCTTGTTTTCGTAGTTATATGCATGTCCGTAATGATTATTAGTTCGGCGGTGAAGTAAATCATCGTGAGGAAACACACACGTTCCAGAAATTTAAATTTGAAAAAAAAATATACCTATTACTGATCTGGTTTTCCGTGGTGTGGAGGTATGACGGAAGTCGCAATCAAAAGCAGTCATCATTATTATCTCAGCCAGTGTTCGTCCACTGCTGAACATAGGCCGTCCCTCTAGAGTGTCACTCGTCTCGATCCTGTGTACCCTGCATCCATCGACTACATACAAACCTCGTTGTCGCTCCATCTAGCGGGGAGGTCGTCCCACACTGCGTGTACCAGTACGGGGACGGCATTCGAGAACCTTTCTTCCCCACTGGTTGTCGGTTCTACGAACTATGTGGCCGGCCCACTGTCACTTCAGCTTGCTTATCCTGTGGGCTATATCGGTTACCTTAGTTCAACTGCGTATAGTCCTGACTTCTGATTCTATCACGCATAGAAACCCCTAGCATAGCTCTTCCATAGGACGGTGAGCGACCTTGAGCTTCCCCATACGGCCCGCAGTGAAGGGCCATGGCTCAGTTCCGTATGTCATCACTAGCAATACACACTGTTCGAAGATCTTGCTCTTAAGGCGTTGAGGTGTACTGGACGAGAAGATGTATCGAAGTATCCCGAACGCTGCCCAACTGAGTTGAATCCGTCTGTTGACCTCTCGATCCAAGTTGGACGTACCTAACTGAATAACCTGTCCTAGGTAAATATATTTGTCTACAATTTCGAGCTTAGTGCTTCCAACCATGACCGGCATTTATTATTTATTTATTTATTATTTATTTATTCGACATGATCTTGGTCTTGCCCATGTTCATCTTGAGACCTACCTGGTTGGAAACACTATTGAGATTATTGAGCAAAGCGCTAAGTTCCTCCAGCGATTTCGCAATGAGAACTATATCGTTGGCAAATCGAAGGTGAGTTATATAGCCATTGATGTTTATACCGTATCATTTCCAGTCCAAGAGCTTGAAGATATCTTCCAATGCTGCGGTGAAGAGTTTCCGGTATATAACATTGCGCTGGCTTATACCTTTTTGCACTTGAATCGATTTCGTACTCTGGTTCTGTACTCAGATACACATCGTAACTTAACTTCACTTCAACGCTTGGATGTAACGATAGTCAATTCGGTATCGCTAGAGCGACTGCCCACGTCTGAACAGAATCAAAGGCGTTTTCGTAGTTCTCATACGCCTAACATAAGCGCAGATTATACTCCTCAGTATTCTGTATAATCTGGCGGAGACGGTTTGTGATGGCCCTGAGGACTCTCGAAAAACGATCAAAACCAGTATCTACTTCAAAATGAAAAAAAAATTTACCGCGGGTATTTCAAGGTGATGTTTTTTTTTTCAACTTTGTGTCGCCGATTTTTTTATATCACGTTCAAATCGTCAGATTATTGGATTGTAAACTTTTCTGCATGTAATTAATCACTTTACCTTGATCTGTAACTTGAGTTATTTTGGTGATCAATTTTTTGTAATAATCTGATCGGTTGCCAAGTCGCACACCCCTATATTAAGGGTTCATATATGGTGGTGGTTCATACCAGGGTGCAAGGTTTCTTCCCTTATATCATTTTGCCGTGCTTACGAAAATCCCAAAATCCCCGCTTGGGCTCCCCTACTAATACCAATCTCTGCTCACCCCAGTACAGTGATAGAACTCTCCCTTAAGCCAGACAGTCTTAGAGCTCTCCGCAACATTGCTCCACTGCGGATTGACGGAGACCCGTAGATCAACAAGACTTATTGACTATAATTTGTCGCCAACAGCTTATCATGTACATAAAGTCATCCACATACAGGCTGCCGTCTTTGTACATAACGTATAAATAAATACATAACAGCAAACGTTGACACCAACGCTCGTGGGTTTAATTCCCACACAGGGCATACATTTGTGTGCGTGAACATGTCTGTTTGGCTTTGATTGGATGTTTTTAAGAGTAATGCGCATCAAAGCAGCCGGTTTTGTGAAAGTACCTCAACCTCACATAAAACCGTAGCCAAATAACAACTTCCTGGAGGGTTGTTATGTTCCTGAGTTTTAGTGAGCCGACCAGAAAGCTCTCATAGAGCCGCCGTGTTAGCAGCAGAGGTGGCATCACGCGATTGATACTTCATAAGGTACGATCAACGCTTTACATCAGATAACCTTATATACCTCTCGACGTTGTATAAAAAAAGATATAGGCAGATAGAAAATAATACATATCCTTGCCATAGGATATACCGATACAAACAAAGTTACGAAACCTCCACTCATCAGCGCTGATAAAATACATGAAGCGATGACATGGCACTCGTTTGACGTCATTTCCAGCAGATAACGGGTTCTCATAGCCGCGGCAATTACCCACCTGTCATGTTAGACAATCATCAAAATAATCACTCGCACATGCCTGCCTACTCACTCACTTATAGTGGTTGTGTGTGTTTGTGTGTGAAACTGGATTATGTGTGACATTGAATTGTATGAATTAGACGCAGGTGAGGTGTACATAAAATATGATACTCGTACAGTATAACATTATTTTTGACTTTTTTGATTTGTTTTGACTCACTACCGCGTTTCCCTGCGCAAAATGTGAACCTAAAACGAGGTGCTTGGACTTATGACAGTGGCCCTATTGGCCTTTCGCATATAAATAACTCAACCTTAAATGAGTCGCGGGACGAGATTAGAAGTCAATCCAACACCGTCTGTTCTCCAGAATTTAGAGGCATGAGGGTAGACATGAGTAAGCAAGTTGCATATAATACTACTATATTACACCCACCGTCGCCCTCACTTGCAATAGATAGTAACGGTAAACGCCAAGAGCGAGAAACAAAACCGATCGAGATCGAAAGTGGTCGGGACAGACGACGAATAGAAATGACGTCACCATTACCTGCTGCGTCGTCCGAGTGCAACAATGAGAACTGCTTACATACTGAGCCGACCGCTGCGTTGTGTCAAAATAATGACGTAGTAAATGCAGCGCGTTTATATGAAGTAAATACGAACGAACCTTGGAATTTAGTTACTAAACGTAAAAAATCCAAATACCGATATCAAGGCAAATCGGGAATATCTAGAGATATGGAGGGAAACTTCAAAGCCGCGGACATAAGAGTACCGATTTTCATAACGAAAATACACAAAGACACGACGGAGAACGATATTGTTGACTATGTGTATAAGAAAACGAAAGAAGTAATAACCCTGGAGAAAATTGTTTTCAAACAAGAGAGAGAACATAAAGCG
Organism: Pyralis farinalis; assembly: GCA_947507595.1. Classification (NCBI taxonomy): domain Eukaryota; kingdom Metazoa; phylum Arthropoda; class Insecta; order Lepidoptera; family Pyralidae; genus Pyralis; species Pyralis farinalis. The sequence goes on along the minus strand of OX382268.1, from coordinate 1,017,371 downwards.
TTTAAATTTTTTGTATTAGAATCCAAGGTATCAATGTTCATGGATAATAATTTGTGGCCACAGGGCGTAATATTTAGGCGCTTTGTTAACTTCCGACTGAAGACCACGAACAGTGGGAATACTGTATCGGCTACAAGTACTAACTAATTATGGCAGAGGAGAACCTGTATAGCTTTGTCAGTTATAACTGCAAAAATGTGAAGCGCTCAGTAGACGATATACGGCTGCTCTGTCGAAGCTCACACATAATAGCCCTACAAGAACATTGGCTACTGCCGGATGATATTGACTACTTAAGATGTATAGATGATGATTTTGCATACACTGGTGTCTCACCGATTGATACCTCGAACGGAATGATTTCTGGCCGTGTATACGGAGGCGTTGCGTTATTATGGTAGAAGAAAATCTTTCAAAATGTGTCTGTAGTGAAATGTAACAATACACGAATGTGCGCGATCAAAATAGTGGAAGGTCAAAGGTCGTTCTTAGTGTTTAGTGTGTATATGCCTACCGACCAGTCAGTAAACTTAGCCGAATTTACTCATTGTCTGGGATCATTGAGTGCTATTATCAGCAGTGAAGGTACTGAATGTGTTTACATGCTTGGTGACTATAATGCCCACCCTGGTAAGCAATTTTATTATGAACTGTCAAACTTTTGTAGTGATTTAGAATGGAAATGTGCAGATATAGACAAATTAGGGTTATCTTCGAATACATATAGTTTTATGAGTGATGCTAATGGGTGTATGAGTTGGTTAGACCATTGTGTTGTTACGAAGGCAGCCTATCAAACTGTTGTAAACGCACATATTGTATACGGCCCTGTATGGTCTGACCACTTACCTCTCATTATACAATGTAATATAAATATTATTGGTCCTAAAATTTTGCAAGACTATTTGAATTTAGAGTGCAATAAAGTACGATGGGGTGAGAGAAACCCTGAACAAATTAAATTGTATAATAAATTATGTAATGATCAATTAATTAAAATAGATTTTCCGACTGAATTTAGTAAATGTAGTGATAATCAATGTAATGACATAAATCATAAATATATAATTGACAAAATGTATCGAAGTATTATAGATGCTTTATGCATGGCAGCGTCTGAGAGTCATTCGATTAGTCAACCTAAAAAGAAACAGCGCGTAATGGGGTGGAATAAACATGTCCGGGAAGTGCATAAGGTGGCTAGGTCCAAATATGAACTGTGGTTGTTATGTGGTAAGCCGAGAAGAGGTCCTGCTTGGGAGGAGATGCGGGAGAGTCGTAATATCTTTAAATCACGCTTGAAATGGTGCCAGAATAACTGCGAACAAATAAAGATGGACATTCTTGCATCTCAGCATTCTAAGAAGGACTTCAGTAGTTTTTGGAAAACAACGAATAAGTTGAAGAGTAAGCAGAGTGTACCGGTATGTGTGAGTGGTTTAAATGAGGCAACATCTATTGCAAATATGTTTAAGGACCACTTCACTGTGAAGTCACCAATGGGGCCACCACAGTCCACTAGTGAGGACAGGTCACATGGCCAGGAGATACATACCCGGTTTACGGCGAAGGATGTTAAAAAAGTTGTCATATCTATGTCGCGAGGGAGGTCTCCTGGTCATGATTTTCTTAGTATTGAACACCTAAAGTATGCTGGAAATCACCTACCAAGAGTACTTGCCATGTTTTATTCTCTGTGTATAACGCACTCTCACTTACCAGTTGATATGATGAGAACTGTGGTGGTGCCAGTGGTGAAAAATAAAACTGGAGACTTAAATGATAAGCATAACTACAGACCAATATCATTGGCTACTGTAACGGCTAAGGTGCTTGATAGTTTGCTGAACACTCAACTTGATAAGTACCTAAATATTCATGATAACCAATTTGGGTTTAAATCTGGATTATCTACAGAGTCAGCTATTCTGTGTTTAAAGCAAACTGTCAGGTACTACACGAATAGAAGCACACCTATTTATGCTTGTTTTCTCGACCTCTCGAGGGCGTTTGATCTGGTCTGTTATGATATTTTATGGCAAAAACTAAATGACATTTCCCATTGCCTGGAGAACTGGTACAAATCATCAAGTACTGGTATTTGAATCAGATCAACGTTGTTCGGTGGTCGAGTGCTCTGTCGGATCCGTACAGATTGGAGTGCGGGGTGAGGCAAGGGGGGTTGACCTCGCCAGGGCTCTTTAACCTGTACGTAAATACCCTGATAGAGGAGCTTAGCAGCACACGTGTCGGCTGCCACATTGACGGTGCCTGTGTTAATAATATCAGCTACGCAGATGACATGGTGCTGCTGAGCGCCTCTGTTTGCGGCCTATCTAGGTTACTAGGAACATGTGAGCGATACGCTCTAAGTCATGGTTTGCTCTACAATGTGAATAAAAGTGAATGTATGGTCTTTCGGGCCAGGGGTCGCAAATGTCCAGATAGTGTCCCACCTATTAGACTAAACGGGACAGAACTTAAAAGAGTTGAAAAGTTTAAATACCTTGGACACGTGGTGACCACTGACTTGAAGGACGATGCTGACATTGAGAGGGAACGAAGGGCGTTGTCTGTAAGAGCAAATATGATTGCACGCAGATTTGCAAGGTGTTCGAGGGACATCAAAATTACTTTATTTAGAGCATTTTGTACGTCCTTCTACACTGGCGCTCTGTGGGTGTCATATACTCAAAAACAGTACAACGCCCTTCGAATTCAGTACAATAATGCGTTTAGGGTGCTGATGGGATTGCCTCGGCACTGCAGTGCGTCTGGGATGTTTGCTGAGTGGAGGGTTGATTGTTTCTACACAACCATCAGGAAACGGTGTGCGTCCCTGATGCGCAGGCTCAGGGCTAGCCCCAACACCATCCTAAATGCATTTGCAAACAGGTTTGATTGTCAGTACATGAACCATTGTTGTATGGTACATGTACGGACAAACAAACAAACAACTATCTGCAATCAAAATTATTAACTTTGAATTTTAATAATATAATACAAAAAATTTTTAATCATATGTTATAATTTAATGATAATTTTGAAATTTTATTTAACTTTAAATTTATTTATTTTTTATTTTTTTATTAGTAATTTTATAAAACTGTATAATTTAACTATTATGGCTATAACTGCTGAAATAAATGAATTTGAATTTGAATTATATTTATATGTATGATTATTATCGTGTATTTGGTTGTGTTTTATCGGAAGGTGATGTCAGGAGCCCCAGGGATCGGCAAGCGTGCATCAAAAGAGCTACGAATGTTAGAGATGCGAGTGAAGTATGTAAGGACCGCGTCATATGGCGCTCGGATTTTCTGCCTACCCCGCAAGATGAACGTGAAAACATACATACATTTTTTTAACTTAAGAGCAGTGACAGCGCAGTGGACAAAGGACTGGCCTTGTGACTAACCGGTCCTCGGTTCGAATCCTATCATCTACCACTAAATTCGTGTTTTGGGATTATTTACATATTTGTAATTATCACTTTCTCGACGGTGAAGGGTAATATATCGTGAGGAAACCCGCTCGTCCAAGAATGTTTATTTCAACGTGTGACCTCACCTAAGAATGATCTGGTTTTCCCTGTGCGTTTTGAAGGTCTGACGGCAGTATCTCCATGTAAAAATCAGTATCTTCGCCAAATCCTAAGGCTTAGGTAGCGGGCTCCATCAAACCTAATTGACTAGAAAACAGGATAACGCTAAATAATCATTTTTATATCTTGTTTATTCCACTAGTATTCTACTAATATTATAAATGTGAAAGTCTAGGTGTTTGGATGTTTGTTCCGTCTTCACGCCTCAACGGGTAAACGGTTTTGGATAAAATTTGGTAGGTAGATACATGAGGCATTGAATTATCACATCACCGGGGAAAAAGCAGCCTTTTTTTTATCCCGGTGATGTGTTCGATGATTGTTTGGGATCGTGTGGAATAATATATATTCGCGAAGACTCTGCTTTACCCAGAGATTCTCCGCTATTAGTTAAGAATATGCGGGTTGCTCCCGAGTTTCGAGTGTCCAAAATTAGCATGTGCTCGCCGAAAGGAATCGGGTCCAATATTATCGTCTACAGAAACATATAGTAATTGAAATGAGAAGTTGCTTGGGATTATATCAACTACTATTATCGTATTAATGAATGAATGGATTTGATTTTTTATTCCGGAAATATTTATAACTCCTGTAAGATAGCTATTTTTGTATGGAAATTGTTTATGTGATACATAAATTGGTAAGTTTAAACATGTGTTACTTTTATTCCGGGCAAATGCACGGCTCCTGTGGATGCTGCAGAGCATAGAGAATCATGGAATTCATAGTCATAAAGTCCAAATGTCTTAGAGAGGTTAGTACTATTATGAATGTAAAAGTGTGTTTATTTGTCGGTTTATCAAATCAAAATGGAGCGACGGATTTATTTGTTTTTTCTTTTTGTATGAAGGACCCGATAGTGACGTAGTCTACTTTTACTGCGGAAAAATATGTTATTTTTTATTTTTTTTATATTGGCTCAGCATAGTGGCTCCTCTTCGCCTGTTGGTAAGCGAAAAGGGGAGCCCAAATTGCAGCGGCAACTGACAAAGGACTACGGTGTCCTGTCAGTTGACGCTACCATGCTGGCCCGCAAGGTGCTTCTTCACGCTTCGTTTGAAGGATCCCATGTTGTAGGAAGGAGGAAACACATGTGCAGGCAAGGCGTTCCACTTTTTAATAGTTCGACAGAGATAGGAGTTGCCGAACTTTTTAGTACGAGAACAAATGTCCTCAACAGTGGAATGATGACATCGCAAGCCTGCACGTGTGGTTCTATGATGATGATTATGTGATTTATTATGTGACTTAGGAAAATACGCTTTGTTTCCCTTTGACAGGTAACATATAGCATTGCTTAACTAAGAGTTGCACGCTGCCAAGTACGTACTATAATGTGGAGTTTTTCGTCCAACTGTGTGTCGTTATGTAATGACACCAAATGGTCCGTCTTTAAAACAGTTATTATTATGAGATGCAACCTGGAAAAAGCGTGTAATTCTGTGACAACTCAACAATATGATGACATCGAGTTACTATGAACGTTGAAGATGATTATAGAATATTTTTTATTATATATATTTGTGTGCATAAACATGTCTGTTTGTCTCGGACTGGGTGTTTTTAAGAAAGGCAGTGCGAATCATAGTAGCCCGTCTGAGGAAGTATCTCCACCTCACAGAAAACCGCAGCCAAATAATAACTTTCTGGAGGTTGTTGCGTGTGAGTGAACTCACCAGGTAAGACTCCTAAGGAGTTGCTGTGCAGCAGCATCAGGAGTGGTATCGCGCGAGTGATAAATAATATATTACGAGCGTTCATTGGCTACGGTAATCGCTTTCCATTATGTGGACCGTTTGCTAGTATGTCTGCCAACGTTATATGGGAAAAAAGCAAACATTAAAGTGATCGATCTCTTTTTGCCTGCAGCCGTGCGGAGACACTTCATTCAATGACATAGCTGAAGGACGAAGACTGAACTATAGTTCCGATAACAATAAATGGATCATTTAATACAATTTCAATGTATTTTGTGACCAACAAAAATGGCGCTTTTATGTATCGCATCTCTCTATCCAATAATTTATTTTCGATCTTCAACCTTTTGCTGTGGTTACTTTTACTCTTAGACTTATTTTTAACGGCCCCTTTATAGTATACTGGTTACGATTTCCAAATTAATGTAAACTTGACATTTAAACTAGAATAAAATTCTAGTGCAAAATAATTCGGCAATTCAAGCCTACGCAACAGCGTTTATATAGTCTCTGTAAAAAGATTTAGTCTATAGTATTGATCATTATGAAATCATTATTAATATTTCTACTGTTATTACTTATATAGATATTATTTGTGAGAAGAAATAAAAAAAATATTATTATTATAGTTCTTATGTCACGGATTTATCTCGGTCATTTGATAGGCGTGCGCGGGGATTTGGATCCAACACGTAGTGGTGCTTTTGAGAAGCTTGATGTAATGTTGTATAGTCGCCGTGATCTTCTCCAGGCGATATCAATGTGACAATATACCACCAGGTCACGGCAGGTAATGGGACTATAGCGAATGTGTTGGAAATTACTGGGCTGTTACAGAAGAGAATATCTGATGTTACCCCCGGCAGGCGGTGGCTCGCCACTCACTGGATGGACCCTCGAAATGCCAGAGTATTATTATTATTGATGGATATCAGACTGAGAAAATTATCTGAATGGGAAATTAAAGCAATGCAAGCAGCATTGCTTTAACTTTTTTTGATATCACTATTCTATAACTTCACGCCAAATCCCTTGCGGGGTATGCAGAGGGAACCGAGCGCCACGTGACTCGATCCTTACATACCTCACTCGCTTCTTTAACATTCATTGTTCTTCTCACGCTCGCCGGTTTCCAGGGCTCTTGACATCACCTTCTATTAGAACACGACCAATTTGGTCACGGTAGGTAAGTCTTGGCCTTCATCGACTCCTATATCCTTCCACTTTTGCATTGTATAGCTGCTTCGTAGTTTTTCTGAGTAACTTTAATATACAATTTCTATTGTTAATTGCTACTCCCGTCTCAAAAAGATACAGAATAGATCCTGTAGAAGAAACCCACATTCGATTTTTCAATATCTTAGATAATTTTTCGACCAGTGAAAGATAAGAGTATAAACAAACCCCCCCCCAACACCCCAAACACCCCAACCAAGGGCTTTTAATCTAGGTAAGATAGTAGGTAACGGTAGGTAACTGTTGGTCTTCCTCGGCTCCTATAGCCTTCCACTTGTATATCTGCTTCGTCATTCTTTCATCCTGCATTCTTTCTACATGTCTGATATGATATTACTATTATTCTACTTGAATTCATTTATAACAATATTAATTGACGATTTGAAAAATAACCTATATTTAGAAGTCTATTTTGTTTTCGACAATGATTATTTCAGGATGAAATTTCAGGAATGAATTAAAAAAAGAAAAAATGAAAACTATGATGAATTAATAAAATGCAATAGGATTTTATGTTAAAAAATATACAATGAGCCTCATTGGCAGCTAGCAGGCTAGCAATGTTCTCCAGTGGTAAAATAAAAAAGTTTTATCTTTTATCTACGTTTCAAATTATTTTTTATAGGCAGGAAAATCTACAAATAAATTTGGTGTTATTATTTAGGCGACTGCTACAGGCATCTACATAACCCTGACTGTTCCTAATGAATCATTGCATACAACACGTGTTGGGCAATCGGTCCCAGAAAACTGCTGACCATCATTTTCATCATTCACATGGGAACGTTTTCGAAGATCAACAGCGAGTTCTCTTGAAACCGAGCCAAGGGAAGCACGTCTCCACAACAGGTCAATCGCTGATCGCTACCAAATAAAATATCTATTTCTATATCTTGTGTTTTAAAAAACCTTACGATATCCAATGGTGCTCGATGATGTCCTCATTCATATGTGAAGACCCGACAACGAGGTGTTATGTTCATAAAATTGGATACACGACCCAAAAACAACACCCTCTTTTTATCTTCGTCGCAGTTGAAACTCAAAAATTTTTTTTAAGTAAGTCGGGAGGCATACAAGCATATAGCCCACCTGATGTGAAGCGGTTACAGCTTATGAACGCGTGCAATATATTTTTGTATCGCTAGCGCGAAGTCAGCCTGCTGCTAACACAGCAACTCCTTAGGAGCTTATTGGTAACCTCACTCACACGCAGGAACACAACAACCCTCTAGAAAGTTGTTATTTGGCGGTTTTCTGTGAGGTGGAGGTACTTCTCTACACGGGCTACTTCGATGCACCCTATCTCTCTTAAGAACACCCAGTACGAGACAAACAGACATGTTCATGCACACAAATGTTTGTCCAGTGTAGGAATCGAATCCACGAGCGTTGGTATCCATATCGCGTCATTGCACCACCATACCTCTAGCACCTCTGAGCTCGTTCAAATGAATATTAGATGCAATAATTTAAGGTGTTAAACAATACAAACGGTTTGAAACTTACACTATCACCTATGATACTAAATCACCAAACTTTCACTTCGGAAGTGGGGCAAGTTTCCAATAACCTGACCAGTATTTGCTTGAAATTTCGGCCCGAGCAAGTTGCTTAATAAGTTAGTAATTCAATTGACACTGTATACAACGCGTAGACTAAATAACTGTAGACTCAAAAATATTCATGCAATTTGATCTAACCTGCTTTGTGTGCTTTCGCCATCAATTAGTTCATGCGGCATAGCGCCGGCCGGTACCCACCCACTACTGTTAGTAAGTGCAACATGCTGACGCTGCCATTGCTGCTTCGGTAGTCTCTGCCTCGGCTGCTGCGGTTGTCCGCCATCTGGAACGGAATCCGCATGGCTCCACCACCACCGTCGCTGCCACGACCGGCCTGGTCGTCGCTGCGACACGTGTTTCGCCTCTCCACGAGGCATCATCAGGCGTTGTAGACGATAAATAAACGAAAAATATGCATCAAATTATTTCACTGCTGGGATACGGTTCCACCTTCAATCGAAGTGGCTACGGCATACATCACCACGCTGTTCAAATTGCGGATTGCTCGGCCAATCAACCAAGTGTTCAAGCTGCTCGAAAGCCATTTAGTTTAACGAATGTCGATAACTTTAGTCTTTTTCGAACGGAGAAGCTCGAGATAGATAAATCCATCCATAGAGAGGCTGTCGTCGACGTTACTTAACTTGCGTGTTTGATTAGAGTGACGTGTTCAACGACGCCTTCGAGGTCCTCGCACGGTTCACCTAATAACAAATCATCAAGTTCTAATCTTCAACAACAGCCGAGACGAACAACTTAACATGCCCTCCGAGCAACAAAAGGAGAAACTCGAAACAGATAAACCTCATCCGTAGACAGGCTGTCATCGACCATGTGAGGCCTCGATGGCTGGATGGATATTTTGATGAGCTCGATGGCGCAGTCGTTACTAATGCTACTTTGACTCCAATACTAGTGGGTTCGATTCCCACAGAGGACAAACATTTGTGTGCATGAACATGTCTGTTTATATTGGTCTAGGTGTTTTTAAGAGAGGTAGGAACATCTCAAAGAAAATCGCAGTCAAATAGCAACTCCCTGGAGGCTTGCCTTGTACCTGAGTATGAGACAGTTCACTAATAAACTCGTAAGGAGTTACTGTGTTACCAGTAGAGGTGGCGTTGAGCGAGTGATACTTAATATATTACGAGCGTTCATCGGGCACGTAACCGCTATACATCGGGAGGGCCGTATGCTTGTAAGCCTTCCGAAGCTATAAAAAGACATGAATTTTGACTGAATAACAAAATTGAAAGGCCCACGTATTAATTTTGGGACTCCTAAAACATTATTAGTCTATAAAATACTTCATAACTATTGTACGGCAAAGGGCTCGTCCCGTTGAAACGCGATCTAAGAAATCTGAGTTTAATGGCCTCAATAAAATGGACCAAACTGCCTATAAAATATGATGCGTCCCCGCTGTAACGATATAAAGGGAAGAAATGACCTTTTTAATAGAACAGACGATTTACGTTTGACGTCTGTATCCACCCGAACTGCAAATGGCGGCAAAGTTTCCTACTTGAGAACTTAACCCCTTTAACGAACTTTGTCGCCAGTTGACTTTTTAATTTGTCACCTTTGTACTTAATGTGAACGCGAAGAAACTCAGACTAAAACACTCAGCGAGTATCAGATTAATAATAAGTTTATTCATTTAAGAGAAGCGACGTGCTACATATACATTGCAGCAGTATCGCATTTTCAAGGAAACAGCGCTTCCACATACGAACATCATGGCGTTTTATGCCCGCTAAGTGGTATTCACCCGGCTTATGGCCTTAATCACATACTGCTAGAATAAATAATAGATATATTGCTATAATTAGGTTTGAGTTATAAATATTTATAAGCATAATGATATGATGGTTTAGAGAAAATTCTTTTTGGCAATAATGTAAATTTCCTGTATTTTCTCCACCCGGGCATTATACACTTATTTCAGGGTAAACTTAAAGGACAAACGGACAAACACTGTTCCTGTCTGTCCTTTTGGCTGTCAATATGTCTATAACTCGTAAACGATGCGAGTTGTACTGTTGTAGACCTGAAAGTAGGATATATGATGAAGGCGCAGATGGAGTTTATTGTTACAAGTTTGTATCGTCAAAAAAGTTACGCTCGTAGAAAGGTACTTCTCGTCATAGCATTCCTGAAAAAAGGGATAAAGTACTGCGGGAAAAGCTGTAGGAAGTATTGTGACCAAATAAAGGTGACATTTGCTGACACTTTGCCGTCCCCCATAGAAGCTTAGGTGCAAGAATACACAACGACACGTTTTAATAAGGTTAATAAATGTGAAGAACTGTTGGTCTTCTGATGGAGACACAGTCATCCTTCTGCCAGATAATATACGTACGTCTCTGATCGAGCTTCGTGATCGACAATCCGAACCAGCCAACCAGCAGTGTGCTACAACAAGCAGATAAAGCACGGCGTGCTGCGGCTCGCCGCGACCGACAGGACCGCAACGGGCGTAAGGTAATATGTTACAGTGGTGTTATCAATGCATCTTCTTCAGTTTTGCTTGTTTAGTAGGTATTAACTCGCAAGTTTTGTTCATGTGTATACAAGTAGTCTATTAATATTGAGGCATTCTAGCATACGGTCCACCTGATGGAAAGTGGTTACCGTAGCCTATGAACGCTCGCAACACTACTCGCGCGATGCCAAGCTGCTAACACAACAACTCCTTAGGAGCTTTTTGGGGACCTCACTCACACGCAAGAACACTACACCCTTCTAAGGAGCATTATTAGGCTGCGATTTTCTGTGAGGTGGAGGTACTTCCCCAGACGGGCTACTTTGACACGCTTCCTACCTCTCTCAAAACATCCAGACCAAGACAAACAGACATGTTCATGCACACAAATGTTTGTCCTGTGTGGGAATCGAACCCACGAGCGTTGGTATCAAAGTCGCGTCATTCACGACTACGCCACCGAGATCGTCAGATAGATTCTTCTTTCCATGATTTTTATTTCAACCTAAAAATAGCAAATTGTAAACTTTCTGATCCGGACATAGATGAAGAAGATCCTGGCGAAGATCATTAGTAGAGAGCTCCTATAAAACTCGCCTGCCAAGACTTCATGACTCTATTTTTCTTAGTTGATTGTGTTTTTATTTGATGTACAAATCCTACTAATATTATAAATGCAAAAGTTTGTATGTTGGATGGATGTTTGTTGCTCTTTCACGCTTAAAAGGCTGAACGGATTTGAATGAAATTTGGCACGTAGATAGATTATGATCTGGATTAACACATAGGCTACGTTATTCGACTCCAGGCGGGCGGAGCCGCGGGCAGCAGCTGGTATATAATATTACAAATTTCGTAGTCACCTTCTAAAATTTTAATTAAAAAATAATTACTAAACATTCTTTGTTATACCATTGTGTCCCTATTCCTATAGTGAAAAAGTTGATAAGTCTTCAGTTACGAGTAAATTGCGCCGCCATTGCGCCGCGACGCTCAATCAGTTAACGTCTATGTTGTTTTCCCCCGTTATTTTTAATCGAAAAATCCAGTAAAAACTTGTAATTTGGATTCGTGTTATATATAGTTGGAAAGTAATTCGAGTGGGCATCTTATCATCTTACCGACATGATTCTAAAAATCGCCAATACTGTCAACTTCTCTATGACTGACACCAATATATTACACAAGAGTAGTGAAAATGGATAAAACCACTGCTAGTCCACGTACCGTAATTGCGAAGTTCCAGAGCACCCGTCATCGGGATAACTTCCTAACGTCGCTGGTGTATTTCAAGAAGAAGAACCCCAAGGATAAACTGAACACTCTGCACCTGGGCTTGGAGGGTGCCAGCACCCCCGTTTATTTCTCTGAGCATCTTACCCCCAGCAACAAGTCATTGCATGTCCAAGCGAGGAAGACTGCAAAGGAAAACAGCTACAAGGTCGTGTGGGTCCGTGGTGGATGTATTTTTGTGCGAAAGGATGAATACTCACAGCCTATTGTTGTTAAGAAAAAAGTTAACAAGTCTCGCAAAAATTAAATAAAATTTCTTTGTTTATTTATTGTACCACATTGTATAATTTTGTTGCGACTATTTACGATAACATATGGATTTAAGTATCTATTACCAGAATACTGGAGGTCTGAGGACCAAAACAACCAAAGTATTTAAAAATATAGCTTTATGTAGATATAGTATAATAGTTTTTACAGAAAGTTGGTTTAACAGGAATATAAACAGCAGAGAGTTAATAGGCGATAGATATGTATAGGGATTTCTCTAAAAGCACTAAATCGGCTGGGGGTGAAGTTATGATGGCCATCTTGAAGGATATTAGGTCCGCTCGTATGCAAGTCTGGGAGAGTGATTGTGAGGATTTGTGGGTCACAGCGGATCTAATCATTAATAACAAACCAAAATCAGTAGCAATTTGTGCAGTATATTTACCGCCACCAATAAAAATAGATCGCGTTTCGAATTTTTTGGAGAGGGCAAGCCTAGTCTGTAAAACTTTTAAAAACGTTGTAATCCTGGGTGATTTTAACATGAGGTTCATTGATTGGTCTCTTATAGACAAAGATGAGTACGCACTTCCTGATGGTTTCCGTAGAGAAAGTAATACATTGTTGGATTTTATTTCGATCAATAATTTCACCCAGGTTAATAATGTCCGTAACGAGGAGGGAAAAATGCTGGACTTAATCCTTAGTTCTATATCTGCTGTGAAAGTGTCAAAGCAAAATAGATCACCTTAGCAATGTTGTTCCAAGGCATCATCCGCTGCATTTGCTGTTTTCGGCACATACTGTAAATAACACACCGCCTAATAAGCGAGTTGATTTCAATTTTTACAAGGCAGACTATGTCAGTATAATCCACGAATTAAACGAGATTGATTGGCATACTAAATTAAGTGACATTGATGTGATGTGTGCACAAGTTTCAGCATTTTATACTGTTCTGAGACACTGCATTGATAAATATGTTCCGAAACGTGAAATGAAGACTAACAGAACTCCTGTATGGCTAGATATAAAACTTAAAAAAATATTAACAGAAAATGAGAAGCTTAGGAAAAGATATCTAAAAAATAAAAACCCACGTGATAGAATAAAATATGAGATTCTCAGAAGTAGGTGTCATAGATTACAACAACAAAATGCAAACGTTTACTCACTTAAAATTGAAAAAGAAATTCATCACAACCCTAAAGCATTCTGGCGATTAGTGAAGTCTCTTTGTATGATAGAAGAAAGCTTCATGATGTTATATTTGTATACAAAATATTTAATAACCTGTTGGATTGCGGGGACATATTGTCATTACTAAATATTAAAGTTCCAAGGAGACCGCCGCGTCATTCCATGACTAAACTCCTATGTGGTCCGCCGTCTAGAACCAATCTAGGTAGCCATGCTCCTGTTAACCGTATGTGCAATACATACAATTCTCTCGGACTCGGAGAATTTGGACATATTTATCGATAGTCTGAGTGTCTTTAAACGAAAGGTGCTGAATCTCAGTAAGGATTGATTATCACAACCATACCTTAAATAGTTGTCTAGTTTAATTCATATATTGTTGTGTGTCTCAATTCGAATGTTGTATGTAAATACTGTTGGCGTACCTTAATAAAATAAAAAATAAGAACAAATAACTATTATTACGATAAATAAAAATAATTCAATGAATTCCTTAACACCATTCGGAATATTATACAAAATTGTCCTAAACCCAAGTTATAAACAGAAGTTCAACAAATAATGGGATTTCGCAGAAGAGTTTAAAACTTTCAAATCGGTGCCCTGTAAAATTTGGATTTTGGACTTATCATCTCACGCGTACCACGGATATAACTTAAAGTTATAATTGGATTTTCCGTTCAAATTGTGATTATTTTCTAATTTACTAGCAATATTTTAAAAATGTGCTGTCAAATAGTTGTCAGTTGGTTGACACTGACAGGCAGAGAGCTTTCGAGCACGCGTTTCCGCCGCTGCAGGCAACACTAGACAAAGTGTTTTCCTTACACGTTTTCCGTTAGTCATGCTCATTGTATCAATGTGTTAAAATAAACTTTTATATGCAAATCTTTTTCCCAGTGATGGGTGTAGTTAATAAGTATATTGAGAAATAAATAAAATGTGTATACTACTTATTTGCAATTTTGTATTAAACCTCTAAAATTATTTATTTTTTGTTAGTTTTTTTTATACAACGTCGGGAGTCATACAAGCATACGGTCCACCTGATGTAAATCAGTTACCGTAGCCTATTAACGCTTGTAATATATTAAGTATCACTCGCGCGATGCCTCCTCTGCTGCTGCTGACAAATAGACATGTTCATGCACACAAATGTTGATCCCCTCTCTAAAATTCCGAGCACAAAATCTTTTTCCCAGTACCGGCCTATTGTTCGTTTTGATGATCATAAAATTACCTCTACTAACAAAGCCAAGCACCTCGGCCTAATTGTTGACGAAGCGTTGTCCTGGACCCCCCCCCCCTATGTTAAGGATGTATGTATGCATGTAGTACGCGTTTTATTGCGTCAGATGACTTCAAAACTTTTTGCCTTTCAAAACCAATGTGATATTAGCACAAAGCGTCCTATTTCCAATTCTCGACTGCGCTGATATTTGTTATTTAGATGCGCTAGAAGAGCTGCTGTAGAAGCTGTAGCGCCTGCAATTCTTGGTTATTCAGTTAGTGTGTGTACCCAGAATATAGAGCGGCAACCACTGAAAACATACAGCCCACCTGATGTAAAGCGGTTACCGTAGCCTATGAACGCTTGTATTACTCCTCTGCTTACTAACACGGCAACTCCTTAGGAGTGTACTGGTGACGACACCAACCCTCTAAGGAGTTGTTATTTGGCTGCGGTTTTCTGTCAGGTGGAGGTACTTCACCAGACGGGCTACTTAAAACTTCAAGACCAAGACAAACAGACATGTTCATTCACACAAATGTTTGTCTCGTATTGGAATCGAATCTACGAGGGTTCGTGACAAAATCGCGTCATTCACGACTGAGCTACCGAGGTCGTCAAAATTTTATTCATTTAAATTACATATTCTTCAAAATTGAAATAATAGGAGGCCGCCAAAGTTATATACAGGTATATCAGTATATATCTTCCCCCTCAAGTTCCCAGCGGGATAGGCAGGGAGAATCGAACACCATAAAACGCGGTCCATACATAAATCTAAAAACATTTCTGTATATCAACGCCTACACACCCTATTTTTTTAATGCTACTATAAAAAAAAATGTAGCCTCGAATAAAAAATGGCATAATAATAAAATTTAATGGAATATAATCTTTGAGACTGAAATAATAAACTTTGAATAAATGAAAATAATTCAAAGAAGCTACATTTTAGACAAATGTTTCCACCAATGTGCAATATTAAAAGTAATTATTTCAGAACAGATACCATTTTCCATTTCAGATATGTGTACAAGTGGCTGCAAAATCTATCTTAGGCGGAATTAAAAGCTTATTTTTATGAAATGCTGGCAAATATATAAACACCAATAAAAACATGCACACACTACCGGCGAAGTATTAACTTTTGTAGTGGTTTTTGAACTTCATATAAATACTCGTACCTAGTTAACAAACTAAAGAGAAACAGGTACTGAATTGTTTTTTCTTGACCTATTTACATAGATACAAAATTGTAAGAGATAGCAATGACGATCTGCTGGATACAGAACAATCGACTGGTATCCGGTGAGAATTCTGACTCGTACAACTAAGTTCGTGTTTTTAATTTATTTACGAAGAACCATTATGTTAGGTTTAGGTGCTCGTCTAGTAGGGAGGGGAACTTAGTCCATTCAATTTTAAAAGAGACCTATATTGGCAGGTTCATTTCTTCTTCGCCAATGGTCACTTCTGAAATGCTAGTAGATTATAAAAAATAAAATAAGAGAATTGAATAAGATACAATAAGATTACATTTCAAAAAATGTTAGGGCCCAATGGCAAATAAAGAATTTTTATCTTATACCTGCTCAAATTATGTCTGATAATATTGGGAAACGTCATTCACAATATGAATATTTTGAGAACTCAAAAATTGTGCGTTAAAGCAATGAGCAACTAAGAGCAGACCACCATAAGAATAATACAAAGGCCAAGAGTGAAATGCACTTAGTTTTTCCTATACAACGTCAGGGGCAAACAAGCATGCAGTCCACATGATATCAAGTGATTACCTTAGCATACGAACACACAAAAGTATCGTTCACACGATAACACCTCTGCTGCTACCTATGGTAACTGCTTACCATCCTGCCCTCAATCTCTCTCGTGATCTCTAGCGTTCTATTGTTTGTAGTTATTTTAGTCTCTGCCCATATTTAATTTATGTTAATACTTCGACGGCTAACTAAAACTTATCCCTCAAGTATTTATACGAGTAAGTCGAACATCTCTTGCCACTTTATTATTTCTAGATAAATATTGCCCTTGGCAGCACCAGCCGATAACACGTTTACAGTCGATCGACAGATGTCACCCACAGAGCAAACTTACTCTTGGAGTCTTCGAGTAGAGCTTGGAAAAGTCATTACTATCGCCTATTGAACCGTTGAAAACGTGAAAGATTCAATGGCGCCAGACGAAATAGATTATCTCTATTTATGTTTACTGTTACCAGTTGTATAAATCTTGTAGAAGTTATTTAAGATAGTTAATGTGTTATAAACAATGGAACAGATCGACGAGCTCGGTGGCTCAGTCGGGAATGACGCGACTTTGAAATCAACGCTCGTGGGTTCGATTCCTACACAAGGCAAACATTTGTGTGCATGAACATGTCTGTTTGTCTTGGTCTGAATGTTGTAAGAGAGGTAGGGCGCATCAAAGCAGCCCGTCTGGAGAAGTACCTCCATCTCACAGAAAAGCGCAGCCAAATAACAACTCCCTAGAGGGTTGCTGTGTTCCTGAGTGTGAGTGGGGTCACCAGTAAGCTCCCAAGGAGTTGCTGTGTAAGCAGCAGAGGAGGCATCGCGCGAGTGATACTTAATATATCGCAAGCGTTAATAGACTGCGGTACCCGCTTTACATCAGGTGAACCGTATGCTTGTATGCCTCCCGGCGTAGATAAAAAAAAACAGCGATAGCCCTTTAGATAAAGAACTAGTCCCGGGTTTGAAACCTGGCGTGCATCACTAAATTAGTGTTTTCGGATTTATTAACGTACTAGCTATTCGCCCCGGCTTCGCTCGGGTGATATGATCGCTACCAAACTTCACAGGATCACCGGCTGGGCTAACCTGAAGATTCACAGAAAACTTTATCAAAATCTGCCCAGCCGTTTTTGAGTCCATAGAGGACATACAGACAAACATTCATTTATATATATATATATATATATAGATTTATAATTAAATAGTTTATAGATTCAGGCGATATTTTACGAAGGTCAAATTTACAGGAAATTTGTTCTAAATTACTTTGTGTGTGCTTCCGCTCCCGATTAGTTCGTGCGAACTACTGCCGGCCGGCACCCACACACTACCGTTAGTAGATGCATGCCGCCGCTGCCCTGGCTGCTCCGGTCATCTTTGCGACACGTGTTTCGCCTCTCCACGAGACATCCTCAGGCGTTGTAGATGTTAGTCGTTAGAATAACATGCTACGAAATACGATGTTATTCTTACCTAAGGGTACAATCTCTCTCTATACCGAACTTTCCCTTCCATAAGTTAGCGTTGGGATTAGCACCGTCTTGTGTACAGCGAGCTGTGCCTTCTGGCTTAGATTTCAGTTGCTGAGAAGGTTACCTAACGCTACATTCACGCTATTCCCCGCACTCACTCGTATTTCTACATCAACGGTGTGCCTTCCATCCCTGCAAAAAGCGGTTCCCTAGATATGCATATGCCGTAATCCTCGTGATCATTCCGGTTGCCTCTCTTTCAAATACCATTACCTCGGTTTTCTTCGCATTCAATTGTAGGTCTTTCTTCATACAACCATCTTTCATTGTTGTAACTAGTGTTTGCAGTTCGGATTCTGATTTTGCTATTAATACTGCATCAGCACAGTTCTTCACTAAGTCACCCATTCCCATTTCCACATTCATATTTCTTATTCTCTGAAGACAACTGTCCAGATACAGGATAATTAGCCGAACCGACAGCACGCATCCATGTCTGATACCAATGTTGGTGTCAAACTAGAGCTACGAGCTGCGGTCCATTCGCACACATGCTGTACAATACTCATAAGTAGATTTCACAGTACGGAGCAGGTCACCGTCAATCCTATATCCGGGTAAAATATGCCAAAGATCTTTTCACACGACCCTATCAAATGTTTTTTTTAAGATCCATAAAGCCGCAGTAAACCTTCTCGTCCATAACCAGATGCTTCTTCTGGATATTGCGGAGTGAATTAAAATATCAACATACTCTTATTTTCAAATCATAAATTCTTATTTCAATAAATTTATGCCAGTTTATATACCTACCTAGTCCGGCCATAAGTACTGTTATAAATGAATATGCATTTATTCTTAGAAGTAATGTAATCTTATTAAAACGTATATGAGCACATATGTTGTATTGTATTTATGGAAATCTCAGCAAAAAATAAAAAAAATGATTCTAGTCATTTGATACAGGCTATTGAATTTGTCTGGCCACGAATCTTTAGATTTACGCACTGTTTCCATGGGAAATTAAGCCACTGTTTGCTCCAGAGATTTCTTAAGAGACACAATGACGGCGTGTAGTTTCGACCAGGCTTGGCTTTAAGAGTATTAGCAGCCTTTGTAGTTCTAACAGCACGCGGTCGCCCCGATCTTTGTAAGTCTATGTCTTCAACAGAGGAAGTGTCGGTATATCGATAGTACGATATACCAACATACAGCTGATACCAAGCTTTTGAAGTGTCTTGAATACGACCGACGGCTCCATACCCGCTTTGTGCAAGGCAATCACTGCAATCCTATTTTCTTTTACACCACATTACATATTGTAATTTGATAATAAACATGAAAAAAATGGGTAAACGCCGGGAAATCGAAATAAGTTTAAGTAATTAGTTTTTATATAACAGTATTTGTGGCCAGACTAGTTATGATGACATCATATAGTAAAATTAAAGACAATAAAATATATACTGAAAGATTACAGACATCGCCGCCTTTTAGATATTCATCAATTATGTAATAAGCTTTTTACAGACATTATTTTTGATGTGCCCATACAGGAAAGAAAAAAACTGTTTCAAACAATATATTGTAGAATCAATATACAATTTAAAACAAAATATCTACCGGTCTTAGCAAAACGATGTACCGGCACTCACAACAATATAACTCGCTATGTTACTGTGTTTGTTTTTCTGGCAATGAATATTATTATATGTCTTGGCTCGTTGTTCATTTGATAGGCGTGCACGGGGATATAGATCCAACGTAAACAAACAAGCACATCATGTATGTGCCAAAGTCAAAAATGCTGCAGCTCAGTGCCAGTATTGCTCAAGAGCAAATCACTGGTTTTCTGCTGTAACCTGGGGTCAGCTACAAGATACAGTAATAGTACACCTGATGGGTGGGATATTAATGGAAGACCATAGCCCCGAGTCCATCCCTGGCAGGAATTGGGAATATTGCGAATGTGTGGGAAATTATTGGGCTATGTGTGGGAAATTATTGGGCTATGTGTGGGAAATTACAAGTTATATTATCACAGTTTTGTATTCATCAGGGGTGTATAGTATTATAGCATTATGAAGGTGAAGGGTGAAACTGTCGGTCCTGTGTCCAGCTCACGGCACGTGTCGAATGTAGGGCGGTAACATCGTTATCTCGCCATCAGAGCGCCCGCCGGGACCGCCGCCATGGTGCACGGGCTAATAGCGTTAAGTTGTGACCTGATTCACCACACTGGAACCGGAGATAGGTTAAGGTGAGGCGTATATTCGACGAGCTTATAGAATAGATAGCTATGGCTTTTTTAACACTCTCGACTCTTGGGTTCGATTCCCGCAGAAGGAAAATATTAAGTGCATAAACATTTTCGATTGTCATGGTCCGTTTGATATTGACTGATAAGTATTCTTGTTTGCCTTCCGACGTCGTATAACAATGGTTGGCTGGAAGAGATTCCTCGAAGGAATAAGCCCGCCTTTGCAAATCATGTAATTTTTATACTTGTATTTATAATTGTAAATAATGCAATAAAGTTATTATAAAAAAAAAACAATATTCTTGCACTTTGTAGTTAATAACATAAAAGCTTTATATATGTATATTTATCTTCCCGTTAGGTCCCGTACCGGATAGACAGAGAGAACTTACTTACTCGCTTTGACTTTCATAGTTCTCTTCATGCACGCTCGAAAAGGTATGCTTACATTTTCTTATATTAATACCGACACTCGTTTTGATAAAAACTAGTTTTTCCATTATATGGTAAACGCGTGGCAAAAGCTTTTAGAGTACTTTCTGTTTAACTACAATAAAATACGTCTCTAAAGAATTCTCATGAAGAAGAAGATCTTCTTCATGAGAATTCTTTAGAGACGTATTTAATAAGACAATTAAATAACAAATTTTATCATTTTATCCATCGTTCTATAAAGCTAGACTCAAATTACTATCTCGTGGCGTATCGTGACGCGTCGTGTCGTGATGGCGGGTAATACTGATGTGTCGTGTTGAGATTCTCTCTGTCCTTATTCCTGAACAGCATCATCGAATCTTTGCAGAGCTTACATGTTCATAATGTAGTACATATATATGTTGCAAGTTCATAAGGCACTACGATGGATTTGTCACATGTTATTTTAACGACTAACATCCACAGAGCCTGAGGATGCCACGTGGAGAGGCGAAACACGTATCGCAAAGACGACTGAGGCAGCTATGGTAGCAACGGTGGCAGGCACATACGGTTCCTGTTCCAGATGGGGGGCAATCGTGGGGACGATCGCAGCAGCCATAGCAGCGACGACATGATGCATCTGTGGGTGCCGACAGGCGCCAGGTCATGCACACACAGGTTAGGTCAAAATGCATCATAATATTCTGTTCCGAGTCTATAAATGAGTTACAAGAGGACATTCAATTTTTATTCCGCTGGAGCTAGTCACGAATACCAATGTTAGAAACACATTTTGTGTGTTGTGACATTTATTCGTAGGTTGTGACACGTCAGAACTCTCACCCGCTCTGACGCAGTCGGCAACAGGGCAGATCGAGCTGAAATAATGTGTTTCTAATCATTCTTAATGTATGAAACCGGTTTCGGACGCGATACGACACAGTATTTCTAACTCTTAATAATATTACCATTTGACATCATTATTGTAACAATACGCTTGCGTGAATTTATCGTAATATCTAATTGGCAATTTGAAAAGGGGCCTATATTTGCAAGCTCGGCATTTCTTCTCCGCCAATTGTCGTTTCCGAAATGCTAGCAGATTACAAAAGAAAAATAGTAACATGAGAGAATTGAATAAGATAAAGATTACAAAAAATTATTATAAAAATATAGGTATAACTATTTTATATTATACATATATATACATTTGATTAATTATGTGTATATATGTATATACCTACACATAATCAAATTGATATATACATGGAATAGATAGATACATAGTACATAAAACTACAGAGACTGGGGGAAAATCGAAAGAAAAACAAGCTGATTAAGATCCTAACTCAAAAAATACCCAGACTTACACAAAAAGACATGATTACAGCAGCATTGCTTGACTTCCCGTTTGATGAAGCTATCGTACTCTGCGCATCCATCGAGCTCTTCTAAATATGTTATGAGATCTCTGGTAAGTTATCTGTGTTTATATGTTTACCGGCCATAACGAATTCATACAGCGTTTGTCCGAGAGGCAATAAAGGCGGCCGTACACCGGGCGGGTTTACGACGCATTAAAATTACAGGGGAACCTACTCGCAGCTTTACGACCGCCGATCATATCGGGGTTATGGCTATTGTAGGCGAGAGGGGCATGAGGAACGCACTATGAGGGCGCTTTAAGATGAGCTTCCTCCATTGAACTCTTGGGGAGTGCCTTTCTGAGGTTTGAGAGGGTATGGCCTATATATCTCGAAACTAGCAAGTACTTCTTTATATTACTAAAGTAACTATAAGTTCGTAAACAAATAAACAAAAACAAATCTTGAAATAGGGCCCAGCTGATGTAAAGCGGTGACCGTAGCCTATAAACATTTGCAATATTGTTGTTGTTGTCAACGTAACTTAGGTAACAGTGCGTTTCGCCGCTGCACCACCGAGCTCGTCTAAACGTAAACGTTTACATTGACGAGCTCGGTGGCGCAGTCGTGAATGACGCGACTTTGACACCAACGCTCGTGGGTTCGATTCCCACACAAGACAAACATTTTTGTGCATGAACATGTCTGTTTATCTTGGGCTGGATGATTAAAGAGAGGTAAGACGCATCAAAGCAGCCCGTCTGGGGAAGTACCTCCACCGCACAGAAAAACGCAGCCAAATACCAACTCCCTAGAGGATTGTTGTGTTCCTGTGTGTGAGTGAGGTCACCAGTATACCCCTAAGAAGTTGCTGTGCAAGCAGCAGAGGAGCTTAACCTGTGAGACCCCGTTATATACGTTTTCCCATACATTTCTTGGCGGAAAAGCGGCCCGCGGGTAATGAGAGATTAATATATTACAAGTGTTAATAGGCTACTGCTTTGCATCGGGTGGACCGTATGCTTGAATGCCTCCCGACGTTGTATAAAAAAAACATATAGTTTTGTATGTATGTATATCTACACTCGCTCGAGAGAGCTCGATGGCGTCGTTGCGCGTGTCATTATAACCGAACACGGAGGGTAAGCAACGTCGACCGCAACCTGTCTATGAATGGGTTTATCTATCTCGAGTTTCTCCGTACTTCGGAGGGCAGGTTAAGCCGTCTGTTGTCGATAGACGACAGTCGTTAAGCATAGTCAGTGGCCCTCGGGCGGCTCACTCCTCAGGCAAACACTGGCATCCGCTAATCCGCATTTGAGCAGCTCGATGAAGTATGCTCTAAATCCCTTCAGTTAAAGGGAGACCCTGCAGTGGAATGAGTAAGGGTTGATGCGGGTATATCTTTATACCAAATCCCTTGCGGGGTAGGCAGAGAGAACCGTTTCAGTTTATAGTTTTCTAAATTGTTACTCACGTTACAAAAATCACGTTTGTTGTATGGGAGCCCCCCTTAAATATTTATTTTATTTTAATTTAATTATTAATTTTTAAAGTGAATATGTAACTAAATATTCTGTGAATATTTCAAGCGTCTACCTGTTGTCGTTATCAATATCGAGGAAAAACGAGCAAAAAAAATCACGTTTGTTGTATGAGAGCCCCCTTAAATATTTATTTTATTTTTCTAGTATTTGTTGTTATAGCGGCAACAGATGTACATCATCTGTGAAAATTTCAACTGTCTAACTATCACGGTTCATGAGATACAGCCTGTGACAGACGGACGGACGGACAGTGGAGTCTCAGTAATAGGGTCCGTTTTACCCTTTTGGGTACGGAACCCTAAAAACGAAGACCGCATAAACATTGAGTTGAGTTAATTTAAACCTTAATATAGAATGTCATTTAGTCTATTATAGACTTCTAGACTTTTAGCCTTATAGGATTGTAGCCTTATAGACTTATTTTGAAAGACATTTTCGCTTTTTAAAAGGTTAGATTACCTAAACGTCACGTTTATTTAATCTAAGCTTATTTATATGTTTTTCGATTTTGCACTGTACTCAGTTGAGCTAAAACAGAGTTAAGTCACACCTTTTGTATGAAAGTAAGTGCGTATTTGATCCCGCATAAAATTTATTAAAAAAAAATCATAAAATGACATATTCGTTTTGTTTATGAGCCGATTTCGAGCGTTAGATATTTATAATTCGATTGTTCTTGAGTGTGCCCGGCGGTTTATTGATCCCGTGCAATTTGTGAAACAAACATTAAATATTTTGAAAGAATATTTAATCTGCAGGTACTATATATTAGCTAACATTACACGCTCAGTAGTGCATTTCTTAAACCCATTATGTACTAGAGTAGCCATGCGATAACGCTCGACAACTTTTTTTTATACTACGTCGGGAGGCAAGCATACGGCCCACCTCATGTAAAGCGGCTACCGTAGCCTATTAACGCTTGTAATATATTAAGTATCACTTGCGCGACGCCTCCTCTGCTGCTTACACAGCAACTTTTGTTATGTTACTAATAAAAAGAAAAAAGGGTACTAAAAAGTTATACAAATTTAATGGGTCTATTTTACAGTTAAATATATATATAAAATAGGTTAACGAAAGTTTGGCTAAACAAAGTCTTTAAGAACTCGCGATTTGCACTGTCTCATCGGAAAACACTGAATGTAAAACTGGCGAATGGAGAAAGCGGTCGTCGGCTATAGTGGCCGACGACTGCAGATGGGCACGTCAGCACACCAGACAGCTTGTAGCTCCGTGAGGAACTCACGGACGTCGTAGATCACGATGCTGAAGAGGATGGAATCGGTGAGGACTGCCTTGTAGTCTAACACCGCAGCGGTATCAGTCACAGTCGCCGTAGTCCACAGCAAGGGCTGGAGGTATACGAAAAGTATTTAAATTAAAATGTCCGGAGATACACAGGTTCGGAAAAGAGAGAGAAATTTCCGATGGTTCACCACGTAGCCACACAGCAGAGGCTGGTGGTCTCAGACGTGGTGCACAGTATGTGTCTATCGTCCAATCTTCCTCCAGACTGCTTTGTTTTTCTGTTTCTCACACTAAAATCTATAATTTAAAAAAATTTGAATTTTACAAATAATATATTTTTTGACAAACATCATTGGGTTAACAGAGACAATGTAGTGTATATCTCTAAAAAATCCACCCCCACCCTCAATTCAATATAAGGGACGGCACTGCGATGGATTTGTCAATTGTAGCATGTTATTCTTACGATTAACGTCTACAACGCCTGATGATGCCTCGTGGAGAGGCGAAACACGTGTCGCAGCGACGACCAGGCCAGTCGTGGCAGCGACGGTGGTGGTGGGGGCATGCGGATTCTGTTCCAGATGGCGGACGACCGCAGCAGCCGAGGCAGAGACTACCAGAGCAGCCATGGCAGCGTCGGCATGTAGCACGTACTAACAGTAGTGGGTGGGTGCCGGCCGGCGCTAGGCTGCATGAACTAATTGGTGGCGGAAGCACACAAAGCAGGTTAGATCAAATTGCATGTAAATAGACATGTTTATGCACACATAAATGTTTGTCCTGTGTGGGAATCGAACCCACGAGCATTGATGGTAAAGAGATTAAGGAACTATCATTATAAAGTAGGTAGGTGCAACGGCTTGTTTGCCTCCCGAGTAGATGATGTATTAGATTTTTGATTAACTGTATATGCGCAAGTTATACTTCATGTATAGCAAACGTTCATAGGCTAAGGTGACCGCTTTACATCAGGTGGGTTGTATGCTCTCATTATAAGGGAAGAAAATTAATTTAGCATTCAGTTTCTACCGTTCACAGTAACGTCGCCCTTATGAACACACGCAGTAATCTCTCACCACGTATACAAATAAACGTTTGAATTAGATGTTCAAATTGAAAAGCACAAGTGCAAACAAGCCGTGCTACGGGAAACTATGAAAAATGGCGAATGGGTCGGTTCACTCGTCCCTGGGGCGCGATAATGGAGTTTACGTCCTTGTAATAAGGTCGTTAGTCGGGATCAGGTGCAATACACTTTTATTGCACATTCGGGTATATGGGGTCGTTATAAGGTACGTGCTGCACTCGGGCGGGATGCCATTTTATTTGCCATCCGTCACGCATCACGACAGCCATAAGGACGAGAAATGAATGACAATTTGCTGGATACGACCCTCTTCATCCAAGCCTAATCCCATTTCGTTTTCCATTAGGATTGGCGAGGACCGCTACCTAGAGATTTGAAGAAGATACTGATTCTTCTATACAGTGACAGCAGACAGTCAGACCTTCACAACCTAGAGGGAAAACCGGACCTTTTTTTTCATACAACTAGATTGGCAAACAAGCATGCGGCCCGCATCAGATGGTAAGCGGTCATCACTACGTGGATGTTAATCGCGCGCTGCCAATCTTGTGACCTCAGGCTGTTTCGTCACAGTACCCACCCAGTAATTTCTCTGCCATATCTCGCCCTTCAAACTGGAACATAGCTATATAAATATAGCTGCTTGGCTGTAGAAGTGGGCGAGACAGTGGTACTCATGCAGACGACTTTTGTACAAAGTCTCCCTCTGATAAAAATACCCTTTCTAATTAGAGCACATCTTTTTGGAAGTATAATATCTTGAGCGCGGGGTTGATGTTGATTATTTTCCTTCACCCCCGAGCAAGTATTACATGCTAAAACCAGAGGGAGACTTTGTACAAAAGTCGTCTGTATGGGTACCACTGTCTCACCCACTTCTACCGCCAAGCAGCTATATTTATATAGCTATGTTCCGGTTTGAAGGGTGAGATATGGCAGAGAAATTACCGGCTACTGTGACGAAACAGCCTTAGGTCACGAGATTGGCAGCGCACGAGTAACATCCCCGTTGTGTTGCGATCGTGAATAGGCAGCGATAGCAGCTTACCATCTGATGCGGGCCGCATGCTTGTTTGCCAAACTAGTTGTATAAAAAAAATGCTGACACCAGGTTTCGAAGGATGGGACCGTCGGCATGTACCATGTACAGTGGTAACCCTGGGCTGCCGCCTGCTCTTTTTTGCTGAATGAGGTCCTCAGTATTTATTTATGGTTCTCACGTGGCGATTGGTTGTTAACTGTTTACGCTATATAATGATTAAATATTTTAATATGTTACAACAGATAAATGTGGGAAAAGTGTTTTTATTTACTTTCCCATACAGTCAATTGTTGCCCGAGGCGGAAAATGCATCTAGGTATAGATTAAATGATAAAATGCATACATTGACATTATATGATGACAAATTTCATATACTTGACATAAATATATTTAATAATAAATATTATAATTTGACAGAAGATAAATTTTATCTTAGCAATTTTTATAAAAGACAAATAGCAGATTCGCTATCATATTGTTTTATGAAACCAGCCAAAAGTTTGGCTAACAACCCTGCTTCTTTTGAGCAGTTAGATAATTTGACATTGAGTAATGGTACCTTGGAAGGTATTCCAAATTCTTTAAATTAGGTTACAAGACAATAGAGTTTTACTCTGGCAATGTAAATAGTAATAATAACAATATTAAAAACGGAACTAAAAGTAATAATAATACTATATCCCCATCAATTGTAAAGTGTCAAGAATATAGAAAGAATAATAATTGTATCAACCTGGTGCACCAAAACATTCAGGGGATGATAGGAAAGGAGTTAGAATTGGAGTTGTTTATGAATTGTAGCAATATTGACATTTTATGTCTAACTGAGCACTGGCTAAAACCCCATCAATTCATTTTCAGCTTCAATAACCACCAGGTTGCAAGCTCATTCATCAGAGATAACTGTATACATGGTGGCTCCTTAATATTATTAAATAAGTTGCTTAAATTTAAAGAAAGGTGTGACATTGTGAGCCTCTCTGTTGAGCGAGTTGTAGAGATTTCATGCATTGAATTGGAACGATTCATTGTTATGAACCTGTATAAACCTCCTAGCACGCCCTTTGAAACATTTTCAAATATCATGGAGGATGCCTTAAATAAATTATCTAATAGCCATAAAACTGTTATAATTTGTGGAGACTTTAATATAAATATTTTGGAGAAAAATAGATAGATAGATAGAATACGCTTTATTTGCATAATACAGATATTTGGAAATACATTCAAAAGGATTTTTACAATTTTAGAAATGAACTATGCAACAAGGCGGCCTTATTGCTAAAAGCAATCTTTTCAAGGCAACCTTAAGGTAACGAAACAGATTACAGAAAAAAGGTAGGGCTAGTCCGGAAGGAAATGAAGAATTAAATATAACTGGTACTAATTTAAACTTATTGATATTATAGTTACAGGTATACAAATACAAACATAATTACACACATACAGACAAATATAGTTATAAATATATATCTGTTACATATATACGCATATACATATCATTACATACACAATATACATACACTGTACATAAAATACACAAACATATTTATGTTTCAAATGTCAGTTTTAACTAGTTGAAGTCAGAGAGAAAGAAGGTGATTTTTTGCAAGTTTTTTGAAAATAGCAATAGAATTCGCTGTTCTGATAGCTACTGGTAAATTATTCCATTGCCTAATAGCTTCGACGGTGAAGGATTGATCGAAGAATTTAGAGGAATGAGAGGGAAAGGAAAGGGTAAGGTTTTCACAAGAACGAAGTTGCAAGTTGTGAGAGGAGGAGCAAAACTTGAACCAAACTTTAAGATAAGGTGGCGCTCTAGGGTTGAAAAGTATGAAATAGAGAAAGGAAAGAATATGCAAATTTCTACGCTGGCGAATTGATAGCCATTTAAGTTGTTCGCGGTATTGAGTTACGTGGTCATATTTACGGAGACCGAATATGAACCTGATGCATAGATTCTGAAGTCTTTCCAATTTATTCATCAGGTCCACATTAAGGTCAGGATACGAAACATCAGCGTAATCAAGGATAGGAAAAAGAAGGGATTGTGCAAGAACTACTTTAGTGGCAGTGGGTAAAAAATTTCTCATACGTCGAAGAGACGCCGACGCAGCGAATATCTTCCTGCTAAGATCAGCAACCTGCGGCCTCCAAGATAACGTGGAGTCGAAAATAATGCCAAGATTTTTTACTGTTTCACTAAATGGAATGCAGGTACCATCAAACACAACCGCAGGGATTTGAGAAAAATCAAGCCTGGTAATAAAAGCTGGACTGCCTAAAATAATACATTGGAATTTACTAGGATTTACTTTCAGTCCATAACGTTTACTCCATGTCGAAATCCGATTTAAATCAACATTAGTTTGATTAATGGCCTGTGAGATGTTAGGAAGCGAGGCTTGAGAATAAATTTGCAAATCATCTGCATAAAGGTGGCAGGATGAAGTGATATTGTGAGTTATTTAATTAATGAAAAGCGAAAATAACAGCGGAGACAGCACACCACCCTGCGGCACTCCGGCAGTTGTGTCACGCCAGGTGGAATTGGAGTGATCAATTTTGACACATTGCCGTCGCCCGTACAGGTAATTATGAAACCAACTAATCACTGTAGGAGATATGTTAAGAGAAGAGAGTACTCCTAGCAGGATATCAAACTCAACAGTATTAAAGGCATTGCTGAAATCAAGTAAAGTTAACACTGTTAGCTGTTGGTTCTCCATGCCACATCTAATGTCGTCAGAAATTTTGACCAATGCAGTAGCAGTAGAATGACCAGGACGGAAACCAGATTGGAAAGGATTGTGAAGATTATTGGAGGTGAGAAATAAACTTAATTGCCAGTGGACTAACCGCTCTAGTACTTTGGACAGAAAAGGAAGAATAGAAATAGGACGGTAGTCACTAAAGGAAGAAGGAAAAGGCTTTTTGGGTAAGGGGATGATATGTGCATCCTTCCAGCACTTAGGGAACGAACTAGTTGTAATAGAAAAATTGAGGATTTTTGTCAGGATAGGAACAAGGATGTCAATTAAAGGAATGATCATCTTACGACTGATGCAATCACCTCCAACAGCATTAGATGCAATAGAAAGTATACTTCTCCTAACATCACAATCAGTGAATGGTACGAAAACAAATGGAGAGCAGTCAGGAGGGGATATTATAGAAAGTTGATTTAACGTGTCTGATTTGACTCTTATGTCAAGAGAAGAGCAAGAAGAGAAATGACAGTTGATTTGATCTAGGTCGAGATCAGGAGTATTTGTGTTTTGAGATTTGCCCACTCCCATGGTTTTCAGGAATTTCCAAACTTTCGCTTGGTCTTCATTCTCGACTGAGTGATGAATGTGGCGTCGCTGAGCGTCCCTACATACCTTATTGCAGTGATTTCTTACCCGGTGATAGTGATCCCGTTTGGCTGTGCTTGAGGAATCCGCCTTGAAACGGGCTTTAGCTCGATTCTTCTTTTCACGAAGCACTCTAATATCGTCCGTGAGCCAGGGAGCAGGAAGATGCTTAAGTTTCACCGGGCGAATAGGTGCATGCACATCATATAACTGTGTGAGTAGTGAATTAAAAATTTCAATTTTGTCATCAATGTTAGCCGCGTCATCAATGAGCATCCAGTTGACCTGCTTCGCATCATTACGTAGCTGATCAAGATCCATGCCACTAAAGTTGCGCTGCATGAGGATTTTAGGTTTAGCTTTAGGGGATCGAATTCTGTAGGAGAGGTAAATGAGGTCATGATAGGAAAATGCATCTGCGCTCAGCTGCCCATGCTTCACAACATGGTCAAGTGAAGAAACCATCATAAGGTCAAGAAGAGAGGGAACACAGTTGGGAAAATAATGCGTCGCATTTGAAGGAAGTATATTCATATTCACAGAATTGATTAAGTTATGTAAACGATTAGCCCGAGAATCATTTTTTAACAAACATGTATTGAAATCACCCATAATAATAGAATGACTATAGGCGGTACTGAAATTTTCAAGAAGAGTTTCTAAAGAAGAAAAGTAGTTAATAGTCAAATTTGGGCTATAGTAAACACCAAGAAGGATTTTGATGCTATTAAGAGTAATTTCTAGAAAGAGATGTTCAGCAGTATTCAGTGGGGGAGGTTGCGGAGACTTGCTGAGAATAGTGAAAGGGATATGGCTACGAAGATATATAGCAACTCCACCATGGGCAGAAGTGGTCCGATCATTACGGATTAGCTGAAAACCCTGAAGGGAGAAGGAGGTCGATGGAAGCGAAGGATGAAGAAAGGATTCTGATACCAGAATAGCGTGTATATTTTTGTTACTACCAAAAGTAAGCAACATATCGGAATAATGTGCAGGAATGCTTTGTGCATTAATGTGGACTGCATTAAAATTTTTTGCAACTTCGGCGAAAGTGACATCAAGAGATTCTGATAGGGGAGTATAATCGAGACTGTGAAAACTATCACCAGTCGTTGAGTTGTCGGATAAACTTATTGACATGTAGTTATCACTAGCATATTCATTATCAGTGACTGACATTAATAAAATAAATAACTAAATTTAAATATATATTATAATAAATATAATAATAATAAACGTATAGCAAATATTCTGAGTACTTAAATAAAAAAATGAAAATTTTCACTAACTTTTGCAAGAGCATCGCTACCTGCCAGCAGCATTAAAAATAAAAATGAACAGAGAGTTCCCCACTTAGATCGGAATAAATACGCGTGCGCGATTTCCCGGCTGTTGAAAACCAGCTAGTATTGGCTATTAAAAAAATAAAACATAAAAAAAAGACCAAGGAAGAAGAAAAAAAAAAAAAAAAAACTAAATTACAACAAACTTGAAAAATAACAGCAGTTGAAAAATATATGATTGCCACAACTGAAATAAGAAAATGTCTGACAGATGACAGTATTGTATTGTATATTGGCAACTGTCATCTTCCATAGAATAGAAAGCACAAAACACTAGTTCAAAGAAAAAATAATATTTTTGTAAGATACCTGCAGAGAAAAGAAACGAAATATTAGTGAATGTAGCACGGGTATAAACAGATAAAGTGAGGAACTTATTAACATACCTACTACAATATAAAAATAACAAACAAAAGCGCTTATTTCCTGAAGGCCGGGGTCACTCGTTTGCGCGTTTGTAGAAAAATACTGTTACCTACAACTTTTTAAATTTATTTAAATCATACAATTTGCATCATATTTTTACAGAGCCAACAAGAGTAACTGCTACAAGTGCTACATGTATTGATAACATATTTAGCACTGTAAAACCTTTGTATCAATCTATAATTAATAAAGTTCAGTCAGACCATTCAGGTCAGTTGGTTTCATTTCCAAATTCTTCAAAAATACAAAGAAAGCAAATAAATTATATACCATTTAGTAAAAGCCGCTTAGAAAGATTTAAGTCTAATATAGCAGAAAAAATTGTATTGTTGCCCTGTCACGGT
This sequence comes from Pyralis farinalis, assembly GCA_947507595.1. NCBI lineage: Eukaryota > Metazoa > Arthropoda > Insecta > Lepidoptera > Pyralidae > Pyralis > Pyralis farinalis. The sequence continues at coordinate 985,160 of OX382268.1, read as the reverse complement.
ACTCCGGACCACTTGTACAGCTCGTTATTTAGCTTAATCACTAGTGAATTTAATACAATCTTTACTCCAAAACGACTGTCTGTAAGTGACCGTATGACATTCAGTGATTGGGCAACTCCTGGTATTTACAAAAGTCGGAATAAATTGTATGAACTTTATGAAGAAAGGACCTGTAATCACAATCCGACTTTTCAAGAACTTGTAAAAAATTATGCCAAAATATTTAAACGAGCCTGTTCCAATGCTAAATCTATATATTTAAAAAATAAAATTAATGGTTCAACAAATATTATTAAATCTGTTTGGGATATGATAAATAATGAGACGGGTAGAGCGAAAGTACGTAGTCGAGACTTTCGGTTAAAGATAAATGATATAGATATCAAAAATGATGTAGAAATTGCGACTGAGTTTGAAAAATATTTTTCTAACATTCCTCTTATTACTACGAGAAATCTTATGTCTTCTTCTATATCTGCTGAACTGGTTCTCAAACAGAGCGTGGTAGAATGCGACACAATATTTGAATTTTCAGCTGTAAGCCCAAAAGATGTTTTGAACGCTTTTAAATCAATAAATATGAAAAACACTAAAGATCTGTGGGGTCTATCTGTCAAAACCATTTCTTCTATTATTATTTCAATCGCTCCACATTTAGCTACAATTTTCAATTGTTGTGTGGCATCTGGTGTATTTCCTGACTTGATGAAACATAGTAAAATCATTCCATTATTTAAATCTGGTGATAGTTCGGACCCTTCGAATTTTCGACCTGTTTCCATACTGCCCATTCTCAGTAAAATTTTTGAAAAACTAATGCTTAGCCAGTTGCTCAGACATTTCAATGCACATAATTTGCTTCATAGGAAACAGTTCGGATTTACGAGAGGTTGTTCAACTATAGACGCAGGGATTCATTTGCTTAAAAGTATATTCGCGGCATGGGAGGGTTCGCAAGATGCCTTGGGAATTTTCTGTGATCTGTCTAAAGCGTTTGACTGCGTGCACCATGACACTCTTGTCAGAAAATTACACCACTACGGTATCAGGAACAAGGCTCTCGAACTTCTGTTTTCTTATCTGGGCAATAGGATACAGAAGGTCGATGTTAATGGTAAAAGATCTTCGGGGTCCCCTGTAGTTATGGGAGTCCCACAGGGATCAATTCTAGGTCCATTCTTATTTTTAGTTTATATAAATGACTTACCTTATTATGTAAGGGATAAACATGAGATTGTATTGTTTGCGGATGATACCTCTTTGACATTCAAAATTAATAGACAGTTAGGTAATTATGACGAAGTTAACGATGCTCTCTCTAAAGTTATTCATTGGTTTAGTGTTAATAATCTGCTTTTAAACGATAAAAAGACTAAAGTAATTAAGTTCTCAACACCTAATGTAAGACAGGTGGCTACCAATGTACATGTTAATGGAACTAATTTAGCCCCTGTGGAGACCACTGTGTTCTTGGGTATAACAATTGACTCCAGACTACAATGGGGCCCACAAATTGAAAAATTATCAGGAAAACTAAGTTCTGCAGCCTATGCAGTGAAAACTATTAGACGGCTCACTGATATTGATACGGCTAGAATAGTTTGTTTCAGCTACTTTCATAGTATTATGTCATATGGAATTCTTCTTTGGGGTAACTCCGCGGACATTAACACCATCTTTTTATTGCAAAAGAGAGCCATAAGAGCTATCTACAAACTTGGTCCCCGGGAGAGCCTTAGAGAAAAATTCAAAGAAATAAATATTTTAACAGTCGCATCGCAATATATCTATGAAAATCTTTTATATGTCCATAAAAACATAGACTCATTTTGTAAAAAGAGTGATACTCATAGCATAAATACTAGATATAAGCATAATCTTGTGTTACATGCAAGCCGTCTCCACAAAATAAGTAATTCTTTTATGGGGCAATGTATACGGTTCTATAACAAACTTCCCAGCAATATAAGAGAATTGTCAATAAACAAATTTAAAACTACTATTAAAGCCAAATTGTGTAGCAGGGCATATTATAAAGTATCTGACTATATTAATGATAAAAATACCTGGGAGTGAGTCGATCCAATTATAATGTAATTAATAAAATATGTAAATTTGTTTGGACACCAAAAGAGGGATGCCTGAGTTTTTTGGCAGTATTTTTATCAGTGCTCACCTAGTCATAAACTGCACGGTAGGGAAAAAAATTGTGACGATTCCAAACAAATGTAGCCATTTTTACGGAATAAAAAGATTTTGACTTTGACTTTGACTTGACGCAGAAGTACTTTCTTTTCCTTTATATACACGTCTTCATACCGTTCTTCCCCCCCCCCCCCCGTGTACCTGGGAAATACACTATTTTAATTATGAACTGTTTGTCAGTAGTATACCTAAGTCTTTGAATGCAGCAGTCAAGTTACACCACCGTTTTTGCAGTTAATAGTTCATCAAGATTTTGAAGATCTCTGTGGCGCAGTGGTGAATGACGCGACATTGATACCAACCCTCGTGGGTTCGACTCCCACACAGGATAAACATTTGCGTACATGAACATGTCTGTTTGTCTTGGTCTGGGTACTTTAAGAGAGGTAAGGCGCATGAAAGCAGCCCGTCTGCGTAGTACCTCCACCTCACAGACAACCACAGCCAAATAACAACTTTCTAGAGAGTTGTTGTGTTCCTGCGTGTGAGTGCGGTCACCAGTAAACTCCCAAGGAGTTGCTGTGTAAGCAGCAGAGGAGGCATCGCGCGAGTGATACTTAATATATCGCAAGCGTTAATAGGCTACGGTACTCGCTTTACATCAGGTGGGCCTTATGCTTATATGCCTCCCAACGTAGTATAAAAAATAAAAAAATAAAAATCGTTTTTATATATTTTGTTTGACACGTGAGGTGACATTATTTCGATATCCAAAATAAATATATATTTTGTTAACGTTTATAAAAAGATAATAATTATTTATTTTCCGTTGAGCTCTTGCTGGTAATTAGATATATTTTAAAATATGATTTATTGTGTCTTATACATTTCTTGTAAGATTACTTTGTTCTTTTTTAGGGTTCCGTACCCAAAGGGTAAAACGGAACCCTATTACTGAGGCTCCGCTGTCCGTCCGTCCGTCCGTCCGTCCGTCCGTCCGTCCGTCCGTCTGTCACCAGGCTGTATCTCATGAACAGTGATAGTTAGACAATTGAAATTTTCACAGATGATGTATTTCTGTTGCCGCTATAACAACAAATACTAAAAAATAGAATAAAATAAATATTTAAGGGGGCTCCCATACAACAAACGTGATTTTTTTTGCCGTTTTTATAGATAATGGTACGGAACCCTTCGTGCGCGAGTCCTACTCGCACTTGGCCGATTTTTTTTTTAATCTACTAGAATTTCAGAAAAATATAAAAATGACCGTCACACTTTATTCGCAGCCGCCCCATGATCAGCTGACACTCAGCCGCGGACACAGTACTCGGAACCTCTTCAAAGATGGCGCTGACAAAATAACGAAGTTGGTTCGTCGAAACTTCCATTGGGTACGATTGTGGGATATTTGGAGCGCGTTAACGGGCAAAGTTAATTTGGTGAACTCAACAAATGTGCTCCTGAAAAGTTGATGCGTTTCGAGATCTCGTTAAAAGTTACAGGTCGACACCAGTCGCTGTGCCGCCGCGCCCTGGAATAAATACACCTTCTAATTTCAACGTGTTTCACAAAAACATATTAGTTGCTTTTGTCAATAAGTTTTTATTAACACGCAATATAGAATCGGATGCTAGAGGCTTTCTTGCCAGAAAATCTCCAGCAGAAGCAGCAAGAGTTGTGATAGCACAGTGGATAAAGAATTAGGGTCGGCAACGCATGAATGACACTCCTGGAGTTCCAAATGGCCATAAGATACGGTGACTGTTTACCATCAGGCAGGCCGTATGCTTGTTTGCCACCTTGGTGGTATATAAAAAAAAAAAACAAGAACCGACCTATTATCCGACGGTTCCGGATTCGAATCCTAGTGTAGATGTTTGATTTATGTGTATGTATAATTAAGATAAATTTGTAATTATCATTTGAATTTGTGTTCATATTTGTAATTGTCCCTTGCTCGGCGGTGAAAGAAACCACCGTGAGGAAATCCGCAAGTCTAAGAAATTCTATTTTCGGAAGACGTGGGAGTTAACCTAAGAGAGGTCTGGTTTCCCTCCGTTTTGTCGAGGTCGGGCGGCAGTCGCTCCATGTAAAAATCTGTGTCTTCGCCCAAATCCTTGGGCTTAGGTAGCGGACCCCGCCAATCCTAATGGATTAGGTAACGGGATAACGATATGAAGAACAAGACTCAGGAAGAACAGTTGAAATATTAGAATATTGCTAATACTGTGACAGAATCTTCAGCATGTGAGGACTCCCAAATGAGACTGAGATTGATTTGTCGATACGAAGCTTGATTTTCTGGTTCCTGTGAAATGTAAGAGACCTCGATGGCATCGTTGCGCGTGTCATTCTAATCAAACACGCAGGGTAAGCAACGTCGACCGCAACCTGTCTATGGATGGGTTTATCTATCTCGAGTTTCTCTGTGTTCGGAGGGCACGTTAAGCCGTCGGTCCCGGCTGTTGTCGATAGATGACAGTCGTTAAGCTAAGTCAGTGCCCTCGGGCGGCTTGAAAACACTGGCCTCCGCTAATCCGCATTTGAGCAGCGTGGTGGAGTATGCTCTAAATATGAGCTAGAACGCAATAATGCAGGCAGATTAGGGAAGTACCTCCACCTCACAAAAAGCTGGAACCAAATAACGCCTACCGACTTTATAAAACGAAATCTTTAAAACTCTACTAGACGAAGATATTTTGTTAGTATTTTAAAAATAAATTGAAAACTTCAATCATGTTCCTTAAACGTTTAAAATTTTCGAAAGGCTTTTTCTAGGCAACATATTTTTCAAAGTCAAAGTCAAAGTCAAAATCTTTTTATTCCGTAAAAATGGCTACATTTGTTTGGAATCGTCACAATTTTTTCCCTACCGTGCAGTTTATGACTAGGTGAGCGCTGATAAAAATACTGCCAAAAAACTCAGGCATCCCTCTTTTGGTATCCAAACAAATTTACATATTTTATTAATTACATTATAATTGGATCGACATTACTATATAAGTAAGAAGTAAGATATTACTCTTAAAACATTTCGCAGACCTTTCAAGTTGCGCACCTCAAAAGGTGATCACGGGAGCTAATGAGTTCGCTTGTACCGATGTGGGCTCTGTGGTAACTTCAACTTAACAAAATGTAACTGCAGTGTCTACACTTTGTAAACAATGGCGATCTATACAATCACAATGAACGCAAATGAGCAATAAACGATATAGAATAATCTCCCAATATCGCAATGACCTACAGTGCAGATACTTGGGCACTTACCGTACCGGCTGGTTCATAACGTGCAGGTTGCGCAGCGAGCGATGGAGAGAGCTATGAACGGAATTTCTCTAAGAGATTGAATCTGGAACGAAGAAATGCTACGGAGAACTAAAGTTGTCGATATAGCTCTCAGAATCAACAAACTGAAGTGGCAGTGCCGGCCACATCTGCCGCGTCAGCGATGGCAAATAGGGTAGAAAAGTCCTGGAGCGGAGGCCGCGCATGGCACGAGTGGACTAGATACAGGCTGATGATGATGATGACGATAGAATAATCTATTTGATATGTGATAACTCAGAATCTTAGAAGAAGTTCGCAAAAGATGTTCTCGAAACAATAGCGTCGTTTACCATGATAACACGTTCGCACTTCCCGCTAAGTTGACAGAAGCACATTTAAAGATTCCAAATGATGCATCCGCTATACAGCCCACACCACAAAACTCATGGAAATGTTTCTTGGTTCTAAAAATTAAATACGAACTTATAGGCACACATCAAGCCCTTAATCGGCCGTTGACGTGTTCCACTAAGCTATCGAAGAGGTATATAGAGACTGGTCCAACAGTTTTTACAATGGTTACAGAGAATGCAAAAATGTACAAATTGTGAGAGCATATGCTTCGAACGAATAATATTGTAATAATAAACCTAGTATCTAGTATATTGTTTATTAGAATCCAGTAACTTCCCGTTTGATTTAAGTATTTAACAGTTAAGGGACTAGCAATTGTATAAGCAGCATTGATTTTACAAAGTGCGGGCGGATTTTGATAGTTCAAACGTTATAAATTGTCTTGCGATGTAATATTAATTGCTTGATTTTTAGGATTCCGCTACCTTCAAAGGAAAAACGAAACCGTTAAAGGATCACTCTGTTGTCCGCCTGTCTGTCTGTCTGATAGACAGACGTCTGTCTGTCAAGAACCTTTTTCTTAGGAACGGGAAGGAGAAATGGGTGGAGCTAGCAAGCTGAAATTAATATCAGATACTCAGGTTTATAGAACGAGCAGTGAAAAAATCAAACTTGTAAGTTAACGCAATCAAAAGATACGGCTGTATACGCATATTTTGAGACTCTTTTGGCAAGGGAATCAAAACCTTCCTGTTCACCTAGATAGATAGATAGATAAAAAAAAAATAACTATCTATCTATCTATCTGTTCACCTAGAATCATGAAATTTGATAAGAAGCAATGTCATGTAGCACAAGTACAAAAAAAATCCGAAAACCGTAAATTTGTAGTTCCATCACAAAAAAACATGTACTATTTTTTGCGACAATAATTTGTGAAAATATTTTTTTACGGAACCCTCAGATCGCGAGTCGAACTCGCACTTGGCGGCTTTTTTTCTATTACAGACAATTTAAATTGTTTGAGTTTTGCATATTTGAAACCCGCTGTCAAGTCAAGTCAGTGAAAGTTACAAATAATCTGCATCGATACTATTAATAAGGTTTCTAACCAAAATAAGTGTATGTGGCTCACAAAGTATCGTGTGATGCCGGCATAAAATTGCCCCATACCTTCTCGTCCGGTAGATGCCGTAGAAACCGACTGATGGAAACCGAACGACGGACAGTAGCCTCATGTAGTGCACTGTCTTATACTGCGACCACTGTGATTATAGCAAAACCCCCCCTGAACGCGATGGACACAACAAATACTCCACCCCTAGTCCCCGGCGCCCGGTGGGTCTGGAAGTGCGAAGAATCCCAGGCAGAGATCCTGATACCAAAATCGTTGACGACTGTACCTGGCAACAAACGTGTTATACGCGCGCATCGAAAACTGACGAGAAGGTTACAGAGGTGGAAGAAGAAATGGACAAGTTGCACTGGGATTTTTTAACGGGACAGGTCCACCACTCATACCCACCACTGTGTCTCCTGTGTAGCCAGAATTAACAGCGGCGACCACCAAAAGGCAAAGAATAGTGAAGTTCATTGCTGTCCCGGGGGTTAACAGCTACAGCCACAGCTGCCTTGGTACTCACAATGAATTTAATCAGAAGAAATTTGTACAAGTAGGAAGTTTTGGAATTGGCTTCCCCTCTTGGCAGCATTGGGATGTCGTTGGATTATCAGAAGTGGGAACAGAGGGCGAGGACACGATAATCCTTGAGTCCCACAATGAGGTATATTTTCGGGAAGACATCCAAAGAGTCTATACAAAAGTAGTGTTGGGTTTATTGTCCGGAGTTCCCTCTGTAATAACATAGTGTCCATCGTGTATCGACCGAGGTGTACCATGACGAGCTCGGTGGCGCAGTGGCGCTGTTACGTTACTTTGACATCAACGCTCGTGGGTTCGATTCCGACACAGGGCAAACATTTGTGTGCATCAATATGTCTGTTTGTCTTGGTCAGGGTATTTTAAAAAGAGGTAGGGCGCATCTAAGCTGCCCTTCTGGGGAAGTACCTGCACCTCACAGCAAACCGCAGCCAAATAACAACTCCCTAGAGGGTTGTTGTGTTACTACGTGTGAGTGAGGTCACCAGTAAGCTCCTATGTAGTTGCTGTGTTAGCAGCAGAGGTGGCATCGCGCGAGTGATACTTAATATATTGCAAGCGTTTATGGGCTATGGTAACCGTTTTACATCAGGTGGGTCGTATGTTTGTATGCCTCCCGACGCTGTATAAAAAACCTTGTCCTTAAATTCCCAATTAGGCAAGTACTTCCACCTTTATTTATTTATTTATTTTACAGCAGAAGGCAACAAAAAAGGCAATGTTAACCGCTTTATATGGGGGAAAGTATGGTTGTTTGCTGGAGACGTAGTGAATACATAGTGTCATGAGACAAATGTTATTTACAGCAAGAAAATGAACCTCAAAGCAACAAGTGCCGTGATACAGGACCGTGAGTTTGGCGGAGGACTGACACGGCGGCGCGGGGCTACGTACTGTCATAGTGCCAAGCTACGCCATTATAGCATATAAATATTGTTAATAAAAATTCTATATTCGCTATTGGTCCCCCGCTGGCATTTAGCCATCGACATCAACTCGTACTCATCCCAATGCAGGGATACGGCCTTCCCTTCAACCGAAGGGGTTTAGAGCATACTCCACCACGCTGCTCAAATGCGGATTAGCGGAGGCCAGTGTTTTCAAGCCGCCCGAGGGCCATTGACTTAGATTAATGACTGTCATCTATCGACAACAGCCGGGACCGATGGCTAAACGTGCCCTATGAAGCACGGAGAAACTCGAGATAGATAAACCCATATGGATGACGAGCTCGGTGGCGCAGTGGTGAAACGCGTTGTTACGCTACTTTGACACCACGCTCGTGGGTTCGATTCCCACACAGTACAAACATTTGTGTGCATGAACATGTCTGTTTGTCTTGGTCTGGGTATTTTCTATGTATAATAAGTATGTATTTACAAAAAAAAAATGTATTTACGTATGTTTATCAGTTGTCTAGTACCCATAATACAAGCTTCGCTTACTTTGGGGCTATATGGCGCTGTGTAATTTGTCCGACAATATATATTTATATATTATCTATCTCGAGTTTCTCCGTCTATGGAGACAGGCTGCGGTCGACGTTGCTTAACCTGCGTGTTCGGTTAGAATGACACGCACAACGACGCCATCGAGCTCTCGTAACGGATGCAGGTGTTGCAAAAGTATATAAACATTGTTAATAAAAATTCTATATTCGCTATCGGTCCCCCGCGGGCACTTAGCCATACCTTACAAATTTTAAATAACATAGTATTACCGTTTTTATGGTTTTCTTTTTTCAATTTACGAGCATTTCGAAAATGGCCATTGGCGACGAAGAAATGCCGAAAAACATTTGCTTGTAAGAAACTTGAAAATGTAGGTCTTTTTACAAATCGTCAATTTATGTTACCATAAATTTATGACATTATATCACAATAATGTCAAGTGGTACAATTAAAGATATATTAATACATGTACTGAATCATTTCCAGACATCTCTGTCAGGCAGATATTCATAAATTATATTGTACTGATATCAATATAATGAAATGATATAACGTAATTTATTGTATTGATATAAGCCTACAAGTTCACCATAGGGAGACTTTGTACAAAACCTCTGTCTCACCTATTTCTACCGCCAAGCAGCTATATTTATATAGCTGTGTTCCGGTTTGAACGATGAGATATCACAGAGTAATTACTGGGTGCTGTGACGAAACAGCCTTAGGTCACAGGATTGGCAGCGCGCGAGTAACATCCCCGTAGTGTTGCGAGCGTCAATTATTTACTGCTTACCATCTAACGCAGGCCGCATGCTTGTTTGCCAATCTAGTTGTATAAAAAAAAGCCTTCTTACATCTATGTAAGAAGGCTTTTTTTTCTACTCTACTCTAGTAGAACAGAACTATTTCAGGCAATGTGTAATAGAATATAATTTACAACAAATGATCTACTGGTCTTAGCAAGCCGTCTTATGCAATCTATTCCTGTTTTATAAGATTGTCAATGAATTTCGAAAATGACTTTAATACTAGACGGTTGATTTCAAAGAATTTCCGTCGCATGGCTGCAGACGAAAGTTTACAAAGTACATGTCAAATTCAAAGAGTGTCATGCCGCCACAAACTGCAGCATAACAAATAATTGTCCTAGTTCTGATATCATACATAGTTTACGTCACTGTTTATTTGTAATAATTAATACAGTATTCAATAATAAGTTGATACAACACTCTGCATTAATAAATTTAATAACATATCGCCGTGACACTCATTTTGATGTATTATATCTGCATATATTTATAGATTTACAATTGCATTAAATATAGTTATTTGTATTTACATATCCTTACAGGAAGTGTGTCGTGAAGTTGAGACACTGACTGATGTACCTACAATTTTGGCGAACGTAAGCATTCAAGTCGAAAGGTGCTAAGTTACGAGGGCTGTCGAGTTTCAAAGTCATATTTAAAGTTCCATTTTTCTTTTTCCGTTCATTAGTGCGGACCAAAGGAGTAATATTTTTTGTAGTTGGTAGAATCAGTTGTTATTTTGTAAAATTTAAATTTGCAATCAACTTGCTTTGTACTACTGTGTGTAAGGTGTTCTAATCGAATATGCAAGTTAAACAGCGTTGGTCGCAGCTATTTCATGATGACTTTGGTAATAGAGTTCCTCTGTTCCTCTCTACATTAGGCGATCGGTCCTGGCTGTGTCCAATGAGATAACAAACAAATAGTCAATTCATATTTGAGCAGCGCAGTGAAGTTATGCTCTTAACCCCTACGGTTGATTCATGACCCCTATTCTAGTAGAATGATTGAACAACTGTGGTTGCTGCGGTGGTACCACTTTGTTTGCGGTGGTACCTTCAGTTAGACGATCACAGCGATAAGGTAAGTAGCGATAGTAAATTAATTAATTAAGACATATATACATTTTTAAACCAAGTCTATTCTGGGGTAGGCAGAGAGAATCGACATGATTCGGTCCTTACGCAGCTCGTCGTTCGTCTCTCGTTACGCGTCTCTGAGTGTGCCAGGAGTCGTGTGTTTTGTCACGCTCCATCACCTTGGAGAGAAAGGAGGTTATAGCAACAAGCCTGTCATTCGATGTTGTACTAATTGCGTGTAATTTGATGAATTTATTGTAACATTAATTGTCAATTTGTAAATAGGCTTACATTTTAAATTTTCTTACAAGCAAAGGTTTTTCGGCAATTTCTTCTTCACCAATTGTCATTTTCGAAATGCTCGTAAATTGAAAAAATAAATTAGTAAAACTGTAATATTATTATTGTCTTAGGTTTTCGCGATTGTTACACATTGAATTAAACAATTTTTAACGGAAGTATCGCGTGTTTTATTTATTTTGTTGAACCTGACAAAGCGTTCGAAACGTCAGGTTCAACAAAATAAATAAAACACGCGATACTTCCGTTAAAAATTGTTTAATTCAATGTAATAATACACGTATTATTAAATGTATCGTGCTAATTGTGCGATATAAGAGTTCTCCACCTTGCGACACTGTGCTTAAGTCTACGACAAACAATTGTTGCGTATTTCAGCCAAATCAACAATTGCTGAGTAGAGGATAACATATATATATAACCCTTACTCATTCCACTGCAGGGATACGGGTCTCTCTTCAACCGAAGGGGTTTAGAGCATACTCCACCACGCTGCTCAAATGCGGATTGGCGGAGGCCAGTGTTTTCAAGCCGCCCGACGGCCACTGACTTAGCTTAACGACTGTCATCTATCGACAACGACCGGGACCGACGGCTTAATGTGCCCTCCGAAGCACGAAGAAACTAGAATAGAAAAACCCATCCGTAGACAAGCTGCAGTCGATGTTGCTCAACCTGCGTGTTCGGCTAGAATGACACACGCAATGACGCTATCGATCACTCGATATATACATATATATATATATATATATATATATATATATATATATATATATATATATATATATATATATATATATATATATATAAATATATATATATATATATGTATATATCAATATATACCTATATAATATAAAATAAAATTTGTATGCAATGTAGAGAGGTAAACGAGTATACGGCCTTCCTGATGTAATGGTTGCCGTAACCTATGAACGCTTTAGGACGTTATGTACAGGAATTCTTTAGGAGCTTTCTGGTAACCTCATTCACTCGCAGGCACAAAAAGAACCTTACTAACCATCTCACTTATAGAAACACTACAACTCTCCGTGAAGTTGTTATTTTGCTGATGGTTTTCTGTGAGACGGAGGCACTTCTCCTGCCAGGCTACTTTGACGTACCGCACCTCCCTTTAAACATATGATATATGGAAATGCCAGAAATAGTTTGTATTTAAAATGGTTTTCTCAGATTTTATCTATCTATCTATAACTTCACGCCAAATCCCTTGCGGGGTAGTCAGAGAGAATCGAGCGCTACGTGACTCGATCCTTACATACCTCACTCGCTTCTTTAACATTCATTGCTCCTATCATGCACGCTCGCCGGTTTCTAGGGCGCCTGACATCACCTTCTGATAGAACACGACCAATTTGATCATGGTAGGTAAGGCTTGGCCCTCCTCGGCTCCTACATCTTTCCACTTTTGCTTTGTATATCTGCTTCGTCATTCTTTCATCCTGCATTCGTTCTACATGTCCGAACCAACGGGGATTTTAATTTCACATAGAAGCCAATTTCTATGTGCTTATAACATATAGCTTCCTTTAATGTCATAACATAATCTATTTGCGTATAGTAGGTAGGTCATTAGTATAATTCACCCGCACCACTCGAACATTCATACAACATATTGAACTCGATGAGAATTTATATTCAAGTAAAATATATAATTACCTCACTTCAACTCGCATTAGTCTTAGTCTATATCTAGAATGGAATAGGCTCTTGACATTATGTGAACAGAAATAGCACAGTAGATAAGAGAGGTAGGGCGTATCAAAGCAGCCCGTCTGGGGAAGTACCTCCACCTCACAGAAAACCGCAGCCAAATACAACTCCCTAGAGGGTTGTTGTGTTCCTGCGTGTGAGTGAGGTCACCAGTAAGCTCCCAAGGAGTTGCTTTGTAAGCAGCAGAGAAGACATCGCGCGAGTGATACTTAATATTATCGCAAGCGTTAATAGGCTACGGTACCCGCTTTACATCAGCTGGGCCGTATGCTTGTATGCTGCCGACGTAGTATAAAAAAAAAGCAGTAAAGGAACCGGTCTATTCACCACCTGTCCCCGGTTCAAAACCTGGTGTACTAGTAAATTCGAGTTTTATGATTTATGTACATATTTATCACTTTTGTATACCAAAAGAGGGATGCCTGAGTTTTTTGGCAGTATTTTTATCAGTGCTCACCTAGTCATGAACTGCACGGTAGGGAAAAAAATGTGACGATTCCAAACAAATGTAGCCATTTTTACGGAATAAAAAGATTTTGACTTTGACTTTGACTTTGACTTGACTTTGACTCGGTTGGTGAAGGAAAACATCGTGAGGAAACCCACACGGCCGAGAAATTATATTGCGAAAGACGTGTGACCCAACTTAAGGAAAATCTGGTTTTCCCTCCGAGTTGTACAGGTTTGTCTGACATAAATAGTGGGACTCGCGCACGAAGGGTTCCGTACCATTATCTATAATAAATGCAAAAAAATCACGTTTGTTGTATAGGAGCCCCCTTAAATATTTATTTTATTATATTTTTTAGTATTTGTTGTTATAGCGGCAATAGAAATACATCATCTGTGAAAATTTCAACTGTCTAACTATCACGGTTCATGAGATACAGTCTGGTGACAGACGGACGGACGGACGGACGGACGGACGGACGGACAGCGGAGCCTCAGTAATAGGGTTCCGTTTTACCCTTTGGGTACGGAACCCTAAAAATGAGTGTCTTCGCCAAATCACTAGGCTTGAGTAGCGGACCTCGCTAATCCTAATGGATTAGGAAATGGGACAACGCAAAGAAGAAGAAGACTCATGTTCTATTACAAAATAAATTATCTGAAATAGTTTTGTCTTTTTCTGACAATATCTTCAAAACACTTGTTATACTACTCGTAATAAGTAACAGATAAGAATCTGGAAATGATTCAGCACAATCTTAATCTTACACAACGTCGGAAGGCATACAATGTTTTCAAGCCGCTGGTGCAAGCAGAACATGGTGCTGCTGAGTGCCTTTGTTTGCGGATTAACTAGGTTATTGAGCACGTGTGAACGTTATGCTTTAGGCCACGGTTTATTCTACAATGTAAAGAAAAGTAAATGTATGAGCTCTCGGGCCAGAGGTCGCTGGTGCCCTGACGTCATGCCACCTATAAGACTTAATGGTGCGGAATTAAACGAGCATTGCGCAAAATTTGTGGCATAACGCTTGCTGACCGCGTTCGTAATAAAGACGTGAGAGAAAGAGTTGGTCTAAAAGAGAGTGTCGGTGTTAAGATGAGTAAGGGCATGCTCCGTTGGTTCGGACATGTAGAAAGAATGCGGGACGAAAGAATGACGAAACAGATATACAATGCGAAAGTGGAAGGATGTAGAAGCCGAGGAAGGCCGAGACTAACCTACCATGACCAAATTGGTCGTGTTTTATCAGAAGGTGATGTCAGAAGCCCCAGGAACCGGCGAGCGTGCATGAAAAGAGCTATGAATGTCACAGAAGCGAGTGAAGTATGCAAGGACCGCGTCTTATGGCGCTCGGTTCTCTCTGCCTACCCCGCAAGGGACTTGGCGTGAAGATATACATATATACATACATACATACAATTAAACAGGGTTGAAAAGTTTAAACATCCGAAATCACAAATTTTATGAAATTTTTGAAATGAAAACTTTGCTTTTTTTATAGTATATGAAACTGAACCGTCTTGCTCGTAACGGTGTCAAGCAACGATTGGCCACGCAATTTTGTAAGAGAATGCAACATAATTAATATGAAAAAGAACATCCGACCCGTGCAGAGTAGGTCCGAAAATATTTGTCGGATAAATGCGACTGTGGCGGTCAAACGGTTAAAGCGTTACACGGGAATAAATATTGTTCTGGTGTGTTGTTAAATGTATAATCGAAATGTAATCAACAAGTCTAGTTGTTTTTCGACGACCTGGATATAGGCGAACTTTGACATTTTTTTTTTAATCTATAAGTTTTGTCAGATGATTGTAATGGTCTTAACTATCGTAGTACAAACAATGACGTGAAACAAAATTAAAGTTTCTAACGCGACTGTGAGACGTTTAGAAGGAATGGCGGTATAAAGTAACTCGCAGTCATACCCACTTGCATGAACCTGAAATCATTACACACAAAATTGCTTAATTTTGAATTTAAGTATCATCAGAAAAAAAAATGCAAATATGAAATATTTTTGGATTTAACTAATAGCCAATAACAAAGACTAGTTGAATAAACTCACTGAGTCTATTATGTACATTTTGCAAATCTTTGAGATCAATGTACTTGACAAATGGAGACTTAAGTAAAAGTTGCACATGACAGATTTACGAAATTCGTTAAACATTAAACGAAACTGCGAACTCAACAGTCCTTATAGTTAAATATATCTGCTTTATAGATAATATAAAAAGGTATGACTGCCGTAAACGTAAATGATGTAATAGCCACAGAAGGTTTGCTTTATATAATACATAACCAACTATGATTTATCTTAGTGTTTAATAATGTATGTAGCTTACTAAAAACATTAGTTACATTAGAAAAAATATTAAAATTAAAAATTAAAAAGTTTATTTTTAACTTTCAGCGCGAGATCTGCTATTTGCGGATTTGCGATAGACACTGATTTTTACAAGGAGCGACTACCTCCATGATGGTTGAATATTTTCGACAGATGGCCGAATCTGGCAACAAGGATCCTTGGGGCATATAGGGTCCCATGCGGAAGGGTCAGACTTCCCGCTAATGTAATCAAAGGAGCTACATTTGTAGCTAGCCAATTGGGGTGCCTGAAGGACGCCATAGGCGGGCTACTGCGTGGCCTGTGTCCGGATCACGATGAGTCTCAGGACACAGTCTATCACCCCTTGGTGCGGCTCGAGACGTCTTTTACGCCCTCGGGCCAAGCCTCGTCCTCTCCGACGCGGGACGTTCTGGGCGGAATAATTATGGCCTTACCTTACACTGCCGTGGGACTCGATGGCATCAGCTCGATGATCCTCAAGCACGTCTGACAGGCTGTTCTTGCCGAGTCACCCGGTGCGTGACGGAGGGGATCTTTCCCAACTGCTGCAAAGACGGTAGGTTGCTGGTTCTTCCGAAAGGAAATGGCAAGCCTATCATTGACCTCAAGGCGTACCGTCCGATCTCGTTCCTCCCCATCATGGAGAAAAACCTCGAATGAGGAATGCTCAAGTGCGCCCCGGAGATCTATGCAGGGATCTCAAAGCATCAGCACGGATTCTCTCCGGAAAAATCGACAGTCACGGCACTGGAAGTGATCTTCAGCATAGCCAAAAAATCTATATGTAAGTATGTTCAGCTAATTTTCTTGGATATCTCGGGTGCTTTCAACAATGCATGGTGGCCGATTGTAATGCTCAATACTAAGAGAGGAGGTTGCCCGTCCGAAATCTTCAGGATGTTGACGGACTATTTTGACGGACACAAAAACTGAAACCTAAATTAAACCATCTGCGGGTAAGTGCTCCGTGGCAAAGCTTTATGACGCATTGTAATAACGTGGTCGTAAACAAGATTGTGGCGATAAACACGAGTGGTGTTGTCCGCCGCGGTGTGCACGCAGCTTTATTTTTTAAATTTCGCATTTACTATGGCCGGTATTATCGGTGTAAGCGCATGTTTATACCAGACATTAATGTTTCAGTAAAATATGCCTTATAGCGTGCGTACACACACACAAATTGTATCCATTTACATTAAAAATATACTGTTTTTTTTTATTTTGATGAACCCATGACCTAAAAGATGGCTGAAGCAAAGAAAGGAGTATTTCTGAGGAATAATCTGGGGAGCCGGGGAGCTGGGGAGTCGGGGAGAGACCTTCGCCTTATAAAAACTGCAGCCATACAAAATTGCCAGGACAATACCTAGCAGTTTAGCTAGCAACAGGGATGGCAACGCGCGAGCTATACCTCCTGTATTACAAGCGTTCACAGATTGCGGTGACCATTTCACATCAGGCGGACTGTATGTTTGCGAGGCATACCTCTAGGCGTTGTATACAAAATATAAAAGTGGCTGCAAATTTGACGGGCGTAAAATAACACAAGAATATTTTTTTTAGTGGATTAAGTAGGGGTTATCTATACTAATATATAAAGCGAGAGAGACTGTTTGGTTGTTTGAACGCGCTAATCTCTGAAACAATCAGTCGTATTTGAATATTTTTGTTTTTGCATACGATAGCCCAATTCTTGAGGAAGAGGCTATCATCAAGCCTTAGAAGCTGATGAAAAGGAAAGAAATAGCGGTCTCCACGAGATTTCGTGATACGAGCAAAGTTGCGGTCTGCAGCTAGAGGGCATATAATCAAATTGGATTAGTAAAAAAGATAAAAATTCTTTATTTGCCAATGGGCCCTCGCGGGCCCTTACACACGTCTTACATTTTTGAAATGTAATCTTATTGTATCTTATTTAATTCTCTTATTTTTACTATTTTCCTTTTTTTTATCTACTAGCATTTCGGAAATGACCATTGGGGCAGAAGAAATGCCAAAAGAAACTCGCCAATATAGGTCTATTTTAAAATTGTCAATTAGATATTACAAAAATAATCACATAAGCATATTGGTACAATAATGATATCAAATGGTAAAATTAAAGATCATTAAGGACAGGTAGCCTGTGCTGAATTATTTTCAGAAAGTATAAAGTTCTATCTATAACTTCACGCCAAATCCCTTACGGGGTAGGCATAGAGAACCGAGCGCCACGTGACTCGATCCTTACATACCTCACTCGCTTCTTTCACATTCATTGCTCTTTTCATGCACGCTCGCCGGTTTCTAGGGCTCCTGACATCGCCTTCTGATAGAACACGACCAATCTGATCATGATAGGTAAGTCTTGGCCTTCCTCGGCTCCTACATCCTTCCACTTTTGAATTGTATATCTGCTTCGTCATTCTTTCATCATGCATTCTTTCTACATGTCCGAACCAACGGAGCATGCCTCTTCTTATTTTAACACCGACGCTCTCTTTCAGACCAACTCTGCTTCTAACCTCATCATTGCGGATACGGTCTGCAAGCGTTACACCACAGATTTTGCGCAACGCTCGCATTTCAACCGCGTTTATCCTACTTTCATGCTCTCTCTGCCATACCCAGCTCTCGCTTCCATAAGTAAGCGTTGGGACCAGCACTGCATTGTGTATAGCCAGCTGCGCCTTCTGGCTCAGGTTTTTACTGCCAAGAAGTTTTCCCAACGCTCCATTCACACTATTCCCAGCACTCACTCGCCTTTCCACATCTGCGGTGTACCTTCCATCCCTGCTGAAAGCGCATCCAAGATATACAAACTCATTCACTTGTTCCAACACTTCATCATCTACCGTAATTCTTACATTGGTTCTGGTTTCTTCTCTTTCAAATACCATAATCTTTGTTTTCTTCGCATTCAATAGTAAGCCTTCCTTCATACATTCGTCTTTCATCATTGTGACTAGTGTTTGCAGCTCCGATGGTGTTTCTGCTAACAGGACGGCATCATCTGCATACAGCAGACAGTTCACCACTAGGTCACCCATACGTAATCCTACATTCGTCGATCTTATTCTCTGTAGACAACTATCGAGATACAGAATAAACAGCCTAGCAGACAACATGCAACCCTGCTTGACACCAATTTTGACATCAAACCAGGGTGACATGTTGCCATCTATTCGCACACATGCTGAGCAATCCTTGTAGGTGGACTGCACAGCACGCAGCAGTGAGCCGTTAATCCCATATCTCGGCAATATGTACCACAGTTCCTTTCGCACAACCCTATCAAATGCCTTCTCAAGATCCACAAAACCGCAGAAAACCTTCTGTCGTTCGTCTGTGGCCAGATGCTTCTCTACGATATTGCGGAGCGAGAAAACTTGATCCGTACATCCCCTTCCATTTCGGAATCCTCCTTGTGCCTCTCACAGCATTTCGTCAGATTTCACCCTCATTCTCCTTTCAATTATCTTTCCATATACGTTTGCTGCTAAGCTGATCAAACTGATGGCCCTATAGTTGGCGCAGTCCATGCGTGATCCCTTGCCTTTATACAAGGGTACGATGACTGCGCGTCCCCAGTCCATTGGGACCCTTCCAGTTCTCCAGCATAGGTTGCATAAGTACCAGAAGGCGTCCCGGACGTAAGTGCCACCTAGTTTGATCATCTCAGCTGTAATCATATCAATTCCCGCAGACTTTCCATTTTTCAAACTTCGTATCGACCATTCTATCTCATCCATAGTTATACCTTCATCGGACGCCGTCAACGTGGAGCGAGCATCAGACTCACTCTCATTGTCAGCGTCCGAGGCATATTCGTACATTTCTTCAAAATATTCACTCCACCGTTCTAACACTTCCTGAGTGTTTGCAAGAATGATACCAGCTTTAGACTTAATCTTGTTCATACTGGATGCCGACGAACCACCCCGAGACTTCTTTACCTCTCTCCAAAAGAGTTTGGTATTTGCCTCGAAGTTTCTCGTCAGCCTCTCTTCCTCATTCATAATTTGTCTTTCACGCTTCTCTTTCACTAAAGCCTTGGTTTCATTCTTGCATTGACGGTACATTTCTTTCTTCTTCTTTCTCATACTTTCATTTAAGGGCAAAGATGATACATAATCCAGCCACGCTTTCCTCTTTCTTGCTACGGAGGATTCAACCTCCGCATCCCACCAGGCATCCCCTTTCATTGTTTTATGCCTCTTTGCGCATCCACATGCTTCTTTTGCACTTTCTTTCAGAACTTTCCAGCAATCATCCACATCTGTGCCGGAAAGACTTGCATTTGCAAGTCTTTCGCTTACCAGATGTACATACATTCTCCTTACACTTTCATCTTGCAATTTTTCACTCCTTATCCTTTCATGATCTCCGAAAGGGATACGCACTCGCCAATGCCTCCACTTCTTGAAAAGTCCCACAAACCGGCTTACCACCAGGTAGTGGTCCGTTTCAAGAGTGGGACCTCTAAAGGCTCTTGTATCCATTATAGTATTTCGGAGACGTCTATCAATTATAATCAAATCAATCACACTTTTTTGGTCATTCCGTCTCCATGTGTACGTGTGAATATCCTTGTGACGAAATAAAGTATTCGACACGAGGAGGTTTCGTTCCATACATAAATCTAGAATCGACTTACCTGCTTCGTTCACTCTATTATCTCCATAGGGACCAAGAGCAGCTTCATAGCCGTCTCGTTTGGTCCCAACCCATCCATTCAAATCTCCACACATAATCACTCTTTCATTCCCTTCAGCTAAATCCAGAACATCCCTCACAGACTCCCAAAACTTCTCTAGTTCTTGGGCACACGCTGAGCTTACGGGAGCGTATGCTGCAACCAGAAATACTCGCGTGATGCCCAGTTTTATACGAACCCAGAGAAGTCTAGGCCCTACCAAACAGTAATCTTTCACACCAGGGGCTAAGCGAGAGGAGAGTATGACACCTACACCAGCACTGGCATGATCGTCCCGGTCTACACCAGACCATAGGGCCATCATCCCATCGGGCAGATCATCGGTGTCGCTCCCCTTGCGCTTAGTCTCTGTCACACACAAAGCATCTAAGCGTCTCTCATTCATTAGGTCCATCAGCTCATTCATCTTATCACTCAGTCCACCTCTCACATTCCACGTGCCTATGCAGCACTCGGTTCTCTTCGACCCGCCGGAATTGGCGCTGCGTGGTGGGTGGCGGCCCCCACCGCCGCATGCACCTATGTTCGCACCGACGGGGGCGGATCGGTGCGCGTCGCCTCCGGGGGACGCCCTAATCCGCACATCGGTGCGTTTTCGGGCCAGAATTGCAATCTAATCGATTGGCAGGGGTCGCGAACGAGCACGCTTCTGGCACATGACCCCCTAAGGATGGATTATTCAACCTAACTTTATAAAGTATAAAGTTAGGTTGAATAATCCATAGTATACAAGGGTTATAACCATAAAGCAATAAACCACTTGACGGCGCATAAAAACACCCCCCTCTCTCTCTCTCACCGTTTTAGCGCCTAAAATATCTTATCGATTCGAGCCTACTGTCCAAGGAAGAATATTTTAACCAGTAAACCGCTAAGTGACGCGATGTTGATCCGCGTTGAGTAGTTAATACGAGTAGGAAATACGCGTTCAACTTTACCCCCGACCCGTGGCGGTGATTTGAGTTACAAAGCAAAATTTTCATTGAATCTCCATTGGTTATTTCCTATATGGTTATAACCAATACTCCTGATATACAAAAAATATTTAAAAACGTGCCATTGGCAAACCCTGCTTAATTAAATAATTCTACGCTCAATTTACACAGTGACTAATTATTGCCCGCGATTTCATTCGAGTGAATTATGACGATGAACCGCATGAAGCTTTTTATCAAAATATCTTTATAGCCATTTCTTGGTAGACTGAAAGCGCCATATTACCCTACAAATCGCATTGGAAGAAAACACAGGAAATAAGCGGATATATCATATTAGTTATTAAATTTAAGAATATTTCAACTTTTTTATTTTCACACACAGTCTATATTACAAATAATGTTATAATTTCCAAAGGCACGCAAAGAGAACAGAAGTAACAAATTATTTAGACAACTACAGCCAAAATTTGACGAGCTCGGTGGCTCAGTCGTGAAAGACGCGACTTTGACACCAACGCTCGTGGGTTCGATTCCCACACAAGACAAACATTTGTGTGCATGAACATGTCTGTTTGTCTTGGTCTAGATGTTTTAAGAGAAATAGGGTGCATCAAAGCAGCCCGTCTGGGGAAGTACATCCACCTCACAGAAAACCGCAGCCAAATAACACCTCCCTAGAGGGTTGTTGTGTTCCTGCGTGTGAGTGAGGTTACCAGCAAGCTCCTATGGAGTTGCTGAGTAAGCAGCAGAGGAGGCATCGCGCGAGTGATAAATGTTACAAGCGTTAATAGGATACGGTAAGTGCTTCACATCAGGTGGACCGTATGCTTGTATACCTACCTACGTTGTATAAAAAAAAACAGTTAATTAGACACATTGATGACCTGAAATGACAAAAAAGTGTAAAGGGAATTTTTATTGCTTCATACTTAAAAGACAGTGAGGACAATGTTCAGAACTGATTGAAACATGTTAATAAATGGAATACAGAGTGTTGAAATAAACCTATCTAGAAAATTGCAAAGAAACCAAATTGACATCAAAGATGGCTGTAATAAAAATAGGTGTATCACAAGGCTCAATATTGTGTCCAATACTTTGGATATTTTACTATTAATCACCTTGTTAATCACATACACAACATTAACGGTGTTTGGTTATATTTGCAGACATAATACGCCCTTGTCGCGATGGATAATTTACTCGAACTCGCTTTTGAAGCTAACAAACCATTTCATGTTTTTAATGAATGGTTTACTGTGTGTAATTAAATTGGAAGCTCAGTATCAACAAAACATGTGCCGTTGTATTTAATTCTACAGCTCGTAATAAACATTGACACACATTGTTTTGAAAGGCAATATGAACGAAGTTGTAGATAATATAAACTTCTATGGTGATTACTCTAAATTGGAACTGTAAACTGACATAAATACCAAATTGAATTAACTCTGAATGCTATATATATTCTGAGAAGCTTATAGGTTATCCTTACTATAGAGCAACTAAAACCTATAAATTACATTGGTTGAATCCAAACTTAGATATAGCATTAGATTGCGGGAAATAATCACAATTATCATATTGTCGAAGTCTTCATACACAAAAACAAGTCAAATGAAATAATTTCCATACTTACGATTATGTATGTTTCAAAACTATCATCAAGGTATCATTTGGGCGTAGTAAAAATATTTAGAGTAAAGTAATTATATCTGGAATTTTTTTATTAATTATTTAAAATGCGTAAAACTATACGTAATGATAATTGATAAATTATTTTTATTAGTCTTCAACGGTATAAGTGTCACCATGACAAGTTAAGTTAAAATTTATTTTTTTAATCCTAAACCCATAAAATAGTACAGTTTCTCCCTCTATTTCTCTGCACTGACATTTTGGCCTCTAGAAATAAAACTATAAATGCGATTGAGATGCGGTTTCCACCAGAAAGTCAAACTAAATTGCATCTTTCTAATGGTATCAAAATGGAGTTAATTTGATAACCGGAAGTATTTAAAAAAGTACATTTTGTACTTCCAGGTTGTAATTACAGTCATCGGTCATTTGTATAGAACAGTAATAACAAAAGCGTAAAAGTAGTGGTGGGATTTGCGCGAAGCGCGAACTCCAGCACTTTTTCTTATAATGAAACTGCGAAAGACATGTAAAGACTTATGAAACGCCCAAATTTTAAACCCCTGACGCAAAAAAGGAGTTATTATACGTTTGACCGCTGTACTGTGCGTATCTGTCTGTGGCATTGTATCTTAAACGGGTGAACCTTTCTAGTTCTATATTGTTAAATTGTATATTGTTTTTCTGTGTCGAGGGGGTTTTAAATTTTATCCGTTTGTTGTCTGACGGCAATCGCCCCATATCAAAGTCAGTATCTTCCCGAGATCTTCAAAAGTTTATATTGTGGAGCTCGGCAATCCTAATAGATTAAGACACGTCATAACTCTAGGAAGAAGAATATTGATTAATATATGTATGTGTATATATCTCCACGCCATGTATATATATCTTAACCTGCTTTGTGTGCTTCCGCTACCAATAAGTTCATGCAGACTAGCGCCGGCGCCGGTCGGCGCCACGGCTCGCTACTCTCAATGTTGTGGCATGACTTGTATCATGTTATTGTAACAACTAACATAGTCGAAACTGAACGACCGAAGCAGCCATGGCGGCGACGGCATGTTGCATCTACTAAAGGTAGTGGATGTGTGCCGGCCAGCGCTAGTCCGCATGAACTAATTGGTGGCGGAAGCACACAAAGCAGGTTAGATCAGATTGCATGTAAATTTGACGTTTGCAAAATAACGCCTGAATCTAATTATTATGTGAGCCTTCAATAATGTCAGCTATGTTATTATCCACTAGCTCGCTATCCGCCATAAGTAAGACAAGCGCCTTAAATTCGTGAAAGATATTCCTTATATTTATTCAATTTAAGGTATTCGTAAATAATAACGAAGGCAAAGGATTAAATAAAGTCTATAGAAAAATAAGTCTCAGAAAAATTTAGATGATCAAAATGTATGTAGGTAGATTTATAATATTTACGAATATATATTTCGTTGTGAATGCAGACATCGTCTGCAATGAAATGAAGACGATGCCGTCCTATTAGCAGACACACCATATGAGCTGCAAACACTAGTCACAATGATGAAAGCCGAATGTATGAAGGAAGGCTTACTATTGAATGCGAAGAAAACAAAGATTATGGTATTTGAAAGAGAAGAAACCAGAACCAATGCAAGAATTACGGTAGATGATGAAGTGTTGGAACAAGTGGATGAGTTTCTATATCTTGGATGCGCTTTCAGCAGAGATGGAAGGTACACCGCAGATGTGGAAAGGCGAGTGAGTGCTGGGAATAGTGTGAATGGAGCGTTGGGAAAACTTCTTGGCAGTAAAAACCTGAGCCAGAAGGCGCAGCTGGCTATACACAATGCAGTGCTGGTCCCAACGCTTACTTATGGAAGCGAGAGCGAGAGAAAAAAAAACATTTATTCGTACACAACACAACACTGAACAACAATATATACACAGCAAAACATATACACACATCAAAAGTGTCTAGGGATCAACATATATTTTTGCAATAACTTTTCTCCTGATTGATATTAATTAAAATTTTCTTTAAGGATTCATCAAATAAAGTGTTTTCGTTTGTCTACAGTAACGATAAACCAAGTCACCTTTGCATTAATAAAGAAATTTGCCATTTTCATAATAAAGGGATTTTTGACATTTGAACCACTAACATTAAAGTTCGAAAAAAAGACTGAAATAACAGTTTTCTTTAAAATTTTATTGGGTAACTTAAACAATTAATAATCCGTGTTTCTACCGCGAACACTAACAACACAAGAACAGCGGTTTGGCATACTCAAAATGAGTTCATCCAAATCACGCTGTGGAATGGCCGCCCATGTTCGTTGCAACAACAAAAAAAGGTCTTCTTGCGACTGGATACCCTCCATATTCGGCAGAGCTCTTCTCTGTAGCATATCCCATGCATGCTCAATCGGGTTCAAGTCTGGCGACTGAGCAGGCCAGGGCATGACATTGATGTTAGTTGCGGCGAGAGTCTGTCTTACAACTCTTGCGGTGTGCGGTCGTGCATTATCATGCATTAACTGAAATAAGGGACCGATTTGCACTTGTAGAGGAACGATGACGTCTGATACAATCGTCTCAGTATAAATTTGAGCGTTGAGGTTGCCTCTGATCCAAATCAACTCAGTTCTTCCGCCGATCCAAATACCCGCCCATACCATGATGGTTCCACCACTATAAGGATGGACTTCCTGGCAGGATTTTAATCGCTGTTGGCGTCCAGGGGTTCTCCAGTGTCGTATACGTCTTGTATCCGGTCTCATACCAAAACGAGACTCATCAGAAAAGCACACGAAACGCCATTGTTCTTCTGCCCAATTTCTGTGTTCAAGAGCCCATTGATATCGAATCCTACGATTGTGCATTGCTATATAGGTGGTACCCTTAGCGGTCTTCGGGAATGAAGGTTCACTTCATGCAAGCGGTTTCTGACTGTTTGGTCGCTAATTAAGTTCCCTGAAGAGTGATGAAGCGTCACGGCTAACATCATGGCGGTTATTGTTGGAGCTCTTCGAGTTGTGATTTGAATGTATCGGTCTTGTCTCCGTGTGGTGCAGCGATACCGTCCTCCATGGCGCTCAGCCACGGTACCAGTGCTTCGGTAACGTGTCCAAAGTCGACTGATAACACTCTGACTTGTATTCAGAGCTAAAGCCACAGTACGTTGCCGGGAACCAGCTTCTATCATTCCCACGGCTCTTAACATTTCTTCCCTGCTTAAATGACGTCGCCGCTCCATAATAACGTTGGATTTAATCAGTAGTAGGGAAACAGTAGCACTAATAATGTCTTCAATGCGTTGTATGTTTTTATAGGGAAAATATTGACAGCTGATTTTCATCTTTTACTCGAATTTGATTGATAGTTCCTGTTTCAAATTATGAAATGCACCAAAAAGGATCCATATAAATTTATAAAATCATAAATTTATTACAAAGCCACATCTCAATCTCAAGAAATCCGCATAAAAATGCTTGATCCCTAGACACTTTTGATGTGTGTATATAAAACTAAGCAATTAACACAGCGAACAGTGTTGTGCGATGTAACAAAATGGTCTGGACTCAGTATATTGTCGAAGCACTGATTTTCACTCCAGACCAGTCTTTTGTGACACCGCGGACGGAACAAACAAGCACTATGCACTAAGACAACAAACACTATAATTAGTAGTAGATTAGTTGGACAAAACAGACGTACGAGCGCCCGGTGTGAATATTTGGGATCTGTCCTCCACGTATCCGATAACATCGACTGCAATGTCAAGGTACGTATTTCAGCGGTTTTGGTCAAGTAGCGTGAGATGGCTGATGTCACCTTAAAGTGACGGTGAAGCTGAAATTACAGATTTATAAATCCATCATTAGACCTATCCTTTTGTATGGCAGCGAAGCGTGGCTGGTACTTGAGCGGCACAAGCAGGAGCTGCGTGTCACGGTAAAAATCGGGTAAAAAACTTCCGCATTCGCAGTAGCTTTAAGTCCGTGACATAGCAGACAAACTACAAGAGTGACGCGTGCGCTTGTACTGCCACGTCTTACGAAAATCGGCAAGTTACGTGGGGATGGAATGTCTAGCCATCCTATCTCCGCCGGGTAGAAAGAAGTGCGGGCTCGACGTCGTAAGAAATGATGTGTCAATGATCTCAAAGTAAAGGATGCCAAAGACCGCGCGAAGTGGTAAAGTGGAAGTCGGAAAGCCCCGGGCTCCGAAGCGTGAGCGTAAGCGGCATGCGACCGTGACTAACGCTCGAATAATGACGACACATTCATGAGCGGTCTATCATGCCTAGCAACCTCACATCAAATGAATAAGGTCACCGAGAAGAAAGCAGACATCAACAAACTTCCTCGGTAACAAGCTACTCGTTATGAAATATCACATCCCAATTATAACCGCCTGATCAAGTCGAAATGACGCATTGAAAACCTAAGTATGATAGCAACGAACGAGCTTATCATATATATAAGCTACATCAGGCGAGCTGTATGCTTGTATTAAAAATTGTAACTACCCATTTATCTGTACCGACAAATTTTCCATTAATGTGCCAATAAAGTTCGAAATGCCAATAATAACCGAGCCATTGGCATCAATATCACCGGCGGTGCAGGCGACAACGGCACAGGATTCGAGTTGTTTACGAGTGCACCGTTGAATGGGTGCCGCAGATACCGAGCCATCATAACTCGGTCAGGAAGTATCGGACATTATCTGTGACAAAATACACTTCAACGGTATATCCCGGTTTATTCACAGTAAATCCTATTTTAGTAGATCCTTTCGAGCGATCTCATTTAAATTAACGATCGTTGTTACAATCCTGATACAATTCATGTAAAATGCAGTAATACCAGTTGCGTTATTGCCAAAGACTAGTAATATGTCTGAAACTTTTTTAATAAATAAATGAAGGAAGGAGTAGCACAATGTTTATATGAAATGAGTGACCGATTACTGAGGTTATACTTTATTCCGAGTAAAAGATAACTCTTTGTACTTCACCTATCACGAAATAGGGGAGAGATGAGGGTAAATGAAGAGAGCGAGGAAGAATAAGGATGAAGAACGGAATTAGGTCGAGAAAAGAAGAGTATGGAAGGGAGAGAGGCGGTGAAATTGTAGAAGAGGGTGATAAGGGAAACGAAATAGAAGGATTAGGTGATAGAATAGAGGAATAGAATATTGAGAATAGAGGGGAATGTTAAGGAAAATAATTACTCGTGGATAACCAACACTCAGGAGTTAATGGAAAGTCACAAGTAATTCTAGATTTGTCAAGAATAACATCGTTAATGATTTTTAATGCAAGCTAGTGAGTTGCCAGTTCATATTCAGCACACAGCTGTGCACGATTATGGCGCTATTAAAAGTTAAGTGAGAAATATATTTATCAACAAAAATATTTTTGACGGCAGGGAGGTGATAGGTAAGGTTATATAGATATACTTGTAGCAGTAACTAGTTGCCATTTGAAAGATTATAGGTATCACTTGTTCACACTGATCCTTTGATCTAGCTAGATTCATTTTGAAAACTGCAAAAAATGCGCCTTTATATTGACGTTACTTACTGTCAAAATGATTGGCTAGCCTACCTCTGGTTTAATCAAATCAAAGCGTTCTTTCTACCAATTCGTTCACCTGTAGCCGCTCAAAGCTGCCCTTCGCCATCGCTCCAACTCCATTACAATTCGCCGATTCAATAAAAAAGTATTACTTTGCCAGTCTCATTTAATTGTCCATTGTTTGCCGAGATCCATTTGAAAAATTCTAGAAAAATTCACGCTACAAGGTATTAGTGTCTCGATCCGCCCGTACCATTGGAGCAAATTAATTTATAAATCAGACACTGTGGATGAAGTTCTTTCGAGTATTTGACAGGCTCCTTCTTACGAATCGAATCTTCATCTTACGAATGTTCGTCGATCGGTGTGAGGGGCGTCTGCTGGAACACTGGAACGGTGTACTTAGGAGTGCATTTATATACAAGAAAGTAACATTAGAATATAAGCGTTTTGTATAATTATATGGATCTAGATCTGAAATAAATGAATTGTTATAGTTCTTATATCACGGGTTTATCCCGGTCATTCGATAGGCGCGCGCGGGGATTTGAATCCAACGCGTAGAGGCTCCTTTGAGAAGATTTATGTAAATTTGTATAGGCGCCGTAACCTTCTCCAGGGGATAACAATATACCCATGAACCAGGTCACGGCAGGTATTGGGGCTATTGCGAATGTGTTGCAAATTATTGGGCTATTAAAATTAGATCTGGAGAGATTATTAGAACTGGGAAGAGGGACGGACGCCTGCACAACTATCATATCTGATGTTACACCCGGCAGGCGGTGGCTCGCCACTCTTTGGATGGACCCCCGAAGTGCCAGAGAAAGTCGGCCGAGGGCAACACCGGTGTGAGTGACTCAGGGGTGTCGAGAGGTATGCTGCGCTTTCTCCGAAGTTACTCGCAGCGTTATGCCCTTTAACACTTCCACCCCCGGAGGATATCACCTGATAAAGCAATATGCTCTATCGACACCTGTCTGGACGGTCAACGAAGGCAAGCCAGAGCTGAGAGTCCTGCGGGCCTTCTTGAGTTTCCACTCCGACCTACGAAGACACGCCAGAGACGAAGGCCCTGATCGACTCTCTGGAGCACTCGGGTACCCGTAGTGTCCTTACGCACCAACAGCTCGCCACAAGCTGCCCTGCGGGGTGTATTGTTAGTATGTATTATTAATCACCAGTTCCAGATTGGTCGTGATTTATCAGAAGGCGATGTCAGGAGCCTTAGGAACCGGCGAGCGTGCATGAAAAGAGCTATGAATGTGAAAGAAGCGAGTGAAGTGTGTAAGGACCGCGTCTTATGGCGCTCGGTTCTCTCTGCCTACCCCACAAGGTATCTGGCGTGAAGATATACATACATACCAGTTCCAGCACGGATCGCGAAATATGCTCTATGATCTTTTTATTTATTCAAGCAGCACAACAGATAACAATCACAGTTACATAACAGTTATGAACAATTTAACATATAGTTATTTATGATCTATATATTGTTATCCTTGGCGTGTTGGCATAAAGATTCGATCTAGTAGATCAGTACACTGTACTAAGAGATAAAATTATTAAATTAACAGAATTCCAAGGATAGAAAGATGATCCTTTCATATTCCTCATAATCATCACGAGCTTTGCCAAGTAGTAATACAATTTGACAGCTGTATCTCATTTTTAAATGGTTCGAAATACGGTGTTAGTTGAGTTCAGTTACTACGTTTCAGCGTGAGACATAATAAATTGGCTCATCGTTTACAAACGAGTCGACACAGTTCGTAAGTGTGACACAACAGACGGTAAGAACTTTTAGTTTAACAAACCACGATCTACGTAAATGTCTTGTTAACTTTAATGTTACCGTAAAGCTGCACTTTTGTAAGACGAACACAAATTCATACCGGATGAGTTACCACACAGTGCAATATTGCATCTGATCCATGCCGCGGCCTGGCTGCGGTATGCCTTCATCGCACAGTTCTCATTCGTATACTTCCGTACTTCTCGTGTAGCCGTTCGTCGCCGTTCGTGACATTGATTTAATAAACATGTCAACCGAGATACGAACCTATTCATGCAAAATGCCAATAACGTGGCTGGAAACTCTTTAGACCTAATGTAACCTACCATACCTCGTCTTCCGTTATCATATCTAAATAAAATGAACGAATAATCATTTTCTGGTATGTAAGGTTTACGAGTGGAATTATTTACGAACGCGAATAAAATATTAATTTATATATTATTTTCGTTCACTGTTTTATTATCATTTTCATTCAATCTGTTTTTTTTTTTCTAATTTTTTTTACCAATTGATTCTTATGTTTTGTTGCAATATACCGCTTCTTTTGCGGTAGTTAGCATTTCTTTTGTCCCCTGTTTATCCTTTTAGTTATTATTTTCTCCTGTGGAATGATGTCCTTCCTGACATATATTTGTCAAAAAGGATCTGAATTTGAGTCATGAATATATTATAGTTTTGATTTAAAGCATTACGTATCTATACTTAAAATTTGTTGATAATTAACCTTACCTAATGCTTTTTTAAATATAGTCTTTTATTAAAAAATCTTGGTGTTGGGATATAATAATCAGCATTATGTTTACTTACACTCTCATTAAAAGGGATCCGTCTGGTAAAAGTACAGCGTATGATTGTTGAAGAGTTCTGATTTCACATGTATGTTGTCACTAATTTTAAACTGATGCACCTAAGACTTTTCTATGCTTGTAAAGTAAATACATAAAAACTCATTTTCATGGTGTTCTCAGTTTTCCATATTTCAGGAAAATTCATAAAAAATACTTTAATTTTCTATCTCTGAGCTATGTACAACTGATACTAACAGCCACGTTTTACAATCGCAGCGCTCGCTATCAGCCGGGAATTCATCCTCGCCTCACACTCTGGAACCGTAATGGTCATGTACTGTGCTATCGTAGAGAACTTTTCTACCAAGAACTAAGAATGAACTCTCTGCCCAGGTTTTCCCAAGGACTGCATCATGGCGTTATTCAAGAAAGGCGAAAGGCACGAGAAGGCTTTTACAGGAACTCTAAAGAGATACTTTTGGTAGTGCATATGTACAATAAAAATAGACATAATACCAAACCAAACAGCAAAACACATTGCGAACCCCTAGCAGAGGAAGGCCCTACACACTCTCAATGGGCTTTTCATTACATTATTTTTCAGGCAGTGATTTCTATCCGAAGTACCTGTTTTCATTTGTATGAGTATATAAAGGATGAATGGTCTAATATACTTTCTCGTGTTCATACAATGCTGTTCAGTTATTTCCAAAGCTAATTGGATCCGTATGTGAGTAGATCCTTAATTTGATGGAACTTTGTGTACAAAGAATTCAATTATGGTCTCAGATAAATTGTTTTTCTACAGACTATTGTATTCATACGAAGGAGGAAATGCAACTTAACAATTTGCTAGAGATTTGTAGGGTTCCTGAAAGGAGGAAGGGCTCCAGACACCTGGTGAGGGAATGTGTTAGGCTGCGAATGTAGTATGTATATGTTCACCAATCGTCGTAGTATAATAAAAAAAATGCAATTTGATCTAACCTGCTTTGTGTGCTTCCGCCACCAATTAGTTCATGCGGCCTAGCGCCGGCCGGCACCCGCCCACTACTGTTAGTACGTGCTACATGCCGACGCTGCCATGGCTGCTCCGGTAGTCTCTGCCTCGGCTGCTGCGGTCGTCCGCCATCTGGAACAGAATCCGCATGCCCCCACCACCACCGTCGCTGCCACGACTGCCCTGGTCGTCGCTGCGACACGTGTTTCGCCTCTCCACGAGGCATTATCAGGCGTTGTAGACGTTAATCGTAAGAATAACCTGTAAATATGACTTTCGCAAAATAAAGCCTGAATCTATTAACTATTAATAATAATAAAATAAACGAGTATGCTTTAGACCACACGACTGAAGTAAAACTTCTTTAGCTCCATAGTGTGAAAGACAATAGGCCTGCACTGTGTAGATATATGAAACTTAACTCGCTATGAGCGAAAGAGAAAAGAAAATGCGTGCTCACACCTCTCTTTTGCCCCTACAGTAATATACGAAACGTAACTCTCTCACTTTCTATCTTCACTAACTTATATCTACCTCTTAACGTCCGTTCGCCTCGCCCGATCACATTTTTCGTAACGCTCTCGTCACGCATTCACCAGCTTACTCCCCAAGTCAAGCGTGCGTAAAGAAGTTTCACTTCAAAAATGTACATATGTATATATATATCTCCACGTCAGGTTCCTTGCGGAGTAGGCAGAGAGGTCATAAGATACAGTCCTTACAAACTTAGCACGCTTCTTTAACATTTATAGTTCTTTTCAAGCACGTTCGCCGGTTCCTGGGCTCCTGATATCGCCTTCTAATAAAGCACGTCCGATAGGATAGTAGGTGAGTCTTGGCTTACATCGGCTGTCACTTCCTACCATTTGCAATGTATATCTATTTCGTCATTATATATCCTGCATTCTTTCTACATGCCTGAACCAACGGAGCATGCCTTTTCTTATCTTAACACTAATACTCTCTTTTGGACCAATACATAAAAAAATCGATTAATTGCGAGTCAGACATCCACACCACCTCCACATCAACCCTCACTCATCCCACTGCAGGGATACGGTCTCCCTTCAACCGAAGGGGTTTAGAGCATACTCCACCACGCTGCTCAAATGCGGATTGGCGAAGGACAGTGTTTTCAAGCCGACTGAGTGTCACTGACTTAGCTTAACGACTGTCATCTATTGACAACAGCCGGGACCGACGGCTTCAGGTGCCCTCCGAAGCACAGAGAAACTCGAGATAAGTAAACCCATCCAGAGACAGTCTGCGGTCTGGACTGTATATGTCACCAGTAGCTCCTAAGGAGTTGCTGTGTCAGCAGCAGTGGTCGCATCGCACGAGTGATACTTAATGTATTGCAAACGTTCATAGGCTACAGTAACCGCTTTACATCAGGTGGGCCGTATACTTGTACGGTTCCCGTCGTTGTACATAAAGAAAATAAGTATGTTTCTGGCGGAAATTTAATGAGTTTCAGGCCGACGACCGCCATTCTTAGTCAACAAACTAAGTTATAAAGTAAACAGATGTGCATGTGACACAACTGAACATCTCGGCGGTGTGCCAGCCGATGAGGGCTCGGCGAGCCATCAATAACTTTGGTTCCGGGACGCGCCCGCCACCCTGCGGCAACCCCAACGGCACTTTGCTTACTGCTTATTACGATCATAAACAAAATAATGGTGAGTTTATGAGAAATTGGCGTGAGGAATACAATTGAAGAAGGTTGTTTAGCCTAATAAATGCGTTTTGTTGGATTTATGTTTTTTTTATGCTACGTCGGGAGGTATACAAGCATACGGCCCTCCTGATAAAACAGTTACCGATAAACGCTTGTATATTAAGTATCACTCGCGCGATGCCTCCTCTGCAGCTTGCACAGCAACTCCTTAGGAGCTTACCTAGTTTCTTTTTAGAACTGAAAATAAAAAATATATATCTTTTTTACAGGGCATTTGAACTTTGTTTTGAAAGTTTGCAATAAAAGTGTGTTTTAAAAGCTTAAGTGTAAAGTGTAAAATTGACGGCACGAGGCGCTCGCTGGCCACTCCGCCTGGAACTTTGTACAGTAGGGGGATAGAAAATGAATTAAAAAGACATTCTCATACAGATAAGGGCTTTTTATTTTTTTTCCAGCAAAACGTAATCTATCAAACAATGTACATATTGTACAAACTTTTTTCGCCACTTCTTCGCCCATGACCATCGAAATCCGCAATCAATCAATCAATCAAATAGTTTATTCACATGAATACAGTTCAAGCAGTTGGATAATACAATACATAATTGTTCTAGATCATATTCTACCATTGAGGCATGCAAATACATATGGTCAAAATTATTAAACATAATAACTTTATATGTCTCAAAACTAAAATATTAAAACAATTCTTATTAATCTAAAATGTCATTCGTTTTCGTTCACTTCGTATCGTTAGATAAACTTATCTCTCATGTCATTTATTTCGAAACTTGTGTGATTTACAATGTGTTTAAATATTTATTACATAAATCGTTAATTATACAATATGATTTGTCAAATAGTATTGTCTTAGGTTTTTGCGATTGTTACACATTGAATTAAACAATTTTTAACGGAAGTATCGCGTGTTTTATTTATTTTGTTGAACCTGACGTTTCGAACGCTTTGCAGCATCCGTGGTCGCAGGAAGACTTCCTGGGACCACGGACAGGTTCAACAAAATAAATAAAACACGCGATACTTCCGTTAAAAATTGTTTAATTCAATGATTTGTCAATTAGAATGTCTTTAACTATTTTAACTTTTGATGGATTATCAATATCGAGTACCTTTTTAGGTAGTTGAATATGGTATACTAATCTTACCGCGATAAATTAATTAATAAAGCTGATAAAAAATAAATCGAGAAGTATGATGAATTAATAATAAACAATACGATTTCATTAAAAAATGTAAAAGGTGTCTAAGTGGCCGCGAGAGCCCAGTGGTAAATAATGAATTCTTGTGTTAAATGAGATTTTAAAGATACTTTCACGTAGCACAGAGTCACCGCACTGAATATATTTTAGAGACCAGCTTAGGGATGATAAGGATAGTCCTTGAAAAATGGTAAATCATCTGAAAGCTGGACGGACTTCGATTCTGAAAGAACTGCAACATCTGTTCGAGTCTGTTCCAACACTAGTGGCTTATATCCACTTGCCTTGCCTTTTTGCCTTGAAACGCTATACGCAGCGTGGAAAAGAAAAGATGATATGCGTGATAGATAAGATACTATTGTGATTTTTGATGTGCCTTGTAGGCAATGAAGAAGAAAGTTGTACTGACAGCCATGCCGTGCGCTTTGTACAAAGCCATACTAATATATTTTTTAATTTAACGACAGATAACATTGTCTCCTCCGCAGGTTCAGCGACACAACCATGGGCTACGAGGCCGTGCAGTTCAACTTCTTGGCTCTTCTTCTGAGTCATTGCGGATGTATGTCGGCAGCCGCTGTCGCATACATGCACTGTACAACACTAGTGTATCCACTTGGTATAGGGCATAATCGCCTTAACCGGTCAGACACCGTTATATACGTTTTCCCATACATTTCTTGGCGGAAAAGCGGTCCGCGGGTAATGAGAGATTAATAGTCAAATACTATCAAAACCTAGTCTATTCTGGAATCTTTGTAGTGATGTGAATTATTCGTAGAGCACCGGCTGTATCGAGGTGTCGAGATCATAATATATCGCTGCGGAACAACTGTCCGAATCCAAAAGCAGTATCTGAGATTGTCAACCAAAAGAAACATTGTATTTTATTCACACACAATGTGACACGTCCGTGCTTTTCGAACTGACATCTGTTTTTATATTTTTAGTCACCTTATAGCATTAATTCTAACCATAACTTACCGTCCTTAGCTGACACGGTACATATTAACTTCTAAGAAGAAATTTTATAAACGGTAGAAGAACTAAGGCAAGAAACCGACATAAACATGGCACGACTTAATATGGCACCTTATAAAACACTAAAGAAAGTCTGCACTCTGCTGCTTACACAGTAACTCCTTGGGAGCTTACTGGTGACCTCACTCACATGCAGGAATACAACAACCCTCTAGGAAGTTATTATTTGGCTGCGGTTTTCTGTGAGGTGGAGGTACTACCGCAGACGGGCTGCTTTGATGCGCCTTACCTCTCTTAAAATCGGCCAAGTGCGAGTCGGACTCGCGCACGAAGGGTTCCGTACCATTATCTATAAAAACGGCAAAAAATCACTTTTCATGTATGGGAGCCCCCCTTAAATATTTGTTTTATTTTAATTTAATTATTTATTCTTAAAGTGAATATATAACTAAATATTCTGTGAATATTTCAAGCGTCTACCTGTTGCCGTTATCAATATCGAGCAAAAATGAGCAACAAAATCACGTTTGTTGTATGGGAGCCCCCAAAATATTTATTTTATTCTATTTTTTAGTATTTGTTGTTATAGCGGCAACAGAAATACATCATCTGTGAAAATTTCAACTGTCTAACTATCACGGTTCATGAGATACAGCCTGGTGACAGACGGACGGACGGACGGACGGACGGACGGACAGCGGAGCCTCAGTAATAGGGTTCCGTTTTACCCTTTGGGTACGGAACCCTAAAAATAACTCTAAAAAAATAATCATCTTAGCCCAAATACTATAGTCCAGAATAATTTTGAATTTTACGTCCACCTAAAACTAATCTTCCATGATCGCCATGTCAGTGTCCCGGATAAATCCCCCAGTTTAATACATCTAGTAAAAAAATCGGTCAAGTGCGAGTCGGACTCGCGCACGAAGGGTTCCGTACCAATATCTATAAAAACGGCAAAAAAATCACGTTTGTTGTATGGGAGCCCCCTTAAATATTTATTTTATTTCATTTTTTAGTATTTGTTGTTATAGCGGCAACAGAAATACATCATCTGTGAAAATTTCAACTCTCTAACTATCACGGTTCATGAGATACAGCCTGGTGACAGACGGACGGACGGACGGACGGACGGACGGACGGACGGACGGACGGACGGACGGACAGCGGAGCCTCAGTAATAGGGTTCCGTTTTACCCTTTGGGTACGGAACCCTAAAAACCGGGCAAATATCTTTGATTGACTGAGCTAATGCTGTCAAATTACTCTCATTTCACTTATTATTAAAATTTTAAATCTGTCTGTATTTTGTAACACGTGAGAATTCAACCAGCCATCACTGCGAGCGAATAAAGGTTCGCAACAAAATGTTTTAAGAACATTACAATTTATGGATGTATTCATCCGAACCGAGAATGCGTTGGTGTCGGGTCTTTGTCTCTATACGTTGACTGCTGCCAGCGCAGAGTCCTCGCCGTGGGCGGGTGGACTTGCGAACAGCTGCACCTCCTACGCAGAGTCTGTCTAACCATGATCCATCGTGAGGATGATAAAACAAATGTATTTTAATGCATTGCATATCATTCATTTTTAGATGCTTCAGTTTTCGCAAAATTTCAAACAGCAAATCTACTAGATGGCTTGCAAAAACATCATGCAGCGTTTCCCATGCTATGTACGAATGTGTACGAATAAATGTTTTTCTTCCTTTCTTCCTTTTTTTCTATCACATATTGTTTCCGCACTCGCACGAATACAACAGCCGTCTAGGAGGACTGAAAATAACGTCTACGGAGTTGTTATTTGTACTTTATGAAGTGAAAGCTACTTTAGCATCGTTGTGATTTGAAACTCGATGAAACGAAAAAGCGACAGTAAAAAGAGACAACTTCATACATCTATAGGATTTTACGTGCGAGAGAATGAGATAGATAACATTGTACAGTGTTTATTACAGGATTCGAGCGTTGTACGTGTGTTAGTACGTGTGTGTGTGTGCCTGCGTATTACGAAGCTTGGGATAAGGCGTCATAACAACCGTGGTGTACACGTGTATTGTTTATGTAAATATTTCATTATTTTAATAAAACCTTTTTCAAGTATGATCAATATCGTCATAAATAAACCCTACAATTATGAGTTCACATTTTTTAAGGTTCTACTTCTATCGCGCGTGAACTGCACACAATATTTTTAGTAATCTGGAGGTATTGTACAATTTGGGCGGTTTCTTAAATATTGATGAGCCCTACTTACGTACAAAACCATCGAGACCTCTACGCTGTTTGGATTCCGGGGTCTCGTCCAAGGTAAAAGACAAAGCTTTATTAAATCGCACAGCGTTTCACTCGTCACGGCGAAGGCATTCACATGTTTTACAAGAAAAAGTTAATTAAAAAACCAAAAATACCCGACTGTAAAAAATAACTAAAAACATGTTGATATTGACGGTTTAATGGGCTCCGCAGACTCCGCGCATGAAGGTTTACGTCCGCCATCGCCATATTGATTTTTGCTGACGTCACATAGCCTATGACACTCAGGGTAAAAATATTATTCTAATGACACCTCACTTTTCAAAATTGGTTATGCCGTTTTGGCTACAGAAGGTTACAATGCATACCCACTGTTCAACCTAGGTGGTCTGGTGCACTCCGTGTACTTGGATGTGGGTATTAAAAAGCACAACTGTTCCATAGAGCGATTTATTCGGAACGATCCGAAGATCTGAACCACACATTAAAACAACAGAGGTTTTGCATATAAAAAATATCATTCTACTGCGTGCTTGAGTACAAAATATAAAATGCATGACGCCATCTATTGGTAGAAACTATAAACTAAAAATACAATAATGTGAAGCAAATCATGCTATAAGATACTAAGCAAGCATGTGTATAAAAGTCTACTTTTCGATTGCTTTAATAAAATACCATTACATAATGCTTTATAGTTAATGATTGGTTTAACATAAGCCGCCCACAAAGAACGAACTGAATTACGTTCTTTAAAAAGTGATAATTCTCCGATAAAGCATCAATGATTTGTTCCCAGACAATGGTTTATATAAAACAAAAATAAAATTAAGAAAGGTTTAAAATAAGAATTAGTTTAAAATTTGTTAAAACAATTCACTTAATAAGTTATAATACTGTTTAAATATATAAAATAACATAAATTTTAATGTAAGATTGCAAACAATAAAAGAAGTATTTCGTTATTCAGTAGTTGGCAAAACACATATTTTTGAAGTAGGTCTTTTGTATATAAAATTTTTAGTTTTAACCGTGACCACTCTCGTAATACCGTCCATGCCTGGGTGTTCGTCAGTTATCAAGCCATAAAGCCAACGACATGGAGGAAGACCGTCCTCCTTGATAAGTACTACGTCACCAGATTTAGGTTGAGGAGATTGAGTTGACCACCGATATCTACTAAAAAATTGGTTCAAATACTCTTGAGACCACTTGCGCCAGAATTCTTGCAGCATTCGCTGCGTGTAATGCCAACGCCGGAGAGAACTAACGTTGGAAGATTCGTAATTACGATCGGGAGCTGTTAATAGAGGCTCGCCAACGAGAAAATGTCCCGGAGTTAGTACTCCAATGCTGTCCAAATCGTTGTTCAATCTTGACAACGGTCTAGAGTTTAAGCAAGCTTCGATTTGAGCTAAAACTGTAGCCATTTCTTCGTACGTTAAAGTTGAAACCCCGATGACTCGTTTCAAGTGGAATTTTACAGACTTTATTCCGGCCTCCCACAAACCGCCAAAATTCGGAGCGTGGGGCGGAATAAAGTGCCAAGAAGTTCCATTATTCGCTAGGGCCTCAGCTATTTCTGGAACGATGCTGTTCTTCTCCGATGCAAAGAGGATTTTCAGTTCGCCAGCAGCTTTCACGAAATTAGAGCCATTGTCACTCCATATTTCCGCACAATGACCTCTTCTGGCTATAAACCTCTTGAACGACTGAAGAAACCCCTCTGAAGTGAGGTCGGTGACAGCTTCAATATGGACAGCTCTAGTTGCCATGCAGATAAATAAACAGATGTATCCTTTATAGGATTTATGTCCTCGTCCTTTAGCGGTGCGCATTAAAATCGGACCAGCGAAATCAACGCCACTACACCGAAAAGCACGAGATGGTGTTACACGAACTGCCGGAAGTTCACCCATCAGCTGATTATGAGTAAGTCCAGTATTTTTAACGCATGTTACACATTTACGTATGTATGCTTTTACTTGTTGTTTTGCTCCTAAAATCCAAAATTTATTATAGATGTAATTAAGAGTTATTTGTGGGCCGCCGTGTAATGTTTGTCTGTGTGCATCAGCAATTATTAATTTAGTCAGATGACAGTTCTTAGGCAATATAATTGGATGCTTTCTATTTGCAGCCAAACATGATTTTTCCAGTCTGCCGCCCACTCTTAATATCTTACTTTCATCGAGAAATGCATTTAACGTTTTTAACTGACTTTTTCTTTTCAGGTTTTCTTTCCTTTTCAGTGCTATGATTTCCTCTTCAAAATGTTCTTTTTGATACTTTTTTATACATGTTTCCATAGCTTCATTTAATTCTTTTATATCTAAATATTTTTCGTTTTTTCTTGCAGATGCCGTTTTTAAAGCTCGAAGGAACCTTCTACAATATGCTATTACTCTAATTAATCTAGTTAGAGTAGAAAATCGTTCCCACAAGTTATTTTCAGCATCTGTGAATGTGCCATGAATTTTGACTGCTTCCAGCTCGGTATGTATCTCTTTAGGTTTCTCATATTTTATTTCAGGAAGTTTCAAGAAAGGAGGGCCATCAAACCACAATGTATTATCCTTGAATTCCGCCGGAGATACTCCTCTGGAAGCGCAATCTGCGGGATTTTCCTTGGAAGATACATGGGACCACTGACTTGGATTCAACGAGGTGACTATTTCCGATACTCGGTTTGCGACGAAGACTTTCCATTTATTTGGCAATCCATTCAACCAAGCCAGGACTATAGTAGAGTCTGTCCACGCGTGTAGATTGCATGAGTCAATGTTTAATACCTTTGCTACTTCCAGTAACAACCTTGTCAGCAATACGGCACCACACAGTTCCAATCTAGGTATGGATACTTGCTTGATTGGTGCAACCTTAGATTTAGCAGCAACCAGACAGATGCTGATATTTCCTTCCGAATCGATGACACGGATGTAAACAACCGCAGCGTATGCCATTTTAGAGGCATCGCAGAATCCATGCAGCTCTCTTCGGACATCATCTGTCTTGGTACCAATCCATCTTGGTATTCTGACGTGTATCAGTTCCGCAATGTTTGAACGGTAAGTACACCATTCACGTAAAATTTCGTTAGGTGCTTCCTCATCCCATTGAATGCCCGTCATCCATAGCTTCTGAATGATTACTTTCGCCACAATAATGCATGGAGTTACCCAACCCAATGGATCAAAAAGACGTGAAATGTCGGATATAATTTTTCTTTTGGTTATAGGTTCCTCCAGTTCCGGTAAGTGCACCACGTAGCGAAAATTGTCTTCATTCCGTGCCCAGGTAAGTCCTAGTATCTTGATGACGTCATCCATTTTTATATTTATTCCTTCCCTTACGATATCCTTTTCCTTTTTTAGTTCCTCTAACTCTTTCAATTTCTCTAACAATTCGTTGTTGTTACTAGTCCATTTCTGTAACTTAAATCTTGCTTTTTGCAGCAACATGTTCATTTGTGTGTAAATCTCGACACCTTGACCAATATCTTCGCATCCAGTCATCAAGTCGTCCATGTAGAAATCTTTGCACACCCTATCAGCCGCAAGAGGAAATTCACTGCCATCATCACTGGCGACTTGGTGTAATGTACGTACAGCTAAGAATGGTGCGCATGAAGTTCCGAAAGTGACTCTCAAAAGTTTGTATTCTTTTATTTCCTCTGTTGGATCTGGCCTCCAGAGAATACGTTGATAATCCGTGTCACATTCGTGGACTTTCACCTGTCGATACATTTTCGTTATGTCGGCTGACAAACAAATATAAGATAACCTCCAACGCATTAAAATATTTCGATATTCCGGTTGTATGGTTGGACCTACTAGAAGATCATCATTTAGGGAGATTCCATTTTTACCTTTTGAAGAAGCGTTGAACACAATCCTCACCGGGGTTGTATCCTTATCCTCTCTCACAACAGGATGATGGGGTAAGTACACAGCTCCATTGTTATTCACGTCGTGATCTGATACTTGAATAGCGTGTCCTAATTGTAAGTACTCTTCCATTACTTCTTGATATTTTTCTTTTACACTTTCATTTTTTCTAAACCTGTGTTCTAATCCTTTTAATCTTTTTTCAGCTATCATCCTGGATTCACTGCGCCTACAATCGGGATCATCATTTCTAAAAGGAAGTCTGACTATGTACCTGCCTGTTTCGTCTCTGGTAGTAGTATCCACGTATATTTGTTCACAACGTTTTTCGTCCTCTGTTAAAAACTGTTCTTTCGTGAACCCAACATCGGATTCTAGCTCCCAAAATCTTTTGAGAAGATTGTCTTCTTGTTGGATTTGAGAATGTAATACATTTATTTTTTCAAACTGTAAGCGTGTAGAATCTGCTACTCCTGATAATATCCAACCCAAACTAGTAGACTGTGCAACAAGTGTACCATTTGGTTCCCTCTTTACTCCCTCCTGAAGTACTCTACTATACACATCAGCGCCTAATAAAACATCAATTTTATTAGGTTGATGGTATTGCGGATCCGCGAGTTCCATCCCTGCAAGTGCTGGCCATTCCACTACTTCTACGTTCCGAGATGGAAGGAGAGTAGTGATGGATTTAAGCACGTATGCATCCACTTTAATTTCGATATCAGAATTAACTCTGGATTTGATCTTGAGTGTTACCATATATTTAGAGAAGAGTTGTTTACTATCACCAACTCCTACAATTTTTATTTTAATAGGGATCTTTTTTAATTTTAGATCTTGCACCGTTGATTCCGTTATAAAATTAGCCTGAGATCCTTGGTCTAACAACGCTCTCAAAATTTGATTGCCATTATTTTTCGACTCGGCATTGACCAGCGCAGTTGCTAGCAAAACCTGCTTAA
The DNA here is from genome assembly GCA_947507595.1 of Pyralis farinalis. Taxonomy (NCBI): domain Eukaryota; kingdom Metazoa; phylum Arthropoda; class Insecta; order Lepidoptera; family Pyralidae; genus Pyralis; species Pyralis farinalis. The sequence goes on along the minus strand of OX382268.1, from coordinate 942,147 downwards.
AATAGTTTCCTGTCGAAAAACATGTCACGAATGTTGCTGACTCCGGATCGCGAGCTCCTGCCTCTTTAGAAGGCCCCGACGCGACCAACGAATCATTCCTTCGCTTCACTCCACTCCTAACACTAGTAGGCTCAACAGTATCCGTACTCTTTGGATGTAATAAAGTATGGTGACGTCGGTGACATAGTTTACACTTAGTTTGACTATGACACGCTTTTGCGCTATGATAGTTACCCAAACAATTAAAACATATTTTATGATCTTGGACCCAATTACGACGTTGGTCTACGGTTTCTCTAGCAAAATTCTTACATCCACTTAACTTATGTGCTTCTGTACAAAAAGGACATTCAATTTTAGCCACATGCAAAGTTTTGACTTGAGTAATAGATTTGCTCGGGTTTGACTGAACATAATTGGGATTACTGTGAAACTTATTTCCAGTTGTCTTGGTATCCAGAAACTCAAGGGCTCTGTACCGCTTCGTTAAAAAGTCTTTGAATTGTTCATAAGTTGGCAATTCTTCCGAAGAGTTGCTATTAGTAATTGAAAATTCCCATTGTTTTCTGGATTCCGAGTCAAGTTTCAAAGTAAGGATGTGTATAATAATAATATCCCAATTGCTTACATTTATACCTAGATTAGCCAAACCATGTAGACAGTCGTTAGTAGTGTCCATCAATTCTTTTAGACTATTGGCCGATTCTACCGTTATGTTTCTTTGGCTGAGCAATCGCTTCAGTATGTAATGTGATAAAAATCTTTTGTTGTCATATCTAGATTTTAATTGTGACCAGCAACGCTCATAGTTAGCTTCGGCAATAGGTATTTGGCGAAGTAATTGCTCAGCTTCTCCGGCCAGATAGCTTTTTAAATAATGCATCTTCTGTACATTGCTTAAATTTGGATTATTGTGTATCAAGGAAGTGAAAAGATCACGGAATGTAACCCACTCCGTATACCGACCAAAGAATGGATTAATCACTATTTTTGGTAATTCGATTTGTGAAGTTTTAGAAGGTTGAACTTGAGTTTTATCCCCTGAAGATTCACTATTAAATTTAGCATAATGATTAAGAATAGACTTTAGCTCAGTTTTGTATTCCAGATAAGTTTCCTCAGTTTGATCGTAAATATCTTTTTTAATATACTCTTGATCCCCTAGCTGAGCTCCAAAATGTTCAATAAGATGTTGATGAGTTGTACTAAAATCAATCCACAACTTCTCGAGGGATTCCAATCTAACCTGTATATAAATTTCATTAATCCGTTCCTTAGGAGACTTTTTAAAATTTCTCCTAGCTTTAATAATTTTGTTATAGTTGTCTGTCTGAAGTAATAACTTAGCTTCCATATTTAAAATTATAAGTAATCAAAAGAAACAATGTAAATACAAAACTAAAATTATGTATCTCTAATTAAGACAGAAACTGTACTAAATAATTCTAAATTGTAAATATTAACTCTACACCTAACATATAAAACCTTCTAATTCTTCAAAAGTCCAATAGTATAACCCAATAAAAACATAAGTCTTCAAACGATAAAAATTTTGTAAGTCCCAAAATTTCTTGAAAATTTTACAAGTGTTTTAAACACATATGATTCTAAGTAAATTTGGGCATAGATTCCTCGTATGAACAACTTTCTTACAAGCTAAATTATTCTAAGTTAGTTAACGCTTTAAAATCAATGTTAAGATCACGAAAAAATTACAAGTCCAAAATTCTCAAAAGTTTTCTAAGTTAATATCTTTCACTAAATTCGGCTAAGTTCAAAATTTCTTGAAATCTTCTAAGTTAATCTTCATTAAGAAATAAAGTTCAAAATCGTATAACAAATGGATTCAACACTCACTATTGCTATCCTTTTCACTCACTACTTATGACGTCACTTCCTGCTTATTGCTGTCCCTGTCTGCAACGGCTGCTCCTGACGTACCGCCTGAGCCGTCTCGAAGTCCAAAGGCAGGATTCACCACCAAACCCTGGCTCCTGCTGCAGCAGCTCCTCCTCTTAGTTGGGGAATCACTCCCCTTTGCAAACCCAAAAATAGTGCACCACCGCCCGAGATGCCTGCCTGAAGTTATATCCGGCTCCGAAGGACCATGTTCAACCTAGGTGGTCTGGTGCACTCCGTGTACTTGGATGTGGGTATTAAAAAGCACAACTGTTCCATAGAGCGATTTATTCGGAACGATCCGAAGATCTGAACCACACATTAAAACAACAGAGGTTTTGCATATAAAAAATATCATTCTACTGCGTGCTTGAGTACAAAATATAAAATGCATGACGCCATCTATTGGTAGAAACTATAAACTAAAAATACAATAATGTGAAGCAAATCATGCTATAAGATACTAAGCAAGCATGTGTATAAAAGTCTACTTTTCGATTGCTTTAATAAAATACCATTACATAATGCTTTATAGTTAATGATTGGTTTAACACCCACATACATATATGCGTGTCAAAAACATTACCCTTCTTTTAGGTGAGTCGGGTCAAAAGCAGATGTAACACAATCGCCGCACGCGTCACATCTGCATACCGTTTTTTGACAAGCTCAGTGGCTACGCGGTTAGTAACGCGACTTTGACATCAACGCTCGTGGGTTCTCTGCTGCTTACACAGCAACTCCTTAGGAGCTTACTGGTGACCTTACTCACACGCAGGAACACAACATCCCTCTAGGTAGTTGTTATTTAACTGCGGTTTTCTGTGAGGTGGAGGTACTTCCCCAGACGGGCTGCTTTGATGCGCCCTACCTCTCTTTAAACTTAATGTGTTGCAAGCGTTCATGGGCCGTTCCGACGTTGTACAAAAAATATTACAGCAAACGATGGCATGACGACTTGACGCACTAAAAGCCACGTAGTTACTTTATTTGTAATCTTTTTTTTTCACAGTAATTGTACATTTGTGCTATTGACTTGTACCAAACTATTGATTTATATCCAAAATAATTGTATACATTATTTTTGCATTATAACTTTCATATGACGGATAAAGTTATGTATCTTAAAATTATTAGGTAAATACATAAAATATAAGTAAATATATGAAATAGTCATTAGTTACTGTTTATGTTAACCATAGAAGAGCGGGCAACCCCGGCACGGGTAACATATTACCTAAAAGGGTAGCTCACTATTGTTATAAATGTAAACGAAGTTTTTGTTAACAATAAAGCATTTGTATTGTATTATTGTATAAAAATATAAATTTTCTTGATGTAAATCTCTTCGTTTTATAAGCAAGTGGCAATAAACGTTATGGCCCTGAACGGCAGACACATCAAAACGCTGTTTGTTGTTTAATTTCTAATAATTATTTAAATATAAGAAAACATATAATAAAACACTTGAACCCGATGTGTCTGTACATTGAAGAAAAGTAATAAAAAAGAAGGGGGGAGGGGAGGCTAAAAAAGAGTAATAAAACGCAAATCAGCGATTTTTAGAATTCTTTATTTAATGTCTGTCTGTCTGGTTGTTTGTTAGCGCACATCTTCGAAATGACTGAACGGATTTTCATGCAGTTTTCACAGGCGGATAGAGCATAATTAGACCTTTTTACGTGATATAAATATAAATAAATAGATATAAATATAAATATTGTCGGACAATTTACACAGCCACCTGGCCCCAAAGTAAGCGAAGCTTGTGTTATGGGTACTAGACAACAGATAAACATACGTAAATACATTTTATTTTGTAAATACATTCTTATTATATATAGAAAATACCTAGACCAAGACAAACAGCCATGTTCATGCACACAAATGTTTGTCCTGTGTCGAATCGAACTCACGAGCGTTGGTGTCAAAGTAGCGTAACAGCGAGTTACGCCACTGCGCTACCGAGCTCGTCAAGATATTTGGTGGTGGTAAGTCGATGTACTACTAGAGCTGATGAAATGAAATCTTCACTGAAGCTCTGAACTCTATTCAAAAAGTTGCAATTAAGAATTAACACGAGAGCACAGCTGAGTGGTAAGTCACATGCCCTAGAATTTTCCGACGCTTTCAGATACACTTGGCAGAGTCGCTTTCTCGGAAGATGAACTCATAAGTTCTATATTCAGCGACCTGTCATATATACCATGTCAGGAATTCTCTGTTATGTGAACACGCCATACTCACTCCAAGAAGTGACCAAGACACTGCAATCAATCAAAAAATTTTAGCCGAAGTTATTGAGGACTTTTATTATCCAGGTGAGTTTTTAGTTCACTCACTACAAGTAGTTGTCTGTGAGGTGGAGGTACTTCTCCAGATGAGCTGCTTTGAGGCATTCTACCTCTCATAAAAACACCCAGACCAAGACAAACAGACATGTTTATGGACACAAATGTTTGTCTTGTGTGGGAAATGAATCCACGAACGTTGGTGTCAAAATAACGTAACAGAGTGTTTTGCCACGGCGCCACCGAGCTCGTCCTAAAAATAATTCAAATTGACATATGAATGATTGACCCAATTGTATTGTATTGTCTTGAGGGAGGGCAAAGGGGATGGTTTTTTTGTTCATTTTCTTACTACCAGGCTTTTAAAATTTTCAAACATACCTACATGTTCTATAGCTTGCAAAAACTGTTAATTAAGAAAAAAATGTCCTGCTGATAAAATTACTTGTAGAGTAATACTTATTGTATCATAAAAAGCCTAAATGGTACTACCATACCTACTCTAACTTATTCCATTGCAGGGATTCGGGTCTCACTTCGACCGAAGGTGTTTAGACAGGCTGCAGTTGCTGTTACTTAACCTGCGTTTTCGGTTAGAATAACATGCAAGTTCGGTTAGAATGCCATCGAGCTTTCTAAGTGCTATATACTACAATATTTCTTAATCCTCGAATAATCTGTGGCCTAATTGGAAACTGCTTTCCTTCATCCATTCTAAAGATCAAGGTTGTTTTCAATTACCAGTGTCTGTACATTTGTGCTATTCACAATGATTTAATAAACCAATAAACTCTTCATCCATTCTATTCCAGACCTCGTGGCTCCTGTTCCTTACCTTACGAGATCCACGCCAGTCTTGCCGCGCTTCTATAATATAATTTCGAAAGTCTGGCAACTTAGCTCGTTTGTTACAAACAGAGAAGCCAATCTAATAATAAAGATAGAAAAGTGACTATAAAGAACTTGCAGACATTAAATTTGAACCCTTTTTATTCAGTCATAAATTTTATGGCCATAAAATAAGGTTTTATCAAGGTTATGTTCTCGCTGGTTAAGCCTGAAAGCAGGGGTTTCGATCACGAGCTGATAGTGACTGATACCGTACGTTAAGAAGTCACTTGTTATCATTTGTCAGGTGCAGGTTATTGCTCGACATAAAGGGGGAAATTTGGAGTTTATGACAGTGTGTATGTAGGAAATAGTCAGGCTATCTTCATATGGTACCTATCTCTTGGGTGGTAAAAGTGGGCACAATCTGCAAGATAGTAGTATTTACGAGTAGTACACACATAAATATAAACAGATTTTTGTGTTTCCGTCACCAATTATTTCAATATCTATAGTTCAAGCGAATTAACGCCGGCTGACACCCACCCACTGCCGTTAGTAGATGCATGCCGTCATTGCCATGGCTGCTCCAGTCGTCTCTCGCTCAGTTGCTGCGGTCGTCTCTGCGATTGCCCCATAATCTGCCATAGAAACCCCACGTTGACACATCACTTGGCCTCTCCACGCGACATCCTCAGGCGCTGTTGAAGACAATATTAGAATAAAACGCTACGAGTTGTATATGTTCATCATTAGAAACACATTCTGAATCACACAGAGCAGATTAGAAATTGCGTGTAAATTTGTCTGTCGCAAAATAACAAGTCTCTGTATTTATTAACTAGTTTTTGGTTGTATGTAATATTCATAATTATTAAAAATATATTCAAATTAGCAAACGACGCTCTTAGAAAAGATATTTAGAACATATTGATGTTTCCTGTAATTCATAAAGAGTATGACAGGACCACGCTCGATATGAATATGGCAAATCGGAAACGGGACCTTAGCAAAAACTAACCGTTACTGTGTCACCGTCCGAATATCCTCGTCATCCAAGGTACTCTACTGATGCCAACTCCTTTCGATTTCTCCTCTCCTCTCTTCCGCTCTGCGTTCTGCGGCGGTCGATGTGATGCGGGCATTCGCTGTGCTAATCTCCATGTCAATTTGCAGCCAGCCTCTCCAGACAAAAATGTACGTCTTTTAAACGTAAACTTTTAATGTATTCCATAGAACAAGACCTACGACTGACTCTGTAGTGAATGAATAAGTGTTTTTTTTATCTTTATCCTTTAGCTCGCTTTATCGTTTAAATGAAGCCTTCAAATCAGAAATCAATGATCCCGAGGATCCCGAGAGACCACTCGACTACAGTCCGTAGGCTGTAAAAAGACCATAAATAAATTCGGGCGGCCGGCCCCACAATGTTACGATTTAATTTCAGATATCCATTTAAGTAAACGATTTCCATATTCTTTTACACAACGTCCGGTGGATATCGTAGCCTGTAAATGTTTACATTAGATGTGATTGCATTATTGCTTTCGCCCTTGCCGCTACTCCTAACTCGCAGGGACACACCGAGGTCCTGTGCAACGGTTAGGAAAAAATTGTGACCAAAAAACAGCCCTCATGGCTTACCACGGCTTTGTTTGTTCAAACCTGAGGTATGGACTGATAATCTGGGGTTTCGGTTGACATGAGTCGTGCATTTATTATGCAGAAGAAGTGCGTGCGTGCTTTATGTGGGTCTGAACCTCTGGAGTCATGTCGACCTTTATTTAAGAAATTAAATATTTTAACTTTACCAGCTATGTACATTTTTGACATGTGTAGGTTTGTAAAAAAAAACTTACACCTTTACACAAAAAATAATAAAATTCTGACATTTAATACCAGATACCCTAATCGTTTAGTTGGACACTATCATAAGACCACGTGTTTTGCAAGAAATAGTTACAATATGTCTATCAAATTATTTAACATGTTACCGCAGCATTTGAAGGATCTACCCATGAATACCTTCCAGAAGGCATTGTATAAGCTACTTAGTAGGAACAGCATCTATGACAATTTAGCCTAATTTATTTTATTACAATCTAATTACAATCGACTCAATGACATTGTTACATTATTGTTTTTTACTAATTTAAACTATTTTTTTTTTTTCATCCCAATTGTTGGCGCAACATGCTCGATCAATGTTAGGTACATAAGATCTGTACATATAATGTATACTACCGTGTTTGCCTGCAAATAAATGATTTGATTGATTGATTGTGGGTTGTTATTTGCCTTTGGCCTTTTTATGTGACATCAGGATGCAAACTAGCATGTGACTTTCCTGACGAAATCGGTTATCGCACAATATGATCGTTAGTAATACGAGAAGTATCGCTGGCAGGTTTCTACTTCTACTGCAGCAACTCCTCATAAGCCTCATTCTTTCGCCGCATCACTACAACCATACAGGGAATTATTGTTTGGCTGTGGTCTTCTGTGTGGTGGAGGTAATTCCTAAGACGAATACAACAACGATAAGGTAGCGCCATACTTCTCGTTAGCCTCATTTGCTATCTGACAGGGTGCACCGCGTGCATTTGAGGTTGGTTTCATGCCTGCAGATGATATACCTGCCATAAGACATACTCATATCTATCAAATTAAATTGAATTATTCATTAGTAGGTATCATTAATTGAGAGGGGTTTTGCTATAGCAACTGCTATATTTGCTATAGAGTTGGCACCTACAGTGGTTTGTGCATGTCCTAGATTTTTCACTTAGTCGCTTTTTACGCTATCCATGGGGTGAAATGTGCACACAGCAAAGTCTTTGAACTGTGTGTGTTGCCAGTGATGTCATTTGAAACAACTTGGATCTTCACTGTGGGCCGTATTTAGAAGCTTACGATTGTTCTGGATACTATGGAAAGGACTTAGCTATATGATAGAACCAGAAATGAGGATATCCGACGTCGGAAAGCATACAAGCACACGGCCCACCTGATGTAAAGCGGCTATCGTAGTCAATGAACGCTTGCAATACATCATACCGTCCATGGCGTCTGCAACGTCGCCGAAATATCGGGGAAATATAAAAATAAATCTCTGGGGAGTTGTTATTTGGCTGCGGTTTTCTGGAAGGTGGAGGTACTTCCCCAGATGGGCGGCCTTGTTGCAGCTTAAAAACATCCAGACCGAGACAAAGAGACATGTTCATGAACACAAATGTTTATCCTGTATGTGAATCGAACCCACGAGCGTTGGTGTCCATGTAATGTAACTGCGCCACCGAGCTCGTCATGTCTTGTCAAATTCATCAGCATACAAAAAGTTAACATAGTAAACAATACGTCACAGCATGTTTATATGTTATTTTATAATCAGGTTCAGTTATCAATAAAATAATGACAACAAAATCATGTCAGATATTTATAAAATAATCAATTTCCAGAGGGACACTTTGTACGAAATTGGTCTGCGTGAGAACCTCTGTCTCACCTATTTCTACCGCCAGTAGCTGTATTTACATAGCCGTATTCCGGTTTGAAGGGTGAGATATGAGAGAAATTACTGGGTGTTGTGACGAAACATATATTGGCAGTGCGCGAGTAACATCCCCGTGGTGTTGCGAGCGTCAATAGGCTGTGGTGACCGATTTCCGTCTAATGCGGTCCTCATGCTTGTTTGCCAATCTAGTTTCATAAAAAACTTTAATCTTAGATGTACTTTAATTTATACGTAACCATGTAATATTTTAGTCTAAAAAGAAATACAACTTGAAAGATGTAACATTCACAAAAGTTGTAATATACACAAAAGATGTAACATACACAAAAGCATTGTATATTGCGTTAATAATAATATTGCATATTAAGCGTTTATTCGCGAACAATGTAGAATGAAAGATGATGTAGTGACAAAAATTGAAAAAGATATGCTGAGATGGTTCGGACATTTGTAAATAATGGATGACAAAAGAGTTACGAAAGTGTATCGAGCAAAAGTGAGTGGAGATGTCGGCAGGGGCCGGCCTAGACTCACACATTTGGATCAAACAGTCGATGTGCTGAAAAAAGACCAAATCAAAAGCGCCCGAAACCGAAGAGCATGCGAAAAGAGGTGGATGAGTGTGGAAACCAGCCTACCCCATGGAAGACAGCCGTGGTATTGTTGTACGTTCTCATACCCACACCGTAAGTGTTCCCTGAATATAGTTCCGTCCTTGGAATGTGTGGCAAAACAAGCCAATTACCTTCCCTGGTACGCTGTGTGTTTCAGAGGCAGTTACGTATAATTGGGTATTTAGCTTCATAAATTTTGCTATAGCAAATATAGAAGAATCGGCGGTAGCGGCAATATTCTCAACTTTAGGGACAATAGCTTACACAAGATGTAAGGTACAATACAGCATATATCACTCACACATTTCTTTTGAATACCTATGCCACTACCACAAATTATTAATTCAGCTATCCATAGTCCCGTCAGGCGGTATCGTTCTAGTCGAGCTGGATATTGAATAAAGCCAAGCCTGCCTTAAGCTAAGGTTGGGGCCTGACATGGCGCGAGTAATGCTAACTTTGGGCTGTAGTCCTCTTTCAAGAAGTGAGCGTGCGGTGCACGGTCACAACTCTCAAACATATCTAGTCCACAATCATCTTACACTAAATACTAAAAAGGCCAAATTTGTGTGTGTAACAAATGCAAGTGAATTGGTATATCTTCATAATGATTCCAAAACTGAAAATCTAATTTATATATCATGATGGTAATGAATAAGATTTGTGGTTGACTAAACAAAAATACCCTGAAAGATTTTTAGGTCTCATGTGGTAAACGGTTACGAGGTTTCTTTTTTTCATTTAAGTTTTCTTTTGCACCCCTATATGTCGCGCGATGCCACCCCTATTGCTAAAACAGCAGCTCCTTAGGAGCTTACTGGTGGTACTTACACTTAATCGCATGAACTCAACAACTCTCAAGGGAGATGTTATTTAGTTGTGATTTTCTATGAGGCGGAGGTACTTCCACATAAGGATTGCTTTGCTGCGCCCTTCTTCTTCATAGCGTTATCCCGTTTACTAATCCATTAGAATTGGCGGGGTCCGCTACCTAAGTGTAAAGATTTGGCGAAGGTATTGATTCGTACATGGAGCGACTACCGTCAGACCTCCGCAACCTAGAGGAAAAGCCAGACCTTTCTTAGTTTAGATCACACGAATACCGAAAAATAATTACCGGCCATTTAAATTTCCAAATTTAATATTATCTAATAATCACCGTCGAAGAGTTATTTATTTAATTTAAATCTTACACAGATATAGTTAATAGATTCAAGCATTGTTTTTCGAAAGTCAAATTTACATTCAATTTGATATAACCTGCTTTGTGTGGTTTTACCACCAATTAGTTCATGAAAACTAGCGCCGGCCGGCATTACCATTAGTAGATACCATTAGTAGATGTAACATGCCGTCGCTGCCGTGGCTGCTCCGGTAGTCTCTGTCTCGGCTGTTGCGGTCGGCATATCTTTTCACTCACCCTATCCATCCCGCCCTCTGTTCAATATAAGGGTTGGTACTACGATGGATTGCCACTTCTGGCATGTTATTATAATGACTAATATCTACAACGCCTGAGGATGCTTCGTGGAGAGGCGAAACACATATTGCAGAGGCAACCAGGCCAGTCAGGATAGCAACCCGGTGGTGGGTACGTGCGGCTTCTGGCATAATACACATACTAACAGTAGTGGCTGGGTGCCTAGTTCGCATGAGCTAATTAGTGGCGGTATCACACAAAGCAGGTTAGATCAAATTGCATTCATAGTTATATTTCAACACGATACCTATTAGATAAGTTCCGCTACCGCCACCGCTCTGCTCGCTGGCTGCTGTGAACGAGGCCTAATGATGACCCACTTACTACAGTAATGCTCACGTCTCCAAAATCTACACAGAAGCGCCAAACTCGCACGCTGAATTAACATAAAAAGTTGTTCCTGTCATTACGACCATTAATATGGCTTACAGTTCGAGTCAGCTAAGTAGCTGTCATTTGAGGTCGTCCATTTTTCATCCAGGGTTACACGTCGGCCGATAACTATCGGAGATTATACGAGATTACCGAATGACATTCCTCTTTGACAGTTTCCAGGAGATCTTCACAAGCATATTTTTAATTAATTTCCATTTTAGCACCGTTTCGTGTTTACAGTCGTGGTTACAGCTTGTGGACAGACTACAGCGTCAGCTACTTTAGTAGGAAGTAAATTAAATATATCTATTATATGTCTCATAAATGTAACTAGTCTGGCCAAAAATACTGTTACAAAGGAACTATTGTTTTTTTTATTTTCAACTCTAATTATTTCGAATTGGGAAAATATTATATTAAAAATTTCTTTAAATTTCCCGCCGTTTTAAAATGTTCACGATTGAAGAACACTACAACAACCAAAACGACAAAGTGTACTCATATTGTTCTAAAGAAGTGGTCGGAAGGGTAGAACGTCGTCATTATTATCCGTCAGTAATGGTTTGGTGGGGGTGTATTATCAAGAAGTCACAAAACTTCATTTTTGTCTTGGATCATGTAGTGAACCCTCTTAGCAATACACTTTTTAAAAATGTACCGTGGACTTTCCAGCTGCAGGACTCTGCACCTGGTCACAAGACATGAACTATCTAAGCCTGGCTCGAAACCAACGTTCTGGATTTTATAAGAGCTGAAGACTGGCCCTCTTCTAGCCCAGATCTAAACCTCGTAGACTACAACATAGCAAGCAGTGGATAAATTTCCCATGGAAACAGTGCGTAAATCTATAAATCCGTGACCAGACAGATTAAAGTCGTGTATCAAAGGCAAAGATGGCCATTTCGAATATAATCATGTTTTTTTAATTAGCGATTAGCGCGCTCTAACAAACAAACTCTTGTGCTTTATATATCAGTATAGTGGCATATTTAAAACTACATTTGTAATATTTGCATGTATTTAGGAAATAATGCGAACATTTGTACCGAATTACATTGGAACGTCACTATCTGTTAAGAAGACCAATGTTCTACTAAATGTATATTATTTTTAAGGCTCTAATGGTACAAAAGGCTATGTAGCATCATACGTTAATCGAATACATTTTCGTCTTAAAATGAATTCAACTAACGTGTGATGTTGCTTTGATTCTGCAAGATATCCAGTTTGTACTCTTTCATTGTCCATTACTGCTTCTGCTACTCAGCGTGGAAGTATTTACGAGTATGTTTATCCACGTCACCGTCATTGATAGAGTATGATTCCGCACATGCCCCCGTCCCCTGCTCGTCTGCACCCCGCCCCGCCCGAGCCAATCTCCAAACTGTGTTGTTGGAGATGTTCTCGATGGGCCAGTAATTAATTACCAGTTCTTACGACGGCCCGATAAGGGAAAACCAATACCGTACAGGAGTTACTAAGAGGAATGGATGTCGCATATTTTTTACTACCTCGAATGGAAAACGTTTTATTTTTTATAAAATATTTCGGAGCGGGGGGGGGAGATTTATTTATTTATATATTAACATCAAGTCCTTTGTAGACACAACCACGTGCCGCTTGTATCAGTCACCTCGCCTACTTCTTTAATTTTCATAGCTCTTTTACGCCCACTCAGTTTCTAGGGTTCCTGACATAAATATCTGATAACACACGACCTATTTGGCTATAGTTGGTGAGTCTTGGCCTATCTGGACTCCTACAACGTCTACTCTACGTTGAATATCTTTTTTGTCATTCTTTCTATTCTACATATTCGAAAGAACGACGCATGACTCATGTTAATTTAACACCGATATTCTGTTTGTTACATTTTTATTCCGAACTTGTACACTGACAATAACCCGACTGAGTTTTAGGCAACGCTGGTATTTTGACATAACTTAGCGTTGATCAAAGATAACAGTAATTTATCTAATATTGTTAATAGACAGTTCTTTTTTAGAAGATCCATACAATCATCAACACAGTCGTAGTTGCCCTTGCTGACATTGCACAAAATAGTGGCATCAAATGACTATCGTAAAATTGCCACATCCATAAAAGTATGAGTCTTCATATATCCGCGATCGATTCTTAGAAGTGTTCGCCAGCTAATTTAGCGATATGCCTTCGGGTTCATTCAGGGCTGTGCTAACACTGAACCCGTAACAGAGACGTCTTTGGACACCACTTATTGTTCACAACGCTGCTCTATTCTTGAAGAAAATGAAAAGTCTAATTTCAGGTTAATAGTGCGTTCTCTCATTCACTTCATTACTTAAACATAGACATTTTTGTCAGCTGGTTTATCACCACTTATAGGGACAGCGTAAGATGATGATGATGAAACTCATTGCTTGGCGACGACAGACTTTTTGATCATATTTACTTCAATGAAAATGTAATTTCACATGTTTAAATTTTGCATTTTGCAACGTAACGTAGCGTTTTACAATTATTTTTTTGATAATATTCCTTTGCAAATTTAAACAAATATTTAACAATTAACTTTTCATATAATAGTTTTATTTTATACGACGAGCTCGGTGGCGCAGTGGTGAAACGCGTTGTTACGCTACTTTGACACCAACGCTCGTGGGTTCGATTCCCACACAGTACAAACATTTGTGTGCATGAACATGTCTGTTTGTCTTGGTCTGGGTATTTTCTATGTATAATAAGTATGTATTTACAAAAAAAAAAAAAATGTATTTACATATGTTTATCAGTTGTCTAGTACCCATAACACAAGCTTCGCTTACTTTGGGGCTAGATGGCGCTGTGTAATTTGTCCGACAATATTTATTTATTTATTTATTTATTTATATGATTATATAAAAAGTAAATTCTTGATGTAATACTTGTCTTTGATTGCGTATGATAATATTTTAGCATTACATAAAACTATTTAGTTTAATAAACGTTATCCAGTATTCGCGTGCACGAAAGACTACTCCTAGTCGAGGACTTATAGAACTGAAATTAAGTTCTCAACACCTAATGTAAGACAGGTGGCTACCAATGTACATGTTAATGGAACTAATTTAGCCCCTGTGGAGACAACTGTGTTCTTGGGTATAACAATTGACTCCAAACTACAATGGGGCCCACAAATTGAAAAATTATCAGGAAAACTAAGTTCTGCAGCCTATGCAGTGAAAACTATTAGACGGCTCACTGATATTGATACGGCTAGAATAGTTTATTTCAGCTACTTTCATAGTATTATGTCATATGGAATTCTTCTATGGGGTAACTCCGCGGACATTAACACCATCTTTTTATTACAAAAGAGAGCCATAAGAGCTATCTACAAACTTGGTCCCCGGGAGAGCCTTAGAGAAAAATTCAAAGAAATAAATATTTTAACAGTCGCATCGCAATATATCTATGAAAATCTTTTGTATGTCCATAAAAACATAGACTCATTTTGTAAAAAGAGTGATACTCATAGCATAAATACTAGATATAAGCATAATCTTGTGTTACATGCAAGCCGTCTCCACAAAATAAGTAATTCTTTTATGGGGCAATGTATACGGTTCTATAACAAACTTCCCTGCAATATAAGAGAATTGTCAATAAACAAATTTAAAACTACTATTAAAGCCAAATTGTGTAGCAGGGCATATTATAAAGTATCTGACTATATTAACGATAAAAATGCCTGGGAGTGAGTCGATCCAATTATAATGTAATTAATAAAATATGTAAATTTGTTTGGATACCAAAAGAGGGATGCCTGAGTTTTTTGGCAGTATTTTTATCAGTGCTCACCTAGTCATGAACTGCACGGTAGGGGAAAAAATTGTGACGATTCCAAACAAATGTAGCCATTTTTACGGAATAAAAAGATTTTGACTTTGACTTTGAAAGGAGCATCGGCGTCGAGCTACGACGAAGCTGAACGAGATTGTTCGAAGACGGACTCGATGCCGTTCGTTTACGTTGTTTGTCTGAATTCCATAGAGAATCGAATTCGGGCTGACGACTAAGCGTAATTGCTCCATAACATGTATTTTTTTAAATAAATGTATGCATTTAAAGACCACCACATCAACACTCACTCATCCCACTGCAGGGATACGGGTCTCCCTTCAAAGTCAAAGTCAAAATCTTTTTATTCCGTAAAAATGGCTACATTTGTTTGGAATCGTCACAATTTTTTCCCTACCGTGCAGTTCATGACTAGGTGAGCACTGATAAAAATACTGCCAAAAAACTCAGGCATCCCTCTTTTGGTATCCAAACAAATTTACATAATTTATTAATTACATTATAATTGGATCGACTCAATCCCAGGCATTTTTATCATGAATATAGTCAGATACTTTATAATATGCCCTGCTACACAATTTGGCTTTAATAGTAGTTTCTTTCTTCAATCAAAAATCAAAAAATGAGCATACTCCACCACGCTGGTCAAATGCGGATTGGCGGAGGCCAGTGTTTTCAAGCCGCCCGAGGGCCACTGACTAAGCTTAACGATTGTCATATATCGACAACGGCCGGGACCGACGGCTTAACGTGTCCTCCGAAGCACGGAAAACTCGAGATAGATAAATCCATCTATCGACAGGCTGCGGTCGACGTTGCTTAACCTACGTGTTCGGTTAGAATAACCCGCGCGACTTCGCCATCGACCTCTCAAAAGCATTTAAAGACAGTTTTAATAATTTTAACTATAAGAAAACTACTAAAAAATTGTCAAAAGATTAACAATATTAGCAGTAGGAGTAAAGTAATATACATACGAGTATTAAGTAGTGGAGCGAGAGTAAGCAGAGGCAAATTGAAGGAGTCAAGTAGTTAGTCAATCCCTTTTGTGCCGAACTGCTGACCGGTGGAATAAACTTGCCGGCGATGTGTTTCCGGCTCCACACGTGTTCGACATTGGGTTCTTCAAGAGGAATATGAAGAGGCACCTTCAAGGCCGGCATAGTAGACGCCACGAGACGACATGAAGTGCATGGTATTTCGTGGCTTCTATTCCTGGACACCAGTGTCCTGCAGCCCATCAAGTATTTGCCTATTTGCGCTCGGTAGGTGAATTTTTCCATTGCCGAATATTTAAAAAAATCTGACAATGTCACAAACAACTAAGGCCCGGGTAGTCTTTAAAATCTTGAAATCAAATATTGAGATAAAAATGCTTTGTTTTGATATAAAAAATACAAAATACAAAACCCATTTCTGCATCAGACCGATTTCAAAGCGTACAAATTTCTTTTTTTAATTGCATCCTAGCCCACTTCTAAAGAACAATCATTACGTCTGCCGGTGAAGTGTATAAACATTGCTTCGACAATTCAAGACTTCCAGAGGTTGCAATTAAACTGTGAGTGAATTCTTTGCAGTCTGCTTTTACAGTGCAGAAAAAAAAGCAATTGCGTTCCTTCGTCGACAGCCACTACTTCAAAATTAAGGTTTTCTTATTCTTCAATGATATCATAACATGTTAGGGTTCCTTTTCATCGCAGGGAACATCTGCGCCACGCTGTTGTTTTCTTTATATTCTCATTGTGCATAGCAGCTGAGTTATTTTATTGTACACTCGTCAAAGAGCTTGTCGCGCGGATTTACGAGAGAAAAACACAGCAAGCTTGATTGGGCGGCACAAAGAGTGGCGGAAGGCGAATGTAGGGTTGCCAATTGTCTTTTGTGATCTGTGCAAGTTGGTATTTGGTAAGCGCTGTGAAAACAATTCATGATAGATAATCAAAATGGACTAATGGTACCTAAGTTTGATGAGTAATGATGAGTAATCATTGCCTAAAAAAAAATTCGCAAGACTAGGTTTTTTATACAACTTCGGGAGGCATACAAGCATATGATCCACCTGATGTAGAGCGGTTACCGTAGCTTATGAACGCAATACATATAATCACACGCGCGATACCACCTCTGCTGTTAACACAACAACTCCTTAGGAGCTCACTGGTGACCTCACTCGCTCGCAGGAATGCAACAACGCTTCAGAGTGTTGTTATTTGGCTGCAGTGTTCTGTGAGGTGGAGTTACTTCCCCAGACGGGCTGCTTTGATGCGCCCTACCTCTCTTAAAACATCCAGACCAAGACAAACATACATGTTGATGTGAATGAATATTTCAACCTCCAAGACGCAATATATGTAAATAATATGATCATCTTAGCGTTATTCTGTTTCCTAATCCATTGGGATCGGCAGGGTCCGCTACCTAAGCCTAAGGATTTGGCGAATATACTGATTTTTATTTGAAGCGACTGCCATCAGTCCTCCACACCGAGAGGGAACACCAGACCTTTCTTACGTTAGGTCACACGTCTTTCGAAATATATTTTCTTGGACGTGTCCATGGATATCGTCATGATGGTTTCTTAACCGTCGAGTAAGTGATAATTTCAAAATACGAATATGTACATAAATCCGAAAATACCAATTTAGCGGTACATACATTCGAACCGGGGACCATTTGGTCGGAGGTCAGTTCTTTAGCCACTAATCTGCTTACTGCTTTGTAACATTTGTAAATAATATAATAGTGTTAAATGTTTAAAATATTCCGAACCTGCAGCACTAGGTAGTAATTCGTCCTTGTTAACATTACTTATTCCACACAACCAATTCCCCACTGGTTTTATTATCTGAACTACAGAGAGTGAGAAGTCATTTAAAGTGTCAGTTAAGCCGTGTACTTAAGAAAATAAGCGACAGTTGTGCACAAAGAACACAAAGCGCGGAGTTTTACCACAGGGAGACTGTACAATAGTGGTCTGCGTGGGTACCTCTGTCTCACCTATTTCTACCGCCAAGCAGCTGTATTTACCTAGTCCATGCCATAAATACTGAAACAAAGAAAAAAAAAACATTTTCTATTGCAAATAACATTTATTACTTTTACAGTGTGTTAGTTTAATACATAAATATAAAACAATTTAAAATATAAAAAGCTTATTCGAAGCGGTCTCCATTGGCTGTCATACAGTCCTACGTTGAGGCCAGTTATCAATAGAAGCACGCACTCTTTCCATGGGAAAATTCTTCAATGCCAATCGTACGGATTGTTTCAGGGGCTCCAAATTATCATGGCGTTTAGAGCAAGTCGTACTCTTTAAAACTGACCATAAATCATAATCCAGTGGATTAAGATCGGGACTAGACGACGGCCAGTCTTCAGGTCTGATGAAGTCCGAAACGTTCGTTTCCAACCAAGACTGCGTAGATCGAGCTTTATGACCCGGCGCCGAGTCTTCCTGGAAGGACCATTCTTGGTTATTGAACATGATGTTGTTAAGGGGCTTCACTACCGTCTCAAGAATGGTATCTTGATACACTTGTGCCGATGTTTTGATACCTTTTTCACAAAAGTATGGCTCAGTCACTCCTTCATAGCTAATACCCCACCAAACCATCACTGAAGTCGGATAGTACCCACGTTGCACTCTGTCTACTAATCGGGAAGCTTCCTTAGAGCTTTGAGCATAAATACGGTCATTTTGTTTGACCTTGTTATGTGTATATATATATATGGGCTGCGTATTAATTGCCGTATCGAGTGGTCCACAAAAACACCGTTTGAAGAACTATCTGTATTAAAGAACTCAATTTTACAATATTGTTAAAAACACTATGCTAATAACAACACATCAAACCATAGCGCGATTCAGTTTTGAGTCAACGCCCTCTATTGTAATAAAATTAATATAATAATTCACCGACATTTTCACGCTGCAACTATTTGCGAAGAGTGATGAAATTTAACGGACATTCCGCCCACCAAGAACTCTGTTCTTATTGTCATCCACCAAGCCAATTTTCACATCTATTGATGTAATTCCTCGTCTCGCAGCAACTTGATTAATTTTGAGATTGGGCGTTTCAAAACCGAGCTTTTACATTTCAAGGTTGCGACTCTTACTTCTCCATCAGGCCCCATATGTAAACTCTCTATTCGACCTAAAAACCACTTCGTTGGAGGTAAGTCTAGTTCCTTTATAATTACTATGTCTCCGATTTTGGGTGCTTCTCCCTTGATTTGCCACTTATGTCTTTGCTGCATATTGTGTAAATATTCTCTTGACCATCTGGTCCAAAAGTGTTGCATCATTTTCTGTACCAACTTCCAGCGATGCAAAGGACTGACAACTTCCTTCTGATCATATGGCTCAGGTATAGCCAACAATGATTCTCCTACTAAAAAATGTGCTGGAGTTAATGGAGTTAAATCATTTGGATGTTCACTGAGTTGACAAATCGGTCTAGAATTTAAGCACGCCTCTATTTGACATAGTACGGTGGACATTTCTTCAAATGTAAGTCTAGAATCGCCAATTGTTTTCACCAAATGTGTCTTCATCGATTTTACTCCCGCTTCCCAGAGACCTCCAAAGTTAGGTGATTTTGGGGGAATAAAATGCCACTTCGTACCGTCATTTTCTAATAGTTCAGCTACTTCTTTTGTTACACTGGACATGCATTGGTTTAACATTTGTGTTAGTTCATTTGCAGCACCTACGAAATTAAGGCCATTATCGCTGTATATGTCTGTACAGTGTCCTCTACGTGAAGCGAATCTGCGAAACGCTGCAATGAAGCCCTGACTTGTGAGATCACTTACAGCTTCTAAGTGTACTGCCTTTGTCTTCATGCAAACAAACAGTGAAATATAACCCTTACATGATTTATGGCCTCTACCCTTGGAAACTCGCATTTGTATAGGACCAGCAAAATCTACTCCGCATGTTTTAAAGGGTCTTCCAGGATTCACACGTACGCTTGGAAGTTCGCCCATAAGTGGTTGTTGTGTATTGGCGTTGTATCTAGCGCATACAACACATTTGTTAAGATGCTTCTTTACTAAAGGTTTCAAGCCTATAATCCAGTATCGAGATCTGAGATAATTCATTGTAAGAGCTGTCCCACCGTGCATCACTCTCACGTGAGCATCTCTAATTAACAATTCTTCCAGGTAAGTTTTATTTGATATTATAATAGGGTGTTTCTGATTTTGCGATATCTTTGCTGCTTGTAACCTTCCACCTACACGCAATAATCTATTGTCATCTATGTAGGGTGTCAAAGATATTAATTTACTCCTCTTTTTAACTCTATTTTTCTCTTTCAGGTCTACGAGTTCTTCTTCAAATTCTATATTCTGTATAACTTTTATGCACGAGTTTAAGGTTGTCTTCATTTCTTCTACTGTAATGTAAATAGGGTAAGTTTTTCTAATGTCAATTTTTTCCTTCATGTTAAGCCATCTCCTGCACCAGGTAAGTACTCTAATCATTTTGTTTAAAGTTGAAAATCTCTCAAACGTTAATAGCTTTTCTGTTTTATTAAAAAATACTTTAGTATGTAGTTTTCTTTCTTCTAACTTTGTCTCAGGAACAGATGCTTTATTTGTGTTTATTACCTTGTTTGTCATCCATCGTGGCCCATGCCACCATAACTGGTTTTGTTTCAGATCAGAGGGTTCGATACCACGAGACGCAATGTCAGCTGGATTTTCTTCAGAAGCGATATGGTTCCATCTATCATTATCTAGTCGAGTTTGTATTTCTGTAATGCGATTGGCCACAAACGTATGCCATCTAATTGGTTGTGACTGTATCCAGGCTAAAACTACTGACGAATCAGTATATGCGTATACTTGTTCCTTGGGTATCTTCAAATTACTTGTAGTTTCTGCCAAAAGTTTTGCCAAAAGTACTGCGGCGCATACTTCTAATTTAGCTATAGAAACTTGTTTCAGAGGGGCTACCTTTGTTTTACATTCTAGCATATCGACGTGAACTTCATCTCCTTGAATCACTCTCACATATAGAACTGCCGCGTAGGCTGACATTGATGCATCAGCAAACCCTACAAGTTCTATTCGATCATTGTCCGGGTGAGTATGAATCCATCTTTCTATTTCTATATTTTGCAAACTTAACAATTGTTTCCTAAATGTTAACCATTCATCTACAAGAACTATGGGTAGTTTTTCGTCCCAATGCGCATTACAAAGCCATAGTTTTTGAATGAGAACCTTGGCTCTAACGATTACAGGGGCGACCCATCCAAATGAATCAAATAGTCGTGCCACATCTGACAAGACGCTTCTTTTAGTGACAGGAACTTTCACTTCAGCAAGGTTCACTGACATTTTGAATTTGTTGTCGTTTCTGTCCCATACTATCCCTAGAATTTTAATTACTTTATCAAATTTAATTTCGTATGGTTGTATTTCTTCTTTAGTTTGCTCTATTATTTTCAGCACGTTATCTGAGTTACTCGACCACTTCTGCAATATAAATCCCGAACTTCGTAACAGTTCGTTTGTCTGATTGTATATTTCAACAGCCTGTATCTCATTGCAAGCTCCTGTCATTAAATCATCCATATAAAACGATGACTTCACAATTTCAGCATACTTATCCTTCTCATCTTCTGCAACTTGTAACAATGTACGCACCGCCAGATACGGAGCACATGCTGTGCCAAAAGTCACGGTAAGTAATTTGTATGACTTTAGGTTTTCTTTTGGATTATCTCTCCATATGATACGTTGATAATCTGTATGTTGATCATGTACCAAGACTTGGTGATACATCTTTACTATATCACTCACTAAAACTATTTTGTGTTGTCGCCACTGTATAATTAGTGTACGTAAATCTTTTTGCAGTACAGGGCCAGTGAGCAATGTATCATTGAGTGAGTATCCTTTGGAACCCTTTGCAGAAGCATCTAGGACAACTCTCAACTTAGTCGTGTCTTTGTCATTTCTGATAACTGCGTGATGAGGAAGGTATATTACGTTTTCTTTTTCTTCATTAGCTAACATCATATATCCTAATTTTTCATACTCCTTTATGACTTTAGTGTAATCTTCTTTTAACTTTCTGTTTTGTTCTAGCTTTCTTTCTAAGAGTAAAAACCTCGCAGTCGCTAGGTCTTTTGTTAATCCACATTTGTTTACGGGTGTATCTACGTCTTCTTTAAAAGGTAAGTGTACTAAATATCTTCCTGATTCTGTTCTAATTGTAGTTTCTTTATAGATATCTTCACAACGCTTTTCTTCTTTTGTTAGCTTTCTTTGACAGGTAAGTGTTTCATTTTCTATTTCCCAGAATTTTCTTAGTATTGCATTCTCACATACACATACATGCATATTAATAATTGTGTTTTGTTTTGTTTCAGGTTTTGTATTACTAGTATCACCAGAAAGAATCCAGCCCAGTTGTGTTTTCTGCGCTATAATTCCGAACGAACTCTTAATCAATCCAGCTTCTATGATTTTACTATAGACTTCTGCTCCTAATAGCAGTTGTATTTTATTCGGTGTATTGAATGTCGGATCTGCTAATGTTAGTTCCTCCAGCTCACGCCAGCTAGAAACTGCGATTGATTGTGCAGGTAAGTAGTTTGTAATCGACCTTAGTACATAAGCTTTAACATGGATTGTGAAGTTTGTATTATGCCTAGACTGCAGTTTTACTTCCACCATGTATTTGGTGTGAAGCTGTTTTCCTTCACTCAATCCAGTGACCACGCCGTTGACATGTATTTTCTTCAAACCCATAGTTTGAACCAAATCTTCTGTTACGAACGAGGCCTGAGATCCCTGGTCAATGAGGGCACGGTAGACATGTGTTTGACCATGACGCGAAGTCACATCTACAAGTGCTGTGGCTAGTAATATTTGACAGGGTTGATTTATGAAATGTGATACTATGTTTTGCTTCGAGTCCTGACAATCTCCTTTTACAGATTCTTCTTTTCTCTCGGGATGTAACAGAGAATGGTGTTTCTTATGACATATTCGACATGACGTATTTCTCATACATCTGTTAGCTGTGTGATTAGGTATCAGACAATTAAAGCAGAGGCTATTGTTCTGTACAAACTCGTATTTGTCTTTGTATTGTAAATTTGCAAACTGTTTACATTGATAGATATAGTGACTTTCTTTACAGAATGAGCATGTTGCTGTTCCAACTGAAGCAGTAAATGTTTTGGGTCTAGCTGGTTTATTAGTATGCTCAATCATTTCCAAAGATCTAAATCTATTTTCCAAAAAATCTTTCAATGAATTAAAGGATGGAAGATCTTCCCTTTCAGATGAAATATGTTGTTCCCATAATTTGTGACTTTCAGAATCTAGTTTTGAAACGGTCAAGTAAATTATTATAGCATCCCATGACTTCGTAGGTAAGCCAAGATTGTTCAACGAGCTCAAACATTCAACTGTAGTATCTAGATGTTGTTTAATATGGAATGCAGATTCAGAAGTTATATTTCTCATACCGAATAGTCTCTTAAATATGCAATTAGCTATGTATCTCTTGTTATTGTATCTATTTTTCAGAGTCTCCCATGCTTGTGTATAATTTTGGCTTGTAATTTGGATAGTTCGCAATAATTGTTCAGCTTCACCAGATAAACTTGATTTCAAATAATGTAGTTTTTGTACATCATCTATAGCAGTATTGGTATGTATGATGGAATTGAATAAGTCATGATATGATTGCCAATCGGTATACCTACCTGAAAATTGTGGCAAGACGATCCTTGGCAATTTAATATCAGTAGATGTTTTCTTAGGCTCGGGTAAAGCAGATGCATGTGCAGTAGCAGTGAGCTCATGAATTTTTGTTTTCAAGTCGCTTTTATATGTAATGTATATTTCTTCACAGATTTCATAAGCTTCTACTTTAAAGTAAGTGAATGTATCTCTCGATTCCTTAGAAACCTTTTCAATCAGGTGCTCGTGTGTATTTTTAAATGAAGTCCATGCTGACTCTAAATTCTCCAAGCGAGTATCTAAATAACTTGGTGTAATTCTAGCCTTTGCAGTTTTCCCATAATTAATTTGAGCCTTTTTTATTGACTCTAATCTCTCATCTTGTAGATTCATTAACTGACTCAACTTTTCCATTATTTACGTTTGTATTCCGATAGCAATTTATTCAGAAATTCAAAGTTCAAGAAATATAATAGAAATTTCAAGTCAAAGAAGTTCAAAAAGTCCAAGAATTTTTACCACTGTTCTTTCTAAGTTATTTTATCACAAAGTTCAAAATATTCCTACTACTCACGGTTTACCAAGTCCATTACACTGAAATCCACTATGTTCACTTCACACTGACTAACTAACTGTACTATCACTATTTCCGCACTACCGATCCAGCTCGGAAGGACCAATGGGTTGCGTATTAATTGCCGTATCGAGTGGTCCACAAAAACACCGTTTGAAGAACTATCTGTATTAAAGAACTCAATTTTACAATATTGTTTAAAACACTATGCTAATAACAACACATCAAACCATAGCGCGATTCAGTTTTGAGTCAACGCCCTCTATTGTAATAAAATTAATATAATAATTCACCGACATTTTCACGCTGCAACTATTTGCGAAGAGTGATGAAATTTAACGGACAATATATGTTATGTTATGTTACTCAATTGTAAAAATTTTCTCATCTTCAAAATTTTTCTGTGACCTCTCTTTGTTTGTTTGTTTGTAATATCTTTATTGTACATAAAATAACAATGAAAAATATAAATTAAAATGCAACACTTTAATAAATGTACAAACGCGGACTTATTCCTATAAGGAATCTCTTCCAGTCAACCTTTGAGTGTTTTTTTTTTCTTCAATCAACTCTTTGCGTACCGCTTCAGTAGTTGTTTCGATTTTACCACCCTATTCTTTTTTAAATTATCAGTTAAGAAATGACCAGTACGTCTCTTATAGGCTGCAAGTCCTAAATCATCTTTTAAAATACGCGACATTGTTCCAGGTGCTATCTTCATCTCCCGAGATAAAATCTTTTACTTTCGGACAGGATTTCTTCGAATTCTTTCCCTTACTACTTTGACCACCTTTTTCGTACGAACACTACGTGGACGGATCATTTTCTGTCACAAACAGAGGAGGTCTCATTGTACCTATAATCTATGAAGTCTGGAATATTTCCTGCACTTTGGAAGATAGCTCATGTGATTCCCATTTATAAATCTGGAGATAAGAGTCAATGCAAAAATTATAGACCCATCAGCATTTTATCTTGTCTTGCAAAATTATTCGAGAGTGTTGTGTATGATGTTCTCTACGCTCATATAAAACCATTTCTGCATTCCCAACAGCACGGATTTATAGCAAACAAGTCAACCACTTCCAACCTTCTCGAATACAAGAATTATCTGTGCAGCGCTTTTGCAAACAGGCTCCAAGTGGACTCAATCTACACTGACTTCGCGAAAGCATTTGACAAAGTTAACCATATAATACTCTCCAGAAAAATAGAAAGTTTCGGTGTCCATGGCTGTTTGCTTCGCTGGTTACGATCTTATTTAAGTCGTAGGAGCCAACTAGTGGCAGTAAAAGGGCATCTTTCTCAACCAGTTACTGTCACTTCTGGAGTACCGCAAGGTAGTCACCTAGGGCCCTTACTGTTCATAATATTTATTAATGATTTGATAGATACTTTCTCGTGCCCATGTCTTCTTTATGCAGACGATCTTAAGGTGTTCACCACTGTCAGTAATGGTACCGAAGCCTCTAAGTTGCAGATGGACTTAGACTTACTTTCGGAGTGGTGTAATCGAAACTATATGCAGCTTAATATCAGTAAATGTTTCGTAATAAGTTTTACTTGGAAAACACAGAAGTTTGCAATCGATTACACCATCAATGAAGAAGTTCTTGCTCGTAAAACTGTCGTAAAAGACCTGGGTGTATTTTTTGATGATAAGCTAACTTTTAGAAGCCACTATGACTACATAGTTGAACGCAGCTCACGTCTTCTTGGGTTTATCTCGAGATCCACAAGGTGCTTCCGTCAAACTAAAAGCTTCATCTGTCTCTATTACTCACTTATACGCAGTATTCTCGAGTACAACTCTGTGATATGGTCTCCATTCTATCATATCCATTCCAATCGGATAGAAGGGGTTCAAAAACGATGTCTGAGGATTCTCAGCTTCAGATATGGAATGAGCCGTAAACTTTCCTCATATGAGGAACGTCTTAAGTATTTCCACATGAACACTTTAGATAAACGCCGCCAAAGTAATCACCTTATACTGCTGTATAAGATCGTGCATAGCATTTTAGACTCACCCAACCTCCTTTTCTCATTGAAATTTAATACCCGTTTTAGATCCCGTAATCAAAATTTTAATATTTTCGTTCTTCAAGTTTTTATGAATAATACGTCATACTATAACCCTATTGTCAGAATGTGCCGCCAATACAATGAAATTCTTGTCTCCAATAGAAACATAGATATATTCCACTTAAGTCTCTCACGGTTCCGAAGGCAAATAAACAGCATTTTATTTGTTTAAATTATGTATTTTTTATTTTTGTGTTTTATTTAATTGTCAATACCTAACTCTAATTATATTTCTAATAGGTACCTACTTTAGGGACCAGGAAAATGAATCCATTACGTAACAGTGCTCTCTAGTAAATTTATGATATTTATGTTTAGAAGCTGTTAGGCACACATGTTTTGGATTATAATTTAGAACGTTACCAAATATAAGCTTATATACTATTATCTATGTAATTGTAATCTGTTTTGTGTGTTAATAAATAAATAAATAAATAAATAAATAATAGCCCGGTACACAAACATTTTACTAATACCAAGTGAACGGAGAGTTTTAAAAATTGCATTTGGCTCCATACCTACATTGTGTAATGCAATCACAGCGATTCGGTTCTCTTTATCACCCCACTCCATTTTAATATCGCGAAATATTGTACAATGTATTGGCGCCAAAATGAGAAAACACAATGAACAATCATATAAAAGTGACAGATTCCAAATTCAAATGTAATATTTTGTTTATTTTTAATTGTAACAGTATTTATGGCCAGACTAAGTATATAGCTGTGTTCCGGTTTGAAGGGTGAGATATGGCAGACAAATTACTGGGTACTGTTAAATAGCCTTAGGTCACAAGATTGGCTGCGCGCGAGTAACATCCCCGTGGTGTTGCGAGCGTCAATAGGCTGTGACCGCTTACCATCTAATGCGAGCCGCATGCTTGTTTGCTAGTACCACAAAAAAGCCAACTTCCATCTGTGAGAGCAGAGTCACGAATAACATTGGTAGCCAACTCGGATTACGGCGAGCGCTCGGTTGGTTGTGTGTGTCGAGTTTCAAATGGCACAAATTGTATCTTCCTGTTTATTTGACACTATGTATGTATAACTTCACGCCAGGTCCCTTGCACCGTAGGGAGATTTGATTTGAAGTTGTTATCAAATATATATATATATATATATGTCGCAGAGGTAGCAAAACCATATTGAGAAGCCCGGAAGAAATCAATCCCCGTGATGCTAGTTTTAATAATTACGGATCAAAATGTCAAGTCGGCGCTTGGGTGGAATCGACATCGTTGAATTGCCAACACCGGTTGTGTTTGTTATGGTTTGCTCGAAATGTCGATTGTTGTCAGTTGTCAAAAACGTCAAGATGAGAGACCGTCTTTGGAAGCGGCATTAGGAATCGAGCAATGGAGCCAATCGCACGTGTCTCGTCCACCCCATTTTGAATCCGTTGTAATCTGCGATCTGAAGATAACTTTTGTTACAATTATTTTTGTAACTGGCTGATTAAATATTGAGAAGATTAACTACGCTGGTATTTCGCTTTATTCACCATGAACAACGAGCCACCTGACGACCATTACATCCACGTACTGACATATATATATATCCTAACAAACTTATTGTATTACAATGGGAATTTATCTCCAAATTTTTAAATTTGGATAATTGAAGATAGCCATGTGCCACGTTGACAAGTTTTAAGAGAGGTAGAGTGCACTGAAGAAGCCTAACTGGGTACGTTCGTCCACCTAATAGAAAACTACATCCAAATAACAACTCCCTGAAAAGTTGTTGTATTCCTGCGAGTGAGTTAAGTTACTACCTAAGGAAATGCTGCGTTTGCAGCAGGGGTGGCAACATGCGAGCAGTACTTCCCGTATTAGCTAGACGTTTGCAGGCTACAATGCACATTACTACTTGCACTCACAACGGCAGGTAATCCCCGTCAAGTAAGTG
This sequence comes from Pyralis farinalis, assembly GCA_947507595.1. NCBI lineage: Eukaryota > Metazoa > Arthropoda > Insecta > Lepidoptera > Pyralidae > Pyralis > Pyralis farinalis. The sequence goes on along the minus strand of OX382268.1, from coordinate 914,046 downwards.
TATTAGGTCACGTCCCGAACACGTCTCTCAGAAAGCCAATCACGAGTTCGATTCCCGGCAGCGGGAACACGACCGCTCTCGGTACACTACTGGTTCCGTGTTTCCATTTCCTATAATTGTGTACCAAGTATTTACAATATAACATCGACACGGTCGGGCTGTGCACGTGCAACTGAATGTACGCACAATACACGAATCGAAAACAGTAACGAATATTTGTCTAAGGGGAGATCAAAATTTGATTTTGTCCAAGGATGTTTCGATAGACAACAGTCATTAAGGGCAACAGCCATTAAGAGTCGCTCGATTTGACAAGTACCGTGAGATGATACGAGGTAGATTTCTTGTTAGCAGCGGGAATGGCTACGCGCGAGGAACGAGTCCTGTATTACAGACATTCATAAATCACGATAACCACTTTACGTCGGGTGATTTAACATTTACATTAGTAATTCTTTTGTCCCGAATTCTTTGCAACTATCCAAACCTACGCATCTTAACATCGATCATCTAATCTAGATGAATTCTTGTTTTTATGTCGACCTCGGGAACGCGATTAGCAAGCGTTACATAAGATAATTTATTTGCGAAAATAAGGTATAAATGATGTTACAAAGTTAAATATTCCAATTTATTTTGTTCTCGCAGGACAATGGTCCGGTACAAATGACCTGACCCTACAAATGGTCCGGTAGTCAAATATTACTTCCACAGATCTAAACTTTGTTAATTGTATTTATATTAAATTACAATTTAACAAACCTGTCATTCAAATATTCATTAATTGTATGATAATATGTTGTAAAGAGCCTCTAGAATTTATTTTATTACATTCATGTCGTCTTTAAACTTTAAAAATTGTAAGGAAAATGAAAAATGTATATTGCCATGCAATGCACATTCTACGAATATGATTCAAGTCCCTGATTAGTGTTGTCGCATCGATGTGAATACTTGGGATTCATACGTTTCTTGAAGAAATTTATCACGTGTTAATAATTTAGTATTTAATCTGTATTACAATTACAACCGGATGTCATTACTATAATTTAAGTCTATTTTCTGCATAAAATTTATTATGTTTATTTAATTAATATAATCACAATGTACCTAATCATATGTTATATTATTGTATATTAACATAAGCTCCAAAACAGTTGCCTGTGTCGACCTGCTAAAGCGCGCGAACGGTAGTTGTCATAGTGCCGCGCAATGGCGGGGCGACACCGAGGTAGGGGAGTTCTTTTATACGATGCCGTCGGTACGGTGCAGACGATATCGGAAAATATCGTTTAAAAACTAAATTAAGATGTTGACATAGTTGTGTAAATTAGCGATTCAAATGTATACGATGATAGACAATAATTAAAACTGTGTATTGATATAAATACTTGCCTTTCATTATAGTAGAAACTTATTGATATTTTTCAACAGAGATACATAGCACTGGAATGAACTCCCAGTCGAGGTTTTACCAAGGGACTACTGCATGTGGTTCTTCAAGAAACGCGTGAAGAGGTTTATAGAGATTATAGAGAGATAGAGAGTCTACAACGCGAGACAGCCCTGGTGTTACAAATGGCCATATGCTATGGTGACTGTTTACCATCAGGCAGGCCGTATGCATGTTTGCCACCTTATTAATATAAAAAAAACGTAGTTTTATAGACACGCAAAAGGTAAGATGTACGATTTTTAGAAACCGGGGCTTACAGCTACTGTTTATTGCGTCAACATTGTAGATTATGTTATATTGTTTACTGTTTGTCGTATATATTGTGCCTTCACTAATCGACATTAGCAGCACGCGCCGACGAACAGTCCACCGTCGACGGCCACCGCCCGTGTAATTAAACTTGTTAACACCTGGCGACTGCACCGCGGTGCTCCTCCAATACCAAAAGAGAAATAAACTTGATTGGGAAATAAAGGATTTGTTATACATGCAGTTTCACCTCTAATTGAACTTAGAACTTTTGAACTTTTGCCGGTCGGCAAACATACTGTTAGTAGATTCACTCCTTCCACTCCTTCCTCAAACTCAACATGAGGAAAGGCAGCGCGATGGATTTATCATTCGTAGCATATTATTGTAATGATTAACATCTACAGCGCCTGAGCATGCCTCGTATCTGAGGCGAAGCACATGTCGCAGAGATTACCGGAGCAGTTTACCAGAGGGACACTTTGTACAAAAGTCGTCTGCATGGATATCTGTCTACCGCCAAGCAACTATATTTATATAGCTGTGTTCTGGCTTGAAGAGTGAGGTATGGCAGAGAAATTACTGGGTACTGTGACGAAACAGCCTTAAGTCACAAGATTGGCAACACGCGAGTAACATCCCCGTGGTGTTACGAGCGTCAATAGGCTGCGGTAATTACTTACCAGCTGATGCGGGCTGCATGCTTGTTTGCCAATTTAGTTGTATAAAAAAAGTCAAGCCTGCAACGGTGGCGGGTGCGTGGTCATGTTCTAGCTAGATGACGGGCGATCGCGAAGACGGCAGCAGCGGCCGAGGCAGGATCCAGTCACGGCAGCGACGACTTGCACCTAACGGAAGAGGATGGGTGCTGGCCCGCCCTATTTCGCAGGAACTATTTGAAGGCGGAACTACACAAGATCAAATTGCAAGCGAGATAGAAGTTAGTAAGCACCTCCATCTCATAGAATACCGCAGACAAATATCAATTCTCTAATGGGCTGTTGTGAACCTACGTATGAGTGAAGTTGAGAGTACGCTCTTTAGGGGTTGCTGTGTTAGCAGCGGGGATATCAATGCGCTAACGATTGCATTCCAAGCGGTCACATTATATTTAGTGAGTCGTATGTTTACCTTCTGATGTTGTATAAAAATATTAAGAGAGCTCATATGAAATGGAACACACGAGCTAATTAGGTTAATTTCCCAGCTGCCAGCACTCGGGCTAAATTAAAAAAAAACTTAGCTATATTATTCTGCATGCAGCTTTAAAAGACGTGATAAATAACAAGATACTGTATGATAAAATGTGTACACTGAATTTTCCCTCGTCCAATCAGAGTTGAGCGTTATGAAGCGTCAAGCTATCAGCGTCGCCTCATTTAAATGGACCCTGAAAATCTTGAAACTATTTTAATTTATTCCTTATTGCGCCTTCAAATTGCTCTTTTATTGTCTCGAGGTATTAGTTTTTTATACAACGTCGAGAAGAATATAAATAAACGGCCCGTCTGATGTAACGTTACCTTAGTGAATCTTACAAAATATACCATCAAAGTCAAGTCAAAGTCAAAATCTTTTTATTCCGTAAAAATGGCTACATTTGTTTGGAATCGTCACAATTTTCTCCCTACCGTGCAGTTTATGACTAGGTTTTAATATTTTAGCATAATTTTTTACAAGTTCTTGAAAAGTCGAATTGTGATTACAGGTCCTTTCTTCATAAAGTCCATACAATTTATTCCGACTTTTGTAAATACCAGGAGTTGCCCAATCACTGAATGTCATACGGTCACTTACAGATAGTTGTTTCGGAGCAAAGATTGTATTATTATTATAATTCACTAGTGATTAAGCTAAATAACGAACTGTACAAGTGGTCCGGAGTACCGTGATAGGGCAACAATACAATTTTTTCTGCTATGTTAGACTTAAATCTTTCTAAGCGGCTTTTACTAAATGGTATATAATTTATTTGCTTTCTTTGTATTTTTGAATAATTTGGTAATGAAACCAACAGACCTGAATGGTCTGACTGGACTTCATTAATTATAGATTGATACGAAGGTTTTACATTGCTAAATATATTATCAATACATGTAGCACTTGTAGCAGTTACTCTTGTTGGCTCTGTAAAAATATGATGCAAATTGTATGATTTATATAAATTTAAAAAGTTGTAGGTAACAGTATTTTTCTACAAGATATTTATATTAAAGTCTCCACAAATTATAATAGTTTTATGGCTATTAGATAATTTATTTAAGGCATCCTCCATGATATTTGAAAATGTTTCAAAGGGCGTGCTAGGAGGTTTATACAGGAATGAATCGTTCCTATTCAATGCATGAAATCTCTACAACTCGCTCAACAGAGAGGCTCACAATGTCACACCTTTCTTTAAATTTAAGCAACTTATTTAATAATATTAAGGAGCCACCATGTATACAGTTATCTCTGATGAATGAGCTTGCAACCTGGTGGTTATTGAAGCTGAAAATGAATTGATGGGGTTTTAGCCAGTGCTCAGTTAGACATAAAATATCAATATTGCTACAATTCATAAACAACTCCAATTCTAACACCTTTCCTATCATTTCCTGAATGTTTTGGTGCACCAGGTGGATACAATTATTATTATTTCTATATTCTTGACAATTTACAATTGATGGGGATATTGTATTATTATTACTTTTAGTTTCGTTTACAATATTGTTTTATTACTATTAACATTGCCAGAGTAAAACTATATTGTCTTATAACCTAATTTAAAGAATTTGGAATACCTTCCAAGGTACCATTACATAATGTCAAATTATCTAACTGCTCAAAAGAAGCAGGGTTGTTAGCCAAACTTTTGGCTGGTTTCTTAAAACAATATGATAGCGAATCTGCTATTTGTCTTTTATAAAAATTGCTAAGATAAAATTTATCTTCTGGAACGGTGTTCCTGAAAACTCAAACATTATTTTGGTAGAAAGTATCTAAACAAAAGTAATTAATCGTAGCATTGTGTATTATTTATTACTAGCGGCCCGCCCCGGCTTCGCACGGGTGGACATTTATTTTTTAAACATTTTGGGATAAACGAAGAGTAAATGTATCTTTAGAGAGTTTTTTAAATAGTTTTTCTTAAGTATCTTTTTTTCAGACAAATTACTTTAAGTGGTACGTACTTAGTGGTATTTAATTTTTTATTAGTTTTTATCCATAACCCTAATTACAATCGGTACCTCATTTACTGAGCTGTTTTTCGGTGAGACGATCGCCCTCGAATAGAGCCAATCGAAATTTCTTTCTGTAAGATGTTCGATGTCGGGATAGATTGTCTCTATAAGGATTTCTAGACTGTGAACAGTTTGAGCCAATTCATTATCCAATAATACTTGGAGGCTATGTGCAATTGGAGATGGTAATTTTCCGCTTCCAAGTTTAAGTAATTTTTGTGAGAAATTGTCGTTGCCGTCATTACTTAAACGTGCTCTCATATTCGTGCGCAAATTGAGAGTTTCAATTGATTGCCACAAAGGTGATGATTTGAGGCACGCTTTTCTGAAAAGAACTTTTTAACTGGAACAGAAAAAATGTGGTATGAAAAAGTCAAAACATTCAATGTCGGTAGCGCGCGAATGAGCCGCGCGGGTACCTATCTCATAGATGTGCGCGTAGATGTGTGCGTGGCAGCGAGCGGCGCAGCGCACATCTATGAGATAGGTACCCGCGCGGCGTGGCCGCCGGTGTCGTCAGCAAGGGATTGAAACACAGAACAAAATCCGTAATATCTTTGGAATGGAATGTCCGATTTCGTTAATTCAAAGAGTAACGTACAGGCATTGAAACAGTCTTGAATACGAAATGATTTATTTGGTACGAATAATTACCAAGGTACGAATAATGTGGCCTAGTTTGTACCGGCGTTACTATAGCATATTTTAACATGAAAAAGTAGTTATTGTGATGTAACTGTAATAGTTAGACATATGGTATCGCGGACTTTTTTGTAGATATTGATGTCCTCTATAAAACTGTAGTACATTACTTTGCTCTATTGTCAATAGTTTCAGCAGCGTACGCGGTATAAGGATTTTTTGGCATCTTTTTCACACATTATCGAAGTTTTCATACGGATCCCTAACTATTTTCAAAATATTTTATAGCCTATGTTAATCATTTATATTGTAGCATTCTAATGGTGAAAGAATTTTTGAAATCGGCCTAGTAGTTTTTGAGTTTATTCATAACATACATACAAATCTTTCCTCTTTAATATAATATAGTATAGATTGACGCCCGTTCACCGCTTTAATGGATCCTTTGATACATCAACTGCTGATATCTCGGAGATGGGAAATAATGAAAACTTAAAGGTTGTTTTTCACCGGCAAATACTGAAAAAAATTTAAAACAGTCAGAGCAAGGTCTAGTTAATATGGTTAAGGAACAGTTTATCATCGTAAATCCTGACGTTTTGAGACAATTTAGACTAAATTCAAACAGCACCATCAGTCACATAGACATATTGAAACATAGGCAATTTCTCAGTAGGCTAATTTAGCATTTATAATTTATATATGTTGCAAGAAATTTAACCACCGTCGAAGCGTGCAATATACCATTCCAAATGATTTTATACCATTAACGAGGCTAACAAACAAACGACCTGCCTGATAGTAAGTTTCGTTAACTTACGGACAGTTGCAATCCCCTGGGGTGTCACTCGTGTAAAAACCTCTTCACGCCTTCGTTGAAGAAACTCATGCTATAGAGTCTAGAGGAAAAACCTCGGTAGGGAGTTCATTTCACAACTTAAGAGTTGAATTAAACAATTTTTAACGGAAGTATCGCGTGTTTTATTTATTTTGTTGAACCTGACGTTTCGAACGCTTTGCAGCATCCGTGGTCGCAGGAAGACTAAGGTGATATTTGTCTTACATTAGTTATTCAATTATTACATCTACAGACATGGATGGATTAATTATATATGTTCCGATTCACACAAAAAACTTAAGAGTTCTCAAGTTAAAATAAGAAGAGGCAAGCTCCGTTGGTTCGGACATGTAGAAAGAATGCAGGATGAAAGAATGACGAAGCAGATATACAATGCAAAAGTGGAAGGATGTAGGAGCCGAGGAAGGCCAAGACTTACCTATCATGATCAAATTGGTCGTGTTCTATAACAAGGTGATGTCAGGAGCCCTAGAAACCGGCGAGCGTGCATGAAAAGAGCAATGAATGTTAAACGTGTTTCGACGAGCTCGGTGGCGCAGTGGTGAAACGCGTTGTTACGCTACTTTGACACCAACGCTTGTGGGTTCGATTCCCACACTGTACAAACATTTGTGTGCATGAACATGTCTGTTTGTCTTGGTCTGGGTGTTTTCTATGTATAATAAGTATATATTTACAAAAAAAAATATGTATTTACGTATGTTTATCAGTAGTACTGTAATGGTACAACGTAGGCCATATCTATGTAGACCTACCTATGAGGATATAGCGATTGTTGTGTGGTGTACGATTTCACCGAGGGGTTGTTTCTTTGTATGGGCCTATCTTATACCGAGAATTCCATTGACCTCTATCGCGGAAGGGCATGACGTGTGTTTATATGCTTGTGTGGTGTATATATGTATTTGCATGCTAGAAATATTGATTGGTAGCTCGTAAGGGTTCGTGTAGAGCAGGGAGGAACCCTAAAACGGGTATCCCATAGCGCGGGAGCCATAAACTTGTTTATGGCTGGGCGCGGCAAATGTCTCAAATTGATGAATAGTGACTTCTAAGATGTTAAAGACAATGAGGCAGGAGATCCATTGTCTGTAATGGAGCATGAACGGGGGTTTTTTTTTGAAGGTTAACAATGCATGTGTTTGGGGTGATGGCGAGCGTGGGACGCGTTAATTTTTTTGTTGCCTCTCGGAAAAAAATGGAGAGAGGCCGATGCGAGTATTGCGCGCGGGGATGGTTGGACTTTCGTCCTGGGAGCGCGACGTATACCGGGCGAACGGAAGGCGCGAGATATAACAAATTTACCATTTATATTTTGTAAACAAATTAGTGTTGGTAATACTTAATTCAACAAGTGATTTAAGGTGCTAATTGCGATCCGGGAGTGTAGAGCGCGACGCTCCACTGATACTAGTGTACGCAGGGTCGACGCAGCCGCCAGGGAGAGTCTACAGACAGCGTGGCGACGCGCAGGGCCAGCGGACAGCGTGTCGACGCGCGCCAGACCACAGCTTAGCCTAGTGCGCTAACCTGTGACAGATGAGTTCTAAAAATTAATTCCTTGATTCGATTTTACCGCTGTTGCGACGGTTTTGGAAAGACTGAAATTAATGACGAATTTCGAGCAGTGATTCTGGAGAATAGCTGCGTCTTCAACATTGTATTAAGAATAGGCGCTAATTAGATCTACGTGTATCTATGTTAAGGTTTAATAATTTTGTGCTTCAGGATGTATTACCGTGTCTTTCTCCAGCAGGTGGTGAACGCGATCGCGTGTAAAGTAAATAACATACGCCTATGCCTAAATCTGTGGCATAGTGGCAAAGTTAAATTTTGTCTTGCAAGGTACCTCTGAGTAGGCGAGAGTGGATGACCGTATTCATACAGTCTCGCTGAGGCGAAGGGCATTTTAATGGTTGGTGCTTATGAGTGGCGAACTTGTGAAAGACAGGGAAACCATTTATATGCGCTTTTATTTAGTGGCGGCAGAGTACCTTTAGTTTATAGTATTATTCCAGAGTACCATACGATTTTAATAAGTGCATGCCTAACAGACCCGGTCAGGAGCCCGCACTCCTGACTGCCTGTACGAGGAAATAGAGTGTCACACAGCTCGGTTTTCGTAACCCAAACGATAAGCGCCTACGAGTTCAGAATCGGTTATTTGACCAAACAATTGAGTAAACAAATACGTGGAAGCCGCCTCCCTTGTAAACGTTTTCCCACGATTATCTTACAAAGATGATCCACACGTGATCACGTGAAACCAAAGAAATATATGTGCAAGTGCATTCAGACTCCTGCTTCACCCCGCGATCAATATAATAATAAAAGTTATTATATTGACCGCGATGACTTTAACGAACGTTCGATAGGAGTACTTATAATATTGGCCACAACACATAGTGAAGTTATTGCACAGAATCGAGGCTCACAGGATGATATCCTAAAATACATCATTTTGGTCTTTAAAGGGTTCTGAGTTCCCATACTAAGGAATTCTCTTCTGATATCCACTGACGTCATGATGCAGAGTCTACATTCATACTAACTATAGAAATTGAACGGCCAGCTTTTAGTGTTTCAGTCTTGCGTATTCATATTTCAAATTCGTAATTAAGAGGTAAACTAGACGATCATATTTCCTTTTCCCAGATTGCTACTTGCAACTCTCATATAATATCAAGTCCACATCGTCATTGGGTTATTACAGTACCCATAACACAAGCTTCGCTTACTTTGGGGCTAGACGGCGCTGTGTAATTTGTACGACAATATTTATTTATTATTTATTTATAAAGAAGCGAGTGAGGTATGTAAGGATCGAGTCGCGTGGAGCTCGGTTCTCTCTGCCTACCCCATAAGGGACTTGGCGTGAAGTTATAGATAGATAGAAGACTTCGCAGTAGGAAACCTCTGTGGAGCAGCATAGTACGCGAATTAATGAATTAATTTAATAAAGTGGTAAATATGTGTAAATCGTAAAGTTATATATAAATAGTAAATTTAGCCATAACAGTATACACCATACGTGAACTTATATTCACATACGAAATGAAGAAACAGATTTAATTTAGTTCATAAACTGTATTCTCGGTACGGAAATCTCCGCCCGCCAGGGACCGCCTGCCGCGCCGCGCAGCGCGCTGGACGCCGCACGGCCGCGTAATAACTGTGGTATTTATTATAATTCTATATTATTTCATATGAAAATAGTTAATAATGTAATAAAGAGACGTAGGGCACATCAAAGCAACCCATCTACTTAATAATAGACGAAAGAAAAAAAAGAAAATAACTAATGGCTAAGAACTTCATTAGATATTCAACACCGAATTACCCGTTTCAGGAATTGCTGTGCCTTCTCAATGTAGTCACAGTTACCACATCAACCCTTACTCATCCCACTGCAGGGATAAGGGGGATTGATAAACCCATCCATAGACAGGCTGCCACATCGAACTGTCAGTCAGTCAGTGAAGTCACTAATTCTACACCTTACATACACAAATATTCGATTGTCCGTCTGGTGGAGAGAACTAGGGCGTTGCCGTGATAAAGCACAGCTTCTTGTGCTTCTTGTGCGCTCTAATCAAACATTATTTTGTGTTATTTTTCGTATAAGATGAAAAGTTTTTAAGTTGGGAATTTTTTGCTTTTACTTTGTAACCCAAATTGTTCTCTCTGGTGTTATTATACGTAGATCAAAAACACATCGACCGAATCTTCATAGCTCTTTCAATAGCACCAATTGATAGTACTGATGGTAATGTAATAAGTCTATAGTTGTTAATAGATTCAGGCGTTATTTTAGGAAACTCAATTTTACCGCAGCAGCCGAGGCAGAGACTACCGGAGCAGCGTCAGCATGTTGCATCAACTAACAGTAGTGGGTGAGTGCCGGGCGGCGCTAGGCCGCATGAACTAATTGGTCTATAGTTTTCTAAAGAGGTTTTACTTCATTTTTTATGCAAAAGTTTGACGATTGAGGGTTTTAACAACTCAGGAAATATACCTTTTTCCAGAGACTGTTGACGATTAAGGCCGCAACGAAAGTCGTAATAAGTCGTGGAGCGAAAATTTTCTTTATTCAAATTCTTTTAGAGGCACGCCAGGCAACTTTTAATTGCCGCCGATTCGTAAAAGCAAACGGCATAATTGTGAATTCAATGTTTACTCCCAAAGAGTTGTTTATAAGAAATTCAGATACATTTCTTACCATCTGCTTTTAAAAACTTACATTATTCACATTGAACGCAGACATACAGCTGGCCCGTATGTCAAAGGTCTCTCAACTTGTCAGTCTCGTTGGCATGTCAAATACACGACCAGTTAAAATGAAAGTGAAATGTCCATATTTAGCAGGTAATGGGCAAACTTTAAGCAATGCTGTATGCGACGCCACGCACCCCTCGCCCCAACCCTTAAAAGTTAAATTTGTTTGCATCCACGATATTATGACTCGGGGATTTATATTTATGAGATAGATTACATACGCAAACGCGATAATATATATTTTTTAAACCAAAGTGGAATACAAACATTGTCTTTGTCGGGTATGGTTGGAATGTATAGCTTACAATTAAAACGTCTAGTAATTATGTTTTGACGAAGGAATTTAACGAGCTCGGTGACTAAGTCGTGAATAACGCGACTTTGAGACCAATGCTCGTGGTTTTCGATTCCCACACAAGACAAATATTTATGTCTGTTTGTCTTGGTCTAAATGTTTTAAGAGAGGTTAGGGCGCATCAAATCAGCCCATCTGGGGAAGTACCTCCACCTTACTGAAAATGGCAGCCAAAATAACACCTCCCTAGTGGGTTGTCGTATTCCAGCGTGTGAGTAAGTACACCAATGAGCTCCTAAGGAGTTGCTATGTAAGCCAGCTGCTTACACAGTAACAAGGAGGCATCGTGCGAGAGATAATATATTACAAAAGTTAATAGGCTACGGTAACTGCTTTACATCAAGTGGGCCGTATGTTTGTACAACAGCTCCCGACATTGTATAAAAAAAAGAGTAACTCAGAATAGATATTCGATCTACTTAAGTATGTTTATTGAATTTCTTAGGTGAAAACGGAACAATCTTCATAAATGAACACCAATTTACATAGAAACTAGACGTTGGCATATAATTAAAATACGCAAGTTAATATAACGCAAGTACCTGTGTGAAGTTGTTCGGGGCACTTGGCCGGATTCGGCACAAAGCCAATAAAAGCCAGACCTGAGCTCCGCCGCCCAAATAAACACGCCGCGCGCCGCCCTCCGGTACCGGCGGCAGAACAAAAATTGTACGGTAAAATGTTTTTATCTTTTTAGTTAGTCAAACTCTCGTTTTTATTGGCAAATCTGCAAACTAGTTAAGTTTCATGAATCGCGTCTCACTATTCTGGAAAACAGCTATTTGTACCGGCAACATAATAATGCAGTTTGTCACATGCCTGCCTCTGGCGAATAGTTCTCACTGCAATAAAGAGCTTTAATAAATATCGCAAAGTATTTTTAATTATTTTGCCACATTTATTAGACAGCGTGTGAGGTAATTTTAGCATTATGTTTTTTGTAGAACCTCTTAATTGTAAATACGGAATTTAGCAAGAGAGCAAAACGAAACTGTGTACTTTAAGCAGATTAATAGAAGGCTTATTTTGACACTTTCGATTTAATTCCTTGAACATATGCATGGCCTCTGTAAAAATGTTGTTTGACGAATCACTAGTTACTGTACGGAACAAACAATCGTTTATTTATAACTCGACACGACGAGCTCAGTGGTGGAGAGGTTAGCAATGCTACTCTAACACCAAAGTTTGTTGGTTTGATTCTCACAAAGGATAAACATTTGTATGCCCTATCCATAGACGTAATAAAAAAGCAGACACCGTCTCCCGAACTAAACACTGAAGCACCTTCATAGTAAGTAAGTCGCTATACGTACGAGCCGACACGCACACATTCACACCATAGTAAGTCGACCGCCCGCCATTACGCACCGACACCTCGCCGCGTGATAACCATGTCGAAAAAAAAAAAAAATACCGTCGTGCGTGGTGAAGAGCTGTCGAAACCATAGTGGTACAAGTAAAAAAAGCCAAGGGATTACTTTTCATGGGTAACCAAGTAATTTTACTGATTAAATAATCGTTTTCACTTAAATTAAATTTTCAAAAGAATAAATCGACCGGTGCTACCATAACTCACATTTCCAAATTAGCGTAAATGTGGGAGATTATTTTTATTTTGTTCTCTTGTAATTCTTACTTAATTCAGATACCTGATTTTGTTTAAATAGATATATAAACTTACATTCTATAATTCTTTTACTGAACAACTATTATTTATACCTTTAATATTTTCATCGTTAAATGAATGCTTCATTTGAAAGAATGATTGGGTACAAATCATAAGAGAGTTCAGAAAAGAAAGCGGCTGGATTGCATCTAAATCCAGTGTAATATATGCAATATACATTTCTAGGAGTGGCTGCCGTCTTCTGTGAGGTGGAGGTACTTCCTCAGTTAGGCTAACGTTGTGCCCTACCTCTCTTTCGCCAGAGCCTTGTCTGGTCATTAAAATTGGTGTATTTGTTTCGGCGTTATTTATTTCAAATAAGTATGCATCTGTTTGTCCTACATAATAAAAAGAATATGTATGTTTCATATGTTTAATTTATTTTCATCAATACCTATTTTAAACAATACAAGTTACAAATAACCGATGCATAAAATTCGAGTTCCAAAGACAGTAACGAATCATGGATTTTTTTTATTTCTTTTTAGTTAGTTTCTCTCAAGCTGTGGGATGAACTCCTAGCCGAGGTTTTTCCAAGGGACTACAGCATGGAGTTCTTCAAGAAATGCGTGAAGAGGTTTTTAGAGGGTCGGCAACGCATGAGTGACACCCCTGGTGCTGCAAATGTCCATAGGCTACGGTAAATGTGTACCATCAGGCACGCCGTATGCTTGATTGTCACCTTAGTGGTATAAAAAAAATAGTTAAAGAAATGGAAAATTTTCTTCCATCTGGCAACCCACTTGACACTCACACATATTTACACGCCGCCATTGTGGTGCTTCAGATGTTTCTTAGCGAGATTCCGTCTGACTATTTTAATACGTCTATGGCCCTATCATTAAGGAACTCATAGAAAACTGCAGGCAAATAAAAACTCTCAACAACCATTGTTGCATTACAGCGAATGAATGAGGCTAGCAGTAAGCTCGTAAGGAGTTACAGAGTTAGCAACGTACAGATAGCTTCGGGCGAGTGGTACTTATACAATTATTCAATAAACATTGTCATATAACATTTTATTATTTTTACGGATTTTATTTTTTATGAATTGGCTACTGAAATTCCTTTTATATAATAAATACACAACATATTTGTCTATACCATTTAAGATAGGGCAGAACAAATGTTCGATTTCTTCGATTTGGTAATATTTAGTTTAATTCTGTTAAATTTTTTAGCAAGTAAGTACCTAATAATAATTGTTTTTTTTATAGATTATAATGTTACTCTTCACTGGGGGTTTTTTGAGTGGGTAATGTGTTTATGTTTTAAGCAAAATAATTTTTAAAACACATTTTTAGTTTTCCACGTTAGTTCATCGCCTAGTAATTTTTCTAACTTTTATTTATTGTAAAAGTATTACATAATATAATTAAATATTTACAAGAATACATTGTATTTATATATTTTTTACAGTAACGCATGGCTTCCATTTGTAGATATGAAACAGTATGTAATCACTTCAACCACATCATCTACTTATAGCTTTCGTGACTCAAAACATAATTGAAAAACGTATGATCCCTTAAATGTATGAAAATTCATACGAAAATGTTGCAAAATTATTTACAAAATGTGCAGGTGTTTCGAAAACGCCACCTCAACATTTTCAAACCCACAGGTAAGTACTTAAACCTACCCAAGTATGTACAGTTCATGTCAAAAGAGTAGAAAAATGGATTGCATTTCATTCATCAAATGAAGACAGCTATCAAAAGCTCTCAATGGTTTTTACATCAAAAAATATTTAAAAAAGATCGATGACAAAAAAATATCCAAATATTAGGCAAGCGTTCGTTGGGCACGGTACCCACTTTACATCAGATATGACATACCTGTGTATGCCTTGTATATAACTTAGTAGATTTAACTTACTCATCCCACTGCAGGGATACGGGTCTCCCTTCAACCTAAAAGGTGTAGAGCAAAGGTACTCCACCACGCTGCTCAAATACGGATTGGCGGATGCCAGTGTTTTCAAGCCGCCCGAGGGCCACTGACTTGGCTCAACGACTGTCATCTATCGACAACAGCCGGGATCGACGGCTTAACGTGCCATCCGAAGCACGGAGAAACTCGAGATAGATAAACCCATACATAGACAGGCTACGGTCGACGTTGCTTAACATGCGTGTTTGGTTAGAACGACACACGCAACGACGCCATCGAGCTCTCAATTTTTCTCAAATTTAACTACCCTGATATTAATGTTTTAATTAATTCCAGTTGCGCAGCTGACGGTACAGTGTATGCATCTTGGAATTCCATTTCCAAGCTCTTTAAGATTTAATACAGAAAGTTATATGCGGCGGGACGCAGCCGCAGGTATTGGACAGAAAGTGTTTTCCCGCAAACAGATTGCAATTGCACTCTTATGATAAACGCATTATTGCGCGCGAAGTGGTTTTACTCAATAGTAAATTCTACTTGTGTACTATTCGTGGTGAAATAAATGTGTTACAATCTACAGTGTCTAAGTTTAGATATACGACTGATTCGGTACGGTGCACTTGCAAAAAATAGCAGTTCAGGAACGTTTAGCAAACAATCATTAAAGTAAGAAAAGGTTTGCGCCAACGTTTACTGAAATAATTTGAATTCAGTAAATATACACGTGGCGATTTGTACATTAAAGGGGAAATGATTTTAAGAGAAAGACAATGCTGCTGCGGGTCCACAGGGGAATTCGCATTCTGAGATATTGACACGGAAAATTCTTATTTGAATTTAGAAGTTTTTACACTTAAATCAGAATTGCTTTAGTAGTGTACCAATGCACATTGACACTATAGGCCATATTCGTCACAAGAACAATACCTTTTCGATGCAATTTGTACGGGTAACATGCAAATTACAGCGATAAACACATGCGATATACGTAGGTGAGGCCCTAACATTAGAATTGGTATGAAAACATTACGCGATAATCTTGTGTCATTGTACATTATGTACAGATTATGTTAACAATTAGTTAATTTAAAATTTATTTAAAAACTTTTTGATCACAACAATTTTGTGCAAACAATGTAATTTTTATTTGGTTAAATAGTTGAAATAAATACCTACAAGTATCTTTAGGCACTTTTTTTCGCCAGTGGTCGTGTCTATAATTTCTGGTAGATAAACAAAATTGTGAGACATGCGGCCCTCGTGGATGTCAAGGTGGCCCGCGGCAAGTAACAAATATACGAGCTGGATTACATCTAGCGGGCAACAGCGCTGCAGGGCTCCATGTAGGGCAGTAACTCCATATGGAATATGCTTTATAAAGTTCCGTACCCAAAGGTTGCATCACCACCACTATCACACATCACCAGGCTATATTATTTATCCCGTAAAATAGCAATAGCCACAAGTTGTTGTCGCAGAGACGACCGGAGCAGCCAGGGCAGCAACGGTGGCGGGTGCATGTGGTGCATTTCAGATGGCGAACAAACGCCAGAGACAACCGGAGCAGCAGAGGAAGAGACGACCGGAGTAGCCATGGCAGCGGCGGCATGCATCTACTAACGGTAGTAGGCGATTCCACTTCCATGGAGTATCAGTTGCAAATAAAAACTCGGTTTGTTACTTGGGATTACTGTTAGACAAAGGTTTTAATTACATTGAACACATAATGCAGGTTGGAGAAAAAGTCAAAAAGAACTTTTATGCATTTACTCGAATTTCCACCTCAACGTGGGGCTTAACTTTCAAAACGTTAAAAATTATTTACACAGCCACATATTTAGGATGTATTACGTACGGTTCACCTGCATGGGCTGATAGGGCTACCATAGGTGCTGCACGTCGTAAGTTACTGCAAAGTCAGTGTCTCGCTTTAATATTTCTAGGTAAATCGTATAGGTGTGTGCACCTATATACGATGTACTGTGAGCACCGACGAGGCACTACCAGTGCTGGCAGGCGTATTACCAGTTGACTTAGAAATTCAACGCCGGGCTTCAATGTACTACACCTCTAAAACATACACCCTGACTTTCTAAAACACCGCGATATGGACAAAATACTTAGATTATTCAAATCAATTGACGAGGTATTTGAAACTTTACTGTCTGAATGGCAAGAAAGATGGGAAACTTCTACTAAAGGACGCCACTTGTATCTGTTCTTTTAATTAGTGCGAGACAGATTAAGTAAAGAGTGGTTAGAAATCGATCATCCCGTTGCGCAATTTTTAACTGGACATGGAAACTTTAGAGCTAAGCTCTTTTCGTTCAGACTTGTGTCATCGCCTTTATGCGAGTGTTCTACGACAAATCATGAATTCGATCATGTTCTCTGGAAGTGCAATCTCTGGCGTCGGGAGCGGGATGATATGTTAAATTCCTTACATGTCACATCCGGGGTAGTATATTATTCTGATTTGGTGGCAACAAGGGAGAATTACCGGGCGTTTAGGCGGTTCTGCAATCTATATTATTGGAATCGATGTGTTAGGTAACAACTCACAGTTTAGGTCCCAATGGTGTTAGATATTTGATAAACCGTGGTGCACGGCAGTTGAGCTTCACTTGACTAGCCATCTCTTTGAGGTTTTTAAATGCCTTATTTGTCATATTGCTGTCTCTCACTTTGCCAAGACGGGAAGTCAATTCCAAAACTACCTACTCCTACAAATTTCTTCTGATTAAATTCGTTGTGAGTTCCAAGGCAGCTGTAGTTTAACCCCCGGGATGGCAGTGAACTTCACTGTTCATTGCCTTTTTGTTGGTCGCCGCTGTTAATTCTGGCTACACAGGAGACACAGTGGTGGGCCTGTAACGGTAGTGGGTGGGTGCCGGCTACTAATCGGGAGCGGAAGCACACAAAGTAGTTTAGATCAAATTGCCTGTGAATTTGACTTTCGCAAAGTAACCTCTGAATCTATCAACTATTTAAGTTATTTAAGTATTTTTTATTTTTTTAAATGTACATAGAGTTGAGAGAAAGAAATGTTGTACGCAGTATACAACCGATATGCAATTATGCGGCTATTTATAACGGTAGCATAATTAGCGTTTCGTTAAGTTTTTGACTTACTGTTTTATATATTTGACGGAACATCCACGTCCATAGTCCGCTGATACAGCTGAGTGCATTAGTGCGGCTAATGCAGTGTAATGCACTGCACGCGCCGCCCGCCGTAAACCGACATGCCCGCGCGTTCAAGATTCAACTTTACTAGTTTCCAATTTCGTTCCATTTTGCAAATAAACTTTCATAAACATTTATCAACTATACGTTATTGAATTATCGGCCATAAACTAAACATAAAATGTGTGTTTCTATTCTTCTTCTTAGCGATATCCCGTTTTCTAATCCTCGGCTCGGTGGGTCCGGTGCCTTGCCCTAAGGATTTGGCGAAGATACAGATTTTTTAGTTGGAGTGACTGTCAGACCTCCTCAATCCAAAGAGAAAGCCACACCTTTCAAATATAAAATTTGTGCTTGTATTGAATCAAGATTAGTAATAAAAATGACCCAGTCTGACGAGCTCTGTGGCTCAGTGGTGGAATGCGTTGTTACGCTACTTTGACACCAACGCTCGTGGGTTCGATTCCCACACAGTACAAACATTTGTGTGCATGAACATGTCTGTTTGTCATGGTCTGGGTATTTTCTATGTATAATAAGTATGTATTTACAAAAAAAAAATGTATTTACGTAATATTTAGTCTTTTTATTCATTCGTAAGATCATCATAACAACCTAAATACTAATTTGAGTTGTAAGTATTAATATCTATCTATAATTTCACGCCAAATTCCTTGCGGGGTAGGCAGAGAGAAGCGAGCATCGTATGACTCGATCCTTACACACCTCACTCCTTTTTAGGGTTCCGTACCCAAAGGGTAAAACGGAACCCTATTACTGAGGCTCCGCTGTCCGTCCGTTCGTCCGTCCGTCCGTCTGTCACCAGACTGTATCTCTTGAACCGTGATAGTTAGACAGTTGAAATTTTCACAGATGATGTATTTCTATTGCCGCTATAACAACAAATACTAAAAAATAGAATAAAATATATATTTAAGGGGGCTCCCATACAACAAACGTGATTTTTTTTTGCTGTTTTTATAGATAATGGTACGGAACCCTTCGTGCGCGAGTCCGACTCGCACTTGGCCAATTTTTTTAACATTCATTGACCTTTTCATGCACGATGGCAGGTTTTGAGGCTCCTGACATCACCTTCTGATAGAACACGATCAATTTGCTCATGGTAGGTAAGTCTTGGCCTTCCTCAGCTCCTACATCCTTCTAATTTCGCATTGTGAATCTGTTTCGTAATTGTTTCTTCCTGCATTCTCACTACATGTCCGAATCAACGGAGCATGCCTCTTCTTATTTTAACACCGACACTCTCTTTAAGACCAACTATTTTTTTTTTTTTTTTTTTTTTTTTTTATTTTATTTATTTATGACATACCAACAGCATACACATCACAATTACATATAAAAATAGATATACAGCTACATTCTCATGTGTACACCAATTATAGGTACGTACAATTTACACCATAGCACAATAGTTTATTGCTTAATATGAGTACTTAAATATGAAATTGAATATAATATTAAAATCACTACAATATAATATCAATTAACATAATGACATAATTATCAATGTCAACCAACCGTAATGAGCGACAATTTACAAAGCAATAAATCTGCATAGAATTACAAAAAACAATAACAATTACAAATAACTTAAGAATTCGAATGGAACGTTTCAATTATTATGGAACGAAATTTGAGAATGGAATCAACATGAATATCAATATCGGGCGCTGAGTGACTAACCTTATTAAATTCATTAATAATTCGTGTAATTGGTGAATTTTTGCCTATATTTTTATGTGAGTAAGGAGGGTAGAAGACCTTGGTAATAGGATATCGTGGTAATCTATTAGGAACTGTAATATTTATTTGTTGCAGAATCTCAGGACATTGACTGAGACCCCTGATAATTTTAAAAAGAAACATAATATCATGAAGTATTCGACGATTTCGCAATGTAGTCATTTCAAAAAAGGCCAGGCGCTGCTCGTAAGGAATCCTATGACAAATACCAGGAGATATAAAAGCAAGGTGCCTGGTGAATGCTCTCTGCAGACTTTCCACGCGTTGAGAGTGTATAGCGTAAAATGGGTTCCATACTGTACTGGCATATTCTAAACGACTACGTACCAGAGCATTGAACAGGGATATCTTCGTCTTTTGCTTGAAGCCAATGGTGTTTCGCTTTATAAATCCCAATAACTGTGATGACTTTTTGACAGTAGCATCAATGTGTGAAACAAAATTCAGTTTCTTGTCCATGATAACTCCTAAATCACGAACCTCATCGACCATGAGTATGTTGGTATTGTTCAGTTTATACATAGAAGGATAAGGCCTTTTTCGACGAGTAAATTTTATAAATTTACATTTCTTGACATTGAGCTCCATAGCATTATCAACACACCATTTCTCGATCCTAACCAAGTCATCCTGCACAAGTGAAACGTCATTCGGAGAATTTGTGGCCCTATATATCTTAAGGTCGTCAGCAAACATAGAATATTTACAGTTTTGAATTTGGCTAGTAATATCATTAATGAATATTGAAAACAATATGGGTCCCAGATGTGAGCCCTGGGGCACACCAGAAACTGAAAAATACCAATTCGATTCATATCCCTTCACTGCTACTGTTTGACTTCTGTTGCTAAGGTATGAAGAAAACCACATTAACAATGAACCATGAATGCCATGTGCCTCAAGTTTACGTAAAAGAATATGATGATTGACTCTATCGAAAGCACTGCTAAAGTCGGTATATATTGTATCAACTTCACCACCCGAATCAAGCTGACCAATTACATCGGTAACAAAGGACACGAGATTAGTTTGCACAGATCGACTTTTACGAAAACCATGCTGACTAGAGCCAATATGTTGATCAATATGCCGAGCCAGAATAGGACACAGCAGGGATTCAAATATTTTAGGAATGCAAGACAAAATAGAAATTGGCCGGTAATTCTTCACATCATCTGTTACTCCCTTCTTATGAACAGGTATAATTCTGGCCTTTTTCCATTCAGATGGATAAACACCGCATTCTAAACTACGATTAAAAATAAGCTTAAGAGGCAGCGTTATAACTGAAATGCATCGCTTGAGAAATATAGGAGGAATACCATCAGGACCGCAACCCTTGGATATATCCAAACATTTAATTTTTTTAGCTATATCGTGTTCAGTAAATTGTACTCTAGATAAAGTTAGATTATTAAATAGCGGCATTTCATACGATTTGTTTGAGATTTCTCTGAAAACTGAGGAGAAATGTTGAGCAAAAAGGTTTGCGATTCCACACCCACTATTTTCAATCACATCATCATGGTACATGGTTGAAGGTAACGAGGAATTGTTCTTTCGTTTACTGTTAATAAATTGCCAGAAAAATTTGGGGTTTTTAGTCACGTTCTCTTCTACTTTATGTTTGTAATCACGATAACAACTATCATATAATTTATGACAACGTTCTCTCAACAATAGATATTCATAATGATCTCTAGGGTTTCCAAATTTACGATATTTTATTCTTATTCTTTCCTTTTCTGACAATAATCTTATGAGCGCATAACTAAACCAAGGTGGATATTTAGATTTAACCGGCCGACGCCTAGGTATGTGCTTTTCTATGACTTTGTGCAAAATATTATAAAACATTGAAACCATCTCATCAACATCGTGACTTTTTTCAACTAGACTCCAATCCTCAGATTTTAACTCATCAATAATTTTCCCATAATCCGCCTTGTAATAATTTAGATATGATCGTCTTAAAGAACCAGACTGATTATTTTTTTCGTTTGAAAGAATAATTACAAACTGAGGGTGATAAGGATCCAGCTTACTTAGAATATTGTTAGGACGCACTACGTGAGCACTAGTGATATTAGTAAGCGCTAGGTCCAGGGTTTTACCATCTCTATTGCAATTATCATTAATTTGATGTAAATCATTAACAGACATGAAATCAATGAGACAATTACCCAACGACGTGTGATAATTTAAGGGAATAGAAAAAGCATTTTCCTTTTCCCAGGACCACTTAATAAAACCAAGATTGAAGTCACCTATTAATACCACATCATTTGCACGATTCATTACATCATCATCAATTTTATCAAGCAACCCTCTAAGTAAGTTAGGACAAACAGGGGGAGGTAAGTATATGGAACCAATTACAATTTTTTTACTTACAGTCCTGCCAGTACCAACATCTATCGATACCCAAAGATCTTCAAATTTTGTATCTTTGTTTTCCCAGTTAATAATGCGAGATGAATTATAATCCTTAGAGACGGCAATCAACACACCTCCACCATCTTTTTTTAAAGTTTTATCAGTATTACCTCTTCCCGAGCACACCCTATCTTTACGATAAACAATATACCTAGAATCTATAAATTCTTCATTTGCAATATTCGGATTTAGCCAAGTCTCCGTAAAAACAATGACATCATAATTACATAGTAAAACATTCTTGAATACGTCACTCGTTTTGCCCTTAATACTTCGTACATTTTGATAATATATTTCAAGCATTTTTGTATAAAAACTATAACTGATATTTCAAAACAGATGAAATTTAATCTAAAAACCTTAGTCCCTCAATGTTACGTACAACAAACACTTGACTTATTTCATCCTTTCTAACAAAGATTTTTCCGTTACGCACCCAGACAAACTTGTGTCCACATTCTTTAGCCTTTGCACGTGTAGCAGCATAAAGTTGATTATTTCCAGGAGTGAGGTGTTCAGACACATAAACAGGCCATCGTTGGCCTCCGATACCAAGGTGATGTGATGACAGTTTATCGTAAGGATTCTTCTTATTAAAAAATGCAACCGCCGCCAAGATAGCATCTCGTTGGCGGGTACTACTGAACTTTGCAACAATAGATCGAGGACGCTCATTGTTCTTATTAAATTGAGCAACTCTAGTCACATGAAGAATATCTTTACTTTCGATAGGGCTATTCACAGTCTTCGCAAGCTGCAGAAGTGTGTTACTTAGAATTTCTGACTTATTTTCTGGAACTCCGTTTATTACAATATTACTTTCCCGCATCTGTTGCTCAACGAGATGAATTCTTATTCCTTGGTCACGTACAGTAGATTTTAAGCTCTCATTTTCAGTCTTGAGACTATCAACCAAGGTATTTCTTTCCTCGACGCAAGATTTAAGGGTTTCAAACTTATCATTCAGAAATGTTATTGATTCCATAAAAGAAGAGAGCTGCTGTTCTATGGTTTTAAATTGTTCAGTGACTAGTTTTCCTATGGTAGCCTGGAAAGATTTCTCCAACTCATCTCGCAATATGTCACGAAGAATATTAACTGTGATATACTCATTTCCGCCTGCTTCGTAGTCACTATTAGTTCGATAACCACTCTTAGGTCGCATAGTAACGTTAGCGTCCATGGAAGCCTGTTCAGTAACTGGAGCTGCTTTACGTGGGGATTCAGTCCCAATATTAGTCGGTCGAATGGGAGTATTAGTATTATCAACCCTGGGCTGCTTACTGATACATTCTTGACACTTCCACTTATTTTTGTGCTCCTGTGTCATAGTATTATTGAACCTTTTAACTGATACATTAGCACAAATTAGGTCGTATTTCTTTTTACATAGTAAACAGCTTAAGTATTCTCTACTCGGTATTGCATTGTTGCAGTATTATTTATTATTCATTATTTCTAACATCATCATTACAAATATGGTCTATGCCACTAATTTTACGCAACGCTCGCATTTTGATCGCGTTTTTAGGGTTCCGTACCCAAAGGGTAAATTGCTGAGACTCCGCTGTCCGTCCGCCCGTCCGCCCGTCTGTCACCAGGCTGTATCTCATGAACCGTGATAGTTAGACAGTTGAAATTTTCTCAGATGATGTATTTCTGTTGCCGCAATAACAACAAATACTAAAAACCAGAATAAATATTTATTTATTCTGAATCACGATTTTTTTGCCGTTTTTATAGATAATGGTGCCCTTCGTGCGCGAGTCCGACTCGCACTTGGCCGGTTTTTACTATTTATTGTTTGTCTTTTAATATCAGTTTAAAAAACTATTTCATTGTTTTTGAGACTTTAAGAGCTCCTGTTTAAGAGTTCGGTGGTAACAACTGCGTAGTTAATAACGCTACTTTGACAACAACGCTCGTGGGTTCGATTTTCACGTAGGACTAACATTTGTGTACATGAACATATCTATTTGTCATGGAATAAGTGGTTTTAAGAGAGATAGTGTGCATCAAAGCAGCCTATCTTGGGAAGTACCTCCACCTCACGGAAAACTGCAGCCAAGCAACAACTCCCTATAGGATTGTTGTGGTCCTGCGAGTGACTGAAGTCACTGCTCCTAAGGAGTCATCGTGTTAGCAGCAGAAGTTATCAATACATGGTTAATGCGTTGCAAGCGTTTACAAGCTATGGTAACCGCTTTCATCAGGCGGGCCGTATGTTTGTATGTCTCTCAACGACAACGTTGCTGTCGAACTGATCGATGACTTTTATGACGGGTAACGGATCAAACATTTGGGATTTAAAGTGGTTTTGAGTTAAAGGATAATTTAAAATACATTTATAGGACAAAGATGATGCATATTGGATAGCAACAGTAAGACATGGCGAAATAATAAAATAAAAAAAAACAAAAAACATGCCGACGCTGCCCTGGCTGCTCCGGTAGTCTCTGCCTCGGCTGCTGCGGTCGTCCGCCATCTGGAACAGAAACCGCATACCCCACCACCTTCGCTGCTACGACTGGCCTGGTCGTCGCTGTAACACGTGTTTCGCCTCTCCACGAGGAATCATCAAGCGTTGTAGACGATAATCGTAAGAATAACATGCTACAAGTGACATCGCAGTGCCGTCCCTTATATTGAATTGACTGTGGGGGTGGATGGTGTGAGCGAAAAGATATTTAATAGTGGGGAATTGTTTACGTCAGTCTGTTTGTTCATCATTCATTTGATATCATTATTGTACCAATATGATTATGTGATTTTTTTTGTAATATCTAATTGACAATTCTAAAAGAGACCTATATTGGCAGGTTTCTTTCGGCATTTCTTCTTCGCCAATGGTCATT
This sequence comes from Pyralis farinalis, assembly GCA_947507595.1. NCBI lineage: Eukaryota > Metazoa > Arthropoda > Insecta > Lepidoptera > Pyralidae > Pyralis > Pyralis farinalis. Next base: position 889,180 of record OX382268.1, on the reverse strand, counting down.
TCCGAAATGCTAGTAGATTACCAAAAGTAAAATAAGAAAATTGAATAAGATACATCATTCATCATCATCATTTGAGCTTGTATTCATCCACTGAGGAGCATAGGCCTTCCCTCTAGAGTGCCACTCGTCTCGATCCTGTGCCACCTGCGGATCCTGTGAATAACACGCAATAAGATTATATTTCAAAAAATGTAAACCGTGTCTTTAGTGCCCGCGAGGGCCCAATGACAAATAAGGATTTTTATCTTTTATATTTAGACAAGAAAAACTCATACACTATACATTACCCGGATATAGACAGACATGCCTGAAACGAAACTGATTTTTGTCAGAAATAAATATGAATATTTACAGTCAAAAATTGCTGATTTCCGAAAAAGTAACGTGTCAAATCCAAACCGGAAAAAGCTCGGAGGTGCAATATTTAGTAATACTACTTGACATTAACGGTCGTTGGTTCGATCCCCACACAGGACAATTATTTGTATACATGATCATGTCTGTATCGAACTAGCTGTTTTCTAGGGAGACAGGACTCGTGCTTAGTGCCGTTGCTTTACAACGGCACTAAGGAAGTATCTCCACCTTACCGGTAGACTACAAAGGAGTTGTCTTAGCAGCGAGATATCGCTTGTATTGTGCTAGAACATTGGCTACCGAAACCGCTTCATATAAAGTGGTCCATATGCTTGTTTCCCACCCAACATGTAGTGTATAAAGTAAGTTAAAACCTATTTCATGGCAATTTACTGTTCTCATTACTAGGAGAGTAGAAGTGTCAGTACGTGCATCTTTCTTAAATGGATTTGAATATTATTATGTGCACATGCAACTAAACTTTTGGAAAGAATATTGTGCTACTTTAACAAATATGTTCAAACGGAGACGCAGGCGAATGTCAGTAATAATATAACCAGTGCTATAGACTGAATCGAGTACATTAGAGGTTACGCATCGTAGTCTGTAGCAGGTTGCCGCTACGCGCTACGCGGCCGTAGCGATTTGTCGATGCGCTACACTCGCTTCAGCTGGTTCTACGGTTTGTACGTAGCTACGCTCACTTCGCGTTTGTAGCAGGAATAGTGCACTATCCCTATCTTGTTTTCCTATTTCAAGGTTCCGGGCCTCAAAAACGTAAAACGGAACCCTCATAGGTTCAATAGTTAATAGACTACCGGAGCAGCCATGGCAGCGTCGGCATGTTGCACTTACTAACAGTAGTGGGTGGGTGCCGGCCGGCGCTAGGCCGCATGAACTAATTGGTGGCGGAAGCACACAAAGCAGGTTAGATCAAATTGCACCTTATAGGTTCACTTTGTTGTCCATCTGTCTGTCAAGATGTGGTGGAGCTATCAAGCTGAAATTAATACCAAATACAGATCTGCAATCCCTTCGAATATTGAAAAAATCAAACTTCTAAGTCAACGCAATCAAAAGATACGGCTGTTTATGCTTCGTTTAAGCGCATATTTTTACACTCGCAAAACTTGTAGTGTACTTCCCGTTGACCTAGAATCATGAAATTTGGTAAGAAACAATGTCATGTAGCACAAGTAAAGGAAAAAATTCTTAAAATCGTAATTTTTAGTTACAATACAAAAAAAAAACATTTTTGCAAAAATATTTGAGAAAATATTTTTTACGGAACCCTCGGTGCGCGAATCGTACTCACACTTGACGGCTTTTTTTCTATTGAGGATCCAACATCCACGCACCATGATGGGTCACCTTTATCGTATACCACGTCGAGGCAAACACGCCTATGGTCCACCTGATTATATAGTGTGTAAAGTAGTTATATGATCGCTTGTAATACAAGGCGATGCCAACGATCACGAGTCCGTTGGCTATAAAATCAAGACTCGTGCGTTCGAGGCCCATACAGGATAAACATTTATGTGCATAAAAAAAATTATTTGTCTTGGTCTGGATGTTTTAAGAGAGGTAGGGCGCATCAAAGCAGCCCGTCTGGGGAAGTACCTCGACCTCACAGAAAACCGCAGTCAAATAACGACTTCCTAGAGGGTTGTTCTGTTCCTGCGTATGAATGAGATCACCAGTATGCCGTAGCCGCTTTACATCGGGTGGGCCGTATGCTTGTATGTCTCCCGACGTAGAACTTTTACAATAAAATTGCCTTAATTACTTACTTAGCCATCGTATTATTAGGGACAACAGCATTACCGAAGTGGGACCAGCTCGTCAGAGATATTTGGAGCTCCGCCAGCACGCTCGCTCGAACAGATGCTGTGGCTCGCCAAGTTAATGAGAGGACCGACTACGTGTGACGGCAACTTGAACTTACGGGTTGGTAACTTAACAAGAGTAAACATTAGTTTGTAAGCATTAGTTTATATCTAAGAGATTCTACATCTAAATTTTAAACATAAAAAAACTTTATTTCATATTTGCCGCTATAGGGCACTTAGACACAACTTACATTGTTTTAATGTAATCTTGTTGTATCAAATTTTCATAGTTCAGCGTAATAACATCACTACTAATAAGCCGGTATATGACAACGCACCGTTTTATAGGATTTAATGAATTTGTTTTGAAAGTTACCAAAGTATATCAAAATGAGTAATTCCTTCATTAAATAGTTAATAAATTCAGACGTTATTTTGCAAAAGTCAAATTTACACGCAATTTGATCCAACCTGCTTTGTGTGCTTCCGCCACCAATTAGTTCATGCGGCCTAGCGCCGGCCGGCACCCACCCACTACTGTTAGTAAGTGCAACATGCCGACGCTGCCATGGCTGCTCCGGTAGTCTATTAACTATTGAACCTATAAGGGTTCCGTTTTACGTTTTTGAGGCCCAGAACCTTAAAATGGGAAAACAAGATAGGGATAGTGCACTATTCCTGTTACAAACGCGTAGCGAGCGTAGCTACGTACAAACCGTAGAACCAGCTGAAGCGAGCGTAGCGCATCGACAAATCGCTACCCACCCACCCACTACCGTTATTAGATGCAACTTGCCGACGCTGCCATGGCTGCTCCAGTAGTCTGTGCCTCGGCTGCTGCGGTCGTCCGCCATCTGGAACAGAATCCGCATGCCCCCACCACCACCGTCGCTGGCACGACTGGCCTGGTCGTCGCTGCGACACGTGTTTCACCTCTACACGAGGCATCATCATAGTTTTATACGCTGCGAGCTTGTGTTGCCAAGGATAGCTGGATGACGCAGGAATCGCGGTATCGGTATGAATCCAGTTCACTGTCCAGGAAATTTCTATCTGACTGCGGTTTTCTGTGAGGTGGAGATTCTTCCTTAGTTCCGTTGAAAATCTGAATATGACTAATGGCTGTTGTTAATACATGTAGCGTTTTCTTCGTCGAGAGGAGGAGGATGCTTGTAGAATACAGTTCATCTGATGTAAAGAGGGTACCGTAGCCTATGAACGCTGGTAATACATTAAGTGTCACTCGCGCGATGCCACTTCTGCTGCTAACACAGCAACTACTTCGAATTAGTGACTTCACTCACTTGCAGGACCACAACTATCTTCCAAAGAGTTGTTATTTGGCTATTAATTTCAGTTAGGTGTAGGTACTTCTTACAGTCGGGCTCCGTTGATCCTTTGATTGACACAAATGTTTGTCCTGTGTGGGAATTGAACCCTCGAGCGTTGATGTCAAAGTCGCGTTGTTAACCGCATTGCCACGGGGATCATCGTCGACGTCTTGTACGTTTCGTCATTAACTCAGAAACTCTATTTGATTTGTAAAATTCATTCAGCCTTGTCGCGTGGAAGGCGCAAATATATTTTTTAACGTCTGTACATTTTTTTATACCACTACAGCGGCAATCAAGCATACGGCCTGTCTAATGGTTACCGGAGCCTATGAACGCTTGAAATGCAGGAAGCTGGCGCACGACACATGCCGTTAACACTGACACTGTTTATTACGAACCTCATTCTTTGGCAGGAATACGATAATCTTTTAGGAAGTTGTTATTTGCCTACGGTTTTCTGTGAGATGGTGACACTTTCCAAGTCAAGATGCACCCTACCTTTGTTAAATACTAACAAACTTGTTAACGTGCACACAAATATTTCGTACACTCACCCACTCGTATGATCATGATTTTGAACACTCGTGGGTTCGATTCCCACACAAGACAAATGTCTTGAGTGTTTGTGATAAAGTACCATTGCTAACCACTCGATCACTGGGCTCGTAAATACATACATATCAGCCCAAATTGCAGCGGCAACTGACAATGGACCACAGTGTCCTGTCAGTTGACGGTACCATGCTGGCCCGCAAGGGGCTGCTTCGCGCTTCGTTTGAAGGATCCCACGTTGTAGGAAGGAGGGACACATGTGCAAGTAAGGTGTTCCACTTGTACCCGTACTTTTTAGTAGGAGAAGAAACGTCCTCAACAGTGGAACGTGACTCCGGTAATTGTATTATCGCACGAACCATGTACTTCGACGTACGATTTGGCATGGCTCAGGAGATTATGGATAGCTTTAATCATTCATAGGGATACAATATCCTCCAGAGCGTCTACCCGAGGTGACTCTCTGTAAGCCGTCGACGCGCATATGTTCTGTGGTATCTCGCTGTGTCATAAATCATGATATGTGAACACAAGTTGCGTATTAACCCTTCGAAACCCGTGTGGTCGTATACGACCGCGAAATGTATGGGAAAACGTATATAACGGGTTCTGACTACTCAAGTGAGGTTACGGCGATGTTTCCGTTTGCACGCTGTTGTATATTTGACTAACTTTCCCCGCGACTTCGTCCGGGCGGGTGTTCACTTAAAGCGGTAATATATCTACTGCGTTAATATATCTTTTCAGGTCGCGCCCTATGTCTGTACGAAATTTGGTTATAGTAGTCAAAGCATTTTTTTTTATACTTCGTCGGCAGGCATGCAAGCATACGACCCACCTGATGTAAAGCGGTTACCGTAGCCTATAAACGCTTGCAATACATTGATCGCGCGATGCCACCTCTGCTGCTAACATACAAACTCCTTAGGAGCTTACTGGTGACCTCACTCTCTCAAGGGGGTTGTTATTTGGTTGCGGTTTTCTGTGAGGTGGAGGTACTTCCCCAGACGGGCTGATTCGATGCGCCCCTACCTCTCTTAATGCATTTTGATTAACGAGCCCGATAAAGGAGTGGTTAACAACGCTGCCATAATTCAAGGCTCGTCGGTTCGATTTCAATACAGCACAAGCATTTGTATGCATGAACACATCTTTTTGTCTTAGTCTAAATTTCTAAGAGAGGCAGAGCGCATTAAAGTAGCCTGATTGTTCAATCTCACAGAAAACCCTAGCTATATGACCACTCTCTTGATGGTTGTTGAATTCGTACGAGTGAGAGCGGTTACTAATAATTTACACAGCAGCTCCTATATAGTTGCTGTGGTAGTAGCTAGGGTGGCAACGCGCGAATGGTACTTCTTGTATTTTATTCTATTTATACTCGTACATATTTATTGGTAAGAAAATGCAATATCGGTACAACATAAATTTTACGAGCAGCCATGGCAGCGTCGGCATGTTGCATCTACTAACGGTAGTGGGTGGGTGCCGGGCAGCGCTAGGCCGCATGAACTAATTGGTGGTGGAAGCACACAAAGCAGGTTCGATCAAATTGCATATAAATTTTAAGAAGATTTTCCATAAACTTCACTCGATGTCGCATAATATGTGAACGATACGACCTTAATGTGGCTAAGTATTATTCAATATTGAGTAGTGATCGCACAGCGGACAAGCAACCGGCGTATTGAACAACAGCTCCCCAGTTCGAATCCTGGCATGTACTAAATTCGTGTTTTCGGATTGTCTGACAAATTACACAGCGCCATCTATTCCCAAAGTAAGCGAAGCTTGTGTTATGGGGACTAGACAACTGATAAACATACGTAAATACATTTTTTTTTGTAAATACATACTTATCATACATAGAAAATACCCAGACCCAGACAAACAGACATGTTCATGTACACAAATGTTTGTACTGTGTGGGAATCGAACCCACGAACGTTGGTGTCAAAGTAGTGTAACAACGTGTTTCACCACTGCGCCACCGAGCTCGTCAATTATTTATTATTATTATTTAATTTCAGGTAACAAGACCAATAATAACAGAGGTATTATAATACGAGAGAGAGAATACATTATGAAACAAATAACAAAACAAAATACAATTGACATTAGGTACACACACTTTCAATAACACATCACACATATCACGCCACGCCCCTCGCGGGGTAGGCAGAGGGACATAGATATATTGACCCTTTTTCCCGACACCGCTGGGCACATGTCTATTACAACAGTGCCGAATATAAGGGCAATCCAAGCTGTCGGCTATCATCGCCAGGACGACATGCGCGCTGGCCCGCACTCTGCGCACCAGGGACGCGCATCTCTTGCGCATTGTCGCGTGGAAACAAGTGGCACGCGCCTCAGCGAACATACCGGAGGCGCTACAGCGCGCGGGGCAGCCCCAGTATCGCCCTGAATGCGTTATTAAACTGAATTCGGAGGAATTTCTATACAAAAACATCATGATGAAACCAGCACGTCCAAGAAATTATATTTCGTAAGATGTGTCACCTTACCTAAGGTCTGGTTTTTCCTCTGGGTTGTGATGGTCTGACGGCAGCCGTTACATGTAAAAATCCAACTCCTTAGCCTCAGGTAGCGGACCTCGCCAATCCTAATGGATTAGGATACAGGATAATGCTAGGAAGAAGAAGAAGTATCATTCAATGTGAGCCAAGGAATAAACAAGACGGGTTATTGTCATTTGTAAGTCGGGTAAGCACGCCACTTGCGCTCTCGAGTCCGCCAGCATATAGTGTGACCACGAGGCGGATGGGCGGGCGCGGGCCGGACTGAACAACGATAGGACATGTTTTCATTAACTCATAAAATCTTATTAGAGAAGACAAACATTTTGGCAATGTTACAAAACAAAAGAGAGTAACATATTAGTTTTAAATGAACTGTAATACGTTGTGCATTCTAAATTTATGATTATGAGTACTGCTTGGAACTTGGCGCTAGATCGAATTTTTTTTTATCGAACACAATGAGTGCCATTTCTTCGGAACTTGGCCTTATACCAAATTTATGTCTTATTGGGATCACATGTCACAGGAGTGAAGCTTATTGAGCCAAATTGTGAGAAAAGAGAGAGAGAGGCAGGGCGCATCAAAGCAATCTACTATCTTTTGATATTATTAAATTCTTTTAACTATCTGAACCTCTAGGAAATAATACAATCAAAATATAAAGCTAATAAGTACTTGCTGAGTCAGCAGTGGCAGTAGAAAAGCGCGACCGACATTTTAAAGTATATATATATATATATATATATATATATATATATATATATATATATGTATATATCCATAATATATACAATATTATATATATATATATATATAGTTGTTTAAAAAATTGTAATCATTATGGCCTATATATATACTATAATCGTTACATTTTTTTATGATTATACGTACTGCTTGGAACTTCGAGAGGTTACGGTACGGTAACCACTACAACATCTTAATATCAGGCGGGCTGAATAAGTAACAGGCTCATCTGATGTAAAGTGTTTATTGTAGCTTTTGAACGCTTGCAATACAAGAAGTATCGCTCGCGTTACCACCGCCGTTGCCCAGACAAAAACTCCTTAAGAGCTTACCGGTAGCGTTCACTCGCCGGAACACAACGACGCTCCAAATAGTTAATGTGTACCTACGGTAACCGCTTTTCATCATCGGACCGTATGCTAAATATTATTCCACGATTTTCGGTGAGATGGAAGCACTTTCCTAGTCGGGCTGCTTTAATGCACCCTACCTCTCTTAAATATTTATACAGCCATAAGACATATGACTCGCTGAAATAACCTACCAAATAATCATCCACTTGGAACATTCCGCAGTAGTCGGTACAGCTGCAATATGCAGCTCTGATTATGCACAAGGGTGCACTCAGAACACATTCATTACGGGCTTGTCCCAACTTGCAGCCGTCGCCGGAAACGACCGCCGGATTCCGATTTACGTTCCGGTTTTCGAGATCCTATTGAAGGAACAATACACGGGAAGTATACTACTCGATAATACATACATAAATAAAAGATAAACGTTCTTTATTTGCCGTTCAGTCTTCCCGGACGTACATAGATTTGGTTCTTTGAAATGAAATATTATTACACACTTTTCATTTTTCTTTTTCTGATCACTTCAAAAATGTTGATGCACTTCACCTGGCGCTAGGTCCTCTCTGAACTCTAAATGTAAGGTACTCCATAAGGAAACCGGTGTGAAGATCTATCTGTAACTTCACGCCTTGCGGAGTAGGCAGAAAAAATCCAGCACCACACGGCTCGGTCCTTACTCACCTCACTCGCTTATCTAACATTCATAGCACTTTTCATACACGCTTGCCGTCGCGGGTTTCTATGGCTCCTGACACCACCTTCTAATAACACACCAACTATGGTACTGGTACTGGCGTAGCGTAGGGAAACTTGTTGACGGCTTGTGAAAGACGTCGCCTAAACTAAAAATGGTTTGGTTTTCCCTCTAAGTTGTGGAAGTCTAATGGTAGTATCTGAAACTTTTCAGATACTGCTGGGTTATGGCATGTTCCGAAAGAGACTGTATGAACGGGGAGGTATAAATCAGTGCAGGGAATGCGAGGAGGATAGGAATCACGTCCTCCCATCCGTGCTCCTGTACTAAATATAATGATCTGCGATGTGTGATGATGGATGGGATTTAGCGCTGCGGAGCAGAAGTGGGTCCGGTGTACCATACTGATCTCGTGTCGTCGGTGGCTAACTTCGCGGCATTTCGCAGATTCGCACTCGCGTGGCATGCGCGGAGGTCCGCAGAAGAGCGGGCAGAGAAAGCTCCGTCGGACTCGATGGACAGCTCACTTGTGGACGGCAACGAAAGCGTAAGTGTGTTTGTTCCTGTCCCAGAACGGGGAGAAAGCAAAATAGTGAAGAGGAGATACAATTTGCTCGCGGCACGAATAGAGCCGTAATTAGAGCAGTATGTGCCGTGCGTATCTCTCGCGTTTTGGATCAAATGACCGCCGTGAGTGGGGCCGTGGGTGGTGGTGGGTTGGCAGTCTCTCCAAGTCCAAACCAGTATTCTTGCTAAATTCTTAGGTTTAGGTGGCAGACTCGGCAAATTTTAATGGATTAGAAAAGGGGATTACGCGAGGAAGAAGACTTATTAAGATAAGTCGTTCAAGTGGGAACGACTCTAGGAAATCTACTTCTAAATTACTACTACAGTGTACGTGAACGTTTTTTTTCGTAATTACATAACTAAATAATAAATAAATAAATATTGTCGGACAAATTACACAGCGCCATTTAGCCCCAAAGTAAGCGAAGCTTGTGTTATGGGTACTAGACAACTGATAAACATACGTAAACATACGTAAATACATTTTTTTTGTAAATACATACTTATTATACATAGAAAATACCCAGACCAAGACAAACAGACATGTTCATGCACACAAATGTTTGTACTGTGTGGGAATCGAACCCACGAGCGTTGGTGTCAAAGTAGCGTAACAGCGCGTTCCACCACTGCGCCACCGAGCTCGTCAAAACTCTAGAGTAAATACTCCAATAGCAAGTTTCGATAACTTTCAAATGTCATTTCATTTGGATTAACTCAATTCCAGTACACTGAGTGAAGCACACACATCTCACCATTGTTATATAGCCGGTGCTTGTATTGTGTTACAAAAGTTACACAACCGATTTTACGTGGAATCGACTCGGTGGCGGGGCTTCGTGTGAAACAGGCCAATTTTCAACATAATATACTAACATATAGGCGATTCCGATTACCGATCTTATATTTACTGTACGTATGAAAAATTTGCAACTTCATAAGCGCTTAACCTGTATCCCGAGGTCTAATCTGGCTATTTATCTGTCTACTTCTTCACGCTAGCTCCCTTACGGGGTATAGAGAGAACTGATCGCCACATGACGTGGTCCTTGTACACTTTGCAAGCTTCATTAACATTCATGCACACACACCGATTCCTGAGGTAGCCCGAGGTAGTTTTATATATGATATATTTATATGTTGTATTCTATCTTAGCTATATGCACTACTAGGATAAATTATTAGAACCATTCAGCAATTTAGACTGTCAGCAAGAAACGATCATTCTACCAAAACCCAGGATACCACGTTCTGGACGCGTCTCACGAGTAATCTGAAGAATGATATGGTTTTTTTTATCCTTGGCATATCACAATGAATCTACAGAACATATCACATCGCAGATAGTTTTTCTTCTATTTATTGATAACCAGTTATTATACGAAAAAAAATATTACCTCGTTACAATCAAATATTCCAAGGAACATCTAATTTTCAATTATAAAATTCTTCGAAACAAACACGAAAAGGTCCGTAAAGAGCGTGCACACTATTTACCGCAACTCGAAACTTCAGCGATCCCAAAAACGGCGAGATTCGACACGCACACTACAACGCATGCTCTGCGTGTGAAAGTTGAGCGATTTACTATTTGTATAATACATTTTGATATTTATGTTTTCTTATTGAGAATTTTTAGACACTATTTATCATCAAAATATACGTTTTTAATTTCGTAGTGATTATAATGTACTTTTCTGCCAACGATCTTACTATTTGTTCACTATCTGCGTTTATCCGCATTTGTGCGTAAGAGCGTGTATTTTATATTTCTATCTAACTATCAAACAACATTAGAATTGTATTCCAGTTTCAATAGTATTAAGTAGGGCGCATCAAAACAGCCTATCTAGGGAAGTATCTCCACCTTATCTTTTATGCGCGCGGTGACGGAGAAAGATTTTTTCCCCTGGGTGTCATAAGAGGCGACTAAGGGATTTCCTGAGATTCCAGCTTCTCAGCGGGTGGTACAGTAAATACCCGCCTGGTTGGCTACCACCGTACACACGGCGAAACACCTGTGAAGTGACGTACCTGTGAGTAAGTTGCGTTTCGGGTTCAGCTGGTGTATAACCAATGATCGGGGGATTGTTGATGCGACATTTCGGGATCAGTGGTGGAGTCCGATAGAAACTGTTGTTCCGCTGGCTGCCCGTCATATAGTACAGCTGCCCAATTAAGTCTAACCACTTTGAGAGTTACAGCGACGGGCTATCCGCACCTTCGGCAAGGAGAGATCTCCAAAAATCTAGAACTCTTCAACTTTGTAGGGACATTGGCTCGCTAAGCGTATTTCACCACCTTTACCATGGCGAGTGCTCTGAAGAACTGTTTTCTCTTATGTTTTTCCTTCCATCATGGAACCACGCGTGCAGTCTTACGATGTCATTGTTCCACCGTTGAGAACATTTCTTGGTGTATTAAAAAGTTCAGCAACTCCTATCTCTGTCATACAATTAAAAATTGGAACGCCTTGCCAGCACGTGTGTTTCCTCCTTCTTACAACATGGAATCCTTCAAACGAGCGTGAAGAAGCACCTTGCGGGCCAGCGTGGTAGCGTTAACTGACAGGACACCGCAGTCTTTTGTCAGTTGCCGCTGCGATTTAGGCTGCTCTTTAGCTTACCGAGCCTTAGGCGAAGCGGAGCCCTAGTGCCTTATATAAAAAAGAACCTGATAGAAAACCTCAGCCAAAATAACAACTCCCTGAAGGGTTGTTGTGTTGCAGATTGTGAGTGAGGTCACTAGTAAGTTCCTAAGAATTTGCTGTGTTAGCAGCAGGAGTAGCATCGCGCGAGTGATACTTAATGTATTGCAGGAGTTTATAGGCTATGGTCACCGCTTTCAATATATAATAACAACCCTCTAGGTTGTTGTTATTTGGTGCGGTTTTCTGTGAGGAAGAGATACTTCACCAGACGGAATGTTTTGAATCCCCGGAACAGAATCCGCATCCAGATGGCGGACCGGATCCGGATGTAATATACATGTAAATTTGACTTCCGCAAAATAACGCCTGAATCTATTAACTAATAAAATGAATGTTTTTACTCTATACTGCAATTAAGGAAGAGTTTATCTGTCAAAGGCAGTAATTTTTTATTACCCAATTATTGCCTCCCCTGCTGCTTACACAGCAAATCCTTGGGAGCTTACTGGTGACCTCACTCACATACAGGAACACAACAACCCTCTAGCGAGTTATTATTTGGCTGCGGTTTTCTGTGAGGTGGAGGTACTTCCCCAGAGGGGTTGCTTTGATGCACCTTACCTCTCTTAATGCAATCAATATATTCTCTTAGCTACGTAATCATATTTGAGAAATGAGTAAAACACCGATATTATCGATGCACCCTCTTAAGTGAACATGAAATTCTGGGAACTATACATTTCAAATCATCTTATAGACATAGACATTACATCTTATAGACATAAACATTATATATATCATAGACAAATTCGTAAATATTTGATGTACTACTACTGAGTAGAAAAACTAATGTTTACATACTCAGTTTGTTAATCTCGTTTGAGTACCGTGGACGAATAATCAATTTATTTCGTATTTACATAGTTGATTCATCGTAACAACAAAACAATTTATTATACTAAATTATTTACACTCAACAGCTATCTCACTTACTCTTTTCGAAAAAAAGATAAAAGCGAGACCCAATACCGATCCAACTTCATAGAGTATAAATAATATCAAAACAGATACGTTAAAAATTTAAATAGGTAGAAAATGAATATGGACATTGTAGATTATTTTTATATTGTATAAAGTTCTACTATAAAATATGTATTTTGGTCAACTTCTTTCTTTCCCTTCCAAGACCAACTTATCATGACCTAATTGGTAAATTTATCAGAAGTGATATCAGGAGTCCTAGACACTTACGAGTGTGCACGATTAGAGCTACAAATGTTAATACAGCGAGCGAGGTGTGAAAGGAACGCGTCTTGCAGCACTCCGTTCTCTCTGCTTACTCCGCAAAGGATCTGGCCTGAAAATATAGATAGATTTTTTAATGTGTCATTTATTGTTTTAATTAAAAAGAAAGGGGACAAATCTGAACTATCACACTTGCATCAGACTCTTATCTTATCTCATAAATCCCTCTTTCTTCTTCTACACACCTCGCACGTCAGGACTATAGACACAACAGATGTTTATTTTTTTATACCATTAAGCGTACGACCTGCCTCACGATAAGCAGTAACAGCAGTATAACAGTAGCCTTTAGTTTTTTGCAACACCAGATGCATCACGCATGCATTATAGCAGCTACAAGTAGCATGTTATTCTAACGAGTAACGTCTACAGCCTGAGGATGCCTCTTGAAGAGGCGAAACACGTATCGCAGCGACAACCAGGCCAGTCGTGGCAGCGACGGTGGTGGGAGTATGCGGTTTCTGTTCCAGATGGCGGACGACCGCAGCAGCCGAGGTAGAGACTACCGGAGCAGCCATGGTAGCGTCGGCATGTTGCATCTACTAACGGTAGTGGGTGGGAACCGGCCGGCGCTAGGCCGCATGAACTAATTGGTGGCGGAAGCACACAAAGCAGGTTAGATCAAATTGCATATAAAAATTTTCTGGACCCGCACAGTACCTAATTACTGCGTTTTCATGAGCGATTACAGAAGGAAGCAATATTCAACTCAGTAAACAATGGGTACAACACACAAAGGGATGCAAAGCCTCTCCCTAAACTTAAGGTCTCAATTTGACGAGTTTGGTCGTGTCGTGGCTAATAAACTACTTAATACGCTACTTTGACACTAACACTCGTGGGTTCGATTGCCACACAGGACAAACATTTGCGTGAATGAACATGTCTGCTTATCTTGGTCTCGGTGTTTTTAAGAGAGAGGAAATATCTCCACCTCACAGATAAACGCGGCCAAATAACAACTCTCTAGAGGGTTGTTGTGTTCCTGCGTGTGAGTGAAAAAGACGAACAATATGGGTTTCAGAAGAATAAGTCAACTACCCTTGCAGCATTTTCTCTTGTTCAGAATATTACTCAGCACATAGACAATAAAAAACACATCACCGGGATATTCTTCGATATGACCAGCGCCTTTGATTTTGTAAATCATAAAATCTTACTAGCTAAATGTGAGCGCTACGGAATAAGAGGTCCTGCTATAAATTGGATCTCGAGTTATCTGAAAGACAGAAAGCAGTGTGTGGAATTGAGCAGCCTTAATGATCTAAATGAAAATATTGTGCACAGATCTAACTATCAATACAAAAGATCAGGAGTCCCCCAAGGTAGCATATTGGGCCCTCTTTTGTTTATCTTGTACATTAATGACTTGCCAGATGTGACAGAATACCAGTGTGCTCTATTTGCGGACGACATTTCAGTGATGGTCCCAGATAGCGACAAAACCAAAGATTACGAACAAAGTTTAAATAATACAGTTAAAATCATAGGGAACTGGCTTAATGTGAATGGGTTATGTGTCAACCCTTCAAAAACTAAATTTATACAATTTCGCAACTACTTTATGAGACCTAAAAACATAACTCATACCCCGCTGCGGTACTGAACAGTGAAGTCGTGTTGTTCTTTGCTCCGTAAACTTTTATCTGAATTTGTAGAAAAAAGTTGTTTTCCCATTTTTAAAAATATATATTTAGTTAGTTAAAGAGTCAACAAGTTGAGTGGTGAAATTATTTTTTGGAAATCTCTAGAAACGCAAATACTACAAGCAAAATAAGTTTAAAATATTAAGTAACGTCTGCCGTCCGTGACCTACCCCAACCCGCGCCGTCCCCGCTGAGGTGAATCATAGTTGTAACTCGCTGCGCGCGTACTGCGTTTAAGCGCTCTAACAATCTCGCCCGTGTTGTGCACCGTTTGAACGTACCCTCTTGCCGCTTACTTCTTCGTGATGTCATCATCTAAGAAGACCTGCTGCAATGCTTGCGGTAAGAATGTGAGATCTCTTTATTACATGGATTGTGTAATATGCAAGGAATTATACGATCTGGAATGTTTAAACATCACTCAGGAAAATTTTGAGAAGTTCTCGGATGACCACAAAAATCGCTGGGTGTGTCCAACTTGCATATGTGCTAAACCTAAAACCGGAGACACAAGTACGCCCATTCGTACTTTAAATAACACATTTACCAGCATTAATAAAACTCGCGGTAATAGGAATAAGCAGACTGTCACGGACGAAACAAATGACGATGAGCTCTCGCTCTCGTCAGTATTACAGGAGATACGTCTTTTGAGACGGGACGTGCAGGCTTTGACGCTCAAAATTGAAAATTATGACCGAAAATTAGAGTCAAAGGACCGTGAAATCAATGACATGAAGTCTATAATTTGCAATCTGACTCAAAAGCTTGAGACGCAAGAGCAGCTTAATCTACGGAATGAGATAGAAATAATTGGCGTACCAGAGCTTAACAACGAGAACATAATGCATGTGGTACTGCTTGTCTCCAGTAAAATTGGCGTGGACCTGCGTGAGACTGATGTCGACGTAGTGCGCAGATCGGGGCCGCGGCGTATTGACACATCTACACCTGAAATACCAAAAGCCAGACCAATTGTTGTGAAGTTTCTGCGAAAATCGAAACGAGATGAGGTCCTTGCGGCGGCCAAGGTCAGGCGGCACATGTCCTCCGAGGGGATAGTAAGTGGAACAGCAAATACCATCTACGTTAATGAACGGCTAACACCCCTAAACCGGCAGTTATTTCGTGAAGCGAGATGCCGTTCCAAGCAACACCACTTTAAATATTGTTGGATACGAAACGGAACAGTATACGTGCGAAAATCCGCACCCTCCGACGGAAATAAATTTCCAGCAATTCCCATTCGCTGCTTCAGCGACATTGATGTACACATTGGGCCAGCTCCTTCTGAATTGCCAACTACTACTACATTGCCGAAATCAGCTACTACGCCTGCCGAACCCGCATCATCCCATTAAGGATATGCAACCTACATGTGTCAGTGACACCACTACACACTTCTTTATTGTTTTTCTATTATTCTCATTATTGTCTCTATTAATCATCACTATTGTTATTATTCCTGCATATGAATATTATATGTTACATGTATATAACTCAGCTAGGTATCTCGTTTTGCACGTTTTAAATAGACGTAATGTATGTATAAGTCCAAGCTCAATACTTAATGTCGCTCTCTTATTTAATATAATTCTGCTTTGTTCTCAAAAATCATTTACTGCAACCTATCATGTGGCCCAAACTGTTATATCCATCTTGTACATATTCACCCAACTTAAAAATGTTCTCTGTAAACCTACTTAATGATGTAGATAATTCTCTCAATATCACATGCCACAAGATAGAAGTTGCAGAACAATGTAATAACATTATTTCACAGTATAGGCTGAAAATACTAACCTATAATATTAGGAGTTTACAACGTAATCTGAACGGATTTTTAGTAATTCTCAAGAGATTGAATATGGATTTTGATATACTTGTACTGACGGAATGTTGGATAGGTCCTGACTCCGTAATAGATGGGATTGACGGCTTTCTGTCCTTTTGCACCACCAAGTGCACAAATCAGTCGAGCGGTGTCGTAATTTATGTTAGGAACTCCTTGAACCCTATTGTTAGCGAACCTGACCTGACTGACGCGAATAGTTTACTTGTCCATATACCAAATTACATCACGGTTTTGGGGATATATCGCTCTCCATCCATTAGAAATCTAGACAACTTCTTGGGTTCCCTCGAGTCGGTCGTCATTAATACTATGCCGAATGGTCCATGCAGGTTGATTGCCGGAGACATAAATATAGATCTGATGAATGCCACGTCTAGTGCGGATTACTCGTGCTTAATGGCTCAACTTGGGTTCATTCCAGCTGTACATAAGCCTACACGTAAGGATGCGTGTCTTGACCATTTTTTCGTAAACTGTTTTGCAAAAATGGAATCAATCGTTTGCTCTTCAACCGTGACCGATCATGATCTGGTAATCTTAGGTATTGATACAAAACCACCTAATACATCTCGTTCCATCAGAGCCCGAACCTTATTTGATTACGAGGCGATTGGAGATGAACTAGAGAAAGAGAGTTGGTCTTCGGTACTGAGTAAATCCTGTCCATCAAGGGCGGCGGAGGAATTCGAAAAAGCTTTGACTCAAGTTATGGATAGACATGTGAAGGTGCATCAGAAAAGTCGGTCTAAACTCTGCCTGAAGCCTTGGATGACGCCAGGCCTTATAAGGTGCTCTATTCATAAAGATAGGCTACACATTGATGCAAGAAAAAATCCAAATGACCCCCTAAAAATGCACGTATACAAGCGTTACAGAAATTTTTATTACTCATTAATTCGAAATCAAAAAATCAAGTTCGATCGGGAAGAATTGGAAAACAATAAAAAATCACCTGATAAGTTGTGGAGCACTATAAAACGCATTACGCACTCTAATAAAGTAAAGAATACGGCGCACCACCTCTGTAAACTTAGAGAAGACGAGGTTAAGTCGTTGGATTGCACAAACCGTTTTTTCTGCGCGGCCGGCCAACGTCTAGCCAACCTCATACTAGAACGTAAAAATGAAACTCAGGAGTCGCTAGCAGCTAGAGTTAAATCACAGACCCTACTCGCAAATTCTTTTTATATGTCTCCTACGAATATGGAAGAAATTGACAGCTTAATTCTTCAACTTGAAAACAAAAGCGCACAAGGATTGGACGGTTTTTCAAATTATCTTTTGAAATCAATAAGAAAGCATATTGTCATTCCTCTTGTACATATTTACAATTTAAGCTTTTCCACCGGCAAATTTCCGAATATCTGGAAAACTTCTATTGTGATCCCCGTCCATAAAGGTGGAAGTGCGAATTGTCCAAACAACTACCGGCCCATTTCCCTACTGAGTGCACTGTCAAAACTTCTGGAGAGGTTGGTGAATAAACGCCTGAGAAAATATTTGGAGAAAAACAATATATTATCAGCCAATCAATTCGGGTTTCGACAGGGAAAGTCCACAGAGCAAGCGGTTACTAAATTACTCGGTAGTGTTTCGTCATATCTTGACAACGGTCAGAACTGCCTCGGTATTTTTCTGGACTTGGCGAAGGCATTCGACTCCGTATCGGTGCCTATACTCCTGAGGAGGCTAGAACTTATTGGTATAAGAGGTATATGTCTCGATTGGTTTAGTAGCTACCTCTCGGGTAGGACGCAGTGCACGAAAGTCGATGCCTTCGTCAGTGGCACCTGCGAGGTATTTTATGGCGTTCCGCAGGGAAGCATCCTTGGACCCACGCTGTTCTTAATCTATTTTAACGAACTCGCGCATCTTAATCTCCCTAACGCGGAAGTCATTAATTACGCTGATGACACTGTAATTATATTCCACGAATCATCATGGGATAATCTATTCCGGACGGCTGAGGTTGGACTGCGTTTAATCACGGATTGGTTAAATGGAAATCTTCTAACATTGAATACAGCTAAGTCAAGCCTCATCTGTTTCCACAAAACTGCTTCTTCGTCTCCCCCTGCTGATTTGTGCATTAAGGTTCATGCATGTGCCTCAGGAGGCAACCTTTTCCAAACAATTCCTTGCAACTGTGAGAGTTTGCAAAGAGTGTCCTGTACTAAATATTTAGGTGTTATCATTGACGAAAAACTTACATTCAAGGATCACTTAGCTGCTATGACCAGTAGGACAAGAAAGTTAATTTATGCAATGAAACTACTGCGTGACGTTGCACCACTGACCTTACTGAGAACCGTGTACATCACTCTATGTCAGTCTATATTGACGTATTGCATTCTGGTCTGGGGGGGCGCTGCTTCTACTCATATGCTCTCACTTGAAAGAGCCCAGCGAGCAATTCTTAAAACAATGTTAGAAAAACCTGTACGTTTCTCCACGTCTCTCCTCTATCAGGATGCTCAAGTCCTTAGCGTTCGAAGACTATACCTCCTTGCTGTTGCTCTTTCTACCCATAAAGAAGTGTTATTGTCTGCAAACTACACCAATTTACTTAAAAAACGTACTTTCAGGCTTCCGCTCCCCAAAGTAAATTCAACGTTTGCCAAAAGATTCCTCTCTTTCAGAAAACCTTTTATTTACAATAAAATCAACAGGAAATATAATCTCCATTTCTTTGGTCCTCGAGAGTTTAAGAATGCGTTGGAAACTAAATTATTGTGCTGGACGTACAGTGATACAGAAGAGCTATTGAACTGTATTGAGTAGCACTAGTGTTTGCTTATTACACTCCTAACTAGAATACGGATATAATAGTGACAATTAACAAATTTTTATTATGTAGTTTAAGCGCCTTAACTTTTAGTACCTTATTTCACGACAAATCAAGCTGTAAAGTTGCCCACAGGACAGGCTTAGCCTAGTGTGGGAACTAAATCAATTTCATATTTTATGTAAAAATTTCTGTCAATAAATATTATTATTATTATTATTATAACTTTGAAATGCAATGGTGAAAATATATCCAAAACCAATCACATCAAATTTTTAGGGTTTACAATTGATCAAAATTGTAACTGGAAGCATCATGCAGAACATGTGTGTAAGCGTCTTCATAGTTTTGTATTTGCTCTGAGACGGCTAAAGAGAGAGACGGGGGAGGCTGCCGCTCTCATGGCATATCACGGCCACGTTGCTTCTATATTGAGATATGGAATTGTACTGTGGGGAAATTCAACATGGAGCCAAAAAGTTTTTATTGCACAAAAAAAGTGTCTTCGTGCGGTATGTAATGCAAAACCGATACAATCATGCAGGCCACTTTTCAAAAAGCACAAAATTATGACTCTGGCATGTTTGTACATATACGAGGTTGGTGTTTTTGTTAAAAAGCACACTCACTTGTTTAGGAAGTTTTATGAAAATCGTAGAATTGTAGCTAGAGATATAACTAAACTAAAATTTCCTACTTGCAAAACTGCACTTTACTATCGTAACTGCAATGTCATGACTGTTAAAGTGTTCAATAAAATTCCGATGGAAATAAGAGAACTGCCATTAAATTATTTTAAACTAAAACTTAAACGGTGGTTAATTGAACGATGTTTTTACAATTCTGGCGAGTTCTTTGAAAGATAAATCTTTTTTTCTTAGACTTAAGTATATTTGAACATTGTACAGTTTATTAATGGAATCCAATGTTTAATATATGATTATTATAAGGAACGGATTAATTTAAGTAGAATGAGTTTATAATTATTGTTTCTTCTTTAATTATTTAAATGTCTCTTTTTGTATTTGCATGTCAATTTATTCAATGACGAAACATCAGAACTATTGTCTAATTAATTATAATTACATATCATCATTGTTAACATGTTTCTTGCAAATAAAGATATTCTATTCTATTCTATATTCTATTCTATTTCTATTCTATTGAGGTCACCAGTAAGCTCTATCTATCTATCTAACAACATACTCAAACAACAACAAAAACAACTTAACATAATAAAAATTAAATGGATCACAATGTGTAAAGATAGGTTGAATTTCTAGCTATCATAAGAAGACATACAGATCCAACTATCGCGAAAATGCTTACGGAGTTACCACAGGGTAGCACATTGGCTCCATTGCTATTTCTTCTTCATACTAATGACTTGCCTAACGCTACGATTCATGAGTGCGTACTCTTTGCACGCTATGTAACAGTAATAGTCACAAAAAGAGAAAATATCAGTCACGAGGATGATATTAATAAAACGTTAAAAGATGTCATACATGGCTAGAAAGTAACAACTTGCAAATAAATATGAATAAAGCTAATTTCGGATATTTTAGAGTACACAATAATACATATGTTAAACACCTGAGTATTCATTTTAACAACACAAAAATTTAAGAAGTAGACTCTATTAAGTTCCTGGGTGTAACGTTGGATAGTCTTTGTAATTAGAAGTTTCACGTAGATGCCATTTGCAATAACTTTCATAAATTGGTGTATGTGTTAAGGCGAGTTGAACAAGTGGCGGCTATGGACGCAGATCCTGCTGCATACCACGGATACCTGTCATTTACCATAAGATATATATTAATATTATAGGGGAACTCAGTAGACGTTTCGAGAGCATTTATAGCCCAAAAAAGATCAATCATATCAATAAGTGATTACATCCTATTAATGATGACACAAATTACAAAAAAAAAAAAACATTAATGCGGGCCCCCCAGATGCTAGGCGACGTCTCCAACGCCTAGCACCGCCACTGCTGCAATCCAATTCTGGGACTTTGCTTTGGCAGGGTTCGCTTATTTTTTTATGGTATAGGGATTTTGACGAGCTCGGTGGCGTAGTAGTGAATGACGCTACTTTGACACCAACTCTCGTGGATTCGATTCCCACACAGGAGAAACATTTGTGTGCATGAACATGTCTGTTTGTCCTGGTCTAGGTGTTTTTAAAAGAGATAGGGCACATCAAAGCGGTCCTTATGGGGAAGTACCTCCAACTCACAGAAAACCGCAGCAAATAACAACTTCTTAGAGGGTGGTTGTGTTCCTGCGTGCGAGTGAGGTCACTAGTAAGCTCCTTAAGGAGTTGCTGTGTTACCAGTAGAGGTGGCATGGTGCGAGTGATACTTAATCTATGTATTACAAGCGTTTATAGACTAGGGTAATGGTTTCACATCAGGTGGGATGTATGCTTGTATGCCTCCCGAAGTTATATATATAAAAAAGGAAATATTTTTTAACTCTAGTAATCTTGCTATATGCTAAATTTCAAATTACTATGATGTATATATATAGTATGCAAAAAAAAACTCTGTGAGGCGAACGAACACGTGGACAATCTTACAACATTCTCATTGTCCTACAGAACCCTAATAACCATTAGTAATTATTAAAACGGTTTAGCTTCAATCGTATTAATTCAAAACAAACAGAATTGAGTATGACCTTTCAGCGCCAACATTAACGAGTCTCTTTGTTGTGATGTCCCACTCCTGGCTTTGATTTATTTAAAATAAATTACTCTAATATATTAATTCAGTCTAATCTAATTATTAAGTGTATAAGTCAACATTTGACACTTAAATTGAGATGAATTATGTAAATAAGAATTTAAATGGTTTAATTCTGCGAGTAAATTACTATTAAAACATGTCTTAGACGAGTGAAAAGTGAAATTGATAAAGAATGCTCTGCTACTACTACTACTTCTGCCCGCTGCTTCGCTTGTGTAGTCTCCGTTTTTAGGGTTCCGTACCCAACGGGTAAAACGGAACCCTATTACTGAGACTCCGCTGTCCGTCCGTCCGGCCGTCCGTCCGTCCGTCTGTCACCAGCGGTATCTCATGAACCGTGATAGTTAGATAGTTGAAATTTTCACAGATGATGTAGTTCTGTTGCCGCTATAACAACAAATACTAAAAAAATGAATAAAATAAATATTTGAGGGGGCTCCAATACAACAAACGTGATTTTTTTGCTCATTTTTGCTCGATATTGATAACGGCAACAGATAGACGCTTGAAATATTCACAGAATATTTAGTTATATATTCACTTTAAGAATAAATAATTAAATTAAAATAAAACAAATATTTAAAGGGGGCTCCCATACAACAAACGTGATTTTTTTGCCGTTTTTATAGATAATGGTACGGAACCCTTCGTGCGCGAGTCCGACTCGCACTTGGTCGATTTTTTATTACAATACGAGCTTACTTCTGCAGATTCTAAGCGTGCTTTTATGGCTCCGCACCTAAAAGATACCAGCGGAACCCTGTTACTAAAGCTTCACATTCCCTTGCGGGGTAGGCAGTGAGAACCGAGCGCCACGTGACTCGATACTTACACATCTCACTCGTTTTTTAACTCTCGCCGGTTTCTAACGCTCCTGACATCACCTTCTGATAGACACCATGACCAAAGTGGTCATGATACATGGCTGTGTCTATTAAATATAATAATCTACTGTAATAGGTATCTTGACGAGCTCGGTACCGGTGCGGTTAGTAATGCTACATAAACACCGAGGCTCGTAGGTATTTGTACATCTCTGTTCTCTTGATCTTGGTATTCTTAACACTCGTCCAGGACGCGTTCCTTCCAGAAAGGCACGCGTCTCCGAACTTCGCTTAGACCGTATTGTGCGCCAGCTACCTATTACTACAGCTATATCAAAATAAAAAATCGGCCAAGTGCGAGTCGGACTCGCGCACGAAGGGTTCCGTACCATTATCTATAAAAACGTCAAAAAAATCACGTTTGTTGTATGGGAGCCCCCCTTAAATATTTGTTTTATTATATTTTTTAGTATTTGTTGTTATAGCGGCAATAGAAATACATCATCTGTGAAAATTTCAACTGTCTAACTATCACGGTTCATGAGATACAGCCTGGTGACAGACGGACGGACGGACGGACGGACGGATGGACGGACGGACGGACGGACGGACGGACAGCGGAGCCTCAGTAATAGGGTTCCGATTTACCCTTTGGGTACGGAACCCTAAAATACCCACGAATATTACGAACGAATTATATACAGAATTAGACTAAATTGATTCCAATTACTATAATTGAACCAGTTTTAAATTTAGCATATGCTTAAATAATAACAAAATTTGACTAAATTTCGTTGTTTATTTACTGAAGACGCGAGAGAGGTATGTTTGAATTGGTGCTCCTGACGTTCTATAGTCTCTGCCTACCTCAATGGGAGACAGGTGTGATGATATGTATACATTTACTTATTCTGTGGTATCGGTATTAATGATGGTTACTTGATGTGTGTTGACAGGCATATGGATACAACGCGTAGAGGCCCCTTCGAGAAGATTTATGTAAACAAATAAAAATACACCCGCCGTGACCCGCTCCAAGGGATATCGATGAAACAATATATAATGAATTATAAATATCATAATTAATTTCTCTATTTAATATGAATTTGTTTACTATATAGTTGAATATGTTCCATCAAAATATATTCAAATATTTTTCCAATAAATGTCCTTTCCATGCAACTGAATATTAATACAATTGTATCTTGACATCCTAAAAATCAAATGAAACCCGCTTATACCTATCTGTTTATCTGTTTGTCAAAGATATTAGTCTCAAAAAGTGTTTAACATACAATATAAATAATACATAGTGATGAGCTGGACGTTATTTTGAATTTATCACCCTGTATATGACCTGAATCTCAATTGCAAGTCAGATTGGGTTCCGCTTTAAAGAGAATCTACTTGCAATCTATTTACTTTACTCCATTCTCTAGCGCACCACAAAGCATATAAGACACTCTATCATAAAACTGTTAAAGTTGAAAACATATTTTACGACAACGTGATACAAACACGGACATACAGCCCGATGGTAATACTATCGTAAAATGCCAAACATCTTTTTTTATCTACGTGCGCTTATTTTATAGTCTTTATACGATATTTTATGGTTAGTATTTCCTTGCTAGATTAAACGAATATTTTTTTAACAGACTACTCATCAGATCACTCACTCGCGTGAACACTATAACTCTAAAAATTAATTTTGTAGATAGACCGTATGTATACTCACGAAAAGGGTGCTATAAAAATATTCCTTCAAAATGCTAACAAAAACATATAAAAAAATGTTACATGGCAAATATTAAATGACGAAGTGAGAGCATGAAAGTTGAATAAATGCGGTCGAGATACGAGTATTGCGCAAAATTTGCGGCGTAATGCTCGCTGACCGCGTTCGTAATGACGTAAGAAAGAGAGTTGGTCTGAAAGCGAGTTTCGGTGTTAAGATAAGAAAAGGCATGCTCCGTTAAATCGGACATATAGAAAGAATGCAGGATGAAAGAATGACGAAACAGATGTATAATGCGAAAATGAAAAGATCCAAATTGATCGTGTTTTAACAGAAGGTGATGTCAGGAGCCCTAGGAACCAGCGAGCGTGCACGAAAAGATATTTGAATGTTAAAGAAGCGAGTAGAGTGTGTTATGGACATGGCGTGACGATATGTATATACACACATACATAAAAAAATAAATAAATAGGATCACATACACAGAGAGAACCCTAATAAATTTCATTTCATTTCAGATAACATTACGAGCACACATTACCGATCAACATTCGTGTGCGGCGGTACAAACAGGCCGCAGCTCAGTAAATCAATTGTTCAAAGAGCAAATCACTGATTTTCAGCTACAGCCTGTGAGACATATAAAGCTGTAGGCATGCCCAAACAATATGTCGGACACTGTGGACTTGTCATTAGGATCGCTACAAGGAAATTAATATGTATGTATGTATATCTTCACGCCAGCTCCCTTGCGGGGTAGGCAGAGGGAACCTAGCGCCATAAGACGCGGTCTTACTCTTTTCATGCACGCTCGCCGGTTCTTAAGGCTCCTGACAGCACCTGATAAAACACGCCCAATTTGGTCATGGTAGGTTAGTCTTGGTCTTCCTCGGCTCCCACATCCTTCCACTTTCACATTGTATATCTGTTTCGTCATTCTTTCATCTTGCATTCTTTCTACATGTCCGAACTAACGGAGAATGCCCTTTCTTATCATAACACTCTCTTTCAGACCAACTCTCTTTCGTACGTCATCATTTCGAACGCGGTCAGCAAGCGTTATGCCACAAATTTTTCGCAGTGCTCTCATCTCGACCACATTTATTCTACTTTCATGCTCTATCTGTCATACCCAGCTCTCACTTCCATAAGTTAGCGTTTGTAATTAACACCGCGTTGTGTACAGCGAGCTGTGCCTTCTGGCTTACATTTCGGCTGCCTACAAGTTTACCCAACGCTCCATTCACGCTATTCCCGGCACTCACTCGTCTCCCGAAATTAATATAAATACCTAATTATTTTTCTAGATATGGAAAATATAACTATCAGTGCTTGTTAAGAGACACAGAGCCTTGTTTGTTAACGGGTAAAGCGAAGTTCGGTGCGGTTTTAACTCAGGCCTCCACATAAATACAGTTGCCAGTAAAGTCTCTGTCGCCTTATGTGTTTAAGAAAATCAGTCACTTGACGGAGGTGACTTCTGCGGGCTTAGTCTATTATTATATATTAGCTACTTTCACAGCATCATGTTGTATATTCTGATGTGAAGAAAAACGGGTGATATTGAAACAACTTTTATCTCACAAAAGAGAGCCAGCCATCTGCTCCATTTGTAAGATCGTTAGTTTAAAGTAAATTAGAGTAAAGAGAGATCCTCGTTTTTAACACTAATGCAGGCGATATGATACCCAAATGTTCAATACAAATATGAGTTACGAAGTAGAAACAATTTTATTTCAATATTTTTCCCCGAAAGATATGCTGATCAAATTCAGACGAGCGCTCGTAAACCGTGGACGATATATCACGTCCTACTGCCTACGGCGACGACAGCATTTTTAAGCTGTTTGTCGTCCATTGCCTCCTGTGACATCGTCTGCACTCATAAAACAAATATTACTAGGCCGGACACTCTATATTCCACACTAGCTGTTGCTCGCGGCTCCGCTCGCGTGGACTACCGCCTGTCAAGTTTTATACAGGATTCATAAATAGTTTTTAGATAAAAAGTATTCTGTGTATCAAGTGATATGCGAACGAATACGGTCGCTTCTCGCCATACATCACAGTCACGAATATTAATTCGCGAATTGAGCACCCGCGGTCTAGCCGCTGTACGCCGCTGTCACTATAGGTTCCGAACAAATCATAGCCAACGATTTGTTGGCGTTCATACAACACGCCATCGATACTATGGACGAAGTGAGCATCATGCACATCTGTAAGCCTACTTTCAGTGAAGATGCACTTCAGGCAAGATGCTACTGTTCAAAAAGACAATACTGCGGAGATACCATCACGCAGGAGGGACGAAGGTGATTGAAATATTCAAAACGTTATCAGTATTTTGAAGGTAACTGATCCAGATGACGTGCCTTCTAAAAATAACCGATTTTACCTTAAGGATCGAGCGAAGTAAATTTTAGTTCCTTCGTGGTAAGTGTTCCATCTCATCACCTGCCGACCTTCATGAGGGAAGAATTCTGAACGGAGTGAATCGTGTTTGGGAAGTTCCGCGGACGGTTGGCTGACGACACGCGCTACGCGTCGCCGACTCTACGTGGAATTAGTTTAAGTTAAAGTTAAGTTTATAATATATATACATTTTATGTTAAGGTATATATCTATGTACCCATGTTGTAAAACCTGTATTGTGAAAATAAAATTATTTGAATGAAACTAAACATATGCTATTTGCGTGCTAATTTTTACCCAAACTCTTTCAGGCGGGTTTCTGTTAATGAGTTACAAAAATTAATATAATTCCACAAATCCACTTTCATATTTATACCTACAAAATTTACAGATTTACTGACTTGACCAGAAGTGATAGTGACAACAGATCCTTGTCTGCACGTGGTGCATGCTGCAGGTCGACGAGAGCTGAGTGCGGTGTTAAGATTAATGAGTTGATAGATATAATAACCGAGAGACGCCTAGATGCTTTGTACGTGACACGACCTTTGGCATAGTGGCACTATGATCCGGGGTGAACCAAGACGATCATGCCTAATTAGGTTTAGATTTAAGAGATTAGGTCCAAGGGCTAGAATAAAACAGTAGCTAGCAGTAAACAACTCACATATAGAGTGGCTGGATTGTGTATCATCTTTGCACCGGAACGATAATATGAAAGAGAAAAAGCAAGAATGTAATCTGGATAAAAGAATGAAACAAAGCTTTTGTGAAAGTGAAAGAGTGACAAAATTATTCTGAATGAGGAAGAGAGACTGACGAAGAACTTCGAGAACTTTTCTGAAGAGAGTTAAGGAAGTCTCAGTGCGGTTCGTAAGTATCCAGAATGGATAAGAGAAAGTATTTTTTGCTAATACTCAAACTAACAACTCAAGTATTAGAATGGTAAAGAGCATTTATAGAAAAAGTATGATTATGTACAGAACGAATGAATTTTTGACTTAGTCAGTAGTACTAATGTTCCAAGGAAACAATACCATGGATGAGATTAGATGGTTAGTACGTTAGTAGATGCATGTTGTTGCTGTCATGGCTGCTCAAGTCGTCTCTGGCTCGGCTGCTGTCGGTCATCAATACAATTGCCTGCAGTCTGGGACATGAAACACATGCACCCACCGTTGCTGTTCTGTCTGGTCTAGTCGTTTATACGACACGTGTTTCGTCTCTCCACGTATACAGAGGCTGTAGATGTTACTCCCAGAATAACATGGCATATGACGAATAATATTATATGACAAGGACATCGACGGTTGACGAGCTCGGTGGCTCAGTCGTGAATGACGCGACTTTGACAAGGACGATCGTGGGTTTGACAAACATTTGTGTGCGGGAGCTGTGAAGTCGCGTTAATAGGTTACGGTAACT
Organism: Pyralis farinalis; assembly: GCA_947507595.1. Lineage (NCBI taxonomy): Eukaryota > Metazoa > Arthropoda > Insecta > Lepidoptera > Pyralidae > Pyralis > Pyralis farinalis. Next base: position 860,806 of record OX382268.1, on the reverse strand, counting down.
GCTTTACATCAGGTAGACCGTATGCTTGTATGAAACTCCAGATGTTGTATTAAAAAAAAAAACATCGTAGTCATACTGACTTCGATTATAAAAGGATATTTAATGGAGGAGAGTGTTCAGGTCTGTCTATTCGTTCATGAAAAATTGAAAAATTTCTCATTTCGCAATTTTTGTGTTAATAATTTGTTTCCGTCCTTCCGGTTAATTGCTAGTGGAAGCACACAAAGCAGTTTACATCAAATTGCCTGTAAATCGGGGGGCACGGCAGTGCCCCCGCCAAGTCGAGCGCGAAGCAAACACTGCCGTACCCTCTTTACTGGAACCATTTCGCCGCATTTTCAGGTCCCTATTTGAGAACCTCTGGATAAGACCAGAACGCAGAAATTTTCGTCATCCAGTAAGCTATAATCACATACTTAAAATCCAAAATTTCAAGTCTGTAGGTCATTTAGTTCCGAAGTTAAGCGAAAGCAAAGTTTTGGCATTTATGACACTCACTCACTCACTCATGATCATCAAAATAGAACTAGCACTTCCCATAAACTCAGAGAGCTGAAATTTGGTACAGAGTTAGGGTTTAATGGCCACATAAAGGAAAAACTATAAAAACTAGGATAATCGAAGATCTGGAGTACCTGGTGACCCTGATTATAACACAAGAGCCCAACCAAACTATTAGAGATCGACATACCGCCTTTACAAAAAATATTCAACTTGGTGGGCCGCTTCATTTGATGTCAAAAATCGAAGGTCTGAAGTATCTGATGAAGAACCCTCAGCTGGTCTCAGCTGTATTAGAGATATGGTAATGCCCCCTTCTACTATGAGAAAAAAACTGTGTCAAATAAGAAAATCTAATAAAATAAATCAATATGCCCACGTTTCTACAAAAAGAAGTGAAATCCCACCAAAAACATTCTGTAAAAAACTAGCCAAGTCTCGATGGAGCTGCTTGTTTATCTCTAAAAAGTAATGAAATCTAGACAAAGTCGTGCCAAGTCTAAGGTTCCTTACTGCGATTTCTTTATTATTATAGTTAATGTTATGTGACTTGGCCGTTGAAGGGTACACAAGGGTACAAAAGCAGGTGCTCCATGACACCATTGCACCAACTTGACGATGGAAAATTGCCACTTGGAAAACGATGATCCAACAACCAGTCAATTGTAGGCTTGAGATAGCTGCGGATTTCAATAATACGTATGTATAGGCGAGCCTGAAACAAACAGTATAAAAAAATATTTCCAGTTCAGACGGACTTCTAATCATTGATAGAAGTCCGTGTGTACGTCTATTTTATGTTAGATCGGTGGTCGATTTGACGCTCCAAAAAGAAGAGAGCAAAAGTCAACATTGTCAATGCTGAATGCATGTGTTGTACAATCAACAACAGCCTAAAATGAGACACTAGCGTCCAATTACCAACACCAGTATGGGCTATTATCTCGCTTAACAAACATAGATAGTTACAACAGATATAACATTACGTGTAAACAAAATTGACCTGTACCCACTAACGTATAAAGAATTTTCAACGGCCAAGTCACACAACATTAACTATAATAATAAAGAAATCGCAGTAAGGAACCTTAGACTTGGCAGGACTTTGTCTAGATTTCATTACTTTTTAGAGATAAACAAGCAGCTCATCGAGACTTGGCTAGTTTTTTACAGAATGTTTTTGGTGGGATTAGACTTTCGCAAAGTATCGCCTGAATCCATTAACTATTTAATAATTTGTATATTACTCTGAGCAATGATATCCCAGCGGATAAAGAACCGGCCTCATATCCGAACGTCTCGGGTTCGAAACCTGGTGTACCAATGTGCCACTAAGATTCGTGTTTTCGGATTTATGTACATATTTGTAAGTATCACTTGCTCGATATCACCTGGTGAAGAAAACATCGTGAAATCCACTCGTCCAAGAAATTATATACAGAAAGACGTGTGACCTGTGAAAGGTCCTATTTTTCCTCTGGATTGTGGAGATCTGCCGGCAGTCGCTCATGTCAAAATCTCTTGGCATTGGGAGCGGACCTCGCTGATCATAATGGAAACGAGATTATGTTAAGAAAAATAATTTAGCCAGCCAAATAACAATTCCCTAGAGTATCGTTATGTTTCTGCGTGTGAGAGAGGTTACCACAGTAAGCTCCTATGGAGTTGCTGTGTAAGCAGCAGAGGCGGCATCGAGTGACACTTAATATATCGCGAGCATTAATAGGCTACGGTACCCGCTTTACATCAGGTAGGCGATATGCTTGTATGCCTCCCGACGTAGTATAAAAAAAAAGAAATTATATATGACCTAACCAAATAAAGGTCTGATTTTCTCATCATCTATTTATATTTGTTTCGTCATTAGAAATTATTTAAATTAAAAGTTCTTACTCTATTACTTCACGTTAGATACGGCGTTTTCTTTTTATCCATCTGCTATAAAATCCAAGTTACGTCGTCAAGTTCCGAGCGTGTCGCAGCGCTGCTGAACCGGCGGCCTCTGTTGAAATACGGTGAGCGTGATGCTATGAAATATGCACTTGGCTCCGGCGCCAAGTGTGCGGATTGCATGACATGCATCCTCGGGAACATTCCATTAGGTACACTCGACAATAACGAGATGCATGCATAATGTGGTGCGGTCCCAGCCGGGCCGGGCTCGGGCGCGGCGCGGTGAGGAATTCGGGAAACATGTGCCGTAATAATGAGTTGAGATTCCCTGAATGATAATCAGATACTTTATAGTGATATAGAGCCGTAGGAACCGGTAATCGTGTATGAAAAGCTGTGAATGTTCAAGAAGCGAGAGAATTATGTCTGTTAGTTTTGGTGTTGTTGTTTGAGAGATAAGGGCGCATTAAAGTAATCCCTCTGTGAAAGTGTCCGAACCACAAATCGCTGTCAAATAACAACTCTCTGGAGGGTTTCTGAGTCCCTGCAAGTGAGTGAGGGTCACCAGCTTACTGGTGACTCCCTCTAAGGCGTAGCTGTGTTAGCAGCAGAGGCGGCATCGTGCGAGCAATACTTAATGTGTTGCAAGCGTCTATGAACGCCGCTAGCGCTTTATATAAAGAGGGCTGTATGTTTTTTTTATGTCACTACAGTTGCAATGATAAGTAGTTTCCGTAGCCTATGGACATTTACAACACTGCGGAAGATAAAAAATATTTATTTGCCAATAGACACGTCTTGCATTGTTTAAATTAGATCATATTGTAATTTTCCATAGTTTTTTTTTTAGTTTTAATCTCTCTTTTTTAATCTACCAGCATTTCGAAAATGACCATTGACGAAAAAGAAATGCCAAAAGAAACTTACCAATATGGGTCTTTTTTCCATTGTCAATATACCTACCTATATTACAATAAATATATGTGAGTGTACACATGTGCTAAATAATTTCCAAACATCTCTGTCAGTCAGATATTCATCGATTCTGTAATAAGCCTTCTTACACACATACATGCTTGTATGTCTCCCGACGTGGTATATAAAACACAACACGCTCGGTTATCTCTGCCTGACTTAGAGCATGATGTTAATCTGCGATTAAACTTTTTTAAATTGTCATTTTGAAAGGCGAAATTTTGACGAAAATAGGGCACGATCATTTATTATTATATATTATTTATTGGATATAACAGTGTTAAACAAGGTAAGAAAATAGTAGTTATGCAAAGGCGAGCTTATCTCTATAATAAAGAGATCTCTTCCAGCCAACCTGTGCTGTGGGATATTTTGTAAAGAATACCGGATAGTAAAAGTACAATATACCAGATATATCTCTACGGTACACTAACAAGATACAAATAAATACTTATTAATATCACTTACATAATTTTATAATTACGAAATAAATACTACTAAAATAAATACATATATACAATTACATATATAAATATCTAAGCGATAATAGATAGGTAGTGGTCTTTCAGTCTTTTTTTGAAAGTGGTGACAGATGAACTATCACTTTATTAGGAGTTCACACATCGTTCACGGGTAAAAATCTTGTTCTATCCATTTATATAAATTTCTTTTAGTACAAACTGTTTACTATGTGAGATAAATCATCAGATAACTTCCAAATATGTACGGCGTTAGCACAAGTGCTGCTAGTTAATGATATTGCCTGTGATCCATTCATCCGTGATCTTCAAAGCTATGCAATGAAAAACCCGCCACTTTTGTATTACCTACGTATTTTCATGTAAATGGACCCTTAGATTGCGAGAACGCGAGTTAGCGCCAACCAGCAGACTCTAAACCATTACAATCTAACGAGTATTCAATTAACCAGTATACCAGAGGGAGACTTTGTACAAAAGTCGTCTGCATGGATACCTCTGTCTCACCTATTTCTACCGCCAAGCAGCTATATTTATATAGTTCGCGTTTGAAGGGTGAGATATGGCAGAGAAATTACTGGGTACTGTGAACAGCCGTAGGTCACGAGGTTGGCAGCCCGCAACATCTCACGCGAGTAACATCCCCGTGGTGTTGCGTGCGTCAATAGACTGCGGTGATCGTTTACCATCTGATGCGGGCCGCATGCTAGTTTGCCAGTCTAGTTGTATAAAAAAAATCACGTCTTTTTTATACTACGTCGGCATACGGCCTACCTGATGTGAAGCCGCTATCGTAGCCTAAGAACGCCTGTAATGTTAACGCAACAACCCTCTAGGAAGTTGTTATTTGACTGCGGTATTCTGTGAGGTGGAGGTACTTCCCCAGATGGGCTGCTTTGATGCACTCTACCTCTCTTAAAAATATCCAGACTAAGACAGACATGTCATATGACATGCACACAAACGTTTGTCCTGTGTGGGAATCAAACCCATGAGCGTTGGTGTCAAAGTCACTCGTTCTTAACATTAGTCTACAGCGCGCCAGTGATATTCCAGGCGACCTAGCTAGCCAGCTAGCTTCTTTCTACAAAAGTAGAAACATAACCTATGATTTGGCGGGGTTCGCTACTTAAGCCAAAGGATTTGGTGAAGATACTTATACATGGAGCGACTGCCGTCAGACTTTCACAACATATAGGAAAAATCAGACCTTTTACGCTAGGTTACACGTATTCGAAATCAAGTGAGCGATATTTTGTAAATTTGTACGTAAATTCGAAACACGAATTTAGTGATACACACTTACAGAAAGATTCGAACCAAAGACCAGTCCGTTATCATTACTCCTAAATATATTCTCCTAAAATGTAGATTCTCTATTTATACTCCTATAATGTAGGTAATGTATAAGCCTTAGTAGAAAGCGAGAATGCACGAATAACAGTGTGACATTTTTTTTATACTACGTCGTGAGACATAGAATCATATGGCCCATCTGATGTATATCGGTTACCGCAGCCTATGAACGCTTGTAATACATTAAGATTTAACGCAGCCAAATAACGACTCCGTAGAGGGTTGTTGTGTTCCTGTGTGTGAGTGAGTTTACCAGTAAGCTCCCAAGCAGTTGCTGTGTAAGCAGCAGAGGAGGCATCGCGTTAATAGGCTACGGTACCCGCTTTACATCAGGTAGACCGTATGCTTGTATACCTCCCGACGTAGTATAAAAAAAAGTATCACTTGCGCAATGCCACCGCTGCTGCTAACACAGCAATTTAAGAGCTTACTGTTGACCTCACTCACGCACAGGAACACAAAGACCCTCCACACAGTTGATGCAATTTTTTGTGAGGTGGAGGTACTTTTTTCAGACGGGCTGCTTTGATGCATGATGGATGGACTCTTATAATGCACATTGTCCAAATGACGAAGTCGCATCGTGAACACACCCTTATTACACGTGATTAGTGAAACTGAATTTCTGAGCAGCTTCAGTAAAAGCTAATTCGCCTTAAGAGGGGGCATAAAGCTAAGTGGCGCCCTCATTTTTTTTTTTTAATTATTAACGCTGAATTTAAGACCAATTCCAAAATACCCTTAATACAGGCACTGAAGAATCATTTTTTTGTTTTTTTGAAACATATCTTGTATTTATTATCTATGTACAAGTAACCAAAATTTTAATTATTGCCTATTGTGGCCACTTATAGCAATAATCAAAATTATTAATAATTATTATAAAGATAATAAATACAAGATATGTTTCAAAAAATCATAAATATGGTTCTTCAGTGCCTGTATTGAGCGTTTTTTGTAATTGGTCTTAAATTCTGCGTTACTAATAAAAACAAAATGAGGGCGCCACTTAGCCTTATATTTATATACCTCATATACATTTAGTCATAATTTTGATTATTGCTATAAGTGGCCACAATAAGTAATAATTAAAATTTTGGTTACTAGTACATAGATAACAAATACAAGATGCCTTTAAACACAGATGACGATACAAGATATGTTTCAAAAAACCATAAATATGATTCTTGAGTGTCTGTATGGAGCGTTTTTTGGAATTGGATTGAAATTCGGCGTAATTAATAAAAACAAAATGAGACACTTAGCTTTGTACGCCCTCTTAAGTGGTCTCCGCGGCGAGAGTTCACACGTGCTCTCGTCCACAGATCACCTGAGCGCGTCGTGAACTGGAAACTACCCGCAAACTAACTCATGCTCGCTCCCGCAGCACGCAGGTGAACCACCGCCATTATTACAACTAATTTAAAGACTTTGCCACGTCTCCGGGTACAATTTGAAGGATATTATGTTACCGCTAGTTAAGGCGAACGAGATCATAGATCCTCTCGGCTAAGTTTCAAACCACAATTAGCTCATCTGTGTCAAATTTCCGACTCAAGCACGTTTCAATTCAATACGTGCTCGATTCGTACACTCGGTAAGTAGAACTAGAGACCGAATTATTCGATGTATCTATCTGACTGTATGAATAAGCAGTTGATAAGAAATTTTTGACTAGCTCGGCGGCTCAGTCGCGACTTTGACACCAATGCTCCCAACGTTCGATTCCCACACAAGGCAAACATTTGTGTGCATGAACATATCTGTTTGTCTTGGTCTGGATGTTTAAACAGAGGTAGGGTGCATCAAAGCATCAAAGTCTGGGGAACTACCTCTACCTCACAGAAAATCACAGCCAAATAACTCCCTAGAGGGTTGTTGTGTTACTGCGTGTGACGAATTTACAATAACTCTTACCTACCTGTGACGAGTTTACAATAACTCTTACCTACCTGTGACGAATTTACAATAACTCTTACCCACCTGTGACGAATTTACAATAACTCTTACCTACCTGTGACGAATTTACAATAACTCTTACCTACCTGTGACGAATTTACAATAACTCTTACCTACTTGTGACGAATTACAATAACTCTTACCTACCTGTGACGAATTTACAATAACTCTTACCTACCTGTGACGAATTTACAATAACTCTTACCTACCTGTGACGAATTTACAATAACTCTTACCCACCTGTGACGAATTTACAATAACTCTTACCTACCTGTGACGAATTTACAATAACTCTTACCTACCTGTGACGAATTTACAATAACTCTTACCTACCTGTGACGAATTACAATAACTCTTACCTACCTGTGACGAAATTACAATAACTCTTACCTACCTGTGACGAATTTACAATAACTCTTACCTACTTGTGACGAATTACAATAACTCTTACCTACCTGTGACGAATTTACAATAACTCTTACCTACCTGTGACGAATTTACAATAACTCTTACCTACCTGTGACGAATTTACAATAACTCTTACCTACTTGTGACGAATTACAATAACTCTTACCTACCTGTGACGAATTTACAATAACTCTTACCTACCTGTGACGAATTTACAATAACTCTTACCTACCTGTGACGAATTTACAATAACTCTTACCTACCTGTGACGAATTTACACATAGTTTTTAATGTGAGTGGCGAATTTACTTTCATTGTATGGAGTGTACAAATATGTGACGAATGTACAACAACCCCATTTAAAAATATATATTATTTAAATAATTTATTTGTCAACTAAAAAATTCATATAAATATAATAATAATAGTATCCTAATTAAAATTACAACTACAAACTAAAATTACCTAAACTAAAACTATTAAAAATATTTAAAAAATTGGGTCCTTTGGGTAAGTTACCCATAACGCAGGCAGCGTTCCCACGTTGGATTGTTAAGGAAAGTGTTTGCGCGAGAAAGCTGCCTGCGCGGGGATCTCCAGTAGCCTCCCTCAGCCGTTTACTGAGCTCCTTGAAGAGATAGGTATACATTTTGATTGATATGTCTTTTAAACAGTACAATTTTTGAATGGTATACTATTTGACGTGTGCATACAAGTTGTATAGCAGGGGATATGTAGTTTATGTATATATAAAAATGACTTTATGCTTTTTAAAATGACATTTTTACGAATTCTATAGCTATTAAAATGTATACCGTAGCGACTTACGTTTTACATGCGCGATGCCTTCTCTGCTGCTAACACGGCAACTCCTTAGGAGCTTACTGGTGACCTCACTCACACGCAGGAACACAACAATCTTCTAGGGAGGTGTTATTTGGCAGCGGTTTTCTGTGAGGTGGAGGTACTTTCCCAGACGTGTTGCTTGGATGCGCATTAACTCTTCTCTTAAAGCATCCAGACCAACACAAATAGAAATGTTCACGCACACAAATGTTTGTCTTGTGTGAGAGTCGAACCCAAGGGCGTTGGTGTCAAAGTCTGTTCACGACTGAGCCACAGAGCTGGTCAAAACCTATTTTACTTGGACTTAATAATTGCTATATTAAACGATTTTCTACATTTAAAAAATAAGTTTTACGATTTTTATCTTAATTAAATTACAATTTAATTATATATTTCGATGGTATTTATTTAAAAATATATATATTATGTTTATGTTATATTACTTACCCGGTCGGCATCTTTTTGACGAGCTCGGTGGTGCAGCAGTTAATGACACGACAGTCCTTGGTTCGGGTTACATGGCAAACATTTCTGTGCATGTCACATGATATGTCTATATTGGTCTGGATATTTTTAAGAGAGGTACAGCGCATCAAAGCAGCCTCTCTGCGGAAAACCGCAGCCAAATAACTCTGGAGGGTTGTTGTGTTCCTGCGTGTGAGTGAGGCCACCAGTAAACTCCTAAGGAATTGCTGTGTCAGCAGCAGAGGTGGCATCACGCGAGTGATAATTAATGTATTGCAAGCGTTCGTGGGCTACGGTAACCGCTTTACATTAGGTGTGCCGTAAGCTTGTATGCCTCCCGACGTTATTTAAAAAAAATACTTGTTTACTCCCAACTATCTACTTATAACTTCACGCCACGACCCTCACGGGATAGACAGATGGAACTGAGCACCATAATACGCGGTTCTGACACACTTCGCTTTAACATTCATTGCTCTTTTTATGCGTGTTCGTCGTTTCCTAGACATGTATAAAAATAATTTTATACCTCATAGGTTCTTAAAATATATATGAAGAGCTTTTACAGTACAGTCAACGTGTAGCACTCCTTGAGTCGCAAGCGTCCATAAGCCGCGGTTACTATCGGGCAGGTCGTATGCTACTTTGCCACAGTGATTTCACGGGTCACGAAAAATATGAGCTTGTTTATAAGCATAATTCAATTCTGCGGGAACTCAATTTAAGTTCGCAACTTTTTTACGTACTCTGTATTTGTTGCCATCTCATTATAGAGATTCGTAATTTAATTTGTTGTTACTCCGACAGGAGTATGACAAAGTTTGACGACGAGAAAGATATCATATTTTCTCATTCACGATATGTTATATACCAATGATATAGTATCACAGATTTTATATATATATATATATATATATATATATATATATATATATATATATATATATATATATATATATATATATATATATATATTGTAGAATAAATTACCCTCAAATAGTTAATAGATTCAGGCGTTACTTTGCGAAAGTCAAATTTACATGCAATTTGATCTAACCTGCTTTGTGTGCTTCCGCCACCAATTAGTTCATGCGGCCTAGCGCCGGCCGGCACCCACCCACTACTGTTAGTGCGTGCTACATGCCGACGCTGCCATGGCTGCTCCGGTAGTCTCTGCCTCGGCTGCTGCGGTCATCCGCCATCTGGAACAGAATCCGCATGCCCCCACCACCACCGTCGCTGCCACGACTTGCCTGGTCGTCGCTGCGACACGTGTTTCGCCTCTCCACGAGGCATCATCAGGCGTTGTAGACGTTAATCGTAAGAATAACATGCTACAAGTGACAAATCCATCGCAGTGCCGTCCCTTATATTGATTCAATACGATAATGATTTGTCACTTGTAGCATGTTATTCTTACGCATGAACTAATTGGTGGCGGAAGCACACAAAGCAGGTTAGATCAAATTGCATGTAAATTACCCTCAGCGGTGTTCCGGAATAAATACGACGTGGGTGTCTTCAAGAAAAGAGCCTATGTTTACCTAATAAGTCTGGCAACGGATCAGTGACCCATTGGTGTTGCTGATGTCTATGGACGGTGGTGACCACTTACGATCAGGTAACCTATATACTCGTTTGCCTCCCTCTAATATAACAAAAAAAAAATAGATGCACCATATCACTTCTCATATGGTTTCTTTACACAACGTCGGCAGGTATATAAGCATATACCACCTGATGTTGAAGAAGTAGTATCACTCTAGCGATGCCAACTCTACTGCTAATATGGCAACTCCTTAGAGCTTACTGGTGACCTCACTCACACGCAGGAACACAACAACTCTCCAGGGAGTTGTTGTGTTAGGATAAGGGGGAGGTACTTCCCCAGACGGACTGCCTGCTGCAGGGCTGATGCACCTCTCTTTAAAATACCCAAATCAAGACAAACTAACATGGAAGTAAACAGCATGGAATAATAACATTCAACAGCCCTATGGGGAGTTCTTATTTAACTACGATTTTTTTATACGACATCGAGAGACATACAAGCAGAGGGAGACTTTGTACAAAAGTCGTCTGCGTGGGTACCTCTGTCTCACCTATTTCTACCGCCAAGTAGCTGTATTTATATAGCTGTGTTCCGGTTTGAAGGGTGAGATATGGCTGAGAAATTACTGGGTACTGTGACGAAACATCCTTAGGTCACAAGATTGGCAGCGCGCGAGTAAAATCCCCGTGGTGTTGCGAGTGTCAATAGCCTGCGGTGACCGCTTAAGATCTAATGCAGGCCGCATACTTGTTTGCCAATCGAGTTGTACAAAAAAAAATCATACGACTCACCTGATGTAAAGCGTTACCGTAGCCTATAAACGCTTATAATATATTAAGTATCACTCGCGCGATGCCACCTCTACAGCTGACAGCTACTCCTTAGGAGCTTACTGGCGAGCTCACTCTCTCGTAGGAACATAATAACCCTCCAAGGAGTAGTTACTTGGCAGCGGTTTACTGTAAGGAGACACTATCTCAGACGGGCTGCTTTGATTCGCCATATCTTTCTTAAAAACAGACATGGTCATGCACACAAATGTTTGTCCTATGTGGGAATTGAACCCACGAGCGCCGGTATTATTATAGCAGTATCAGATCGTCGTCGTTTTTTTGTGAGGCGTCGTTTTTTATTTAAGTAGGCATGGAAGTACTTGAAATGACATAACTCATCCATCAGCAGGTTGCGGCCGACGACGCCTAACTAGCAAGTTAGATCAATTTAACATGCGGAGCAGTTAGAACTCCACAATATGTAATTGATGCAGGTAGGTAGGTAGGCAATTTTAGTGTTAGACGTTACCTGATAGCTCAGGCTTAATAAAGGTCTTCGACCGGGTATGACATTCGTTCCGAAGTTTCCTTTCTATTTTCTAGTTATGTTATGTCTAGTTCCTATTTGGACATATTCTTCCTGAATGCTGGCGTTCCACAAGGCAGTATTTTGTCACCCACTCTGTTCCTTTTGTATATCAATCACTTGCTAAATTTGCGCAATAATTCTTGTTATGAGGATAACAGTAACGTAGAATTGTGATGCACCAATCATATCAGTGTTAGACTCAGTAGACTATCTAATCATATATTCACACTATAATAAATAATAAATAAATAATAAATATTGTCGGACAAATTACACAGCGCCATCTAGCCCAAAGTAAGCGAAGCTTGTGTTATGGGTACTAGACAACTGATAAACATACGTAAATACATTTTTTTTGTAAATACATACTTAATATACATAGAAAATACCCAGCCCAAGACTAACAGACATGTTCATGCACACAAATGTTTGTCTTGTGTGGGAATCGAACCCACGAGCGTTGGTGTCAAAGTCGCGTCATTCACGATAGAGCCACCGAGCTCGTCAACTAAGTCCCTCATGGATGCGGGCGGGCAGAGAAAACCTATCACTATTCGCTTCTAATATGCTCCACCCGGTTCTTTAACATTCAATACCACTATATTCGAATCAAATCTCTATAGTCATCTCATCAAACAAGTAACATTTATCTAAGTAAATATAAAATCCATTGTATTATGTACAGACAAACACGCGGCCTGTTTTTAGAATTCCATTTCCTTATCATACACGAGTGGGCTCATTTCTCTCACAGTTCGAAGGATGCCTGACGCGGCCTCTCCTGGGATAGGATTAAATCTCTCTGGCCGAGATTCGCCCCATAAATTTCCCATAACGCAGCATTGATGTCTAAACCCTCCATGAATGTATTGCCAATCGCACTAAAGTGGTTTAAGGGTGTTTACTTTTTACGCAGTCGATATAAATATATAACAGCAGCTTCTACAGTTACTACTGTAATTAGTCGTATTTTATTAGATGGTGATGTCAGGAGCCCTAGGAACTGGCGAGCGTGTAGGAAAAGTGCTATGAATATTAAAGAAGCGAGTAAGGTGTGTAAGGACCGCATCTTATGGCGCTCGGTTCTTAGTGCCTGCCACGCAAGGAAGGGGAAGAAAAGGGCGTGAAGATATACATACTTTAGTAGGTATACGTTTAATTAGTAGTTAATATCAGTGTAAGATGTAGCCATGGTTACCATTATACAATTACATTGCAGGAAGCCGACTAAGTCAATTAAATTGGCAGTTATTTTTTTATACTAACTCTTGTGGTAGACAATCATACGACCTGCCAGATGATGAGCAGTTGTTGTAGCCTACGGACACATTGCAACACCAGAGATGTCACTCATGCTTTCCCGCTTTCTACACCTTTTATGAATTTCGAACAGAAAACCTCGGCAGGGAGTTTATTTCACAACTTAAGAGTTCTCAATAGAAATACGTGATCATATGTGTCTTCAGTGTGTGAAGATGAATTTTCAGCCGTTGGCTAGCGGTGCGATTGTAAATGGAACTTTTAATAATATCGAACAAATCCACAACCCTTTATACAATCGGTAGAATACACAAATTGAGGCGAAATCTCTCCTTAAACTCAAGATCAATACATTGTGTGAGCTTAGGACCATCGAGTATTCTCACGGCTGATCTTTGAACTGAATCACAAGACCCTGACCGGTATACATCGCCTTGTGTATCCATGAGAGCCGGTGGTATCAGAATGGCGTATTTTCTGTGCGTTTTACGCTAATTTTGGCGTAGGCTCATTCACGCGCGTTAAATTTCGCGCTTTAATAAACCTGAACGCGTCTGTTTACGCTCATTCCTGTGTGATCACAGGAAGTAGTGGGTCATTTAATAGTATATGGATTCCAATGAAGAAACAAACGTTGCCGTGTTGGTATCGCTCCGCATGATAGCGGAGACATCGACGACTGACTGCTCGGGCGCCACTCCTTGTATTTTATACATTCATAGACTACATTTTTTTTTATTACGTCAGGAGGCATACAAACATACGACTCACCTGATGTAAAACGGGTACCGTAGCCTATTAACGCTATGTGGGTATTATTTACTAGATGGAGATTTTATACAAAAGTGGTCTGCGTGGGTACCTCTGTCTCACCTATTTCTACCGCCAAGCAGCTATATATATATATATAGCTGTGTTTCGGTTTGAAGGATGAGATATGGCAGAGAAATTACTGAGTACTGTGACGAAACAGCCTTAGATCACAAGATTGAAAGCGTGCGTAACATCCCAGTGGTGCTGCGAGCATAAATAGACTGCGGAGGCAGCTTACCATCTGATGCTCATATAAAAAAAAATGTTAAATGATTACTGTTGTCTACGTTTCAAATATAAGACGTTTTTGATGTCCGATAAACGGAATATTTGCAGAAAGGAGCAACAAAATTACGTCTCGGTATGTAATGTATGTATGTCTATTCTAAATCTTAAAACTTAGTTTTTCGAAGGTAATTATAATATTTCTGTGTTCTTCAAATATTATATATTTTGATAGTTAAATGTTGTAACACCGCAAATGATTATCTCAACGTATAAATACACTTATCAAATAAAACGCGAGTTTCATTAACAAGGAATATATTTTGTCGTCACCTATGCACGCTTTACAGTATTGTATGTCCATCAGGCGGGACTCAGTTGCGCTGTCTTTACTTTCCCATGTTGTTATAAAGAAATATTGCTTAGCATTATTTACGGCCCACCTGATGTAAAGTGATTACCGAAGCCTGTAAATGCTTGCAACACTTTAAGTATTATCCGCGCAATGCCACCTCTGCTGTTAACGCAGCAACTCCTTAGAAGCTTACTGGTGACCTCACTTACTCTCAGGAATACAATTCATCAGGTAGTTGTTATTTGGCTGCGGCTCTATTCTATGAAGTGCAGTTTTATGAAGTGGGGGTACTTCCCCAGACGGCCACTCATTCGGCAGTAAATATATAATATTTACTGCCGAATGAATAGTCGTCTGGCGCAAGTCAGTTGTTCACAATTTGTGCACGCCCAAATCTTTAGGCGGTGTGGTGAATTTCAATGCAAAACAATAAAAATCAATTAACCTTATAGCATACTCTTTAGTATTTTTTTTTATTAGAGGGGGGCAAACGAGCATCTGGATCACCTGATGGTAAGTGGTCACCACCGCCCATAGACATCAGCCAAACCAGAGTTTGACGAGCTCGGTGGCGCAGTGGTCGAACGCGTTGTTACGCTACTTTGACACCAACGCTCGTGGGTTCGATTCCCACACAGTACAAACATTTGTGTGCATGAACATGTCTGTTTGTCTTGGTCTGGGTATTTTCTATGTATAATAAGTATGTATTTACAAAAAAAAAAATATTTACGTATGTTTATCAGTTGTCTAGTACCCATAACACAAGCTTCGCTTACTTTGGGGCTAGATGGCGCTGTGTAATTTGTCCGACAATATTTATTTATTTATTTATTTACTGATCCGTTGCCAGCCTTTTTAGGAAAACATAGGCCCTTGGCTTGAAGGCACCCATATCGTATTTGTTCCGGAACACCGCTGACCCTCAGATATATGTATTTGTTCGGGAACACCGCTGATGGTACTTAATTCCACAATTTCACAAAAAAGCGTACTGTAGTGGATTGTCTCTCATCATGGTGGTGAGGGTTAAATTTAAGTTTATGGCGAGTGGTACGATAGTGGAACTCAGCGCCTGGTATTAAGTTGAACAGCTCCTCCGAACACTCCCCATGATACAATCTGTACAGTACACAAAGAGAAGTAACGTCTCTTCGTGTACAAAGCTAGTCCAGCCGAGCGGAGATCACTGGGTCGCCGACGATTCGAACTGCTCTACGTTGTATGTGATCAAATGGAGTAAGCAAATATTGTGGCGCGCCGGCCCAATGATGTGAACAGTATTCCATGTGAGGCCGGACCTGGGCCTTATAAATAAAGGCGATGTTGAGGTGTAAAGTATAGTTTAGTAAGTAAAAAGTGCGACGTTAATTCCCGGAGAGCACAAAGTCGTCCTATTCTGAGACAAGTATATTTATTTATGGCAACAATTATGGCATCTTCAAACGATTCCACGAGTACTTGCAACAATACACCACAACCGTTAATTATGTCAGTACATTAACTATTTCCGTCAGTCGAACACCCGCGATCCGCACATGGCACGACATTGTTCGAAAGCCCCCGTCAGATCCCACGCGGTAATCTAAATTAACTTAATATACATGACGGTATCCGAGCACGGTGGAAGTTGACTGACTCGTTAAATTGGCAGGTTGTATTAGTTTACGTAAATATCTCTATGCTAGAATACCAACAGACGTAGAGATGAGTAACGAGCAGATATTCCAATAACTTTGACGGCTATTTGTTGCGGAATTACTGATTAGTTAATACATAGATTCAGGCGTTATTTTGCGAAAGTCAAATTTACATGCAATTTGATCTAACCTGCTTTGTGTGCTTCCGCCACCAATTAGTTCATGCGGCCTAGCGCCGGCCGGCCCCACCCACTACTGTTAGTAAGTGCAACATGCCGACGCTGCCATGGCTGCTCCGGTAGTCTCTGCCTCGGCTGCTGCGGTCGTCCGCCATCTAGAACAGAATCCGCATGCCCCCACCACCACCGTCGCTGCCACGACTGGTCGTCGCTGCGACACGTGTTTCGCCTCTCCACGAGGCATCATCAGGCGTTGTAGACGTTAATCGTAAGAATAACATGCTACAAGTGACAAATCCATCGCAGTGCCGTCCCTTATATTGAATTGAGGGTGCATCACAAAGCAGGTTAGATCAAATTGCATGAATTACTGATTATTTTAGCTATTGCTACTTGTTCAATGTGTACCATTAAACCATTAAACTTGTACCATTAAAAAGTGGAACGCCGTGCCTGCACATGTGTTCCCTCCTTCCCATACAATATGGGATCCTTCAAACGAAGCGTCAAGAAGCAGCTTGCGGGTCAGCATGGCAGCGTCAACTGACAGGACACTGTGTAGTCTTTTGTAAGTTGCAGTTGCGTTTTGGGCTCCTCTTTCGCTTACCGTCAGGCAAAGAGGAGCCACTATGCTGAACTTGTATAAAAAAGTGCTACTGTAGCTAGGTATGTACTTGAACTGAATGTAAAGGTACCATAATTATTTCATCACTTCCTTGAAAATAAATAGTTCCGCTCGTGCGAATTGTTGAAATCCAGCAAAAAAAAAAAAAATGACAAAAAGTTAATTTTTGTCAGAGTGCCATTTTTATTGAACATGAATTAAAATGGAGAGCTGAAACTTTCTTCGTACATATTGACATCAGCGTAAATTATTTTATATATTTCATTTTATTATTTAACATGATTATGAAATTCGAATACAGCATAAATCTCATCTCTTTCCGTAACGTAAGATAGAATGAGATAACTACTCTAACGTACAGTGAAATGAATTAAGATTTGCCTTATTTTCTGAATCAATGTAAGGAATCAAATTTACTCGTAGTACATAATTGTATAATATTAAGCTATATGTAATTAAGGCGGTAGGGCTTCCCTGAAGGAAATCAACATCCTAACTGTTGCGTCCCGGTTCATTCTCGCAAATATACTTTATGTGTGTCAGAATATTCACCAATGTAAGAAAACATGTGATTTTCATAACAGAAAGGCTTGTCTCACACGTACCACAACAACACGTAGGCGGCGCTAATTTGTATGAAAATGAATAGTAGAAGTCACACGGACCACATTGTGACGTAATTATCGACCGCGTGGGTGAAACCGACCACATCGCAACCACAGCGACACCGCAAACTAGCGGCCAGCACATCGCAGACACAACTTTCCGTCGACGCAACGGAGGAAACGCAGTGTGCGTTTCCTCCACGAAATCCGGAGCGAACTGTCTGTCAACACACTACGTAACCACATCGCAACTACTTGCAACTGAGGTGTGCGGGGCGCGAGGGGAATTGAACGAAAACAATATGTGTGTACAACAGGAGTGATTTAATAATACTGTCCACTATTACAAACAATAAGACATTATATACTACCATGACTTACTATAGTAGGTTCACACTACACCACAGGGGTGCAAGAGAAAAAAAAATACAAGTAAAATTTTTTTTTCTATACGAGAAAACTTATATTCTATTATCAATTTAATGTTATACGCTATTATCTTTTAAACATTTTTGTTCTATTCTTATGTACTATTACTTCTTTATTATTTTTTACAATTTTAACATTAGGTTCTTGGTCTTCAATTACAGTATATGGGCCAACATACAAATCATCTAGTTTCCCACATGCTTCATTTTTTAACAGTATTAAATCATCTTTCTTATAAAATACATTATTAACGTTTTTATCATAGTCTATTTTTCTAGCAAATTTACTTTTTAGCAAATTATTTCGTGCGTCTTTATGCGCCATTTGCAAACGGTATTTTAATTCCAAACTATAATTATCTGGGTTATACAAAGGTTCTACACAACTACTTACTCTACTAGGGATATTACAAGGTTTACCAAAAACTAACTCATAAGGAGCATATTTTGTGGCAGTATGTATAGTATTATTATAAGTAAAACACCAAAAGGGTAACCAGTGACTCCAAGTTTCAGGAAAATGATCACATTGGATTCTTAAAAATGCACCTAAGTGTTTATGAGCATTCTCAAGAGAGCCTATTGACTCATGGTGATAAGCAGTTGAACTTAATTTTTCGATACCTAGAATACTACATACCTCTGTCATAGTTGATGATATAAACTCTGTTCCCTTATCTGTAGCGATTGTTTTTGGAATTCCAAACCTTAAAATAAAATTATTAACTAAAGCCTTAGCTACTGTTACTGTTTCCTTATTACTAAGAGGATAAGCCTCGACAAATTTACTTAACTCACACTGCAGTGTTAGTATATAATTATTACCATCTATATCCTTATCTAAAGGGCCCACTAAATCTAAGAATATTTTTTCAAATGCACATGTTGCCGTGGTTGTTATAACCATAGGCTCCTTTGTTTTTCGTGAATATTTTGATTTCTGACACTTCTCACATTTATTTATAAAGTCTGTCACGTCTTTTTCCATTCCTGGCCAGTAATATTTTCTCCTAATATTATTAACCATTCTGCGTATACCAGCGTGCCCACTGGTAGGCAGTAAGTGGTAGTCATTAATTATAAATCTCTTTTCTTGTTCCGTATATATTCTTGTAACTCCCCTTAATATACAAATACGAGGACCGGTCCATATTTTGTTTCCTTTAATTTCATCAACTAAATCTTTTATGAATAACGCGTTATTATCTCTTTTTATTACACATATTTCGGAGACATTTATTTTTTTACAAAATTCACTTAACTTCGACACAAATACGGCTCGCGTGAATTGTGTTTTGAAATCAAGGTTTACGTATATAACCCTCTTATTTTGGGAGAAAGCGAAACATTCAGATTCTACATTTATTTCCCGTTGATTTATATCTTTTCCTTCCGTTAAAATCATTTCTACCGCATCACTCGGTATCCGCAATATTTCCACGACTCTCGGTTGATCAGGCCGAGTGTCAGTGTCATTATTAAGGATACGAGTACTGTTCATATCTTTCATATCTTCCACTCTTTTCTGCGCTCTCGTCATTACAGTCATATTTTTTTCATTCACATCTTTCAATTCACTAGAAGTTATTACGATCCTGGATAACGCGTCAGCTACGACATTATCCTTACCCTGAATGTAAACTATTTTAAAATCGTACTCTTCCAATATTAATCTGAATTTAAGTAAACGACTAGAAGGATCTTTCATTCCGAATAAATATAATAATGGTTTGTGATCGGTCATAATTGTAAATTTTTTGCCAAATAAATACGGTCTAAAATATTTTATACCCCAGACTATTGCAAGTAATTCTTTCTGTATAGTAGGATAGTTTCTCTCTGCCTTATTTAAAGGTCTGCTTGCATAAGAAACAGGTCTCATATCTTTATTACAAAGTACTATTCCTACTGCTAAGCCAGAAGCATCGGTCTGTAGAATAAACTCATTGTCATCCGAAAAATCTGGATATTGTAAAATGGGTGGAGATGACAGAGCACTTTTTAGGAATTTAAATGAATTTTCGCATTTATCAGACCACACAAAAGGAATATTTTTTCGACATAAATTATTTAATGGTAGTGTTATTTCGGCAAAATTTTTAATAAATTTTCTGTAATAATTGCAGAATGCAATAAACCGTTTGACTTCGTCTGTACTTTTTGGTGTGGGGTAATTCTCAACTACTTTTATTTTTTCTTTATCAGGCATGATTCCTTCTGCCGATACTGTATGACCAAGGTATAATAATTCTTTTTTAAAAAATTACACTTGTTCGGATTTAGTTTTAGATTAACTTTTCTAAGTCTTTCAAAAACGTCTATTAAATTTTTGTTATGGCCTTCAAAATTGCGCCCAAAAACAACAAGATCGTCTAAATATATGAAGCACTTATCATGCGTTAGACCCGACATAGCAATTGTCATAACACGTGAAAAGGAACTGGGACTAGTCTTAAGACCCATCGGCATTCGCTTCATCTGATATTGGCCGGTTTGTCCCGTGTTAGTATTCGTTGTGAAGGTAGTAAATTTTCTTGATTCAGGATCTAAGGTGACTTGATAATATGACTGACTTAGGTCCAAATGAGAAAAATAGATGGCACCGGAAAGTGATTCTAAAATATCGGTAATGTTTGGCAATGGGAATTTGTCATCTTGAATAACGTTATTCAATTTTCTATAATCCACAACTAACCTCCATTTTTTATCACCGTTATCCGATTTTTTTGGTACAAGTAAAATAGGACTAGACCATTCACTACGAGCTTCTTCTATCACATCGTTTTGTATCAATTGTTTAATCTGTTTATCTATTTCATAACTTTGGCTTTTTGGTAATCTGTAAGGTTTTGTATAAACAGGAGTAACATTTGGTTTGAGATAAATTTTATGTTCGTGTACATTAGTGGTTGTAAGTTTGTCGCCTGGTAAGTTAAAAATGTCATTATATTTTGAACAAATAGCTTTAATTGTATCCCGTTCAGTAGAATGTAAATGGTCTAATTTTAATAATGATAATAGGGTTTTTTCTCGGTCTGCGCTTGATTGATTTACTAAAGTTACATATTTGATATCCGCTTAGTAAATGTAATTCTGGTTGAAAAGTAGGAATATATACTGACTCTTCACTGACGTTTAAAATTTTTATTGGAATTACATTATTAATAGGTTTTACTATCAATGCTGCTAAAAACAAATTTTCTTGAAGTTGTTTTGGTAATACCACATAGTCATCACATAAACTATCATTCTGTAATTTAATATAATGAATTGACTCACATCTTGCAGGGATAGTCAAAACTTGACTAATAACTCTAGGCGAGTTATAAATTGGAATACATTCCGCACCATGTCGTAAACTCAAAATACTATTTTCTAAATCAATATTTGATTTAAAATTTAATAAGAAGTCTAAGCCGAGAATTCCATCTGATTTGCATGGCAATGTATCGAACAAATAAAATTTATGTTTATAACTACTACCCTCACGAGATTGTAGTACAAGGTAAACATAACCTTCTGAATAAATTTTACCACCAATCCCATTGATCACAATGTTGTCTTTATATACTGGAATGTGTTTTGATAACGATCTCTTAGTGATAGCCGAAAGAGATGCGCCAGTGTCTAATAACCATGAGCGTCTATTATTGTTTACATTAAAATGAACGTACCTAACATTTTTATCGCAAGTCAATATGTTATAAGTCTTAGGTCCGAAAAAACTGCTTCTCCTCTAAATTTGAGTTGTCATGATCCACCTTGCCATTATCTCCTGCTTGTGCTGAAAACACATTATTGCGCTGAAAACCTCTACCACGAGTATTTACTTCTTTGCGATATTGGTTGGAAAATCTATTATAGTTTTCACGCGAATAACCACGTCCATTTCCACGAATAAAGCCTCTAGATGGGTTGTTATAACCCCGTTGTTGGTGATTGTTATAAAAATTTCCATGATTTTGAGGAAAGTAGTTAGCACCACCACGTCGACTGTAATAATTATTCCGACCTTTGTTTGGACGACTACAAAATCTATTATTTGTATTTGACTTACCCCTCGCGTTGAAAATCGTGTTAGATGTTGAGGGCTGGGCCAGCTCCTCATCTTCTGCCGCACGCACCGCATCTTTTAGTTCCGTATAATCTCGAGCTGAAATTATAGTGCTTAACCTCCTATTCCTAAGGCCATCAGAGAATCTCTTTATAGCGAGTTTTTCATTAATAGGTGTTAGTATTTCACGGGCCTTCGGATTGCCGTCGGCTTGCGCAATAGTCAGATTTATAAATAATTCTGTCAATTTATTTCCATACTCACTTACAGACATATTATCCTGACATAAGTTATTTAACCGTGAGAGTATAGAATTTGCAGATTTTTTTGTAAGCAAATAGGTTTTTATGTCACTGATAAGACTTGTTACGTCATTATATTCAGATTTTAATTTTAATCTGGCAATATTCGTAAACCTTGTTTTCAAAACAAAGGAAATTAACAATTTCTTTGAATTAACAACTTTAAGACAATCGTTATACAATTCTAGACCTGCAATAATTTTTTCCGTAGTCTCCTCTAAATTGTCCATATTTGGAATCAGAGACGCCGCAGTTTTTATATCAAATGTATCCATTTTTGAAAATGTTTTCCCTAACTCATTAGAAATACTATAGGTAAGTATTGTTCTATAACTCGATTCTATCTTATCTTGTAAAATTTCATGAATATATTCGGCTAATTGTAAAGAGCATCCCAGAACGAAAGAGCTGCGAAAAAACACTAATAATATTTGTATATGTTGCATATAATTTTTTAGCCTTTTCTATTTTCTCATTTACCTTATCTTTATAACGTAATCTTTTATCTTTACCCAATTTTCTTAAACTAATTCGAATATCGTCTAAATCCCTTAAAATTAATTCTAAATTCTTTTCCATAAATGACAAAAATAATTTTCATATTTTAAGACCAAGAACCAATGTCGTGATAAAATGTTAAACTTAATAATGGTTATTCATGTTAGAATTGTAAAATAATCCCGAAAAATGTTTCACACTTACGATGTTTCCGCACTGACACTTACTGAGCACTAGAGGTGAAAGTTTACTTAGGTGAAAAGTTTTATCTCGTTATTGGAGGCACTGACTCACGCACTGACTTACGACACAGGAATACAGGAGAAATCTCATCTCACACACCAACTGATTCTTCTTCACGTTCTCGCCTCCCAGACAGCCGATAACGAAGTCTTCTAACAAATTCCGAATCTATTTTCTTCTGAATCCACCGTTTCTGCCGTTCTTTAATCTTCATGTACAGTATGACAATCATAATAATTAGTAAAATCACCAAGGCCGCGGTTAGCAATATGTTGTTCGTTGAAATATGTGATTCGATCTCAGAATCCGTTGCTTTATTGCTGCCTCCCGACGCAGCCTGCGCGATTATCACTTCCTTGTCTTCGGTCTTCGAGTAGGATTTGCCCATCTTGAAGCACGTAGATACATTTCGTTCCCACGGCGTAGCGCACCAGAGGCCGCCGAAGTTTCCACAAAGTTCGATCGTGACGGAATCAATTCATATTTCATTACAATGTTCGTGTTTGTTCAATAGTTAGGTACACCGAGGCACACAGGAATCCGCCGACTTGCACTATTCGCCCGCTACTCGACACCGGAACGACGACGCGGCGCCTGCGCAAGGCAGGGTCGCCATGAGGTGTGCGGGGCGAGAGGGGAATTGAACGAAAACAATATGTGTGTACAACAGGAGTGATTTAATAATACTGTCCACTATTACAAACAATAAGACATTATATACTACCATGACTTACTATAGTAGGTTCACACTACACAACAACTCAACCACAAACACATTTTGTAGGAACCACAACGGAACTGCAAAAACCTGCAGCGACACTATTCACACGAAACCGCTGCTTGGCCACTTTTAGCCGCGACACCGTGGTGTGGTTGTGGTACGAGTGAAACAAGCCTTTGACTAGAAATAAAACTAAATTGTGACTATATTATAGATGCAATTTGATCTAACCTGCTTTGTGTGCTTCCGCCACCAATTAGTTCATGCGGCCTAGCGCCGGCCGGCACCCATCCACTACTGTTAGTAAATGCAACATGCATGTAAATTTGACTTTCGCAAAATAACGCCTGAATCTATTAACTATATTATAGGTCTCAGTGTGCGATTTTATAATAAAATACATAATATTTCAACCTTCAAATTTAAAAATGTCAAAAAAACATTCACACCAAAAGTAAAATTATACAATTAATTACTATTTAAATGATAAAAACGCTTGAAATTGATAATGACATATATATAATAAATATTGCACTGTTATGTTGTATATTAGTGTATAAGTGACGATTTAAAAGTGCTTGTTAAGCATATTTGAATAAAAAATATTTAAATTTAAGGGAGCCGTTATCTTTGTGCATAAATTTCAAATAAATAAATAGTGCAATGCATGTTTAAAACACGCTTAAAACGGTGACAATTCACGCTTCCGGGACCTTAGGGGCGGCCGGAGGCGATGAGCTTTTTTTAAAAAAATATTGTCTGACAAATTTCACAACGCCAACTAGCCCCAAGGTAAGCGAAGCTTGTGTTATGGGTACTAGATAACTGATAAACATACGTAAATGCATTTTTTTTGTAAATACATACTTATTATACATAGAAAATACCCAGACCAAGACAAACAGACATGTTCATGCACACAAATGTTTGTACTGTGTGAGAATCGAACCCACGAGCGTCGGTGTCAAAGTAGCGTAACAACGCGTTTCACCACTGCGCCACCGAGCTCGTCAGGCAGGTCGTGTGCTTGTTTATCACCTAAGTGATAAAAAATAATATAGCATGTCTCAAGGATATAGACTGCAAAGATAGAGTCAAAAAGATAGAGTAAAAAGAAAAGAAACTATATTCCACGCGAGCCGACTCACAGGTAATATCCAAATAGAGTAGAGTAGAGTACAGCTGTGTCAAGTTTATCCTACTCCTCTTGGCAGGACTTCGTTCGCTAATTAACATAGCTCACCTCGTCCAAAGAAAGTCGGCATTGTCTCTAAACGTAATGACGTGCCCTTTCGAACTTTATACCAGAGGGAGAGTTTGTACAAAAGTGGTCTGCGTGGGAACCTCTGTCTACCGCCAAGCAGCTATATTTATATAGCTGTGTTCCGGTTTGAAGGGTGAGATATGGCAGAGAAGTTACTGAGTACTGTGACGAAACAGCCTTAGGTCACGAGATTGGCCGCGCGCGAGTAACATCCCCGTAGTTGCGAGCGTCAATAGGCTGCGGTGACCGCTTAGCATGCTTGTTTGCCAATCTAGTTATATAAAAAAGAACTGTTTACAGCTTGGAACTTGCCATTTAAAGATAATTCCTAACTTTACCAGAATTGTTGTACGATACCATGCATGTGTCACAACATTAATTAATAAATTCCTTGACAAAATTTGAAATTACATTTACAGATTTATTGGAATATTACAGTGATAAGTCTCTGCTGCTAACACAGCAACTCCTTAGGAGCTTACTGGTGACCTCACTCATACGTAGGAACACAATAACCCTCCAGGCAGTTGTTATTTGGCTGCGATTTACTGTGACGCGGTGGTACTTTCCCAGGCGTGCCGCTTTGATGCGCCGTACCTCTCTTAAAAATACGCAGACTAAGCCAAACAGACATATGCACACAAATTTTTGTCCTATATGGGAATCGAATCCACTAAGGTTGGTGTAACAGTAACGTAACAGCGCGTTTCACCACCGCGCCACCGAGCTCGTCGTTATTACGAAATATGATCACTGATTCAATATCTAGTCTTCGAAACGTCTGCTTTGGAGTTTTGATATAAAGTTGGTTCAGGACAAGGGAGCGTTTGTATATTAACCGGAGAGTTCCCGGCCGGCGGACACTTCTCTAATAAAATCGATGCTAGCGAGAACGACATAACTCGATTAAATGAAACTTTCATAATAATGTGTCACAGACCAGATGTCGAACAGACTGCCGACTTCGTAACTCGTAACTAACCGCAGTAGTTACTCGGAGATGAACCGCGCCGCCGGGTAACTTATCAATTGGAAACTATCTGTAACCTAGTGGTAACTTCAGGTACCGTCGGTGCATGTAAGTATAGTGCCGTCTGGTTGTGGTTTCATATGAATAGGCTACTTGCATTTGCTTTGACTTCGAAAGGTTTGTATGGTTTTTTTGTACAGAAGACTCACTTGATATAAAGTTTACTTATACTTCTAGATTTCTTGTAAACATCCACATCCACTCGTACGAAGAGGATAATTATCCATCTAGTTGTTAATTGACATCGGTCCTCTGTTAAGTGAACGTCTTCTTCCCTATATCAGTTAGGGAATCGGGGTTACTGATGTTCCGAAATAATCCGATAGAAAAGCTGAATTTCTCATGAAAATTTAATTTGTAAAAATAAATAATAAAATCCGTCGACACACTACACTACACTATTCAAGCAATTTAAAAAAATGAGATTATATAAAATATCCAGTGGTTGTATAATAACCCGACATTTTTATCTGTTTCATATTTTTCAAATCTGTAATAAGTCTTTTTACAGAGAGTATTTTGGATGTGCCTATTGTAGAGAATGTCAGGAAAGGTCAAATCTATTTCAGGAAATTTATTATGATATCGAATACAATCGACGACAAAAGACCTCTTACTCCTGGCAAGCCGGTGTACCACGCACATGCTATTTATTCCCGATTTCATAATTTGCACAGAATTTCGAAAATAACATTGTATTTTCCCATGTTTTCGTGAGTATATCGATAGTTGCCTGTGGGGATATTTATTTCTCTGAGTAATTCCCTTCGTGATTCCTTGGAGCCCATGTTATAAATAGAGTAAATGAAAAACCACCTATAATTAATGTCTTCTTAATACAGATGCTATATTTTTTACCAGGAATAAGAGACAATATTTCGGTCTATTTAAGCAATTTTTAGTACCATTGAAATATCAATGCAAATACTTTGCACTGGTTATTGATAGCCCAGAAAGCCTCGAATATTGCTGTGCACAAAAATACCTTTGTTTTCCATATATAATATAGTAGTCAGATCAGATCATCAGATCAGAAACATTCTAGTTGTACGTTATACTTGATTGTCTTACGATACGCCATATGTCGTACTCGGTGGTGCAGTGGTGGAATGCGCTAATACGTTACTTGCAGACAAATGCTCGTGCATTCGATTCCCACACAGAACAACCTTTTTTTGTGCATGAACATGTCTGTATATATATATATATATATATATATATATATATATAAATATGCTTTACAACATATTCTCAATCATCTAAATTTCTTCATACCTTATAAATACCTAGTCTTGCCATAAATACTGAAAAAAGAAAAAAAAATCTATTGCAAATTACATTTATTACTTTTACAGTGTGTTAGTTTAATACATAAATATAAAACAATTTAAAATATAAAAAGCTTATTCGAAGTGGTCTCCATTGGCTGCCATACAGTCCTTTAAACGTTGAGGCCAGTTATCAATAGAAGCACGCACTCTTTCCATGGGAAAATTCTTCACTACCAATCGTACGGATTGTTTTTGGGACTCCAAATTATCATGGCGTTTAGAGCAAGCCGTACTCTCTAAAACTGACCATAAATCATAATCTAGCGGATTAGGATCGGGTCGGATGACGGCCAGTCTTCAGCTCTGATGAAGTCTGAAACGTTCGTTTCCAACCAAGACTGCGTAGACCGAGCTTTATGACCCGGCGCCGAGTCTTGCTGGAAGGACCATTCTTGGTTATTGAACATGGTGTTGTTAAGGGGCTTCACTACCCTCTCAAGAATGGTATCTTGATACACTTGACACACTTAAACATCGGCATGTTTTGATACCTTTTTCACAAAAGTATGGCTCAGTCACTCCTTCATAACTAATACCCCACCAAACCATCACTGAAGTCGGGTAGTACCCACGTTGCACTCTGTCGACTAATTGGGAAGCTTCCTTAGAGCTTTGGGCATAAATACGGTCATTTTGTTTGTTAAAATGTTGCTCGTTTATAAAAAAAATCTCATCCGTAAACAAAATTTTTCTGTGACCTCCCTTTGCGTACCGCTTCAGTAGTTGTTTCGATTTTACCACCCTATTCTTTTTAAATTATCAGTTAAGAAATGACCAGTTCGTCTCTTATAGTGCAAGTCCTAAGTCATCTTTTAAAATACGCGACATGGTTCTAGGTGCTATCTTCATCTACCGAGATTAAATCTTTTGCTTTCGGACAGGATTTCTTTGAGTTCTTTCCCTTACTGCTTTGACCACCTTTTTCATACGAACACTACGAGGACGGCCTGATCTTTTCTGTCACAAAGAGAGGAGGTCTCGTTGTACCTATTAATAGCCCGGTACATAAATATTTTACTAATACCAAGCGTATGGAGAGTTTTAAAAGTTGCATTTGGCTCCATACCTACTTTGTGTGATGCAATCACAGCGATTCTATTCTCTTTATCACCCCACTCCATTTTAATATCGCAAAATATTGTACAATGTATTGGCGCCAAAATGAAAAATTTCAATGAACAATCATATAAAAATGACAGATTCCAAATTCAAATGTAATATTTTGTTTATTTTTAATTGTAACAGTATTTATGGCCAGACTAAGTATATAAAAACAAAGAGAAGGGGTTCTTTGTTTGTGCGCGGAGGAGTGCGACCACAAACACCGTGACACAAGATTTATATATATATAAGACAAACAAACATGTTCATGCACACAAATGTTTGTCCTGTGTGAAAATGGAACCTACGAGCGTATGTGTAGCGTTACTAATCACTGCGGCACCGAGCTCGTCAGAATATTGAATAATAAGACATTTCACAGAATGCCCGATTATACAAATTGCCGTCGACATGTATGTCTTTTGTATATATTCGGACGAATTTTACGTCCGTGTAGCAGTTGCGAAAGTGAAGACCGTGCTAAATGCCTTAATGGCGCGCCTCGTAAACCTCCGTTGTGTTATTGCCTCAGTAACTGAGCAATAAATATGTTTACGCCCGTATTACACCAGCGACACTCGTCTCGCGACAATCATTGTTTATTACGAGACTGCCTCGCGCCTTCAGACAAGTTCGCGTAATGTTTCCTTCTCTCACGTAAATGGGACGAGTACTTCTAAGTACAAAAGTACAACTTCACGGAATACGATGACTGTATACATCCTAATTTTAATCTTTTCTAGCGTCGGCCTCCTTGAACCTGAACTTTTTCATTCAAACGAAATACTGATCCGTGATCTCAGGCCGGGTTGTTTGTGAGCAGAAATGTTGGGGGGAGGTAGACATTATTTCTTGTTTATCGGTGCACATATTTTTGGTCATGAATAATTTTACAATTGTATTTGAATCTCATTACAGAAATAACATGCAAAGTTAACAATAAAACCATATTAATATATTAAAATAAATCATATTAAAATAATAAAAAAAAAACAATTGAAATTAAAGTACTTTTAAATATATATAATTTAGATGCGTTTTCAGCAGCGATGGAAGGTATACCGCTGATGTGCAGAGACGAGGGAGTGCAGGGAACAGCCTGAATGGAGCGTTGTGAAACCTAAGCCAGAAGGCACATCTCGCTGTGCACAACGCGGTGCTAATCCCATCACTAATTTATGGAAGCGAAAGCTGGGTATGACAGAGAGAGTATGAAAGTAATTTAAATGCGGTCGGTATGAGAGCATTGCGCAAAATTGGTGGCGTATCGCTTGCTGAGCGCGTTCGTAATGAGGACGTACGAAAGAGAGTGTCGGTGTTAAAATAAGAAAAGGCATGCTCCGTTGGTTCGGACATGTAGAAAGAATGACGAAACAGATATATAATGCAAAATTGGAAGGATGTAAGAGCCGAGGAAGATTAAGATTAATCTACTATGACCAAATTGGTCGTGTTTTATCAGAAAGTGATGTCAAGAGTCCTAGAAACCGGCGGGCGTGCATGAAAAGAGTTATGAAAGTTAAAGGAGCTAATAAAGTGTGTAAAGACCGCGTCTTATGTCGGTCGGTTCTCTCTGCCTACCCCGCAAGGGATTTGGCGTGAAGTTATAACTATATAGATCGACAATTTATTCGGTGGATTGAAATGCTCGTTACTTCTAGTTAAGCAAACTCCATAAAATAAAAATCGTAACTAACGGAAGTCCCGGTCTAGAGAGAGAGAACGCTGAGTAATATATTCACAGGAACACTCTGTTACTCCTAACTGTAAAATATAAGATCAATGTAAAACATTCCACTATCTCGTAGCTGTGTGCTACGGCGTAGGCAACTGCTACGAGATGTCTACGACATGCAAATATTACAACATAAAACCAAACAACTATATTTTAAATTATAATTTTGAACAATAAATTGAAAAATCGGCCAAGTGCTGCCAAGTGGGACTCGCGCAAGAAGGGTTCCGTACCATTATATGAAAAAATGAAAAAAATTCGCGTTTGTCGTATGAGAGCCCCTTAAATATTTATTTTATTCTATTTTTTTTTAGTATTTGTTGTTATAGCGGCAACAGATATACATCATCTGTGAAAATTTCAACTGTCTAACTATCACGGTTCATGAGATACAGCCTGGTGACAGACGGACGGACGAACGGACGGACGACAGCGGAGCCTCAGTAATAGAATTCCGTTTTACCCTTTGGGTACGGAACCCGAAAAAGAGTGCATTGGTCGCATGGCTAGTAATGACTGACTTAACATCACGGTCCGATGTTCGATTTCCGTGCAAGACAAATATTTGTATTCTTGAATATATCTGTTGGTATTATCTGCTTGCGTGTTTTTAAGAGAAACAGGGTGTATTAATAACAGTATGTTCCTATGAGGGAGTGAGGTTACCAGCAGCACCTGGGGTGGCAAAGTGCGAGCGATACTTCGGTATTGCGTGCAGTTTATAGCGGCCGCATTACACCAGACGCGGTGTGTGCTTGTTTGCCTCCCGATTTTGTAGTGCTTTAAATTGTGTGTCTGCCATCATGCAGGCTTTGTGCTTTTTACCACGATTTCTTACAAACCTAATTCTCTTTATACTTATCTATACTTTCACCCTAATACCCTTTCGGTGTAGGCAGAGAGAACCGAGCATTACATGACGAGGTCCTTACACACCTCACTCGCTATGCCAATACACACAATATATACACAATATATCATATATGAATCACGTGTTTCTTTATACCACTAAAGTTGCAAACGTGCATACGGCCTGCCTGATGGTGACCAGTCGCCATAGCCTATGGACATTTGCAACACCAGGGGTGTCACTCATGCGTTACCGACCCTATACCCGATCAGTGTTGTCGACCACACTCAATGAAACTGCATCGCACGATTGTTTCCACCCTCAATTTAATATAAGGGACGGCACTGCGATGGATTTGTCACTTATAGTATGTTATTCTCACGATTAACGTCTACAACGCCTGATGATGCCTATTGGAGAGGCGAAACACGTATCGCAGCGACGACCAGGCCAGTCGTGGTAGCGACGGTGGTGGTGGGAGCATGCGGATTCTGTTCCAGATGGCGGACGACCGCAGCAGCCGAGGCAGAGACTACCGGAGCAGCCATGGCAGCGTCGGCATGTTGCACTTACTAACAGTAGTGGGTGCGTGCCGGCCGACGCTAGGCCGCATAAACTAATTGGTGGCGGAAGCACACAAAGCAGGTTAGATCAAATTGTATGTAAATTTGACTTTCGCAATCGCTCGCAAAAATAACGCCTGAATCTATTGACTATAATTATCTTTGTTCCGCCGAGATGAGAATCCAGCTCTCGCATGATGTGAAGCAGGTACCTCCTCCAAAGGAATGCCGCACGTTTGTTGTTACTGGCACATAGCTAGTATTTCCTTGAGATCAGCAGCTATGCACCTAAAACAACTTACCATAACACTATCGACATTTCAAAATTATTATCACACTCTATCGTACACCCGAGACTCTTGCGCCTCTTCGAACTCCCTGAATCCACCCTATCTCGACTCTCGCGTCGCTCGCACTGTAACAAATCACCCCCCCCCCCTCGCCCCTCAAGTGTGTCATTTCCCTCTCTCCTCAGCGTCCAGCGAAACGCCTTCTGTGCCTTCCCCGCGCACTCCCCTACCCGCGCAAACATCTACTGAGTCTCGGTTCCATAATTATTTTTTATCAACCAACCAGCGTTGTATTAATAACTATACCTATGAAGTCACCCCTTACTAACTTTAAAATAAAGGTGTTTCCCATACATTCACCTCTAGTGATACTGTAAACAACACGAAGAACGTTAGGTTAGAGTGGGCCTAAATTAAAGATTACCATTATACGCCAGGGCTTCGTTTACTAATCTCCCATTATTCAGGCAGAGTTAGCTTTGGAAACTTAACTCACTACATTTAGTCAAAATTCACTTTCATTTCATTTGTATGAAATATATGCCCCTTTCTGAATGGGCAAACTTAAAATAACATCCAGAGTTAGTAGTACATCATGTTAGCAAACACAGTTGGTAACACCTCGGTGTTATCTGGAACAGCATTAGCCGAGATAATGGCTGTGACCCAGATGCAGGCGCCGACGGCCGCAATTATAGACTCTTATCACAATATACGACATTGCTCCCCGTGTATCAAATGAACTGCTTTACCTGCTACAGACGTACATTAATATTATTTATATGTATTCGATAAAACATGTGCTCTTATCTTTTGCGAGTATTAACAGTGCTGTTTCGCGCGGAATTCGAAATGTTATTCTCACTTCATCTGAGAGTCTTCAGCGATATATATTTTAAACACGTAGAAGACAATCTCTGTACTATGAAGAACATATGGAGAACCAACGAAACGAGTTTACTGGGTACCTCAACTCACGCTGCGGGTCGGAGGGTAAAGTAGAGCGCGCGGCTAGTTCAGGGATCGACGTCGTTTTACTTATAGTCTTTATATATATATATATTATATATATGGCAATAGTGTTGCTGCTTTATGCCAGTGTCAAAGTCTTCAGTTTAGAACCATATCAAAATCTTTATCCTATGTTCCAGCTTCAGGAACTGTGCTGAAAAAATACTTGGGAAGGGGGGTACCTCGACCCAATCAACCCAATTTAAATATCACCCGTAAAACGATAGTGATTTTACGAGGTTTTCTTGATGAACTTATTCACGTCTTTCAAAAAGTGCATAAACGTGTTGTATTTGAATTTTTTCACAAAACTAATTTTATACTGAGTTGTAAAAATGTCAAGTAAAACAACAATGTCACTCGTCAAAAGCGCGGGAAGAAGTACACTTATAGTCTTATTGGTTACAATACCCTCCATTACATTACATTAGGCTCAAGTCGCTGAGATATTCAGGCGTTAAAACTGAGTGAACGGTGCCGTTTGTGAATTGGTTGATTGGGTTGTGAAGACTCAAGAAGCATCGTATTATATTAACTACAAAGGCTACAGTGGTCGAGTGTGGCAGGTTCGATTCACGTATCCACATCAACCCCTACTCATCCCACTACAGGGATACGGGTCTCCCTTCAACCGAAAGGGTCAAACCGAAGGGGATAGAGCATGCTCAAATGCGGATTGGCGGAAGACAGTGTTTTCAAGCCGCCCGAGTGCCACCGACTTAGCTTAGCGACTGACATCTTTCGACAACAGCCGCGACCGATGGCTTAACGTGCCCCCCGAAGCACGGAGAAACTCGAGATAGATAAACCCATCCATATACAGGCTGCGGTCGGCGTTGCTCTAGCTCTCATCGAGCATTCCCGTATAATGAGGTAAAATTTATTTGTCTTAGGTTTTCGCGATTGTTACACATTGAATTAAACAATTTTTAACGGAAGTATCGCGTGTTTTTTTATTTCGTGTGTGTAAAACTCTGCAGTATGTGAACATACACTGGACCGGTCAAACCATTACATCCGGTTCGATAAACCAGAAATCCTCGCCAAGGAGAATCGCTACATGCCCAGAATGCTACGCGAGGCTATTGAAATAAGAAGACACCCCAATTTCGATAGAGAAGATGGTTGGCAAGTACCACCTGCTTGGGATCCAGTTCTAAAAATAATCAAGTCACAAACCCAGAGATCTACTCAAAAACGTTCGGACACTGTGAGCGATTTTTGTGTGAATCGGAACATATATAAATAATTAATCCATCCATGTCGGTGTCGGATGTAATAATTGATTCCAATGGAAAACCAATGGAAGACAAATGCCACCTTAGTCTTCCTGCGACCACGGATGCTGCAAAGCATTCGAAACGTCAGGTTCAACAAAATAAATAAAACACGCGATACTTCCATTAAAAATTGTATAATTCAATTTATTTGTTTGTTTCGACGTAGGCGGTTACCGCTGGGCTACTGATCTTAAGAAATATTTCCCTTATATGAAGTTAAATTATTTGTGAGATAGTTTTATTTTAGGGATCCTACGTAAAACTTAAAAAAATTACCTTCGCAATGGAGGAACAACTTATATGTATATTTATCAGTTTACCAGAGCCAACATAATGTACATAATTGCACCTAAGTCTGATTCTGACGCTGTTGTAGAATTCATTTCAAATATGTCTTCTCTGTATACGGGAAGCTAAGGGTCAATTAAACGTTAAAAGAAATGAATCGGTGAACGACTCCTCGGCATTGCGGAGCAAGGACACCGGTGACTCCTAAAAAGCAGTACGTCTGGTGAACTTGTTCTTTACCCGACGAAAGACTGTGGCCAAATAATTCTGTTATATTTAGTTAATAGATTCAGGCGTTACTTTGCGAAAGTCAAATTTACAGGCAATTTGATCCAAACTACTTTGTGTGCTTCCGCTCCCGATTAGATTAGATAACATGCTACGAATTTCGTAGCATGTTATTCTAACGACTAACATCTACAGCGCCTGAGGATGCCTCGTGGAGAGGCGAAACACGTGTCGCGGAGACGACCGGAGCAGCCAGGACAACAACGGTGGCGGGTGCATGCGGTTCACGTTTCAGATGGCGAACACTCGCAGAGACGACCGGAGCAGCCATGGCAGCGGCGGCATGCATCTACTAACGGTAGTGGGTGGGTGCTGGCCGGCAGTAGTTCGCATGGACTAATCGGGAGCGGAAGCACACAAAGTAGTTTGGATCAAATTGTCTGATATATTTTCTTTTCAATGATTATGATCTCCAGGAAATTATTACAAATGTCTCCCAACTTACTCGAATGTCATTCTTTTCCGGAAGTCATATATAGTCATTAGCCTCATGAATTGTCTAGATAACTAATCAACCAATAAAGTACAAAATCATTGTGTTGCCTTTGTACCGTCAAGATTCATTCCTAGCCCTAGGCTAGAAAAGCAGCAGTGACATCGTACTCGCCGTTACGATGTTAACGACGACCTACGCTGTTTTTCGGTCTTGGATACGTCTTCCAGTGCAGCCGTGAACAGTTGGGAGGAGATTACATTCCGTGACACTTTCCTCGCTGCAAAAGTCAAAATATATATATATATATATATAAGGACCTCATACATGGCCGGTTAAATATATATATATATATATATATTTAACCGGCCATGTATGAGGTCCTTGTTTCAACTGTGTTTTTTGTGTTCCATGTATCTATATATTACTTCACTACAAATCACTCGTGGGTAGGCAGAGAGAACTGATTCGCCACATGACTATGGCCTTACACACCTCACTCGCTTCTTTACCATTCATAGCACTTCTCATGCACGCTCGCCGTTTTCTGAAGCACTTGATAAAAAACAATTAACTTGGTCAAGGGAGGTAAGTCTAAGAAGTTATTATTTACGCTAAGATCTAAGAGAGGTAGTATCAAAACAACTCGTGTGGGTACCTCCACCTCGCCATACAAAGTACCCCAGAAAATGGCAGCCAAATGACAACTCCCTATATATAGGCTTGTTGTGTTCCTGCGTGTGAGTGAGTTCACCGATAAGCTCCTAAGGAATTGCGGTGTTGGCAGCAGATGTGGTTTAGTACGAGTGATACTTAATGTATTATCAGCATTCATAGGCTACGGTAACCACTATACATCAGGTGGACCGTATGCCTCCCAATATAATAAAAGTATAAAAAAAAATAAGTTTGAAGAAGAGTTCTGCGTTAATGTCAGTTACAAAAATGTACAGTTAGTTAAACGGCGAGTGTATTGTAACATTAAAGAAGTAACATTTGTATTTGAGGCAATTAAGTCATTTAATTACCCCGAGCGGAGCCTCGCACGCCGGCGCCGGCGGCGAGCCGCCCAACATATCGGCCCACCATCACCGCCGCGTACCACACGGACCTCTAATCGCAACTTAGTTTATTATCATCTACTGAGCCACCGATTTCAAACTGCTGGAAAAAGTGTTTCACCAGAGGGAGACTTTGTACAAAAGTGGTCTGCGTGGGTCGCCGTCTCACCTATATTTCTACAGTCACAACAGCTGCTTGGCGGTCCGGTTTGAAGGGTAAGATATGGCAGAGAAATTACTGAGTACTGTGACGAAACAGCCTTAGATCACAAGATTGGCCGCGCGCGAGTAATATCGCTGTTATGTTGCGAATGTCAATAGGCTGCGGTGACCGCTTACCATCTGATGCGGGCATAATATTTGTTTACCAATCTAGTTGTATAATAGACACACACACGTATAGAGGAATTATTCATATGAAGATAAGTGTGGGTAAATGCTTTCCAATAAGAAAATATTAAATTAATACAGTTTACAGATGTGACACGTATATACGTTTTTTTGTAAACACATACATAACATACATAGAAAATACCCAGACCAAGACAAACAGACATGTTCATGCACACAAATGTTTGTACTGTGTGGGAATCGAACCCACGAGCGTTGGTGTCAAAGTAGCGTAACAGCGCGTTTCACCACTGCGCCACCGAGCTCGTCGTAAGGAGTCTGAAGGAGAGTCATCATCATTTCAGCCGAAGGACGTCTACTTCTGAACATAAACTTCCACAGCGACGGGTCCTGTGCCGCTTGCATCCATCGGCTCCCTGCGATCTTCACAAGATCGTCGGTCAAACATGTGGAGGCCGCTACGCTGCATTTTCCGGTTCATGGTCGCTGACGACAAGAAATTAATTCTACAACCCTTTGGTTACGCAAAAAACCGCGCTGAAAATAAATAGCGCGTCAATATTTCAAATTCCAATACTAATACGCAAAGCGGAATATGTTTGTTTGAATGCGCTAATCTTCGGTACTGCAACTAGTCGGATTTGAAAATAACTTTTTGTATTTGATAACTAATTCTTGAGGAAGGCTATACAACATCAAAATACAACTCATAGAAACCTCGGAAAGAGAAAAAAATATGAAAAGCGGTTTTCACGGGATACCGGGATGAGGACGAAGCCGCGTGTTGCAGTTAGTCACACATGTAAGGTCAGTATTCATTTGCCTGCCCGTGACGAGAATTATGATCGAAGAAGTAGTACTCGTAATAAAAAAAAAGCATTTCAGGACAAATCGCACAGTGCCATTTAGTCCTAGGCTACGTAAAGCACAAGGCTTTGTGTACTAGACAACTTGTAGTTATGGTATACAATTTCTCTAGTAGATACGACCCACTTCTCTTAAAAATACCCAGACCAAGATAAACAGACATGTTCATGCACACAAATATTTGTCTTGTGTGGGAATCGAACCCGTTATACTATATTAATTCGATTTTTAACACACTTATTAAAGATAGAAATCACTCAGGCCAAGTCAAAAAGGTGTGATCATGCACACGAAGTATCGTCTCGTGTGAGAATTGAACAGAAAATTCTTGATGTTAAAGCAGTGTTTGCTAGTCTATCAGGCTCGTCAATAGAACTCCTAGACATCAGACAGCGGCAGTAAAAGTAAGTAATGCGATTAATCGCCCGTGTGTTTCGCCATCGTGGCCCTATTTCCTCCGCCCAGCGTCTGCTCGGCAGAGGTTGTGTTGCCGCTCCGCTCCGGCACAATTTGCGGCAGGCAATCTCCACCAATGAACGTCGAATTAGTGCCACTATATCTTAAGTGCGCACATACCGATCGATAACTATGTATGAATTTCAAAGTGTACGAGATTTTCTTATATCAAGCTTTTTGAAACAAGAAATTGTGACATCGTAAGCATCGAATAAAAGTCAAAGTAAGTTTTTTTTAATTCCTGTCCTCTTGTCTGTCCGGACGGGCAAATGCAAACATAAATGTACATGTTATAAATATTGACATACTATTTGAATATCTAATTAAATTTTTCAGATGATAATTAGCAATAGGATATTTGACATAAGGTTATCTAGAAGGGGTAGAGACCTTAGCGATAAGACTACTTTTTGCACTTCAGTTGTTAAGTATATACATTGCAAATGTTATATTGGCGCAATAAATAATGCTTGTATTGTATGGAGATAAAAAAATCATTTCAATGTATGTGTGAGAGTCGAACCCAGGAGTGTCCGTGTTAATGTAGTATTGCTAACAACTCCACTACCGAGCTCGTCAACTTTGATGCACCATATCTCTATTTCATTAAAGTCTGGTTTTTTATACAGCATTTAAAGATGGAAATTAGCTACTTATACTCCAAAATATTTTTTTTTAAATAACCGAAAAAATATTTCATTGGTATAATGATGGTGTTGAAGAGCTCGGTGGCGTAGTGGGTTCGATTCCGACACGAGATTAACATTAAAGTCATTGTCTGAATATGATAGAACTTATTAATGATACATATAATCTTTAAAATACCATAGACTCAAAATTGCAGTGGGCGCCCACATAACTAAACTGGCCAGTAAGCTCAGCTCTGCCGCATATGCCGTTAGGAGAATTAGACAATTAACAGATATGGCTACTGCTCGCTAAGTCTATTTCAGCTACTTTCACAGCATTAAGTTATATGATAATTATGCTGTTGTGGGGAAGAGCGGCTGATATTGAAACTATTTTTATATTACAAAAGAGAGCCATCCGCTCTATTCATAACATGGGCTCCAGGGAATCCCTTAGATAACTATTCAAAGAAATAAATATCCTCACGGTTACCTCTCAGTACATTTATTAGAATATAATGTATGGGGTAAGGGGTCGGCACCAGAAGCGTGCACGCCGCGACCCTGCCAGTCCAACACTGTGGACTGCAATTCTGGCATCAAACCGCACAGACGCGCGGATTAGGGCGTCCCCCGGAGGCGACGACATCGATCCGCCCTCGTCGGTGCGGAACCTAATGCATGCGACGGTGGGGGTCGCCACCCATCACGCAACGACCATCCCGGCGGGTCGAGGAGAGCTGAGTGTCGTATAGGCACATGGAATGTGAGAGGTTGTCTAAAAGATAAGATGAATGAGTTGATAGATATAATGAACGTGAGATGCCTAGATGCTTTGTGTGTGTCAGAGACCAAGCGAAAGGGAAGCGACACTGAAGATCTGCCCGGTGGCATGATGACAATGTGATCCGGGGTGAACCAAGACGTTCATGCCAGCGCTGGCGTAGGTATCGTGCTTTGTCTCGCTTGGCCGCTGGTATGAAGGATTATGATTTAGTAGGTCCAAGACTTCCCAGGGTTAAGATAAAACTGGGGATTATGCGAGTGTTTTTAGTTGCAGCATATGCTCCTGTGAGCTCTGCTGATTCCCAGGAGTTCGAAAAGTTTAGGGAGACTGTAAAGAGTGTTCTGGATTCGGCTGAAGCGAATGAACGGAATTATGTTTGGTGATCTGAATGGATGGGTTGGGACCAAGCGAAGCAGTTATGAGGCTGTGCTTGGTCCATACGGAGATAAGAGAGTGAACGATGCTGGTAAGTTACTTTTAGACGTATGTATGGAACGAAACCTCCTTGTGTCGAACACGCTCTTCCATCACAAGGATATTCACACTTACACATGGAGACGGAATGAACAGAAAAGTGTGAATGTAAGACGTGTATAAGTGACCGTGAGGGCCTAACTGCAAATAAAGATTTTTACGTTTATATTTATGTTATTAGTACGTAGTCTCATGTTTAGTTTGTGCGGCGGCGCAGTGGTGAAATGCGCTGTTACGCTACTTGACACCAACGCTCGTGAGTTCGATTCCCACACAAGGCAAACATTTGTGTGCATGAACATGTCTGTTTGTATTGGTCTGGATATTATAAGAGAGGTAGGGCGCATCAAAATAGCACGTCTGCGGAAGTACCTCTACCTCTAGCTCCTAAGGAGTTGCTGTGTTAGCAGCAGAGAAGGCATCACACGAGTGATACTTAATGTATTGCAAGCGTTCATAGGCTACGGTAACCGCTTTACATCAGATGGGGCGGTTACTTGTACGCCTTCGAATACACTTTGGAATTTCTTTTATAATGTCGATAAAAAAAAATCCAAAGTATATTCTCAGCTTTCTGTAAAATACCGCTTTTAAGAAATTGGTGCGTCCGCAGAAGAGATGTTTATCCGGGAAAATAGGATACTAAAGTGGTCCTAAGACCATTATCTAGAAAACTAATTTTAGTCAGTGAGTGGTTATATAAACTAGCGTTGCAACTTTACAACATCGCGAAATGGCACAGCTACTTGTAATAGTGTCGAAAAAGGTATTGAATTGTGAGAGATTAGTACCTTTTGGTACTATAGTGAAAATCGTGGTTCTTCTACATGGCTGTTAATATCTCTCTTTCAACTTTTATTGTTTTTTTAACAAAACTAGAAAGGAAATGATGGAAACATTTTCATGTTTGTACATACATCTTCACGCCATGCTTGCTTTTTAAAGACGATTAAAAGCACGTTTCGCATAATCGTTAGCATTCTATAACCCAAGATACTGTTATAGTATTAGCAAGATATTCATACATACGAGTACATCGGTATGTATATCTTCACGCCATCTCCCTTGCGGGGTAGGCAGAGAGAACTGAGCACCATAAGATGCGGTCCTTACACACTTCACTCGTTTCTCTAACGTTTCTGGGGCTCCTGACTTTACCTTCTGATAAAACACGACATTTTTCAATTTAGTCAGGTTAGGTTAGGTTAGTCTTCGACTTCCTCGGCTCCTGCATGCTTCCACTTTGGCATTGTATATGTGTATCGTCATTCTTTCATAGTGTTTTATCAGAAGGTGGTATCAGGAGTCGAAGGAACCGGCAAGCGTTCATGAAAAGAGCTATGAATGTTACAGAAGCCAGTGAAGTATGTTAGGGCCGCGTGTTATGGCGTTCGGTTCTCTCTGCCTACCCCGCAAGGGAGTTGGCGTGAAGATATACATACCTATGAACTCGTATGTATGAATATCTTGCTAATACTATAACAGTATCTTGGGTTATAGAATGCTAATGATTATGCGAAACGTGCTTTTAATCGTCTTTAAAAAGCAGGAGCTTCATCTGTGTTTACAGCCTTCGATACTTTGAACCATGTTTTATTAAAAGCTTTTATAAATAAAAAATGTTGATACAGTATAAATTTGGTGAATATGTCAATACACTTTGTAGTGCAATGTTCTAAGTTCTGAAATAAAAACTTTTGAATTTGCGACAATAATTTGAAAAATATTTTCACAAATTATTGTCGCAATAAACGTATTTTTTCGGTTTTTTTCCTTTACTTGAGCTACATGACAATGCTTCTTACGGGAACGGGAAGTACCCATAGGTTTTGATGTATCTTTTGATTACATTGACTTAGAAGTTTGATTTTTTCACTGCTTGAAGGGATTATAGACCTGAGTATTTGACATTAATTTCAGCTTGATAGCTGTACTCGTTTCTGAGAAATAGGCTCTTGACAGACAGACAACAGACAACAAGGTGATCCTATAAAGGTTTCGTTTTTTAGGGTTCCGTACCCAAAGGGTAAAACGGAACCCTATTACTGAGGCTCCGCTGTCCGTCCGTCCGTCCGTCCGTCCGTCCGTCCGTCCGTCCGTCCGTCCGTCCGTCCGTCCGTCCGTCC
Source organism: Pyralis farinalis (assembly GCA_947507595.1). NCBI lineage: Eukaryota > Metazoa > Arthropoda > Insecta > Lepidoptera > Pyralidae > Pyralis > Pyralis farinalis. Next base: position 818,847 of record OX382268.1, on the reverse strand, counting down.
GTCCGTCTGTCACCAGGCTGTATCTCATGAACCGTGATAGTTAGACAGTTGAAATTTTCACAGATGATGTATTTCTGTTGCCGCTATAACAACAAATACTAAAAAATAGAATAAAATGAATATTTAAGGGGGCTCCCATACAACAAACGTGATTTTATTGCCTTTTTTATAGATAATAGTACGAAACCCTTCGTGCGCGAGTCCCACTAGCACTTGGCCGATTTTTCCTTTTAAGGCACGGTGTTGAAGGAAATTGCAGAGTGAAACACGGCATTAATAATCACGTACACTATATTCAGCACAACAACCATTACAGTTCTTTTGGAAATTATAAAACTCAAACATCTGAAAAACAAATTGAGCACATCACGACGGAGATCTTTTATTGACAATATAGAAGAAGCATAAACTCAAAGTTAGGGTTGCCATTACATAACATTGAAATATGTTTTCTTTAACACACGGAACCCTAAAACTCATAGTAGTCACCGCCAGTAAAGGTATTTTTAGGGTTCCGTACCCAAAGGGTAAAACGGAACCCTATTACTGAGGCTCCGCTGTCCGTCCGTCCGTCCGTCTGTCACCAGGCTGTATCTCTTGAACCGTGATAGTTAGACAGTTGAAATTTTCACAGATGATGTATTTCTGTTGCCGCTATAACAACAAATACTAAAAAATAGAATAAAATAAATATTTAAGGGGGCTCCCATACAACAAACGTGATTTTTTTGCTCATGTTTGCTTGATATTGATAACGGCAACAGGTAGACGCTTGAAATATTCACAAAATATTTAGTTATATATTTACTTTAAGAATAAATAATTTAATTAAAATAAAACAGATATTTAAGGGGGGCTCCCATACAACAAACGTGATTTTTTTGCCATTTTTGTAGATGGTGTGGTACGGAACCCTTCGTGCGCGAGTCCCACTCGCACTTGGCCGATTTTTTTTTATCAAGTGTAAATGTAGCAGGTTTTTCGCTTTACAAACTTAACACGACATAGACACAAGGATTTTAATTAAAATATTTGCATGCCTTTGGAATATAAGGTGAACATACTGTACCTGCCTACCTATAACATCTTTATAAACTGTTGTATGTTCTGGCAAATAAAAGATATTCTATTCTACTCTACTCTACTTTACTCTACTCTATTCTATTCTATTTTATTCTACTCTATTCTATTCTGTTCTATTCCATTCTATTCTATTAAAAAAAGTAAAAAAAAAAAACATTTTTCGTTGGGAGTAACTGCCGCGGGCGGATTGCTGCATGCGATATGGTTTCTCTATATATACATGGTACCTAGAACAATACGGTACAAGTATATATTTACTGACAGGTGGCGCAGAGCGGCAAGCTCGGCGACTGTTTCGTCGACGGCCGCCATGATGTATGTGCGAGGAGGGAGTGACGATTTCATGATGACGTCATTATCGCATTACGAGGTTTTGATGTGAATACGTATTCAAAATTGCTTCCATAGTGGAGGCCATTCTGAAAACAAATGATAATAAAATCGGGAGATACAGTTAGGTGTTGTAGCTGCATATCTATTCTTTTCATCATAAATTTAGATACCCCACTTGATAGCTAACTAATCAAAGAATTCATTGCCTACGTTGGGTGAGGACTGTACATAATTTACAAGCAATTTGATTTAAACTACTTCGTGTGCTTCCACTCCTATTTCCACGATTAGTTCCTGCGAACTACTGCCGGCCGGCACCCACCCACTGCCGTTAGTAGATGCATGCCGCCGCTGCCATGGCTACTACTGTCGCCTCTGCAACACGTGTTTCGCCTCTCTATGAGGCCTCCTCAGGCGCTGTAGACGTTAGTCGTTAGAATAACATGCTATGAATCGTTACATTGGAATAACATGCTCAGGCGCTGTAGACATTAGCCGTTAGATTAACATGCTACGAATCGTAGCATTATAATAACATGCTCAGGCGCTGTAGACGTTAGCCGTTAGAATAACATGCTACGAATCGTAGCATTAGAATAACATGCTCAGGCGCGGTAAAAGTTAGCCGTTAGAATAACATGCTACGAATCGTAGCATTAGAATACATGCTCAGGCGCTGTAAAAGATAGCCGTTACAATAACATGCTACGAATCGTAGCATTACAATAACATGCTCAGACGCTGTAGACGTTAGCCGTTAGAATAACATGCTACGAATCGTAGCATTAGAATAACATGCTCAGGCGCGGTAAAAGTTAGCCGTTAGAATAACATGCTACGAATCGTAGCATTAGAATACATGCTCAGGCGCTGTAAAAGATAGCCGTTACAATAACATGCTACGAATCGTAGCATTAGAATAACATGTTCAGGCGCTGTAGTCATGAAAGTGTAGAGAAAAGGACGAATGGTATGGTGTCTACCAGTTGAAAAGATACGTGTAGGTTATAGAGGTTCATTTTCACCTTTTTTCTTCTCATCTCTAAACATAAACGAGGAAGTTAATTTTTTTAATTACGCATTGGGTAGAGCTGGCCAATCAGTCGCGGCTACGACTATAAAAACAGCACAGAGCCGTGAAGTTTTTAATGAGCTAACTTGTTCGACCGGAGAACATTCGCTACATAAATACTGCATAAAAACTCCGAACTGCTGAGCTAGCGCATGCCTCTACAATTTTATAACAGTACTTCAGCTCGGGGGAAAGAATTTTGTTATAAAAGCCTGTAATCACCTTCGCTGTGAGCCTTGTGATGGTGTTCAGTGACGATCTGTAATAATTGTAGATGATCCTAAGTTAACACGGTATTAAGGTCTTGAGTTTACCGTTATAAGGAGTTAGTTATTCGTAATGACGCTACTAATCCATTATCACCACTTCACGCTGCTAAAATATACTGCTCAACGATGGACGCCAGTTTTTAGTCTCACCTATTTCTACCGCCAAGCCGCTATACTTATATATCTGTGTTCCGATTCGAAGGGTGAGATATGGCATAGAAATTACTAGGTGCTTTGACGAAACATCTTTAGCTCACAAGATTGGCAGCGCGCGAGTAACATCCCAGTGGTGTTGCGAGCATCAATAGCTAGCGGTGACCGCTTACAATCTGATGTGGGCCGTATGCTTGTTTGCCAATCTAGTTGTATAAAAAAAAGATCACAGAAAACCCCAATAGCATCCTGTGATCTCTCCCACGCCTTAAGAATATGCCTAATCAATGCCATCCGTAGTACAGCCAGCTGTAAAACCGTATTGTGCATCATGATAAATTTCATTGGTCTTAATAAAGAGTTGCAATTGATCAAGTATTATCCTTTAGAATATTTTTCTCAAAATTGGCAGCATAGACATGGGTCTATAATTCCTCAGCTCGCTCTTTTCTCCTGACTTGAATAAAGGAACATGTTTACTAAATTTCATCAAGTCTGGGAACATACCCATATCTACGCATATATGAAAAATATGTGACATGTGTGGAGCTATTGCCTCGATACTACCATAAAAAAACTTTAATTGACAATCCCTGCGATAGTCTGAGTTTTGAATTGTCAACTGTTTAAATGTTTTATTAATTTTAGTCGGTTCATATGTGTTAACTAAAAAAGTTCGACACTAGGTTATACATTTTCTTTTAATAACTCAGCAGCACCATCTGGAGATGAATTAAGGGAGTTGTTGAGTGGTAAGGTAAGGGATATTTATGAAGAAGTCTTGAAATAGATCTGCTACTTTTTTAACGTCTGTAATACTTCGATTGTCATATTTTATAGAACACTCATTATCCCATGGTATATATTTGCCTGTTTCTTTACTAACAATATCCCATACAGCCCTAATTTTATTATACATAGACTATGGTTCTCTGCAAATGTTTTGGAATTGTTCTTGAGATAATTGACAAAAACTGGGTCAAATCTGTAACACTTTTCTGTATACAAATCAAACATTTTGTTTCTACTTAGTAGAATACATGTAGTTGCCTAATCATTAAACTCAAATTTATTTGTAAAATCAATTTCTTTGCGTTTAAATATTTTTTGATATTCACTGGATATAGCATGAAACAGATTGGTATAAAGAAAATCAGGATCGTCTACAGTGTAATCCAACAATTGCAACCTGTCCTCCAATACATTATTGTATCTAATAAGTCTGTTTCTGGTCATTGATCTGTGATGATTTCTTAAATCTGTATTATATGAACCTTGATAAACTACGAGTACCAACTGACCGCAATGATCGAGGGCAAGTTGCCAATGATTATTTTATTTATATGGTCAAATTACAAAAAAAAAACATATCTAAACAAGTATCAGATGTGGCCCTAATACGCGTAGGCTCCAGAAATAGGTTTTCCAGATCAAAGGATTTAAATTAATTTACAAATCTAATACTTGTTTGTGTTTCTACTAATATATCTATGATGTAATCACCGCAGACGATTATGTCTCTTTTGCTTTTGAAAACTGTCCACTGCTAATTCAGTAAAAAACTACTATTCATTATGTCCAGAACTGTCGACTTCGATTAAAAATGTTTTCTACGATCACGCCACTGTTCTAGCGCATGTAGTTTGCACGAACTTTTTGCGTAGCTCATATGTGATTGCGATTATACTGTAGTTAAAAGTTATTACATTACTACGTAGTCTCATGTTTAGTTTGACGAGCTCGGCGGCGCAGTTGTGAAACGCGTTATTACGCTACTTTGACACTAAACCCCGTGAGTTCGATTCCTACACAGGACAAACATTTGTGTGCATAACTATGTCTCTTTGTCTTGGTCTGAGTGTATTTAAGAGCCTTGCCCGTCTAGGGAAGTACCTCCACCTTACATAAAACCGCAGCCAAATATCAACTCCCTAGAGTGTTGTTGTGTTCCTGCGTGTGAGTGTGGTCTCCAGTAAGTTTCTAAGGAGTTGCTGTATTAGCAGCAGAGTTGGCACAGCGCGAGTAATAATAGTGTTTATAGGCTACGGTAATCGCTTTACATCAGGTGGGCTGTAAGCTTATATGTCGACGTTATATAAAAAAATGTGGGGTTGATGCCGGGAGGTCTGGAGTAGCTTATTTAACAGTGTCCATGTTCAGAACCTGTTAGTACGTTTGAAGCAAATCTTGTAAATACATTTTTTTCCATATATCATACCAATACATAATACACAAAAGATGCCCACACCAAAACAAGCAGAAATGTTTATGCTTACCATTGTATTTCCCTTGCGGGGCGAATCCTTAACCCTCGGTGATAAAGTACCCTTTGTTAGCCACTCGAACATCGGCCTCCTATTAAATATTTGTCAACCACGTGTTCTTGTGGAGATGTCAGATGAAGCTTTTTATAATATATTGTATGTACGGTCGTCGTCAAAAATGTATACATAGCTTACAGGTTCAAATCGCGCGAACGTCAATAAGCATCATTCTGGTACTGACACACACACGCTGATACATTTAGTTCAATATTGTCAACCTTAAAACAACTGCGTTTAGGTTCAAATGTTTTTCCCTGTTATCTTCTGTACTGATGTGTTCTCAACCTTACGGGGATGATATTAAGTTCAAAATATTTCTACTAAATAAATGTACACTTAGCTAACTTTACATTTTAAAAGCATATTAATATTTTGTTCATTCACGGCAGATTCTGACGTATTGGTTAAGAAACAGACAATCATATCCCCGCCCCAGATTCAAGAATTGCAATATATTTGGGTTTAAATGAATATCTTTTTTATTATCAGCTATAATGATAATACAATATTGCATCATTTCTCATATCCAAATCAAAAGCAGGTCAAAATAATATGTAATAGTAAAATAAAATAGATATAAAGTAATATTTGTTTTTATTTCATTTTAAGCAGAAGTTTTTGCATAGGTACCTACTTTACTGCAAAGTTGTTAAGGTTATAGCTTAAATGATCGTAAAAGACCGCGACTTTAGAGAGAATGACAAATCATAATGTTAAATAAGAAAGCCTACGATTCAGTGCCACATTCATGGTTGAGGCGGGTGCTGGAGCTGTATAAAATTGATACAGTTCTAAGGAGAAGGTCCTCAGCTCATGTATGGGACAGTGGGTCACGGCTCTTTGTCTTCCAGAATATGGAGAGTATCATGCGAACTTGGAACCTATAAGTATTGAGCGAGGCATATTTCAGGGCGATAGTTTGAGTTCTCTATGATTTTGTCTAGCTTTGAATCACTTAAGCACTTTGCTAAAGAATTGCAAACTAGGCTATCGGTTTCGGAGAGGAGGTGAAGTCATTTCTCACCTCTTATATATGTGTGACCTCAAATTATATGTATCAAATGAATAAAATTTGGTGACACTTCTAGTAGTAACGCAAGCATTTAGTAGTGACATTAAAATGGAATTTGGTGTAGATATATGCGCAGTCGTACATGTACAAAGAGGAACAGTTGTAAATAGAGAAAAATTACAAATTTCAGAGACTGTGATTCTCAACTCGCTTTCGGAATAAGAAACTTATAATTGGTATGGCCGAGAGTTTAGGTGTTCACGATACGTATATAAAACAATCAGTGAAGGAAAGTTTCTTTGGTCGACTTTCAAAAGTTCTGGAAAGTCTTTTGTCAGGCGGTAACAGAGTGTGTGCTTTCAATGCTTGGGTTATGGCGTTGCTTGTGTACGATTTTGGCATACTAAGTTATACTCAAACCGAACTAGATGCTCTGGATCGTAAAGTCTGCAAACAATGTATCATATAAATCATCCACGTTATTCAGTGATGAGATTGTACATCCTACGGAATTGTGGGGGTCGTGGCTTGCTTTATGCCAAGAACCTACACAACCGTAAGGTGTGCAATCTGCGGGAATATTTCCTACTTGTTGAGAGTGGAATGCACCGAGATGTTATAACAGTTGATAAAAGATTAATGCCGCTCTCTTTAGCGAAAGAGGATTTGTATAAACCGGTCATACTTAACACTGGAGATCGCTTGAACGTATGGAAGAGCAAGGAGCTACATGGACGGTTCCATCGGGCGCTTCATGGGCCTGATGTTGACTTTCTGGCGTCCGTGGCCTGTTCGGTGAAACCGAAGGTTCTGTTTGTGCAATTGCTAATGAGGTTGTTAAGACTAATAACTACCGGAAATACATCATGAAGGGCATTGTCGGGCTTGTCACCCTCCTGGTGAATCAATCAGGCATGTTATTTCCGGTTGTTATTACCTTGCCAACGGCGAGTATTTGTACAGACACAACCAGGCAGCCAAGACTATCCACCAGTCTCGAAGCGAGAAAATGATTCAATTGAACATCTAGTGGTTAAGACGGTTCAGGGTATCGCCCGTGCGATGGATTGACCAGATAAAATGTGCTGTGGACGATTTATTCCATCATGAGGCGAGCCATAAAGACCCCCATCCTTCCCTCAAAGCAATCACAACCGCTTTGATTTTTTAGCTTCACTGCTACAAACTGATCAGTCGAAATGAAAAAATAAGAGAGGGATACAATTTATATACCTTTCCTGTTACTGTAAAAAACAATATAAAGATTTAACGAAACTGGCAACGAGACTCCCAGTTTTATCTAAAATTAAAACAGTTCCCATATTTCAAGCGTAATTTAATTCTTTATTCGAAAATATTGTATAATCGTATTGCAGCTCGCATCTCCAATTTACATTCGGACGAACACGTACGGAGGGAGGCGAAAAAAAAAACGCAACAAATTGTGAACAAAACAATCGTGACGCGCGCCGCCTCCGGATCTATAATAGAATCTAAGTGAACGCCCGCGCCGCCATCGCGCTAATATATACTATATACAAACAGCAGCTCATATTCATTAACTAGTGATATTACGCCATGTACGAGCGACACATCTGCGAAAATTATGCGACTAAACGTACACTGTATAATGTACAATGCTCTTTATTTTCTATATTATTTATATTTCAACAGAGCTGCCAATCCTAATGGGCTAGAAAATGCCGTAAATGGAAAAATCATTTAAGCCTTCTCAAAGGCTTTCGGATATTAGGCATTTTTAAGAGATGTAAGACGCGTCAAATCACCCCATCTGGGGAATTACCTCCACCTGACAGAAAACTGCAGCCAAATAACAACTCCCTAGAGGGTTATGTTTTTGCGTGTGAGTGAGGTCTCCATGAAGCTCCTAAGGAGTTGCTGTGTTATCAGCAGAGGTGGTATCGCGTGAGTGATACTTAAGGTAAGCATTTATAGGCTACGGTAACCGCTTTACATCTGGTGGGACGTATCCTTGTATGCCTCCCGACGTTGTACATTAAAAGAAATATGTAGACAACGTACATAGAGCATCGAACCCACGAACGTTGGTATCAAAGTAGTGTCACTAACGACTGAGTCACCCAATGTTTCATTCCTTCGTGTGGAGTATGTTTGGAAGTGAGCTACTGTGTTATAACTTGAACACAGTATCTGTCGTGTGCAACGGTTTGTCTTACACGTACCTCTTTTTAGAATTCCATACCCAAAGAGTAATAAAGGAACCCTATTACTAAAGACTCTACTATCTGTACGTCTTTCTGTCTGTGCATCGGTTTATCACAGTGCTGTATGTTCTGTAATAGGTAAAATGTTCAAACTTTTAGCTTTATAGGTACATAGAATTGTAACAACAAAAATAATAAAAATTGAAGAAGGTTTCGCTAGCAAGTTAAGCAAGTTTCGCTGGCAAGTTAAGCAAGTTTCGCTAGCAAGTTAAGCAAGTTTCACTATCAAGTTAAGCCAGTTTCGCTAGCAAGTTAAGCAAGTTTCACTAGCAAGTTAAGCAAGTTTCACTATCAAGTTAAGCAAGTTTCACTATCAAGTTAAGCAAGTTTCGCTAGCAAGTTAAGCAAGTTTCACTATCAAGTTAAGCTAGTTTCACTATCAAGTTAAGCAAGTTTCACTATCAAGTTAAGCAAGTTTCGCTAGCAAGTTAAGCAACTTTCACTATCAAGTTAAGCAAGTTTCACTATTAAGTTAAGCAAGTTTCGCTAGCAAGTTAAGCAAGTTTCGCTAGCAAGTTAAGCAAGTTTCACTATCAAGTTAAGCAAGTTTCACTATCAATTTAAGCAAGTTTCGCTAGCAAGTTAAGCAAGTTTCACTAGCTGGTTAAGCAAGTTTCGCTATCAAGTTAAGCAAGTTTCACTATCAAGTTAAGCAAGTTTCGCTATCAAGTTAAGCAAGTTTCACTATCAAGTTAAGCAAGTTTCGCCAGCTGGTTAAGCAAGTTTCACTAGCTGGTTAAGCAAGTTTCGCTATCAAGTTAAGCAAGTTTCACTATCAAGTTAAGCAAGTTTCACTATCAAGTTAAGCAAGTTTCACTAGCTGGTTAAGCAAGTTTCGCTATCAAGTTAAGCAAGTTTCACTATCAAGTTAAGCAAGTTTCGCTATCAAGTTAAGCAAGTTTCACTATCAAGTTAAGCAAGTTTCGCTAGCAAGTTAAGCAAGTTTCACTAGCTGGTTAAGCAAGTTTCGCTTTCAAGTTAAGCAAGTTTCACTATCAAGTTAAGCAAGTTTCACTATCAAGTTAAGCAAGTTTCACTATCAAGTTAAGCAAGTTTCGCCAGCTGGTTAAGCAAGTTTCACTATCAAGTTAAGCAAGTTTCGCTAGCAAGTTAAGCAAGTTTCGCTAGCAAGTTAAGCAAGTTTCACTAGCTGGTTAAGCAAGATTCGTTATCAAGTTAAGCAAGTTTCGCTAGCAAGTTTCACTATCAAATTAAGCAAGTTTCACTATCAAGTTAAGCAAGTTTCACTATCAAGTTAAGCAAGTTTCGCTAGCAAGTTAAGCAGTTTCACTAGCTGATAAGCAAGTTTCGCTATCAAGTTAAGCAAAATTCACTATCGAGTTAAGCAAGTTTCGCTATCAAGTTAAGCAAGTTTCACTATCAAGTTAAGCAAGTTTCGCTAGCAAGTTAAGCAAGTTTCACTAGCTGGTTAAGCAAGTTAAGTAAGTTTCGCTAGCAAGTTAAGTTTCGTTTCGTTAACTTGTTTCGAATTGAATAGCGGGCTAGTAAAGTGAAACTCAACTGGCGCCAACCTCATTATATCTCAGCACTGTTATGAGATTGCTATATGTGTGAGTGACCTACCTTATCACGTACACTACAGTAATATAAATTACATTTTAAATAACGTCACTGGATTATAACAACCGAGAGTAGTGTAGCGGTAGACAAGGAACCGGCCCATTGACCGACCGGTCGCCGGTTCGAATCCTGGCGGGGACATGTGGAATTTATGTACATATTTATCACTTGTTCAGCGGTGAAGGAAAACATCATAAAGAAATCCACATGACCAAATATATTTCGAAAGACGTGTGACCTAACCTTAGAAAGATGCCTCCCTCTGAGTTGTAGAGGTCTGACGGCAGACGCTCCGTGTAAAAATCAATATTTTCGCTAAATCTTTATACTTAGGCAGCAGACCCCGCCAATTCTAATGGAGATTACGCTAGGATGAAGACTGGATTATAAAAACGAGAGTAAAGTTTAGACACTACGATAAAACTCACGTAAATATAAATCTACACAAACTCCTAAAGTCATAACCCTTCCTTTTGGATTTGCTAGAGTCGGGTAAAAAATATTGAAGACGCGCTTGACTTTTCCCATCTCTGCTCTACTTCATTCTCACACCCAATCTCAGTCCCTTAATACCAGTGTAGATGCAGTTAATGGACAGTGATCAATGAAAGATAATGCTAGTGACAAGCGCATCTCACAATAACTGACTGTCATTGACAGACCCTCATCTACATCAGGAAGTGGAGCTGAGGCTCGCCGGTTTGTGGGCGACACTCCGTATTTACGCCGTGCCTTCTTATAATAACAAGAGTATTTGATGCGGCCGGAATGCTTTGAATTAGGAACGTGTTTATAAAAGTAAGTATGGAAGTGAAGGTAGTGATAGAAAAGCTAAACGATGAGCTCGGTGGCGCAGTCGCGAATGCCGCGACTTTGACAACAACGCTCCTGGACTCGATTCCCACACAAGACAAAAATTTGTGTGCATAAACATGTCTGTTTGTCTTGGTCTGGATGTTTTAAAAGAGGTAGGGCGCATCAACGCAGCCCGCTTGGGGATGTACTACAAAACTACAAACCGCAGTCAAATAACAACTCCCTAGAGGGTTGATGTGTTCCTGTGTGTGAGTGAGGTCACCAGTAAGCCCCTAAGGAGTTGCTGTGTTAGCAGCCGAGGAGGCATCGCTCGTGATATATGTATTACAAGCGTTCATAGGCTACAGTAACCGCTTTACATCAAGTGCGCCCTATGCTTGTATGACTCCTGACGTTTTATAAAATAAACCTACCTGGTTAGCTTGATATGACCATGTAATGCAGAAGGACGAGTCTTCACGTAATAAGAAAAGCTTTATCCAGGGCGGCACAAGGCCAGAGGTAAACCTTCAACTCATGTCTTACCTTAACTCTCGATTGCCAAAGTTCAATAGTATGTAAGATACACTATACGAAAGCCCACGGAAAAAGCCGTATTGATGGTCAAGTACCAATCGTTCAGGGTTCAAGGAGTCGCAATCTTATCACACGCTCAATTACTTAAGAGCTTTTTCGATAGAACAGATCTATCAGCCATTGTGGGTACCATGTGCGCAGTCTTCTATGAAAAGGGGTCCTGTTCAATGGATTACAAAAATGGAAAAAGACTATAGGCACATATTCATGTAATCCACTCGACTTAATAATGTCCTGACTCCCTACCTCCTCCGGCATCTCGCTGGGTTATGTAAATTTCCGACGTGGAGTCACTCCATCACAAGATGGTAGGATTTTTTTTCTTTCGATCAATCTGGAAAACAAAGTCTAAGTTTACATGCGAGTTAACGCTGATCATAAATTCGAAGTACTTTTATAGTGTCTATATAGCAATATTGGCATTAAATCTTTCAATTCAATTTATTTATTTTGTGAACATAGGTGATTCAGATTCAGGTCGCCAAAGGGCAAACAAAATTAATTAAAATGTGAGTTAAAATGTAAATAATTTAAATTGAATACAATGTCAATTACTATTGTCAATTTAATGAACAACAATCGTGAACTAACGTCAATTTAAATTTCTCTACGATAATGTTAATTAACAATGTCAATTTTATAGGTGATAATAATAAAAATGAATTTGTAATGTCAATTTGAAATCTTAAATAAATAAAAATAAATAAAATAAATGATGATTATTTCTCCATTATACATTATCACTTAGATATTCTTTGCTTCCCCGCTTACAGTAGCGCCCCACAGACCGACCGCACCACCTGGCCGAGACGTTGGCAAACAACCCTCGTATCCATTACTTAATAGAATATCAACACGACCACTACCAAGACAGATTGTTAATTGTTCTTGTCGGCTATACAACAAACACTATACATATGTTTATTAACAACCCTTACATATTCTGCGGATAGGCTGCATCTTTCTCTTTAGTCGATGAAGGTATAAACATCTTGGATTCCATGGATACTTCGCCACGCTGCTTCATGATAGAATTTGTTTATAATTATATATTTAACTGACTCAACTGACTAGAGAGTAATGGCGTTGTTGCGTGTGTCATTCTAACCGAACACGCAGGTTAAGCAATGTCGACCGCAACCGGTCTATGGATGGGTGTACCAATCTAGCTTCGAAGGGCACGTTAAGCCGTCGGTCCCGTTGCTTACGCTACGGTAACCGCTACGCCGTAGAACGCTTGCAATAATTAATATATTAACCATCTCTCACGAGATGCTACCTCTGCTGCTAGCACAGCAACTCCTTAGGAGCTTACTGGTAACCGCACTCATACGCAGGAACATAACAACCCTCTAGGGAGTTCAAAATCATCGCTCTAAAATCTTTTCAACTCAATTCCATTTTCGTTGCGTACGTAGAACTTTGATGTGTGATAAAAAACAATTGACAAATGATTTCCCGCCAATTGTTTTTTTTTATTACTAAGTAGGTTGCAACGTTTCAAAAAATATAACATTCGAAATTCAAATAGTTCCGATTAGCTAGAAGTGCAAAACTTTTAGTGTGCCCCATGTATAAATGTAGAGATAGGTAAATCAAAATAATAGTATTCTATGCATTTGTAGTACCTGGGGGATCGAACATCGCTCGGCATTTGTTATATTTTTTTTGTCTAAAATAGCACTGGAAAGGCACCAATATAGAGAAACTTAAAAAGCGAAACTTCATTTAAACACAAAATTAGATTTAAATCGTTAGAGACGTTTCAGAGATTCACGAAATATACAAGAATAGGTAGATTGAATTAAAAAGGCGTATTAAAAATAAACATATTTACGAAATACTATCAGTTGTCTAGTACACACATTACGATCCTTGCTTAAATCTAGGTCTTATTCATGTTATCTAATTGCGATCAGTTCAGGAAAACGGCTGTGAAAACTAACATACAGACAGAATGAATCACTTTCTCAAACTATTATAAGATTGCGGATTCCCTTACTTTCGAGTGACACCGATACTTAGATTGAATTGAACTGGAAAACAATCCTCTGAAGTTGTTTTGAAGCGATCGCTTCACTTAACCATTCCACTGTCAATAAAATATCCATATAAAGGAGAGGAGAAATGGTTCCCATTGTGCCGGCAGTGTATCAAAACATCCATTACCTGCGAGTGATTTGTTATGAACGAATAGGTTCACTCCGAGTGCCAGCCACTCCGACCTATACCTATACATTAAATAGAAATGTTAACTTATATTGTTACAATATCGTGGTTGGATGCAGATTATAAATGAAATACTGGCTGTATAATAATTTTATAAATTAAATATTTTTATTAATGCCAGGCAATTTAGCCGGAACTTAAATGGTGTCCATAATTATAGTGTAGTATGGGGCGGAGCTGAGGGCTACTGGCAAGTGTATTTAAAATATGTGTATATTTGTAAACAAACTTTCCAATGAGCTCAGTACCGCGGTATATGCAATTAGGAGAATCAGATATTTAATGGAATTGACTACTGTGCACCTAATCTATGTATTTCTACTACTTTCTATACAACAAGGGATCCAGGGAATCACTCAGAGATCTGTTCAAAGTAATAATGTGTTCAGAGTAGTAATGTCAGGTCGATCACGAACTTCGTCGCGAGCGGTTGTCTCATAATTACTCTAACACATTTTTCTAATTCCCTACGATTCTCAAACTTATATTACATACATAGCGTAAACATGACTCGTGTGTGTGTTGTATACCATGATGCACTGACTGATGGTCCCGAGTGCTTGACATGCAACCAGGAGCTGCACTACACGTGTAGAGGGATTACCGAGAGCGGATACAGAAAATTTGGTGAAAGGAAGCTACTAACATGGCGATGTCTCCTTAACCCCAGCAAGTATCGAACCCTAATATCGTGAATGACGTAAACTAATTTCCTTGGGCACATTAAACGAAGATGTAAAGACGTTCAAAAGAACTCTGAATGCATCTTTTTAAGACTAATAATTCAGTGAAGCGAGAGTTTCCGCAACAGCAAAGTTATTTTATTTGCTGATGACATGAAAATCCTTAAAGTGGTTCGCAATATTACTTGTGCGCAAGATTTGCACGAGGACTTGTCAAGATTCGAGACTTAACAAGGTTAACAAACTGGATCTTAATGTGCTCATGCTCATTTTGATTATTATCTTGATGACCAGAAGCTGACGAAAGTGAATCATACTCGTATTAAGGATTTAAGAGTAGTACATGACAGCAAACTCTTGTTTGATAAACATATTGACCAGATGATAAACAAATCATTGGGCTTCATCATAATGTGAGCGGGGACTTTGGAAAAACTTAAATCAATTAAAATATTATATTGTGCTTACGTACGTAGCCATCTGGAATACGCATCCCAAGTTTGGAATCAGTATGACGTTTACAAAATTCGTATTGAAAATTTACAAAGGAGGTTCTCACGTTATGTAGACTTCAAATTCAGACTACCGCTACCAGATTACGATACCCGCTGTAAGCGACACCATTTTCTACCACTTTATATCCGACGTGATGTTATTTAGTATAGTCAATAGTATAGCCATAGTATAGCTTGTTACATATTTAGTATAGCCAATGGATTTGTCTATTCCCCGGAACTATTGAATAAGGGCCCAGCGCACTAATACACGTTTGCTACAACGCCCGCTGCTTCTCATACCACCCGCATCAACAAATTATAGACCAATAGATTTTTGTTAGAATACGACTTTGATCTTTTAATACAAATATACGTTTCTTTTTTATACAACATCGGAAGGCAAGCATACGGCCCACCTGATGTAAAGTGGTTACCGTAGCCTATGAATGCTTCTGATACATTAAATATCACTCGCGCAATGCCTCATCTGCTGCTAACACAGCAACTCCTGAGGAGCTTACTGGGGACCTCACTCACACGCAAGAACAACAATCCTGTGGAGGAACTTCCCCAGACGGGCTGCTTTGATGCGCCCTACCTCTATTAAAACATCCAGATCTAGACAAATCAAACAGACATGTTCATGCACCCGAATGTTGGTCCTGTGTGGGAATCGAACCCACGAGTGTTGGTATCAAAGTCGCGTCATTCACGACTGCGCCACCGAGTTCATCAAAAAAATACGTGCTGTGAAACAAACAGTAGCTAGTAGTTTTTTTATGTCTCGGACTCGTGACCACTCATTCCATAATTATCTATTCTATAAATCTGTAATATGTATACCTATAAGCTTTATTCTTACAAGATTAACAAAATTGTTAATAATTATTTAACGATTTGTGAAATTGTTTGATACAGTTGTTAGAGTTATGTATTTCATTATCTACGAAGATTTGTAATTGGCATTTAGTTGATTCATTGACGTGTATTGTTTTTTTGTGAAATGTTCTATTCAATAAAGAAATAAATATCCTCACTGTTGCCTCTCAATATATTTATGAAAACATAATGTACATTTACAACACTTACACACTTGCAGGGTAGGCAAAGAGAACATAATTTGTGATTACAAAATTTTCAAATCGTTTCTAAAACTAAAAATCTTAAACGTAAATTAAGTTGTGTATGCCGGTACATCGGCTGGCTATGACTAGTAAATTTCTTGAAACAATTCTGTCCTTTATCAATATCTTTAAAAGGCACATCAAAAATACTCTCTGCAAAAAGGCTTGTAGCAGAATTGATAAATATCTAACTGACAAAAAAGTCTAGAAATTATTCTTGTAGACATGATATTATATATATGCTATGCTGATAACCGAAATTTTCAGAAACAATTTCCATCATATCTTCAAAACAGTTATTAATATTGAGATTTTGTTTTCAATTTTAGTAAGATCACCTTGACAAAGAAAATATTGTATAACTATTATAACTTGGCAGCTGTTTTATTTTTTACATTTTTAGAAAATGTTTAATGCAGAGCACAACTAAACGGTCTGTACGGCGTAACATCAATCGCTGACCTCGCCACCAATAAATAACATTTTTTTAACAAATTGTTAAACTGCTATAAAGGGCCATTCCGAATAGCCAATCGGCTAGCAGTACGTTATTGCGTTTATAAATTCGAACGGCGCGATTCGCTATGAAAGCATTTGCGGCTGGACGGTCAGCGAAAATGGAGGATTATTGGGTGCGGTCAACGGAGCCTGCTCAATTACAGGCAATAACACATGATTTGTACCAAGACTTTCATTACGTACACATAAAAATGTATGAAAATATTTTTTGTTGACGTGTTCATGAATATTTAATGGCAATTTGATCTTAACTACTTTGTGCGTTTGTCAAACTGCTAATCAAACGAAATACTACCAGCTGACACACAGACTACCTTTTGTAGGAGCACACCGTGGCTGCCGTCACCGCTGCGATCGTCTCTGTGAATACTCGTCATTTTCATAGGAATTCTTCTTTGGGGTAACTCCGCGGACATTAACACCATCTTTTTATTGCAAAAGAGAACCATAAGAGCTATCTACAAACTTGGTCCCCGGGAGAGCCTTAGAGAAAAATTAAAAGAATTAAATATTTTAACAGTCGCATCGCAATATATCTATGAAAATCTTTTGTATGTCCATAAAAACATAGACTCATTTTGTAAAAAGAGTGATACTCATAGCATAAATACTAGATATAAGCATAATCTTGTGTTACATGCAAGCCGTCTCCACAAAATAAGTAATTCTTTTATGGGGCAATGTATACGGTTCTATAACAAACTTCCCAGCAATATAAGAGAATTGTCAATAAACAAATTTAAAACTACTATTAAAGCCAAATTGTGTAGCAGGGCATATTATAAAGTATCTGACTATATTAATGATAAAAATGCCTGGGAGTGAGTCGATCCAATTATAATGTAATTAATAAAATATGTAAATTTGTTTGGATACCAAAAGAGGGATGCCTGAGTTTTTTGGCAGTATTTTTATCAGTGCTCACCTAGTCATAAACTGCACGGTAGGGAAAAAAATTGTGACGATTCCAAACAAATGTAGCCATTTTTACGGAATAAAAAGATTTTGACTTTGACTTTGGAGCGGGAACCGCATGCACCCACCACTGTTGCTGTCACGACTGCTGGTCGTCGCTGCGACACGTGTTTCGCCTCTCCAGGCGCTGTAGATGTTAGGAATAACATGCTACGAATGCGAAATTCATAGCATTGCCGCTTTATAAAATAATATATACAATAAAATTATAAAAAATATATAAAATAAAATTAATACGACCGACGAGCTCGGTGGCGCAGTGGTGAAACGCGCTGTTACGCTACTTTGACACCAACGCTCGTGAGTTCGATTCCCACACAGTACAAACATTTGTGTGCATAAACATGTCTGTTTGTATTGGTCTGGGTATTTTCTATGTATAATAAGTATGTATTTACGAAAAAAAATGTATTTACGTATGTTTATCAGTTGCCTAGTACCCATAACACAAGCTTCGCTTACTTTGGGGCTAGATGGCGCTGTGTAATTTGTCCGACAATATTTATAATTTATAATAAATAATAAATAAAAATTATATTACTTAGTTAAAGAAGAGAATGAGAAGTGTATGGACTGCGTATGTTAGTGGTCGGTTCTCTCTGCCTACTCCACAAGGGATCTGGTGCGAAGATATAGATAGATAGATCACTCAAAAAAAAATTCGTAGGCAATGAATAAAAGGTTTGGTAAAGGGTTTGATTAATATGTTGAGCTCGCGTTCATACAATGCCGCGGCGAACATAACGGCCCAGGGTCCTTCCCACACCACGCGGTCGTGCCCTTCCAAGGGTCGCTTTCAGCTGAAGCATGGAAGATTTATACAGAGCACTTTAACAAAAAGACTTGGTATTATAAAAAATATGCATTGAATTGAGAAAAAAAATACCTTCTTTTATTTTGACAATTGGTGCTAAAGTAAAAAAAGCTCATCAAAACTTAAAGTTTTGACGCTCGTGGGTTCGATTCCCTCACAAGACATACGTTTGTATGCATGAACATGTCTGTTTGTCCTGGCCTGGATGTTGAAAAGTGGTAGTACCTCCACCTCACAGAAAACCGCAGTTAAATAATAACTATCTAGAGGGTTGATATGTGTGAGTTAATATGGTTAGCTGTAGGCTGCTAAAAAGTTGCTCTGTTATCGGCAGGGGGAGTGATACTTTCTGTATTGCAAGCATTCATAGACTACAATAACCGCTGCACATCAGGTGAACCGTATGCTTACATGACAGGCCGTACTCTGGGCCTCGACGCTTAACAAGTAGGTATTACTCAGTTCTTTGTACTCGTATTTCATTCAAACGCTAGTTTTCTGCCGATCAGACATGACGTTAGAAGATACATTTCTAAAATTATCTGGTTCTTCTACGAACATAAAAAGTGACTACAGAATCTTCCGCGACCTTAATCGTCTTTCCATGCATTTGACGGAACTACTGAAAAGGAAAAAAAAACAGCAGTAGTCGTCGGCTTTTGTTACATACGTATGATTGATGGAGCGATAAAAGCGGCATTGTATTTGCGACATCGGAACATCGTCAGCGAGGAAACATCGCTCGCGCACAGTACACGACGCGGACAGTAAGGCCACTTCGAGGCATCGCCGATTACTCTCGTGTCGAAGTTACAGGCAATTTTAATTTGTCTTGTATTTTTTTCTAAAATGTTAGAAGAATATTGGTTTAGAACTTCTTCTCTCTAGAATCTTGCACGTGGCTTACATATATAAGATTCTGAAGCTTGGTTATCTTTTTAAGGGTTATTAGCGAATAGCTTTACGCTATGTCATGATTAATGAACAATCAAAAACCAAAACTATCTTTATTAAAGATATGGCACATAATGCGAAAGAGAAGGGATATAGAGCCCAAATATACAAAATCCGAAACTCAACTATCACGAGCAACTTTAGCCCGTTTTATCAGATGTTGTTGAGCTCAGCCGTGGTTAGTAACGCCACTTTGACACCAACGCTCGTGGGTTCGAATTCCACACAGGACAAATATTTGTGTGTATGTATGTCTTGGTCTGTGGTTTTAAGAGATGTAGCGCGCATCAGAGGATCCCGTCTACGGAAGTACCTCCACAGAAAACCGCAGCCAAATATCATTTCCCTGGTGGATTAATTTATTACTGCGACTGAGTGAGTTACCAGTAAGCTGCTAAGCAGTTGCTATGTTATCAGCAGGGGTAGCAACTTGATGTATTGCAAGCGTTCATAGGCTTTAATTCAGGTGGCATGTATGCTTGCATGTCACCCGACGTTGTATGTAAAAAATACAGCTATCCCACAAGCGACCTGGCGTAAAGGGATATATAGACACATAAATACAGTACTGTAGACTAAATACATATATTGCGGCAGATTGTACCAAAACCTGCAGAGTACAATCTGTCATTAAATTTTTTTCGACTCAAATAAGTCTTTGCTTCGTCAAAATATTCTTCTGGAATTGTTACATAGTGGTCAAGGAGACCACCAGTACTTGGCATCGTTGCGGCTTCTGGCGGTAAGATTCCAATATGATACCGTGGTGACGGTTCACGTCCAGCTGTGTATGCTGATCCACCTACAGAAGGGAGTGTGCACATAGCCTTCCAAGAATTTAAACACTGCCCCATCGGAGTACATGTACGTCCGAGACGATGAAATGGATAAGGCATCAACATCAACGGTGATTTCATTATGTTAAAGTCACTGTAAGATACGCGACCCAGGGGTTTGAATAGTCTATATGATAAATACAAAATACTGACTTGTACTGAAATTTATTCGACTATTCAGCTAATTGCTAATAATGAGTGCTTTTCGATGCGTGAGTGGTCTACATAAAGGCCGCGTGGCGGTTGTCGCACGCGGCCACGCTGAATCGCTGCATAAGCAGATGGCTGAACTGCTAGAAGTATTGGCATCTTCAGCGACTCTATGGCGGCGCTCCAGGCGGTGGCGAACGTCGAGGCCTCCCATCCCCTGGCGGTGCGGACACGGGGCGCTCTTAAACTGTGCAAAAGCCAGGGTAAGAGCGTCTCGTTGTTCTGGATCAAGGCACACGCGGGGTTGGAGGGGAACGAACGTGCCGATGAACTCGCCAGGAGCGCCGCACTGGGGTTGCGGAGGCGGCCAGACTACGACCGCTGCCCTGTCTCATTCGTCAAAGGTATGATCCGCAAGGGGATCATTGACGAATAGGACAGGCGATATCAATCGGGAACAACAGCTTCGACAACGAAACTGTTCTTCCCGAGTGCGGCGGAAGCATACGGCATCATAGGTAAAATGGTGCCGTCAAGCATCACCACGCAGATCCTCTCGGGGCATGGTGGGTTCTCCGCGTACTTGCACAGATTCAAGTGCGCGGATGACCCATCGTGCTTCTGCGAGCCCGGCGTGGACCAGACAGTGCAGCACATATTGTTTCGGTGTCCCGCATTCTCCAAACAGAGGCACGATTTGGAGCAGGAGTTGGGAATGCGGGTCACCGAAAAATCGGTCTCCGAAATAGTGATGGGGCAAAGTAGATCAAAATTTTTAAAATACTGCGTCAGTCTAGCCACGGCTGTCATAGATCGGAACAAGCAGAGCAGCTCCACCTAGGATTAATGTTGTATACTTCGGCTATACTCTGTATAGCCGATGGGATCGCGGTGGCTAGGTGGAGCTGTGAAGCTCCCTGTCGCCCGTGGATGGACTGACGCAGTATGGGAAGGGAAGTTCGAAAATAACTGCAGTTATTTCACTGCAGTTCTAAAATGGGCAAAAACGAAAGATGATGAATGAAAGTTAGAATTACGGAATGAACGAGAATATGATGTACTCGTATGAATGTGTTTCGGCTGGAAGAATATTATGATGATGATAGCCTTGCCCATGGCAGGGGTGCAAGAATACAATAAAAATAAATAAAAAAAAGAACTGCTAGAAGATCTCTATCAGATGACCTGGCTACTGCTCGCCTTGATGTAGCTTGTCTGCCTTACATAGCATACAGATGAATATAATACAAGTACTATCGCTCTGGCGTGCCATCTCCGCTGTGTAAGCCACTAGCTCACAGGAATATAAAAACAATTGGGTGAGTTATTTTTGGGCTATACACAAGTAAGGTCAATCATAGTGCTAATGGCATGTTATTCAGTTTGTTAATTGATGTGCAATGTCACGTCTGTGTGTCTTGGTCTGCGTGTATTCTATGTCCCATAAGTATGTATTTATGTATGTTTACCAATTGTCTAGTATCTAATGTAATGCTTATTTCGATAAAAAAAAAAAACGTGTTCATATGCATGTCTCTAATTCCAATAACTACATATACAGACATGATCGAATGAGTGAGCTCGAATCATAAAAAAAAAATTATTAAGTAAAAAGCATGCAGAAGGAACTCGGCGGTTGATTCAGCGTATACAGAACGCCTGTTGCCGTTTCTGTTTTGATATTCCCCCGCGTGCTCATATATCTCCTTTTATAAATAGTGCTTCAATGCTTAATATGGAGTCACGCAGAAAAATGCATATGGCAACCCTGATCTATGACCTTGTGAAATTCGAAAATCCACCATATCTCCATGCTAAACGAAATTTCTCAAAATTTCACAAGCTGTATGGATCAGGTGTACCCAGAGCCGCGCGGGCACCTTTAGCGGCATACAAGCATAAAACTGTTGCTTTCAGGGGCAGTTTCCGCTACCAGGCGACCAAATGCTGGAACAATATACCTCCACCAATAAGAAATGTGTCCTTAAGATATGTCTTCAAAAATAGAGTTAAAACAGTGTTATTGGAGGAACAAAGGCTGGGTTAGATATAGCTTTTCGTCGTACTCTGGTCGCTCTGGTGGTGATTGTCCTCTGGTTTGCTTGACTGGGTCTTGAGTGGGTAGGGGTGGCTTTGTGTGCCCGTAACCTCGCTAAGTTTCGCTGCTGGTTTTAATTATATTAATCCATTTTCACACTCACATATAGACTGTTCATAAGTTTCATAAGTTGTGAGTATTTATGCATAGATACCTATTCTACATATATATATATATATATATATATATATATATGTATAACATAACATCCGTGGCCTTATTCCTGCATGCGTCTCCTTAATTTTCAGGCAGCTGCTGAAAATCAGTGGTTTGCTCTTTGAGCAAATAATACACTAAGCCGCTGCCTTTTTGTATCACTGCGACACACAATTTATTGTGCGATTACTATTGTATTTGGTGTTTGCTCATTGTTTACCTGCTGATATTTACTGTTGTGTGTCATGGAGATACAAATAAATGGCTTATCTATCTATCTAATCTATCTAAGGAAATAATGACGAGGCAGACGAGGAGAGAGTGCAACGCGGAAGTGGAATAAATTAACACGAGCCTACGAAAACTGGCAGTACTGAGATAAACCTTGACGAGCACGAACCAAGCTTTACGAGCGTCGAGAATCATGAACTGGCTCCGACTCAAAAGATAGGAAGTACCATATACCCTCGCTTGTTTACAGTGATAATCATTCTTCTTAGAGTTATCCCGGTATTATTCCTAATCCATTAGGATTGGTGAGGCCCGCTGCCTAAGACTAAGGATTTAGTCTTAGGCAGCGGATCCTGAAGCATTTGGCGAAGATATTGATTTTGACATGGAGCGACTGCCATCAGATCTCATCAATCCATACGGAAAATCAGGCCTGTGTTAAGTTAGGTCACGCGTCTTTGTAAGCAATATAATTTCTTATGATGTTTTCCTTCACCGCCGACAAGAGTTTACAAATATGTACATAAATCCGAAAACACGAATTTAGTGATTTATGCTCTGTCAGGATTCGAACCAGGTTAATAGGCTTAATATTTATACTGAACTATCAATGCTTTGCGCAGTGATCATCATATTGAGAAGTTTATAAGAGATTGTGATTGAATGAACTTTAGAAACTGCTGTATAGTTACTAACTGACAATGCTTTACAACGCTTTGATATTCATGTGCCATCAACATAAGAAAACATACAAATAAGTAAACGTAGATACTGTTCGATTCATGTACTAGGACACGTATATGGGGTCCGCATCAATCACCTTCGCGAAGGCACGGTTGGTTCTTTCTTCGACCGATGACAAATATAAAGCCCGCTGAAGTTGTGAGTGCTGCCGATGGAAGGGCGACTCGATTATCATGTCAATGACTCCGATAAGGCCGGGATTTGAGGAGCTTATGATAAAAACATTGAGTACATGTTGTAATATATATTACATTAACTTTATAATAGATTAGAGATTAGCTTTCGACGAGCTCGGTGAGGCAGTGGTGAAAATTACTTTGACACCAACGCTGGTGGGTTCGATTCCCACACAGGACAAACATTTGTGTGCATGAACATGTCTGTTTGTCTTGGTCTGGGTATTTTTAAGAGAGGTAGGCCGCATCAAAGCAGCCCGAACCTACTCCCAACAGGGTTGCTGAGGTCCAGCATGTCAGTCAGATCACCAGTAAGTTCCAAAGCTCCTATGAAGAAGTGAAGAGTCTCCTACAGTTGAAGAGAGCGAATCGATCAAAACGCCTTCTGTCCCGATATGCAGGTGATATGCACAGAAATATCCAGTGATTGCCTTGCACAGAGTGGGGATGGAGTCGTCGGTCATATAAAAACATTACACATACACTCGTTGGTGGATATCGTAAGATAATATGCTGTCTTACTCTATGTGTAAGGAACACGCTGAAACAGTAAAAATACAGATTCACCTTGTTTCATATATTTAGAGCGAGACAGTATATTATCTTACGATATATTATAGCTACGTCTGTGACGGGCTTCACTCTTTCTTGAACGAAAATGTATATGACCATTTTATTGTATATCCGACTGTCTGTCCTAACGAAGTATTAACACACTGATACATGAAAAAGATATAATCTAGTGTGGCCATAAATACTGTTACATAGAAACATTTCTTTTTTTTTCAACTTAATTAGTTTGAATTTGGAACGCGTTTATTTTCTTAAAAACTTCTTTAGATTTCCCGCCGTTTTACATATTTTTTCTTGTTTTTTATCAAATTACAATATGGAATGGGGTGTTAAAGAAAATAGGATTCCAGTGATTGCCTTGCACAGAGTGGGTATGGAGTCGTCGGTCATATTCAATACACTTCAAAAGCTTGGTATCAGCCTCATGTCCGTATATCGTACTATCGACAGATATACCAACACTTCCTCTATTGAAGACCATAATAGATCGGGGCGACCGCGTGCTGTTAGAACTACAAAGGCTGTTAAAGCCAGAATTCGCCGATATCCAATTCCGAAACGAAAAATCTTATCGCGAGAAATGAAGATTCCCGCTAGGACTCTGTCGCGTATAATAAAATAAGACCTGATGCTCGACACTTATCATCGATATACAGGACATCCCCTAAATCAATCCCTACAGTTGAAGAGAGCGAATCGATCAAAACGCCTTCTGTCCCGATATGCAGGTGATATGCACAGAAATATCCTCTTTACTGATGAAAAAAAAATCACGTTGATGAGCACTACAACAAGCAAACTGACAAAGTGTACGCGCACAGTTCTAAAGAAGCCGCCCAAGTTGTCGGAAACGTACATGGTGCGTCTGTAATGGTTTGGTGGGGGGTGTCTTATCAAGAAGTCACAAAGCTTCATTTTTGTGAAAATGGAGTGAAGACTTTAGCCAAAGTGTATCAAGAGACTGTCTTGGATCATATTGTGAAACCTTTCAGCAATACATTTTTTTAAAATGTACCGTGGACTTTCCATCAGAGTTCTATACCTAGTCACAAGTCACGAAGTACCCAAACCTGGCTCGAAACCAACGTTCCGGACTTTATAAGAGCCGAAGACCAGTCCAGATCTGAAGCCCTTAGACTACAAATTATGGTCAGTATTAGAAGAAATGGCCTGCTCGAAACGACACGCCGACATTGTGTCTCTTAAGAAATCTCTGGAGCAAGCAGTGGATAAATTTCCATGGAAACAGAGCGTAAATCCATAGATTCGTGGCCAGAGAGTTTAAAGGCCTGTATCAATGCCAAAGATGGTAATTTCGAGCAGAATCATTATTTTTATTTTTTGCTTAGAATTCCATAAATATGTACATATTAGTTTTATTAAGATTACATTACGTCATAAAAAAATAAATCCATATTCGATTGTATCAGAACTTATAACCAGACTAGGTATAAAGATGGAATATATATCAAATAATAGTGTATTTGATGACATTAATGTAAACCATAGGACGTGTTAAATTGGTGGAGTGAATATTTTGGGGAAATGCATGATTATGCTCGGGATGTTAAAACACTGTGAGTAGTGAGTCGGTGATACTCTATGGAGTCAGTTTTCGATGTAGACTTATTTTTTAATGAACGTGATCGGAAATTGATATGATCTCAACCGAGTAGACCAAACTATGCGAGACTTACCTCCGGGAGGCTTTCTGGTATTTAAGCAATTTATGCTGGAGAACCAGACGGGTATCAACGGATTCTTTGCAAAAAAAATTAATGCTATTATTAAGTATATTAATCTGTCATGTCAAGTCAGCAACATTATAATGCGACCGGTGAAGGCGCGGACGTGTGCAGACATCCACTTGACTCGCCTGTGAGACGCAAATGGAAGACTTTCATTTGCGTGTTATTACTTGTTTGTTAGGTTTGGGGTTGTGATACACTGAGTACAGTCGCATATAATCAGTATTAGACATTTCACAGTATACATGGGAAACGATATTGTTTAAAAAATAGTGTGTTTCTAAATGATTCGTGTCCAGCAACAGAGACACGAAACACGTCTGGTGGCAATGGATACAAAAGCCATTTAAATAATAAGATCGGTTTAAGTGATTGGCATTGCGTGGATTGGTAACAAATATGGTTCATTGGTGTAAAAATCAATAAAATTCGACTATCTGTGTATTATTTGTAGGTTTACGTTTACGTTAATAATTTGTAAGTTTATAATATATATATGGCTGAAATTAATAAAGTACAAACACCGAAAATCATTACGCATAAAACATCAATATTTCTATCTGTAACATTTGCAAGTCATTTGCGGGATAGGCAGAGAGAACTGAGCGCCACATGACTCGGTTCTTGTACATCTCACACGCTTCTTTAACATTCACAGCTCTTTTTTGCACATCCTCTGGCTCTGGGGCTATCTTCTTATAACACACTACCTATTTGATCATGGCAGGTGATTGTAGGTCTTCATCGCCAATTATTATTAAGGATCTGCTATTAGTACAAAATTGTCTGACAATTTACTACTGGTTCACCCATGCGCAATATTATGTTACGGTATACCGATCGAAATCGCGACCGATCGAGGAACAGACCTCGTATCTGTTAAGAAATAAGACTGGTAGTAAATTGAAGCCATTTTTCACTTAACCATATCTAGTTGTAAAAGACTTAGAACCAAATGTAATTATTATCATTCAAAATAAAGAACTGGTAGTTCATAAGAATAGAATAAAATTATACATTACATAGTTTGATTTTTTTTTACATTAATTATGTTTATTGAAAAAATTGTTTTAAAAAAATCCAGTGGGAAGGTGTGGTGTGTATGTAACCTTAGTAAGAGTACTTTAATATATACTAGCTTTAAGTTAAGACGTGTTGTACGTGATCTAATATTTATATAATATTAGTCAACAAATTGACTGAGCATACAATATGTATATATAGTTTTAAGATTGGTGTCTTTTATGATAGTAGGTTGAACAGTCTAGCTTGTTTCAATATTACCTACTACCATATTGTTTGGCGTTCAGCATTGCACTCTATTGTTGTCCCTTTTTTGTATTTTTCTTCAAATTGTTCTTATTTTTTATATGCAGATGATTTGCCAATTTATGTGCAAATCACACTACATTATTTCTCGGCAAAAAATAGTTTGCGCTAAATAAATACAAGTCAAAGACCTTTGGGATTTTGGTGAAATTGCAGTTGCTTCTTGTGGGACAGCGGTCATGTTACTAAAATAATGCAAAACGACTCAAACAGCGTTATATTATCGTTAAACCTTCACACGACTGAAAAATCGACATCCAACATTGCAAAACACTCGGCAATGGTCAAAGTTTTAGTTACAAGTCAAAATCAAAATCATCATCATCAAGTACAAAATCATCATCAGAGATGAATGCACAATAGGGCATAAACGCATATTGAAAGCGTATTTAATGATCTGGGCATGACTCGAGATGTTCTGGAGGCGCAATGATTCCACTGCCTGATAATTTCCGCCAAATACTGCCAGCCATTTCAAGATGGACCGCTGCCGTTGAAATAAACGCTTTCCTAAAATCGTCGACTCTGTGGCGCTATAAGACGAAACTTCAGCTGACGGCAAACATGCGAGTTGAATTGCTAAATGATCCATCTGCCGCAGGTTCTCCAAGCAATTACCAAGTATTGGTAATGGTCGTATTCCTGTCGAGGAATCTAACGGGTCGATTTCGTTTCTGTCGAATATTACAATTTCTTCTCAATGAAGGACGAGCTCATCAACAAAGTGTCAAAGAGCATCTTTGATGATCACGAAAATCACAATTGGTTGAGTGAACGAGTAATTCTTGCTCAGCAGTCAATTCAACTCAACTTCAATTCAACAAGGGAATCGACTCGAATGCAACCCATCCAGCAAATAACTTAATATAAAGTAGTACAACAATGGTACGCGAATCATTTCGTTCGCTTCTATGAAGCTAATGCTTCGCCGCCATGTAAATTACATTAGTTTTAATATAATTAAAATACCTCTCATTCATATTATTGAACATTTATTATACTTAATTCATTTTGTCTTAATAAAAATTTCAATTTATTTCACTTAATAGGTTTAAACAACGTGTATTGATTTCGATCCGATGCGAATTTCACCAGGTCAACTAGTATGTAATAAAATAAACAGTTTTGTACATACCATAAGACAACTAGCTATGCTTTCTAATGTAGAGACTACCATAACCGCATATTATGAGTTTGTTCAATCATACGCTAAAAAATCATTTTTTGGGGAACTCAACAAACGCCAAAAAGTTTTCAAACGACAAAAAAGATGCATTAGAGCTATATTTGACATAAAACCGAAGGATAGTTGTAGGCCCTTTTTTGAAAATTATAAAATACGACCAGTACTGTCAGTCTGCAATGTCTGACAAGCTCGGTGGCGCAGTGGTGAAACGCGCTGTTACGCTACTTGGACACCTACGCTCGTGGGTTCGATTCCCACACAGTACAAACATTTGTGTGCATGAACATGTCTGTTTGTATTGGTCTGGGTATTTTCTATGTATAATAAGTATGTATTTACAAAAAAAAAATGTATTTACGTATGTTTATCAGTTGTCTAGTACCCATAACACAAGCTTCGCTTACTTTGGGGCTAGGTGGCGCTGTGTAATTTGTCCGACAATATTTATTTATTTATTTGTTTATTGTTAAACAATATTACTATAGATTTTAGTTACAAGATACTACCTGTGATCAAAAATTACGTTGTAAAATTTAGCTTGTCATGCCACTCCAAAATCTATGTTATACAGAAACTTTATGGCTATATACATACATAACAAATTACGCGATAAGCTGAAAAAAATGGGCTACATTGAATTCAAAAGAACAGTCACTAGGACATAAAAAAACAAACTTTATTACGACATTAAAGACTGTATACTTGACAAACACATATTTTATGGTGCTTAAATATATTACAACGTAATGAACTAATATGTTGACATAAAGTAATATAGATATTGTTAAATTACTTAAACATTATAAAATGTGCATGTGATAATTATTAATATTTGTATGCTCCGTTTGTAGGAAGAAAAGTAGTCTGAGATACTTTATTGACTGTAACACCTATTGTACGTACCTACTTCTACAAATAAACGATTGATTTGATTAGCACGATCACCGAAATGGCAGGAAAAGTCGGCCGAGGGCAACACTGGTTAGAGTAACTCAAGGATATCGAGAGTTATGTAGAAAAAGCCCACTCTAAAGTTACTCATCACTTTATGCCCTTTGATACTTCCACTAATTTCACTGACAATGAAGTCAAGGGAGAGTTGAGAGTTCTACGGGCCTTTTTTCCACTCCGAATAACAAATATACGCAGGAGACGATATTAGTGTAATAATAATGTTAATAAGTTTATTATAAGCCATACGCTTTGAACAGAGCTCTGTGTGTATCACGGCCCTTACCGTCTGACAAATTGAGTATTGCCACCATGAAATTATGAATTCGCTATACCTACATGTAGCAACCGGCATTACGGAGACGTCATGGAAACGGATATCAATTTGAATAAAAAACTAATCATCATAAAAATATTTTGTATTCATGAGTCGTAAATTCATTTACTCTCGTTAAGTTAATATCGGAGCGGCGAGCACTGGATCTGGCGGATGTCTGGAGACATAAACCCTGAGCACCACTCGTCACATTTGACTCTTCAGACATAATGACACTAAAAGTCGAGGCTAGTGTTATTTTATACAGAACTATTTACTAAAACAGAAAATTATGAAATACCTGGTGTAATCCTCACAAAATAAATGTACATATCTAATAAAGCGGTATAGTAATGAGGTTAACAACTTTTTAAGTCGCAGTTTTTATTAAATGATAGGCTCTGTCTTCACAGGGTAGTATTCATGTTGTAGTCATTAGGCTCAATGTCCTGTGGCCAAAACTCACCTTTCACACATACATTTGTTTACTAAATTTATATGTTTTTCTTAAAGCGTACTTGTATATTGCCCTGCAAAGTTTGCTGAGTTGATATTGTTAAAGTATGGGACTTTAATCAAAATGTACATGACTGCTTTATAAATTACAAAATGATTTCATAAAAATATAATTTCACTCATAAGTGGCAAGAATAGTTTGCAAATGAGTGCCACAACAAAATGATGAATAAGTTTTCATTTTCAAAACCAATTAATATTTAGTCTATAATTGCGACCGGACTAAATTAGTTTTCACCGACATTTTCTCGCGAGTATCATTGTTATTGCTAATGTAATACGAAGCAAAATCGTTTTATCGGAATGAGCCTTCTCAGATTGCTTTCCAGAGTTCTGGAGTGCTAGGACATTTCAGAAAACTGTAATATTTCTAGTTGAAAAGAAAAGGGAGTTCTAAAAAGAGTTACAAATTTATTAAGCATACGAAGCAGGCTAGATCAAATTGCATGTAAATTTGACTTTCGCAAAACAACGCCTAAATCTATTAACTATTTAAAGATACTTATCACAAGTATAGCTGATCAGGTGAAGGTGTATATTAAGCTGACAAAACTCCACCGTATTGCCGTTCAATATATCTGGTTCAACCAACGGTGCAAACACAACCACGTGAATTCCCAACTAGATTTCTATAAAATCACATACACATTCAATAGCGGCTAATAAAGCCATCAAAAGCCAAGCCCAATTCATCTGGCTAAATTAGTATCGGTTTGCGGTTAGGGACAACCTCCAATCACATTTAAAAATATTACATACCTAACTCGCCCACAAATTACATCCCGTAGAATTAGATTTAGTAGATCAAAAAGCCCGAGAACTCACGTCTAAATTTATACACAAAAAGTACAAATACACACCTCTCAAACAGATAAACTTGGCTGACATATTTCACAACAACGCCCACATCCTTTAACCTCTAATTACACTACTCCCCCGCGTAAAAAAATATATCAAATGCACAGTTTACTAACCAGGAAATCACACTTTTAGAAAAGGGTTTAAAAATACAGTATTTATCCAAAGAAAAAAATTATAATAACACAAACATGCCTTGAAAACCTGACGATTGAAGCGGACGTCGCAGTTAATAGAAACAAAAAAAGATAATTCTTAAAACACTCCATAGTCCAACAACTTAAATGTTTTCCAAATCAAAATACCGTTAATAGTGAGGCCAAGGCATTGGCATCTGTCAGGCAGAGAATTTTGACTGATAATATTGTGTATTATTGTATCTAAGGAAGTAAGGAAATAAGTTAGTCATCATGAACTATAATGAGTATAATTCCAAAGTCAATGACGTTTTACAGACAGACAGCTCTTTGACGGTAAGTCAAGATCCCACCAACAAATATTTGGCCTAATTAAAATTAACTGTTAACAACTCAAAATATATCTTTCCGGATAATTTGAATTCAAAATTATTCCCATGTTTTCCCATTCTCCTATGCTAAAGCAAGTGGTTTACCAAAATTACATAAAGTCAATATTCCAATACGGCCAGTTATGTCGTACATTGGAGGTCGTACCTATGAGTTAGCAAAATTTCTTAATGTACATATCCGTGATACGATTTCTTTTGAGCCAAAACAGTCTTAAAAATAGTTTACATTTAATAGATATAGATAGCATAAAAAAAACATAACACTACCCCCTTCTTCCATATTAATTTCTCTCGATGTTGAAAGTTTATTTACTAACGTACCTTACGCGGATTGTCCAAAAATCCTCAAAACCTCTTAAGAAAACAAATTAAAGGCGAGACAGATGACATATTACGATTGACAAGACTTGCCATATCTCAAAATTATTTCCAACTTGATAATAAATATTATTTTCAAAAAGAAGGGTTAGCAATGGGGTCCCCTCTTAGTCCACTGATGGCTGACTTATTTATGGATAATTACGAACGCGAACACATAATCGGTAAACCACACATATTCTATTACTATAGATATGTCGACGATATTCTCATATGCGGGACAGGTACCAATCGTCATTTGAGGTTTGAGATACCTCTTTGTTTGATCAAATTAAATAAAATCCACCCTAAAATTAAATTCACTTTAGAAATAGAACAAAATAGTTCACTTCACTTTTTAGACTAAACCATAATTAAAAATCAATCCCCCTGTCAATTTTCGATATATCATAAATAAACCCACTCATACCGATACCACGATTCCCGCGTCATCCAGCTATCCTTAGCAATACAAATTCGCAGCGTATAAAACTATGATACACTGTGCGTTCCATTAAGTAACTTGATAATATATCAGATTGTGAAGTCAAACGGTTATTCCAAATCTAAAAAATGATTGCGTAAAAGACGAGTAGTGTCATTAATAGACTGCTGTACGCGGTTCTATATATTTCGACAAATAAATACACTGCGAGTTTGTCATACCTGGGAAAAATCACTGACAAAATAGTACACATATTTAGAAAAAATAACATACATGTTGCTCTCAAATCCCATAATTCACTCAAATCACTTTGTAACACTAAAGATAAGATCCCGCCCAATAAAAAATCTGGCGTCTATAAGCTGTTCTGCGACGAATGTGAATATGTTTACATCGGTTAAACTGATCGTAATTTTCAAAAACTATTTCACGAACACGTGTCGGCGTATAAAAACAGTCGCCCAGAAAGGTCGTACTTCGCCGAACACCTCATATACAAGGACATAATTTATCCCCCACTAATGCCTTTCAAATTTTGCATGTATTACACACCATAGATAAAGGTTTAAAACTAAATACTAGGGAATAATTAGAAATTATTAAACATAAAAATTCTAAAATTCCTCTTATGAACAAACAGACTGACCTAAGCAATTCCCTCGAAGATATTTAATTCTTGTCACTCACCCCATCTACCCCCACGCTCAATTCAATATAAGGGACGACACTACTATAGATTTGTCAATTGTAGCATGTTCTTCTATCGAAACGTCTACAGCGCCTGAGGATGCCGCGTGGAGAGGCGAAACACGTGTCGCAGCGAGGGTGGTGGGGGCATGCGGTTTGTGTTCCAGATGGCGGACGACCGCAACAGCCGAGGCAGAAACTACCAGAGCAGCCATGGCAGCGTTGGCATTATGCATCTACTAACGATGGTGGGTGGGTGCCGGCCGGCGCTAGCCCGCATGAACTAATTGGTGGCGGAAGCACACAAAGCAGGTTTAGACCAAATTCCATATAAGTCAACCTCACATGTACGTGTTGCACCCTGCCAAATAACGAACGAAATTCAGACATAAAGATACGGTACAAACATTTATATTTGTTAGTTGTGTTTTACTAGGGACGTACGAGTACGTCCACGTTAATGATGTGTATGAATGCAGTAGCAGCTTAGGTAGCAAGATGTGTGCTTTACTTCCGGTATTATAAGATTATTTACACAACGTCGGTACACATTAAAGAATACAGCGCCCACCTGATGTAAAGTGGTCGCTGTAGTCTATAAAAGCAATATAGGAAGTATCGCTTGCACGACGAACGTTCCGCTGCTAACGCAGCTCAGGAGCTTGCTCGTAATTCACTTATTCACCAGAATAGATCAACCTTCCGGGGTACTTCAGCCATTGGGCTTTCTTGACACGCCAATTAATAAACGTGATCCTGGTGAAAGAGGGGTGCCTTTACCAGACCACAGTTCATACCCTATATACAGACAAATGGGGTGTATGAGCCTGAAGTGACCCCTACTCACGAAACTGTAAACTCATCTGAGTCGGACCGCAGTGAACAACAAATACGCAGCGACACCGGGACAACTCAGTCCACGACAGCCCACTCGCCGTCCCGGACTTGGCGAATTTAATAAAACTTTGGCGGCGATATCTGCGTCGTATAAATCGCCCTCGTTAGTATTCATATGAGAACGCGCTGGCACGCCGTTGTTTTGTTTCACTCCTCTTCGGTCGCCGGCAGGGAAATAAGGTAATACGGACACAACATTATTTTAGCCGTTAACTTTGAAAAAGGCTCGTATAATTTACATGCTATTTCATCTAAAGTTTGTGTGTTAGATCACATTGCGTGTAAATTTGATTTAAAATAACGCCGGGAACTTGTGAACGTCACTTCGGTATTGAATATCGCTGGAGATCTCTATACTCAGAATCCCAGTACTCTTGGCAATGGTCAGCGGCATATCCTGGTATTGGGGGACCACAGCAAACGGGCGTTTCTTAGCGGTGAACGCGCAGATTTGTGTTTTGGTAGGGATGAATTGAACCAAGCTCAATCACCTGCAGTCAGATACTTTACTCAAAGTACATTCTATTTTGAGACACAAGTCTAACGCGGCTTTCCTCCAAACGGGAACGAGGGATCCTGGCGCGGCCTGTATAATAAGTGTCCCCGGTGCTGTCGTCCGCATAACAATTAATGCTGTCGATTGACAACATGTCATTAATGTGCAGCAGAAACAGCGTCGGAGGCAAGACAGAGACCTGTGGGATGCCAGCATTGATATCCATGCTATCGGAACAACTACCGTCTACCACGGCTATTACGCATCTGCTGGATAAGAAGCACAAATCCTCCAGCAGCCCGTACAATGGTAACTTCGATAGAAGACTCCGATACCAGACCCGATCGAACGCCTTTGCCATATCTAGGCTGACAGCCATTGCCTCACCTTGACATTCAATCGCTGAAGCCCAGCGGTGTGTAAGATACACTAGAACACCAATGGAACGACCGTGACGGAAGCCGTATTGGCGGTCGCTGATCAAGTCGTGATCCTCTAGGTATACCAAGAGTCGTCGCTTATCACACGCTCCATCACCTTGGAGAGAAGTGAGGTTATGGCAATAGGCCTGTACGCAATAGGCATTGACGAGCTCGGTGGCTCAGTTGTGAATGACGTTACTTTGACATCAATGCTCGTGGGTTCGATTCCCACACAAGACAAACATTCGTGAGCATGAACATGTCTGTTTCTCTTATGTTTTAAGAGAGACAGGGCGCATCAAAGCAGCCCGTCTGGGGAGATACCGCCACCTCACAGAAAACTGTAGCCGAATAACAACTCCCCAGAGGGTTGTTGTGTTCCTGGGTGTGAGTGAGGTTGCCAGTAAGCTCCTAAGGAGTAGCTGCGTAAGCAGCAGAGGAGGCATTGCGCGAGTGGTACTTAATATGTTACAAGTATTAATAGGCTACGATAACTGCTTTACATCAGGTGGGTTGTATGCTTGTATGCCTCCCGACTTGAATAATAAAAATCGATGGATCTGATCTGTCGCCCTTTTTGGGCACCGGGTGCATATTGGCGGTCTTCTACGAAAACGGGACTTGTCCAATGGAGTATGAAAGCACGAAAAGACGCGTCAGCATTGAACACAACTCAGGAGCACAAAGCTGTAACACCACCTCCCTCCCTCGACATTCATAAGCCGAGTGGCATAACTGCCGGTATGCCACTCGGCTTATGAATGTCGAGGGAGAGCAACGCCTGCCGGACATCCCGCTGGGCAATTGAGATTTCCGGCATTGAGTTACTGTACCTCGGGATGGAAGGTGGCGCAGCTCCCCCGTCATTTTTTGCCAGGTGTACGAAAAATTGGCAATAAATCAGATTTATCGCCTTCCTTAATTCTTCTATAAACACTGAAAGTTGAGATTTTTGCAGCTTCAGCTACCCGCGATATTAACTCCATTTTACTTAATACAGTAGCTTCGTTTTTCATGAAGCAATAGACATCGTAGACCATTTTTCTCGCTTGTCTATTGAAAGTTCGTTTTAATTTTTTTGGAGGCATTGTAGCATCAAATAATTAGGTTATAAATCGGTTAACTTTGAAATATACACATTGATCACATATAGCGAAAGAAGTTGTGTCTAGAAAGAAAGAAGAACGAAAGGATGATTTTGATAGGAGGCTCACTGAAGATTTCCAGTCAAACATCAAGTTTTTCTGGAAATCCATCAAAACAGCCAGAGGAAAAACTTCTACCTCGGAGCTGAGTACAATCAGGAGTCAAGATGGGATCATTATAAAAGGAGAAGAATGTGTGTTAAAGAGATGGAAAGAGTATTTTGAAAGTTTGTTTGAAAGAGAGGAAGTGCAGGTACAACATCCGGCACCTTCCATGGAAACTAATAGAAATGGTGATGAAAGTGAGATAAGTATGGATGAAATAGTGAAAGCATTGAAAAGTATGAGATTAGGTAAGGCTGCAGGGTATGACCGGATTACCGTCGAGATGCTGAGGGCTGGACAGGGCATAGTGGTTAGCCAGCTGTACCGCCTTTTCAATTTGTGCTGGCGAAATGGGCAAGTACCGGGAGACTGGTGCAAAGCCGTAATCGTGCCATTGTATAAGGGGAAAGGGTCACGGCAGGACTGCATAAACTACCGCGGTATAAGCCTTCTCAGCGTCGTCGGTAAATTGTATGCGAAAGTGTTGATTGAAAGGGTTGTGAATGAAACAGACGAAAAAGTATGGGATGCACAAGCGGGATTTAGAAAGGGAATGGGATGTACGGATCAGGTCTTTTCCTTGCGGTGCATAGCCGAAAAGTGTTTGGCTAAAAACAAGAAGGTCTATTGCGCGTTCGTGGATCTAGAAAAGGCCTATGATAGAGTGGTGAGGAATGAATTGTGGTCAGCATTGTCCGTGAACGGTGTGAGCAGTATCCTCATACGAGCATTGCAATCTCTTTATAGGGATTCTAGTGCTTGTGTAAGGATAAACGGGGCATACACTGAATGGTTTAATATCGAAAAAGGTGTTAGACAGGGATGTGTAGCGTCACCGTGGCTGTTTAATCTGTTCATGGACAATTGCTTGACAGATTTAAAAGAGAATGAAAATGGGTTAAGAAGAATGAGTTACTCGTCAAATGTTTTCTCTATGCTGATGACCAAGTATTACTTGCGTCTTCGGCCGAGGAGTTGCAGGAGATGGTAACTGCTATGAGTGGAGCTTTTGTTAGAAAGGGAATGAAGATGAATGTAAAGAAGACGAAAGTGATGGTGTTTGAAAGAGATAAGGCAGTGACAGACTGCAATATCGTGATTGGAGATGAACAAATCGAACAGGTGAATGAGTTTGTGTATCTGGGTTCAAAGTTTACAAGAGATGGAAAGTGTGAGAGTGATATTGAAAGAAGAGTGAATGCAGGGAACATGGTGAATGGAGCTTTGCACTCCTTTATGAGCAGTCGGAAGGTGTCTAACAAGGCTCGTTTGGCTGTGCATGGGGGGGTGCTGGTTCCGACACTCATGTACGGAAGTGAAAGTTGGGTATGGCAGAAGAAACATGAAAGCAGAATAAATGCAGTTGAGATGAGAGCGTTAAGAAGTATGATAGGAGTTAAACTGAGTGACAGGATAAGAAATAGTGAGATAAGGAAACGTTGTGGTCTGAAAGAAGATGTAGTGACAAAAATTGAGAAAGGTATGCTGAGATGGTTTGGCCATGTCGAGAGAATGAACGAAGAACGATTGACGAAAAAAGTGTATAAGGCGAGTGTGAATGAAATTGTCGGAAGGGGTAGACCTAGGCGGACGTTTCAAGATCAAATCAGGGACGTCCTGAAAAAAGGCCAGGTCAAGAGTACCCTAAACCGAAGAGCATGTATGAAGAGAATAATGAGAGTGGACGAAGCGAAACAAGTATGTAAGGATCGTAGCAAGTGGAAAGAAGTGGTCTCTGCCTACCCCTACGGGATAGAGGCGTGATTATATGTATGTATGTATGAATGATCACATATAAAAATCGAAACTAAAAACTAATTCTAAAATCTGTGAGTTTAATATTCTAAACGCGTAATAATTCTAAGATTTAAGTATCTAATAACGTTACGACTAAAGACTTGTGAAAACAACACTAGCCGAGCCAAACTAATATTGTAAAAATCCACTTTTATTGTTGAAGGGTAGCCGCTGTAATTTCCCGTACTCCGGTTTCTTCTTAGCCTTATTGATGTCGAGGTTCTTTGAAAAGGAGAAGTCGCTGAGTCAACAGGGTAGAGGACAAAATTGTGGTATCTTCCACCACTGGGCAGTACAGGTTATGCGATTGTTGACACGGCGGGCGAAATCCCTCATATTGATCTGTTGGTATTACAGCACTGTTATTACTTTTATCTTTATCTCTACTGTACTTTTCTAGTAACTGACGACCTTACTCACACATAGAAACACAACAATCTTCCCGGAATTGTTATTTAGCTGTGATCTTCTATAAGGTGGAGGTGCTTCCCCACACGGGCTACTTTGATGCGCCCTAACTCTCTAAAATCACGGGCAACATGATTGGGTATTAAAACGTATGGTATATATCTAGGACAATTTGTAGAAACTTAGGACCTCATGGAGTCCTTGATAGTAATGTATAATACAATTAATAATATTATTAACTAAAAAGATCACAAAGAGTAAGTTAACAATTATTAACTAATAAGATCACAAAGAGTAAGTATCAAGTCGAAGCAATAACAGACGATAGTGCAGCGCGTGTGCCTTCTGAGAAGATTTCTGCTGACGGTCGGCCGTGTTCTGTGACCGCACCTTTTATGGACGGGCCTTTACATACAAATAATACAAATGACAAAACAGTATCACACCAACTAAATAGTACAGTGTATGGTCTCTCTCTGGACTAAAGAATATATAACGTATTTATGTTCTTCTGTCTCTGATTCTTAGGGTTCGATCGCTTAAATCTCTACGATATATAGCACGAGTATATCGCGGGTTCCACTTATTTAAGGAATTATAAGTTAACTGTTTGACAGAAATCTTGGCATTAGAAGTAATAACAGTTATTCTGCATATTTCATTGAAATAATATCATTCGTCTTCAATCGACATTGGACAGATCCGGGCTGATGAGGATTGACGTGTATTTAGTCCGAGTCAGTCACGTGCTTGTACACAGCGGTGATTAAACCACCTGCAACACTTTAGGAAGCTAATATATTCGTCAAACAACAACCTTTAATTTTGTACCAATTTCGAAGTCGCAAAAAAAGTCTCCGTCTAAATATGACACTTATGGAACTATTTGTATTTTAGAGATAAATGAATTTTCGCTATTTCGAAATTTATTCAATAATAATGTCTTCAGAGAATGAGAAATATGAATGTGGGAATTTGAATGGGTGACTCAGTGGTTAACTGCCTGCTTTATGCAGATGACGCGGTATTATTAACAGAATCACCATCCGAACTGCAAACACTAGTTACAAAAATGAAAGATAATTGTATGAATAATGGCTTACAACTGAATGCGAAGAAAACCAAGATAATGGTATTTGTAAGAGAGACAACCAGAACGAACACTAGGATTAAGGTTGATGATGTAATGTTGGAGCAAGTGGATGAGTTTGTATATCTAGGAAGCGCTTTTAGCAGCATTGGAAGGTACACCGCAGATGTGGAGAGACGAGTGAATACAGGCAATAGCGTGAATGGAGCGTTGGGTAAACTTCTAGGCAGCCGAAATCTAAGCCAGAAGGCACAGCTCGCTGTATACAACGCGGTGCTAATCCCAACGCTAACTTATGGAAGTGAAAGCTGGGTATGGCAGAAAGAGCATGAAAATAGAATAAATGCGGTCAAGATGCGAGCACTGCGCAAAATTTGTGGCAAAATGCTTGCTGAGCGCGTTTGTAATGGTGACGTACGGAAGAGAGTGTCGGTGTTAAGATAAGAAAAGGCATGCTCCGTTGGTTCGGACATGTAGAAAGAATGCAGGATGAAAGAATGACGAAACAGATATACAATGCGAAAGTGGAAGGATGTAGGAGCCGAGGAAGACCAAGACTAACCTACAATGACCAAATTGGTCGTGGTTTATCAGAAGGTGATATCAGGAGCCTTAGGAACCGGCGAGCGTGCATGAAAAAAGCTATGAATGTTAAAGAAGCGAATGAAGTGTGCAAGGACCACGACTTACGGCGCTCGGTTCTCTCTGCCTACCCCGCAAGGGACCTAGCGTGAAGATATACATACATATTCAATAATTTAAGTATTTACTTCCTACAGTATGGTAGGTGATTAAATTTGTTTCGTATACATGAGCTTTAGTTACTGCTTGACCTAAATTATATTGTGACGGATGGAGATGGAGTTAAGAACTATAATGTATTATAAGTTATTACGGCCCGCGTGGTTTTTCATATTACCGCCTGCGTGCAGGGACCCGCGAGCGTGAAGTGCCGGAGCTGGGTAAATGGCGGGTCGCAGGTCATTCGCAGGGATGGGG
Source organism: Pyralis farinalis (assembly GCA_947507595.1). Classification (NCBI taxonomy): domain Eukaryota; kingdom Metazoa; phylum Arthropoda; class Insecta; order Lepidoptera; family Pyralidae; genus Pyralis; species Pyralis farinalis. The sequence goes on along the minus strand of OX382268.1, from coordinate 778,342 downwards.
TCAACAGCGGAGAACTCGGTTTGTCAGTGAAAAAGTCCTTACTCAGAGTTTTATGTAACTATAAAGCTTAAGAATAACAAATAAATAATATAAAATAATAAATGTTCATATTACTTTATAGTGTAGCATTTTTCTTTATGTAAAAATTACAAGATCTTTTTGCCTTCCATCACGCGTCAACTACAGAAAAATCTATTTGACGAAACATATTAGAGGAATAGCTAGCTATAACGACAATTTTATTTTGTTAACATATCAGCTTGTAACGTAATAATTAAATACAGTAGAACTACCTGATGTTGTGTTTATAAAAGTGAGTGAGATTACTACTAAGATCTAAGGAGTTGCTGCGTTATCAGTAGAGATAGATATATTTTATATTGCCAAGGGGCATAGGCTACGATACCTACACAGGTACGGTGACCACTTCACATCAGGTAGGCGGTACTTTGTTCCGATTTAGCACTGTTTTGTCAGAGTTTAAGTGAGTAAGCGTTTGTGTATTACATATCTTCAGTGGATGTTTGCGACATGTTTATTATTATTTTAGTACACTATCCGTCTTTATCTTCAAGTCCAGATCCTTGCGGGGTCGGAGCAGGGAATTAAGCGTCACATGACTCGGTTCGTACACCTCACTCGCTACAATAGTTCATAGTTAATAGATTTAGGCGTTATATTTGCAGAAGTCAAATTTACATGCGTGTTTTTACCATCAATTAGATCATGCTAACCGTCGCTGCCATAGTTGCTCCGGTCAAGAACAGGACCTCATACACCCGCCACCGTTGCTACTCAGGTCGACTATGTGACTATGATGTCCCTCTACGAAGCATCCCCAGGAGCTGCAGATGTTAGTCAATACAATAAAATACATGCTATCAATTGATAATATGATTGATGATATTACTATGATCGACGGCATGCATCTACTATCGATAGAGGGGGGGTGCCGGCCAGTAATAATTGGCATGAACTATTTGATAGTATAAGAAAACAAAGCGGGTTACAAGAAACTGCATAGTTCGGAATAGATTTTTTTATACACAAACTCGGTTTGCAAACGTGTAGGCGCCACGCCTGATGCGAAGTCGGTTTTTGTCTATGATCGTCTGCATACATACAACTTCTTTGTATTCTAGTATATTTTTATGGAATCAATCTTAATTTGTGTACCAACCTACAGCAGTACATTATTTTTTAGCATGTCATCTAAATTTTAGTTTGATTTATTTAGTTCTTCTTGAGAATAAAGCTGTTCAAACTCGGTGGTACCGTACATATATGTGTCGTAAACAGGTGACATATATATGGCAGCCGGCACTCGACGGGTTAAATAACAAAGCGGCATAAAAACAAACAAGTCAGGTCACCACGAAGCTGACCTGTCGCCCCTGGTGAAGTTACTGCGTTAGCTGACGGGATGGCAACGCGCGAGGGAGAGTTCCTGTGCGGCGGTTACCATAACTAATTCATATAAGGCGGGTTGAATGTTGGATTGACACTTTAGTGTAAACCAACACAGATTCGGAGAGAGCAGCTGGTATTTAATTAAAGTACGCAAGATTCAATTCGTTGAATATTCAAAGAGACTGCTGTGGATTATTATAACCATATTGTTCGGTAATTGGCATGAGGCGCATTTGTGAACAATTTGTGTTTAATCCTGCACAGCGTACTAATTTACTATATATTGTAAAACATTATATACAAGTCATTCAAGGCCTCCGCTAGAGGGAATATAAACATCCGTTGAATACGAAACATCAGTTCTGTTGTCGTTTGCTTAACTATATAATAATAAATAACAATATAAAATGAAAATTAGTGTCATTTTGTGAGTGCTACATGATGATGTACAGCCAAGAGCAGAACGTGGTTAACAGACGAAGTGCGATTGTAACTCTTATCACGAACGACATAAGAACGGTACAAAGGTCAAAGTGTAAAGCTCAACTGCACTTAGCTGTATAAGCGTTATTAAACAAAAGTGCAACCAGAAAAATAATAACGAGGGAATTTTGAATCGTGTTGTTACTTGTGATGAAATATGGAACCTGTACGACAGTCAGAAATGCTCATCGCAGTGATTGAATTCAGGAGAACCGGCTAAATCCTATCCCAAGCGAAAGGTGACTCAGAAAAAGGTACTGGTGAGTGTTTGGTGGACCAGTGCTGGTGTCTTACACTACAGCTTCTTAAAATCTAGCCACACGCTTACTGTAGATCTGTATTGTCAGCAAACCATGATGAAAAACCTTGCTATTCACCAGGACAACGATTGACCTCACACTTCACGACAGGCGGTCGCTAAATTAGAGGAGCTGCGATTGAAATACTCCCCAGACCTTGCTCCAACAGATTACCATTTTTCACAATTTGAACAACTACTTACAAGGAAAAAAAAAATATTCCGATAGAGCAGTCCAAATCACTTTCAAAGATTTTATTGATTCTCGCTCCCATAGTTTCAGCAATGGAATCAATGATACCTATAAAATAGCGAAAGGATAGATAATAATGGTACATACTTCGATTGATTAAATATATAATTTCATATATTTTTCGTTTTACTTTTTCTATATAAAACACGAATTTCATATGTAAAGACCTATGTTTAAAATAAACATGCTGTGACTATTGTTTAGCTATAGGTACAGAATGGCATACATAACGCATGCATTGGTCTAATAATAATATGACATCAGTTGTGGGCAAATGTTATGTAATGTCATTTACCTGAAATAACAATCTATTCCATTACATCGATAATATCAAATTAAAAATCGGCCAAGTGCGAGTCGGACTCGCGCACGAAGGGTTCCGTACCATTATCTATTAAACGGCAAAAAAATCACGTTTGTTGTATGGGAGCCCCCCTTAAATATTTGTTTTATTTTGATTTAATTATTTATTCTTAAAGTGAATATATAACTAAATATTTTGTGAATATTTCAAGCGTCTACCTGTTGCCGTTATCAATATCGAGCAAAAATGAGCAAAAAAATCACGTTTGTTGTATGGGAGCCCCCTTAAATATTTATTTTATTCTATTTTTTAGTATTTGTTGTTACAGCTGCAACAGAAATACATCGTCTGTGAAAATTTCAACTGTCTAACTATCACCGTTCATGAGATACAGCCTGGTGACAGACTGACGGACGGACGGACGGACGGACGGACGGACAGCGGAGCTGAGGTAATAGGGTTCCGTTTTACCCTTTGGGTACAGAACCCTAAAAAGGAGCGAGATCACAAAAGTGGGGATTTGGGTTCAATATTATATGTTATTTAAAGTAGTATGATTATTTAATTGCTACGGCTAATCAGACTATTGGCTTCACTTGTAGAACAACTCGGCCTTTCACAGATATATAGCTTCCTAATTCTCTATAAGAGGCTAATTAGAAGTGAGTTGGAATATTAGTGAATAATTGGGTACCATTGTACAATAGCCAGGTCATTAAATTACAAGCCTATCAAAAAACGATTTCTTGAGTATCTAATAGCAAAGTTTGGTCTCGGAAAGAAACTGTTGACGTATGAGGCCCGAGCTGAAACATTTTAACATAACCATCCTCAAATTCCGAAGAAAGATCAGTGATTTTACGGCCTTACACAAAGTTATTTATTCCTTATGGGACACTGGGGGTTAGTAACCAAGACTTTAGGAAGTAAATGTACACAGAAGTTGTTTCCGATTCGTATATGCAGTAATGTCACTTACAATAATCCATTGTATCGTATGTTCTAAATTATAACGAATCTAATATAGAGTTCGGATATATTTGTTCGTTATACGTAGGTCACACTATAAGTTTTGCGTAACTTAAAACAACAACATGTTATAACCAAAATATTATGTTTATTGCTTTTCAAAATACTCTCCTTCGCATTTTAAACATTTTTTCATGCGATCGAACCATTTTTTAAAACAGGAGGACCACAGATCTGAAGGCATGTTTTCTACGTGCTGATATTGAACGCTATCACTGCCACTTCGGAGTTGGTAAAAGTGAAACCTCTCATCAAATCTTTGATTTTGGGGAAAATACAGAAATCACAGGGTGCTAGGTCGGGGCTATGCGCAGGATGGGTAACGAGTTGTACTTTTTTGGAAATTAAAAATGACTTTGTTTTGTTGGCCGTGTTTGAAGAAGCGTTGTCATGATGTAGGAGAACACGGCTTTTTGGTCGTCTTTCGCGAACTTTACTAACACCCTGGGTAAACAAATGGTAGAATACCACTCGGCATTAACACTCTTTTGATTATCAAATGGAATTGTGCAGATGGGACCAGTAGCTGAGAAAAAAAACGCGATTATTTTTTTAAGATTGTTGTTTTTTTTCGGGATCAAAACAATAAATCCACGTTTCGTCTCCTGTGACATTGTCATAAACAGCATTAGAATGTCCGTGGTCGTACTTCAGTAGCATCAGTGAGCACCATTCCACGCGAGCCCGCTTCTGCTCCGCTGTCAGTTCATGAGGGATCCAACGACAACAAACTTTCCGAACTTTCAATTCTTCGTGTAAAATTTTCTGAATTTGGCTCATACCAATCCCCAATAGTTCTCGAATTGTCTCATAGGTAATCCGCGGGTTTTCTTCAATTAGCCGCTTAACAGTAGCCACATTATTTACGTTGACGGCAGTTGAAGGCCGCCCTTCACGAAATTCGTCATGTAAAGAAACTCGACCTCTCTCAAATTTAGCAAACCATCGCCTCACGGTGCTCAAAGAAGGTGCTTCTCTCCCAAAAGCATTTTGAAGACGAGCAGCACAGTCTTGCGGAGAGAGAGAACTTTTAAAATCATAAAAAATCATCGCTCTAAAATCTTTTCGACTCAATTCCATTTTCGTTGTGTACGTAGAACTTTAATGTGTGATAAAAAACAATTGACAAATGATTTCCCGCCAATTGTTTTTTTTTATTACTAAGTAGGTTGCAACGTTTCAAAAAATATAACATTCGAAATTCAAATAGTTCCGATTAGCTAGAAGTGCAAAACTTTTAGTGTGCCCCATGTAGTAGAAAGTATTATATATTAATTATTTCTTTTAGCTCATGGTATTCATGTAAATATATTGTGAATGCTGAACGCAATAGTTATAAGAATGTAAATTTAATTTCATTTTAGGTATAAATGCGAAATGCATAGTCTATGTATAAATTTTTAGCAAGTGCAATAACGTAGGATTCTAAATATAAGTTTAATATCTGTGACAGATTCCACTCCGTACGTGCGTTTCTTTATTGAAGCTCAAAGCGCTCGTCATAAGAAGCATTCGGGCTTGAGATATAAAAGCTATATAATACTTCGAGTATTATACGATTGGAATTGTATAAAACGATATAATACAGAATTAACCCAACATCAACTGGATAATACGTATAAAACTTTAATATCGCTTAACGTCTTGTTTTATATTCCTATATTATATAACAATGTTACATAATGTGAACGCGTTATATAACATAAGTTACTTAATCAGGTCTCAATTTTAGATTTCGTTGGTCATATTTTGTTGTCGAAAAATGAAACGCCTTCGTTATACGAGTGATTGCCCATTCATTACATCTAGACAGTCATTAATAGACGCTGAACAGATACATATAGAGACCGTAGCTGAGTGTAACATGTTATGCTACGAACAGATATTCTATCCATTGTAACAAAATAAATGTGCATGTAACTCTACTTGTCTGTTGTTACTATTCCACGACAAACGCGCTGGAGTAGTCGTGATGACGTGTTCGTAAAACGATACATTGAGAAGGAAGCTGCGAAGTTATCATCGCAGCTACGTGATTGAATTACAAATTTTAATACAAAAGTCATGCAGCCATTAACGCATCAGTTCACGTTTGTAACATTATCACAAATGAGTCTAGCCGTCGGTGGCCCGCGGCGATGCCCGCCTCACTGACGTCTACGAGGAGCTCGCCCGGGCACCCCAAATACATACGAGTACACACACAGTTTGTACACGTGCTTTACTCTAATATACATATATAATATATTCGTGGAGCTAAAAATATCCACCAAATTTTCACGAATCGTTATAGCTTTTTAATCGACTTCAAAAGGATGATTTTTCCAATTCAACCCATACATTATTTGGTGGTAATGTTAAGCAGTGACCCGCATAAATTTGATGACGTTACAACTTCACTATTTTAAATTCCTCTATGGTGTAGATCCTAACGTTCGATAAAACTTTAATGAAATCACGATATCGTTCAATTTTTGCAGTGTACCGGACCAATATTAAAAAATAGGACTTAAAGTGAGGAAGAACAAAAAAGAATACAGAGAAGGACCTTGGCTGGAGAATACAGATGAGAGCTTGCAAAACGACTACCCTAACAGAGAAAACAAAGAAGATATAATGGTCACACAGAATATTGGAAGCAGAGTTGTTCAGCGTCATGTCAATATATATATCATCAACATACATATTGACTGCCATTTAATGCAATTTATCATTTCCTACTAGCTTTTCAAATGGAATCATATTTTTTAAGATATTCATGAATTCAGTATTTTTTTGTATGAAATTTGAAATCGAGATTTCCTAAGGGTTAGTGTTCATTTATTTCATTCATTGGGTTCATTCGGGACGCCTAACTCCTGTAGCACTTTACAGACGGACATTTGCGGAATCTATCCATATAAGAGTTATATCCTATCTCGTCTCCATTTTCAGGACATAAGACGAAGAAACATAATTTACAAAATAGGAGCGCACCAAGCTTTTAAAAAAATTAAAAAAGAAAATTTAATTTACAAATTGTATTTAAAGTTACAATAATGTCGTAATGTAACAATACCTATTTAAACACATTTACAAACTTCAAATATTACAATGATTATATATTATTTTCCTAGTAAATTTATTTTAGTCTAAGTAGTCTAAAAGACATGAGGATTACGGTGCGGTGATCATGTAGCAAGTGGATGAGATTGTATTTCTTGGAAGCGCTTTTAGCAGGGATGGAAGGTACATCGCTTATGTACAGTTCGCAGTACACAACGCGATGCTAATCCCAACGCTAACTTATGGAACTGAAAGCTGGGTATGACAGAGAGAGCATGAAGGTAGAATAGTTGCGGTCGAGATGCGAGCATTGCGCAAAATTTGTGGCATAACGCTTGCTGACCGCGTTCGTAACAATGCTGTAAGAAAGAGAGTGTCGGTGTTAAAACAAGAAAACGCATGCCCCATTGGTTCAGACAGGTAGAAAGAATGCGGTATGGAAGAACAATGAAAGATATGTATATCTGTTCTGTATGTCACCCCGCAAAAACAACAACTACAAACAGGGTGAGCTAAACAAAATTGTTCAAAAAATCTGATGACAATTCCACAAAGCCCAAGCACGACTAGGTTACATTGTTTTATTAGTGAGTCCGGAAGGTTGGCCTTACAATTTCATCATCATCATGAACTTACAATAAACACGGAAGGTAGACATTATTAGAACCTCTTCAACTCCGTAGGGACATAGGCTCTCTAAGCGTATTTTACCGCCTTTACCATGGCTAGTGCTCTGAAGAACTGTTTTCCCTTATCCCACCCTCACCCTTCCGTCATAGAACCACACGTGCCGGCTTGCGATGTCATAGTTCCACGGTTGAGATTATCTCTTCGCGTACCAAAAAGTTCGGCAACTCCTATCTTTGTCGTACCATTAAAAAGTGGAACGCCTTGCCTGCACACGTGTTCCCTCCTTCCTACAATATGGGATCCTTCAAACGAAGCGTGACGAAGCATTTTGCGGGTCAGCATGGCAG